>CM060417.1:53411400-54661400 GCA_030545235.1 Helianthus tuberosus | reverse complement strand
TTTTACATTGCATTTCTGTTGCATATGCTCATCCAGCATATGAACACATTATACTACATTTTGAACCGTTGTAATTATTTGACTATGTGAACCGTCGTAACCCTTTGATTATATGAACCGTTTGTAACTGTTGAACCATGTGAACCATTTGTATCTATTGACATGATTTACATTTGACAATAGACATTTGACTATACATAAACATTTCTACAATCGTTAAACATTACATCTTGGTGGTTTGGTTGGAGTAAGTGATTTAAGAAACGAGGCGTGTGTAATATGATACAAGCATGGTGGATACGCCGCTGGTACTTCCTATATATAAGTGTTTGTATGGTATCACATATTGTAGCGTTATTTGAATCATTTCAATTGGAGACATATAACATTGTATACAAATAACATACTTTTCACAAGACATTGATTTACAAACAACTTATCTTGTACAAACTCATTTTACATGGTTATTCATTTAACCATACATTATTCTCTTATTTATACATATCATCTGATCTTATCGTTTTTCAAATGATTTACAAGACAAAGCAAATTACAAGGTTCATGACTAAACATTTTCTCAAACATAAGTTATGAACTCTGTTTTCACAAAACCTATGTATCTCACAGGCATTTTTATGCTGACGTACCTATTTTCACATGTGTTTTCAGGAGATGATGCATAGGACTTATCAAGACATACTTAGGCGGACCTGTGCCTTAGTGACTTAAAACGAGACAAGAA
Source organism: Helianthus tuberosus (assembly GCA_030545235.1). NCBI lineage: Eukaryota > Viridiplantae > Streptophyta > Magnoliopsida > Asterales > Asteraceae > Helianthus > Helianthus tuberosus. The sequence continues at coordinate 54,660,658 of CM060417.1, read as the reverse complement.
CTAGTTACTTTATGTTTTGTACTCTTGTTTTTGTTTAAGACAATGTAACTCTTGGGTTGATAAATAAAATACAACTTTGAATGCCATGGTTATGAAACAATTAATTCTGTTACAACACTCCCCGACGTTTTCCGCCACGTTTGGTTATTCCACGTGGTCGGGGTGTGACAGTAAACAGCTGGAAAATCAGTTTTGTAGGTCTGATGGTAGCTCGCGGCCCGCGTAAGAGTCATGGGGGGACTTACGCGGCCCGCCTGAGATCCCAGTTCAGAAACAAACTTTCAGTTTTTACAGTTTCAGTCCATGCAGTGGTTTAAGCTCATTTCCGACATATCTAAGGCCCGTTAAGCCAACTTTAAGTCTCTATAATGATGCCTAAACATAGGGGACATGAAACATGCTCAAACATATGCTGGATGTCGGTTCGTTTGGCCGTACGATCACGTTATTCGGTTAATTACGACGAAACACGAACGAACGTGAAAAACGATCCAAATTGCCTGACGAATGGAAATTTATCATGCCAATCACTAAAATAAAATATTTTTGTGGTTACATAAATTTTTGGATGTCCGGATGTGTTCAGAACGTAAGTTATACGTGAAAATGCAAACTTGTGCACTTTTTGACGCTTTTAGTCCCTGAATGATCTAAAAGTTTATTTTAGCACACCAAACCCCTTAAAGCCTATTTCTAAGCTATGTAAAGGATATTTAGGGTGTGTTTAACTTATGATCAAGTTCCGGAATGTCCGTTACAGTAAGAATTGACATACTTTCGTAGTTTGTCGAAATTAGTCCCTGTAAGCGAATAAACTTGATTTCACCACACCAAACCTTCCAAAACTTATTTCTAAGTTATGTAAAGGTTATTAAAGGTATGTTAAGCCCATGTCACTGTTCCGGAGTGTTTGTTGCTTTAAACTGATTACGTTTACGCATCAGTGCGCGTATAACTTTCCAGAAAGTGATTTAGAGCTCGAAATCGAACAAGAATTGATATGTGCAAATGATACACATATTTATACAAATCCCAAGTATGAAATATAATATTTCATTGATTTGGATATTTGTTTGATGGCCGAGGAGGCACATGTGTCACACTTTTGTCAGTTATTTTAACTTCTTGGCCATCCTTGTTGGTGGGTATGATTTCAACAGTGGTTTGAACAGATGCATTTGCAGCAGTGTTTTCAACTTGGTCATGTTTTCTGAACCCTACACCAAATTTTACATTGCTTTTGATCTATTTTTCAAACATAAATTCATAACCTTTGCAGGATTCCACCCATTTTTCACATGTGATTTGGGTGTATTCCAACTCCTTTTTACAGGCCTGATATTTTTCTATCATTGCCTGAAGTTGGTCCTTGGTTATGCTATGCTCATGTTTGAGGCTGCAAATCTCATTTTCTTTTTCTAACAATTTGTTTTTGAGTTCTTTTAAAGATTTTTCAAATTGTACTTCATCATTTAACAATCTATCTCTAAGGTTTTCATTCACCTCCTTGATGTTTGCAGATGCTATGATGCATTTATCTGAGCAAAGGTTTTTAAGAACCAGGGGTAATACCTTAGTTGCAGCCATCATGGCACAATCACAGACATGTTCACTTTCTTCTGGCTTATTCTCTTCTTTTTCACCTTGTTTCTTCTCTTCTTCTTCTTCTTCTTCTTCTTCAGTAGACCAGGGGTTAGACAGTGGTTCCAACAGGGGTTCTGAATTTTCTCCCAATAGTAGTTCACCAACAACAGCAGTAACCACTGCTTCAGCAATTGTATCCACTGTTTCTTCATTTGATTGTCCTTCTTCAGTTTCCAGCCCTTCGGGTATATACTCTAATGCTACAAAACAGAAATCATCACTAGAAGCATCATTTTTAGCATAGAGAGCAAAATTTTCATCACCTAGCTCATCAGGTAAGCTACTCCAATCAATAAAGCCTTGCGTGAAAAAGCTTTGTTGTTCCAATTGAACAACTGTTGGTGTAGCTTTTTGAGGTGCAACTTGTTGCACCTGAACCTGAGGAGTTGGGTCCTGGACATACTGTATATGAGGAACAGTGGTTTGGACATAGTGAACAGGAACAGGGGTTGCAGGGTGTGCATAGTGAGCAGTGTTTACATGAGCAGCAGGGGCATATTGGGAATAATGCACAGTGGTTTGGTTATTTTGTGGTCTAGGGATAGGGCTAGGATGTGTGATGATTCGTCCACTAGTTTGACTCCTGCACTCTCTAGCAATATGACCTAACCTATTACACTTGTAGCATTTTATCTTTGATTTATCCAACCCTACTTTCAGATTCCCATGTAACCCTGGAAATTTTCTCCCTGTCCTTTTATAAAACTTGCTGGTTCTAACACTCAGTAGTGCAAGTTGGTGTAATATGTCCATTTCCTCTAAATCAGTTGGATCAAAATGCTGGAGATCATTGAGTTCAAAAGAGAGATTGTCAGAAATTTGGTTTACACTACTAGCTATGAAAGCATAGTTGTTTGAATAAGAATCAGAGTTGTTAAAAGCTCCACCAGCAGTTATATCAATGTAATGATCATAACTCTGATCCTTACTACTACCAGATTCCTCTTGACCCAGAAGTGTTGTGCTACCAAATGTATAGTCATCAGCAACCTTCCCTGACTCTTGTAACTTCCTTTTCTTGTTCCACTCCCTTTCATAAGTAAGGAGTATACCATGAAGTTGAGTGAGTGTTAACTCTTGAACCCAACTGAGTTTCTGGTTACAAAAGCAATTGTGTCCCATTTTTCAAGAAGTGACCTTAATAACCTGTTGTTTAGTGTTGATTTAGCAAATTCAGTTTTAACAAGTTTAAGTTCACTTATGCGACAACTAAAACATTCAAACTGTTGTGTTAATGATTCACCCTTAATGTGACAAAAGGTTTCATACTTTTGATTCAAAACTTCCCTGTTATTTTCAATTACTTCTTCAGTCCCCCCCCCCCCCCAAACTGTTCCTTAAGTGCATCCCACAATTCCTTGGCACTGTTACAGTGTAACAACCCAGCATAAATTTCATTTGGGAGTGCGGATGCAACGATGCTAAATGCCTTAGCATCCAGTTCAATTTTCTGAAAATCCTGGTCAGAATAGTTCTCAATTTTCTTAGGAACCATGACTTTTAGATCCTCAGCACTCGGCACCATTGGAACATGTGGTCCAAAAACAACCAACTTCCCAGATCCAGTATTTTGTTGAGCTAAGATTTGACTCATCCTTCGCTCCCAGATGTTGTATTCAGATCTGACCAACATAGGTGGTTTGAAGAGTGAACCAACGTTATTAGTGTTATCCTGTGATTGTGAAGCCATTCTGGTTGTTTTACAGGTACTGAATAATCAACTTTGTACGTGATTACACCTTACTCTGTTTTTCAACTAAAACCGAACAATCGAGAGTATCAATGAAATTGAGCTGAACTTTTACGTCAAAATGATTGTTAGATCAAATTTGATTGTCCGAGCTCTGATACCAATTGTTAGGATCTGAGTTTCTTTTGATTGTGTTTGTTTAAAAAGAATGAAGATGGAATAGAGATGTATTGCAGCGGAATTAAATGAAATAAACTTTCAATACACAATCAATGGAAGAATAAGTTTCAGCAAACATGTTTGACATATAATCGAATGATTGTATTTATTGCAATAATCAACTACAATGCATGCATGCACATAATCTCCCCCTCAGCCTGAGCTCACTTAATTGTTCGTACAGAATGACTTGATGAAGAAGAGCTAATAGAACAGTACAGGATACTGTTCTATTTATAGTACAGAACAACCACTGAGCATCTTTGGTTGACGTCACCATGAAAGTGACATCTAACCTCCTAACAACCTACAAACACTGACTATTACAATCCACTGATAACTAAACAACTGATCACAAGTATAATACAAAGAATAAAGCAAACTACTGATTCTTCATTCCACTGTTATAGCTCCAGCAGTGCTTTGGGTCTTCAGCACCACTTGAGTCACATCAGTAGATTTAGATTTAGCATCAGTGCTTTATCTTCAATAGTCTTTTATATCAGCAACAGTTGTGAAGAGCAGTACTTGAGGTCATAAGATGTTAGGGCCAATTTCAAGGGGAAAGATCTGTTACAAACAACTGCTTATTGTGAATCCACTGATCTGAACCAGTTTTGGCTTTATCAACTATTCCTTTGTGGGGTTCAATCCCAACATAGTATAAATGTATAAACATTCAAATAATCACCCACCAACGTGTCATAAAAAACAAGCGTTTTTGAAACGGAAAAACATGTTAAGTCTTAACAAGATTGCTGAAAGACTTGTAAACGAAACACACAGTTAGGCCTTAGTGTCTTATTGAATTAGGACACTTGTAGGTGGGAAACATTACATTGAACACTGATTGCTAGCATACGCACGAAACGCAAAGTTATGAGTTTCACATCACCTTTTAAACGTTTTTACTTCAAAAAATTTGGGGAGATACATGTTTGCTCAAATGGTATTAGAGTTAGTTAATGAAATCAACTAGATCATTTATGAGTGCACAAGGTGTAGTTATTACTCTTGGGGAGAACCCCCAGGGGATATTCATTTAAGTATCCATTAGCCACATACAGACCGAGGAACAATTAGATTGATCTTTAGGGTATTGGCAAGCTCCATTCCTAGTCCCTGAGTCCCTATGGAAGTACTTTTGTGTCCCTAGTCGCGTGTCACTAGAATTTAGAGGCACAATACTGTAGAACGTTGTCAAGGTTATGTTAGTTGCTTATGGCAACACATACATTAATGTCCTAGCTAAACACTAATTGATCAATGAATTTTTTTATACACTATACATACCGGTTTATTCGAATGTTTTAAGGATTCATTTATATCAAGAAAACCCATGAACTCACCGAAATTATGTTGACATTTTATAAATATGTATTTTAGGAAAGTAAGTTGCCACTTCTGGGAGGGTTTGCCTTATCTCTTCCGCCCTCGTACGAGATATATAGGTTAAAGCCTAGTTTTTTAAACTTATGACTTATTTAATTATTTTGGGATACTTGATGTTTAATTGGTTCATGTACGAAAAATAAATTCTATGGTTTTGCAAACTTCTTTTTAAGAAATATATTTAGCATCATTGGTTCATTTTAAATCATGTGCATGTTTGCTAATCGAATGCTTGAAAACCTTTCATGGCCGTACCTCGCTTTTCCGTCTCGGGCGGGGTGTGACATATAAACATTCCAAAAACCTCATTACGTTATAATTCATATATTTTGCCTTCAATACGGATTCTAGAATCCCAATTAGGACCCGAACATAATTAGGTTGCAATAAATAATTCGTTGAGTGTTTTAACTCATTTCAGGTCAATCTAAGCCGTTATGTGACTTGAGCATTTTAGCTCTAGTCTCCAACAATTTTTCCATCAATTACTTTACCTGACATCATGTTCGAGTAATAAATTATTGTTTGTTTAAGAAAAACCTAAATCACTTATAAAACATCAACTCAATGTTTTAAACCATCTCAAGGGCAGTTTGATTCCATGCTCCCATTTTCTCCAACCGGTACCGTTTTCTCATCAATCAAAGCCCCTTGGACCTTGAAGGATCAAGTGTTCACGTTCACTTAGTTGTTCGAAGTCTTATTTACTATAAACAACCATTTATTACCATTATTTTCCGGCATAGTCCTTCAAACCACAATTGTTCATTTTATGACTTCACTTATGGAATTTCATTTGAGCCAAATGATAAACGCAATCGCAAGGCCCATTATTCCAATTTTACCCATGGAGGTAGTTTGCCCAATCCCATTACCCAAAGAGCACTTTGGTCAAATTAAAACCTTTAACTAACCGGAAAGAATTTTCAAGTTTAGATGAAATCTATTAGACTCTTTTTAACTTGTTATCTCTTTAAGATCCTTTATGTACCGAAGCACATAGATGTTTCCAATGTCCACGTATTTTAAGACTCATTTAGCCGTGTTTGCGTCATAGACGCATTTTGGCTCTAAGGACCATTTTACTTAATAATTAATGTAGACACACATGAGTTGGATAACTGAAATTTTCCATAATGAAATTTCTCAATTAAAAAAATCATATCTATCACGACGAGATTGAAAAATTGTATGAACTTTTAGTATAAGTCACTTACCTGCACCCCCTTTTAAACAATCTTTACTTCATTAGCTTGTTTGACTCGTTCCTTCCATGCTTCTACCTAACTTGACAAGATCAAACTTAGCATAATACCCCACAAGATTGTTAGGTTAGTCATAAAAAAATGACCACAACATCTCATGGATTCACACATACCAATTCATCAAAACATTAGCTTTAGGTATTTTTAACTTTTAAAAGTCAAACTGTCCTTAGGTTTGTACATGTGCACTAACTTAGAACATGCTTAGCATACAAGTACATAATACTTGCATAAGTCATTTGTAAGTATCTTAGATACTTCTAATGCCCCCAAATAGAAGCACATAATTAACTACAAGCAACCATTCGTGTTTTAGTCGTTCAGGTTGACATATCCCAATTTTAATGACTTAGAAAAACTTATTTGTGCAGCAACTTTCTATGTTGCTACTGAAATCGACTCATTTAACTCTTTTACAATCCGAACTAGTATGGATTGTAGAAATTTAGCTAGCTTTCCAAACATATATAATACACCTTCATACGATTTTTTATGAGTTTACAAAATTATGACAACAACTTATTTTTAGCCCTCCAGTATGATGTCTTTTTGACATAGCCATTAAATTTGACGTTTTCAACCCATTTAACATCCAAACCAGGTTTCATGTTCAAATATGAAATAAACTATGCTCTAAGGGCTTTCCAAGCATATACGCCTCGTCTACACAGGAATTTTATATGATTTCATATGATTTTTACAAAACAGGCATGTAACTCACTTCAATTCTAATTTCACTTTCTTTGAGGCATTTTTACAAAAAAAAAAAAAAACACTTGGTGTGCGTACAATATTTAAGGCATAATGTACATGTAATTCAAGCCTAATTTCCTAGCTCATGGTATGAAACATCATATGTCCTTTAAAGATCAACTACCATTCATTCAATAGACAATATGTATAGAAAGAGAAAACACTCTTTCAATCTATTTATCAAATTCACCAAACATGATCATGGGTTACACCTAAAATCAAAACCCACGCCCAATTCCATGAAACTTCCTTCTACATGTGACTAATCAAGTCTACTTTAAATATTAAACAAGAAAACACCTTTCAATAATGAATTGTAGCATGTGAAGCATCTATAGTTCATGAAATCATTATTTAATATTTGATTTGCGAATCAAGATTAAACACCAATAATTCTCTTCATGGAGTGAGATCATCATCTAGGGCTAAAAAATCATACCTCTCTGTGAAGCACACTTGATTATCACCAAAATCCATTCATGCAAAGATTCAATTGAGAAATCAAGCATCAATTTTGACCCCTTTCTCTCTCTTGCTCATCCATGTTGCGATTTTCATCATCCGGAACCCAAGTTCTGATTTTGACCATAGTCCACCTTTATTTTTACCTTTTTTTATAACTTACAAAAGTCACAAATGGTCCATTAACTTAGCCTCCACTAACCCTAGTGTGTATTTGACCCCAAATCTAACTTAAATCTCAGTATTTAACCAATAGTTAATGTTTTATTCACCATTATTGAACTTAGTAAATGTTTATAAACATAAACTAGTCTTATGCAAGTATGTCACAATTCTTTTAGTAGTTGCGTCAATTATTCGCATGAATAGACTAATTAGGTTCTTAAGGTTTCAACGCAAAAATCCCCAAGTTCATATTTTCATAAACATTACCTTCCAACTTTTAAATGTGGACTAACCCAATCCCTACCATCTCTGGTCCCGGAATGACGTAGCTAGTTTAATTTATTTCTTGGTAGTCCGAGCATTTTATAAACTTTATCTTCTATAAAGCATCATTCACCTTTAATTAACATTAGATTTATTTATTTAAATCCTAATAATTATTGGGTTAATCTTTACAACTAATGGCATTTTACCCGCTCATTGTTGGTGCATGTTATGTGACAACATCTTCAGTTATAGTCTTTGGATATAATTATCATGCTTGGATAACATTGAGGACTAAACATGTCAAGTATTGATAGTTATAAAGGAGTAAGGGTTTATGAAAGTTGGAGTAAGGGTTTATGAAACAAGGAGTCAGAGTTTACAAAGTCTAAGGATTCATAAGTTTGGATAAGGCTTCAGGGTTTATGAAGTTAGGGGTGTTACAATAGAGGGGTAATTGTAAACAACAAAGTCAGACTGGTTGTACAAGGGTTCATTCAGCAAAAGGGAATTGATTTCACTGAAGTTTACACACCCATTGTAAGACTTGAAGCAATCACGATATTCTTAGTCTTCGTTTCATGGAAAGGTTATAAAGTCTATCAACTAGATGTGAAATATGCGTTTCTATACGGAAAATTTAAAGAAGAGTTTTGTGTGGGACAATCACCCGGCTTTGTGGATCCGTAGAACATGGATAAAGTCTACCTGGTTGATAAGGCATTGTATGGTTTACACCAAGCACCTCGAGCATGTTATGAAATGTTGTCACAACACCTGCTTGATAACAACTTCATCATTCGAACTGTTGTTGGTGCATGCGTTGTCGACTTCGTCTTGTATCGAGTCTTACATTACAATTGTTTGATCAGGGCGCGTTGTACGAGAAATAGGGTAGAATTTATGTGTTTGTGAGCTAATTTTGTTTGAACATGACATGTAACAACTTCAAACGAAATTAACTAGTTTAATTTCTTTTGAAGTGAATCATGCCACCTTCAAACGAAATAGCATCCCCTATAAATACTTGATGTCTTGATTTCATTTGTAATTTTCCGGTCAGTGTAACGAAGTGCTGCCGAAGTGTTGTCAGACTGTAAATCATTATCAAATCAATCATACAACAGTTTAAAGTGTATATCTTGCTGAATTGATCTCTACACGTCTGTTTCCGCCTTTCGTGTTGAGTAAAACTCTTCTGATCGACTCGTTCGGGTCTGAAAACGATCCTACAAGTGGTATTAGAGCTCAGGAGGAAGAGTTCATACCATTTCAGCTGCATTTTTCTGTTTTCTACACCTTCTTTCACAATTGAACAAGTTTTCATGGTTAAAATTGGACAATTTTCAAATATCATGTGCGCAACACTGTTTAAACAAACCCTAGAAAGTTTCAGAACTAAAATCGATCATTTTCTTGACCAATTGGACCAAATATGACCGAAAGGAACTTGGTGATTTCGTTTGAGATTACACATATCTTCTGATTTCGTTTGAAAGAATCTAGTGATTCCGTTTGAATCAAGGTATCTCGTTTAAACAACTGGTTAGTCTCGTTTGAACCGGTAATACCGTTTGAAGAAATTGGGTGATATCGTTTGAAGCTGCAATTTTGTTTCAAGACTGCAATTCCGTTTGAAGTTCCAAACGAAATCAGAGGATAGCTATTTTGTTTGAGAAGGCTTATCTCGTTTGAAAGGGGATTTCGTTTGAAGCTTGATATTTCGTTTGAGACTTGCATTTTTGTAAAAAATTTTACCGAATCATGAGTGAAGAATTTTATAACGCATTTGCAACATCTTCGACTAGTCCAACAGTCATTACTCAAAACATGAACATGGAAAATGAGACTGGAACTACGCAAAAGCCCCCGAAGCTAATGAGCATTGAAGAGTATTACAGTTGGAAAGATCGATTTGAAAACTGGGTTCAAGCTAATCATTTGAGATCTTGGGAGTGTATTTTGAAAAAGTATGTTCTACCACGTACTGATCTGCAAGTTGAGAAAGAAATCTCTGAATTCACTGATAAAGAACGAGACATGTACAAAGCTGTAAAGATGATGATTAGTCTACTTCAGCAAGCTATTAAAGAAGACATCTTTGTATTGCTGCAACATGACAAAACTTCAAAATCAATTTGGGATGCTTTTAAGATCAAATTTGAGGGAAGTGAGAATATGATAAAAAGTAAAAAGGCATTGCTTAAGAAAGAATTTGATCTATTCACAAGTCTGCCAGGGGAAGATACAAAGAAGTTGATTGAAAGATACTGCCACTTAGTGCGTTCTATGTCACTGTTAAGCATAACCAAAGATCGAGAGGAATGGGTTGACAAATTAGCTGATGCTTTACCTCAAAAAGAATGGGGTACATTTTTGATGATTTTGAAGAATACCGGAGTATATGATGGTTTGACAATTTCTCAGTTCATCGAGAAGATTGAGGGTCAAGATCTTGAACAGCAAAAGATTGCGAGGATGAATAATCCAAGTGGTCAACAACATGTGAAGATGTATTATAAAGGCAGTGTTCAAGAGATTGAAAGGAGTCCTAAAATTCAAACCGCTTTTAGTGCTGGAAATTCATCTGAAACTGTTGAACAAAATCCCAGCAGCAGCAGTGGATTCTCTTCATATCCAAGTGTTAATCCAAAGAGTTCAACTTCAAGTTTTCATTCTCAAAGTTCAAAAAGTGGAAATGGTTGTGTGATGCAGTGCAACATTGCATTGAATCTTCCAGATGGTCAAAGTTTTTCTGAAGAAATTGCAAAAGATCACATGGCGTTACTTGCAACTGTGCTACAATCCTATGAAGGTTTAGTTGCAGGGAGGATCGGAAATCCTATGCTGGCTAAAGAGGATTACGATCAGATAGATGCTGAAGAGATGGAGCTCATGGACATCAAATGGTGTCTAGCTAGTGTCTTGAGGAGAGCAGAAAAGTTTAAAATGATATCAGGAAGAAATGATTTTCTGGATGCACATGTGTCTACTTTAGGTTTTGATAAATCTAAAGTTACTTGTTTTCGATGCAGGGAGAAAGGTCATTTTAAAAGAGAATGCAAAAATCAGGAAGCGAGTGGAGCAAAGAATCCTTTTGGAAAAGATGATTACTATCGGAAAGCCATATATCAACAAGTTGCTCATCAACCATATCAACAAAAGGAAACACAAACTGCTCATGGAAAAATGATAGAAGATGCTAACAAGAAAGCTTATTCTGGTATCATTGATCAAGATGATGAGAAAATGGCTCCAGGATTCTGTTGGGATAAATATATATCAGTTGATAGTAAAGCATGTTTAATAAACCAAGATGACGAAAAGTTACCTGAAGGGTTCAACTGGGATAGGTTTGCGGATGAGAATGGGAATTTTAAAGCTTTTATGGCAAAGATAGTTCAAGAACCTGAATTGTTTACTGAATGGATGAAAGTGATTGGTGTTCATGTGAAGAATCAAGAAGAAGAATCTGTTTCATCCGATGAAAGTTCAGAAGAAGCAATTGTTGTTGATCAACCATCATCTGGTTCTGTTTCTTCAGATGATAGTGCTGAAAAGAAATTAGATTTTGATCAAACACCATCTGATTCTGGTTCTTCAGATGATAGTTCTGAGAAGAAAATAGATTTTGATCAATCACCAACTGATGACAGTGGTGATGATGAGGAAGAAAGACATATTAATGTTGCAAAAATTCATTTATCTCCTGAAAGTTTTGAATTTTATTTTGCAGATTGATTGAAAAAGCTGAAGGAGAAACAAGCAGAAAAAGAACAAAAGAAAGTGAAGAGTGAAAGTGTTGATAAAAAAGAAGAGACTGTTCAAAATGAAGAAGTTAAAGCTGAGAAGGTGACTGAAGTTGAAAAAGTAATTGAGGTTGAGAAAGTCATCGAAATTGAAAAGATTGTGGAAGTCATCAAACCTTGTTTGAAGTGTTTAGAATCTTGCAAGCAGTGTGTAGAAAAAGATGAGAAATTGGTTGAGCTTGAAAAGATGAAAGATCAATTATTGTTCAATCTCGACTATGTGAAAGAATCATATGATGTGCTAAACAGAACAATAACTGGTCTACAAAAGACTAATTCTGAAAGAGAAAATGCGCTAACCATGATGAATGTTGTGATGATGACAAAGCAGAAGGCGATAAATCATTACATTGAAGAATGTGCCAAGTTGCAAAAGGAGTTGGAGACAGAAAAGATTGAAAATGAGAGAATTAGACGTTTACTGCAAAGTTATTCTAGTTCTGATTATCTCATTGATCGAATTTATCCAACTGTTACAGGTTTTGAAGCATTTAAAGATAATGAGAAGCAAAAGAAGAAGGATACTGGTAAGAAACAGAGTGCTACTTATAACAAGTGTCCGCCTCCGATTTGGGAAGGATATTCTCCTAGAAAGCCAAATGAAGAGCAAGTCGAAAAAGTAGTCAATATAAAGTTAAAGTCCGACATAACCGATGAATTACCAGAAAACATTGACGTTGTTTTTACATCGTCTGACACTGATCATGAGTCCGAGTTAATAAAAAAAAGTGGTCGATCAGGTGTTGGATACAGATGAGGAGTCGGAGTTAAAGTCTGAGTCAAAGTCCGAGTCTGGGTGTTCAATTTCGTCCGTCAAAAGTTCGAGTTCGTCGGTCAACAGTTCAAAGTCGTCGGTTAAACGAGTGTACAATAAAGAATTCCTGTTATCAAAATCTAATTTGAATGACGAAGCAATCAAAGTGGCATATACATTGATTGATTCAGACAAATTATATTCTGATGAGGAATTTCCAATAAGAAGTGTTAATTTTGAAAAGATCAAAAAGGTTTTCAAACTTACAGAAATCAATATTTCTGAAATAAAAGATGTAAATCTTACTGAAAAACCTAAAAAATACACTTCAAGAATTCAACAACGGTTAAACAAGAAAAAAGGTTACGGTTCTGGTTCTGGTTTTCATAAGAAACCAAACCATAACGGTAATTTCAAAAAGAAAGGACTTGGTTTTATTCCACCTGAAAATTATAAAAATGAAAAATATGTCCGAGATTTTAAATCAAAAATGACATTTGTTTCAGGGACTAGCTGTGAAGAAGAAGCAAAAAGCCCATTCTGGAAGCAATCAAACAGAGAATTCCTTGCCGAAAAGCAAGAGAATATGAAGAATGGAGCTAATCAAAGAAAGGAGACAAGAACCTGTTACAAATGCAATGAAGCTGATCACATTACATGGAATTGCTCTCAAGCATCAAAGACAAAACAGGAAGTCTCTAAGAAACTCAAAGGAAAAACTGTTGAGAAAAATGAGCCACCAACGGAAAAATTTAAAATTTTTGAAAATTCAACACATAAAGTTGGTGAATGCTCAAAAACTCATTTTTATAAAAAGAAAGCTAAGGACATCCAAGTGTGGGTGGTTAAGAAGATTCATGGCGATGAATCTAACTCCATAAAGTTAGACAAGCCACAAGTTGAGGTTAAAGATGAAAACTCAGTACCTCCAATGGATGATGTTCATTTTCCACCATTGAGGGCTGAGAATTTTAAATCAAAGGTTGGTAAAGTTGATATCTCGAATCAGTTCTATTCTGAGAAGAAGGAATTTGATGTCGATAAAGCGTTTAATGGAAACGTGAAAAAGATTTTTGGGAAAATGGTCGAGGGTAAAGTCAAAGGGGTAAAAGAATTCTATGAAACGAAGAAGGCAACATACACCCTGACTGAGAGTGAACTTGATAAGCTTACATCCAAGCTTGCTGAGGCTTGGATGTATGTGTTTAACATGTAAAACCCTGATTTGGCGGAGCTCCCAAGTTGGTAATCGCGGAGCATGAATCGGCATCATTCTTAGATTGTTTTTGGTTGTTAAGATCGGAGGCTCTTATGATTATGTTTGTTTGTATGATTTGAACAATTTGTGAATATGAAAACATGTAAAGTGCAGCGGAAATGAATACAAACTTTGTAAACACAATCAAGGAGAAAATAGTTTGATAACATTTGCTTCTCATAGAGTCAAAAGATTACAAATCAAAGCAAAATATTACAGACATGCTTACAAACTAAACTCCCCCTCAGCCTGATGCCCCAAGGTTGGATTGTTCAAGATGAAAGGATTGAATTGAGGAGAAGAACTCTTCTCAAAACGAATCAAATGTAACAGTACAGAGTACTGCTCCATTTATAGACAAAACCAAACCACTGAGGTATCTCAGCTGACGTCACCATGAAAGCGACGTCTAACAGCCTAACAACCTGTATCTACTGTCCTTACACAAACACTGCTAAACCTAACCACTGACTATACATAAAACAGATAATTCACTAAACAGCTGCTCTCCCTTTATGTCAGTGCTTTCCTCAAGGTTGATCAGTCCTTGATTGGGCAGAGCTTTGTCATCAGTAGATAGGACCAGCAGGGTTGACTACTTCAGGTATTGATCAGCAGTTGAAAGGGCAGCAGCATTTGCATATGGACAGTGGATAGAGATCATCAGATGTTATAAATCGCTTTTAAGGGAGAAGCTTAATGTAAACTGCTGCTTATTATGAATCCACTGTTGTGACCTGGTTTTGGCTTTACATTATCTGTTCCTCTGGTAGGGTTCAATCCCAACAATCTCCCCCTGGAACAGATAATGCCAAAACCTGTCATTATTCTGGATCTTTATTCCTCATCAGAAGTTCCCTTGCTTGTCTTTTAAATTACTCTTCAAATTCCTTGGAACTTGTGTCATCTTCATCCCTGCACAGTGTAAGCTCAAGGAGATCTAGTTGATCTTCAACACCCAGGCCTAGTGCTTGATTCCTTGATATATGCCTCACTTCTCCATTGGTTCTGACCAGAGTCAATACATGGGTCTTTTGATCAGAGAGCCACTTTAGTATTTTTAAACCAAATGGGTTTCTTGGGAGAGATTTATTTCCTGATGAACTTAGAGTGTTTGGCCTAGAGAAGAAGTGTAGAGCAGTATCATGAGCTTCAGACACTCGTGTGAATGCTTTTTCAATAATCTCATTAGCTGCAGCTATGTCTGCTTCAACTTCTTTGTCAGTCAGCTCACTGTTTGTGATATCTGCTGATGATGTTTGGTTTACTACTTTGACCCTTTTGGCAAGGTCTTGTAGTTTTGCTAATTTTTCTTTATCAGAAGCCAATTTCTTGATAGCTTCTTCAATCAGATCATCTTCTTTATTCTTTTCTTCACTAACAGTCAGCATTTCCTTCCTTTCTTTTCTCAAATTTGTAACAAAGGCTTCTGCTGTACTGATTTGTGTTTCAAAAGTCTTGACCTGCTCCTTTAGCTTTTTGTAGTCAGACTTTTTAGGAATGTTGGTGACTTTCATTCTCTGTTTCTCAAGCCTTTCATAAGCTTCATCAGTTTGCTGCATTGACCATTTTGCTATGGCATCTGCAATATCCACCTTTCCATCCACTAACTCCTGCTTCTTTCTTTTATGCTCGGAAACAAGATCAGCTATGAATTTCTTGTATTTGTTCCAATTTGGTGCTGTCCTTTTCTTCCGTGGATCAAGTTTGATCTTTTCAATTCTGTTAGCCTCATGCTTTAGTGCAACTATTGGCCAGTCTTTGAACTGTATTTCTTCAGCAGGATAGAACTTTTCTTTCATTATGTATGAAAGATATTCTTTTCTCAATTCTTTTGATTGACCTGCTTCAGGAGATAGGCTTGACATTTCCCTGTTCAGATCACTTGCATATTCTTCCATTTGTTTAACCTTGGTGAGCAGAAATTTCAATTTTTGCAAGATGGCTTTATCACCTTGATCCTTGCATTCAACTTTGGCTCTTATCTTAGCCTGTCTTGCTTTGAGCTCAAGGTATTCATCCATATTGTCCGGGACTATGAAACCAATGAGAGAAGGAAATCTCCTTTTTGAAGGATCATCTTCAGTGTAAAACTGTTTCATCTCATTCTTTACAGCTTCAGGTTCCAGTGGATGTTTTGCTGCTTCAGGGTCAAATATGTCATCTGTTGACTAAGTGGATTTTCTCTTTCGAGTGTAAGATTTTGCTGCCTCAGGGATGCTTTTAGGTGGTTTATTGACTGAAGCAAATTTGGTTTGAGGTGTAGTGAGAGTCTTTGAACCAACAGCGGTTGTAACTACTGTTGTCCTTACAACAGATGTTGTAACATCTGTTGTCTTCTGCTTTTTCGCAGGAGGCCAAGATGAAGATGTAATGTTGATGAGAGCGGTGGTGTATGACTGACTAACATCAGTTGAAACAACTGGTGTTTCAACCTTTTTTTGTCATTACAACTGCTGATGTATCAACAGATGTCTTCTGCTTTTGAGCAGGGGTTGGTTGAAGTGCTGGTGATGGTACTGATGAGATTTTAGGTGGAGCAGTGGTTGTAGTGGTGTGTATTTTAGGTGGTGTCTTGGTTGTTATTGATGGAGCAGTGATTTGTGATTGTGATTGACTGACAGTGGTTGAAACAACTAGTGTTCCAACTACTGTTGTCATTACAGCAGTTGTTGTAACATCTGCTGTCTTCTGCTTTATGGCAGGAGGCAGTGGTGGTGATATGATTGTGGATGATGATGGTGGTGGAACAGTGGTTGTGATGGTGTGTGATAGAGTGGTGTGTGTGTTGATGAGATGGCAGCTGTTTGGCTACTGACAACAGTTTTTGTAACTACTGATGTATCAGCTGTTTGAATTGAAGTTTTGGATTTAGTAACTTCTGGTTCAATATACAGCCCATCTTTTATTCCTTTCTTCTTCAACTTGATCTTCTCCCCCTTTTTGGCATTATCTGCAAGAGGTTTATCCATGAAGAGAATTGTTGAAGGAACTTTTTCACCATGAGCAGTCTTTTGTATGCTGGCCTTTATAGCCTTGATATCTGCTTGAGTATCCTTAAATCTTGATTCCACCATGTTTGACAGCATTTGTACATGAATAGCATGCTTTTGATCAGCCATATGTTGCTGTTTTTCAAGCATGGGTTTAAAAATATTCCAAAGCTCATTTTCAGCAAATGCATGTTGTGCAGGTGCTTGAGCAGGAACAGCAGTGGCTTGTGCTTTTTGAGCTTTTAAAATCTCTTGCACCATATCTTTAATTTCAGCAACTGATTCTTCAAGTTTTTCAACTCTTTCCGTCAATTTCTGATATTTTGAATCATCACCTACATTAGTAGGATCATCTGAATCCCCACCAGCAGTGGTTGTATCAATTTGTGACTTAGGAACTGAGTCCCAAAAATCACCCATTGATGCCCCTTGTTCTTGGTACTGGGGACTTCTTTCTTCAGCACTTGATAGACCTTTGATGGTACCAGTGGTTAGAATCAACTCACTGGTGGTTACCAATGGTGCTATTGAAGAAATTGCCTTCAAGGGAGTCTTATTAATGAAACAACTGTCCAACTGAAGATCTGTTGATCCATCAGTTGTAGTTGCTGCTCCACTTGAACTACCACCAAGAGTTACTTGTAACTCAGGGGGTGTAACCTCCTCAATTGTTGCTGGGATAGCAGGAGTAGTAGCATCAGACCCAGTCACTTGTGGGGGTATACTCTCAGTGATAGGTGATAGAGAAGAACTGGTTTGTGTCTGAGCTATAGCAGCTGCATGCAACAAAGGTAGCATGGATTGTGGTAGTATGATTGGTGAGGGTATGGGAGTTGAAAGAGACATGTCCTTGGGATCAGGACTGAGGAAGATAGATCCAATTGAATCCAGAGCTTCATAGTGTGGGGTCCCTGTGCTTACAACCTGATCCTTTTGTGAGGATGCAGGAGGAGTTTTAGGCAATGGTTGAGATCTTTCTTCCAACTGCTGTGAGGAAGTAGTAGCAGTGGTTTGTGGTGACTTTTGTGTAGTCACTGGCAGTTGCTCTGGGATCTCATCTTCCAGAGTTGCCTTTGTTTTGGGTTTGATGGGTTTTCTTGATGTTTTTCTTTTGGTCTTTTTGGTAATTTCAGGTTTGGGTTTCAAGGCAGTGGTAGTGCTGCCATGATCACCTGGAGCAGTGGGCTCAGCAGCTGATACCTGAGGAGCAGTTGTAACCGCTAAAATCTGCTCAGGTACCCCTGCTTTTGTTTTTATTGGTGCCATCATTCTGGAAAATGTTTCTTTTGTTAAGCCTTTTATTTGAAAATAGGCACCTTGTTTAAGCAAATTTTCAGTTTCTTTTTCAAATTTTTGTTTGAAATAATAGCTTAAAAATCTTGGAAACAGCAAAAATGCTTTACTTTCAACGTTTTTCACCATGTCATTGAAGATCTCCTGGGAATAGTTGTAGTTTTTATTATTCAAAATAGCGTAACCCAGGCATTGAATTTTTAATGGTATTTCGTTGAATGCTGTTGTTTTATTAGAAACACAACTCAAAAGTGTGTGAAACAAAAATCTGGGTGCAGATGGGAAATAACCCTTTTGTAGGGTATCTACCTTTGATTGTTCTACATAACCTCTTTTCAAAAAATCAGCTTTTAACTAGTTTTTGTCAAAAGAAGTTTTACCATTCTGATCATCGAGTTTGAAGACTTCTGAAATTGTTTGCGGAGTGATTTGAATCACTTTACCCTGTATCGAGGAGTTTATGGCTATGACTTTGTCGTCTTGTTTTTCAAGCGTCGCCTTTTTCCAAAACTCGTTCTGGGTTTGTAGATAAATGGGAGCATATGCCGTTAACAAAGTTTTGTACTTTGATGCAGATAATGTATCAATGATGGTGTCGAAGGTGTGGTTATCAGTAGATTTTGTGAGTAAACCCAGATAATTATGAGGAGATTTGTATGGTATCTCGTTGGATTCTTCGGCCGTTTGAGCGACCTCTTTTGAAGGTGATGTTGATTTTGGTTGTGATTTTGATTTTGACTTTGATTTTGTCATTTTTGCGGAGAAGTGCGAAGAATGATTTTGAAGATTTTGAGAAGAAGGGATGGAAACTGCTTTGAGAAGAGAATTTTGGAATTCAATTCGACAGTGTAAAACCCTGTTTGGGGTTTAGGGCAGGGTTTTATTTAGGGAAAAAAATGATCGCTGATGTGGCAGCGGTTATTATGATCTGAAGGCTAAAAACTGACCACGTGTCAAACACTTATGAAATGGATGAAGGATGGAGAACAGTTGTTTTAAGGGCCACTGACGTATCAAGCATCAGTGGTTACAACGGTAAAAATTGTGGACAGTGGATGATTTTTACTATCAGTGGATAGCATATCAGTGGATAGGACACTGATTGTGAATATCAGTGCTTGTCAAAATAATGAAGGATCAGTGACTAACTTTCAGCAGTGGACAGTAATTAGAGATCAGACGTTGGAACAAAACAGTGGTTAGGGTAAATGGTACAGATTTGAAGAACAAGTATTTCAGCAACAGTTTTGAGAATTTTCATTCAAGGTTTTGCCACATGTCAACTCTGAAGAGCAGTGGTTTAGTACCCCAGATGATGAAAACTTTTTGCTAAGGCAACTCATTTTCGTTTAATATTCAATTAAAACATGAGTACCCTACTAATTCAAGCACAGTTAGCAACCAACCTTTGATAAAAATTTAGGAGCAAACCTGAGTATGACATGATCTTGACATATGTACCATTTCCTTTTGACCCATTTATGAGGACAATAATACCAACAAAAATAAGGTATTACATCCTGACAGGAACTGAAACTATTGCCAACAAAAACAAGCAAAAGTTCCAAATATATTATTCAAAAAAAAAATAAATGAACAATATATCCTGGTTATTCGAGAAAATCCTTTGAAAAAAAAAATATGGTTAAAGGATTTTCTGAGAACAGCATCAAAAAGGATCTGGTAAATTTTCAAAAGAAAAACGTAGTCATAACATTCTCAAATTTATAAAAATGGTCAGTGGTAAGAAATTTTGAATATATTTTGGTCACTGTTAGGAACCATTTTATTGTCAGTTGATTGCAAATATGAGGACACATGGACACATGAGTTATGAAGATCCTTGTTATGGATCTTGTCACTATGTGATGATTTTGAAAATTTGTCTCGTCCTTTTGAAATTCAATCACTGGAAACACTAATGTCACCTGAACCTTTTTGAACCAATGAGCACAAACAGTTGCTTAATCACCATTATTACCCCAAGTTTTGTCTCTTAAGTGTTTTAAGTTTATACTCTTTTCTTCTGAATTCAAAAGTTTTGAGATAAACACACTTCAGAGTTTTTGTGAATTTTCTTAATGTATTTTAACATAGTTAATTTTGTCCTTTTGAGGAACTCAACCTGTTTTCAACACATAAGATCTGAATAACTAAAGTTTTAATTTCCCTCTTGTGTTTTAGCAAAACAATCAATGTTTTTATGAACATAGGTTTTGTTAATCTGAGGTTCATACTTTAGTATTTAATGAAAACATCACAGATTGCACATCAACAATTGAAATCAATTTAGAAAATAAAAATAGTCTCATAGTATAACAGATATAGTTTTTCAGATCTAGAAACCATGAGGGTCTTATGCATGAATTCACTTGTTGTGTGAAATTTGTGTTTCATATGACATCTTGGTTGATTTACAGAGTTTTTAATAACCATTTTGAACATGATTTACTCGATACTCTGTTTTTTTTAACAAAATACAACCAACCTTAGTATCAATGAATTTTGAGCTGAACTGTTATGTCAAATTGATTGTTAGATCGAATTTGACTGTCCAGGCTCTGATACCAATTGTTAAGATTGGAGGCTCTTATGATTATGTTTGTTTGTATGATTTGAACAATTTGTGAATATGAAAACATGTAAAGTGCAGCGGAAATGAATATAAACTTTGTAAACACAATCAAGGAGAAAATAGTTTGATAACATTTGCTTCTCATAGAGTCAAAAGATTACAAATCAAAGCAAAATATTACAGACATGCTTACAAACTAAACTCCCCCTCAGCCTGATGCCCCAAGGTTGGATTGTCCAAGATGAAAGGATTGAATTGAGGAGAAGAACTCTTTTCAAAACGAATCAAATGTAACAGTACAGAGTACTGCTCAATTTATAGACAAAACCAAACCACTGAGGTATCTCAGCTGACGTCACCATGAAAGTGACGTCTAACAGCCTAACAACCTGTATCTACTGTCCTTACACAAACACTGCTAAACCTAACCACTGACTATACATAAAACAGATAATTCACTAAACAGCTGCTCTCCCTTTATGTCAGTGCTTTCCTCAAGGTTGATCAGTCCTTGATTGGGCAGAGCTTTGTCATCAGTAGATAGGACCAGCAGGGTTGACTACTTCAGGTATTGATCAACAGTTGAAAGGGCAGCAGCAGTTGCATATGGACAGTGGATAGAGATCATCAGATGTTATAAATCGCTTTTAAGGGAGAAGCTTAATGTAAACTGCTGCTTATTATGAATCCACTGTTGTGACCTGGTTTTGGCTTTACATTATCTGTTCCTCTGGTAGGGTTCAATCCCAACATTGGTAAATTGAAATTTGATCACTAGTATGACTTGCCGGAGCTTCCAGGTTGGTAAGAGTGGAGCAGGAATCGGCATCTTTCTTGAGAAATTCACAGGATGGTAACTGTGATATTTTGACTTACAAGTGGTTGAAAGAGATTTTCACTTACAAGTGGGAAATCAGGGACATTAAGTTGTACTTGATTTTCTACATATGGTTTCTTACAAGTGGTATTTTGAGAAAACAAAGTGATGAATTGATCCCCTAACCTACAAGTGGTTTTATAAAATCAACAAAACTTATTTTCCGGAAAAACCATTTGATTAAAACAAACTTAACTGTTTTGAAATCAATGGGAAAATAGTTTGTTGTGAGGGGGAGTTCTGATTGTTTATGCCAAGTGGATGGCGATTTGAAGCAATTTGATATCGGTTGTCAATTTACTTGTATAGTTTGTTTTCATATCTTCTTAAATGTGTTTGAATTTTAGGGGGAGTAAAAATTTTCAGAAAATCAAAAAACATTAGAAAATTTGAAAAAGACAAAAACATGATAAAATGCAAAATGAGTTTTGGTGTCAAAGAAGAGGAAATGATAGTACATCAGTAGACAGTTACAGTATGCTAAAGAAATGTAATGTTTAAATAGAGTTAAACGGTCTCACTGATGATATGCCGATAGGTTTTTACACATTTAGTAAGCTTTTTCGGGATATAAACTTAAATTCAAACTTGCTTATTTTGTGGGGAACACTACTTGGATATATAGGTAACCCCTGAAATTTCGTTTGAAAGGTCCCTCTTTCTGAGATACTAGGTCTTTATGCTCAGTGATATCTGGGGTATTATCCCGGGACTTCTGATTTTGCAGAAGCAATGGCCTAGTCCCCGGAGAATACTTTCTGCTTACTTGAAAAATAGCGCCGCCCTCAGCATATAATGATGAGACAATAAAATTGCTAATCAATGCTGTTGTAAAAAAGATCCTCTAAAGGGAACCCACCAAAAGTCAAGCCGTCATCTCTCTGCTGAACGGAAGTTCTGACCTGAGCTCTCACGGTTTCACATCTAACCCCTTACAGATATCATCTGTGGTATATTCACCTGTAAGACTGAATAATGGGATCTAGATATGGGAGTATATTCAAGAGGTGGGACACATGAATGAGTTTAAGTTCTTAAAACACCTAACTCATATCCTGAATCAGTTGAAATTTGTGTGAGAATTTAAGTGGATCAGTATATCGGCAATCTAAGTGAATTGTTTAATCCTTATTGTGTAACTAAGCTTAACGGTACTTGTGATTTGTCATAAACTGATATGATCCTCTTGCACAAACTCACAAAAAATATTGTCTGTAAATATTTCTTTATTGCATTTCATTTACTTTCAAAAATTCCAAAAAGATTTTAAGTGTGTTTTAGCATAAATTTTGAAAAATTCAAAAAGATTTTCGACAACTGATGTTGGAGAGCTGATTTTCAAAATTCCAAGTGCTAAACATGATGAGCGTGTGGTGAGGGGGAGTGTGTGTTTAAATAAGAAAATATTTTGAATAATTACTTACATGTGATTCATCAGAAATTATCATTGATAAATCATTCTGGTTGATTTTGAAGGAAGTTTGAATTGTGACAACCCTCGAATTTACATGTAACCGTATAGTTTATTAATAATAATTAATGTGCTTGACGACTGTGTGGAATCACTTAACTGCTTTCTGATATCTGTGTTATGCTTACACGTATTTGTTAATATACTAATAGTGTACAGAAAGGTCACTAAATAGTCCGTTATATTTTCCTAAGTGTTAGAAAGTAAAAACATTGCAAAAATATATAAGTAGGACGCTTTACGGATTAATTAAGCGGTTTAACGGAACAGTATCGAACCGAACAACCGGACTTAACCCGAGACATGAAAATATTGCCAATAACATTGTTTATCTTTTTCTGAGCCAGTTAGGGTCCCGGAATACCCTAACACCCGTCATAATGCATGACACACTAGTAACCGGGTTAATCCCTAAACTAACTAAATTAACCTAACTAATACCTAATGTTTAGTTGGAAATGAACTAGATTACCCCCCCCCCCCCAACCAAACCGTCCCCAAGGGGACACCTCATGTCCTATTTTGATTAAACTAATCTCTTATGTCTAATATCTAAGAGACACATAATCCATTGGACCATAATCCTAAACTTTGTCTATAAGATCACCACTAAACCCCTCATTCTTTCACTTAACATTTCACCAACACACACACTCTCTCCCTCTCCAAAGCTCTCGGCCGAACACCCACACAACCATCCATCCATCGTCGAGTTTTGATCATCTCATTTCAAGTGCATACAAGTGTTAAGGATCTCACATAAGGAAGCTTGGTGCATTCGGAACGCGAAGGACCTCACCCCATTGCTTTTATCCACGCATTTTTCGCCTAGTTTCTCCCCTAGCCTCGAGCTAGTAGTAAGTGGCTCTAAACGCCTTCTTGATCTTGTCTAGAGTGGTTAATAAGAGTTTCGTCGGTTAAAAATTATGAACATATAAGATCAAAGTCTAAAAGTTTACTAAAGTGATGAACATGGTGGTTAATGGATGAATATGTGTGTAAATCATGTAGATCTTGTGTGATTATGATTATTGGTTGATTATCTGATGTTTTACTGATTAATATTAATGTGTCATGTTGTTGTGGACACTGAACTTGTTAACGGAATCGATCGAACACGATTTAGAAGGTTAAACACTGAAAATCAGAATCTGTCCAACTTTTACAGCCAACTTCAGTTGGCTGTAAACAGGTCTTAAACTCAATGAAAAACCGATATTTTGAATCTAAAATATGTTATTATGAAATACGGTTCTAATGGCACCGGAATCGTAATTTTTGTACTTCGTTTACTATTTTTAAAGTCTTAATTTGTAACAGCAACTTAAGCTGAATTTTGACAGCAATAAATGGGTGTCATACTTTCAGTCATAACCTGAGTTTTGTGATGAATCGGACCATGAAATTTGTACAGTTGATGAAAACCGATGCATTTGTAATTACCCCACTGGAATTTCGTAAATCGGACACTCGATGAATTTTTAATAAATTGTTCCGTGGACTGTGGTCAGAAATACACAAATCTGAGTTCAGTCCGAAATATGAATTTTTATAAAATATTGGTAATGAACCGGACCCCGATATTTGTACACAATAAAATATGGAATGTTTAAGACATCCTGTAAAAATTTGGGAATTTTTGGAATAATTTAACGATTTTATTAAAATGTCCGAAAACAGCCGGTATTGAATATAAATGCTGAAATGACATAAGTTGTGACTCGCGTGTCTAAATGTCGAGTATGCTATCTGTGAATGATCTAACATGTTATATATGTTATGTGCATTATCGTATGTTTGATTTTGAGTGGGGAATGGATGGGAAACTTAGATGGGCATAAACCGTTAAAATGATGCATGTTGTGTGATAGATACGTGTAGGAACTTTGTGTTCTATTTGAAAGCCACTAAATGACTAACTGGTAAATCATACTAGGACGTGATTGACCGACCTTGACTGTTAGCTATATTTGAGAATCTAACCGAGCAAACCGAGGTGAGTTCACACTTTTCTACAAAGCATGGTAAATTCCCGGTGGGAATGGGAATGGGTACAGGAATAGGGATTCCTCGTCCTTCGAGACGTGTTCAGGAATGTGAATTCCTCGTCCTGTTGGGACGTGTTAGACTTACTGGACTAGAACTCTATCAGCGAAGTCCCTCCCTTTTTGTATCGACTTAATCGCCGAGGCTATGGCGAGCGGGTCATTAGTTAATAGCGCTATTAGGTTTAACAAACCTCACACCGTGCCAGTCGGACGGGCGTGTACTAATGGACTATGGCACGTCGGTGGTGATAGAACACCGACGCTAGGGCACAATTGATTTCTTTTGTTAGTAGTCGATATGATAAACGAGTCTGGTAGTTTAAAATACTGGGGCAGCTCCCCACGGCCAAAGTGCCGGGCTGGATAGCCAGGGAAGGTGGACATGGGATGGTTAACTAATAAACGTTTTCGAACTATGGGGTAACCCCCACGGCTGGACAGCCGAATGAGATTAAACTATGTTTTTGGAAACAACACTATAATGGACAACCAACCGTGAACTCACTCAACTTTGTTGTTGACTCGTTATTACATGCTTTGCAGGTCGTTAGATGCTATGGAGCTTGCATATGGAGGTGGTCGTTGTGGGATGCGAACTGATTTGTCCCATACTTAATGAATAAACTTCATGAACTTATTAAACCTATGTTTTGGACTTTAAACTTATGAACTTTGGACTTACGTTTTGAACTTTTATTTTATGCTTCCGCTGTTAACCTAAAATCGGTTTACTTCCTTTTGGTCACCAATCGTATTGCATTTGGTTTTATTTACTTAATTATGTTGTTCAATATGATTGGTGGCTCGATCCTGGTCACGTCACGCCTCCAAGCGGTGATACTCCGCATGGTGGATTTTGGGGGTGTGATAGATTGGTATCAGAGCCATTGGTTATAGTGAACTTGGTTTTTAAAAGGGAAAAGTTTTTGATAAAACCAGACTATAACCAGTACAGTGCTCAACGATCCACAACGACGCTTCGCTCCACGTGCAAGACTCGACACCATAAGTGGTATGATTTATGTTATATTGTCAGTTAGATAGTTCTCACTGTGCATTAGATAATGTAGTAATTGCTATTTGAACCTTGTGTGCTTACGCTCTACTATCGTCCCACACTTACGCACTTTCGCGACACTTTCCTCACTTACGTTGCTTCATTATGAAGATCATGAGCGGACGTGGAGGACATATCAACCTCACTCAAGCCCAGTTGACGGCCTTGATCAACGAACGAGTCGCTGAGGCACTCGCAGCTAATCCTGCAGGAGGTATAACCTGTTATATCAACTCACCCTAGGACGTTTAGAACCTACATTCACAAACCAGCCCTCGTGCTTAACCTTGTCTTTTATTCTCGCGCAACAGGCCAACATGCTCAACCTCCTGTGTGCACGTTCAAGACGTTCATGGACTGCCGACCTACCACTTTCAGTGGCACCGAAGGAGCAGTGGGCCTTCTTCACTGGTTTGAAAAGCTCGAGTCAGTTTTCGAGATGTGCGAATGCCCCGAAGACCGTAGGGTGAAATATGCTACTGGAACACTTGAAGGGGTAGCGCTCACATGGTGGAACGCTCAGGTTCAGCTACTGGGGTTGGTTGCTGCTAATGCCACCCCATGGAACGGTTTCAAGGAACTGATCAAAGAGTAATACTGTAGTCGGGATGACATCCACAAACTGGAGGTGGAATTTTTCAATCTGAAGATGACGGGGTCTGAGATTGAGGTGTATACCAAGAGGTCGAATGAACTGGCCATCCTGTGCCCTACTATGGTGGACCCTCCCATCAAACGAATTGAGCTTTACCTCAAGGGCCTTGTACCAGAGATTCAAAGTCACGTAACTTCAGCCAACCTGGGTACCATTCAGCAAATTATCAAGTTGGCTCATCGTCTCACCGACCAGGCGGTGGAGCAAAACAGGCTACCCAAACGTATCAGCGCCATGGCTACTTCTGATGCACCTACCGGCAACAAGCGAAAATGGGATGGGAATTCAGGCAAAGGTTCCACTTCAGCTCAGTTCCAGCAGCGAAAGACAGATGAGTACAGGAGCCCCAGTCAGCAGTCTTCTGGAAATCAAAGTCAGGGTGGATACAAGGGAAATCACCCCAAATGTAATCGCTGTAACTTGCACCATAGAGGGCCATGTGGTAAAGGCAACTGTCATCGATGCAACAAGCCTGGTCACATGGCAAGGGATTGCAGGAGTCAGCATCCGGCGAATCGGAACCGGCAATAACAGCAAGCCCCACCCAATCAACGCCAGCAGCGGCAACAACAAGGTAACAACAAAGGGTGCTTTCAATGTGGTGCTGAGGGCCATTTCAAGAAAGACTGCCCCCAGCTAAATCAGAACCAGAACAACAACAATCAGGGGAATGGAAACGGCAATGGAGGAAACCACAATGGTAATGGGGCAAGAGGTCGTGCTTTCGTGATTGGTCAGGGTGATGCAAGGAACGATCCCAACGTTGTGATGGGTAAGTTTCTTCTGGACGACTTCTTTGTTATTGTTTTATTCGATTCAGGTGCCGATACTAGTTATGTGTCCGTAAAAGTTAGCCAAATGCTTAAGCGCACTCCAACACTCCTGAACACCAAACACACGGTAGAACTAGCTAACTGTAAAAGTCTTGAAGCCACACACATAGTTAAAGGTTGTAACCTCATCTTAGCTGGTCAGACTTTCTCTATCGATCTTATTCCTATCACACTGGGTAGTTTCGACGTTGTTATTGGGATGGATTGGCTATCTCATCATCAAGCGGTGATTGTTTGCAAGGAGAAAATCGTCCGCATTCCTCGTTCTAGTGAAGAACCTCTCATGATTCGTGGCGACAAGAGTGGTGCTGTCGAAGGCATCATCTCTTTCCTTAAGGCCCAGAAGTGCTTGCGAAAGGGCCACACTGCCATTTTAGCACTCGTTACTGACACATCAACGGAAGAGAAGAGAATTGAAGACATCCCTATTGTGCGCGATTTTCCCGAGGTATTTCCTGAGGAATTACCTGGTCTTCCGCCTCATCGCCAAGTTGAGTTTCAAATCGAGCTAGCTCCTGGAGCAGCGCCAGTAGCTCGAGCACCATATCGTCTAGCTCCATCAGAACTCGAAGAACTGTCCACACAGCTACAAGAACTCTTGGAAAAGGGTTTTATACGTCCTAGCTCTTCGCCCTGGGGAGCTCCAGTACTATTCGTGAAGAAGAAAGATGGTACTTTCAGAATGTGTATTGACTATCGCGAGCTTAACAAGGTGACTGTGAAGAATCGTTATCCTCTTCCACGTATTGACGACTTATTCGACCAGCTGCAAGGGTCGAGCTATTACTCCAAGATTGACTTGAGATTGGGATACCATCAGCTGAGGGTCCGAGATGAGGACGTCTCCAAAACAGCATTCAGAACTCGTTACGGCCATTACGAGTTTCTGGTTATGCCATTCGGGCTGACGAATGCACCAGCGGTCTTCATGGATCTCATGAACCGAGTGTGCAAGCCTTACCTGGATAAGTTCGTTATTGTGTTCATCGACGATATCCTGATCTATTCTAAGAGTCAGGAGGAACACGAGCAGCATCTACGACTTATGCTGGAACTTCTTCGAAAAGAACAGTTGTATGCCAAGTTTTCGAAATGTGACTTCTGGCTTCGCGAAGTCCACTTTCTAGGCCATGTGGTAAACAAGGATGGGATTCATGTTGATCCATCCAAGGTTGACTCAATCAAGAACTGGCCTGCACCCCGCACACCAAAAGAAATCCGCCAATTCTTGGGTTTGGCAGGATATTACAGAAGGTTTATCAAGGACTTCTCCAAGATTGCGCAACCTCTCACTTCACTGACTCAGAAGGGTGTCATCTATCATTGGGGTGATGCACAAGAGTCCGCATTTCAACATCTAAAGGATAGACTTTGTAGCGCGCCTATCCTCTCATTGCCCGAAGGCACCGATGATTTCGTGGTTTACTGCGATGCTTCCATTCAAGGACTTGGTTGCGTGTTGATGCAACGTGATAAGGTCATTGCCTACGCATCACGCCAACTCAAGGTTCATGAAAGAAATTACACTACTCACGATCTGGAACTGGGAGCAGTTGTATTCGCGCTTAAGATATGGAGACATTACCTGTACGGTACCAAGTGCACCATTTACACCGACCACAGGAGTCTCGAGCATATCTTCAAGCAAAAAGAGTTAAACATGCGACAACGCCGATGGGTCGAACTCTTGAATGATTACAAATGCGCTATCAAGTATCATCCGGGCAAAGCCAATTTTGTGGCTGACGCCCTCAGTCGAAAGGATACTTTACCTAAGCGTGTACGTGCTTTACAGCTTACCATCCAATCCAACCTTCCCGCTCAAATTCGAGATGCCCAGGTCGAAGCATTGAAAGCAGAGAACATCAGGGCTGAGTCCCTACGAGGGTCGAGGCAACGGCTAGAACAAAAGGAATACGGCGCCTACTATGTAACGGGGCGTATTTGGGTTCCATTTTATGGCAACTTACGCGAGCTTGTGATGGATGAAGCACATAAGTCTCGTTATTCTGTACACCCTGGTTCAGACAAGATGTACCACGACCTCAAGACTACGTATTGGTGGCCTGGCATGAAAGCCCACATAGCAACCTACGTCAGTAAGTGCTTGACTTGTGCGAGAGTCAAGTCTGAATATCAGAAACCATCAGGCCTACTTCAACAACCGGAGATCCCGAAATGGAAATGGGAGCAAATTTCCATGGATTTTTTTACCGGCCTGCCTAGATCTCAACGCGGAAATGATACCATTTGGGTGATCGTAGATCGACTGAGCAAGTCTGCACATTTTCTGGCCATCAAAGAAACGGATAAGTTTTCTACTCTTGCAGACATTTACCTAAAGGAAGTGGTATCAAGGCACGGAGTGCCAATCTCTATTATATCTGATCGTGACGCACGTTTTACTTCTGAACTGTGGCAAGCAATGCACAAGTCCTTTGGCTCACGTTTAGATTTGAGCACCGCTTATCACCCACAGACGGATGGGCAATCGGAACGCACCATCCAAACCTTGGAAGACATGCTTAGGGCATGCGTAATCGACTTCGGCAATGGCTGGGAAAAGCACCTCCCGTTAGTGGAGTTTTCATATAACAACAGCTACCACACCAGCATCCAAGCCGCTCCATTTGAGGCATTATACGGACGCAAATGCCGATCACCTCTCTGTTGGGCAGAAGTTGGTGACAGCCAAATCACTGGTCCAGAACATGTGGTAGATACCACCGAGAAAATTACTCAGATACGACAGCGAATGGCGGCAGCTCGTGACCGTCAGAAAAGCTATGCTGATAAGGGAAGAAAACCACTCGAGCTCCAGGTTGGGGATCGAGTGCTACTCAAAGTCTCACCTTGGAAGGGTGTAGTCCGCTTTGGCAAACGAGTCAAACTTAATCCGCGTTATATCGGACCATTCGAAGTCATTGAGAAAATTGGTACGGTAGCCTACAGGTTGAATCTACCCGAAAAACTCAGCGGAGTTCACAACGTATTCCACGTGTCAAATCTGAAGAAGTGTCTGTCAGATGAGACCTTCATAGTTCCTCTCAAGGAACTCACAATCGACGACCAGCTGCGATTCGTCGAGGAACCAGTAGAGATTACTGATCGAGATGTTAAGATTCTCAAGCACACAAGAATACCTCTCGTTCGAGTTCGTTGGAATGCTTGTCGTGGCCCAGAGTATACCTGGGAACGAGAAGACCAAATGAAACTCAAGTATCCCCAACTGTTTAAGAAAAACGCAACTACTACTGAGGCTGAAGCTACCGCAGAATTTCGGGACGAAATTCTAAATCAACGGGGGGATGATGTGACGCCCCTGGAAAATCTGGAAAACAACGCAACTTAACTAGCTTCCTCAGTAACCACGCGCTAAATTTCGGGACGAAATTCTCTTAACAGGGGGAGAATGTGACAACCCTCGAATTTACATGTAACCGTACAGTTTATTAATAATAATTAATGTGCTTGACGACTATGTGGAATCACTTAACTGCTTTCTGATATCTGTGTTATGCTTACACGTATTTGTTAATATACTAATAGTGTACAGAAAGGTCACTAAATAGTCCGTTATATTTTCCTAAGTGTTAGAAAGTAAAAACATTGCAAAAATATATAAGTAGGACGCTTTACGGATTAATTAAGCGGTTTAACGGAACAGTATCGAACCGAACAACCGGACTTAACCCGAGACATGAAAATATTGCCAATAACATTTTTTATCTTTTTCTGAGCCAGTTAGGGTCCCGGAATACCCTAACACCCGTCATAATGCATGACACACTAGTAACCGGGTTAATCCCTAAACTAACTAAATTAACCTAATTAATACCTAATGTTTAGTTGGAAATGAACTAGATTACCCCCCCCCCCCCAAACCAAACCGTCCCCAAGGGGACACCTCATGTCCTATTTTGATTAAACTAATCTCTTATGTCTAATATCTAAGAGACACATAATCCATTGGACCATAATCCTAAACTTTGTCTATAAGATCACCACTAAACCCCTCATTCTTTCACTTAACATTTCACCAACACACACACTCTCTCCCTCTCCAAAGCTCTCGGCCGAACACCCACACAACCATCCATCCATCGTCGAGTTTTGATCATCTCATTTCAAGTGCATACAAGTGTTAAGGATCTCACATAAGGAAGCTTGGTGCATTCGGAACGCGAAGGACCTCACCCCATTGCTTTTATCCACGCATTTTTCGCCTAGTTTCTCCCCTAGCCTCGAGCTAGTAGTAAGTGGCTCTAAACGCCTTCTTGATCTTTTCTAGAGTGGTTAATAAGAGTTTCGTCGGATAAAAATTATGAACATATAAGATCAAAGTCTAAAAGTTTACTAAAGTGATGAACATGGTGGTTAATGGATGAATATGTGTGTAAATCATGTAGATCTTGTGTGATTATGATTATTGGTTGATTATCTGATGTTTTACTGATTAATATTAATGTGTCATGTTGTTGTGGTCACTGAACTTGTTAACGGAATCGATCGAACACGATTTAGAAGGTTAAACACTGAAAATCAGAATCTGTCCAACTTTTACAGCCAACTTCAGTTGGCAGTAAACAGGTCTTAAACTCAACGAAAAACCGATATTTTGAATCTAAAATATGTTATTATGAAATACGGTTCTAATGGCACCGGAATCGTAATTTTTGGACTTCGTTTACTATTTTTAAAGTGTTAATTTGTAACAGCAACTTAAGCTGAATTTTGACAGCAATAAATGGGTGTCATACTTTCAGTCATAACCTGAGTTTTGTGATGAATCGGACCATGAAATTTGTACAGTAGATGAAAACCGATGCATTTATAATTACCCCACTAGAATTTCGTAAATCGGACACTCGATGAATTTTTAATAAATTGTTCCGTGGACTGTGGTCAGAAATACACAAATCTGAGTTCAGTCCGAAATATGAATTTTTATAAAATATTGGTAATGAACCGGACCCCGATATTTGTACACAATAAAATATGGAACGTTTAAGACATCCTGTAAAAATTTGGGAATTTTTGGAATAATTTAACCATTTTATTAAAATGTCCGAAAACAGCCGGTATTGAATATAAATGCTGAAATGACATAAGTTATGACTCGCGTGTCTAAATGTCGAGTATGCTATCTGTGAATGATCTAACATGTTATATATGTTATGTGCATTATCGTATGTTTGATTTTGAGTGGGGAATGGATGGGAAACTTAGATGGGCATAAACCGTTAAAATGATGCATGTTGTGTGATAGATACGTGTAGGAACTTTGTGTTCTATTTGAAAGCCACTAAATGACTAACTGGTAAATCATACTAGGACGTGATTGACCGACCTTGACTGTTAGCTATATTTGAGAATCTAACCGAGCAAACCGAGGTGAGTTCACACTTTTCTACAAAGCATGGTAAATTCCCGGTGGGAATGGGAATGGGTACAGGAATAGGGATTCCTCGTCCTTCGAGACGTGTTCAGGAATGTGAATTCCTCGTCCTGTTGGGACGTGTTAGACTTACTGGACTAGAACTCTATCAGCGAAGTCCCTCCCTTTTTGTATCGACTTAATCGCCGAGGCTATGGCGAGCGGGTCATTAGTTAATAGCGCTATTAGGTTTAACAAACCTCACAACGTGCCAGTCGGACGGGCGTGTACTAATGGACTATGGCACGTCGGTGGTGATAGAACACCGACGCTAGGGCACATTGGATTTCTTTTGTTAGTAGTCGATATGATAAACGAGTCTGGTAGTTTAAAATACTGGGGCAGCTCCCCACGGCCAAAGTGCCGGGCTGGATAGCCAGGGAAGGTGGACATGGGATGGTTAACTAATAAACGTTTTCGAACTATGGGGTAACCCCCACGGCTGGACGGCCGAATGAGATTAAACTATGTTTTTGGAAACAACACTAAAATGGACAACCAACCGTGAACTCACTCAACTTTGTTGTTGACTCGTTATTACATGCTTTGCAGGTCGTTAGATGCTATGGAGCTTGCATATGGAGGTGGTCGTTGTGGGATGCGAACTGATATGTCCCGTACTTAATGAATAAACTTCATGAACTTATTAAACCTACGTTTTGGACTTTAAACTTATGAACTTTGGACTTACGTTTTGAACTTATATTTTATGCTTCCGCTGTTAACCTAAAATCGGTTTACTTCCTTTTGGTCACCAATCGTATTGCATTTGGTTTTATTTACTTAATTATGTTGTTCAATATGATTGGTGGCTCGATCCTGGTCACGTCACGCCTCCAAGCGGTGATACTCCGCATGGTGGATTTTGGGGGTGTGACATGAATAGATAAATTCGTAAATTGTTAAATTTGTGAAATTTACTTTTGGGTAGAGAATGTGCAGATCTCTGTGAAAAAGAGCTAGGTTTCGATATCTGAGGATGTTGTGATTTCAAAAAGCCAGGCTGCGATCCCAGCAAATCAAAAGGGGGAGTCTGAAGACATCCGAGTAGATAAGATTGTTCGAGGAGGAGTCTGTTGATGCTAAAGAGAAGAAAGAGATAAAGATTTGAGGATACTTACAGTGTCGGATACTTCAAAGAGTTCGAGAGGACTGATAAAGACTGAAGACGTTAAAGACTCGACATTTAAGACTCGTCAACATTCGAGGGGGAGTCTGTTGGTGCATGCGTCTGTCGACTTCGTCTTGTATCGAGTCTTACATTACAATTGTTTGATCAGGGCACGTTGTACGAGAAATAGGGTAGAATTTATGTGTTTGTGAGCTAATTTCGTTTGAACATGACATGTAACACCTTCAAACGAAATTAACTAGTTTAATTTCGTTTGAAGTGAATCATGCCACCTTCAAACGAAATAGCATCCCCTATAAATACTTGACGTCTTGATTTCATTTGTAATTTTCCAGTCAGTGTAACGAAGTGCTGCCGAAGTGTTGTCAGACTGTAAATCATTATCAAATCAATCATACAACAGTTTAAAGTGTATATCTTGCTGAATTGATCTCTACACGTCTGTTTCCGCCTTTCGTGTTGAGTAAAACTCTTCTGATCGACTCGTTCGGGTCTGAAAACGATCCTAGAACTGTGGATTTCTCACTCTTCACAATAGAAACGAAAGGACACATTCTTATCGTATAAATATATGTGGATGATATAGTATTCAGGTCAACCAACAATACACTCTGTAAAGAATTTAAGTCGATGATGCAGAGTAAGTTTGTGATGAGCTCAATGGGGGAGACCAAGTGCTTCTTAGGGCTGCTAGTGGATCAGTTACTAAATGGTATATTTATCCATCAAACAGAATATACCAATGATGTTTTGAACAAATTCAAGATGACGGATTGCGAAGTTGCCAGCAATCTTCTCCAGCAAACCCATAGTGTCGGCCAAGACATTTCAAGCCATGCGGTTGATTCTACAGTTTATCGCTCAATGATTGGCTCGCTCATGTACTTAACAGCGTCAATACCAGATATTATGTATCCTACTTGCTTATGTGCAAGATACTAAGCCAATCCACGAGATTTACATTTGACACTAGTTAAAAGGATTATCAAATATCTGAATGGATGTTCGAGCATGGGACTTTGGTATCCTAAGGATGATGAGTTTGTTTTAATAGCATTTTTGGATTCAGATTATGGAAGCAGCAAGCTGAATGC
Organism: Helianthus tuberosus; assembly: GCA_030545235.1. Classification (NCBI taxonomy): domain Eukaryota; kingdom Viridiplantae; phylum Streptophyta; class Magnoliopsida; order Asterales; family Asteraceae; genus Helianthus; species Helianthus tuberosus. The sequence goes on along the minus strand of CM060417.1, from coordinate 54,625,518 downwards.
AAAATCTACAACTACAGTCTGGCAATTCTACGAAAGTCGGCTAGTCACATGGCAGTGTAAGAAACAAACAACTTTTTCTCTCTACATGCGAAGCAAAGTACATTACGACATTAAGTTGTTGTTCTCAGGTGCTCTGGATCTAACAGAAAATGAGGATTACAGTTTGCAACTTCTTACTACTCTCATTCATGTAGATAACGAAGTAGAAATTTCAATATCAAAAAATTCAATAAACCACTATAAAACTAAACATATAGAGATTCGTTATCACTTCATCTGTGATTACTACGAGAAAAAGTTGATAAGCATCGTCAAAGTTCACACCGATGAGCAAAAAAGTTGATCCTTTTACCCAAGCATTTGACAATTAATATTTGATTATTTGCTTAAAATCTAGGGTAAAAAAAGAACTAAAATGGGGAGGGGGGATAAAAGAGTGATACTGAGATTTCTAAAGCCAAAAAATGAGTAAACCATATCGGGGGTCATTTATTTTTCTTACATTCTTCTCATTTATCCAAAATTATGTTTATGATTTGAGGGGGAGAATATGTTTGATAAACCAAAAACATTGAAAATGATAAAATCCAAAAACATTGAAAATTTCAAATTCCAAAAACAGACTCACTAAAGATATGTCAATAGGCTCAGCTAAACTAGCATTTTTGCAAAAAAACAATACAAACTAAATACAAAAGCCTAGTTCTAGTGGGAATCGCGATTGAAAGCATAATACTTTGTTTTGTCCTCCTTCGTTGTGTGCCTGCTCGGTAATCACGGAAAAGCATAATAATCGGTTAATTTGTGAACTTTCATAACTTACTGAAAAATCATTGGGATTGTGTATTTCATTTTAAAAAAGATATAAACTTGTTTTATTTCTTTATTTTGTTTAAGCATTGGATATCTTCTGTGTATACAGAAGTATTGAACTGAAAGTTATTGCCTAAACATTTTTTGCTTTATTTTCTGATGTGTTTCGTTTAATTTTTGGACTTCCTCCGCGTGTACTCACAAGTATCGGCTTTGTTGTTAAGATTTAAACAATTTCAACTTATTTATTCTTGTTTTGTTTAAACAAGACGTTCTCTATTGTCACACCCCCAAATTCCACAAGCGGAGTATCACCGCAGGAGGCGTGACATGACCAAGATCAAGTCACCAATCATATTGAACAAATGCATTAAAGTAAATATAAAACCAACCACAATATAATTGGTGTCCAAAACAAGTTAACTAAGTTCAAGTTATCAGCGGAAGCATAAAGTTTAAAACCAAAACATAAGTTTAAAAGTTCAAATGTTTAACATGGGTCTCAACAGTCCATGTCCCACAACGACCTCTCCTTCTCGTGCAAGCTCCAAGTAACACCTAACGACCTGCAAGGCATATAGTAACGAATCAACAACAAAGTTGAGCGAGTTCACAGTTGGTTGTCCATGTTACTGTTGTTCCAAAACCATAAGTTACTTTGAAAACCATGAGTTAACCAGTTCCTTGTTTCCCAAACCATAACCAGTGGGGGCTAGACCATGTTAACCACTAGACCCGTTACCATATCGACTATTGACTGAAGACATGTTTATGTGCCCTGCATCAATGTCTATCATCATTGACTAAGTGCCTAGATCCATTAGTCCACTCCCGTCCTCTGTGGCACGGTGTGAGGCTTGTCAAACCTAATAGCGCTATTTAACTAATGACCCGTTCGCCAATGGCCCGGCGATTAAGTCGATATAAAAATGAGGGACTTCATGATAGAGTTTTGTCTAGTAAGTTATATGTTGTCATCCTTCCTGCGGAGGATGGAGGTACCTATTCTACCCAAGGAGAATACGCAGGATTTAATGTTGTCATCCTTCCCATGGAGGATGGAGGTACGTATCCTACCCAAGGAGGATACGCAGGTTTCATTATAGTTCCTTAACCCATTCCCAAACCACCGGGAATCCCATGCCTTGTAGAAAGTGTGAACTCACCTTAGGTTAGCTCGACAGATAAATGAAAAGGTCACTTGAGCTATTTGTGGTCAACCACGTCCTAGCATGGTTACCGTACAAGTCAGGTCTAGGTTCAAGTAGTGAACATAAGTTTACACATAAGCTAACAAGTTACGACACGTAATGATCATGGAAAACACGATGAACATGTAAATCAGTCAAGTCCACTTAATGTCCAACTTGTGCGACTCAGATGATTGGGCCGTTGACCTTGTACGAGCCTAATCATCTTGTGCAATCCAATATTAAAGCCCAATAACAACCGGCCCACCCTGTTGTACGTCCAGCACAACATTGTGCGACTCACAACGAGTTGTGCGATTAAAAACAAGCCCGACCCAATAATAAATGAAATCCATACCCAATACGGCCCAACATATAAACAGATAATCAACTTGTGTGGTCCATTTAATCTTGTGCGACCCGAATTAACTTGTACGATTACAAATGGCTTGTGCGACTGGAACCTACTTGTGCGACTGAGTTTTGGGCTTTAAGGCCCAACAACATAATAGGGTTCAAACAGCTGTGTGTGGCCCAAGACTTTTGCGATCGGCACTGCCTTGTGTGATCCACATGTCTTGTGTGATCATGCAAATTCTAAGTTGTACACTGTGCTTAAACGGTTGCACCAAATCTTGTGCGACTGTATTGTGCGACGGGGGCTTGTGCGATCAGGTTTCGTTGACCTGATCTTGTGCGGTCAACAGTATTGTGCGATTGGTTATAAATTCCGAATTTTCATGTAAATCAGTTACACATTTATCTTGCAAATCAATTCCAACAGTTTCCATCTTAACAATTAATCAATCAAATCAATGAATCCTCCAAATATTTACAAGAACTCTAATTAACAACTAACGACAACTAGCAACCTAATCACATCATTCGGATCACAAACACATAATAAAACTGTTTCATCATTGATTCATCAAACTTTTAAATACTAGCATCACAACTAACCAATCGGTTCGAATCTAACTCAACAATTCTAACATATACGATCTTGAATAGATACATGGAATTACATAATCCCTATGTCACCAATCATCATTAACCGTTTGATTCGAGTACATCTAACAGTGAATCCTAGGGTATTCATTCATGAATTCTAGATAAACATACATCTTAAATATCTAATTTCATGCAACACACAATCAACACACATCATGATTCAAGGATCATAAATAATCGACAAGATATAACACTAACCGGATCGATGTTTGGAACAGAGGAGAGTTCGAAGAATCCCAAGGCTGCCGCCGGTTCCTCGAAGAGGAGAGAAAGAGAGAATAGGGTTTGGGGTGTGTGTGTGTGTGATTTACAAATAATGAGGAAACAAAACCTCAATAAGGTTTTGTATTGGTTTATATGGGGAAGTGGCCGAACCTTTTACATGGGCTGCCCTTTTAGTTCGAGTATGAGTTGTGCCGCCCAACAAGGGCTTGTGCAATGGACTCATGTTGTGCGACCACCTTACATATATACATACATTACATAAAATCACCTAACACAATAAACATAACATTCCGTTAACATCAACGTGTCACATAACATTCAAGTATGATACATCAGAGTACAACAAAAGGTTTGAAATTCGAGTTATCACATCTATGTATCAAATAATTAACCTGATTGTTAATGTTTAAACATTCTGAGTTGTTTTTGTACAAATCACAGTTGACAATGTTTAAAGGCATCACTTGGTTCATTGTATTACATGATGTTGGGATATGTAGGATCCGATTCTATAAAACTTGTGCATTTAAGACATGAAGAATGTGAGTACATACGTCTATCGCTTGTGTCAATCACGTAATGTAGCTGAAACAGATGATAACAAGACAAGTGTCAAATTTAAGAGAGCAAGTTGGGAAGCTAAGGTAGCTTTGTACGAAGCTAGTAGCTTCGTGCGAAGGCACCACATCAAGCCTTGTACGAGGCCAACAGTCTATATATATGTGTCTTGTGTTGATCATTTGTATCTTTTGGGTATTCTAGAGGAGAAGCTCTGACAGTTTGTTTTCACGGTTCTGTACTGTCATATTCAGTAATAGAAAACAATTATAATTACATCTCCATGTTCACTCCACACACGTGATTGGATTCCGCACATTTCACGTGTCGGTATGCATTCAACAGTTAAGGAATTCATCAAGATCCTTAATTCACAAGTGGTATCAGAGCAGGTACTTGATTGCAAGGATTGAAGACATAAAGATTCATACGTCTACACCAGATTCAGAGGTGATTTCATCTTTTTCATCACACTTCTTCTTCCACTCATCTTGTTTTCATTTTCTTTAAACTTTAAACTCAGATCTACAGAGATTTCACGATTAAAAACGGCTAGATTTTTTATATAACGTGTGAAAACCAGTTTTAATCAATCCTACAAATTTTCAGATCAAAATTCACACAACATCAGATTCAAATCAGTGAAAAACCATGAAAAACGAGAGCATGTTCTTCGCATGTCACACCCCGATGTTTCCACGTATTACCGGTGGGCCCAATGGGGAGTATCGTGACGTAGTTGATATCATCATAGTCAAATAATCACAGTTCAATGCACAGCGAAAGTCTAAAGTAATAATAATACAAACCGATTTGAAAGTATAATAAAGTATTACACAACGGTTGTATATGGATCCACATGCGGATCTCTAAAACAGAAAAATAAACACTATTCAGCAGACTTTAGACGTTTAGAACTTGCAAGATTCCTTATTAACGCCCTGAGCTCCCAGCCAATTACGTATAGTACCTGTCACTTAATCTTTTTGGAAAATACGTCAGTTTACACTGGTAAATACAATTAACTGACTCTTTTGAAAACATTTATGAAAATTGATTTAAATGCACAAGGCACAAATATTCTTTTATAACTTGGGACAATTATATAAAAATAATCATGTATACAGATTTATATGTTCGTTATACATTCAGGTCCCGATATAGAAACCGAGTCAAGATCAACAGACACACCACAAGTATAGGCCCACAAGAGAGTGAGATAATGTTTTTCCCATGCAACTGTCAGGTGTATGCCTATACCCCGTGCTTAAGACGTGGCCATTTCTAAATAAATGATGCCAAGGATATCCGGGACATGGTCATTAACCCCCAAAGGTTTATTTCAAACAAGACATATTAAAATGGGTTACCTCAATAATTTAATCACAATCCGATTAACCATTCAATACCCGACCAAGCGGTATTATTATAATACCGTATCCCAAGCCCGTATAGGGAAAATAAATTAAAAGTATTTACCTAAGCTAAAATGTAATTTTATTCTCAGCCGTGTATTCAAATCAGCAAGCACAAGTACCTCTACTGGGGCTCTCAATCTGGATAGAAGGTTTTATTAACCTATTAGATTCCAAACGGGTCTTATTTAAGTTGTAACTTAGACAGGTTAGTTTTAGAGAAGTGTTTACGATTCAAAACGCAAGATTAAGCGAAGACCAGACTAGAATGTGATTTAGACCCAACAAGTATGGAGACTTGTATAATATGGGTAAACTAAACACATTCTGAATTTTGAAGTGAAAATGATAAGGTTTGACCCGTTTCGGTTAATTCATGTAAACTTGTTACATAAACCGTACAAAACACGTAAAATGCATAACGGGTAACCAAATGACTCATGAACATGTTTCACAAGTTAATATGCCTTAAATATGTTGTGATATCAGTAGGATACCTTCCATTATGCCTAAAACGAATTTAAAACCAATTTATGCCCCATAGGGGTATTTTGGTCATTTTAATGTTTATAAAAGAGATTAAATAATAATCTGAGTTTCTGGTCTAAATAATCAGTAAAAATACTTATTTTATCAAGTTATATCAGTAAGATATTTCACATATGTGAAATTTATCATTTATGGCCAAACTATGCACCGTAGGGGCATTTTGGTCATTTCACATATGCTTTAAGGGTTAATTTTGGAAATCTGAGTTCAAAACTTTTATTTACTGTTAAAGTATAAAAATTTATTCATAACATTAATAGGTATCAAGCTTTAGGTGCCTAATATGGTTTTAAACCATACTATGCGCCTAAAGCGCATAAAAGTTGGTATTTGACGATATTCGGTTTAAATAGGGAAATCTGAGATTTTGACCAACCCTTATAGTTTAAAATAACTTATTTATTATATAAAATCAGTAGAAAAAGGTTTGACACGTAAAGGATGTATAAAACTCATTTTATTAGCAAAAAGGGCGTTATCGTCAATTACCGAGCCTATGCGAGAACTCTATGTTATGATCATCTTAAAATTTAATAAAATTTCCAAAAATCCCAAAACATTATATTACATCAGTAGGTAAAAGTTTTGATGTCAAAATTTGAGTTTAAATAGGATTTATATCAAATATGCCGTTTAATTATTAAAAGGGCCTTCATTTACGATATTGAGCATAACTCTCAATTTAGACCATAAATTGATGTCAAACTTTTAGGACATGTTTATAAATTAGTAAAGAAGGTTTTTGTCCTTTCACATTTTTAAAAATCTCGTTTAATTATCAAAAGGGCATTATGGTCAGCATTTAAGCATTTAACGGAAACATGCAAATGAATCGGATTACTAAGGAACCATATTGTATAATCTCGGAGGGTTATACTAACATGTAATGTGGTCCTAAAGGAACCCTAAGGTATATCTAAACTAAGGTAAATTGGGTCAGAACTGAAAGTCAAAGCAAAAGTCAACTTTTGCGACTTTCGGTTGCGAACCGAGCCTAAACTTAGAATTGTCGGGTTGAACATGCCTAGACATGTTCAATTAATATTTACCAAGTTATTAAAGTGACAAAACTGATTTTATTTCCTTTACATCATTAGTTATGAATTTTATTTAAAAACCGACTCGTTTGACCTTTATTTAAATTACTTTGACCCGACAATTAACTAAGCAAACGTGGTAATTAGGAGGTGCCTTTTTTAGGGTTTAATACCTACCTAATTACGATCACGTAGCCATGTTCGTTGTGAATAATGGCTTGTCCATTTAAAAGTCAAAGTGTTTATCACAAACGCTTGACTTTTCGGCTTTTAAGCCAAACAAAAATAACTAGCCATAAGAGGGCACTTACAAGGGGTCCAAGCAAGGATGGAATTGATCTAGAATGCTCAGGTATGAAGTATATAGCTTCAACTTAGAGCAATTCAGATCAAGTGTGAAATGAGAGCAAGAACAAGTGGGTATATATAGGATTTCAAGAACCGTTAGGATCGTTTCTCGATAACCGAGCTTTGATCAAGACCCTACATGTGTTACCCACTGGTTTCTAATACCTTGGGTGCCCAAAACAAGCCCATAGAGTTGGAAAAACCAAGTGCAAAACCAGAAACCAGCAACTGAATTGAGAGAACTGATTTTCTACAGATCTGGGGGCTCTCGCGCCCCGCGTACGAGCTAGGCACATATTACGCGGCCCGGGACAGCCTTAAATCTCTGAAATAGTTTTAAAAATTATAGAAATGGTCCCTGCAAGCATATAAGGCCTTTTTCGACACGTTTAAGGCCCGTTAAGCCATTTTCAAGGCTCTACAATGATGCCTAAGCATAAGGGACATGAAACATGCTTGAAAATATGCCGGATGTCGGTTCGTTTGGTTGTACGGTTGCGTTGTTTGTTTAATTACGACGAAACACGAACGGATGCGAAAAACGATCCAAATTACGCGACGAATGGAATTTTATCATGCCAATCACTAAAATAATATATTTTAATGATTACATAAATTTTGGATGTCCGGATATATTCAGAATGTAAGATATGAGTGAAAATGCAAACTTATGCAGTTTTTGACGCTTTTAGTCCCTGTTTGACTAAAAGTTTATTTTTGCACACCGAACCCCTCAAAGCCTATTTCTAAGCTATGTAAAGGGTATTTATGGTATGTTTAACTTATGGTCAAGTTCCAGAATGTTCTCTACCATTTGATTCGGTATATTTTTGCAGTTTGACGCAATTAGTCCCTCTAATGCGCAAACTTGCGCATACCATCGTTTAATAGCATCGAAGCCTTATCTAATCCACATTAGGCATACTTGAGAGTATTATTAAATATCATAATGCTTCGGGTTCATAGAAAGGTCATTCAGAGGTATAATTAACATATTGACGCTTTTAACCCCTTAAACTTGCGAAGTTGCGCGTAACGTCACTTAAAGGTATAAAAGCCTTAGACGGCCAATAATTGACATTCCAGAGAGTATAATCAAATGTCATGAAGCTCCCGGTTTGTTAAAAGGTCACTCAGAGGTAAGAATTAACATGTTGACGCTTTTAACCCTTCATCGCGCAAACTTTCAATTAATTACGCAAACGGCTACACTCGATCAACAAGTGGCTCATTTGTGAATATGATTACCATGCAATGTTATTCAGAGGCTTATGTTAAGTATGTTAACACTTCCAGTCCTTCCAAAATCAAAGTTTTTGATTTTTCACAAAATTAGTCCCTCATAGTCAACATTTGACTTTATTAAGGTTTAGTACACGTGTCAACATATCATTGGACGTGTTTTTACAAGGTGTTACATCCTCACCCCCTTAAAAGAAATCTCGACCTAGAGATTTGCTAAAAATAATGGAAGTACTTTGTCGTATAATGGTCTTAACCTCCATAGCATATTTGGGCCTCTAAGGGTATCTCAGTTGACCTATATAACAGGTACATACTTTCTTTCAGAGCTTCTTAACCTGTCGATCCTTAATTGATGCTGATTTCACCACAAACTATAAGTACTAATCCGCCTATCATTATGTGACAATGCTCTTGACATATTGTCTAGCCATATCTTTAAATCACAAGTGTGGAACACAATGCGAGTTCCACCAAACTCCCTTAAATAGGTTTTAGCTTATACGCTATTGATCTTTGATATATTCGATTTCCTCGAATGATCCTGTATATCTAGAGCTTAACTAGCCCATTGTATTAAAATTTTAGCACACCCTTTTTAGGGCGATACCTTCGATTGAACCTTATTCCTTATTAAGAACTTGAGAGGGTTGCGACTTTCATTAATCCTTGATTTTCCGCCGATCACTGGCAACTTTCAGATGATTACGAACTTATATGATCTTATTCGTTGTTTCCAAGGTAATTTCAGGTCCTGCTAATTCGGACTTACTAAACTTCTACCCAACATTAGATGTTTTACATCCCATCTATACAAAGTCTCCAAAGGAGCAGCCTTGATACTTATATAACAACTATTAGTTATAGAATAGCTTATCTAAGGTGAGATGGTTATTCAAACTACTGCCTAAAAACCATCTTAAGGAATAGCTAATCCTTACAGTTATTCGAACAAATCGACGATCCAGGGCAGCTGATGGCGATTCCTAATTGTTGCCTAAATAGGATTGCGGTAATCAATGCATAAGTAGAATGAACCGTCTTTCTAAATAATAATATCGGAGCTCCCAGAATTATGATTTAGGCTTTTATGAAATCCTCTCTAGAAGTTTTTCTGATTGACTCTTAGTTATCCCATTCCGAGGGTACTAACCGATATGGGGCTTTCCAAAAGATGCAACTCTAAGCGAGGTATTATTCTTAACTCTACTTGTCTCAGGAGGTAAACAGGGTAGTCTTTGGAGAAGACGATCAAGACACAAGGAGATTACAGAGATCTTTCCAAATCTCAAGCTTTGGTTCATTTGTCACTGCCTGTGTCAGATAAGTGACACACTTACTTGGACATTTCCCTTCAGGATATCTTCTTTGAATACCATTAGTTGACTTTAGTATAACATGACCATTGGGATATCTTAGTGGTTCCATGCATTAAACCTCCATACTGATCAGGCATGGAAGCAATCTATGGAACATATTAAGATACACCAATTCTCATATGACGCTTTTGTCATACAGTCTGGTATTCGCAATTGATAGAAATCAAAGAGATATCAAACTACATATACTGACGTACTTCATCTGGAGAGAGGGTACTCTAGAATTTTAGGAGTGAAGATTTCTGACAGGAACAGAAGAAATGATTCCTATGATTTTCGTCTGTAAGTTTTACCTTACACTTAACATCTAGGGTTCTTGTGGAAGATTTTAAAAGTTTGCTATACTTACAATTTATGAAGGATTTATTGGTATCCGAATCAAAACTGAACTCTTAGCATTTATATTACCAACAAATGTTAAAGAATGTACCTGATGTCATTATTGATATGAACTACCTCTGGCATCCACCAGGAGAGTTTAAGCGCTTTCATTCTTAGGCTTTATATCCTTAGCCGCACTTCCCTTGACATATTTAGGGAACGTAGTCTTGATGTGGCCCTTCTCGTTACAGCCGAAGCAGACTGCATCCTTAATGTCCTTACATTCATGGGTTTTATGACCGGTTCTTTTACAGATGCCACACGGTTTTGGCTTTCGATCCATTCGACACTGCCCCTAGTGTCTTTTACAACAGGTCTTGCATACAGGTTTCTTATTGGATTTTTGTTTGTTCTCATTAAGCTTAAGTGTCACACCCCGACCACGTAGAACATACAAAACGTGGCGGAAACATCGGGGAGTGTTGTAACAGAATTAATTGTTTCAAATCCATGGCAATTAAAGTTTCGTTTTATTAATAAATCATGAGAGTTTACATTGTTTAAACAAGAAACAAAGGTACATAACATAAGTTAACTAGTTATTGTCTCGTTTTAAGTCGCTAAGGCACGAGTCCGCCTAAGTATGTCTTGATAAATCCTATGCATCATCTCCTGAAAATACATGTGAAAATAGGTACGTCAGCATAAAAATGCCTGTGAGATACATAGGTTTTGTGAAAATAGGATTCATGACTTATGTTTGAGAAAATGTTTAGTCATGGACCTTGTAATTTGCTTTGTCTTGTAAATCATTTGAAAAACGATAATATCAGATGATATGTATAAATAAATGTAAGGTTAAATGAATAACCATGTAAAATGGGTTTGTATAAGATAAGTTGTTATAAATCAATGTCTTGTGAAAAGTATGTTATTTGTATAAAATGTTACATGTCTCAAACTGAAATGATTCAAATAACGCTACGATATGTATTACCATACAAACACTTATATATAGGAAGTACCAGCGGCGTATCCACCATGCTTGTATCATATTACACACGCCTCGTTACTTAATCACTTACTCAAACCAAACCAAACAATGTAAGATGTCTATGTTTAAACCAACTTCCAAATGTATTGAAATAATATGTTAAAAAATGTTTATGTCAAGATGTAAATCATGTAATGTATAACCAATGTCAAAAGTGTTTATGTATCAAATGTAAACCATGTAATGTGTAACCAAAATGATATGTATGGCTAGTGAAAGGTATCAACTAAACCTTATGCACAAAAACATAGTATTGAAGTAAAACGTAGTTTAAATCAAAGTTATGTTTTGTGTAGTAAATGCATGATCAATGTAAATCATGTAATATGCATCCAAAATGTAAGCATGTGATGAATAACAAATGTACTAAGTATGCGTCAAATAGACATACGTAGCATGTGACCTGTACTAAGTATGCAACAATAGACATACGTAGCATGAAATGTAATGTAAAATGATGTACTAAGTAATGCACTCAATGGGCATACATAGCATAAAATGTAATGAAATCATGTACTATGAATGTACTAAAAAAAAACATAGCAAGTATATGATGTGAAAACAGGAAAGCATGAAAGTAACAAGTAGGCACATGTGTTCCACCCCAAAATGTTTGAAAAACAGTAAAAGAGGGGTTCTATGTACTCACTTGAGAATGCTCAATAGTCCTTTAGTGACAACCAAACAATGCTAGAGATCACGGATATCAAACGGCACCTAATATAGGTAACTATGTTAATAAACCGGACCTAAATCGGAGGATTGGATAGAATGTGGGTTAGTAAACCAAACGAGTATGGAGACTCGGGTAATATGGTTTAACAAAGCCTACATACTAAATGAAACCTAACATAAGTGCTTACGACCCATTACGACCCGTTTAGGTAGCTTATGCTACTTTAACGCGTCGTTCGCGTGAAACGCGTTTGGACCGCCTAACTAGTCCTATGACAAGTGTTATATGCCTAAACATGTTACATAATCAGTTATGTGACAAAAGTTTAGGTTACATATGCTTAATTACCAATTATACATGAAAAGGGTATTCTGGTAATTTACCTAAGGCATATAAACTACCTATCATACAACTACTTAAACGTCGTGACCATAAGGTATAACCTCGGAAGGTTATTCCCTATATACTATGGTCACCTAAGGTATTTGGTCGGATCCTAATGATCGACCAAACTGGGTCGGGTTCGAAAGTATAAGCGATTTATTAGATCGCTTACCCTTACGACCCTAGACAACGTGTTAATCAGTAGGCATAGTCCCAAAGGACTATAACCATCGTGATTACAATCACGTTGCGAAGTTCAAACGAACTTCGCATTGACCATAAGCTGGTCAACGCTGAAAGTCAAACAAAGTTTGACTTTCGGACTCGAAAAGCAATAAAAGAAAGAAAAGAACGAAAGAATACTTACGAAGGGTCCCCGAATGCTAATCTAGATCGAAATAACTCAGGTATGAAACAAAGGTTCCAACTTAGAGTCTTTAAGATCAGATTCTAGTGGTTTTGAAGCAATGGGGGGTGGGGGTATTTATAGTTTTCGGGTAACCGTTAAGATCGTTTCATGGAAACCGTGCTCGAATCTCATGCGTACACTTTTCGGAAACTCATGGTAGCTAAAAATGGGTCTAAATGAGCTGAATGGGCAGTTGAGAATGTGTGGATGTAAGTTAAACAGCTGTGATCTGCTGACTGTTCAATCTAATTTGTTCTAGGAGGCATACGCGGCCCGCTTCAGGATCACACAAGGCTCAGGCGGGCCGCCTGGCCTTGTCTGATCAGTAACATGTTTCAGTAATTACAGTTTTGGTCCCTGCACGTGTTTAAGCTCATTTCCGGCACTTCCAAGGCCCGTAAAGCCAACTTCAAGGCCCTAAAATGATGCCTAAACATTTTGGACATGAAACATGCTCAAAAATATGTCGGATGTCAGTTCGTTTGGTCGTACGAACGCGATGTTCGCTTAATTACGACGGAATGCGCACAAGCGTGAAAAATGATCCAAAATGCGTGACGAATGGGTTTTTCTTATGCCAAACACTAAAATAAAATATTTTAGTGCTTACATAAATTTTTGGATGTCCAGATGTATTCAGAACGTAAGTTATGCGCGAAAATGCAAACTTGTGCACTTTTTGACACTTTTAGTCCCTGAATGACCTAAAAGTTTATTTTAGCACACCGAACCCCTCAAAGCCTATTTCTAAGCTATGTAGAGGATATTTAAGGTGTGTTTAACTTATGGTCATGTTCCGAAATGTCTGTTACAGTTTAAATTGGCATACTTTCGCAGTTTGTCAACTTTAGTCCCTGTAAGCGATTTAACTTGATTTTGCCATACCAAAGCCTTCAAAACTTATTTCTAAGTTATGTAAAGGTTATTTAAGGTATGTTAAGCCTATTTCACTATTCCGGAGTGTTCGTTGTATTAAACTGGTTATATTTACGCATCAGTGCGCGTATAACCTTCCAGAAAGCGATTTAGAGTTTGGAATCGAACAAGAATTGATATGTGTAAACGATACACATATTTATATAGATCCCAAGTATGAAATACAATATTTCATTGGCTTGGTATTTGTTTGATGGTCGAAGTGACCAGGTGTCACAGTCTCCCCTACTTTAGGAAATTTCGTCCCGAAATTAATTTTTAGGAGAAACTTTGTGGGGACGACGGTGATGTTTTCACTTTGAATGAACCCCTTGAACCCTAAGTAGAACTCTGGGCCATGATAGGGTTCTTAGCGAAATTGTCAATCCCTTAAAGTGAAGTCCTTGTAGCAGCAAAACATGGAGTTTCAAACTACGGACAGAAGAATGTTTCTTATGAAGACTTATCATAGGAAACTGTGTGTGTGATTGAGATCAGAATTGGGGAGTGTGAGAATAAACGACATTGGTCAAAGTCCAAGACTTCTCCCGTATCATTACTCTTGCCACTGTTGGTCTTAACACATGACAAAACTTCCTGTGGTTTCTGTGCACTGAATTCCATAATTATGTAGGCCTCCATAATTACGTAGTTCCTTGCACAGTCTGCACAGTTCATTTCATAATGCGTATGGGGAAAAATCAAACGAATAATCCTGTGGTGATTTAACTTGACTGCAATAGAGTCTCTTTAACTAGGTCACCAAAGGATTAGATCAACGAACAATCTCTTGAACTAGACCACCCGAGGGCCTATTTAACTACATAAACACATGATATATTTAACTAGATTGTCGAACCAATCTATTTAACTTAGATCGACGTAGGATCTCTTTAACTATATCAACGCATGATATATTTAACTAGATTGTCGAACCAATCTTTTTAACTTAGATCGACGTAGGATCTCTTTAACTATATCAACGCATGATATATTTAACTAGATTGTCGATCCAATCTATTTAACTTAGATCGACGTAGGATCTCTTTAACTTAACTACCCACGGGGAATATTTAACTACATCGACGTAGGATGTCTTTAACTAGATTGTCGTACTAATCTCTTCAACTAAACTACCCAAGAGGAATATTTAACTACATCGACGCAGGATGTATTTAACTAGATTGTCGGACCAATCTCTTCAATTATATTAACACATGTTGTCCTTAAACCTTGGAATAGTACTTTATAATCCAAGGGACTTAACTACAAAGTAGAAGTCCATTAAGGATTTAAGATAGTACCTTTTTGAATATCCTACTACGAATCCTTCATATGAAGGTAAGAAAGATTCTATGAGGATTTGGATAACGAATATCCAGAGTATACAAAAACACAAAAATGCATAAAAGAAAACGCAAAATGCATAAACACATAGTCACATAACCACAAAATTGTTTATCTAGATCTTTAATTTGTAAGTTTTGTTTTGTTAATTACGTACATGCATTTAAAGCACACTAGGAATCCATTTCAGGGATTTCATTTGGTACTTTAAACATTAGCAAGAATCTAACTATGAAGATAGCAAGATCTTCCAAAAATTCGATTTCGTTTTCAAGAAAACGCAATATTCGAATTAAGGAACACAAAAATTTGAAGATACGGAAATACCCTTAGGTACCCTATTAAGAATTTATAGTGGTACGTTGGGTATTCGTACAGAGTTGTAACTTGCGCCTTGTACTTCGTTTCCTTGGAAGAAACGGGTACTTAGGATTTCCGTGGAAAATGCAAGAGATAATAAAATGGAAGAAATTACGGGGTAGTCTCTTCTTCAAGGAATACGGTTCCTTGATTGTCAGTATTGTAGGGGATACGTTGTTTATACATGTCATCATATTTGTACATTGCAATGCAAAATGAAAAGATTTATTTATAAACAACAACAACTGTTTCATGGACCTTGACAACAAAAGAAAATAATACATAAGGCTTGATTATTTCTAAACAACATTGTCTTCTAGTTGGTCGGATGCTCATCCCTTCACTGGATTCGCATTAGCAATCTTTGGGCAATTTCTTCGGAAATGGCCCATCTCGTTACAGTTGAAGCAAGGACCTAGTGGAAGACGAGCTTGAGCAGGATTTACTTGAGGTTGGTTAGGACCACCATGGTTTGGGGTAAATCGACAAGCATTTGCCAGGTGACCGAGTCGCCCACATGATGCACTTAAACGACACTGTAGATGAGCTAAGTGGTGTGCATTACATTTGTCGCATATTGGTGCAGTACCGGCATAAGGTTTCCTTGCAGGAGGTTGAGTTGGTTAGTTGCGGGTGTTTTGGTTGGGTTGAGCAGCAATCGCACAATTCTGCGAAGCCTTACGCTTCTTCTTCTTGGACACCTCAACATGTTCTTCCTTTGGTTCCACTTGAGCAGTCTTGTCGGATGGTCTTGGGTCGCCTTTTCGAAAAAGCTTTTTCTTTCTGATGTGGGATTCAGTTAGAGTAGCAGACAATTCAATGGCTTGTCTGACAGTGGTAGGGTTGCTGCCAGTAACAATATCCTGAACTAGGTCAGGAAGACCATCAGTATATTTCTCGATCGCCTTATCCACAGGAGTAACCATAGCAGGACACAACTGGCTCAATTCTTCAAAACGGTCAGTATAGGCTCGATGTTCACCACTGTCTTGCTTCAAATCATCAAACTCCCTCTCCAAAGCTCGCAGTTCATGACGAGGGCAAAACTCCTTCATCATAAGAGCCCTAAGCTCAGCCCAAGTCTGTGCTAATGCAACCTCAGCACCGCGGTCTCTCATAACCCCGTTCCACCACGTAAGAGCCCTCTTCTGAAACACACTTGAAGAAAACTCGACCTTGCGATTTTCAGGACACTGAACGTGACGGAAAGTATTCTCAATGCTCTCGAACCATTGAAGAAGCCCAGTTGCTCCCTCAGAACCACTAAACTTGAGTGGTTTAGCCGAGTTGAAATTCTTGAAATTGCATGGAGCATTGTTGTTGTTGATGGCTTGCATCATTTGAGCATAAAGATTTGGGAAAGCAGCAGCCATTTGTTGCGCGATGATTTCCGCCAGTTCGGCAGTCGCTATCTGGTTCTCGCGTCGAGGAGGCATTCTAAA
This sequence comes from Helianthus tuberosus, assembly GCA_030545235.1. Classification (NCBI taxonomy): domain Eukaryota; kingdom Viridiplantae; phylum Streptophyta; class Magnoliopsida; order Asterales; family Asteraceae; genus Helianthus; species Helianthus tuberosus. The sequence continues at coordinate 54,608,843 of CM060417.1, read as the reverse complement.
AGAGGAGCATGAAAGGAAACGAGTGAGAGATTTAGACGAAAAGAATGAGATGAAACAAATCTGATGAAAGCAAGGATAGTGGTAATTCATTTGTTACTACCAAGCAAACAAACTACACACAGTGACTAATCAAAGTAAATGGGTCAAAAATAATGTATCACGAAGACATGCTCGCCTATAAGTGAACACTCATCCCAAGAATTCCCAGGTAAGCACAACTGGTCTCGCGTCTGATGAGATATATACGAAGTGCTTGCCTAGACAGAAAACCCAGAATACAGGCATTCACCCTTCCAGTTTGCACGTGTTCACATTATTTAAAACCCAAAACTTTGACGAGATTTTGAAAACTCAAAGGGGTTCAAAACCATATAACAGAGGGTTCAAAACCTTACAATAGAGGGTTCAAAACCTGGTAATCAATCATCCTAGTACAGATGATTAGTTTTCAAAGTGGGATTGAAATTTATGTTCTTATTGTGGTTGTCACCTAAGAATAAGTGACGGTATTGTTTTATGACTAAACGCAAGTAAACTCGCGTTAGGGTCCTAAGAAGGTTATAGACTAGGTCAAAGCATTACTAATAACCTAATTCCCTATAACCATTGGCTCTGATACCATCTTTTCTGTCACACCCCGACCACGTAGAACATACAAAACGTGGCGGAAACATCGAGGAGTGTTGTAACAGAATTAATTGTTTCAAATCCATGGCAATTAAAGTTTCGTTTTATTAATCAATCATGAGAGTTTACATTGTTTAAACAAGAAACAAAGGGTACATAACATAAGTTAACTAGTTATTGTCTCGTTTTAAGTCGCTAAGGCACGAGTCCGCCTAAGTATGTCTTGATAAATCCTATGCATCATCTCCTGAAAACACATGTGAAAATAGGTACGCCAGCATAAAAATGCCTGTGAGATACATAGGTTTTGTGAAAATAGGATTCATGACTTATGTTTGAGAAAATGTTTAGTCATGGACCTTGTAATTTGCTTTGTCTTGTAAATCATTTGAAAAACGATAATATCAGATGATATGTATAAATAAATGTAAGGTTAAATGAATAACCATGTAAAATGGGTTTGTATAAGATAAGTTGTTATAAATCAATGTCTTGTGAAAAGTATGTTATTTGTATAAAATGTTATATGTCTCAAACTGAAATGATTCAAATAACGTTACGATATGTAATACCATACAAACACTTATATATAGGAAGTACCAGCGGCGTATCCACCATGCTTGTATCATATTACACACGCCTCGTTACTTAATCACTTACTCAAACCAAACCAAACAATGTAAGATGTCTATGTTTAAACCAACTTCCAAATGTATTGAAATAATATGTTAAAAAATGTTTATGTCAAGATGTAAATCATGTAATGTATAACCAATGTCAAAAGTGTTTATGTATCAAATGTAAACCATGTAATGTGTAACCAAAATGATATGTATGGCTAGTGAAAGGTATCAACTAAACCTTATGCACAAAAACATAGTATTGAAGTAAAACGTAGTTTAAATCAAAGTTATGTTTTGTGTAGTAAATGCATGATCAATGTAAATCATGTAATATGCATCCAAAATGTAAACATGTGATGAATAACAAATGTACTAAGTATGCGTCAAATAGACATACGTAGCATGTGGCCTGTACTAAGTATGCAACAATAGACATACGTAGCATGAAATGTAATGTAAAACGATGTACTAAGTAATGCACTCAATGGGCATACATAGCATAAAATGTAATGAAATCATGTACTATGAATGTACTAAAAAAAACATAGCAAGTATATGATGTGAAAACAGGAAAGCATGAAAGTAACAAGTAGGCACATGTGTTCCACCCCAAAATGTTTGAAAAACAGTAAAAGAGGGGTTCTATGTACTCCCTTGAGAATGCTCAATAGTCCTTTAGTGACAACCAAACAATGCTAGAGATCACGGATATCAAACGGCACCTAATATAGGTAACTATGTTAATAAACCGGACCTAAATCGGAGGATCGGATAGAATGTGGGTTCGTAAACCAAACGAGTATGGAGACTCGGGTAATATGGTTTAACAAAGCCTACATACTAAATGAAACCTAACATAAGTGCTTACGACCCATTACGACCCGTTTAGGTAGCTTATGCTACTTTAACGCGTCGTTCGCGTGAAATGCGTTTGGACCGCCTAACTAGTCCTATGACAAGTGTTATATGCCTAAACATGTTACATAATCAGTTATGTGACAAAATTTTAGGTTACATATGCTTAATTACCAATTATACATGAAAAGGGTATTCTGGTAATTTACCTAAGGCATATAAACTACATATCATACAACTACTTAAACGTCGTGACCATAAGGTATAACCTCGGAAGGTTATTCCCTATATACTATGGTCACCTAAGGTATTTGGTCGGATCCTAATGATCGACCAAACTGGGTCGGGTTCGAAAGTATAAGCGATTTATTAGATCGCTTACCCTTACGACCCTAGACAACGTGGTAATCAGTAGGCATAGTCCCAAAGGACTATAACCATCGTGATTACAATCACGTTGCGAAGTTCAAACGAACTTCGCATTGACCATAAGCTGGTCAACGCTGAGAGTCAAACAAAGTTTGACTTTTGGACTCGAAAAGCAATAAAAGAAAGAAAAGAACGAAAGAATACTTACGAAGGGTCCCCGAATGCTAATCTAGATCGAAATAACTCAGGTATGAAACAAAGGTTCCAACTTAGATTCTTTAAGATCAGATTCTAGTGGTTTTGAAGCAATGGGGGTGGGGTATTTATAGTTTTCGGGTAACCGTTAAGATCGTTTCATGGAAACCGTGCTCGAATCTCATGCGTACACTTGTCGGAAACTCATGGTAGCTAAAAATGGGTCTAAATGAGCTGAATGGGCAGTTGAGAATGTGTGGATGTAAGTTAAACAGCTGTGATCTGCTGACTGTTCGATCCAATCTGTTCTGGGAGGCGTACACGGCCTGCTTCAGGATCACACAAGGCTCAGGCGAGCCGCCTGGCCTTGTCTGATCAGCAACATGTTTCAGTAATTACAGTTTTGGTCCCTGCACGTGTTTAAGCTCATTTCCGGCACTTCCAAGGCCTGTAAAGCCAACTTCAAGGCCCTAAAATGATTCCTAAACATTGTGGACATGAAACATGCTCAAAAATATGTCGGAAGTCAGTTCGTTTGGTCGTACGAACGCGATGTTCGCTTAATTACGACGGAATGCGCACAAGCGCGAAAAACGATCCAAAATGCGTGACGAATGGATTTTTATTATTCCAAACACTAAAATAAAATATTTTAGTGCTTACATAAATTTTTGGATGTCCAGATGTATTCAGAACGTAAGTTATGCGCGAAAATGCAAACTTGTGCACTTTTTGACACTTTTAGTCCCTGAATGACCCAAAAGTTTATTTTAGCACACCGAACCCCTCAAAGCCTATTTCTAAGCTATGTAGAGGATATTTAAGGTGTATTTAACTTATGGTCATGTTCCGGAATGTCTGTTACAGTTTAAATTGGCATACTTTCACAGTTTGTCAACTTTAGTCCCTGTAAGCGATTTAACTTGATTTTGCCATACCAAAGCCTTCAAAACTTATTTCTAAGTTATGTAAAGGTTATTTAAGGTATGTTAAGCCTATTTCACTATTCCGGAGTGTTCGTTGTATTAAACTGGTTATATTTACGCATCAGTGCGCGTATAACCTTCCAGAAAGCGATTTAGAGTTTGGAATCGAACAAGAATTGATATGTGTAAACGATACACATATTTATATAGATCCCAAGTATGAAATACAATATTTCATTGGCTTGGTATTTGTTTGATGGTCGAAGTGACTAGGTGTCACATTAAGCTTACCCTTTTTCTTAGAAGTCTGGGAGTTATCTTCCTCCCTTTTCCTTTTTGGTTCATTATTTGCATCCGCTGCATGAACAAGATCCTTCTCATGAGTAAGGAAGTGTGGTTTTAAATGAGTAGCATTGGGCTCCTTGAACTTTTTCATGACCTTTCTCACAGCTTTTCCAACAGCTGCGTCAATCATAGCTTGGAGAACATCTTTGTTAATTTTGAGGTTCACAATTGTAGCGTCATTAGCATGTGTCGCATCATCAATGACGCGATCGACGGTTGTCTTATCCGAGTTTGTTATACTCGAGATTTGGTCCCTAACACCAAATGAAACAATTACTTAGTTGCACTACAATAGCTATTCATCATCCTAATAACCTAACATATACTAACCATGGTATCAGTAAACCATACAGGCTAATACAGTACGAACATTCTTAATGAATGTTATTTAAATATATATCAATTATATTTAGCCTAGGCCATAAAAGGACCATTAATGGCATTTAAGGTTTGGACCTAGTCCATCACCTTTTTTACAGGGGATCAAAATATCACTTCTGTCTTGATCATATTGATGATTTTGGATAGCTTGAAAACTTGCCATAAGGATATCGGAAAAGAGTGATTCCTAATGGACATAAAGCATCCATCTAATATTGTTGAAGCAGTCTCTAAAGTACCATCGGCCAATTCTACCTCGCGTTATATGTCTAAAGTCCTAACAGGCGGATACAACAGCTTACAACATTTATTGTCCACAATAGACTTTTCTGCGCCATAATCAAACAAATTCCCGCATAAACATCATTGATAAGGAAAAGTACATGTTATGATGTTATCATTCTGTACTGCCTCCTGGGTGTTCATCTGTAAGACTCACGCGTTTGTTTTCTTGGCCTCTTCAGGCTTCTTTTGATTCTTAGGGCAGTTAGTCTTGATATGCCCCTTCTCGTTGCAACCATAACAGGTTGCATCTTTCAACTTCTTGCAATCCAAGGTTTTATGTTCCTTAGACTTGTAGATCCCACAAGGTAGAGGCTGAGATTCAAATCTGCATTTCCCGATGTGGTATTTCCTACAGGTTTTGCACCTGGTCTTTTCACCCGACTGCTGGTTGTCCTTCTTAAACCCGGAACTCTTCTTATGATCAGAGTTCCCCTTTTTCTTCTTATCGGAGCGATGAGAATTCTCATCCTCCCTTTTATGCTTTCCATCATCAGAAGCTTTGGCAGCCTTGTTTCTGACCACATCAAGTGTGAGAGATAGTGACAGATCTGTCGCTGACCTGAACGTAGTAGGTCTCGATGCTTTCACACTTACCTTGATTTCTGGGGCTAGACCCCCAATAAAACAAGCTATACGCTTCGGTTCTGGTGTGATCAAGTAAGGAACCAATCAAGACATGGTATTGAAACTTGTAAGATATGCCTGATAATCTAAGTTCTTCATGACCAATGTCAAGAAATCAGTCTCGATTTTCTCAACTTCATGTTGAGGACATAAATTTTCTTTGATAAGAGCAACAAACTGATCCCAAGTCAAGTTGTACAACGGGATCTTCCACGTAGCTTGGATTAGTGACCTCCACCAAGCTAGAGCTTTTCCTTTAAAAGATTGTGAAACAAACTTCACAATGTCTTGCTCTGCACATCCACTAATATCAACAACGGTGTCCATCTCATCGAGCCACGTCATGAAATCGATGGATCCCTTTTCTCTTGTGAAGTCTCTGGGTTTGCAGGAGACAAAATATTTACATGAACAGGTTTTAACACGTGGCTCTTGATTAAGCACAACATGTCCAGACGGAACACTCCTCTGATTTAATGAGTGATGAGAATTGTCTTTATGAGATACATGCGTTTGGGAAGGTGGTTTTGTATGAGGTACAGACTGGGTCTTGGTGCGTGTACCACTTGATTCATTATACTGTCTGTCAAGAGCTCGATTAATGGCATTATCTATTAATGCCTGCAGTTCTGGTCCAGCTATATTAACTCTGGTAGTATCATTATTCTCCCTCGGGTGGCTGTTAATGCTTTGACCTAGACTATAACTTTTCTAGGACCCTAACGCAAATTTCTTGTGTTAAGATTTTAAAACAATACCGTCACCTATCTTTAGGTGATAACCACAACGAGAACATAATAACAAATCCGCTTTGAAAATCAATCATCTGTTCTTAGATGATTTGTTATAAGGTTTTGAACCTTCAAAGTTTTCAAAATCTCGTCAAAGTTTTGGTCTTATAATGTGAACACGTGCAATCTGGAAGGGTGGGTGCATGTATCCTAAGTTTTCTGTGTAAGGCTAGAGTGTTCGTACAAATCCACATAATCGGACCAGTCACTCTTACCTGGGAACTCTTAGGATGAATGTCCACTTATAGGCTAAAGCAGGTCTTCGCGATACATTATATTGACCCATTTACTTTGATTAGTCACTGCGTGTCGTTTTTTTGTTCGAGGTAACGAACAAATGATCACCTTCCTTGTGTTTTGTCGACGTTTTCAATACCTCTTTTGTTTATCTAATTGTCTATCTCACTTGTTTCTCATGTTTCCTTGTTCTTTTTAGAAAATGCCTCCTCGACGTGATGCACAACCTCAAACTAATGCTAAAATCGCAGCCCTTGTCGCTCAGCAAATGGCTGCTGTGATTCTGAACCTAATACCTCAGATTAATCAAGCGAATAACAACAATAACAACAATGCTCAGTGTAGTTTCAAGATGTTTAATTCGGCTAAACTACTAAAGTTTTCTGGGTCTCAAGGAGCAATTGCGCTCCTGCAATGGTTCGAGAGTCTGGAAAGCACATTTAGATATGTATAGTGTCCGAATGAACGAAAGTTGAGTTTACATCCAGTGTTTTCGAGAAGCGTGCTCTTACATGGTGGAACGGTGTGATGCTTGATAGGGGTGCCGATGTGCCAATGGCACAAACTTGGGAAGAGCTTCGGGCACTCATGATGAAAGAGTTCTGTCCCCGTCACGAGATAAGGGCTTTGGAATGAGAATTCGATGATCTAAAACAAGATGGGGGAGAACACCGTGCGTATACGGATCGTCATGACGAGCTGAGTTTGTTGTGTCCTACTATGGTTACCCCGTTGGAAAAAGAGATTGAGAGGTAAATCGATGGTCTGCCCGATTCTGTGCAAGATATTGTGACTGGTAGTAATCCTACCACTGTGCGTCAATCGATCGAACTGGCTACAACCCTGACTGAGTCTCAAGTCAGGAAAGGTAAACTTACTCGTAAGGGTGACAAGAAGCAATTGACCGATACCGCAGAAGACAAGGGTAAGGGTAAGAAGAAGGGCGAGTCCTCAAGGAGATCGAGGAAGCGAAAGACTTCCCAAAATTTTGCTGTCACAGCACAAGCTACTCAGAACCCACCAGCTCAACCTCCTGCCAAGAAACAGTATGCTGGTACCGCACCTCACTGTACTCGGTGCAATGGTCACCATGCGACTCAACAAGCTTATAAGCAGTGTACCATTTGTGGAAAACTTGGGCACATGGCCAACATCTGTTGTTTGTGTCAGAATCAAGCCGCTCAGAATCCAGCACAGGTTCAGGGAAATGCTGCTAGATTTCCACCTAGTTCATGTTATAATTGCGGAGAAATGGGTCATTTCCGCAACAATTGTCCGAGGCTCGCAAATCCGAATGCCAATGCAAATGCGAATCCCGCTCGTGGACGAGCATACAATTTGAATGCAAACGAGGCACGAGCTGACAATGAGGTTGTTAATGGTACGTTCCTTGTTAACCATCGACCTGCATCTGTTCTTTTCGATTCTGGTGCCGATAGAAGTTTTGTTTCGTTATCTTTTGAGCCCTTGCTTGCGATACCTAGAACTAAACTGAGGAAACCCATATCTGTTGAAGTTGCTACTGGTAAACCTCTCGTACTCGATTCTGTTATTCGCGATTGTCAATTGAACCTCGATAACCATCTTTTTCCTATTGAGGTCACACCGATGCAACTTGGAAGTTTCGACATTATCATTGGGATGGATTGGTTAACTAAACATCATGCTGAGGTGGTTTGTTTTGATAAGATTGTTCGTATTCCTCTTTCATCTAGTGAAGTTCTAGAAGTTCGAGGCGAGAAACCATCTGGAGGTTTGAAACTCATGTCGTGTACGAAAGCCTAAAGTTATTTATGGAAAGGATATGTGGCATTCCTGGCACATGTCACCGAGGAGAAAGGCAAGAGCAAGTGTATTCTAGATATTCCGATTGTCCGAGATTATCCAGAGGTGTTTCCTAATGAACTGCCTGGTTTGCCTCTAGTTCGTCAAGTCGAGTTTCATATTGATCTTGTTCCCAATGCTAACCCGATTGCGAAAGCTCCTTATCATCTTGCACCGTCTGAAATGCAAGAGTTATCAAAACAGCTTCAAGAGTTATCTGATATAGGATTCATCCGTCTGTGTTATTCACCTTGGGGCGCTACAGTTTGTGAAAAAGAAAGATGGATCTTTCAGAATGTGTATCGATTATCATGAGCTGAATAAGCTTACCATTAAGAATTGATATCCCCTACCATGAATTGATGATCTCTTTGATCAGTTGCAAGGTGCTTCATGTTTCTCCAAGATTGATCTGCGTTCTGGGTATCATCAGCTTCGTGTATTCGAAGAAGACATTCCCAAAACTGCTTTCGCACGAGATACGGTCACTACGAGTTCACTATCGTGCCTTTTGGTTTGACGAATGCTCCAGCTGTTTTCATGGAATTAATGAATAGGGTTTGTAAACATTATTTAGACAAGTTCATCATTGTATTCATCGACGATATTCTTATTTATTCGAAGTCTCAAGCCGATCACGAACAACACCTTCGTCCGACGATTGAACTTATAAAAGGAGGAACAACTTTTCACCAAATTCTCCAAGTGTGAATTCTGGCTTAAAGAAGTTCAATTTTTGGGTCATGTTGTTAACGAGCAGGGTATTCATGTGGATCCTTCCAAAATCGCTGCTATTAAGGATTGGAACACACCTACAACACCTGCAGAAGTTCGATCTTTTCTTGGTCTTGCTGGTTACTATCGTTGATTTATTTCGAACTTCTCGAAGATCGCGGTTCCTCTTACTGTTTTAACTCAGAAGTATATGTGACAAGTCGAACTTCCGAGGTTAGTGTTGTTTAATCTCGCGATCATAACTTTCCATGATTTTCTCATTTTACGCTTTGCTATACTAAACTTTTTGTTAAATATTTATTATGTTATTAGTGTCAAGAGTAAACGTGATTGTTTGAGCGTATTATTGGGCCACCTGTACATATGTTTTACTTCTAATCCACATCGGCCCATTTAAGTAGTCAAGCCCGTAGAATCTGGATCCAAACCCCCCTCACAGATTACTCATTTGATTTGTATGTTTGGGGGTAGGTTGGGCCGACACTTTGAGATCTCAAACACATGTTCATAAGCCCAAACTTTACTACGTTTGCCAATTAAAGTGGCGGCCCAAGTGAGTGGGTTTGAGCCCACTTCGGTTAAGAATGTGAATCGCCCAGATCCTCACAATTATATGAATGTGTAATATGGTTTTAATTAGACTAAAACTCTTAACACAAGCCAAAAACCCTAAAGCCTCCTCCTGAGCGCATGAATTCAGTGGCAGACCCCCCCCCCCTATTCGAGAAAGTACTTGGATCAGTCGAGTTCTGGTTAGTATTACCTCATGTTCGTTTACTTTGATTGATTGTTTGGTTATATGCGATCATATATTGATGTATCGATGATTGCTTGTGATCCGATCTAAACGTGTTAACTATATTTTGATATGATATGTCTGTGCTAACAATGATGTGATGCATGACTTCGAATTGTTTGATAATAGATGGCAGCAAGTGTTTGTAAATATGATGTATGTGCATGTCAATAATGCTGAACTAAAAGTGCACGTGATATGGCTGGTTAGTGTAATCATGTCTGCTGTTGATAGATCATGTAGTTATTGATTGTTGTGATGGCCCATGTGCTTTGACTGAACACTATTGTTTTGGTCCAATAGAGGTCACACACTTCACATGAATCACTTTGAATTTATAAATTGATGGCCATGTGTTTAGTGAAAAGGTAATAAATGAAGTGATCAGATTTAATTGACTATATGATTGTTTGATGATGATGACTATGTTCAAGATTAGTTAATACCATGCTCATGAATTTAGATTGAATAATGATTGTGTGGGCCGATGTCATCATGTGGATTGTTGCTGAACGGATTGAGTGGGCTGGGAATTAATGGGATTGTTTGGTTATGGACACCCCAAATGGGCCACGCACACATAAATGTACACGAAAGGGAATTGGGCCGCACCGTATCACGGTGTATGTTGGGCCGGTAGGATTATTGGGTTGATTTGTAGGAAATAAGCATAAGCTGTTAATATGTGATAACATTTAATCATGATTAGTAATAATTGGGCCTTGTATATATATGCATAAACTTCACGAATTGGGCCGCAAGGCCTGCTGGGCTTTCTGCCAGGCCTTGGGCCAACTGACTGCGTATCTGCTAGCGGGCCATGCACTGGTTTGGGCCTTATGTCTAATAGGCCTGAACCACATGGGCCGCACATCATGGGAATAATATATCGGCCCGTTAAGTGGCTAGTAGGATCACGAAATTGTAGCATGAATTTGTGTTGTAAACGTGCTATAACTCGGATGCTTGTTATGACATGCGTGATGAAATGTGTTTGGTTAATTATTTCTTGAGTAATACGTGTAATTAGATACGCGAATTATGAATTCATGAAACTGATTGTCTCTGGTAACCCCGATAGGATTTAATTGATCAAGTTGGAACACGTGTTTTAATCTTACCGAGCAAACCGAGGTGAGTTCACACTCCTAAGGCATGGGATTCCCGGTGGGTTGGGAATGAGATTGAATAACTACTTGTACTATCATTACTATTAAACTACTTTTCACTATCCTCGGATTGAAGGGCACGTACTTAAAACCTACGTACACTCATACTTACTACTGTCCTCGGATTGAAGGGCATGTACGTAAAACCTACGTACACTCATACTCGCTACGGTCCTTGGATCAAGAAGGGCACGTACATACACGACTAGTCTAGTAACATACAACATGGGAAGCCCCCACTATTCATCGCAACCATGTTCGGGGAACCGCGATACGGATTAATACGATACACATGGGAAGCCCCCACTAATCATTGCAAACATGTTTGGGGAACCGCGATACAGATTAATACAGTACATGGTTTACGAAATAAACATATGATTTACGAACCTGTAACTAAACAACCAACTGTGAACTCGCTCAACTTTGTTGTTGATTCGTTGTTACATGCCTTGCAGGTCTTTAGGTGCATATTGACTGGAACTTGCTGTCTGGGAGGCTGGAGTGGTCGTGGGTCAAGATACATGGAAACATAACACAACACAAATGGCTTTTACATGTGGTTATAAACTCTTAACGAATGAATTATGCTTCCGCGGTAAACTGTGAAATATTGTAACGTTGTAACACTTACTGTTAATCAATGAAAGTTTTATTTACATATACCTATGAGTTCAATGTGATTGATGGCTAAGATCCTGGTATGTCACACGCCTCTCGGGGGTTTTCCGCGTGTGGTATTTTGGGGGTGTGACAGATTGGTATCAGAGCCATTAGTTATAGTGAAATTGGTTTTAAAAAGGGGAAAACGTTTTTGTAAAACCAGACTATAACCGAACAGTTCTGAAGACGTGAATACGACCATGACACTCAGCTCCAGATTGCAAGGTTCGTCTCTCGTATACTCATTGTACTGCATAACTAGTGAACACCTACATATGATATTGCATGTGATTGCACGTTTAGCACAACAGTATGAATCCATGTATACTTGCAAATGTTATATGACTAGGGTGGTATTTCCCTAAACCTTCATGACTTACGCTTTGTGATACTCTTTGTTTGCTACTCGAGTTTGAGGAACCATTTGATATGAGTTAAGAGGAGCTGAAATGAACATGCAAATCATAATATTATTGTGGGTGCACACATAATAATAATGTGGGGTGCATGCGAGTCCCAGTGAGGCTTAACAAGTGAAAAGGGGGTTCCGTTCCGTTATTAGATCGATGTGAAACATAACAAACCTATAGGGGTCATAGCAGCAATTGTCCCCTACTCGAACGTGAACTTTTCATTCATCTCTGGATCCTTTTGAATCTCGATGCTATCGAGTATTACCTGAACACCCATCTGAACGCCTAGCGAACTGTGTAGAATGTTAGGTGCTTGTACAAACGTCCCTGGGTTGGATGTCGCAGTGATGCATGATTGGTCGATACCTTTCTCACTCCTCTTCGTTTATTGGAACTCAATGCATTGACTTCTTAGACCCCAAAGTGCGATCACTTCTACAACACTCTCGTAACATACCATGTATTACCCAATCAACTTGCAAGATCAAGGGGCAAGAGGATGAGTGTAGCATCTCACCGACTTCAGTATTAGGACGACCCTGGTTACTGGCAACGAACACCAGCGAATCGGATTCAATCGAATCCCTAACCTTAGTCAGCGACTCATGGAAGTCAACTCTTACGAATCAATCGGGACATAAGCTATGACAATTGGCTACGGTGTGGAATGTGTAGCTGCCAGCACTATGAGTAGCATCTTAAGACGTGGCACGGAATACGAAAAGATGTACCCTATTGGTGAAATGTCACAGGACCCCGTTACAAGCAGCGACATTAAGGGCAACAATCACGGCAACATTGAGGCACTCGTAATCGTAGCTTACAGTAAGGAAATAAAGGTGCCCATAACACGGATTGGCCGTGGTCAAGATAAGAGGACAACGATCAAAGGAACAACAACAGTACTTGGAATCCTAGTAATGAGAACAGCAACACCAGAAATGATGCTCTTGGAAGGGGCACTTAGAATTGGCGTGGGCGACGTCAGGACTTTAACACTATGGTAGCTAGTATGAGTAGCAATCTGTTTCGTCTCTTTTCCGTTTGACCTGGATGCCCCTAGGAGTTTGAACCTGTTGTGGAGTCGGCTGATGGCAAGATAACAGAAACCTCATATGATCGTTGGGATGCAGACACGACCTAGTGGGACAAGTGTTCGATAACGACCTTCTTTTGTTATTCTTGATAGGTGTACCCTGTGAGGAGACAATTCCACGTAACCCTCTCCTTCGTGGAGGATTGTTATCTGTTCTAACACGCCAGAGTGGCACAACGGTTAGCGTCATTTCAGCAAGAAAAGCCAGGAGTGTCTATGGAAGGATTACCCCGCAAAGTTAACACTCGATACTGACATCAAGGCTAAGGAAAGGAGGATCGAGGATCCACCAATTATTCGTGATTTCTCCCGAAGTGTTACCAGAAGAACTGTCAGGTTTACCTTCACATCGTCAGGTGGGATATCAGACCCATATCATGCCAGAAGTAGCCCTTGTTACTAGTATATCTTACTATCTTACACCAGGAAAGTCGCAGGAACTGCCTAATCAACTTGAGGAATTAGTGGACTTGAGTTTCATCGGATCTAGTTTTGGCTTTAAGGAGCCCTCGCTATACCCATGAAGAGAAGCCTTTTCGTATGTGTACTGATTATCGAGAACTCAACAAGGTGACAGTCAAGAATAGTTTGCCTCGACCACGTATTGAAAACCAGTTGACCAGTTGCGAGGAACAAGCTTCCATTCGAGGGTTGGCTAGTGAACGAACTATCGTCAGATGGTAGTCCAAGGGGAGAATGCTCTTAGAACAGCATGTCGAATGTAATGCAGCCATTTCAACGTTATACACCATGACCATCGAGTTGACCAACACACCAGCAGTTTCAGGGATCACATGAATCGACCGTAATTGTTGACAACATTCTGAATCCTGACCAGTAGAATGGAACGCCATGGGTGGCATTTGTATCTTAGAACTCCTGAGGGAGGGGCCACTCCACTCAAAGTCTTGTTAAATGTAATTTTCTGGGTTCGAGAGGTATCTTTTGGGTATATAATTAACAAAGTGGAAATGCACGTGGATCTCACTAAGATCCGACTTGATTGGAAATGCACGTGGATCTCGCTAAGATCTGACTTGATTGGAAATGCACGTGGATCTTACTTGATACTATCGCATATAAATCACGGGATGTTCGAAGGTCGCGCAGCTTAAACCTCCCTGGCACAGCAGGGTGCTGTGTTCATGAAAGACAAAAAGGAGGACGCGTATTCAGCTTTTGAATCTCAACTCTGCAATGCACTGAGCATTGTTTTTACCCGAGGGTGCAGGTGATTCAGTGGTATATCCTTATGGTCCGAACCAGAGTCCCAGCTGCACGTCGACGCAACATGAGAAAGTGATGACATACATAAAAGAGTCACAAAGGGGAGCGGCGCAACACACTCGACTGACGGTGAAAACCATGGCGTTGGGATTTCGGATGGAGGTATCTCTTGGATGGTACCAGATGTGTTATTTAGACCGATCACAAGGGCCTCCCATGTACCAATGTTCGAAAGAGTTAAAGCATGCAATAACATCGTTGGATGGAACTCTGGATTAACCCGACTGCGAAACCTGAACGTACACGAGCTCTGCAGCTGGCTATCGACTCTAACTTACCAGTATCAGACTCGCTCTATTCAGACTGGAGAACTGAAGGAAGAGGAATGTTCAAGTTGAACCCATGCGGGGCATGGAGAAGCAACCTTTGACCAGTCGGACGATACTCACTACTTCATGAAACGAATGTGGATCTCATTACACGGAAATTATAGGGAAACTTGCGTTGAGCAAGCACACCATTTCGACATTCTAGCCGTGTCGGTTTTTGATGGAAGGCATTAGGATTTATAAACCTTGTACTGGTAGTCGGACATGAAGTCTCAGCTAGTTAAGTAAGTGAATGATGGGTTGACTTGTGGAAAATCAAGGTGTAAGACCAGCAACCAGCAATACTCTCATGGGAATAAAAACAGACTGCCAGGGATTTGATCGATAGTCTACTTACAACTCGAAATGGAAACAACATCACCGGGATACTCATTGATTGTCTTGCGCAACCAGCACACTTTCTAACCATCAAAGAAACGGATAAGTTCTCTACACTTGCAGTCATCTACCTGTAGGAAGCGGTTGCTAGGCACGGGGTGCCAACCTCCCTTATCTCTGATCGCGACCCACGATTTACCTCTGATTTGTGGCAAGCGATGCATAAATCCTTTGGCACACATCTAGATATGAGCACAGCATAACATCCACAAACGGATGGGCAGACTGAACGCACCATCCAAACTCTTGAAGACATGCTTCAAGCCTGTGTAAATGACTTTGGTAACAGCAGGGAGTGGCATCTGCCTTTAGTGGAGTTTTCGTATAACAACAGTTACCACACCAGCATTCAGGCTGCTTCGTTCGAGGCATTGTACGGACGGAAGTGCCAATCATCTCTTTGTTAGGCAGAAGTCGGAAACGGCTAAATCACTGGCCCAGAACTCGTCATAGACACAGTAGAGAAGATTGTTCAGATGCGACAATGAATGGCGGCTGTTCGTGACCGTCAGAAAAGCTATGCTGATAAACACAGGAAACCACTCGAGTTCCAAGTTGGGGATCGAGTACTACCTAAAGTCTCATCTTGGGAAGGTGTACTTCGTTTTGGTATACGAGACAAAACTTAAACCGCGATATGTTGAACCTTTCGAAATCGCGGAGGGAATTGGTAAGGTGGCCTACAGATTGAATCTACCCGAAGAACTCAATGGAGTTCACAACGTATTCCGTGGGTCGAATCTGAAGAAGTGTCTGTCAGATGAAACTCACATAGTTCCTTTCAAGGAACTCACCATCGACGATCAGTTGCGATTTGTCGAAGAACCAGTGGAAATCTTGGACCAGGAGGTCAAGATTCTCAAACGCACTAGGATACCTATGGTTCAAGTTCGTTGGAACTCCCGTCGTGGCCCAGAGGTTACCTGGGAACGAGAAAACCAAATGAGACACACATATCCCCATTGTTCGAGAACAATGAAATCACTACTGAGGCTGAAGCTACTGCGGAATTTCGGGACGAAATTCCAAATCAACGGGGGAATGATGTGACACCCCAGGAAAACCAGGAAACCATGCAACCTAACTAGCTTCCTCAGTAACTACGTGCTAAATTTCGAGACGAAATTTCTTTCAAGTTGGGGATGATGTGACAACCTGAACTTCCGAGGTTAGTGTTGTTTAATCTCGCGATCATAACTTTCCATGATTTTCTCATTTTACGCTTTGCTATACTAAACTTTTTGTTAAATATTTATTATGTTATTAGTGTCAAGAGTAAACGTGATTGTTTGAGCGTATTATTGGGCCACCTGTACATATGTTTTACTTCTAATCCACATCGGTCCATTTAAGTAGTCAAGCTCGTAGAATCTGGACCCAAACCCCCCTCACGGATTAATCATTTGATTTGTATGTTTGGGGGTAGGTTGGGCCGACACTTTGAGATCTCACACACATGTTCATAAGCCCAAACTTTACTACGTTTGCCAATTAAAGTGGCGGCCCAAGTGAGTGGGTTTGAGCCCACTTCGGTTAAGAATGTGAACCGCCCAGATCCTCACAAATATATGAATGTGTAATATGGTTTTAATTAGACTGAAACTCTAAACACAAGCGAAAAACCCTAAAGCCTCCTCCTGAGCGCACGAATTCAGTGGCAGACCCGCCCCCCTATTCGAGAAAGTACTTGGATCAGTCGAGTTCTGGTTAGTATTACCTCATGTTCATTTACTTTGATTGATTGTTTGGTTATATGTGATCATGTATTGATGTATCGATGATTGCTTGTGATCCGATCTAAACGTGTTAACTATATTTTGATATGATATGTCTGTGCTAACAATGATGTGATGCATGACTTCGAATTGTTTGATAATAGATGGCAGCAAGTGTTTGTAAATATGATGTATGTGCATGTCAATAATGCTGAACTAAAAGTGCACGTGATATGGCTGGTTAGTGTAATCATGTCTGCTGTTGATAGATCATGTAGTTATTGATTGTTGTGATGGCCCATGTGCTTTGACTGAACACTATTGTTTTGGTCCAATAGAGGTCACACACTTCACATGAATCACTTTGAATTTATAAATTGATGGCCATGTGTTTAGTGAAAAGGTAATAAATGAAGTGATCAGATTTAATTGACTATATGATTGTTTGATGATGATGACTATGTTCAAGATTAGTTAATACCATGCTCATGAATTTAGATTGAATAATGATTGTGTGGGCCGATGTCATCATGTGGATTGTTGCTGAATGGATTGAGTGGGCTGGGAATTAATGGGATTGTTTGGTTATGGACACCCCAAATGGGCCACGCACACATAAATGTACACGAAAGGGAATTGGGCCGCACCGTATCACGGTGTATGTTGGGCCGGTAGGATTATTGGGTTGATTTGTAGGAAATAAGCATAAGCTGTTAATATGTGATAACATTTAATCATGATTAGTAATAATTGGGCCTTGTATATATATGCATAAACTTCACGAATTGGGCCGCAAGGCCTGCTGGGCTTTCTGCCAGGCCTTGGGCCAACTGACTGCGTATCTGCTAGCGGGCCATGCACTGGTTTGGGCCTTATGTCTAATAGGCCTGAACCACATGGGCCGCACATCATGGGAATAATATATCGGCCCATTAAGTGGCTAGTAGGATCACGAAATTGTAGCGTGAATTTGTGTTGTAAACGTGCTATAACTCGGATGCTTGTTATAACATGCGTGATGAAATGTGTTTGGTTAATTATTGCTTGAGTAATACGTGTAATTAGATACGCGAATTGTGAATTCATGAAACTGATTGTCTCTGGTAACCCCGATAGGATTTAATTGATCAAGTTGGAACACGTGTTTTAATCTTACCGAGCAAACCGAGGTGAGTTCACACTCCTAAGGCATGGGATTCCCGGTGGGTTGGGAATGGGATTGAATAACTACTTGTACTATCATTACTATTAAACTACTTTTCACTATCCTCGGATTGAAGGGCACGTACTTAAAACCTACGTACACTCATACTTACTACTGTCCTCGGATTGAAGGGCACGTACGTAAAACCTACGTACACTCATACTCGCTACGGTCCTTGGATCAAGAAGGGCACGTACATACACGATTAGTCTAGTAACATACAACATGGGAAGAACCCACTATTCATCGCAAACATGTTCGGGGAACCGCGATACGGATTAATACGATACACATGGGAAGCCCCCACTAATCATCGCAAACATGTTCGGGGAACCGCGATACAGATTAATACAGTACATGGTTTACGAAATAAACATATGATTTCTGAACCTGTAACTAAACAACCAACTGTGAACTCGCTCAACTTTGTTGTTGATTCGTTGTTACATGCCTTGCAGGTCTTTAGGTGCATATTGACTGGAACTTGCTGTCTGGGAGGCCGGAGTGGTCATGGGTCGAGATACATGGAAACATAACACAACACAAATGGCTTTTACATGTGGTTATAAACTCTTAACGAATGAATTATGCTTTCGCTGTAAACTGCGAAATATTGTAACGTTGTAACACTTACTGTTAATCAATGAAAGTTTTATTTACATATACCTATGAGTTCAATGTGATTGATGGCTAAGATCCTGGTATGTCACACGCCTCGCGGGGGTTTTCCGCGTGTGGTATTTTGGGGGTGTGACAGTATAAGCCTTTTGAGTAGGGACCTAATCAAGAAGAAGCGTTCCAAATGTTGAAACGAAAACTCTGTGATGCTCCTGTTTTATGATTGCCCGATGGAAATGATGATTTCATTGTCTATTGTGACGCGTCGAATCTAGGCATTGGTTGTGTTCTTATGCAACGAGGTAAAGTTATAGCATATGCATCAAGACAGCTGAAAATACACGAGAAGAATTACATGACTCATGATCATGAGTTGGGTGCTGTGGTTTTTGCACTCAAAATCTGGAGACACTATCTCTATGGTACGAAATGTGTGGTTTTCACAGACCACAAAAGTCTCCAGCACATTCTCAATTAGAAGGAGCTGAACATGAGGTAACGATGCTGGGTTGAGCTATTGAACGATTACGATTGCGAAATTCGCTACCATCCTGGTAAGGCGAATGTCGTAGCCGATGCGCTAAGTCGAAAGGATCGAGTCAAGCTTAGTTTTGTTCGCACTCTATCCGATATTCAAACTCGTGTTTTTCAAGCTCAACGTACTTGTGTTACACAAAATTTGATAGGTAAGGAATTACCACATCAGCTTGAGCTTAAACTCGAAACGAAAGACGATGGGTTGCTCTATTTCAAGAATCCTTTGTGGATTCCAAAACAAGATGATCTTCGCACTTTAGTGATGGACGAATATCACAAGTCTCGATATTCTATTCATCCTAGTGCTGACGAAATGTACAAGGATCTTCGTACTCAGTACTGGTGGCCTAGTATGAAGAAGGATATTGCTCTATATGTATCGAAATGCCTAACTTGTCTCAAAGTCAAGGCTGAACACCAACTGTCACACCCCCAAAATCCACACGCGGAGTATCACCGCTTGGAGGCGTGACTGACCAGGATCAAGCCACCAATCATATTGAACATGTAATTAATATATAAAAGTAAATGCCATTCAACCACCAATATGAAAGGTGTTCAAAATAGACGTAGGTTATCACTATTTAGCGGAAGCGTAAGAATAAACCCAACAAAATAAAGTATGAAATGCCATAAAGTGTTTAACGAAACAATCACGATCCAAGCCCACAACGACCAGCTCCTCCCTGTGCAAGCTCCATATAACTAACGACCTGCAAGGCATGTAACAGAGGATCAACAACTAGTTGAGCGAGTTCACAGATAACAGTTCAGTAATAGTATAGCATGAGTAGCAGTATGTTCGTTCGTTACGTCATGTATCCTATTAGTTTCCATCGCGGCCTCCCAGGCAGGTATGCGAAGATATTAGGGGATGTTTTTCCCAAGTATTCTAGACTAGGTTTATTTGTATCGCGGCCTCCCAGGCAGGTGTGCGAAGATTTGTAAATTTAGTTCGCGGCCTTCCTATGGCAGGTGTGCGAAGTCAGTCATAATATCGCGGCCAACCCTTGGCAGGTGTGCGAAGATCAGTTCAATAAGTGTTACTAGTCTAGTCGTATCTTATCGTTAGGTTCTACCGTCTGAGTATACCCAATAATTCATCAAATCCCATTCCCACCCGGGAACCCCATGCCTTGGCTGTATGAACTCACCTTGGTTTGCTCGGTATGCTAGGTTATGTGCTCGCAAATAAGTCAATCACGTCCTAGAGTATGCACGTATATAAAATCAGTTTGTGTTCAAGTTGTTCACGTATAAGCGGGTAACACGTAATCATAATCATACTAGTCATGTTTGACATTTAACAGCAGTTAGATATTCCAGTTAACACTTAACAGAATTAACTCAAGTTACTGTGCTGATTACACATATCGGCGAAACACACAGTTGGCGAAACACATATATTGGCGAAACACAATTTGACGAAACACATTATGTTTCGTCGACTGGCCTTTGGCGAAACAAAGATCTATTTCGTCGACTGTCCTTTGGCGAAACACTTTCTGTTTCGCCAATAGGTCTGTTTCGTCGACTCATCAGTTACGTCATATCAGTTACAAAATCATACAGAAACCCTAATCATTCTATCAGCCGTCATCAACAACAGAAATTATATGGAGATCAATGTGCATATAGAATCATCATAACTCAATCATTCAAGAATCATTGTCTAGCATGAACCCTAGTTTAAACGTATCTCAAACCGATTAACATAAAACATCACATCACATCATCGACAACAATCACGCATATCATACATAGATCTGATCTTGAGAGTTTACCAATTTCTGCTTTGGTTTCAGGTATAAATCTTATATATTTATCAATCGAATCAACGGATTAAATTACAACATCAAACCCCATTCATCATAATAACCAGAACCCTAATATTTAACATGTATCGGTTACAAATATACATCATCATAGCAGAATTACATGACACATAAACACGTACACGGATGAAAGATCAATCAAGACACATAGATTTACTAACCGAGATGATGGTTTGATCGCACAAGGGTTTCCGGTGGGTTCTAGTTGCCGTCACACAGTAGAGAGTTCTCTAGGGTTTCAGATTGCTCAAAAGATATGAAAACAGAAGTCGGTTTACGTTAATATTTGCGATTTAACGTTCTGGGCCCGAACTGGGCCTTTGGCGAAACTGGGCCGGCGAAACTGACTTCTGTTTCGTCGACATGCTCTTGACGAATCAAGGCCCTGTTTCGTCGAGAGGTTGTATGGCGAATCACATTTGATTCGTCGGGTCCTTAATGGGCTTTTAGGTCCGTGAAGATTTAATCAGTTAAGTTCACATGCCACAAACAAATACATACTCATGCAAACACAATGCACTTCATCCTATTACAACGGTCTCAGTTATAAGTCAAATAAACAAACAACTAATAGTCACAGTCAACAGTCAAAGTCCACGTGCATTTAATGCGAAAGAGAAAGTCGGAAACTCGAGTTGTCACATTATCCCCAACTTGAAAGAAATTTCGTCCCGAAATTTAGCATGCGGTTACTGAGGAAGCTAGTGGTGTGACGTTGTTTACCTGTATTGTATCGCGGCTCCCCGAGCAGGTTTGCGAAGATTACTGGTTTTCCTGGGGTGTCACATTATCCCCCCGTTGATTTGGAATTTCGTCCCGAAATTCTGTATTGGTAGCTTCAGCCTCAGTAGTAGTTGCATTGGTTCCGAACAACTGGGGATATTTGAGTTCCATTTGATCTTCACGCTCCCAGGTGAACTCTGGGCCGCGGCGGGAGTTCCAACGAACTCATACAAGAGGGATTCTCGTGTTCTTGAGGACCTTAACATCCCGGTCCGTGATTTCAATTGGTTCCTCGACGAATCGCCACTGTTCATCGATAGTGAGCTCCTTTTAAAGGAACTATGAGGGTCTCATCTGACAGACACTTCTTCAGATTCGACACGTGAAATACGTTGTGAACTGCACTGAGTTTCAGCTGGTAAGTTCAGTCTGTAGGCCACCCTGCCTATCTTCTCTATAATTTCGAATGGTCCGACATGTCGCGGATTGAGCTTGCCTCGCTTGCCAAAACGAACCACACCCTTCCAGGGCGAAACTTTGAGTAGCGCTCGATCCCCAACTTGGAATTCGAGTAGTTTTCTATCTTTATCGGCGTA
The DNA here is from genome assembly GCA_030545235.1 of Helianthus tuberosus. Taxonomy (NCBI): domain Eukaryota; kingdom Viridiplantae; phylum Streptophyta; class Magnoliopsida; order Asterales; family Asteraceae; genus Helianthus; species Helianthus tuberosus. Next base: position 54,586,667 of record CM060417.1, on the reverse strand, counting down.
TGCTTTCTGACGGTCACGAGCTGCCGCCATGCGTTGTCGTATTTGAGCAATCTTTTCAGTAGTATCAACTACCATTTCTGGAACTGTGATTTGACTATCTCCCACCTCTGCCCAACAGAGAGGTGACCGGCATTTACGCCCGTACAATGCCTCGAATGGTGCAGCTTTAATGCTGGTGTGGTAGTTGTTGTTATACGAAAATTCCACAAGTGGCAGATGTCTTTCCCAACCATTGCCAAAGTCGATTACGCACGCACGAAGCATGTCTTCTAGTGTTTGAATAGTGCGCTCAGACTGTCCATCCGTCTGAGGGTGATAAGCTGTGCTCATGTCTAATCGAGAGCCAAAAGATTTGTGCATTGCTTGCCACAGTTCTGAAGTGAAACGTGCGTCACGATCAGAGATAATAGAGGTTGGCACCCCGTGCCTCGAAACCACTTCTTTTAAGTAGATGTCCGCTAGGGTAGAGAACTTGTCTGTTTCTTTAATGGCCAGGAAGTGAGCAGACTTTGTGAGTCGATCCACGATCACCCAAATAGTATCATTTCCACGCTGAGATCAAGGTAAGCCAGTAACAAAATCCATGGAAATTTGTTCCCATTTCCATTGCGGTATCTCAGGTTGTTGAAGTGGACCTGACGGTTTCTGGTATTCCGCCTTGACTCTCGCACAAGTCAGGCATTTGCTAACGTATGTTGCTATGTGGGCCTTCATGCTAGGCCACCAGTATGTAGTTTTGATATCGTGGTACATTTTATCCGAACCTGGATGTACCGAGTAGCGAGACTTATGAGCTTCATCCATTACAAGCTCGCGTAGGTTAACGTAGAGTGGGACCCAGATGCGTCCTGTTACGTAATAAGCACCGTCTTCCTTCTGTTCTAAGCGTTGCCTTGAGCCACGTAGGGCTTCTGCCCTGACGTTTTCTGGTTTCAATGCTTCTACCTGAGTATTTCGTATCTGGGAAGGAAGACTAGACTGTATAGTGAGTTGTAAAGCTCGCACGCGCTTAGGCGCGGTGTCCTTTCGACTGAGGGCGTCAGCCACAACATTGGCTTTGCCTGGATGGTACCTGATTGAGCATTCATAGTCGTTTAGCAGTTCGACCCATCGTCGCTGTCGCATATTCAGTTCCTTCTGCTTGAAGATATGTTCGAGGCTTCTGTGATCAGTGTAGATAGCACATTTGGTACCGTACAAATAGTGTCGCCATATCTTAAGTGCAAAAACAACCGCTCCCAGCTCAAGGTCGTGTGTAGTGTAATTCCGTTCGTGAATCTTAAGTTGGCGCGAAGCATAAGCAATGACTTTATCCCTTTGCATCAATACACATCCAAGACCCTGGATAGATACATCGCAGCAGACTACAAAATCGTCCGTGCCTTCAGGCAATGAGAGGACAGGTGCGCTACAAAGTCCATCCTTTAAGTGTTGGAACGCTGTTTCCTGTGTATTACCCCAACGATAAACAACACCTTTCTGCGTCAGTAGCGTAAGCGGCTGAGCAATCTTTGAGAAGTCTTTGATGAACCGTCTGTAATAACCCGCCAAACCCAAGAATTGGCGTATTTCTGTTGGTGTGCGAGGTGCAGGCCAGTTCCTGATCGAATCCACCTTGGATGGATCAACATGAATCCCATCCTTGTTTACCACGTGGCCTAGGAAGTGGACTTCACGAAGCCAGAAGTCGCATTTTGAAAACTTAGCGTATAGCTGTTCCGTTTGAAGAAGTCCCAAAATAAGTCGTAAGTGCTGCTCGTGTTCCTCCCGACTCTTCGAGTAGATCAGGATGTCGTCGATGAAAACAATGACGAACTTGTCGAGATAAGGTTTACACACCCTGTTCATAAGATCCATGAAAACCGCAGGCGCGTTCGTCAACCCGAAAGGCATGACCAAAAATTCGTAGTGACCGTAGCGTGTTCTGAACGCTGTCTTGGAGACGTCCTCATCCCGGACTCTCAGTTGATGGTACCCTGACCTTAGATCAATCTTCGAGTAATAGCTCGACCCTTGCAACTGGTCGAATAAATCGTCGATGCGTGGAAGAGGATAGCGATTCTTCACAGTTACCTTGTTCAATTCGCGGTAGTCTATACACATGCGGAAGGTACCGTCCTTCTTCTTTACAAATAATACTGGAGCTCCCCAAGGCGAAGAGCTAGGACGTATGAAACCCTTTTCCAAGAGTTCTTGCAGTTGCTTAGACAGTTCTTCCAGTTCGGTTGGAGCTAAGCGATAAGGTGCTCGAGCTATGGGTGCTGCTCCTGGAGCTAGCTCGATCTGAAATTCAACCTGACGATGAGGCGGTAACCCAGGTAACTCTTCAGGAAACACTTGAGGAAAATCGCGTACTACAGGAATATCCTCAATCTTTTTCTCTTTCTTCGATGTATCAGTAACGAGTGCTAAAACAGCTGTGTGGCCCTTACGTAAACACTTCTGAGCCTTCAAGAAAGAAATGATGCCACTCACGACACCACTCTTGTCGCCTTGAACTTCGAGAGGTTCTTTACCAGAACAGGGAATACGAATGATCTTCTCCTTGCATAGAATCTCTGCTTGTTGTTGGGATAACCAATCCATACCAATGACGATGTCGGAACCATCGTAACGCTGGGGTCATTCCTAGTATCACCCTGACCAATCACGAACACTCGACCCCTGGCACCATTGCCGTCGTTATTACCCTCGTTGTTGTCTTCCCTAGTTCCCGTTTCCTTGGTTGTGGTTCTGATTCTGGTTCTGGTTCAACCGTGGGCAGTGTCTCTTGAAGTGACCTTCAGCACCACACTGATAACATCCCTTGTTACCCTGCTGTTGCTGCTGATTCTATAGATTTTGTGTCTGTTGTTGTTGGTTCTGGCTTGCAGGACGTGAGTTTCTACCATCTTTGGCTCCATGACCAAGCTTGTCGCATCATTGACAATGATTTCGGTTGCACTGCCCGCTGTGGTGCAAGTTACATCGTTTGCACTTAGGGTGGTTTCCCCTGTATCCACCCTGCCCTTGACTACTAAAAGGTTGCTGACCAGGACTTTGGTTGTCATCGATCTTTCACTGCTGTGCCTGGGACGGAATCGTAGTCGAACCCTTGCTAGAGGTTCCATCCCACTTTCATTTGTTGTCACTGGGAATAGCAGAAGTAGTAGTAGTAGCACCAATACGTCTAGGCAGCTTGTTCTGTTCCACTGCCTGGTCTGTGAGACGATGAGCAAGATGAGTAACATCTTGAATAGTAGCAAGATTAGCAGTCATCACATGGCTTTGAATTTCTGGTACTAAGCCTTTGAGGTATAGTTCAATGCTCTTGATGGGAGGATCCACCATAGTTGGACACAAAATTGCCAGTTTGTTGGATCGTTTCGTGTACGCTTCTATCTCTGACCCCGTCATCTTCATGTTAAAGGACTCCACTTCCAGCTTGTGGATGGCATCATAACTACTGTATTCACGTTTGATCAGTTCCTTAAAACCATTCCATGGGGTGGCATTAGCAGCCGCCAGCCCCAGCATCTGAACTTGCGCGTTCCACCAAGTTAACGCAGTGCCTTCGAGAGTATCAGTGGCATATTTCACCTCACGAGCCTCGGGTCATTCACACACTCGAAGACCAATTCGAGTTCCTCGAACTAATGGAGGAGTCCAACAGCTCCTTCAGTGTCGCTGAAAGTAGTAGGACGACAGTCTATAAAAGTCTTGTATGTGCATACAGGTGGCTGAGCGTGTTGACTTGTCGTGTGCGTTAGAGTAATCAAAATTAAGCACAAGAGTTGAGTTACGAGAGTAGGATCTAAAGATCCTAGAGTAAGTGGTGATGGTAGGTTACACCTCCTGCCTGGGCAGCTGCAAGTGCTGCAGTAACTTGTTCAGTGATCGAAGCCGCCAACTGGGCTTGAGTTAGGTTAACGCGTCCACTCATGATCTTGACATCAAGGAGAACATGTGGGTGAGAGGTTCGCGAATAGTGCGAAGAGAGTGAGCACACAAGTATTCTCAAGCAATAACATATAGTAGGTTCTGTAATCTGAGCATACCACGAGCAAAGTTCTATGTAATTCTAGCAAGTAGGTAAAGTAATCATGAATAGTAGTACCTATGATGTTGAGCCTTGCACGTGGAGCGAAGCGTCGTTGTGGATCGTTGAGAGCACTGTTCTGGTTATAGTCCGGTTTTAATAAAAACGTTTTCCCATATTAAAACCAAGTTCTCTATAACCAATGGCTCTGATACCAATCTGTCACACCCCCAAAATCCACACGCGGAGTATCACCGCTTGGAGGCGTGACTGACCAGGATCAAGCCACCAATCATATTGAACATGTAATTAATATATAAAAGTAAATGCCATTCAACCACCAATATGAAAGGTGTTCAAAATAGACGTAGGTTATCACTATTTAGCGGAAGCGTAAGAATAAACCTAACAAAATAAAGTATGAAATGCCATAAAGTGTTTAACGAAACAATCACGATCCAAGCCCACAACGACCAGCTCCTCCCTGTGCAAGCTCCATATAACTAACGACCTGCAAGGCATGTAACAGAGGATCAACAACTAGTTGAGCGAGTTCACAGATAATAGTTCAGTAATAGTATAGCGTGAGTAGCAGTATGTTCGTTCGTTACGTCATGTATCCTATTAGTTTCCATCGCGGCCTCCCAGGCAGGTATGCGAAGATATTAGGGGATGTTTTTCCCAAGTATTCTAGACTAGGTTTATTTGTATCGCGGCCTCCCAGGCAGGTGTGCGAAGATTTGTAAATTTAGTTCGCGGCCTTCCTATGGCAGGTGTGCGAAGTCAGTCATAATATCGCGGCCAACCCTTGGCAGGTGTGCGAAGATCAGTTCAATAAGTGTTACTAGTCTAGTCGTATCTTATCGTTAGGTTCTACCGTCTGAGTATACCCAATAATTCATCAAATCCCATTCCCACCCGGGAACCCCATGCCTTGGTTGTATGAACTCACCTTGGTTTGCTCGGTATGCTAGGTTATGTGCTCGTAAATAAGTCAATCACGTCCTAGAGTATGCACGTATATAAAATCAGTTTGTGTTCAAGTTGTTCACGTATAAGCGGGTAACACGTAATCATAATCATACTAGTCATGTTTGACATTTAACAGCAGTTAGATATTCCAGTTAACACTTAACAGAATTAACTCAAGTTACTGTGCTGATTACACATATCGGCGAAACACACAGTTGGCGAAACACATATATTGGCGAAACACAATTTGACGAAACACATTATGTTTCGTCGACTGGCCTTTGGCGAAACAAAGATCTATTTCGTCGACTGTCCTTTGGCGAAACACTTTCTGTTTCGCCAATAGGTCTGTTTCGTCGACTCATCAGTTACGTCATATCAGTTACGAAATCATACAGAAACCCTAATCATTCTATCACCCGTCATCAACAACAGAAATTATATGGAGATCAATGTGCATATAGAATCATCATAACTCAATCATTCAAGAATCATTGTCTAGCATGAACCCTAGTTTAAACATATCTCAAACCGATTAACATAAAACATCACATCATCGACAACAATCACGCATATCATACATAGATCTGATCTTGACAGTTTACCAATTTCTGCTTTGGTTTCAGGTATAAATCTTATATATTTATCAATCGAATCAACGGATTAAATTACAACATCAAACCCCATTCATCATCATAACCAGAACCCTAATATTTAACATGTATCGGTTACAAATATACATCATCATAGCAGAATTACATGACACATAAACACGTACACGGATGAAAGATCAATCAAGACACATAGATTTACTAACCGAGATGATGGTTTGATCGCACAAGGGTTTCCGGTGGGTTCTAGTTGCCGTCACACAGTAGAGAGTTCTCTAGGGTTTCAGATTGCTCAAAAGATATGAAAACAGAAGTCGGTTTACGTTAATATTTGCGATTTAACGTTCTGGGCCCGAACTGGGCCTTTGGCGAAACTGGGCCGGCGAAACTGACTTCTGTTTCGTCGACTTGCTCTTGACGAATCAAGGCCCTGTTTCGTCGAGAGGTTGTATGGCGAATCACATTTGATTCGTCGGGTCCTTAATGGGCTTTTAGGTCCGTGAAGATTTAATCAGTTAAGTTCACATGCCACAAACAAATACATACTCATGCAAACACAATGCACTTCATCCTATTACAACGGTCTCAGTTATAAGTCAAATAAACAAACAACTAATAGTCACAGTCAACAGTCAAAGTCCACGTGCATTTAATGCGAAAGTGAAAGTCGGAAACTCGAGTTGTCACATTATCCCCAACTTGAAAGAAATTTCGTCCCGAAATTTAGCATGCGGTTACTGAGGAAGCTAGTGGTGTGATGTTGTTTACCTGTATTGTATCGCGGCTCCCCGAGCAGGTTTGCGAAGATTACTGGTTTTCCTGGGGTGTCACATTATCCCCCCGTTGATTTGGAATTTCATGCTTGTTCATATATTTCAAGCATGAAAGTCAAACAGTGTTTGACTTTCTGCTTTGACCATGATTTGGTCATCACAAAGTTCATATGAACTTTGTAACGTGAGCGTAATCACGATGGTTATAGTCCCTTGTGACTATACCTACTGATTACTACGTTGATTAGTCGAAGTGACGAGTCAAAGTTTCGGACAAAATACGTGTTTATGCGTATTTTGCGTCGAAGCTATTTTTGGGTATCAAAACACTTTGTTTTGATATCGAACCTATTTTCTAAGTTAGTTAAACATGTTTTAACATGTTTAACTCGTCACTTTTAGTCTAGTGCTTGTATAGGGTCGGAAGTCAAGCGGTCTTGACAACCGTTTAGACTTTCGAACCCGACCCGTTTGGTCGATCGTTAGGATCCGACCATGTCACACCCCAATATTTCCACGTATTACCGGTGGGCCCGGTGGGGAGTATCGTGACGTAGTTGATATCATCATAGTCAAACAACACAATTTAAATGCACAGCTGAAGCAAAAGATGAATCACATTACAAACCGAATAAAAAGAAATATCAAAGTATTACAAACGGACTGTAAAGGATCCACAGGCGGATCAAAAGTTAAAAAAAGATCATTGTTCAACAGATTTTAACATCTAAGCTTACAAGACTTGTTTAATGATGCCAGGAGTAGCCAGTCTATTCCGTCTAGAACCTGCACTTAGCCTTTTTTGAAAATACATCAGTTTACACTGGTAAATACAATTAACCGACTCATTTTGAAAAGAGTTTAAAAAATTTGATTTGAATGCACAAGGCTCAAAATATCTTTTATAACTTGGGACAATTATTTAAAAATAATCTGGTATACAGTTTTACTTATTTGTCGTCCGTCAGGGCCGGTTAGAAGAGCCGGACAAGATTAACTGACACGCCACAGGTATAATGCCCACAAGGTTAATTCCTTAAAGTGGGTTACCAGTTTTTACATATGCAACTGTCAGGTGTATGCCTACACCCCGTGCTTAGGTCGTGGCCATTTCAATGAATGATGCCAAGGATATCCGGGACATGGTCATTAACCCCCCAAGGGCCATATACCAAATAAAACAGATTAAAACGGGTTATGTAAATATATTAATCACAATCCGATTTAAACAACTACATACCCGACCAAGCGGTATTATTATAATACCGTATCCCAAGCCCGTATAGGGAAAATAAGTTAAAAGTATTTACCTGAGTAAGTATATATTACAAATAGCGAGTGCAAGTAGCTTTTACAGGGCTCCTAATCTGGAACGAAGGTTTTTAATAACCTGTTAGATTCCTAACGGGTCTTAATTAAGCCTAAGCTTAGACCAGTTAGTTTTAAAGGAAGATACGGCTCAAAACGCACGAATAGACGATGACCGGATTAGAATGTGTTTTAGACCCGACAAGTTTAAATACTTGTATAATATGGTAAACTAAACAGATTCTGGATTTTGAGATAAAAATGATAAGGTTTGACCCGTTTGGGCTAATTTATGCAAACTAGTTACATAAACCGTACAGAACGCGAAAAGTGCGTAACGGGTAACCAAATGAGTCATGAACAGGTTTCCTAAGTTAATATAATTTAAACATGTTGTGATATCAGTAGGATACCTTCCATTATGCCCAAAACGAATTTAAACTCAAATTATGTCCCGTAGGGGTATTTTGGTCATTTTAAAGCTTATAAAGGGGTTTAAATATAAATCTGAGTTTCAGGTCTGATATATTCAGTAAAAATACTTATTTTTATAAGTAATAACAGTAGGGTATGTCATATATGTGAAATTTACCTTTTATAACCAAACTATGCACCGTAGGGGCATTTTGGTAATTTCACATAAGCTTTAAAGGTCAAAATTTGAAATCTGAGTTTAAAACTTTTGTTTACTGTTAAAATATAAAAATTTTCTTAAAACATCAGTAGGTATTAAGTCTTATATGAGAAAAATGGTTTTAATATATACTATGTGTTTTAAACGCTTAAAAAACGGTTTTAAACGATTTCGGGGTTTTTAAAGAAAAGCTGATATTTTTGTCATTCCAGAAGACTAAAAATATTTTATTTATTATATAAAATCAGTAGCAAAAGGTTTGGTATCAAAATATTATGTAAAACTCATTTTATAGGCCAAAAGGGCAAAACCGACAATAACCGAATCAAAGCTATAACCCTATGTTATGCTCTGCCTAAAAATAAATAAAAATCTTCAAAAATCCAAAAATATTATTTTATATCAGTTGGTAAAAAGTTTGGTATCAAAAATTGGGTTTAGATAGGCTTTATGCTAATTCGCCGTTTAATTAATAAAAAGCTTTCTAATTACGCTATTGAGCATAACTCTTAATCTAGACCTCAAACTGATGTGAAAATTTTGGGACATGTTTATAAATCAGTAATAAAGATTATTGTCCTCTCATATTTTCAAAATTCTTGTTTTAAGGTCAAAAGGGCATTATGGTCAATATTTAGGCAAATAACGGAAACATGTACATGAATTGAATAACTAATGAACCAAGTTGTATAAACTCAGGGGGTTACACTAATCTATAACCTGGTCCTAAAAGAGCTCTAAGGCATTTCTAAATTATGCTCTAATGGGTCAGAACTGAAAGTCAAAGCAAAAGTCCACTTATGCGACTTTCGGTTCCAAACCGAGCTTATACTGAAAATTGTCGGGTTGAACATGCTTAGACATGTTCTTACATTAATACCAAGTTCTATGAATGATAAAACAGGTTGCATAGCTTCTACATTGTTAATTATGTGTTTATGCGAAAATTAGCTTTCTGTTGACTTTTTATAATCAAGTTTGACCCGACAATTGACCTAGTTAGAGTGGGAATCAGAGAGTGTCCTTTTAAGGGTTTATTACCCACATAATTACCAACTCAAAGCATCTTTCAATTCGAGAATTGACTGGACCATTAGCGATTAATCACTAAGTCAAACCTTAATTACGATGGGTTTGATTTTAGGCCATTAAACTAATAAAACTGAATTAAGAGAGTTAAGGACACTTACTGAAGTCCTATGCACGACTAAGGATCCTTGGGAAGTGGTCTTGAGCTCCAGGAATCTCCAAAACAAGTGTTTGGAAGTTTTCAAGTGAAGTACTCAAATGTTGCAACAATGAGCTCAATATATAGCCAAGGAAGGATCATGGAGATTGCTACAGGTGTTATGGCAACTCTAGGGATGAAAACAAGTGTCTAGGGACGTGTTTCAAGCAGCTAGAGTGTGGCAAACTCGCGGAACTTAGCAAACATGCAAGCTGCCACGTCCAAACAACATTTTCTGAGCTACCAGTCCGTCGCGTCGCGCGACGGAGGAGTGCCTCAGGTGGTGGCGCAGCACCAGGGGGTAGGGGACCAGCCAAACAAGTTTCAAAAATGACATTTTCACCCCCTGGACCTTCTAAAGCGTAATTTCTTTCATTTTAAGCACTTTTAACCCATGAAATTTATATTTCTATGATCCATGAGATATAACCAAACATCGTTAGGTCCGGTTTCATTAAACGATAACCGAAAACACAAGTTTTGCCTCGTGGACGCTTTTAACCCCTTACTTACGAATGTTCACGTATCTTTCTCATACGATATCGAAACCTTGTGAAATTTTTATCACTTATTCTAGTGAGCATAATTAATCGTTACAAAGCTTCGGGTTTGCTAAAAGGTCACTCAGAGGTTTGAATTAAACATGTTGATGCTTTTAACCCTTGCGGTTTGTAAACTTTCACTTTCTTCCACAAATGACTTCATACGCTTAATGATTCATTCGTTTAAGGTTATAAACATCGTGTAGGGTTTTTGAAAGGCATAATTATCAAATATTGACACTTTGTATCCTTATATACATATACTTTCTTCGTTTGTCAACTTTAGTCCCTCATAATCAATCCGTTACACGTTTAAAGTCCATGACATGTGTCGATACTATATTGGACATGACTTTGCGAGGTGTTACATCCTCACCCCCTTAAAAGAAATTTCGACCTTGATATTTACTGAAATAAATGAGGGTACTTCTCTTTCAATGTGGACTCTACCTCCCACGTATACTCGGGACCTCTACGGGCATCCCATTTAACCTTTACAATCGGTACCTGCTTCCTTCGAAGCTTCTTAACCTGTCGATCCTCAATTGACAAAGGTTTTTCAAAAAAAATTCGACTATCATCTATGTGCACATCCGTATGGGGTATGACTAGTGATTCATCAGTTAGACATTTCTTCAGATTGCAGATGTGGAATACATTATGAATACCACTGAGCTCTTCAGGAAAATTTAACTTATAAGCCACTGTTCCGACACATTCGATGATCTCGAATGGTCCTATATATCTTGGGCTTAACTTTCCTTTCTTGCAAAATCGCATTACCCCTTTCCAGGGTGATACTTTCAGTAACACTTTGTCACCAACCTCGAATTTTAGAGGTTTACGCCTTTTATCTGCGTAGCTTTTCTGCCTATCCCTGGCAGCTTTGAGATGATCTCGTATCTGTATAATCTTATCTGTTATCTCCAGGACTATATCAGGTCCTGTTAGTTGGACATCTCCAACTTCTTCCCAACAAACGGGCGTTCTGCACTTTCTTCCATATAAAGCTTCAAAAGGTGCAGCTTGTATACTGGAATGATAGCTTTTGTTGTATGAGAATTCTATCAATGGAAGATGATCATCCCAACTTCCTCCTAAGTCAATAACACAAGCTCGTAGCATATCTTCGAGTGTCTGTATAGTACGTTCACTTTGCCCATCCGTCTGAGGATGATAAGCAGTGCTGAAGTTCAATCGAGTACCTAGGGATTGCTGAAAGCTTTTCCAGAAATGCGATGTATACTTCGTATCCCTATCAGAAATGATAGACACTGGCACTCCGTGGAGAGATACAATCTCATCCATGTACGGCTGAGCTAACTTATCTGAGCTGTGTGTTTCCTTAATAGGTAGGAAGTGGGCTGACTTAGTCAGTCTATCCACTATAACCCAAATAGTATCATTTCCTCATTTTGTCTTTGGCAACTTGGTGATAAAATCCATAGTCACCATTTCCCATTTCCAGGTGGGAAGTTCAGGTTGTTGTAGTAAACCTGACGGCTTCTGATGTTCTGCCTTAACTTGAGCACACGTCAGACATTTGGCCACATAAATGGCTATAGACTTCTTCAAGCCTATCCACCAATAATTTGCCTTCAAATCCTGGTACATCTTGTCACTTCCAGGATGAACGGAATACTTGGAACTATGGGCTTCCTGAAGGATCACATCCCTAAGTCCTCCATAGATTGGAACCCATATCCACCCATTCAATCTTAGGATTCCATCCTTACCACATGATAACTGTTCTGCAGTGACTCCCAGTTTTTCATTTGGATAGTTAGCTTCTAACATGGCTTCCTTCTGCGCGGTTAACAGTCCATCACTTAAAGTGTTCTTTAATTCAATGCTCTTGGCATTGATTCTTATGGGCTTAACCCTTTCCTTTCTGCTCAATGCGTCGGCGACCACATTCGCCTTGCCTGGATGGTACCGAATTTCACAATCATAATCATTTAGAGTCTCCATCCATTGACGCTGTCTCATGTTTAAGTCCTTCTGATTAAACAGATGTTGAAGGCTCTTGTGATCAGAATAAATCACGCACTTGGTACCATACAAATAATGCCTCCACAGTCTTAGTGCAAATACAACGGCACCCAACTCCAAGTCATGGGTGGTGTAGTTCTTCTCGTGCACCTTTAACTGTCGAGAAGCATAGGCAATAACCTTACCTTTCTGCATAAGAACACATCCCATACCAGTGTGTGATGCGTCGCAGTATACTACAAATTCTTCTATTCCATCAGGCAATGTCAACACAGGTGCATTGCTCAACTTCTGCTTAAGAATGTCAAAAGATTCTTGCTGCTTAGGACCCCAATCAAACTTGATATTCTTGCGGGTTAGTGAAGTTAGGGGTGAAGCAATCCTTGAGAAGTTTTCAATAAAACGCCTATAGTATCCTGCTAACCCCAAGAAACTACGAATCTCTGTGGGTGTCTTCGGCTCTTGCCAGTTCATGATAGCTTCAACCTTAGCGGGATCTACCTGGATACCACTCTCACTAACCACGTGTCCAAGAAACTGGACTTCACGAAGCCAAAATTCACACTTTGAAAACTTGGCATAGAGTTTCTCTTGTTGAAGCAGTGAAAGGATACAACGAAGGTGCTTCTCATGGTCAGCCTGACTCTTTGAGTAAATAAGTATGTCATCAATGAAAATGATAACAAATTTGTCTAAGTAGGGCTTGCAGACGCGATTCATGAGATCCATGAATGCTGCTGGTGCATTAGTGAGCCCAAAAGGCATCACTAAGAACTCGTAATGACCATAACGAGTCCTAAATGCAGTCTTGTGTACATCTTCATCTTTAACCTTCAGTTGATGGTAGCCTGACCTTAAATCGATCTTAGAGAAGTAACTTGCCCCTTGCAGTTGATCGAACAGATCATCGATCCTGGGCAATGGATATTTATTCTTGATAGTGACTTTGTTAAGCTCGCAATAATCGATGCATAGACGCATCGATCCATCCTTCTTCTTTACAAACAGGATTGGTGCTCCCCAAGGAGACGAACTAGGTCTTATGAAACCTTTGTCTAACAAATCATCTAATTGAGTCCTCAACTCTTTCATTTCAGTTGGTGCTAACCTGTAAGGCGCTCTTGCAACAGGTGCTGCTCCAGGAATGATGTCAATTCTGAACTCTACTTGTTTATCTGGTGGCAAACCAGGTAGTTCTTCGGGGAATACTTTGGGATATTCAGAAATGATAGGAATGTCTTCAACCTTGGGCTTATGTTCATCAATAGTTACATGTTCCATATAAATGACACAACCCTTCTTCAAACACCTCGATGCCTTGAGCATAGACACTTGCTCAGGCAACCCATACTGAGTGTCTCCCTGTATGGTAAGTGGCTCACCATACGGGGTCTTGATCACCACTTGTTTCTTATCACAAACAATATGGGCTTAGTTATGAGATAACCAATCCATGCCTATAACTATGTCGAAACCAGCTAATTTTAAAGGAAGCAAGGATAACGGAAAGGAGTGGTTCCTAATGGATATAAAACATCCATCTAACACAGTCGAGTCTGTCTCTAAGGTACCATCAGCCAATTCTACCTCATATTTCATGCTTAGGGTTTTAACAGGTAAATTCAACAACTTACAAAACTTATCATCTACAAATGACTTATCCGCGCCCGAATCAAATAACACCCTTGCATAAACATCATTAACATGGAAGGTACCTGTTATCACATTATCATCTTGAACGGCTTCTCGTGCATCCATTCGAAAGACCCTTGCATTGGTCTTTTTGGCTTCTTCAGGCTTTTTGGCATATTTAGGGCAATTGGTTTTGATGTGCCCTTTTTCATTGCAGTTGTAGCACGTTGCATCCTTTATTTTCTTGCAGTCTAATGTCTTGTGCTCCTTGGATTTGCATAACCCACATGCAGACAGTTTTGACTGAGACTTGGATTCAAACCTGCATTTTCCAAAGTGACGCTTCTGGCAGGTTTTGCACTTTGGCTTTTCATCTGTTTGCTGGCTACCCTTGCCAGTGGTTCCCTTAAACTTCTTCTCAGACCGTCGTGAGTTATCGTCCTCACGTTTTCTCTTACCTTCCTCCGAGTTCTTATGCGATCTTAGCCTGACCGCATCCAAGGTAAGGGATAAAGATAGGTCAGCTGCTGACCTAAAAGTAGCAGGTCGTGATGCCTTGACACTGGCCTTGATCTCTGGGGCTAAACCCCCAATGAATCGAGCTATTCGCTTGGGTTCCGGTGTTACCAGATACGGAACCTGTCGAGACAGGGTATTGAAACTAGTGAGGTAAGCTTGACAATCTAGATTTTTCATCACCAATGATAAGAAGTCGGACTCAATCTTCTCAACCTCATGCTGAGGGCAGTAACTCTCTTTGATGAGTACAACAAACTGATCCCAAGACAGATTGTACAATGGAATCTTCCCAGTAGCCTGGATTAGTGACCTCCACCAGGCTAGTGCTTCTCCTTTAAACGACAGAGATACATACTTCACAACATCCCTATCAGCACAACCACTAATCTCAACTACGGTGTCCATCTCGTCTAACCACGTCATGCAGTCGATAGCTCCTTTTTCCCCAGTGAAATCTCGGGGTTTACAGGATACGAAATACTTATAGGAACAACCCCTAATACGTGGATCTTGATCGAGTACAATCTTCTTTGACGGAACACTATGCTGATTTGATGAGTGTCGGTCATCATCCTTCTTTGATGGTGGCTTACTATGAGCCTCAGAATGAGTCTTAGGTATAGAATGGGGTACAGATGAGGCCTTGCTTCGAGTACCACTTGACTCATTTAATTGCCTATATATGGCCTTGGTAACAACATTATCAATCAATGCTTGAAGTTTCGCACCAGTTACGTTGATCCTGGTGGTATCATAATTTTCCCTTAAGTGACTGTTGATTTCTTCAGACTCTGCCATGTAGCTTGATTGCTACATTAAATGATGACAATAATTTCTTAGAGGTTTATGAAAGATTTGTCATCTTATTAATTTATTAACCATCGTATTAAAGAACCATATTGGTTAATTTGTTAAGTAATTTCATCCAGGATTTTCATTAATAATCCTTAGTTATAATTAAATTTAATAATGGCACAAAAGGCCAAGTCACAAGGACAATTTAAATTATAAGCCATGATTTTATAGAATCAAGGCATTAAGGCTTGAACATAGTTCATTACCTTTTATTGACAGGGAGTCGTAGACCACCACTGTCTTTAGTCTTATATGACAATGATTATGGCCCGTAGGCATTACATCACAAATGGACGTTTAAATAATAAAGAAGGAATTAGAATAATCCAATATAAGGATGACACGTGTGATTTTACGAATCACATCAGCCAGGAATGTTAACATGTTTTCAGATGTTAACAAGGGTTTGAATCTTTTTAAACAGGTTTTACCATCATGGCTAGGTCTTATAATGACATACAGTCTAGGTTATACCCTTTAAGATTCTTATTTAATATTTAATAGACAGATTATTTTTAAAAGGAATGATATATTTTAGATTTATTTATTTATTCCTTACATATTACATTTATGCATTTAATGACAACATAAAATTTAAATGATAACATGCCACTAAAATTTAACAAGAGTACAGATTGCCCAAAACGGGACTTTAGCTGAAATAACTTGCCCACGCAAGGGCTAAACAGAAATGACATGCCCATGCAGGGGCTAAACAGAAACTACAAGTCCTCGTAGGGACTGGTTACAGAAACAGATGTCCACGAAGGGACTTGATTTAACATTAAAGAAATACAAATAAACAAATAAAGGATTTAATGATCCTTTTTGCTCTTCCCCTTGATTAAGCTCGCCAAACCTTTAAGAAATCCACGGTTGTTCATACGCTCTTCTTGGACCTCCCGCTCAACCTGGCTCAACCTTTCGAGAACCTCATGTTGTCGCTCTAGTGGTATCAATTGTGACTGCGGCGGTTGCTGATGTTGCAGAGGTTGAGGAGGTGGCGGTTATTGGTACCCATAGGGTGGATACCCAGTCTGATATGGGACTCCAAAGGGCCCCTCGGGATGAAAAGCATTGTAGTTTGCCGCTACCAGGTATGGGTCAGCCTCGGCGTAGTTGTAGTTAGTATGGGCCGGCTGCTCAAAAGGGTTATACGCCGATACACCGGCGTACGTAGGAATTGTGTTGTTATAGCCCACTGGTGGCGGTGCGACTGGCGCAGACTCCACTTCAGAAACAGGGTTCGAAGGCCCACCCATTTGGGGGTCTTCGTATAGTGGCGGATAATGACTGCCACTTGAATGCTGAGGGGTGCTGATACGGACTCCCCCTGGCACGGACATCCGTGCGGTTGATCTCCTACGCCTCGGTGGCTTCGGAGGCGGTTGTTGTACTTGTGGTGGTGGTGGTGGAGCAACCGCTACAAAGCGTGAATCCTCCAAGGGATCCTGTTGTTGCTGCTGCTGCTGCGGCGATGAGTGGTAACTGGGAGTAAACACCCAGTCGTATTGGGTAAATCTCGCCTGATAACTGTCTGAACCACGATAAGGTGATCCATGATATGGCGACCCATCCGAAATCTCGATGGGGTGAGTAGGCGTTCCGGTTGGCGGTTGGGCAGGTTCCAGATCCTCTTCCATATCCATGGAGAAATGGTCCTCCGGTCCCAATGGGTTATAACCCCTTGGCTCTTCAATTAGTTTTGCCAGATTGAACCGGCTTTGGAAGTAAGGTGTTGGGTCGTTGAAGGGTGAGTTGGGGTTTTGAAGGGGTATGAAAGAGTGATGGGAGTTATGGGGCTCGTTCTCCGACTGAGGCCCGTAAGAATTTAGGTAAGAAGGTGAGGAGCTCAGCGAGACCGAACGCCTCGCGGGTTCTACATGGGTCCTCCAGTTTTCCTGAGGACTTTTCCTTAATGAGTCTGATGGAGTTCGCCGGTGTGAAGGCCCGGTCTCGTGATCGTTGGGGGCGACGAATGGCCCCTTGCCTCTACCTCTTCCTCGGATTCTGGGCGGCATTCTTGAAGATCTTGTCAAAACAAACAAAGGACACAACAAAGAAAAATAAAGGACAAAATTAAAATAAAACAAATTTGGAGTAGTCCTAAGTTGTTTGTCTAGACTCGAAAGTCGAGGAATGTGCAAACTGTGTCATTGAGATTAAACACAAAAGGCTAGTGTTTAATTCACTCAATGTTGGCTCTGATACCAACCTGTCACACCCCGATATTTCCACGTATTACCGGTGGGCCCGGTTGGGAGTATCGTGACGTAGTTGATATTATCATAGTCAAATAACACAATTTAAATGCACAGTTGAAGCAAAAGAGGAATCACATTACAAACCGAATAAAAAGTAATATCAAAGTATTACAAGCGGACTGTAAAGGATCCAAAGGCGGATCAAAAGTTAAAAAAAAGATCATTGTTCAACAGATTTTAACATCTAAGCTTGCAAGACTTGTTTAATGATGCCAGGAGTAGCCAACCTATTCCGTCTAGTACCTGCACTTAGCCTTATTTGAAAATATGTCAGTTTACACTGGTAAATACAATTAACTGACTCATTTTGAAAAGAGTTTAAAAAAATTGATTTGAATGCACAAGTCACAAAATATCTTTTATAACTTCGGACAATTATTTAAAAATAATCTTGTATACAGTTTTACTTATTTGTCGTCCGCCAGGGCTGGTTAGAAGAGCCAGACAAGATTAACTGACACGCCACAGGTATAATGCCCACAAGGTTAATTCCTTAAAATGGGTTACCAGTTTTTACATATGCAACTGTCAGGTGTATGCCTACACCTCGTGCTTAGGTCGAGGCCATTTCAATGAATGATGCCAAGGATATCCGGGACATGGTCATTAACCCCCCAAGGGCCATATACCAAATAAAACAGATTAAAACGGTTTATGTAAATATATTAATCACAATCCGATTTAAACAACTACATACCCGACCAAGCGGTATTATTATAATACCGTATCCCAAGCCCGTATAGAGAAAATAAGTTAAAAGTATTTACATGAGCAAGTATATACTACAAATAGCGAGTGCAAGTAGCTTTTACTGGGCTCCTAATCTGGAACGAAGGTTTTTAATAACCTGTTAGATTCCTAACGGGTCATAATTAAGCCTAAGCTTAGACCGGTTAGTTTTAAAGGAAGATATGGTTCAAAAAGCACGAATAGGCGATGACCGGATTAGAATGTGTTTTAGACCCGACAAGTTTAAAGACTTGTATAATATGGGTAAACTAAACACATTCTGGATTTTGAGATAAAAATGATAAGCTTTGACCCGTTTCAGCTAATTTATGCAAACTAGTTACGTAAACCGTACCGAACACGAAAAGTGCGTAACGGGTAACCAAATGAGTCATGAATAGGTTTCCTAAGTTAATATGCTTTAAACATGTTGTGATATCAGTAGGATACCTTCCATTATGCCCAAAACGAATTTAAACTCAAATTATGTCCCGTAGGGGTATTTTGGTCATTTTAAAGCTTATAAAGGGGTTTAAATATAAATCTGAGTTTCAGGTCTGATGTATTCAGTAAAAACACTTATTTTTATAAGTCATAACAGTAGGGTATGGCATATATGTGAAATTTACCTTTTATAACCAAACTATGCACCGTAGGGGCATTTTGGTAATTTCACATAAGCTTTAAAGGTCAAAATTTGAAATCTGAGTTTAAAACTTTTGTTTACTGTAAAAATATAAAAAATTTCTTAAAACATCAGTAGGTATTAAGTCTTATATGAGAAAAATAGTTTTAATACATACTATGTGTTTTAAACGCGTAAAAAGACGGTTTTAAGCGATTTCCGGGTTTTTAAAGAAAAGCTTATATTTTTGTCTTTCCAGAAGACTCAAAATATTTTATTTATTATATAAAATCAGTAGCAAAAGGTTTGGTATCAAAATATTATGTAAAACTCATTTTATAGGCCAAAAGGGCAAAACCGACATTTACCGAATCAAAGCTATAACCCTATGTTATGCTCAGCCTAAAAATAAATAAAAATCTTCAAAATCCCAAAATATTATTTTATATCAGTAGGTAAAAAGTTTGGTATCAAAAATTGGGTTTAGATAGGCTTTATCCTAATTACGCCGTTTAATTAATAAAAAGCTTTCTAATTACGCTATTGAGCATAACTCTTAATCTATACCTCAAACTGATGTGAAAATTTAGGGACATGTTTATAAATCAGTAATAAAGATTATTGTCCTCTCATATTTTCAAAATTCTTGTTTTAAGGTCAAAAGGGCATTATGGTCAATATTTAGGCATATAACGGAAACATGTACATGAATCGAATAACTAATGAACCAAGTTGTATAACCTCAGGGGGTTACACTAATCTATAACCTGGTCCTAAATGAGCTCTAAGGCATTTCTAAATTATGCTCTAATGGGTCAGAACTAAAAGTCAAAGCAAAAGTCCACTTATGCGACTTTCGGTTCCGAACCGAGCTTATACTGAAAATTGTCGGGTTGAACATGCTTAGACATGTTCTTACATTAATTACCAAGTTATATGAATGATAAAATAGGTTGCATAGCTTCTACATTGTTAATTATGTGTTTATGCAAAAATTAGCTTTCTGTTGACTTTTTATAATCAAGTTTGACCTGACAATTGACCTAGTTAGAGTGGGAATCAGAGGGTGCCCTTTTAAGGGTTTATTACCCACATAATTACCAACTCAAAGCTACTTTCAATTCGAGAATTGACTGGACCATTAATGATTAATCACTAAGTCAAACCTTAATTACGATGGGTTTGACTTTAGGCCATTAAACTAATAAAACTGAATTAAGAGAGGTTAAGGACACTTACTGAAGTCCTATGCACGACTAAGGATCCTTGGGAAGTGGTCTTGAGCTCTAGGAATCTCCAGAACAAGTGTTTGGAAGTTTTCAAGTGAAGTGCTCAAATTTTGCAACAATGAGCTCAATATATAGCCAAGGAAGGATCATGGAGATTGCTACAGGTGTTATGGCAACTCTAGGGATGAAAACAAGTGTCTAGGGACGTGTTTCAAGCAGCTAGAGGGTGGCAAACTCGCAGAACTTAGCAAACATGCAAGCTGCCACGTCCAAACAACATTTTCTGAGCTGGCATTCCGTCGCGTCGCGCGACGGAGGAGTGCCTCAGGTGGTGGCGCAGCGCCAGGGGGTAGGGGACCATCCAAACAAGTTTCAAAAATGACATTTTCACCCCCTGGACCTTCTAAAGCGTAATTTCTTTCATTTTAAGCACTTTTAACCCATGAAATTTATATTTCTATGATCCATGAGATATAACCAAACATTGTTAGGTCCGGTTTCATGAAACGATAAACGAAAACACAAGTTTTGCCTCGTTGACGCTTTTAACCCCTTACTTACGAATGTTCGCGTATCTTTCTCATACGATATCGAAACCTTGTGAAATTTTTATCACTTATTCTAGTGAGCATAATTAATCGTTACAAAGCTTCAGGTTCGCTAAAAGGTCACTCAGAGGTATGAATTAAACATGCTGACGCTTTTAACCTTTGCGGTTTGTAAACTTTCACTTTCTTCCACAAATGGCTTCATACGCTTCATGATTCATTCGTTTAAGGTTATAAACATCGTGTAGGGTTGTTGAAAGGCATAATTATCAAATGTTGACACTTTGTATCCTTATATACATATACTTTCTTTGTTTGTCAACTTTAGTCCCTCATAATCAATCCGTTACACGTTTAAAGTCCATGACACGTGTCGATACTATATTGGACATGATTTTGCGAGGTGTTACAGACCAAGCATATTTTGTGACCGAAGTTGTATAGGAAATAACCTTTCGAGGTTATACATTATGGTCATTTAGTTTAATTAGTTGTATGATAGGTAGTTTATATGCCTTAGGAAAATGACAAAAATGACCTTTGCATGCATAATTTGATTTTAAGCATACGTAACTTAATTTTTGTCACATAAACTGATTATGAAACATATTTAAACATGTTAGGGCATATAATACTTGTCATAGGACTAGTTAGGCGTCTCGAACGTGCATGTGACAACCGGTGATTTACGACCCTTAATTATGTGATTAACATATGATTAACGCAATAAAAAATAGTGTTTACAGCACAAATTAACTTAATTAGGCCTTTGGAGTGCCTGGGGACGCCTATCCGACTTGACAGTGCGTGAACGGTGGTTTACAATGAAACCTGGGAAACGTTAAACGGCAACGGATTGAAACCGAACAGAATACTGAAAACGCCGACAAATACTAAATTTTTACGATATATTTAGCTTCGTAATAAATTTTAGTGACTACAGTCGAAACCGGATCGAAAAGCGGATTAAAGACGACAGCGATACAATTTTTCACGATTATTACCGTAATCGACAAACGGGCGTGCAAACAACGTCTACCGACCGTACTTTTGTGTATTTTAATTTTTGACGATAAATGAAGTTCAGGATTTGACAACGGGTCTCGTAGGAATTACGGGCCACTTACACACGAGATGGGCTTGTGGGCCCTGGGCCCAAGCCCAAAACCCACAAGCCTAAACCCGTGCATAATACACAAGATCTACAAAATCTTGTCAAATCTTACTAAATATTAGTAAATCAATATAAAATCTTACAAAATCTTATGAAATCTGTAGTAAATCTTGGCAAAATATTATTAAGATCTCTAAAGATTTTACTAGATCTCAACACCTCCCTATAAAGACCCTTCTCATCTCCTTCACAAGCCAAACACCCTCATCCTCTCACTCCTTGTCTGCATTTCATATTACACACAAACATAACCCAAAGCAAAAGCAGGGAACTCAACCCCTCTCTCTCGATCATATATACGCAAACAACACACACCTACATCTCTCTCACCCTCTGAAGAACCGGCCAGCAACCACCGTGGCGGTGGCAGTGCGTGGCAGTTCTCCGACCAGGCGACCCCCCTTCTCTCTGTTCTACCGGTTGTACCCCCCCTTTTTCGAACAACAAAACGAGCCACCACCACCATTGTTCGGTGGTGGTGCGGCGATGAAGACAGAGACGGGAGAGAGGGAGAGACGAGACGGAGAGAAAGAGACTGAGAAGAGAGAGAGAGATACGGCAGCAGCGCCGTCGCTCACGGCGGCGGTGGAGGCGACAGCGGTGGTTGAGGTGGAGTTCCGGTTCGGGTGGTCTCGGTTAGATCTGGGTCACGGTTAGGCAGGTCAGTTTTAGATTTCGGGTTCGGGAGACGTTTTGGTTCGGGTTCGCATCAGCGGGTTCGAGTTTTGGTTCAGTTCGGGTCGGGTCGGGTCACAGGTTCGGGCCAACAGGTCAGCCGGTCAGACCAGGTGTGGTTTCGGTTCGGTCAACGGGTTCGAGCAAGGCAGTCGACGAGGATAGACGGTTCGGTTCAGTTGACTCGGTCAAACCGAGTCAACTCGGTCAAGGTCAGGCGGTCAACTCAGCGAGTTGACTCAGTCGGCTCAGCTTCTCGACGCGAGGATTGGTAAAGATTTTACGGCGATATATTTCGTTATCTTCCTAGTTTTATTATTTCATGACAACGAGCTTGAACCGATTCGATTAAAATTAGTTACATTCTAATATACTCGACAAGAATTATATACATATTGCTTGTTTATTGAATAAATTGTTGAATTTTGATAAAATAACGACAACTTGTGTTGTCGGGGGCGTCAAAAAACAGAGGAAACTCTGCCCGTTTTTCGATAAAATCCGTAAAATTCTTTTATGAAACATAACATTGAATTCAAATAATTTTTTTAAAACAAATACAAACATATAGCTTCTTTCGACGACACTTTGCAACTTTCGAAAAACGACGATTCGGAACATTATTTGCAACGATCAATATGGTTCTTATATTTGTTCTAGAATTTTGAAATTCTCGACAATTCTTTCATAAAGATAAATATAAGTTATGTATTTATTTCAAATATCAAAAATACGGGTTCGTTTTATATAAATAAATATAGTTGTATATATTTATTTCCGTTAACAAACAACACGACTTCTTTTATAAAAATAAATATAGTTTATATATTTATTTGAAACATTAAACGACACGAATTCGTTTTACAAAAATAAATATGGCTTATGTATATATTTATTTTAAAGATCGTACATCACGAATTCTTTTATAAAATAGATATAGATTATCTTTTTATTTCAGACTTTAAATATCTCGACGATCCTTTTACCAAATAAATATAACTTTTTATATTTATTTCGTATAAATATTCTGTTATACACGTATGACCTCTCAGGACGACAAGCGATCTTAACGATATATTTATATATTTTGATATAAATATTTATTTACTTTCAAATCTCTCAAGAATCAAGTCTTGTCAAGACTTATTGGTTATTATCTACAATAAACGACACTTATCAAATATGACCTAATCATTTCCGATAAGTTAACTACTTACCGTTGAATCGTTTGACTAACGATTCGGTGGAGCTCGGTGACACGTAATTTAGTTACTGCGTTTATTTAGAAACTTATAAGATATTCCGTGTTAGGAATATTGTAGAATACACGCTAGCAAGTCAAGTCTTGGAAACGACATCACGAAGTCGTAATTAGCTAGCTTTGCACAAGGCAATTCAGGTGAGTTCATAACCCCATCTTTTTACGGTTTTACATTTTTATAAACGTTTCGGGGTGGAAAGACATGCACGTTTTGCAAAAACACACAAAGTTTTCGACTAACAAAGACTGCATATTTTAGACAAAGCATGTTTTGCTAGAACATACAAAGTTTTTGAATGAACAAAAACTCATATTTCTAAATCATGTTACGAATGGATTTCGAGGAACTCAAATGGTTTACAAATGGATCATACTAAATATACCGGTTTTTACAAAACAAATGCGTATTAGCGAAATGTGAATGATTTTCATGACTAGGGATGGGATCGTCTGGTGATAATATAGAGACTGGGGAGTCAGCCTTAGAGGCTGGGGAGGTTCAGCCTTTAGAGGCTGGGGAGGTTCAGCCTTAGAGGCTAGGGTAAAACACATGTTACAATTATTACAGACATTTTATACATGGTATGGTTAGCTTAAGGAGGGTTTACTGCTTAGATCATGTGAGTGGGTAGGTGGAACTTGAGGCCATTAATCCTCGTTGTAGGACCGAGGGACATGAGTGATAGATCTATTTGGGTGTAGTGAGCCCCACTCCTGAGTCCGCTGAGTGGACCAGGTGTTGACTATGTGCCCGACGCACAAATTTGCTAGGTTTGAGTCTTCCTGCATCACTTCACACTTATCATTGGCTTTGCAACCCAATGGTGATCTCTTTTTCCTTATTTCTACATACCAGGGACATTTATACATACAAATCATATTTCAAAGGTTTATACATACATACTTACAGAAATACTTGATTTATACAAATTAAATACCATGTTTTATACAAATTCAAAGCATAAGATTTTTGCGGGCGTGGAGTCAAAGTCAGGGTGCGCATTGACGGTTATACGAACATTACAAAAAAAACAAGAGTTTACAAATACATGGTTTTTACGGCATTAATGCGTTACAAATACAAAGTTCCCATATAACTTGGCAAGAAAATGATTTCATATTCGTTTTCTCAATATTATTTCGCAAACCGGTTATTCAAAAGATTTATTTCAAATCTTTTACAAACAAACTATGAACTCGCTCAACTTTATGTTGATTTTTCGCATGTTTCTTTCTCAGGTTGCATTTTAGAAATTATGGCACGGTTGGAATAGGAGAACCATTGTGGAGTCGAGTACTTAGTGGGCGTTCGTTTTCTAGAAGTCTTAGCTTTAACTGCTTCCGCTGTGCAATGAAGATACCTGTCCAGTCACGCCAAGCTCTGATAATTTCGGGGTGTGACAGATTGGTATCAGAGCTATAGGTTACAACGAATTAGGTTTCTGTTGTGATACCTAGGCTCTAACCTCACTTTTCTCTGGGAACTTAGAATACTAAAACCTGAATACATATAGAACGCATAGTACTCGAATATGGTCTCCAACCGTTGCCGAAAACAAAAAAAATCAGAATTTTGGTTTTTATTCATACGCTAAAGTTGTGTTTTACACACGGTACACAAAGCAGTTGCATACAGTACACAAAACCCTGAGAGTTTAGGAAACATGCATTTAAGACCTTCGGAAACTTATGTTGAAGTTCATTAAAGGTCGTCACGTAGGAACCGCGAATATTGACTCGGGCACACGCTATTATCCATATTTTCTATGTTATTTTAACTTCCCGAGCAGGCATCCTACGCATAACGAAACGTTAGTGCACGAGAATACATGGAACTCAAATTTTATGTCAACGGATGTCGGAGTACATCACATTCTACGCGGAACAAAACGCTAGTGCACAGGTATACATGAAACTTAAGCTATACATCAACGGAGGTTGAAGTACGACACATACGACTATCAAGGCAAGGCATTTGAAAAGACACAATGGCGCAATTCAACGACGACACTAGATTCCTGTCAGCAGGAAAACTATCAATCAGAAAGCGACGGTTTGGCACGCGGTCCTGCAAACGACACAAAACACGCCAAGGAGAGGACGTATGTCTCCGCATTCCCCCTTACTCATAATGATAAGTACGCTATGTTCGGCATTCCATGGTAATGTCACCTAACAACCGGTCATCACACGCAACCCCAGGTAAAGTCCTCAAATTTCTTTTATTGAAATTTCGAATTTCACATTTACTGAGTAGATTTTCGTATCTCTACTCCTCTTAATGGTCATTGCATTACAATAACTTCTTACACTATAGCGAACACTCATTGCTTCATTTCTTGAAAATTTATATGCTACGCATGCATCGGTTGTTACGCATGTGGTTTCGTTTCAAATAAGCGTTTCATCAAAGTTCAAATATTGTTTCGCTAAACCTAATTATTGATTTGAGATTCGAATGACTCGCATTATTATTCATTGTTGGCTCCTTTGTTATCGAGTCAACACATTTTCTTGAAAATTCTCTTCTTTTCAAGTTACATACCTGGTTTTTCGTTGTGACCATGCCGAAAGTTTTCTTGTCGATACATATATTTATTGTCGGATTGCGCTAAAACCGAGTTCAATTGTTTGAATTTGTCCATTACACATATTCACTTCAGAGCATCATATGATGTATTGGGAGCATCATATTCAAAATTCGTTTTAACAAGTGTTTCATTTGTTCCGAGTCGAAGTAAACTTGTTTGGCATTCGACTCTATTAAATTGTTTGATGATTTCGACCCCTTGTGGTGGTATTTTCACTTATTTGAAGCTTGCGCTAAACCCGTTTACATATCTTATGCACGGATTTAATTATTTATTTATTGATTTAGATTAAATCCTCTTTGATTTATCACATTACAACAGTCTTAACACAATCGTGTGATAAGACAAGGGTACACAAAATTCATTTCATATCCCGGTGTACCTCTAAACGGTCCTTTCAACATCGATCGAATGTTTTGCGATATTCATTGCTTCTTCGTCTTCAATTGAAAACACTATTTCTTTGATGTTCAAATTTCAATTGAAAATCCTAGGATGTTGTTAGAAACAAATTTTCATATTTACTTCATTGCGCTTTCAATTGACTGCAAAACACAGGTGATACTTGTTCGATCACCCCTATTATTGAATTGTTTCATTCATTGCGACACCTTGTGGAGTCGGTGTAACTTGCAGCTTGTGCTGATCACGATCGAGCATTTCATGCAAACTAGTACATTTGATATTGTTGATTCTAAGTTCATCCAGTGGATGTTATTGCTTCTAGAACTCATTTACTTGTTGTGAACATTCATATGGAATTCGATTGGTCGAAGTTCCTATTCATTGTTGGCCCCCTGTTAACTTAGTCACTTTAGTGGCTGTACCTATACGTCTTGTTTCCTTTGACAACAATTTTTGAAACATATTACTATTAACCGTTGGGTTCTTATTGTTGAGGTATGTCCTTGAATTCACATAACTCGAATGAGTCTTGGTTTGATTCCGTGGTCATCCACTTTGATACTATTCATATTTACCTACACATAACGTAACTCTAAGGAGTTAACGTAGTCTAAATTTCGAGGACGAAATTTCTTTAACAGGGGAGAATGTGACAACCGGTGATTTACGACCCTTAATTATGTGATTAACAGATGATTAACGCAATAACAAATAGTGTTTACAGCACGAATTAACTTAATTAGGCCTTTGGAGTGCCTGGGAACGCCTATCCGACTTGACAGTGCGCGAACGGTGGTTTACAGTGAAACCTGGGAAACGTTAAACGGCAACGGATTGAAACCGAACAGAATACTGACAACACCGACAAATACTAAATTTTTACGATATATTTAGCTTTGTAATAAATTTTAGTGACTACAGTCGAAACCGGATCGAAAAGCGGATTAAAGACGACAACGATACAATTTTTCACGATTATTACCGTAATCGACGAACGGGCGTGCAAACAACGTCTGCCGACCGTACTTTTGTGTATTTTAATTTTTGACGATAAACGAAGTTCAGGATTTGACAACGGGTCTCATAGGAATTACGGGACACTTACACACGAGATAGGCTTGTGGGCCTTGGGCCCAAGCCCAAAACCCACAAGCCTAAACCCGTGCATAATACACAAGATCTACAAAATCTTGTCAAATCTTACTAAATATTAGTAAATCAATATAAAATCTTACAAAATCTTATGAAATCTGTAGTAAATCTTGGCAAAATATTATTAAGATCTCTAAAGATTTTACTAGATCTCAACACCTCCCTATAAAGACCCTTCTCATCTCCTTCACAAGCCAAACACCCTCATCCTCTCACTCCTTGTCTGCATTTCATATTACACACAAACATAACCCAAAGCAAAAGCAGGGAACTCAACCCCTCTCTCTCTCGATCATATATACGCAAACAACACACACCTACATCTCTCTCACCCTCTGAAGAACCGGCCAGCAACCACCGTGGCGGTGGCGGCGCGTGGCGGTGCTTGGCAGTTCTCCGACCAAGCGACCCCCCTTCTCTCTGTTCTACTGGTTGTACCCCCCCCCTTTTCGAACAACAAAACGAGCCACCACCACCACTGTTCGGTGGTGGTGCGGCGATAAAGGCAGAGACTGGAGAGAGGGAGAGACGAGACGGAGAGAAAAAGACTGAGAAGAGAGAGAGAGATACGGCAGCAGCGCCGCCGCTCACGGCGGCGGTAGAGGCGACAACGGTGGTTGAGGTGGAGTTCCGGTTCGAATGGTCTCGGTCAGATCTGGGTTACGGTTAGGCAGGTCAGTTTTGGATTTCGGGTTCGGGTGACGTTTTGGTTTGGGTTCGCATCAGCGGGTTCGAGTTTTGGTTCAGTTCGGGTCGGGTCGCAGGTTCGGGCCAACAGGTCAGCGGGTCAGACCCGGTGTGGTTTTGGTTCGGTCAACGGGTTCGAGCAAGGCAGTCGACGAGGATAGACGGTTCGGTTCAGTTGACTCGGTCAAACTGAGTTAACTCGGTCAAGGTCAGGCGGTCAACTCAGCGAGTTGACTCAGTCGGCTCAGCTTCTCGACGCGAGGATTGGTAAAGATTTTACGGCGATATATTTCGTTATCTTCCTAGTTTTATTATTTCATGACAACGAGCTTGAACCGATTCGATTAAAAATTAGTTACATTCTAATATACTCGACAAGAATTATATACATATTGCTTGTTTATTGAATAAATTGTTGAATTTTGATAAAATAACGACAACTTGTGTTGTCGGGGGCGTCCAAAACAGAGGAAACTCTGCCCGTTTTTCGATAAAATCCGTAAAATTCTTTATGAAACATAACTTTGAATTCAAATAATTTTTTTAAAACAAATACAAACATATAGCTTCTTTCGACGACACTTTGCAACTTTCGAAAAACGACGATTCGAAACATTATTTGCAACGATCAATATGGTTCTTATATTTGTTCTAGAATTTTGAAATTCTCGACAATTCTTTCATAAAGATAAATATAAGTTATGTATTTATTTCAAATATCAGAAATACGGGTTCGTTTTATATAAATAAATATAGTTGTATATATTTATTTCCGTTAACAAACAACACGACTTCTTTTATAAAAATAAATATAGTTTATATATTTATTTGAAACATTAAACGACACGAATTCGTTTTACAAAAATAAATATGGCTTATATATATATATTTATTTTAAAGATCGTACATCACGAATTCTTTTATAAAATAGATATAGATTATCTATTTATTTCAGACTTTAAATATATCGACGATCCTTTTACCAAATAAATATAACTTTTTATATTTATTTCAAACGCCTAAACGGCATATACGAATATTTTGACAAAAATCATACGAAACGCGATATATAATACGAGTTTGTCATATATTATTTTCGTATAAATATTCTGTTATACACGTACGACCTCTCGGGACGACAAGCTATCTTAACGATTTATTTATATATTTTGATATAAATATTTATTTACTTTCAAATCTCTCGAGAATCAAGTCTTGTCAAGACTTATTGGTTATTATCTACAATAAACGACACTTATCAAATATAACCTAATCATTTCCAATAAGTTAACTACTTTCCGTTGAATCGTTCGACTAACGATTCGGTGGAGCTCGGTGACACGTAGTTTAGTTACTGCGTTTATTTAGAAACTTATAAGATATTACGTGTTAGGAATATTGTAGAATGCACGCTAGCAAGTCAAGTCTTGGAAACGACATCACGAAGTCGTAATTAGCTAGGTTTGCACAAGGCAATTCAGGTGAGTTCATAACCCCATCTTTTTACGGTTTTACATTTTTATAAACGTTTCGGGGTGGAAAGACATGCACGTTTTGCAGAAACACACAAAGTTTTCGACTAACAAAGACTGCATATTTTAGACAAAGCACGTTTTGCAAGAACATACAAAGTTTTTGAACGAACAAAAACTCATATTTCTAAATCATGTTACGAATGGATTTCGAGGAACTCAAATGGTTTACAAATGGATCATACTAAATATACCGGTTTTTACAAAACAAATGCGTATTAGCGAAATGTGAATGATTTTCATGACTAGGGATGGGATCGTCTGGTGATAATATAGAGAGACTGGGGAGTCAGCCTTAGAGGCTGGGGAGGTTCAGCCTTAGAGGCTAGGGTAAAACACATGTTACAATTATTACAGACATTTTATACATTGTATGGTTAGCTTAAGGAGGGTTTACTGCTTAGATCATGTGAGTGGGTAGGTGGAACTTGAGGCCATTAATCCTCATTGTAGGACCGAGGGACATGAGTGATAGATCTATTTGGGTGTAGCGAGCCCCACTCCTGAGTCCGCTGAGTGGACCAGGTGGTGACTATGTGCCCGACTCACAAATTTGCTAGGTTTGAGTCTTCCTGCATCACTTCACAGATATCATTGGCTTTGCAACCCAATGGTGATCTCTTTTTCCTTATTGCTACATACCAGGGACATTTATACATACAAATCATATTTCAAAGGTTTATACATACATACTTACAGAAATACTTGATTTATACAAATTAAATACCATGTTTTATACAAATTCAAAGCATAATATTTTTGCGGGCGTGGACTCAAAGTCAGGGTGGGCATTGACGGTTATACGAACATTACAAAAATAAACAAGAGTTTACAAATACATGGGTTTTACGGCATTAATGCGTTACAAATACAAAGTTCCCATATAACTTGGCAAGAAAATGATTTCTAAATTCGTTTTCTCAATATTATTTCACAAACCGGTTATTCAAAAGATTTATTTCAAATCTTTTACAAACAAACTATGAACTCGCTCAACTTTATGTTGATTTTTCGCATGTTTCTTTCCCAGTTTGCATTTCAGAAATTATGGCACGGTTGGAATAGGAGAATCATTGTGGAGTCGAGAACTTAGTGGGCGTTCGTTTTCTAGAAGTCTTAGCTTTAACTGCTTCCGCTGTGCAATGAAGATACCAGTCCAGTCACGCCAAGCTCTGATAATTTCGGGGTGTGACAGTGCATTCGCGCGAACGGCGCATTAAAGTAGCGTAAGCTACCTTAATGGGTCGTAACGGGTTGAAAGCACTTAGGATAGGTTCCTATTTAGGATGTAGGCTTTGTTAAACCATATCCCAAGAGTTCCAATACTCATTTGGTTTACAAGACCTCATTCTACCCGATCTTCCGATTTAGATGTCGATTTATTAACTAGCGATTCGATTACTAGGTGCTACTTGAATTCCTTGGTTTACTCGAGCTTTGCTAGTTCATTTAATAAAGGATACTTTGCACTTCGATGTGAGTACATAGTTCCCATATTTTACTGTTTTCAATTGTTTTGGGGTGATTCGTATATGTTAAACGATTTCGATGCTTACAACGATGATTTCAAAAATGAATACTATGGTTTATATTAAACAATAACGATTTCGATAATGTGAACGAACTTGTTGAACGTATTTACATAACAAATGACATTCATTAGCTTTGGCCAAGCCGACCAGTATTAGGTTATGGTACCATAGGATCTGATAAATCCCATTATCGGGCTGCATCCATGGATATGTATGGGGGTTATGTGTGTAACGACTGAACCTGATGATTGTTAACTTACCCTTTGGTGGTTAGTTAATACGAGTTGAATGATGGACGAGTTGCGAAGGTTTGAATGTTATAAGCGAGACGACTAAAAGTTAGTTTTCACAATTAAAATGAGGACGATTTGAACGATGAATGATTTGGAACGATTGAACGATTTTGAACGATTGAAATGATTTGAACGATTTGAACGATTTAAACAAGTTTAACTAATTGAACAAACGATTGGTTTTTCGTATGTGATTATATAACGGGATGGGTGTAATGTAATAAAAGCATGGTAGATACGCCGCTGGTACTTCTTATATATAAGTGCTTTTATCATATTACATTACGTGGTGTTATTTATTTCACTTGGACGAACGATTTTTAAACGAAGACACAAAACGATGTTTACTAAATGATATAAACCATACGAGTTTTATTACGAGAACGACTACGATTCGGGTTTATATAAACAAATGTTTTGGGTTAAGATTCATGGCAATGAGATTTTATAAACTTTAACCAACTTATTTTGAGCTGGTTATTCATTTTACAATACAAACATTTTACAAAAACAAGTTTTTCCAACATTGATTAATGAAGTTGTACGAGTTATTTCAACGTATAAACGAGCCATGAATCTGACACTCACACAAAACCTATGTGCTCGCCGGCATTTCTTTGCTGACTTATTTTTACATATGTTTCAAGTGGTGTTGAATGATGTCGATTGCGAATAGGATGCATGCTCACTTAGGACTGGACGAGGCCTTAGTGACTTAATAACGATGATAGACTATGTTTATCTTGTTTGTTTTAACTTGAAGACAATGTAAATGTTAAATATCTAAATAAAACGAAACTTTTTGAATCCATGGTTGTGAAACAATAATTCTGTCGCTCCACTCCTCGACGTTTCCACCGCGATTTCGTTGTTTTACGCGGTCGGGGTGTGACAGTTAGGCATGATTAGGAGTGAAAAGACACCATCAAATACCAATAAATGGGGTAGTTACAAATTTCTCACAGGTCGGCGCCATAACCTACTGCCCCAGTCGTAGGCTACGATGCCATATGAAGTCTTACACCATCCCGAGACTGGACTACGGCAACACATGGGCGTACTGAGCGCCGTAACCTACGGCGCATACCGTAGGTTACGGTGGTGCCTGTGATTCCTTCTCTTGTTCCTTTTATCAAATCTTCATTATTCCATTTTACTTGTGCAAGATGTAAACTCCCATCCAAGCGCCATAAAAACACTTCCTTATCCTCGTTTGTACCTGCAAAGTCATTCACGCCGTAGTTACCATGTTCCACAAATTAACTGAATTAAGTATGGGATATGTATATGTTTATATCATTTAAGGGTTGTCCTACGGACCACCCGTCAAGTACATATGTCTATCGCTTGTGTCAATCACGTAATATAGCTGAAATAGATGATAACAAGACAAGAGTTTAATTGAAGAGGGCAAGTTGGGAAGCTAAGGGAGCTAGCTTCATACAAAGGCACTACATCAAGCCTTGTACAAAGCCAACAGTCTATATATATGTGTCTTGTGTTGATCATTTGTATCTTTTGGGTGTTCTTGAGGCGAAGCTCTGCCCGTTTGTTTTCACAGTTTTTTACTGTCATATTCAGTAATAGAAAACACTTATAATTACATCTCCGTGTTCACTCCAGACACGTGATTGGACACCGCACATTTCACATGTCGGTATGCATTCAACAGTCAAGGAATTCATCGAGATCCTGAATTTACAAAGAACAAACAATTTGTAAATTGTAATTCAAATAAAGTAAACACACAAGGAGTAAGATATATCAAAATTGTTTATATTGAAATCCAAATATTACAATTACAATTCAATGATAATACAATCTCCCCCTCAGCCTGATCACTCACAAATATATTCGTACAAAAGAGAATGTGATGAAGTAATGAATAGATCTCTAACACGTGGGATCTATTTACACTAAATAAAAGGTTTTTTTTTTCAATCAGCTAATGTCACCATGATAGTGACATCTTACATTCCTAACAGAAAAGATTCCATAGATGTTAGCAAACACTTGCGGAGATCTAACATCTGTTTTATTACATGAAAAGTCTACTCTAAGCTAAGTATTGTTACATTGAGAAAGCTTTGTTCTTCAAACTGTTGTTGGCTTGTATTAAACATTTATTTGGCCACAATAAATGTTTAGTCTTCATGATTAGTGTAGTGACAACTGTGAAAATTCTGGTAAACCCTAATCGTTAGTCCGCGATAACAGAACACGATGTGCAAACAATTAGAGTTGTGATGATTTTGATAATAGAAACGTGGACAAAAGATCAAATACAAATACCCTTATCATACAAAATGTACGGATAGGGTGAAAAGGTAAATAAACGTGGTGGCATTTTTTTTGTTATTTACTCATAGAGTAATTATCAAAATTACCCTACAAATGATATTGTAGGGTAATTTTGATCATGTAGGGAAATTTTGTAAAATGTTCTTGTATGGTAATCTTGATCTTGTAGAGTATCATAATTACTCTACAAGTGTATCAAAATTACTGTGCAAGTTTCAAAATTTCCCCACAAGAACATTTTACAAAATTACCCTACAAGATCATTTGTAGAGTAATTTTGATAACTACCCTACGAGCAAATAATTACAAAAATGCCACCGCGTTTTTTTTTTTTTTTTTTTTTGACTTTTTCATGCCTTTCGTACGTTTTGTACAATAAGGGCATTTGTACATTAACTTAACTCTAGAAACATGTTAACCTATAATTACTCGACCATACTATACGGACCAATAGTTATGACGTGTGCAAAGATTCACAGTAAACCCTAAATTGATGCAATGCCTCACATATGTAACAGTACACAGTTGTGAATGTTTGGACGACTCTGGAAACACGAATTGGCTTATACATGAACTATAGTGTACAACAAAGATGCGTCAGTAGACATATTTGAATTATGATGCTTGTAGTGATGCCTAAGTAACTACGATGATTTAAATCCCGATTGTCGAAGCATGAATTAGAGAATATAACAAAACGATCATGATCATGCCTCGGATGAATTCGAGGGCATGTTATAGTTAACAAACAAACATTAATGGCCAACAATATGATATTGATGCTTCAGTGTGCGGGAAACAGGTTAAACGGGGGATTTTAGTTTGACAATTAAGAAACCATACAATAATGGTTTTGATACGAACGAAAGTGCCACATGTCACACTCCAACCACGTAAAACAACAATACGTGGCGGAAACGTCGGGGAGTGTTGTAACAGAATTAATTGTTTCCTGTAACATCTGTGCTTGTAATCATTGTGAACAGTTCTATTATCAACAAAACAATGTTATTTGATTCCAATGTTTGTTTGGTTGTGCTTTACATTTTTTATGTTTTGACTTTTATGTAATTTCAAACTCTACATCACTTTCTGGAGAGTTATACGCAAACTGGTGCGTAAACGTACTCAGTTTAATGTGACAAATACTCCGGAACATCAACATATACTTAACATACCTTAAATAACCTTTACATAACTTAGAAATAAGTTTTAAAGGCTTTGGTATGGCAAAAACAAGTTAATTCGCTTACAGGGACTAAACTTGACAAACTGCGAAAGTATGCCAATTTGAACAGTAACGAACATTCCGGAACATGACCATAAGTTAAACACACCTTAAATATCCTTTACATAGCTTAGAAATAGGCTTTGAGGGGTTCGGTGTGCTAAAATAAACTTGTGGGTCATTCAGGGACTAAAAGCGTCAAAAAGTGCATAAGTTTGCACTTTTGCGCATAACATACGTTCTGAATACATCCGAACATCCAAAAATTTATGTAAGCACTAAAATATTTTATTTTAGTGTTTGGCATAAAAAAAATCCATTCGTCACGCCATTTGGATCGTTTTTCGCGCTTATGCGCATTCCGTCGTAATTAACCGAACAACGCAACCGTACGGCCAAACGAACCGACATCCGAGATATTTTTGAACACATTTTAAGTTCCCTATACTTTAACTTCATTTTAGAGCTTTGAAATGGGGTTAACGGGCCTTAAACGTGTCGGAAATGAGCCTATTACACAGCAGGGACCAAAACAGTAAATCTGCCAAACTTGGTCCTTGCGCACCTCAACAATGTGAGTGTTGCGGGGCGCAAGCAGGGGCCAGATGTAGCAAAACATTTTTCTCAGCTGTTAACAGCCCTTAAACACCCTCCAAAGGCCAAGTGTCACATGTTAATCTCTTGTGGTGGGCAAAATCAGTTACCACAACATTCCGACAAGTGTACGGGCGAGATCATTCCCTCTTCTCCAAGAAACGATCCTAACGGTGAACCGAAATCTATAAATACCCATCACATTTTCACTCATTCCTCACAAGAATCTGATCTAAAAGACTCTAAGTTGGAACCATTGTTTCATACCTGAGTTATTTTGATCTAGATTAGCATTCGGGGACCCTTCGTAAGTGTTCCTTCGTTCTTGTCACACCCCGACCACGTATAGCATACAAGACGTGGCGGAATACATCGGGGAGTGTTGTAACAGAATTATTGTTTCACAACCATGGCATACAAAGTTATATTTTATTTATTAAACAAGAGTGTTACATTGTCTTAAACAGGAAACAAGGAGTTTATAACATAATTAAACAAGTCTATCTCCATTTTATGTCTCTAAGGCACAGGTCCGCCCAAGTGTCACGATCAACATCCTACGCAAAAGCTCCGGAAAACACATGTGAAAATAGGTACGTCAGCATAAAAATGCCTGTGAGATACATAGGATTTGTGAAAAGAGGATTCATGACTTATAAGTTTAGAAAAAGTTGTTTAATAACAGTCAGTCATGAACCTTGTATGTTGTTTTGTTTTGTAAATCATTCAAAAGCCATGATATGTATAAATAAGAGAATAATGTAAGGTTAAATGAATAACCAAGTAAAATGAGTTTGTATAAGATATGTTGTTTTGTAAATCATTGTCTAGTGAAAATAAGTTGTTATTGTACAATGTAATATGTCAAATATTGAAATGATTTAAGTAACGCTACGACATGTAATATCATACAAACACTTATATATAGGAAGTACCAGCGGCATATCCACCATGTTTGTATCATATTACACACGCCTTGTTACTCAAATCACTTACCCAAACCAACCATCAATGTAAATTGTTTATGTATAAATGAATTGTCATGTGTTAATGTGTAAACCATATCGAAATGTTTATGTCCAATGTAAACCACTAAATGTGTATATAAATGTCAAAATGTTTATGTTTAATGTAGATCATGTAATGTGTAACCAGAAATGTCATGTATGGTAAGTGAAAATGTATCAACTAAACCATATGTAAAATGCACAACAACAAGGTATTGAAGTAAAACACAGTTTAAATCAAAGTAATGTTTTGTGTAACAAATGCATGCTATACTGATACAAACATTTATGCGGTATTGTGAAAATGCATACATCCAAGCCTTGAGACTGTGGCGATAAACCCTTAAACAAATTAAAGGTTTATCTAAGTTATGTATATCGAATTCGGTCATTCCTTCCAATCCAAACAAACCCAGGATTTCAGGAACGGGAGTTGTCAATTCCTATGGTACCACTACCTACTAACGAACGGCGTGATCAATGTTAATGAATGTATTGTTCCATGTTAAACAAACCAAATGTCATACCAAAATGTAAGCATGTTATGAAAACGATGCACTAAGTATGTAATCAAATGAACATACATAGCGTGAAATGTAATGTAAAACGAAGTACTAAGTATGCACACAATGGACATACATAGCATGAAATGTAATCAAAAATGATGTGCTAAATACGCACACAATGGGCATACATAGCATGAAATGTAATGAAATCATGTACTATAATGTATTAATGAACGTAGGAAGTATATGATGTGAAAACAGGAAAGCATGAAAGTAACAAGTAGGCACATGTGTTCCACCCCAAAACAGTTTGGAAAACAGTAAAAGAGGGGTCTATGTACTCACTTGAGATTACTCAGTAGTCCTGGAGTGACAATCAAATAATGATAGAGATCTCGGAATCAAACGGCACCTAATATAGGTAACTATGTTAATAAACCGGACCTAAATCGGAAGATCGGGTAGCATGAGGGTTTGTAAACCAAACGAGTATGGAGACTCGTGTAATATGGTTCAACAAAGCCTACATACTAATTGAAACCTAACATAACTGTTTACGACCCATTACGACCCGTCTAGGTAGCTTATGCTACTTTAACGCGTCGTTCGCGTGAAACGCGTTCGGACCGCCTAACTAGTCCTATGACAAGTGTTATATGCCTAAACATGTTACATAATTAGTTATATGACAAAAGTTTAGGTTACATATGCTTAATTACCAATTATACATGAAAAGGGTATTCTGGTAATTTACCTAAGGCATATAAACTACCTATCATACAACTATTCAAACGAAGCGACCATAGGGTATAACCTCGGAAGGTTATTCCCTATATTCTATGGTCACCTAATGTATTTGGTCGGATCCTAATGATCAGCCAAATGGGTCTGGTCCGAAGGTATAAGCGATTTATTAGATCGCTTACCCTACGACCCTAGACAACGTGGTAATCAGTAGGCATAGTCCCAAAGGACTATAACCAACGTGATTACACTCACGTTGCGAAGTTCAAACGAACTTCGCATTGACCATAAATTGGTCAACGCAGAAAGTCAAACAAAGTTTGACTTTCAGACTCGAAAAGCAATAAAAGAACGAAAGAATACTTACAAAGGGTCCCCGAATGCTAATCTCGATTCAAGAATCTCAGGTATGAAACAATGGTTTCAACTTAGAGTTTCTCAAATCAAAATTCTAGTGAGTTTAGCAATGGATGGCATGGGGTATTTATAGTGTTCGGTTAGCCGTTAGGATCGTTTCTAGGAAAACGTGATTCAATCTCAACCAGACACCTCAAGAACATGGTATTACAAAACCATTTGAGCCCACGGTATTGCCAAAACCATGTGCGAAAGTGAAAATGGACCAAATACAATGTTTCTGTCCAGGTTAGGCAGTCGCGTAGCGCCACTGCCAAGGCATGAGGTGCTCGCGCTACGCCACTGCCCACCAGTATCAGCAAAGTTTCAAAAATGGCAGAAATGGTCCCTGCAGCCCGTTTAAGCTATTTTCGATGCGTTTGAACCCCGTTAACCTCATTTCAAGGCAGTAAAATGAAGTTAAAGTATAGAGAACTCAAAACATGCTCAAAAATATCTAGGATGTCGGTTCATTTGGCCGTACGATCGCGATGTTCGCTTAATTACGACGGAATGCGCATAAGTGCGAAAAACGATCTAAATGACGCGACGAATGGATTTTTCTTATGCCAAACACTAAAATAAAATGTTTTAGTGCTTACATAAATTTTTGGATGTCCGGATGTATTCAGAACGTAAGTTATGCGCGAAAATACAAACTTGTGCACTTTTTGATACTTTTAGTCCCTGAATAACCCAAAAGTTTATTTTAGCACACCGAACCCCTCAAAGCCTATTTCTAAGCTATGTAAAGGATATTTAAGGTGTGTTTAACTTATGGTCATGTTCTGGAACGTTCGTTACTGTTCAAATTGGCATACTTTCGCAGTTTGTCAAGTTTAGTCCCTGTAAGCGAATTAACTTGTTTTTGCAATACCAAAGCCTTTAAAACTTATTTCTAAGTTATGTAAAGGTTATTTAAGGTATGTTAAGTATATGTTGATGTTCCGGAGTATTTTTCGCATTAAAATGAGTACGTTTACGCACCAGTTTGCGTATAACTCTCCAGAAAGTGATGTAGAGTTTGAAATTACATAAAAGTCAAAACATAAAAAATGTAAAGCACAACCAAACAAACATTGGAATCAAATAACATTGTTTTATTGATAACTGAACTGTTCACAATGATTACAAGCACAGATGTTACGGTCTCCCCTACTTGTGGAAATTTCGTCCCGAAATTTATTTAGAGGGAACTCGTGGGAAAAGATGCGGATATTTCGCCTTCATTTGATCTTCGCGTTCCCAAGTAAACTCGGGTCCACGTTTAGCTTCCCAGCGAACTTTGACAAAAGGAATGCGCTTGCGTTTAAGCCACTTGACTTCACGTTCCATAATTTCCACTGGCTTCTCAACAAATTTCAGTGTTTTGCCAACACGAATTTCGTCAAGCGGTATGTGGAGGTTCTCATCAGCTAAACACCTCTCGAGATTGGATACGTGAAAAGTTAGATGAACATTTCCAAGTTCAGGAGGTAACTCAAGTCTGTAGGCTACCTTTCCGATTCTTTCGACGATCTTGAATGGTCCAACGTATCTAGGTGCAAGTTTTCCTTTCTTTCCAAATCTGATCACACCTTTCCAAGGTGAGACCTTAAGTAATACTCGATCACCGACTTGAAATTCCAAGGGTTTGCGTTTTGGATCCGCGTAACTCTTTTGACGGCTTCTAGCTGTCTGAAGGTTATCACGAACTTTCTTGACCTTATCAGTTATCTCTAAAATGAGGGCAGGTCCAGTAAGTTGAGCCTCGCCAATCTCATTCCAGCAGACTGGCGAACGACATTTTCGACCATAGAGAGCCTCGAAAGGAGCCATTTTGATGCTGGTGTGATAACTGTTGTTGTAGGAGAATTCAATCAACTGAAGATGTGAATCCCAACTACCACCAAAATCGATCACACAAGCTCTAAGCATATCCTCCAGAGTCTGGATTGTTCTCTCAGATTGACCATCCGTTTGCAGATGATAAGCTGTGCTCAGATTAAGTTGGGTCCCCATAGCAGATTGCATGGTTCTCCAAAAATGAGAAGTGAAACGAGCATCTCTGTCAGAAATGATGTTCAAAGGAACACCATGTCGAGCTACAATTTCATCCACATAGATTTTTGCAAGTCTGTCAGCAGGAAAATCCTCACGAATTGGCAAGAAATGTGCTGACTTAGTAAGACGATCAACGACTACCCAGATGGCATCATGACCTTTCTTTGTGCGTGGAAGTTTGGTAACAAGATCCATAGTAATGTTTTCCCATTTCCAAACTGGAATCTCTGGTTGCACCAATAAACCCGAAGGACGTTGATGTTCAGCCTTAACCTTAAGACAAGTAAGGCATTTTGATACGTATAAGGCAATGTCTTTCTTCATACCAGGCCACCAATACTGAATACGAAGATCCTTATACATCTTATCTGAGCCCGGATGAATAGAATAACGAGACTTATGGGCTTCATCCATAAGCAAGGTACGAAGATCATCCTGGCTTGGGACCCACAAACGGTCCATGAAGTAATACGATCCATTGTCCTTCAGTTCAAGAGCAGGTGTTATGTGATAAGGAAATTCCTTATCCATTAAACCTTGTGAAACACAAGACTATTGAGCCTGAGAAATGCGGGCTTGGATATCAGATCGAGCTTGAATAATAGATTGAACACGAACACAAAGAAGCTTAGTACGTTCCTTACGACTCAATGCATCGGCTACGACATTCGCCTTACCAGGATGGTAGCGAATTTCGCAGTCATAGTCGTTTAAAAACTCAACCCAACGTCGTTGTCTCATGTTAAGTTCTTTCTGATTGAAGATATACTGAAGACTTTTGTGGTCCGTGAAAACCACACATTTTGTCCCGTACAAATAGTGTCTCCAGATCTTGAGAGCGAAAACAACTGCACCCAACTCAAGATCATGAGTGGTGTAGTTCTTCTCATGTATCTTCAACTGCCTCGATGCATATGCTATGACTTTGTTCCTTTGCATTAGAACACAGCCAAGACCCAATTTCGATGCATCACAATACACGACAAAATCTTCATCACCCTCAGGCAATGATAGAACAGGCGCATCGCAAAGCTTCTGCTTCAAGTGTTGAAAAGCTTCCTCTTGTTTGAATCCCCAATCAAAGGGTTTGTTCTTCTAAGTTAGAGCAGTTAGAGGAACTGCAATCTTTGAGAAGTTTTCAATGAAGCGGCGGTAATAACCCGCTAGACCAAGAAAAGAACGAACTTCAGTAGGAGTAGTAGGCGTATCCCAATCCTTAATCGCACTGATCTTGGAGGGATCTACATGAATACCTCGTTCGTTGATAATATGTCCTAAGAATTGAACTTCTTTAAGCCAAAATTCGCACTTGGAGAATTTGGCGAAAAGTTGCTCTTTCTTTAGGAGTTCCAGAGTAAGACAAAGACGTTGCTCATGATCAGCTCGCGTCTTAGAGTAAATCAAGATATCATCAATAAAAACAATGATGAACTGATCTAAATAAGGCTTGCAGACCCTATTCATTAAGTCCATGAAAACAGCAGGAGCATTAGTCAAACCGAATGGCATGACTGTGAACTCATAATGCCCATAACGAGTGCGGAAAGCTGTCTTGGGAATATCTTCTTCATACACACGAAGTTGATGATATCCGGAACATAGATCAATCTTCGAAAAATAAGAAGCACCTTGTAATTGATCAAAGAGATCGTCTATGCACGGTAGGGGATATCGATTCTTGATGGTAAGCTTGTTAAGCTCATGATAATTGATACACATCCTAAAAGATCCATCCTTCTTCTTGACAAATAGAACGGGAGCACCCCATGGTGAAAAGCTAGGACAGATAAAACCTTTATTAGAGAGTTCCTGAAGCTGCTTAGACAACTCTTGCATCTCAGACGGTGCAAGACGATATGGAGTTCTGGCAATGGGATTTGCACCAGGTACGAGATCAATATGGAACTCGACTTGGCGTGCTGGTGGTAAACCAGGTAAATCTTCATGGAATACTTCAGAATAATCCCGAACGACAGGAATATCTGAAATAGACTTACCCTTGCCCTTATCCGCTGTGACATGTGCCAAAAAGGCCACATAGTTCTTTCGTAGGTATTTCCGAGCTTTAAAACAAGACATGAGTTTGAGACCACCAGACGGTTTCTCACCTTGAACCTGCAGAATCTCGCCTGTTGAAAGCGGCACACGAACAATCTTCTCGAAACAAACTACCTCTGCGCGATGCTTGGATAACCAATCCATACCCACAATAACGTCGAAGCTTCCAAGTTGCATAGGCGTGAGGTTGATAGGAAAAAGATGGTCATTAAGGTTCAACTGGCAGTTGCGTAGAACAGAATTAAGAACAATGGGTTCACCACTAGCAACTTCTACTGTCAAAGGTTTACCTAGTTTTGTTCTAGACACGCGAAGCATTGGCTCAAAAGACAATGACACAAAACTCTTGTCGGCACCAGAATCGAAAAGAACAGATGCAGGCTGATTATTAATAAAGAACGTACCGTTCACCACATTATCGTCCGCCTGCGCCTCTTGGGCATTCATGTTAAAGGCTCGGCCTCGAGCTGGAGCCTGAGCCTGATTCTGGTTTACATTCTGATTTTGGTTGGCTAGCCTTGGGCACCGGTTTCTGTAGTGGGTCAGATCCCCACAATTGTAACAAGCACCTGGTGGGTATTGTGGTCGTGCAGCTTGACCCTGTTGCTGAGCAAGAGGCTGAGCAACTTGTTGAGCCGGGTTCTGAACTGCCCGATTCTGAGCAAACCGACAAACATCGGCAAGATGACCTGACTTCCCACAGTTAATACAGAAACGGCACTGATGTTGCGGCTGATGGTGACTATTGCATCTATTGCACAAAGGTGCATTCCCTGAATAAGGTTTCTTTGCTGGAAGCTGTGCGGGTTGGTTGGGAGCTGCCTGGTTAGCTTGGGTAGTGACAGCAAAATTTTGGGAAGCCTTACGCTTCCTTGACCCTCTTGCAGAACCAGAGTTCTTTCCATTCTTGTTTTGACCTTTCTTGCTATCTTCCTTGTCAGCCAACTGTTTCTTGCCCTTGTCACCCTTCCTGTGTAACTTATTCTTCCGAATCTGCGACTCAGTCAAAGTCGCTGCTAACTCGATAGCCTGACGGAGTGTGGCAGGGTTACTACCAGTAAGGATGTCTTGCACTGAGTCAGGTAGGCCGTCGATGTATCTTTCGATAGCCTTGTCGAGTGGGGTAACCATTGTCGGGCAAAGCAGACTCAACTCCTCAAACCTATCAGTATATGCCCCGTGCTCACCACTATCTTGCTTCAAATCATCAAATTCCTTCTCCAAAGCTCGCTGCTCATGACGAGGACAGAATTCCCTCATCATAAGGGCCCTAAGTTCAGCCCAAGTTTGTGCTAGAGCAACTTCTGCACCTCGGTCTCTCATAACCCCGTTCCACCATGTGAGAGCCCTCTTCTGAAACACACTTGAAGAAAACTCGACCTTGCGATTGTCAGGACACTGCACGTGGCGAAAAGTATTCTCAATGCTCTCGAACCATTGAAGAAGCCCAGTCGCTCCTTCAGAACCACTAAACTTGAGTGGTTTAGCCTGGTTAAAATCCTTGTATTTGCATGGAACATTGTTGTTGTTGTTGTTGTTGGCTTGGTTCCATTGAGCAAAGAGATTTGGAAATTGAGCAGCCATCTGTTGTGCAATGATTTCTGCCAGTTCGGCAGTCGCTATCTGGGTTTCGCGTCGAGGAGGCATTCTAAAAGAGGAAAACATGAAAAGAAACGAGTGAGATGTTTGGATGAAAAGAATGAGATGAAACAAAATCAACAAAAGCAA
Organism: Helianthus tuberosus; assembly: GCA_030545235.1. Classification (NCBI taxonomy): domain Eukaryota; kingdom Viridiplantae; phylum Streptophyta; class Magnoliopsida; order Asterales; family Asteraceae; genus Helianthus; species Helianthus tuberosus. The sequence continues at coordinate 54,542,281 of CM060417.1, read as the reverse complement.
AGATGGTGGTCATTCGTCCGCATTACCAAGCAAACAAACGACACACAGTGACTAATCAAAGTAAATGGATCAAAAATAATGTATCGCGAAGACATGCTCGCCTATAAGTGAACACTCATCCCAAGAATTCCCAGGTAAGCACAACTGGTCTCGCGTCTGATGAGACATATACGAAGTGCTTGCCTAGACAGAAAACCCAGAATACAGGCATTCACCTTTCCAGTTTGCACGTGTTCACATTATTTAAAACCCAAAACGTTGACGAGATTTTGAAAACTCAAAGGGGTTCAAAACCATATAACAGAGGGTTCAAAACCTTATAATAGAGGGTTCAAAACCTTGTAATAATATATTCAAAAACAGATGATTGTTTTTCAAAAATCGTTTCGGAAAAAAATTAGGTTCTTGTTTTGATAATCACCTAAGGATAGGTGATATACTTGTTTTAAGATCTAAGAACAAGATAACTTGTGTTAGGGTCCTAGAAAAGTTATAGTCTAGGTCAAAGCATTACTAATAACCTAATTCCCTATAACCATTGGCTCTGATACCAACTCTTCTGTCACACCCCGACCACGTATAGCATACAAGACGTGGCGGAATACGTCGGGGAGTGTTGTAACAGAATTATTGTTTCACAACCATGGCATACAAAGTTATATTTTATTTATTAAACAAGAGTGTTACATTGTCTTAAATAGGAAACAAGGAGTTTATAACATAATTAAATAAGTCTATCTCCATTTTATGTCTCTAAGGCACAGGTCCGCCCTAGTGTCACGATCAACATCCTACGTAAAAGCTCCTGAAAACACATGTGAAAATAGGTACGTCAGCATAAAAATGCCTGTGAGATACATAGGATTTGTGAAAAGAGGATTCATGACTTATAAGTTTAGAAAAAAGTTGTTTAATAACAGTCAGTCATGAACCTTGTATGTTGTTTTGTTTTGTAAATCATTCAAAAGCCATGATATGTATAAATAAGAGAATAATGTAAGGTTAAATGAATAACCAAGTAAAATGAGTTTGTATAAGATATGTTGTTTTGTAAATCATTGTCTAGTGAAAATAAGTTGTTATTGTACAATGTAATATGTCAAATATTGAAATGATTTAAGTAACGCTACGACATGTAATATCATACAAACACTTATATATAGGAAGTACCAGCGCCATATCCACCATGTTTGTATCATATTACACACGCCTTGTTACTCAAATCACTTACCCAAACCAACCATCAATGTAAATTGTTTATGTATAAATGAACTGTCATGTGTTAATGTGTAAACCATATCGAAATGTTTATGTCCAATGTAAACCACTAAATGTGTATATAAATGTCAAAATGTTTATGTTTAATGTAGATCATGTAATGTGTAACCAGAAATGTCATGTATGGTAAGTGAAAATGTATCAACTAAACCATATGTAAAATGCACAACAACAAGGTATTGAAGTAAAACACAGTTTAAATCAAAGTTATGTTTTGTGTAACAAATGCATGCTATACTGATACAAACATTTATGCGGTATTGTGAAAATGCATACATCCAAGCCTTGAGACTGTGGCGATAAACCCTTAAACAAATTAAAGGTTTATCTAAGTTATGTATATCGAATTCGGTCATTCCTTCCAATCCAAACAAACCCAGGATTTCAGGAACGGGAGTTGTCAATTCCTATGGTACCACTACCTACTAACGAACGGCGTGATCAACGTTAATGAATGTATTGTTCCATGTTAAACAAACCAAATGTCATACCAAAATGTAAGCATGTTATGAAAACGATGCACTAAGTATGTAATCAAATGAACATACATAGCGTGAAATGTAATGTAAAACGATGTACTAAGTATGCACACAATGGACATACATAGCATGAAATGTAATAAAAAATGATGTGCTAAATACGCACACAATGGGCATACATAGCATGAAATGTAATGAAATCATGTACTATAATGTATTAATGAACGTAGGAAGTATATGATGTGAAAACAGGAAAGCATGGAAGTAACAAGTAGGCACATGTGTTTCACCCCAAAACAGTTTGGAAAACAGTAAAAGAGGGGTCTATGTACTCACTTGAGATTACTCAGTAGTCCTGGAGTGATAATCAAATAATGATAGAGATCTCGGAATCAAACGGCACCTAATATAGGTAACTATGTTAATAAACCGGACCTAAATCGGAAGATCGGGTAGCATGAGGGTTTGTAAACCAAACGAGTATGGAGACTCGTGTAATATGGTTCAACAAAGCCTACATACTAATTGAAACCTAACATAACTGTTTACGACCCATTACGACCCGTCTAGGTAGCTTATGCTACTTTAACGCGTCGTTCGCGTGAAACGCGTTCGGACCGCCTAACTAGTCCTATGACAAGTGTTATATGCCTAAACATGTTACATAATCAGTTATATGACAAAAGTTTAGGTTACATATGCTTAATTACCAATTATACATGAAAAGGGTATTCTGGTAATTTACCTAAGGCATATAAACTACCTATCATACAACTATTCAAACGAAGCGACCATAGGGTATAACCTCGGAAGGTTATTCCCTATATTCTATGGTCACCTAATGTATTTGGTCGGATCTTAATGATCGACCAAATGGGTCGGGTCCGAAGATATAAGTGATTTATTAGATCGCTTACCCTACGACCCTAGACAACGTGGTAATCAGTAGGCATAGTCCCAAAGGACTATAACCAACGTGATTACACTCACGTTGCGAAGTTCAAAAGAACTTCGCATTGACCATAAACTGGTCTACGCAGAAAGTCAAACAAAGTTTGACTTTCAGACTCGAAAAAACTCGAAAAGCAATAAAAGAACGAAAGAATACTTACAAAGGGTCCCCGAATGCTAATCTCGATTCAAGAATCTCAGGTATGAAACAATGGTTTCAACTTAGAGTTTCTCAAATCAAAATTCTAGTGACTTTAGCAATGGATGGCATAGGGTATTTATAGTGTTCGGTTAGCCGTTAGGATCGTTTCTAGGAAAACGTGATTCGATCTCAACCACACACCTCAAGAACATGGTATTACAAAACCATTTGAGCCCACGGTATTGCCAAAACCATGTGCGAAAGTGAAAATGGACCAAATAAAATGTTTCTGTCCAGGTTAGGCAGTCGCGTAGCGCCACTACCAAGGTATGAGGTGCTCACGCTACGCCACTGCCCACCAGTATCAGCAAAGTTTCAAAAATGGCAGAAATGGTCCCTGCAGCCCGTTTTAGCTATTTTCGATGCGTTTGAACCCCGTTAACCTCATTTCAAGGCTCTAAACTGAAGTTAAAGTATAGGGAACTCAAAACATGCTAAAAAATATCTAGGATGTCGGTTCGTTTGGCCGTACGATCGCGATGTTCGCTTAATTACGACGGAATGCGCACAAGTGCGAAAAACGATCTAAATGACGCGACGAATGGATTTTTCTTATGCCAAACACTAAAATAAAATGTTTTAGTGCTTACATAAATTTTTGGATGTCCGGATGTATTCAGAACGTAAGTTATGCGCGAAAATGCAAACTTGTGCACTTTTTGACACTTTTAGTCCCTGAATGACCCAAATGTTTATTTTAGCACACCGAACCCCTCAAAGCCTATTTCTAAGCTATGTAAAGGATATTTAAGGTGTGTTTAACTTATGGTCATGTTCCGGAATGTTTGTTACTGTTCAAATTGGCATACTTTCGCAGTTTGTCAAGTTTAGTCCCTGTAAGCGAATTATCTTGTTTTTGCCATACCAAAGCCTTTAAAACTTATTTCTAAGTTATGTAAAGGTTATTTAAGGTATGTTAAGTATATGTTGATGTTCCGGAGTATTTTTCGCATTAAACTGAGTACGTTTACGCACCAGTTTGCGTATAACTCTCCAGAAAGTGATGTAGAGTTTGAAATTACATAAAAGTCAAAACATAAAAAATGTAAAGCACAACCAAACAAACATTGGGATCAAATAACATTGTTTTATTGATAACTGAACTGTTCACAATGATTACAAGCACAGATGTTACAGTTCTTTTATTACTTTTCGAGTCCGAAAGTCAAACTTTGTTTGACTTTCTGCGTTGACCAGTTTATGGTCAATGCGAAGTTCGTTTGAACTTCGCAACATGATTGTAATCACGATGGTTATAGTCCCGTGGGACTATGCCTACTGATTACCACGTTGTCTAGGGTCGTAAGGGTAAGCGATCTGATAAATCGCTTATACCTTCGAACCCGACCCATTTGGTCGATCATTAGGATCCGACCAAATACATTAGGTGACCATAGTAGGTAGGGAATAACCTTCCGAGGTTATACCTTATGGTCACGACGTTTAAGTAGTTGTATGATAGGTAGTTTATATGCCTTAGGTAAATTACCAAAATACCCCTTTGATGCCAAAATTCATTATAAACATATGTGACATAACTTTTGACATCTAAACTGATTTGATGACAATATTAGGCATGTTAAGGCATATTCTACTTGTCATAGGACTAGTTAGGCGGTCCGAACGCGTTTCACACGAACGACGCGTTAAAGTAGCATAAGCTACCTAAACGGGTCGTAAGCACTTATGTTAGGTTTCATTTAGTATGTAGGTTTTGTTAAACCATATTACACGAGTCTCCATACTCGTTTGGTTTACGAACCCTCATCCTATCCGATCCTCCGATATAGGTCCGGTTTATTAACATAGTTACCTATATTAGGTGCCGTTTGATTCCGTGATCTCTAGCATTGCTTGGTGGTTATCTTAGGACTTCTGAGCAATCTCAAGTGAGTACATAGACCCCTCTTTTTCTGTTTTCTAAACTGTTTTGGGGTGAAACACATGTGCCTACTTGTTACTTTCATGCTTTCCTGCTTTCACATCATATACCTGCTATGTTCGTTAGTACATTATAGTACATGATTTCATTACATTTCATGCTATGTATGCCCATTGTGTGCGTATTTAGTACATCGTTTTACATTACATTTCATGCTATGTATGCCCATTGTGTGCGTATTTAGTACATTGTTTCACATTACATTTCATGCTATGTATGTCCATTGTGTGCATACTTAGTACATTGTTTCACATTACATTTCATGCTATGTATGCCCATTGTGTGCATACTTAGTACAGTTGTTTTCATCACATGTTTACATTTTGGTATGACATTTGGGTTGTTTAAAATGGAACAATACATTCATTAACATTAGCTACGCCGTTCGTTAGTAGGTAGTGGTACCATAGGAATTGACAACTCCCGTTCCTGAAATCCTGGGTTTGTTTGGATTGGAAGGAATGACCGAATTCGATACACATAACTTAGATAAACCTTTAATTTGTTTAAGGGTTTATCGCCACAGTCTCAAGGCTTGGATGTATGCATTTTCACAATACCGCATAAATGTTTGTATCAGTATAGCATGCATTTGTTCCACAAAACATAACTTTGATTTAAACCATGTTTTACTTCAATACCTTGTTTTTGTGCATTTTACATATGGTTTAATTGATATATTTCACTTACCATACATGATATTTTTGGGTACACATTACATGTCTACATTAAACATAAACATTTTGACATTGATATACACATTTAGTGGTTTACATTGGACATAGACATTTCGATATGGTTTACACATTAACACATGACAATTCATTTATACATAAACAATTTACATTGGTGGTTGGTTTGAGTAAGTGATTTGAGTAACGAGGCATGTGTAATATGATACAAGCATGGTGGATACGTCGCTGGTACTTCCTATATATAAGTGTTTGTATGACATTACATGTTGTAGCATTACTTAAATCATTTCAATATTTGACATATTACGTTTTACATAAACAACTTTTTTTCACAAGACATTGATTTACAAAACAACTTATCTTATACAAGCTCATTTTACTTGGTTATTCATTTAACCTTACATTATTCTCTTATTAATACATATCATAGCTTTTTAAATGATTTACATAACAAAACAATTTACAAGGTTCATGACTGACTGTTACTAAACAACTTTTTCTTAAACTGAAGTCATGAATCCTATTTTCACAAAACCTATGTATCTCACAAGCATTTTTATGCTGACGTACCTATTTTCACATGTGTTTTCAGGAGCTATTGCATAGGATGATGATCGTGACACTAGGGCGGACCTGTGCCTTAGAGACTAAAAATGAAGATAGACTAGTTTAATTATGTTATGAACTCTTTGTTTCCTGTTTAAGACAATATAACACTCTTGTTTAATAAATAAAAATACAACTTTGAATGCCATGGTTATGAAACAATTAATTCTGTTACAACACTCCCCGAGGTTTTCCGCTACGTTTTGTATGTTATACGTGGTCGGGGTGTGACAGAAGAGTTGGTATCAGAGCCAATGGTTATAGGGAATTAGGTTATTAGTAATGCTTTGACCTAGACTATAACCTTTCTAGGACCCTAACACAAGTTATCTTGTGTTTAGATCTTAAAACATGCACATCACCTATCCTTAGGTGATTATCAAAACAAAAACCAAATTTTTCCGAAACAATTTTTGAAAAACAATCATCTGTTTTTGGATGATTTATTACAAGGTTTTGAACCCTCTATTGTAAGGTTTTGAACCCTCTGTTATTTGGTTTTGAACCCCTTTGAGTTTTCAAAATCTCGTCAACGTTTTGGGTTTTAAATAATGTGAACACGTGCAAACTGGAAGAGTGAATGCCTGTACCTTGGGTTTTCTGTCTAAGGCTAGAGTGTTCGTATAAATCCACATAATCGGACCAGTCACTCTTACCTGGGAACTCTTGGGGTGAGTGTTCACTTATAGGCGAGCATGTCTTCGCGATACATTATTTTGACCCATTTACTTTGATTAGTCACTGTGTGTCGCTTGTTTGCTTTGTGATGCAAACAAATGACCACCATCTTTGCTGTTGTCAATTTTTGTTTCATCTCATTCTTTTCATCCAATCATCTCACTCGTTTCCTTTCATGTTTTCCTCTTTTAGAATGCCTCCTCGACGCGAAAACCAGATAGCGACTGCCGAACTGGCAGAAATCATTGCGCAGCAGATGGCTGCTCAATTCCCAAACCTCTTTGCTCAATGGAACCAAGCCAACAACAACAACAATGCTCCATGCAAATACAAGGATTTTAACTCGGCTAAACCACTCAAGTTTAGTGGTTCTGAAGGAGCAACTGGGCTTCTTCAATGGTTCGAGAGCATTGAGAATACTTTTCGTCACGTGCAGTGTCCTGACAATCGCAAGGTCGAGTTTTCTTCGAGTGTGTTTCAGAAGAGGGCTCTCACATGGTGGAACAGGGTTATGAGAGACCGTGGTGCAGAAGTTGCTCTAGCACAAACATGGGCTGAACTTAGGGCCCTTATGATGAGGGAATTATGTCCTCGTCATGAACAGCGAGCTTTGGAAAGAGAGTTCGATGACTTGAAACAAGACAGTGGTGAGCACAGGGCATATACTGATAGATTTGAGGAGTTGAGTCTGCTTTGCCCGACTATGGTTACCCCACTCGACAAGGCTATCGAAAGGTACATCGACGGCCTACCTGACTCAGTACAAGACATCATTACTGGTAGTAACCCTGTCACACTCCGTCAGGTTATCGAGTTAGCAGCGACATTGACTGAGTCGCAGATTCGGAAGAATAAGTTACACAGGAAGGGTGACGAGGGCAAGAAACAGTCGTCTGACAAGGAAGATAGCAAGAAAGGTCAAAACAAGAATGAAAGGAATTCTGGTTCTTCGAGAGGGTCAAGGAAGCGTAAGTGTCACACCCCGACCACGTAGAACATACAAAACGTGGCGGAAACGTCGGGGAGTGTTGTAACAGAATTAATGTTTCACAACCATGGAAATTGAAGTTTCGTTTTATTAATCAAACATGGAAGTTTACATTGTTTAAACAAGAAACAAAAGGTACATAACATAAAGTAGCTAGTTCTTGTCTCGTTTTAAGTCACTAAGGCACAAATCCGCCTAAGTATGTCTTGATAAGTCCTATACATCATCACCTGAAAACACATGTGAAAATAGGTACGTCAGCATAAAAATGCCTGTGAGATACATAGGTTTTGTGAAAATAGATTTCATGACTTATGTTTGAGAAAATGTTTAGTCATGAACCTTGTAATTTGCTTTGTCTTGTAAATCGTTTGAAAATCAATAAGTCCAGATGATATGTATAGATAAAAGAATAATGTATGGTTAAATGAATAACCATGTAACTGAGTTTGTATAAGATAAGTTGTTTGTAAAACAATGTCTTGTGAAAAGTATGTTATTTGTATAAAAATGTTATATGTCTCAAACTGAAATGATTCAAATAACGCTACGATATGTAATACCATACAAACACTTATATATAGGAAGTACCAGCGGCGTATCCACCATGCTTGTATCATATTACACTCGCATCGTTACTTAATCACTTAATCAAACCAAAACACCAAAGTAATGTTTAACAGTTGTAGAAATGTTTATGTATGGTCAAAGACGGTTCACACGGTTCATAGATACAAACGGTTCACAGATTCAAACGGTTCACATATACAAACGGTTCACAGATACAAACGGTTCACAGATACAAACGGTTCACAGATATCAACGGATGACATAGTTAAATGATTACAACGGTTCACATAGTCAAATGTTTACAACGGTTCAATATGTAGTATAATGTGTTCATAAGCTGGATAAGCATATGCAACAGAAAAGCAATGTAAAACAATGTACTAAGTATGCACACAATGGACATACGTAGTATGAAATGTAATGTAGAACGATGTACTAAGTAATGCACACAATGGGCACACCTAGCATGAAATGAAATGAAATCATGTACTATAATGTACTAACGAACATAGCAGGTATATGATGTGAAAACAGGAAAGCATGAAAGTAACAAGTAGGCACATGTGTTCCACCCCAAAACAGTTTGGAAAACAGTAAAAGAGGGGTCTATGTACTCACTTGAGATTGCTTAGTAGTCCTTGAGTAACAACCAAACAATGCTAGAGATCGCGGATATCAAACGGCACCTAATATAGGTAACTATGTTAATAACCGGACCTAAATCGGATGATTGGATAGAATGAGGGTTCGTAAACCAAACGAGTATAGAGACTCGTGTCATATGGTTTAACAAAGCCTACATACTAAATGAAACCTTAATCTAAGTGCTTTCGACCCATTACGACCCGTTTAGATAGCTTATGCTACTTTAACGCGTCGTTCGCGTGAAACGCGTTCGGACCGCCTAACTAGTCCTATGACAAGTGTTATATGCCTAAACATGTTACATAATTAGTTATGTGACAAAAGTTTAGGTTACATATGCTAAATTACCAATTATACATGAAAAGGGTATTCTGGTAATTTACCTAAGGCATATAAACTACCTATCATACAACTACTCAAACGATGTGACCATAGGGTATAACCTCGGAAGGTTATTCCCTACCTACTATGGTCACCTAATGTATTTGGTCGGATCCTAATGATCGACCAAATGGGTCAGGTTCGAGGTATAAGCGATTTATCAGATCGCTTACCCTACGACCCTAGACAACGTGGTAATCAGTAGGCATAGTCCCAAGGGACTATAACCAACGTGATTACACTCACGTTGCGAAGTTCAAACGAACTTCGCATTGACCATTACTGGTCAACGCTGAAAGTCAAACAAAGTTTGACTTTCTGACTCGAAAAGCAGTAAAAATAAGGAAAAGAACGAAAGAATACTTACGAAGGGTCCCCGAATGCTAATCTAGATCACAATAACTCAGGTATGAAACAATGGTTCCAACTTAGAGTCACTTAGATCAGATTCTTGTGGGTTTAGAAGCAATGGGGGTGGGGTATTTATAGTTTTCGGGTAACCGTTAAGATCGTTTGTCGAATATCGTGCCTTAATCGTATCCGTACAAGTGTTGCAAAGTTGTGGTGGCTTAAATTGGTCCTTATCAGCTGAAAATGCAAGTGGGAAAGGTGTGGTGGTGGTTAAAACAGCTGGAAGTTGCTGACTGTTCGATGTTATCTGATCAGACAGGTGGACGCGGCCCGCGTTAGGATCAGGGAAAACTCAGGCGGGCCGCCTGAGACTTCTGATCAGCAAACATGTTTGATAAATGACAGTTTCAGTCCCTGCACTTGTTTAAGGCCATTTCTGACACTTCTAAGGCCCGTAAAGCCAACTTTAAGGCCCTAAAATGATGCCTAAACATTGTGGACATGAAACATGTTCAAAAATATGTCTGATGTCAGTTCGTTTGGTCGTACGAACGCGATGTTCGCTTAATTACGACGGAATGCGCACAAGCACGAAAAACGATCCAAATGACGCGACGAATGGATTTTTCTTATGCCAAACACTAAAATAAAATATTTTAGTGCTTACATAAATTTTTGGATGTCCGGATGTATTCAGAACGTAAGTTATGCGCGAAAATGCAAACTCGTGCACTTTTTGACACTTTTAGTCCCTGAATGACCCAAAAGTTTATTTTAGCACACCGAACCCCTCAAAGCCTATTTCTAAGCTATGTAAAGGATATTTAAGGTGTGTTTAACTTATGGTTATGTTCCGGAATGTCTGTTCCAGTACGAATCGTCATACTTTCGCAGTTTGTCAAATTTAGTCCCTGTAAACGAATTAACTTGTTTTTGCCATACCAATGCCTTCAAAACTTATTTCTAAGTTATTTAAAGGTTATTTAAGGTATGTTGAGTATATGTTGCGGTTTCGGAGTGTTTGTTGCATTAAACTGGTTATATTTACGCATCAGTGCGCGTATAACCTTCCAGAAAGCGATATAGAGTTTGAAATCGAACAAGAATTGATATGTGTAAACGATACACATATTTTTACAAATCCCAAGTATGAAATACAATATTTCATTGGTTGGGCATTTGTTTGATGGTCGAAATGACACAGGTGTTACAGTAAGGCTTCCCAAAACTATGCTGTCACTGCCCAAGCTAACCAGGCAGCTCCCAACCAACCCGCACAGCCTCCAGCGAAGAAACCCTATTCAAGGAATGCACCTTTGTGCAATAGATGCAACAGTCACCATCAGCCACAACATCAGTGCCGTTTCTGTAATAACTGTGGGAAGTCGGGTCATCTTGCCAATGTTTGTTGGTTTGCTCAGAATCAGGCAGTTCAGAACCCGGCTCAACAAGGTGCTCAGCCTCCTGCTCAGCAATAGGGTCAAGCTGCACGACCACACTACCCACCAGGTGCTTGTTATAACTGTGGGGATCTGACCCACTACCGTAAACAATGTCCAAGATTGGTGAATGCAAACCAGAATCAGGCTCAGGCTCGGGGTCGAGTCTTCAACATGAATGCCCAAGAGGCGCAGGCAGACGATAATGTGGTGAACGGTACGTTCTTTATTAATAATCAGCCTGCATCTGTTCTTTTCGATTCTGGTGCCGACAAGAGTTTTGTGTCATTGTCATTTGAGCCAATGCTTCGCGTGTCTAGAACGAAACTAGGAAAACCCTTGACAGTAGAAGTTGCTAGTGGTGAACCTATTGTTCTTGATTCTGTTCTACGCAACTGCCAGTTGAACCTTAACGATCATCTTTTTCCTATCAACCTCACGCCTATGCAACTCGGAAGCTTCGACGTCATTGTGGGTATGGACTGGTTATCCAAGCATCACGCAGAGGTAGTTTGTTTCGAGAAGATCGTTCGTGTGCCGCTTTCGACAGGCGAGATCCTACAGGTTCAAGGTGAGAAACCGTCTGGTGGTCTCAAGCTCATGTCTTGTTTTAAAGCTCGGAAGTATCTGCGAAAGAATTATGTGGCCTTCTTAGCACATGTTACAGCAGATAAAGGCAAGGGTAAGTCTATTTCAGATATTCCTGTAGTTCGGGATTATTCTGAAGTTTTCTCTGAAGAGTTACCTAGTCTACCCCCAGCAAGCCAAGTCGAGTTCCGCATTGATCTCGTACCAGGTGCAAATCCCATTTCCAGAGCTCCATATCGTCTTGCTCCATCTGAGATGCAAGAGTTGTCTAAGCAGCTTCAGGAGTTCTCTAACAAAGGTTTTATCCATCCTAGCTTTTCACCTTGGGGTGCTCCCGTTCTTTTTGTCAAGAAGAAGGATGGATCCTTTAGGATGTGTATCGATTATCGTGAGCTTAACAAGCTTACCATCAAGAATCGATATCCCCTACCACGCATAGACGATCTCTTTGATCAGTTACAGGGCGCTGCTTATTTTTCGAAGATTGATCTGCGTTCCGGGTATCACCAACTTCGTGTGCATGAAGAAGATATTCCCAAGACAGCGTTCCGTACTCGTTATGGGCATTATGAGTTCACAGTCATGCCATTCGGTTTGACTAATGCTCCTGCTGTTTTCATGGACTTAATGAATAGGGTCTGCAAACCTTATTTGGATCAGTTCGTCATTGTTTTTATTGACGACATCTTGATTTATTCTAAGACGCGAGCTGATCACGAGCAACATCTTCGTCTTACTCTGGAACTCCTAAAGAAAGAGCAACTTTTCGCCAAATTCTCCAAGTGTGAATTCTGGCTTAAAGAGGTTCAATTCTTAGGACATATTATCAACGAACAAGGTATTCATGTAGATCCCTCTAAGATCAGTGCGATTAAGGATTGGGATACGCCTACTACTCCTATTGAAGTTCGTTCTTTTCTTGGTCTAGCGGGTTATTACCGCCGCTTCATTGAGAACTTCTCAAAGATTGCAGTTCCTCTAACTGCTCTAACTCAGAAGAACAAACCCTTTGATTGGGGATTCAAGCAAGAGGAAGCTTTTCAACACTTGAAGCAGAAACTTTGTGACGCGCCTGTTCTAACTTTGCCTGAGGGCAATGTTGATTTCGTCGTTTATTGCGATGCATCTAAATTGGGTCTTGGCTGTGTTCTGATGCAAAGGAACAAAGTCATAGCATATGCATCGAGACAGTTGAAGATACATGAGAAGAACTACACCACTCATGATCTTGAGTTGGGTGCAGTTGTTTTTGCTCTAAAGATCTGGAGACACTATTTGTACGGTACAAAATGTGTGGTTTTCACAGACCACAAAAGTCTTCAGCATATCTTCAATCAGAAAGAACTCAACATGAGGCAACGACGTTGGGTCGAGCTTCTAAACGACTATGAGTGCGAAATTCGCTACCATCCTGGTAAGGCGAATGTTGTAGCTGATGCATTGAGTCGTAAGGAACGTACTAAGCTTCATTGTGTTCATGTTCAATCTGTTATTCAAGCTCGATCCTATATCCAAGCCCGCATTTCTCAGGCTCAACAATCTTGTGTTTCACAAGGTTTGATGGATAAGGAATTTCCCTATCACATAACACCTGCTCTGGAACTGAAGGACAATGGATCGTATTACTTCATGGACCGTTTGTGGGTCCCAAGCCAGGATGATCTTCGTACCTTGCTTATGGATGAAGCCCATAAGTCTCGTTATTCTATTCATCCGGGCTTAGATAAGATGTATAAGGATCTTCGTATTCAGTATTGGTGGCCTGGTATGAAGAAAGACATTGCCTTATACGTATCAAAATGCCTTACTTGTCTTAAGGTTAAGGCTGAACATCAGCGTCCTTCGGGTTTATTGGTGCAACCAGAGATCCCAGTTTGGAAATGGGAAAACATTACTATGGATCTTGTTACTGTAGGGACCGGTTTGGCGACCTAAACGAGTCGGTTCAGAGGAATTCCATCAAATACAGGTGCGGAAAACAAGTATTTGACTTATAAACAGCTGAATCTTCACTTTAACACTGATTTGTATTGATATAAAAGCAATTACAATCAGTTCTCACACCGGCAGCACCTCGGTATGGAAATCACAAAATGTTACTCTCTCTATTTCGCTTGAGCTAACACCCCTATATATAAACATTGAGATTTCGCTTCAGCATAACTCAAGCGAAATCTTAACATATTGATTTCGCTTGATCTGCTTCAAGCGAAATCTCATATACATTAAATCCTTCAAGCGAAATCTTTCTAACTCTATCACATTTTCTCGTTTTACGTGCCCTGATCTATTCTAGCTAGTCTAAGACTCGATACAAGACGAAGTCGACAGATGTAGTGCACCAACAGACTCCCCCTCAGATGTTGACGAGTCGACTATCGAGTTACATCAATGCTGTGTCTTCACATCTTCATTCTTGATCAGTCTCTGGGCTTTTTTTTTCTCTATCTTCTTCTCCAGAATCACCTGGCTCCCGCACGATTTGCTGGTATTCATTTGTTCTTCAGCAACATCTGCTTTAGGATCGATGTCTGACTCAAATGTTGTTTACAAGATCATTGCCTGGCTTTTATCTAATTCTCTTGATCAGATCTCTTGATTCCTTAAGTTCATCAGCATCAGCAGCTAGCAAACTTTTTTAGATTCATGATCAGAGTCTGACTTTTGTAAGCTTTGAATGAATTAACCTGGCTCACCTGTAACAATCTTAACCCAGAAATAAATTTTCTAAATTTAACAATTTAAATGCACCAACAATCTGATATAATCAGATAATTCTCTCTCATATCACAAATTAATGATGAACCAAATGTAGGTTTTAAAATACCAATTTTAAGAATTTTAACAAACCTTTTGCCATTTTAAGATTCATTCCCCCTCACAACCAAGTCATCATGTTTAGCACTTGAAATTTTGACAATCAGCTTTCCAATATCAGTTGTCGAAAATCTTTTTGTATTTTTCAAAATTTTATGCTAAAACACACTAAAATCTTTTTGTAATTTTTGATTGTAAAGGAATGCAATAAAGAAATATTTACAAACACTATTTTTGTGAGTTTGTGCAAGAGGATCATATCAGTTTCTGAGACATATCACTAACACCATTAAGCTTCATTTCATATTAAGTTCTAAACAATTTACCTAGATTGTCAGTATATTTGTCCACTTAAATTCTCACACAAAGTTCAACTGATCCGAGATACGTTGTTAATATTTTAAGCAACTTAAACTTATCCGTGTGTCCCACTACTTGAATATACTCCCGTATCCAGATCCCAATATTCAGTCTTACAGGTGAGTATACCACAGATGATATCTGTAAGGGTTAAATTATAGTACGAGGGCCGTGAGAGCTCAGGTCGATACTCCCGTATACGCAGAGAGATGACGGCTTTGACTTTTTGGTGTGTCCCCTTTAGAGGATCTTTTGCATTACAACAGCAGCGACTATCAATTTTATTGTTTCATCAGCTTGCTGAGGGCGATGCTATGTTTCAAGCATTTGCAGAAAGCATTATCCGGGGACTAGGTCAGAAATTTCTTTCAGCAGAAGTCCCGGGATAATACCCCAGATATCACTGAGCATAAAGACCTAGTATCTCAGAATAAGGGACCTTTCAAACAAGATTTCAGGGGTTACCTATATATCCAAGTTTGTGTTAACCCACAGAACAAGCAAGTTTGATTTTAGGTTTATATCTCGTCACAATCTACTAAATGTGCAAAAACCTACTGACATATCCACAGTAAGATTGTTTATCACATTTTTCTTTACATTTCTTTAGCATGTTGTGATAGTCCACTGATGTACTATCATTTCCTCTATATGCAACAAAAACTCAATTTTGAATTTTATCATGTTTTTGTCTTTTTCAAATTTTCAAATGTTTTTAGATTTTCTGAAAAATTTACTCCCCCTAAAATGCAAACACATTTTAGGAAATTTGAAAACAAACTATACAGAAAACATGACAAACTGTACAATAAACTTGACAACTGATATCGAATCGCATCAAATCGCCATTCGCTTGGCATAAACAATCAGAACTCCCTTTATCACAAAACTATTTTCTCATTTAGATTTCAAAACACTTAAGTTTGTTTTAATCAAAATGATTTTTCCGGAAAATAAGTTTTGATGATATAATCACTTGTAGATTCAGGGTGTGGTTCATCACATTGTCTATTCTTAACCATTTTTAGCAGATCAAGTACAAATTAATGTCCTTGATTTACCACTTGCAAGTATGCACCATCTATATCAATTGTAAAAATTACCACATGTAAAACACAATACCACTTGTAGGAATGTTACGTCTACATCACCATTTTACCAATCATGATGCCGATTCCTGCTTCGCACTTACCAACCTGGAAGCTCCGGCGTAGTCATACAACCTGTAAACATCCAAATACTATCAAAAACTTTCAACCAAAAACTTCAAACATTAGAAAAATGCCGATTCCTGATCCACGAAATAAACTTGGGATCTCCGGCAAGTCCTAAGACTTTAAGGAAAGCAAACTTCCACCCAAGTCTTATTTGATTTGGTGGCTTCCAATTCCTGAGCAGTAGGGTTGTAAGTTGCCTTTTTAGTTGCATAAAAATCTTTAACCCCCTTTACTTTCCCATCAAGCATTTTCTTGAAAATTTTCTTAACATTTTCATTAAATGTTTTTTCAATATCAAAATCTGAGTTTTCTACTTTACCAACCATTTGTTTAATCTCTTCGACACTCAGTGATTTAATGTCAACATCATTCATCAAATCTTTGATCTCATCTTGTGGCTCCTCTGATTTTGTGGAATCAGATTCATCGCCAGATTGTACATCTGATTTTTTAACAATCCATTTTTGATTGTCTTTTGCACTCTTTCTGTACAATCTTTTAGAATTTTCACCAACTTCATTTTTTAAATTTTCAAAATTTTTGAAGTTTGTAGTTGGTGATTCATTCTTTTCAACCACTTTTTCTTTAAGTTTTTCAGATACTCCCTGTTTTTTGTTGACTTTGTTTGGACAATTGTGAGCAATGTGTCCAACAACTTGGCATTGAAAACAAGTTCTTGTGTCTCTGGTTTGAAAAACTCCAGTTGGATGAAAAACTCCAGTTCCTGTCCTTTTCCTTTCAGCAAGGAACTCTTGATTTGATTTTTTCAAAGATAAGCTATTTGACTCCTCTTCATAGTTTTTTCCTGCAACATATGTCATTTTTGATTTAAAATCTCTAACATATTTTTCATTTTTACGGTTTTCAGATGGAGTAAAACCAAGACCTTTCTTTTTGTAACTACAATTTTGATTTGTTTTCTTTTGAAAAATAGAATCAGAATTGTAATTCTTTTTTCCTTTTTTCTTGTTTAACCTTTGTTGAACTCTAGAAGTATATTTTTTAGGTTTTTCAATAGATTTTAGATTCTTAATTTCAGAAAAATTAATTTCCATCATTTTGAAAACCTTTTTAATCATGTCAAAACGAACACTTCTAATCGGAAACTCTTTGTCAGAGTATAATTTGTCCGAATCATTTAAAGTATATGCAACTTCAAATGTTTCATCATCCAAATTTGCCTTTGATAACAAAAATTCTTTACTATAAGACCGTTTTTCCGATGACTTTGAACTGTTGACTGACGAACTTGAACCCCCAGACTCAAACTTTGACTCAGACACCTCCTCAGTATCCAACACCTGATCGACCACCTTTTTTATTAACTCAGACTCATGATCAGTATCAGACGAGGTAAACGTGATATCAATGTTATCTGGTAAAACGTCAGTTGTCTCTGATTTTAACTTTATATTGACTGCTTTTTCGACTTGCTCCTCATTTGGTTTTCTAGGAGAATACCCTTCCCAGATAGGAGGCGGACACTTGTTGTATTTAACAGTCGATTTCTTACCAGTCTCATTCTTTTGCTTTTCATCCTGGAATGCTTCAAAACCTGCAACAGTAGGATAAACTCGATCAATAACATAATCAGAACAAGAATAACTCAGTAATAACCTTCTGATCCTTTCATTTTCGATCTTTTCTTTTTCCAACTCTTGCTTTAGATTAGCATTTTCTTCGATGTAATGATTAATTGCCTTTTGCTTTGCCATCAACGTAGAATTTGTCATCGTTAAAGCTTTTTCTCTTTCAGAATTCGTTGTTTGAAGACCTGTCACAGTTCTGTTCAACACACTATACGATTCTTTCACATAGCTAATGTCAGATAGTAGCTTTTCTATCAGTCTTTCTCTATCAAACAGAATCACATCTTTTTCTTCACAATTTTTGCAAGCTTCCAAACACTTCTTGCAAGGCTTTTCAATTTCAACAATCTTTTCAATCTCGATTGTTTTTACCACTTCAATTACTTTTTCTACATCCACACTTTTAACTTCTTCAGTTTGAACAACAGTTTCAACCTTCTCATCTTGTTGTTGTTCTTTTGCAGCTTGTTTCTCCTTCAGTTTCTCCATGCGATCTGCAAAATAAAAATGAAAACTTTCAGGAGAAAGATGTTTTTTAGCAATATTAATATGTTTCTCTTCCTCATCATCACTGCTACTCTCCATCGGTGTTTGATCAAACTCTACAGATTTTTCAGACTCAGCATCTGAAATACCAGAAACAGATGGTGTTTGATCAAAAACAACTTCTTTTTCTGAAGTATCCTCATTTTGCACACTCTCATCTGTATTTAATGATTCAGAATCAGCACTTTCTGAACTTTCTTCAGATGTAATCGATTGTTCTTTCACTGTTTCACCAATTGATCTCATCCAAGTAGCAAACACATCTGGTTCTCTAACAATCTTTGCAATGAAAGCTTTGAAATCCCCCTTTTCATCAACAAACATATCCCAGCTGAATCCTTCAGGTAGTTGTTCATCATTTTGGTCTACTAAACATGCTGTGCTGTTAGAAGAAATGTAGTTGCTCCAGTTGAAATCTACCAAACATCCTTTCTTTGAATCTTCAATCTTTCTACCATGAGCCGTCTGTAATTCTTGTGTCTGACCAACTTGCTGATAAATGGCTTTCCGGTAGTAGTCATCTTTTCCAAATGGATTCTGAGCACCACTAACTTCTCTGTTCTTGCACTCCCGCTTAAAATGACCTTTTTCCCTGCACCTGAAACAAGTAACTTTAGATTTATCAAAACCTAAAGTAGAAACACAAGCATCAAGAAAATCATTTCTCCCAGTAATTGTTTTGAACTTCTCAGCACGTCTAAGAACACTTGCAAGACACCATTTGATATCCATTAGTTCCATCTCTTCAGCATCTATTTGGTCGTAATCCTCTTTAGTAAGCATAGGATTTCCAATTCGACCAGCCACTAAACCTTCATATGAGATAAGCACGGAACCAAGTAATGCCATATGATCTTTCGCAATGTCTTCAGAAAAACTTTGACCTTCTGGAAGATTTAGAGCTATGTTGCATTGAATCACACAACCATTTCCCATCTTTGTGCTTTGAGATTGAAAACTTTCTGATGAGCTTTTCGGATTAACACTCGGATACAATGAGAAACCACTGTTGCTTTTGTTTGAGTTTTGATCAGTCTTTTCTGTAGAATCTCCAACACTATAAGCAGTCTGAATTTTTGGACTTCTCTCAGCTTCTGAAGTCGGAACACTACCCTTATAATACATCTTTACATCTTGTTGACCACTTGGATTATTCATCCTTGCGATCTTCTGCTGTTCCAAATCCTGACTTTCAATCTTTTCAATGAACTGAGAGATCGACAATCTATCATAAACTCCAGTATTCTTCAGTATCATCAAATAAGTTCCCCACTCTTTCTGAGGTAATGCATCAGCAAGTTTATCCACCCATTCTTCATTTTCCTTTTTAATGTTCATCATTGACATTGTTCTCACTAAGTGACAATATCGTTCAATGAGTTTCTTCGTATCTTCTCCGGGCAAACTTGTGAACAAATCAAATTCCTTTTTAAGCAATGCCTTCTTGCTTTTAATCATACTCGTACTGCCTTCAACCTTGATTTTTAGAGCATCCCATATTGATTGTGATGTTTTGTCATGTTGAAGTAGTATGAAGATGTCTTCTTTGATGGCCTGTTGAAGTAAACTGATCATCATCTTTTCAGCTCGGTATATTTCCCTTTCTTCCTTACTAAAATCTGAAAGCTGTTTTTCAGTCTGCATTTCGGTTAGTGGTGGAGCATACTTTGTTAAAATACATTCCCATGATCTCAAATGATTTGCCTGCACCCAGTTTTCGAATCTATCTTTCCATCCGTAGTATTCTTCAATTCCCATTAGCTTCGGGGGTTTCTGAGTAGTCCCCATTTCATTTTCAGAATTCATGTTCTGAGCAATGGAAGATGAACTAGACGATGTTGCAAAAGCGTTGTGGAAATCGTTGTCCATGTTTCAGACACTTTCAAGCGAAATACTATCTTTCAAGCGGTACCCTTCAAGCGAAACAATTAAACTGAACAACTCTCAAGCGAAGTTCTTGAAGCGAAATACTTTGAAGCGATCCTGAATGAAGCGAACACCTTGAAGCGAAAATCTTGAAGCGAAAACGAACTCTGTTTGAAGCGAAATGTTAAGTGTCGCTTAAAGTTTCAAGCGAAATCGTCCAATAATACTGAACTGTTCAAGCGAACTCCATTCAAATGTCGATTTTGATCACTTTTAGGTCGAAATTTGCTGTGAAACTTTCAAGGGTTTGTTATCTAGTACTTTTAAACAATCCGTGAGAAATTGAATCAATTTTAACCGTGAAAAATTTCTGAACTGATGAAAGAAGATGTAGAAGTAAGAGATTCTGAACAATTTCAGCTGAATTTTGCAGAAATCCTCCTCCAGGCTCTGATACCAATTGTAGGGACCGGTTTGGCGACCTAAACGAGTCGGTTCAGAGGAATTCCATTAAATACAGGTGCGGAAAACAAGTATTTGACTTATAAACAGCTGAATCTTCACTTTAACACTGATTTGTATTGATATAAAAGCAATTACAATCAGTTCTCACACCGGCAGCACCTCGGTATGGAAATCACAAAATGTTACTCTCTCTATTTCGCTTGAGCTAACACCCCTATATATAAACATTGAGATTTCGCTTCAGCATAACTCAAGCGAAATCTTAACATATTGATTTCGCTTGATCTGCTTCAAGCGAAATCTCATATACATTAAATCCTTCAAGCGAAATCTTTCTAACTCTGTCACATTTTCTCGTTTTACGTGCCCTGATCTATTCTAGCTAGTCTAAGACTCGATACAAGACGAAGTCGACAGATGTAGTGCACCAACAGTTACCAAACTTCCACGCACAAAGAAAGGTCATGATGCCATCTGGGTAGTCGTTGATCGTCTTACTAAGTCAGCGCATTTCTTGCCAATCCGTGAGGATTTTTCTGCTGACAAACTTGCTAAAATCTATGTGGATGAAATTGTAGCTCGACATGGTGTTCCTTTGAACATCATTTCTGACAGAGATGCTCGTTTCACTTCTCATTTTTGGAGAACCATGCAATGTGCTATGGGGACCCAACTTAACCTGAGCACAGCTTATCATCCGCAAACGGATGGTCAATCTGAAAGAACAATCCAGACTCTGGAGGATATGCTTAGAGCTTGTGTGATCGATTTTGGTGGTAGTTGGGATTCACATCTTCCGTTAATTGAATTCTCCTACAAAAACAGTTATCACACCAGCATCAAAATGGCTCCTTTTGAGGCTCTCTATGGTCGAAAATGTCGTTCACCAGTCTGCTGGAATGAGATCGACAAGGCTCAACTTACTGGACATGCCCTCATTTTAGAGACAACAGATAAGGTTAAGAAAGTTCGTGATAACCTTCAGACAGCTAGAAGCCGTCAAAAGAGTTACGCGGATCCAAAACGCAAGCCCTTGGAATTTCAAGTCGGTGATCGAGTATTACTTAAGGTCTCACCTTGGAAAGTTGTGATCAGATTTGGAAAGAAAGGAAAACTTGCACCCAGATACGTTGGACCATTCAAGATCGTCGAAAGAATCGGTAAGGTAGCCTACAGACTTGAGTTACCTCCTGAACTTGGAAATGTTCATCCAACTTTTCACGTGTCCAATCTCAAGAGGTGTTTAGCTGATGAGAACCTCCACATACCACTTGACGAAATTCGTGTTGATAAAACACTGAAATTTGTTGAGAAGCCAGTGGAAATCATGGAACATGAAGTCAAGTGGCTTAAACGCAAGCCCATTCCTTTGGTCAAAGTTTGCTGGGAAGCTAAACGTGGACCCGAGTTTACTTGGGAACGCGAAGATCAAATGAAAACGAAATATCCGCATCTTTTCCCACGAGTTTCCTCTAAATAAATTTCGGGACGAAATTTCCACAAGTAGGGGAGACTGTAACATATGTGCTTGTAATCATTGTGAACAGTTCTATTATCAATAAAACAATGTTATTTGATCCCAATGTTTGTTTGGTTGTGTTTTACATTTTTCATGTTTTGACTTTTATCCAATTTCAAACTCTATATCACTTTCTAGAGAGTTATACGCAAACTGGTGTGTAAACGTACTTAGTTTAACGTGAAAAATACTCCGGAACATCAACATATACTTAACATACCTTAAATAACCTTTACATAACTTAGAAATAAGTTTTGAAGGCTTTGGTATGGCAAAAACAAGTTAATTCGCTTACAGGGACTAAACTTGACAAACTGCGAAAGTATGCCAATTTGAACTGTAACGAACATTCCGGAACATGACCATAAGTTAAACATACCATAAATATCCTTTACATAGCTTAGAAATAGGCTTTGAGGGGTTAGGTGTGCTAAAATAAACTTGTGGGTCATTCAGGGACTAAAAGCGTCAAAAAGTGCATAAGTTTGCACTTTTGCGCATAAAATACGTTCTGAATACATCCGGACATCCAAAAATTTATGTAAGCACTAAAATATTTTATTTTAGTGTTTGGCATAAGAAAAATCCATTCGTCACGCCATTTGGATCGTTTTTCGCGCTTATACGCATTCCGTCGTAATTAACCGAACAACGCAACCGTACGGCCAAACGAACCGACATCCGAGATATTTTTGAACACATTTTAAGTTCCCTATACTTTAACTTCATTTTAGAGCTTTGAAATGGGGTTAACGGGCCTTAAACGTGTCGGAAATGAGCCTATTACACAGCAGGGACCAAAACTGTAAATCTGCCAAACTTGGTCCTTGCGCACCTCAACAATGTGAGTGTTGCGGTGCGCAAGCAGGGGCCAGATGCAGCAAAATGTTTTTCTCAGCTGTTAACAGCCCTTAAACACCCTCCAAAGGCCAAGTGCCACATGTTAATCTCTTGTGGTGGGCAAAATCAGTTACCACAACATTCCGACAAGTGTACTGGCGAGATCATTCCCTCTTCTCCAAGAAACGATCCTAACGGTGAACCAAAATCTATAAATACCCATCAAATTTTCACTCATTCCTCACAAGAATCTGATCTAAAAGACTCTAAGTTGGAACCATTGTTTCATACCTGAGTTATTTTGATCTAGATTAGCATTCGGGGACCCTTCGTAAGTGTTCCTTCGTTCTTTTATTGCTTTTCGAGTCCGAAAGTCAAAATTTGTTTGACTTTCCGCGTTGACCAGTTTATGGTCAATGCGAAGTTCGTTTGAACTTTGCAACGTGATTGTAATCACGATGGTTATAGTCCCTTGGGACTATGCCTACTGATTACCACGTTGTCTAGGGTCGTAAGGGTAAGCGATCTGATAAATCGCTTATAGCTTCGAACCCGACCCATTTGGTCGATCATTAGGATCCGACCAAATACATTAGGTGACCATAGTAGGTAGGGAATAACCTTCCGAGGTTATACCTTATGATCACGACGTTTAAGTAGTTGTATGATAGGTAGTTTATATGCCTTAGGTAAATTACCAAAATACCCCTTTGATGCCAAAATTCATTATAAACATATGTGACATAACTTTTGACATCTAAACTGATTTGATGACAATATTAGGCATGTTAAGGCATATTCTACTTGTCATAGGACTAGTTAGGCGGTCCGAACGCGTTTCACACGAACGACGCGTTAAAGTAGCATAAGCTACCTAAACGGGTCGTAAGCACTTATGTTAGGTTTCATTTAGTATGTAGGTTTTGTTAAACCATATTACACGAGTCTCCATACTCGTTTGGTTTACGAACCCTCATCCTATCCGATCCTCCGATATAGGTCCGGTTTATTAACATAGTTACCTATATTAGGTGCCGTTTGATTCCGTGATCTCTAGCATTGCTTGGTGGTTATCTTAGGACTTCTGAGCAATCTCAAGTGAGTACATAGACCCCTCTTTTTCTGTTTTCTAAACTGTTTTGGGGTGAAACACATGTGCCTACTTGTTACTTTCATGCTTTCCTGCTTTCACATCATATACCTGCTATGTTCGTTAGTACATTATAGTACATGATTTCATTACATTTCATGCTATGTATGCCCATTGTGTGCGTATTTAGTACATCGTTTTACATTACATTTCATGCTAAGTATGCCCATTGTGTGCGTATTTAGTACATTGTTTCACATTACATTTCATGCTATGTATGTCCATTGTGTGCATACTTAGTACATTGTTTCACATTACATTTCATGCTATGTATGCCCATTGTGTGCATACTTAGTACAGTTGTTTTCATCACATGTTTACATTTTGGTATGACATTTGGGTTGTTTAAAATGGAACAATACATTCATTAACATTAGCTACGTCGTTCGTTAGTAGGTAGTGGTACCATAGGAATTGACAACTCCCGTTCCTGAAATCCTGGGTTTGTTTGGATTGGAAGGAATAACCAAATTCGATACACATAACTTAGATACACCTTTAATTTGTTTAAGGGTTTATCGCCACAGTCTCAAGGCTTAGATGTATGCATTTTCACAATAACGCATAAATGTTTGTATCAGTATAGCATGCATTTGTTCCACAAAACATAACTTTGATTTAAACCATGTTTTACTTCAATACCTTGTTTTTGTGCATTTTACATATGGTTTAATTGATATATTTCACTTACCATACATGATATTTTTGGGTACACATTACATGATCTACATTACACATAAACATTTTGACATTGATATACACATTTAGTGGTTTACATTGGACATAGACATTTCGATATGGTTTACACATTAACACATGACAATTCATTTATACATAAACAATTTACATTGGTGGTTGGTTTGAGTAAGTGATTTGAGTAACGAGGCGTGTGTAATATGATACAAGCATGGTGGATACGCCGCTGGTACTTCCTATATATAAGTGTTTGTATGACATTACATGTTGTAGCGTTACTTAAATCATTTCAATATTTGACATATTACATTTTACATAAACAACTTATTTTCACAAGACATTGAATTACAAAACAACTTATCTTATACAAGCTCATTTTACTTGGTTATTCATTTAACCTTACATTATTTTCTTATTAATAGATATCATAGCTTTTTAAATGATTTACAAAATAAAACAATTTACAAGGTTCATGACTGACTGTTACTAAACAACTTTTTCTTAAACTCAAGTCATGAATCCTATTTTCACAAAACCTATGTATATCACATGCATTTTTATGCTGACGTACCTATTTTCACATGTGTTTTCAGGAGCTATTGCGTAGGATGATGATCGTGACACTAGGGCGGACCTGTGCCTTAGAGACTAAAAATGAAGATAGACTAGTTTAATTATGTTATGAACTCTTTGTTTCCTGTTTAAGACAATATAACACTCTTGTTTAATAAATAAAAATACAACTTTGAATGCTATGGTTATGAAACAATTAATTCTGTTACAACACTCCCCGACGTTTTCCGCCACGTTTTGTATGTTATACGTGGTAGGGGTGTGACATTTCCCAACCATGGAAATTAATGTTACGTTTTATTTATCAAACAAGAGGGTTACATTGTCTTAAAACAAGAAACGAAGAGTACATAACATAATTTAACTAGTTCTTGCTTCGTTTTAAGTCACTAAGGCGCAGGTCCGCCTAAGTGTGTCTCGATCATCCTATGCAACAGTTCCTGAAAACACATGTGATAATAGGTACGTCAGCATAAAAATTCCTGTGAGATACATAGGTTTTGAGAAAATAGGATTCATGACTTGGGTTTAAAGAAACTGTTTAATAAGAAGTAGTCATGAATCTTGTTGAGTTTTTTCTTTCATAAATCATTTTAAAAGCAATGAATAAATCAAATGATATGTACGTATAACAGAACAATGTATGGTTAAGTGAATAACCAAGTAAAATGAGTCTGTATAAGTTAAGTTATTTGTAAAACGATGTTTATGTGAAAATGTGTTGTAGATGTAATATATCTAAACTGAAATGGTTTAAATAACGCTACGATATGTAATACCATAACAGCACTTATATATAGGAAGTACCAGCGGCGTATCCACCATATTTTTATCGTATTACACGTCGCCTCGTTACTTAAATCACTTACCCAAACAACCACCAAGATGTAATGTTTAACAATTGTAGAAATGTTTATGTATGGTCAAATGTCTATTGTCAAATGTAATTCATGTAATGTGTAAACAATGTTATGTATGGTAAGTAGAATGAGACTACTTGAACCATAAGTAAAAAAGTACAAAACAAAGTATTTGAATAATTCAAAGTTATGCTTTGTAGAATAATGTCATCAAACGGTTCATATAATTAATGGTTACAAACGGTTCACACAATCAAAAGGTTACAAATGGTTCACATAAATCAAACGTTTACAAATGGTTCATATAAATCAAACGGTTACAAATGGTTCAAAATGTAGAACAATGTGTCCATATGCTGGAGGAGCATATGCTACAAAATGTAATGTAAAACAGTGTGTCCATATGCTGGATGAGCATATGCTACAAAATGTAATGTAAAACAGTGTGTCCATATGCTGGATGAGCATATGCAACAAAATGTAATGTAAAAAAATGCACTAGGTATGTACTAAATGGACATACATAGTGTGAAATGCATGAAATCATGTACTATATGTGTACTAATGGACATAGCTAGCATATGATATGAAAACATGGAAAAGCACGAAAGTAACAAGTAGGCACATGTGTTTCACCCCAAAACAGTTTGAAAATAGTAAAAGAGGGGTCTATGTACTCACTTGAGATTGCCTAGAAGTCCTTGAGTAACAACCAAACAATGCTAGAGATCACGGAAATCAAACGGCACCTAATATAGGTAACTACGTTAATAACCGGACCTAAATAGGGAGATCGGATAGAATGAGGTTTCGTAAACCAAATGAGTGTTGGAACTCATATGATATGGTTTAACAATGCCTACATACTAAAATGAAACCTAACCTAAGTGCTTACGACCCATTACGACCCGTTTAGGTGGCTTATGCTACTTTAACGCGTCGTTCGCGTAAAACATGTTCGGATCGCCTAACTAGTCCTATGATAAGTAAAATATGCCTTAACATGTCTAATATTCTTTCCAAATCAGTTTCGATATCAAAAATTATGTTACATATGCTTAAAATGAATTTTGGCGTAAAAAGGGCATTTCGGTAATTTACCTAAGACATATTAACTACCTATCATACAACTAACTAAACGCCGTGACCAGAAGGTATAACCTCGGAAGGTTATTCCCTATACAACTATGGTCACCTAATGTGTTTGGTCAGATCCTAAAGATCGACCAAACGGGTCGGGTTCGAAAGTATAAGCGATTGTTTAGATCGCTTACCTTACGACCCTATACAAGCACTAAAACTATAAGTGACGAGCTAAGCATGTTAAAACATGCTTAACTAAGTTAGAAAACAAGTTTGGTATCAAAACAAATGGTTTTGATACCTAAAAGTAGTTTGGTTACAAAATACGCAAGAATACGCATTTTGGCCGAAACTACGACTCGTCACTGAGCCTAGATAACGTGGTAATCAGTAGGCATAGTCACAAGGAACTATAACTGTCACACCCCCAAAATCCACACGCGGAGTATCACCGCTTGGAGGCGTGACTGACCAGGATCAAGCCACCAATCATATTGAACATATAGGTAAATAGTAAAAGTCATTCATCAATACGAAAGGTGTTTTCAAAACCAAACATCAATAAGTGTGTAGCGGAAGCATAAGTATGTAAACCCAAAGTAAATCATAAATTCAAATGTTTAGATAGTTAACATGGCATCATCGATCCATGTCCCACAACGACCTGCTCCTCCCTGTGCAAGCTCCAATTGTACCTAAGGTCCTGCAAGGCATGCAGCAGAGAGTCAACAACTAGTTGAGCGAGTTCACAGTTAATAAGTTCGTTATAACAAATCATATATGCATTTAGTGGGGGCTTCCCATGTAGGTATGTGCTAATAGTGGGGGTTTCCCATGGTCATATGTATTACTAGTGGGGGTTTCCCACGTTTATCTTTACTAATGGGGGCTTCCCATGTTTGTACTTACTAGACTATTTTCAACCATGTGTTCTTCTAAATCCGAGAACAGGAATACGTACAAGGTCACGTAGGATTTACGTGAGTGCCCTTCCCTGAGGACAATGGTACGTGTGGGGTTTACGTAGGATTTACGTAAGTGTCCTTCCGACCCGGAAGACAGTAGTGGGTATTAGTTTACGTAGGTTTTACGTAAGTGTCCTCCCGACCCGGGAGACAATGGTAGATACTAGGTTACGTAGGTTTTACGTAAGTGTCCTGACTATCCTGAGGACGATGGTCTATAGTCTAGCAATAGCGTAAGTACGAGTATTTATCCATTTCAAATAATCCAACCCAATTCCCAACCCGGGAATCCCATGCCTTGGCTGTGTGAACTCACCTTGGTTTGCTCGGTATGCTAAGTGTATGCTCGCAGGTAATCAATCATGTCCTAAAGTATGCACGTATGTGAAATCAGTTTGTGTTCAAGTTGTGCACGTATAACCATGTAGCACGTAATCACAATCATATACAAGATGGTTACACTTAACAGCAGTTAAATATTCCAGTTAACATTTAACAGAATTAACTCAAGTTCCTGCACAGATCAGCTATTCGGCGAAACACACATGTTGGCGAAACACAGATATATTGACGAAACACATATTCTGTTTCGTCGTGGTCTTGTTTGGCGAAACAGGATTTTTTGTCTCGTCGACTTTCCTTGGCGAAACACTTTCTGTTTCGTCAAGAGGTCTGTTTCGTCGAGTTATCAGTTACGTCGCATGCATAACAGTTACGAATTATCAACAAATCTGAATGATCACATATATTTACTTAATCTTATCTACAATTGAGAATCATCGTTCCAATCATCATGTAGCAGATCCATTATTCAAATCACCATTTATACATGTATACATATTCATATCAAAATTACATGTTTACTGTCATCAACACATGCCTTATCATTATTATATGCACTAACATCTTAAATTGTTCAATTCACCTACATCACTTCCCAAGGTCAAACAACCTAATCATAATCATGTGCTCTTATCAATTCCAGCCGACAATTGTTAATGTTTTCATGTTATCATTGGACCACAACATGTAGTGGGCTGCCATTATCATCACATGACACCTACAATATTAATAGAGTACCTATGCACCTCTAATTGTTTAATCAACAGCATACAACAATCAAATCACAGGAGTAACATGCGATCACAAAGACAGAATCATTATTGCCAAGCACACATGACCGATCATAAAATATCAATTAGCAACCCTAATCATTTAATCAAGCATGGATTCATAACTATATTAATCAAACACGTATCATGAAACACTAACCGAAATATCAAGAATGATAGTTAGATCGCTAGAGAGCTTGGAGGGTACACGGGCTGCCGTCACACGCAAGAGAGTTCTAGGGTTTCTCGTTTTGCTAAGGTGTCCAGTTCTAACCGTAATATGCACTTAAATACGTTTTATAGGGTAATGGGCCTTAATTGGGCCACGCGTAACATACGGGCCGGCGAAACACATTTGTTTCGTCGGAATGTTGATGGCGAAACACCTGTTTCGTCGGGTGGTATATAACGAATGGCACATGTGTTTCGTCGAGTTTATACAGGGCTTAATAGTCTGAGTGTTTACAACATGTTCACATTAAATCATGAAACACATCTGCATGCAACCATCACAATAAGTATTATCATGTCAGCACGTAACATATTCCAACAATCATCACAAATTATAATCTAGTGTACAAGTGTACAGTTACAAAGCAATAAGTCAAGCAACTCAACGATCAATGTGCAATAAGTGCTAATAAGGAGTGTCGGAAACTCGGGTTGTCACAATAACCAACGTGATTATGCTCAAGTTGTGAAGTTCAACCGAACTTCATGTTGAACATAAACTGGTCAACGCAAAAAACGCTAAAAGAACGAAAGAGGACTTACAACGGGTCCAAGAACAAAAGCTTTGATCCGAATATTCTCAGGTATGAAGTGATAAACACATCAACTTAGAGAACAAATTCAGATTCAAAGGTGTGGGTTTTGAGTTGTGAACTTGAGGGGTATTTATAGATTTCTTAGGACTGTTAAGATCGTTCATCAAAAACCGAGCCTCAATCTCATCCATATATGTGTACCCATGGTTTTGTAATACCATGGGCACATCAAAATGGCCCCTCGTATCAGGAAATACCATGTGCAAGTGGGTTTTGTGAGTGTAACAGCTGGATCAAGCTGGAAACAGCTATTTGCTGGTCTGGGGAAGCTTTACGGACCATATGGTCCATCCCTTAGGGACCGTATGTGGTCTGCAGACCAGCAACTTTCAAAAGTTGACAGTTTAGCCCCTGCACTTGAGAATCTTGCATTTTAATGCATTTCTTGCACGTTTAAGCCCCGTTAACCCCATTTCAAGGCTCTAAAATGAAGTTAAAGTATAGGGAACTTGAAATATGCTCAAAAATATGTCGGATGTCGGTTCGTTTGGCCGTACGGTTGCGTTGTTCGGTTTATTACGATGGAAGTCGTAACTGACGCAAAAATGGTCCAAATTGCGCGACGAATGGATTTTTCTTATGCCAAACACTAAAATAAAATATTTTAATGCTTACATAAATTTTTGGATGTCCGAATGTATTCAGAACGTAAGTTATGCGCGAAAATGCAAACTTGTGCACTTTTTGACGCTTTTAGTCCCTGAATGACCCAAAAGTTTATTATAGCACACCGAACCCCTCAAAGCCTATTTCTAAGCTATGTAAAGGGTATTTATGGTATGTTTAACTTATGGTCATGTTCCGGAATGTCTGTTCCAGTACGAATCGTCATACTTTCGCGGTTTGTCAAATTTAGTCCCTGTAAGCGAATTAACTTGATTTTGCCATACCAAAGCCTTCAAAACTTATTTCTAAGTTATGTAAAGGTTATTTAAGGTATGTTAAGCATATGTTGATGTTCCGGAGTGTTTTTTGCATTAAACTGGTTACGTTTACGCACCAGTTGGCGTATAACTCTCCAGAAAGCGATGTAGAGTTTGAAATTGAACAAAAATCAAAACATGCAAAATGTCAAACATAAATAAACAAACATTGGGATCAAATATCATTATTTTATTGATTTGGATATTTGTTTTATGGTCGTGGAGGCACAGGTGTCACAGTCTCCCCTACTTCAGGAAATTTCGTCCCGAAATTTATTCGTAGGAGTCTGTCTGTGACTTTGTGTTAAATGATCATCAAAGATATGCAAGGCATATGTCACACCCGCTCATAGCGGAAACGCAAGGTGTGATCTGTCTGGTTTTCATTGCATAAATATCGATGTACATGAACAAGCTATATGAATAAACATACTCCATTGCCATTACATAGTGTTTCAAAAGATTACAACATGAGTTTAGTGTGTCGGTTACAAACCATTAACATGAAAATAAAGCGTTATTGTTTCATACATTAACTTGAAATAAACTACTAAAGGTTAAGCCATCATATTTCCTCAAAGAGGCGGAATATAATAGTTAAACCCTCCAAAAGATGGCATGGAGTTCCGGTACTTGTTTTCTTGACTGGGAAATCCGACATGGTCCTTTAATTCCCTGAAATACATGTTAAGTTTGGAAAACATCAACAAAAGTTGGTGAATTCATGCAGTTTAGTTGTAAACGATGTATGAAAAACGTGAGTTGTAGTATGTAAAGCGTCAATGAAATCGTTGATCATTAATGTTTTGCAAGGACATTAATATGTGTGACGAACTAGGAAGCAAACCAACCCTAGACGATTTTATGCCGATTCCTATCGACTGGGACACAAACGCACTCTTCCGTAGGGGTCCATGACCAAGAGTGGGGCTCGCCAAAACCCATTAGATCTAAGCCTTTGTTCCTTGGTCCAAACTGGATTAATGGTGCTTATAGTATGGCCCTAATTCGCACATGATCTATGGTGTTTCATTCCCTAACTTTAACATACTATGAACATGTATCCTCCCCGATAGTTGTAAAGTTTGTAAAACATTTAAATGAATAGGGGAACATGAACTCACAGTATCGCGTCCTGAAAATAGATGAAAATAAGACCTCACGTGCGGTCGTCCTGAATAGCGTGGCGACCTACAAACGTTCTTATTTTTGTTAGACACTTCGGTCTTTGTAATAACTTGAGTACAAGTCTTATGTCTTATATGTGCGTAAGACTTGTATGTCTTTACTGTTCGTTAACTGTGTACTCGATGTATGAGTTGTTCAAATGTTCGTTAACTGTGTATTCGATGAATGAGTTGTATAGTCGGATCTCGTCCGATGAATCTCGTGTCTTATGTGTATCCGTCGTATGGTTGTGTTCACGAAAATGGTATCATTGGGCCAAGCCCATGTTTTCATGTTATTGGGCTTAAATAGTGCTGGGCCCCAAATAGTGTTGGGCCTCAATAGTGTTGGGCCCCAAATAGTGCTGGGCCTCAATAGTGTTGGGCCTCAAATAGTGCTGGGCCTCAATAGTGTTGGGCCTCAAATAGTGCTGGGCCTAAATAGTGTTGGGCTTGAATAGTGTTGGGCTTGTATAGTGTTGGGCTTGAATAGTGTTGGGCTTGTATAGTGTTGGGCTTGAATAGTGTTGGGCTTGTATAGTGTTGGGCTTGAATAGTGTTGGGCTTTGGCCCACTTGTTTGGTGTTTGGGCTTTAGCCCATGTGTTTGGTGTTTGGGCTTTGGCCCATGTGTTTGGTGTTTGGGCTTAGCCCATGAGTTTATGTTAAGCCCAATGTGAAGTTAAGCCCATTAAGAAAACTAAGCCCATTATGTGTAAGTAGCCCATTTGTAAGAATAATCTATTAAGTATATTAAGCCCATTTGTTTATAAAAATAGCCCATTAATATAAGTAAGCCCATTTGTAGAAAAATAGCCCACTAATTCATGTTAGCCTTTCATTTTTATAAAAACTCTTTTTATAAAAATTAACTAAGTATAGATGTTAGTAATAAAAACATACTAGCTTTTATAAGTTTATAAACATCCGAAAATTTGTTATCGATAGTATATTTATATTTCGTGTCGAAAGATCGTCTAACGTCGAAGTAACTCCCCGGATTGGTGACTCGTTTAAGGATTCGTCCGTTGTCCGTTTTGACCATAATTGGTGTCCGATTATTAGAATCGTCCGTAACTCGTTTTAAGGCGTTATTATGTGAAGTCTTGTAAGACTTTGTTTGTAATTTATCATGTGTTTATTTGTGTGATTATATTCAAGTTCCTCATTTGATAAATATAACTAATATCATCAAATAATCACATAACACATAAATTGTTAAATCACCTAAATATATATTTTCTAAAAATATATAATTATACTAACTTTGTTTTTTTTTTTATAAAAAGAATTCTTTACATATTTTTAAATCTTGTAAAGGTTTAGCCAAATATGTTATTATTTTATAAAGATAAAGTTTTTATAAAATTTGGCCATATAACCTTTGTATTTTTATCTTAACCATGTTTAATTAAACATATTATTTTCTTTATCAAATCACCAACCATTTAATCAACATCTTAACTAAACATTATAAGACTTTTATAACACTAAATCATCAAGATGATAAGCAAATCATGTAGGGTTTTAAACATGATCCATTCATATGTTAACTAGTTCAAAAACAAGGTTTAATTCTAGTTTAAACAACTTTTATAAAAATCTTTTGTTGTATGTTAATTTTTATAATCTTGTGAAAGTTTTGTTTTTAAACATAAACCCTAAATACTTTCACAAGATCACTAGATATGATCATTCCTTTAATCCTTTATGTTAAAACCCTTTAACATAATCATGTATAATTTTTAGATCATATCTATAAACATCTTCTAACACTTTATTTGTATTCTAATCATCATAACAACATCAAATATGCATATCACAAGTCTTGATTCACAATATAAACAAACATAATTATATGATGATTTTTATCTTTGCTTCTTTGTATTTTTCTTATCCATTATGTATGATTATATATGGTTATTATTAATTATAATAACAATCATAAACATAATATGTAAAAAAAATAGAAACTTACTTCTAGCACTAGGCTAGGGATGATCTTTAGAGATTATTAAGAACAAGGAATATGATGATCTTGATGTTAAACCACTTTGGTATGGATGAAAAACCCTTTCTTTTGCTTCCAAAAGCCTTAGATCACTCTATGTTCCAAAGAAATCCATGTTGTTTATGAAGAAGATGATAAAGATAATTGGGTTTTTAGTGGGTGTTCTTGATGAAAGGATGAAGATGATGAGAGAATTATCTTATGTGTGTGTAGGATGTGGTGTAAAAGTGGTAGTAACTTAAGGGTTAAGTGTCATGATAATTATCTAATTCCATCCACTAGTAAACATAATAATATCTAGATATTATTTTTACTAACATAAACAAGGGGGTGGGACCCCTTGTTCACGGTTATGAGAGGGGGGGGGGTCTCATGTGGTAAAATATAACTTAGAAATTTTAAGTCTTTCAAATGAAGTATAAGTTGTAAACATTTAGATGTTTAAGTTTTGCAATGTTTCCGAGATGATTCGCGACTTGAAATGTCCATAAACTAGTTTTTCAAGACCAAAAATAATGAGCACTAGTTCACTAGTTGTGCCAAAATGTAGTTCGGATAATTGTTTAGCGCTCGTTTCGCAAATAAATAGGCGAAAGGTACGCTTATGGAAGGTATAGGGAAAATTCCAGTTATGCGTGAAATTGATATTCCATAAGTATGTTTATATGAAATTGATGCCTAAACATCAATTTTTGCATCTTGTATTAAAAATACAATTGCTGAATTTTTCGGAAAATTAATGAAATGGTCATTTTTGGCGTATTTCGGACAGTTTTTAGTGCTACCGGGCATTGGTAGAATATTAACCAAACCCTTGTATTCCCACATAGGGTTTAATATATAATTGATGTTGGACTCTCATCCGAGTCTTTAAGATGTCATTTTTGATGTTTTCTGCGGATTCGGAGTTTTCGTCAGCACTCTAGTTCACTAGGCACTACTCTAGTGGTTTCGATGAATTGTTTGCACTATATCAAATGTACCCAATAAAAATGAATCATGTGTAATAACCAATGAATATTCCTTGAGTTTTCTAAGATGTATACCATGTAATCATGCAGTCAGAATATTCAAAACACATGTTTGTATAATGTAAATCACTGTTTTAAAAGTAAGTAAATTACCCGAAAGTGGCAGTTGTCACATTCTCCCCTTGTTATTTAGAATTTCGTCCCGAAATTCTAGCTTTGTTATTCTTTGCAGGAGTTTTCGGAAATAGGTGGGGATATTTTTCCTTCATTCGGTCTTCACGTTCCCAAGTATACTCGGGTCCGTGACGAGAGTTCCAACGAACCTTTACCAATTTGATACGAATTCTCCGTGTTTTATTGACCTTCCAGTCCGTGACCTCAACAGGTTCTTCAGTGAAATGGAGTTTGTCGTCAATGTGAATTTCATCCACAGGAATGGCAACGGTTACTTGTATTGGACTCTTTTTAAGATTCGACACATGAAACGTGTGGTGTACACTGCTAAGTTCATCAGGTAACTTCAACTTGTAGGCAACAGTGCCAATCTTTTCTAAGATTTCAAATGGTCCAATGTAACGCGGGTTAAGCTTCCCACGTTTACCGAACCTCACTACGCCTTTCCAAGGTGAGACTTTTAACAAAACTTTTTCTCCAACCTCGAAAGATGCCTGTTTTCGTTTTCCATCTGCGTAGAGCTTTTGTCGATCGCGAGCCGCCTTAATACGGTCTCGGATCTGAAAAATTTTATCCGTAGTATCTTGGACTAGTTCCGGACCAATTAATTGACTATCGCCTGTTTCCGCCCAACATAGCGGAGAGCGACACTTTCGACCATAAAGAGCTTCGAACGGTGCAGCTTGTATACTTGTATGGTAGCTGTTATTGTAGGAAAACTCAACTAGAGGTAGATGATTATCCCAATTGCCACCTAAATCCATAACACATGCACGAAGCATATCTTCGAGTGTTTGGATAGTCCGTTCGCTCTGGCCGTCAGTTTGTGGATGAAAGGCCGTACTTAGATTCAATTGAGATCCAAAGGCCTGTTGAAATGATTTCCATATTCTTGACACAAAACGACCGTCTCGGTCTGAAATGATTGAAATAGGCACTCCATGACGAGCCACTATTTCTTTGAGATAAATTTCCGCTAGTTTCTCAGTACTATCCTTCTCCCGAATCGGTAAGAAGTGTGCGGACTTTGTCAATCTATCGACGATTACCCATATCATGTCATGACCTTTCGAGGTCCTGGGTAACTTCGTAATGAAGTCCATCGATATTTGTTCCCATTTCCAAGCGGGAATCTCAGGTTGTTGTAGTAAACCTGATGGTTTTTGATACTCTGCCTTGACCTTCGCGCAGGTCAAGCAATTTCTAACATAGTTAGCAATATCCTTTTTGAGGTTAGGCCACCAATAGTACTCTTTTAAGTCTTGGTACATCTTATCTGATCCAGGATGGATCGAGTACTTTGACCTATGTGCTTCCTCAAAAATGAGATCTCGGAGACCTCCAAAGAATGGAACCCAAATTCTACCCGCAAAGTACAAAGTTCCATCCTCCTTTGGTACTAACTGTTTTTCCATGCCTCGAAATGATTCTTCTAGAATATGTTCTTCCTTGAGCGCTTCTTGTTGTGCATTTTGAATTCGTGCGGTAAGATCTGTGTGAATCGTCATTTCTAGTGCTCGCACTCTTAGTGTTTTAACTCGTTCCTTGCGGCTCAAGGCGTCTGCTACAACGTTCGCCTTGCCCGGATGGTACTTGATTTCACAATCATAGTCGTTTAATAATTCAACCCAACGTCGCTGACGCATATTTAATTCTTTTTGGTTGAATATGTGTTGTAGACTCCTATGATCTGTGAAAATAGTGCACTGTGTACCATATAAGTAATGCCGCCAAATTTTCAAAGCAAATACCACCGCGCCTAGCTCTAGGTCGTGAGTGGTATAGTTCTTCTCGTGAACTTTCAGTTGGCGGGACGCGTACGCGATAACCTTTTTACGTTGCATGAGTACACAACCCAAACCTTGATGCGAAGCATCACAGTATACCACAAAGTCATCGGTACCGTCGGGTAATGATAGGACTGGTGCAATGCACAACTTGTCTTTAAGATGTTGAAATGCTGCTTCTTGTTTCTCTCCCCAATCGAATTTCCTGTCTTTCTGTGTAAGAGAAGTTAGCGGTTGAGCAATCTTTGAGAAATTCTCAATGAATCTCCGATAATATCCCGCTAAGCCCAAAAATTGTCGCACTTCAGTAGGAGTCTTGGGCGCTTCCCAATTCTTAATCGATTCAATCTTCGACGGGTCTACTTGAATACCTTTCTCGTTCACTATATGCCCAAGAAATTGTACTTCACGAATCCAAAACTCACATTTGGAAAACTTCGCGTATAGTTTCTCCTTCTTGAGTAGTTCTAAGATGGTTCTCAAATGTTGTTCATGCTCGTCTGCCGATCGTGAGTATATCAAGATGTCGTCAATGAACACTATGACGAATTTGTCGAGATACGGCTTGCACACGCGGTTCATTAAATCCATGAAGACCGCCGGTGCGTTCGTTAAACCAAAAGGCATAACGAGAAACTCGTAATGACCGTAACGAGTCCGAAAAGCCGTTTTCGGTATGCTTTCTTCTTGAACCCGTAACTGATGATACCCCGATCGTAAGTCTATCTTTGAATAAAAACTCGACCCTTGTAGTTGATCGAATAAGTCGTCAATCCTCGGTAGTGGATACCGATTCTTGATGGTGAGTTTATTCAACTCTCTGTAGTCGATACACATTCTGAATGTCCCGTCCTTCTTTTTCACAAAAAGAACTGGAGCTCCCCAAGGCGAGAAACTCGGTCTGATGAATCCCTTATCCATCAACTCTTGAAGTTGTGTGGACAATTCCTGCATTTCAGAAGGTGCTAATCGATATGGAGATCTGGCTACAGGTGCGGCTCCTGGTACCAAGTCGATGTGAAATTCGACTTGTCGATAAGGCGGTAGTCCTGGCAAGTCTTCAGGAAAGACTTCAGGAAATTCTTTTACTACCGGAATATCTGTCAACTTCGGCCCATCGGTCTTCTTGTCTACTACATGTGCTAGAAAGGCAATATAACCTTTCCGTAAGTATTTCTGTGCTTTCATGCAATTGATGATCCGCAATGGGGTGTCACGCTTCTCTCCATGTATAACAAGTGTCTCTTCGTTCGGTAGTGGTAGACGAATGATCTTCTCGTGGCAAACGACTTCAGCTCGATTTTTGGATAGCCAATCCATGCCAACCACTACATCGAAACTACCCAATTCGACGGGTAAGAGATCGATATTGAATTTTTGTTCACCAAGTTCTAAGGTACACTCCTTAACAACTTCTCCCGTCTCTATTAGTCTACCGTTAGCCAATTCTATAGAATATGGAACATCTAGTTTACTAGGTTCCAAGTGCAGAATATTTTTAAATTCTATAGAGATAAAACTAAAATCGGCTCCGGTATCAAATAATATGGATGCGAAATGATCATTAAGGAGAAACGTACCAGTGACCACATTAGGGTCTTGGCGCGCATCCTTGGCTCCAATCACAAAAGATCGACCACGAGCTTGAATCTCTTTAGGACAGTCTCTCTTGTAGTGATCTTTGCTTCCGCATCCAAAACATCCTTGATTACGACCATTCCCGTTTCCATTCCTGTTACCAAATCCACTTCCCGATCCTGTATTATTTCCCGTTCCCCAACATGACTCGGTATGGTGGCCAAGCTTGCCACACTTGTCACACTTGACAAGCCGACAATCACCCACGTGATGAAACTTGCATCGCTCACACTTAGGTAAATTACCAGCGTACTTCTTAGGACCAGTGTCGTTTGTGGCTACAAACATCCTTGCATCCTTTTGCTGGTTATTCTGTCGCCTGTTGTTGTTGTTGTTGGGGTTATTGTTATTGTTGTTGTAGTTGTTGTTACTGTTGTTGTTATTACCACGGGTTCCCTTCTTGAAATTTGAGTAATTCCTCTTCCCACGGTTGGAAGACTCAACATGTGTTTCCTTCTTGTCATCACCTTTCTCAGTGAATATCTTCATCCTGACCCCGTCTTCAGTAAGACTCACGGCTATAGTCACAGCCTGAGTAATGGTCGTGGGTTTAGCTGCAGTAACCAGACTTCGAATCTTGTCAGAAAGTCCCCAGATGTAGCGTTCGATACGCTTGTATTCTGGTGTTACAAGATAAGGAATTACACGGGACAGATCGTGAAATCTTTGAGTATAACCCGTGATATCAGCTCCGACCATGGTCAGGTTCCAAAACTCGTTCTCCAACTTCTGGAGTTCAGCACGAGAACAGTATTTATCCCTCATACGTTCCTTCAATTCATCCCACGTTAACGCATAAGCAGCGTTTTCACCCAAAGTTTGCACTTGTAGGTTCCACCATGTAAGAGCCTCGTTGAGAAACAAGCCAGTAACGAAAGTGACTTGCTGATTAGCGGAACATCTGCTCATTCTTATAGTGGAATCCGTTTTCTCCGTCCATCTCACATAAGCCACAGCACCACCTGTGCCATCATAGTTAAGCGGCTTGCAGTCTAGAAACTGCTTGAATGTGCACCCTGAAATTGGACAACGGATTTTGAATGAGCACACAGTGAATCGCACGAATAGATTAAGAATGAAATTTGGTAAGTTGTAACAGAATAGCTAAATGTTACCCGTATTATTGGTTCCACC
This sequence comes from Helianthus tuberosus, assembly GCA_030545235.1. Lineage (NCBI taxonomy): Eukaryota > Viridiplantae > Streptophyta > Magnoliopsida > Asterales > Asteraceae > Helianthus > Helianthus tuberosus. The sequence continues at coordinate 54,502,200 of CM060417.1, read as the reverse complement.
TGAAGTACCGCCTGGACCCTGGCCTCCCGATCCGCCGGTGCCTCCAGTTTGTTCGACACGGGATGCCTCATACAGCGCGATAGCTTGAGCGATTCTCTGTTCTATAAGTGCATTCAGTTCCGCCTCTGTCGTAGGCATTGGTGGAGGTGGGGGTGGATTAACTGTCTGTGAACGTAAAACTTTCTTCGGTGGCATGATTCTTCCAAAGGAGAAATAGAATAAAGATTAGACGTTGATTTGGTTTGTAATAATAAAAAAAATATTCATAACATTAATAGCAATATCACCACCAAACATATAATGCGAGTAAATAAGTTAATATAAACGATAAGATATGTCCAACCAGACCACTCAGATGCATTTAATATATAACACCAAGTTTTATATATATATAGTCAACCGGTTACATAATCGTTTGAAAGGAACAAAAATAGACTCGGGCTACATAACCCGGTCATACTAGTCTAGTACAACAAAAGAAATAACAACATCTTCCTTCCAACTGTGTGACTCGCTGTAAGTCGGTTGTCTTCAAACTTGGTGAAGCATCAATATGTACACAAAACGGATATAGATACCCGTCCCAAAAGCACGATACCTGCAAACATAGACTATGGTGGGGGAAATACCGGTGGTGGAATAGGGAATAATAACCTGCGAACATCAGAAACCCTACCCTCCAAATCAAGCACCAAATGGTGAAGGAACACACTCTGCTGCTCGAGCGCCAGTACACGGGCAGGTAGATCCACTGGTGGTATATCCACTGGTGGCATCTCCACTGGTGGCATCTGCGGTGGTAGTGGGGGTAGAGGGGGTGACCCTGGTGGTAGTGGTGGAGCATGAAGTACCATACCAATGAGGTGAGTAAGCTCATCCTCGAGTTCGCTAACTCGTCGTATAACAAAGTCTATCTGATGCTCAAGTGTCTGAACACGAGCCCGTAACTCGATAGTAGCAGCTGGGTGGTGCACTGGGTGATATGGATCGGTAAGGGGCATAACATGTGGGTATAGATCCATGTCCCCAGGTGGTACATGGGCGTGTCCTGAGGGTCCTGCCTCGTCAGTATGGTCTACGTGTGGTAGAATAGGAACAACATGATCATGTGCATGGACAACTGGCTCATCAGGTATGACATCATCCAGCTCAATGTCTCCATTGCGCTGTAGGCCAATGGCCTGCAGTGCGGATGAAGTAACAGATGCGTAAGAAGAAGCATCTGAATCAGTATCAGAATCAGAAGAAATGACAATAACCGGGACTACCGGTGCAGCGACCTCCAAAATAACCAAGTCATGAACATCCCCATCTCCCAACTCATCCCCAAAATGCTCCACAGGAATCACAGGAACTACCGCGTCGTCCTCCTCCTCGAGGTCGTCAATGAAATGCATAATGGCAAGAGGAAGGACATCCAAGGGTATAACCTCTATCACATGTTCACCCGCTGGGTGACCTATGATAACAACCTCGTTGAGTAGAGGGGGCACATCTAGCACATCATCATCAATGATGTCTCCTAACATGTAAGCGTCCATAATGTCACCACCAATCGCGAACGGCTGAAAGTCATCCAAATCATCGTCAGATGCCGACTCGCTGTCGGACGTAATGACCTGGACTGCCGGTACATACTCGTCATCGGAGGATAGCTCCATCGGGTCTACGTCGTCGTATATGTTGCTTCCTTCAGAGGAAGACATGATATCCTGAGAAATAAGTTGTTCGACATGTATGAGCATTTGTTATTTTACATATATACACGAAATGTATTTTTCACATAAGGTTCATTTTAAGTTATCCTACTTGAGTTGTGTGGATTAACTTAAAGTTGCATGTCTACCATTTAGATGACTAAGACACTAATGTCCTTGCTTGATTTGTATGCGATGAATTCTTGTTGAAAATGGACCATGAAAAATGTTTATGCGAATGAAAACATGTGTTTGTGTTTAGATGGTTTTCATGAGAGATCCCTAGTGATTGTAGACTTAGACTCAATAAAGAATCCTGGTTCACTACAATCGATGCTCTGATACCAAGCTGTCACACCCGCTCATAGCGGAAACGCAAGGTGTGATCTGTCTGGTTTTCATTGCATAAATATCGATGTACATGAACAAGCTATATGAATAAACATACTCCATTGCCATTACATAGTGTTTCAAAAGATTACAACATGAGTTTAGTGTGTCGGTTACAAACCATTAACATGAAAATAAAGCGTTATTGTTTCATACATTAACTTGAAATAAACTACTAAAGGTTAAGCCATCATATTTCCTCAAAGAGGCGGAATATAATAGTTAAACCCTCCAAAAGATGGCATGGAGTTCCGGTACTTGTTTTCTTGACTGGGAAATCCGACATGGTCCTTTAATTCCCTGAAATACATGTTAAGTTTGGAAAACATCAACAAAAGTTGGTGAATTCATGCAGTTTAGTTGTAAACGATGTATGAAAAACGTGAGTTGTAGTATGTAAAGCGTCAATGAAATCGTTGATCATTAATGTTTTGCAAGGACATTAATATGTGTGACGAACTAGGAAGCAAACCAACCCTAGACGATTTTATGCCGATTCCTATCGACTGGGACACAAACGCACTCTTCCGTAGGGGTCCATGACCAAGAGTGGGGCTCGCCAAAACCCATTAGATCTAAGCCTTTGTTCCTTGGTCCAAACTGGATTAATGGTGCTTATAGTATGGCCCTAATTCGCACATGATCTATGGTGTTTCATTCCCTAACTTTAACATACTATGAACATGTATCCTCCCCGATAGTTGTAAAGTTTGTAAAACATTTAAATGAATAGGGGAACATGAACTCACAGTATCGCGTCCTGAAAATAGATGAAAATAAGACCTCACGTGCGGTCGTCCTGAATAGCGTGGCGACCTACAAACGTTCTTATTTTTGTTAGACACTTCGGTCTTTGTAATAACTTGAGTACAAGTCTTATGTCTTATATGTGCGTAAGACTTGTATGTCTTTACTGTTCGTTAACTGTGTACTCGATGTATGAGTTGTTCAAATGTTCGTTAACTGTGTATTCGATGAATGAGTTGTATAGTCGGATCTCGTCCGATGAATCTCGTGTCTTATGTGTATCCGTCGTATGGTTGTGTTCACGAAAATGGTATCATTGGGCCAAGCCCATGTTTTCATGTTATTGGGCTTAAATAGTGCTGGGCCCCAAATAGTGTTGGGCCTCAATAGTGTTGGGCCCCAAATAGTGCTGGGCCTCAATAGTGTTGGGCCTCAAATAGTGCTGGGCCTCAATAGTGTTGGGCCTCAAATAGTGCTGGGCCTAAATAGTGTTGGGCTTGAATAGTGTTGGGCTTGTATAGTGTTGGGCTTGAATAGTGTTGGGCTTGTATAGTGTTGGGCTTGAATAGTGTTGGGCTTTGGCCCACTTGTTTGGTGTTTGGGCTTTAGCCCATGTGTTTGGTGTTTGGGCTTTGGCCCATGTGTTTGGTGTTTGGGCTTAGCCCATGAGTTTATGTTAAGCCCAATGTGAAGTTAAGCCCATTAAGAAAACTAAGCCCATTATGTGTAAGTAGCCCATTTGTAAGAATAATCTATTAAGTATATTAAGCCCATTTGTTTATAAAAATAGCCCATTAATATAAGTAAGCCCATTTGTAGAAAAATAGCCCACTAATTCATGTTAGCCTTTCATTTTTATAAAAACTCTTTTTATAAAAATTAACTAAGTATAGATGTTAGTAATAAAAACATACTAGCTTTTATAAGTTTATAAACATCCGAAAATTTGTTATCGATAGTATATTTATATTTCGTGTCGAAAGATCGTCTAACGTCGAAGTAACTCCCCGGATTGGTGACTCGTTTAAGGATTCGTCCGTTGTCCGTTTTGACCATAATTGGTGTCCGATTATTAGAATCGTCCGTAACTCGTTTTAAGGCGTTATTATGTGAAGTCTTGTAAGACTTTGTTTGTAATTTATCATGTGTTTATTTGTGTGATTATATTCAAGTTCCTCATTTGATAAATATAACTAATATCATCAAATAATCACATAACACATAAATTGTTAAATCACCTAAATATATATTTTCTAAAAATATATATTTATACTAACTTTGTTTTTTTTTTTATAAAAAGAATTCTTTACATATTTTTAAATCTTGTAAAGGTTTAGCCAAATATGTTATTATTTTATAAAGATAAAGTTTTTATAAAATTTGGCCATATAACCTTTGTATTTTTATCTTAACCATGTTTAATTAAACATATTATTTTCTTTATCAAATCACCAACCATTTAATCAACATCTTAACTAAACATTATAAGACTTTTATAACACTAAATCATCAAGATGATAAGCAAATCATGTAGGGTTTTAAACATGATCCATTCATATGTTAACTAGTTCAAAAACAAGGTTTAATTCTAGTTTAAACAACTTTTATAAAAATCTTTTGTTGTATGTTAATTTTTATAATCTTGTGAAAGTTTTGTTTTTAAACATAAACCCTAAATACTTTCACAAGATCACTAGATATGATCATTCCTTTAATCCTTAATGTTAAAACCCTTTAACATAATCATGTATAATTTTTAGATCATATCTATAAACATCTTCTAACACTTTATTTGTATTCTAATCATCATAACAACATCAAATATGCATATCACAAGTCTTGATTCACAATATAAACAAACATAATTATATGATGATTTTTATCTTTGCTTCTTTGTATTTTTCTTATCCATTATGTATGATTATATATGGTTATTATTAATTATAATAACAATCATAAACATAATATGTAAAAAAAATAGAAACTTACTTCTAGCACTAGGCTAGGGATGATCTTTAGAGATTATTAAGAACAAGGAATATGATGATCTTGATGTTAAACCACTTTGGTATGGATGAAAAACCCTTTCTTTTGCTTCCAAAAGCCTTAGATCACTCTATGTTCCAAAGAAATCCATGTTGTTTATGAAGAAGATGATAAAGATAATTGGGTTTTTAGTGGGTGTTCTTGATGAAAGGATGAAGATGATGAGAGAATTATCTTATGTGTGTGTAGGATGTGGTGTAAAAGTGGTAGTAACTTAAGGGTTAAGTGTCATGATAATTATCTAATTCCATCCACTAGTAAACATAATAATATCTAGATATTATTTTTACTAACATAAACAAGGGGGTGGGACCCCTTGTTCACGGTTATGAGAGGGGGGGGGGGTCTCATGTGGTAAAATATAACTTAGAAATTTTAAGTCTTTCAAATGAAGTATAAGTTGTAAACATTTAGATGTTTAAGTTTTGCAATGTTTCCGAGATGATTCGCGACTTGAAATGTCCATAAACTAGTTTTTCAAGACCAAAAATAATGAGCACTAGTTCACTAGTTGTGCCAAAATGTAGTTCGGATAATTGTTTAGCGCTCGTTTCGCAAATAAATAGGCGAAAGGTACGCTTATGGAAGGTATAGGGAAAATTCCAGTTATGCGTGAAATTGATATTTCATAAGTATGTTTATATGAAATTGATGCCTAAACATCAATTTTTGCATCTTGTATTAAAAATACAATTGCTGAATTTTTCGGAAAATTAATGAAATGGTCATTTTTGGCGTATTTCGGACAGTTTTTAGTGCTACCGGGCATTGGTAGAATATTAACCAAACACTTGTATTCCCACATAGGGTTTAATATATAATTGATGTTGGACTCTCATCCGAGTCTTTAAGATGTCATTTTTGATGTTTTCTGCGGATTCGGAGTTTTCGTCAGCACTCTAGTTCACTAGGCACTACTCTAGTGGTTTCGATGAATTGTTTGCACTATATCAAATGTACCCAATAAAAATGAATCATGTGTAATAACCAATGAATATTCCTTGAGTTTTCTAAGATGTATACCATGTAATCATGCAGTCAGAATATTCAAAACACATGTTTGTATAATGTAAATCACTGTTTTAAAAGTAAGTAAATTACCCGAAAGTGGCAGTTGTCACAGCATAATCCTGTCATTTTCCTCAACGGATATTCTTCAGAAGCGAAAATGATCGAACGAAGTCATTTTCCTCAACGGGTTCTTCGGAAATGGAAAATGAAGGATTTAACTAAACATATATTCATTTCCCTCAACGGATATTCTTCAGAAGTGAAAATGAATGGATGATTCATTTTTCCTCAACGGGTTCTTCGTCAGAAACGGGAATGAAGGAATAATCAACGGATATTCATTTCCCTCGACGGATACTCTTCAGAACGAAAATGAACAAACGGAGTCATTTTCCTCAGCGGGTATTCTTCAGAATTGGAAATGAAGGATTAAACAAACGGATATTCATTTCCCTCGACGGATACTCTTCAGAACGAAAATGAACAAACGGAGTCATTTTCCTCAACGGGTATTCTTCAGAATTGGAAATGAAGGATTAAACAAACGGATATTCATTTCCCTCGACGGATACTCTTTAGAACGAAAATGAACAAACGGAGTCATTTTCCTCAACGGGTATTTTTCAGAATTGGAAATGAAGGATTAAACAAACGGATATTCATTTCCCTCAACGGATATTCTTTCAAAAGTGAAAAATGAATAGCTAGTTCATTTTTCCTCAACGGATGCTTCATCAGAAATGGAAATGAATAGGGTTAACTCTAGACACATGACAGAACTTGCTGTGATTTCCGTTCACTAAATTCCATAATTATGTATGCATCCATAATTACGTAATTTCTTGCATAGTAATCACAGTTTGTTTTATAATGTGAAGGGGATAGAATTTGAACAAGATCGAGACAACTTATGATTAGGTCAACACATCAACACACAAGCACATAATTGTTTTCTTGGATATACATTTTGTTATCATCTTGTTATTAATTGTTATTAACTTGATGTCGATTTGAACATGGGTATTCAAGGTACACCAGGAACCCAGTCGATGGACTTCAACGTCCTCAAGAATCTATCTGAAAATAGGGTGATCTTCCAAGAATTCGACTTCTGATTACCAGGAATCATAACATTCGAATTAAGGTACACAATAATTAAGGACTTACGGAAATACCCTTAGGTACCCTATTAAGGATTTATAGTGGTATATTGGGTATTCATCCAGTGTTGTAACTTGTGCCTTGTACTTTGTTTCTTTGGAAGAAATGTGTACTTAGGTTCTTCGTGGAAATCGCAAGAAATCAAAAGATGGGAGGAATGCGGTTCCTTGATTGTCGGTATCGTAGGGGATATGTCGTTTATTCATGTAACCACAATTGTACATTGCAATGTAAATAAAGGATTTATTTATAAACAACAACAACAACTGTTTCATAGATCGTGACAACAAAAGAAAATAATACACAAGGCTTGATTATTTTCTAAATAGCGTTATCTTCTGTAGGTCAGATACTCATCCCTGCGCTGGATTTGCATTAGCAAGCCTTGGGCAATTCCTACGAAAATGGCCCATCTCGCCATAGTTGTAGCAAGACCCCGGTGGAAAACGAGCTTGAGCAGGGTTGTTTCCAGCTTGATTTGGTGCAGTTGCGGTTGGGCAAACCCTTGCTGTATGACTTATAAGTTCACAAATTTGGCACTTGCGGCACTTCTCACCAGCATGATGATGAAGGTTACATTGATTGCACAAGGGTGCAGTTCCGTTGTATGGCTTTCTTGCAGGGGGTTGAGCTGGTTGGTTGGGGATGGCTTGATCATTGTGAGCGACTAAGGCGAAGTTTTGAGAAACCTTTCGCTTCTTTAACTTCTTGGAGGATTCAGTCTGTTCATCCTTTGGTTTCGATTCCATGATCGATTTCTTGTCACCCTTTCGAAAAAGTTTACCTTTCCTGATCCGTGATTCAGTCAAGGTTGCAGATAGCTCAATGGCCTGTCTAACTGTAGTAGGGTTGCTACCAGTCACAATGTCTTGTATTGAGTCAGGGAGGCCATCAATGTATTTTTCGATTGCCTTATCCAAAGGCGTAGCCATGTTCGGGCATAACAGACTCAACTCCTCATACCTATCAGTGTAAGCCCGATGCTCCCCACTATCTTGCTTTAAATCATCAAATTCCCTTTCGAAAGCCCTCAGTTCATGACGAGGACATAACTCCTTCATCATAAGGGCCCTAAGCTCGGCCCAAGTCTGTGCTAAAGCAACCTCAGCACCACGGTCTCTCATAACCCCGTTCTACCATGTAAGAGCCCTCTTCTGAAACACACTGGAAGCAAACTCGGCCTTGCGATTATCAGGACACTAAACGTGATGAAACGTACTCTCAGTGCTCTCGAACCATTGTAGGAGCCCAGTTGCTCCTTCAGAACCACTAAACTTGAGTGGCTTAGCCGAATTGAAACTCTTGAAATTGCGTGGAGCATTATTGTTGTTGTTGGCTTGGTTCAGTTGAGCAATAAGATTTGGGAAAGCAGCAGCCATTTGCTACGCGATGATTTCTGCCAGTTCGGCATTCGCTATCTGATTGTCGCGCCGAGGAGGCATTCTAAAAGGAGGGAAACATGAAAGGAAACGAGCGAGATGATTAGATGAAAAGGATGAGGTGATACAAAATTTGACAAAAGCAAAGATGGTGGTCATTTGTTTGTTACCACAAGGCAAACAAACGACTCATTGTGACTAATCAAAGTAAATGGGTTAAAAATAATGTATCGCGAAGACATGCTCGCCTATAAGTGAACACTCACCCCAAGAGTTCCCAGGTAAGAGTGACTGGTCCAATTATGTGGATTTGTACGAACACTCTAGCCCTAGACAGAAAACCCAGGGTACAGGCATTCACTCTTCCAGTTTGCACGTGTTCACACTATTTAGGACCCAAAACTTTGACGAGGTTTTGAAAACTCAAAGGGGTTCAAAACCTTATAACATAGGGTTCAAAACCTTACAATATAGGGTTCAAAACCTAGTAATCAATCATCCAAGAACAGATGATTAATTTTCAAAGTGGATTCGGAATTGATGTTCTCGTTGTGGTTATCACCTAAGGATAGGTGACGGTTTTTGTTTTTAAAAATCTAAACATAAATCTTCTTGCGTTAGGGTCCTAGAAAGGTTATAGTCTAGGTCAAAGCATTACTAATAACCTAATTCCCTATAACCATTGGCTCTGATACCAACTTTTCTCTCACACCCCGACCACGTAAAACAACAAAACGTGGCGGAAACGTCGGGGAGTGTTGTAACAGAATTAATTGTTTCACAACCATGGAAATTAATGTTACGTTTTATTTATCAAACAAGAGGGTTACATTGTCTTAAAACAAGAAACAAAGAGTACATAACATAATTTAACTAGTTCTTGCTTCGTTTTAAGTCACTAAGGCACAGGTCCGCCTAAGTGTGTCTCGGTCATCCTATGCAACAGTTCCTGAAAACACATGTGAAAATAGGTACGTCAGCATAAAAATGCCTGTGAGATACATAGGTTTTGAGAAAATAGGATTCATGACTTGGGTTTAAAGAAAGTGTTTAATAAGAAGTAGTCATGAATCTTGTTGAGTGTTTTCTTTCATAAATCATTTGAAAAGCAATGAATAAATCAAATGATATGTACGTATAACAGAACAATGTATGGTTAAGTGAATAACCAAGTAAAATGAGTCTGTATAAGTTAAGTTATTTGTAAAACGATGTTAATGGTTGTAGATGTAATATGTCTAAACTGAAATGGTTTAAATAACGCTACGATATGTAATACCATAAAAGCACTTATATATAGGAAGTACCAGCGGCTTATCCACCATGTTTTTATCGTATTACACGTCGCCTCGTTACTTAAATCACTTACCCAAACAACCACCAAGATGTAATGTTTAACAATTGTAGAAATGTTTATGTATGGTCAAATGTCTATTGGCAAATGTAATTCATGTAATGTGTAAACAATGTTATGTATGGAAAGTAGAATGAGACTACTTGAACCATAAGTAAAAAAAGTACAAAACAAAGTATTTGAATAATTCAAAGTTATGCTTTGTAGAATAATGTATCAAACTGTTCATATAGTCAATGGTTACAAACGGTTCACACAATCAAAAGGTTACAAATGGTTCAGATAAATCAAACGGTTACAAATGGTTCATATAAATCAAACGGTTATAAATGGTTCAAAATGTAGAACAATGTGTCCATATGATGGATGAGCATATGCAACAAAAATGTAATGTAAAACAGTGTGTCCATATGCTGGATGAGCATATGCTACAAAATGTAATGTAAAACAGTGTGTCCATATGCTGGATGAGCATATGCAACAAAATGTAATGTAAAACAATGCACTAGGTATGTACTAAATGGACATAGATAGTGTGAAATGCATGAAATCATGTACTATATGTGTACTAATGGACATAGCTAGCATATGATATGAAAACATGGAAAAGCACGAAAGTAACAACTAGGCACATGTGTTTCACCCCAAAACAGTTTGAAAACAGTAAAAGAGGGGTCTATGTACTCACTTGAGATTGCCTAGAAGTCCTTGAGTAACAACCAAACAATGCTAGAGATCACGAAAATCAAACGGCACCTAATATAGGTAACTACGTTAATAACCGGACCTAAATAGGGAGATCGGATAGAATGAGGTTTCGTAAACCAAATGATTGTTGGAAATCATATGATATGGTTTAACAACGCCTACATACTAAAATGAAACCTAACCTAAGTGCTTACGACCCATTACGACCCGTTTAGGTGGCTTATGCTACTTTAACGTGTTGTTCGCGTAAAACGCGTTCGGATCGCCTAACTAGTCCTATGATAAGTAAAATATGCCTTAACATGTCTAATATTGTTGCCAAATCAGTTTAGATATCAAAAATTATGTTACATATGCTTAAAATGAATTTTGGCGTAAAAAGGGCATTTCGGTAATTTACCTAAGGCATATTAACTACCTATCATACAACTAACTAAACGTCGTGACCATAAGGTATAACCTCGGAAGGTTATTCCCTATACAACTATGGTCACCTAATGTGTTTGGTCGGATCCTAAAGATCGACCAAACGAGTCGGGTTCGAAAGTATAAGCGATTGTTTAGATCGCTTACCTTACGACCCTATACAAGCACTAAAACTATAAGTGACGAGCTAAGCATGTTAAAACATGCTTAACTAAGTTAGAAAACAAGTTTGGTATCAAAACAAATGGTTTTGATACCTAAAAGTAGTTTGGTTACAAAATACGCAAGAATACGCATTTTGGCCGAAACTACGACTCGTCACCGAGCCTAGATAACGTGGTAATCAGTAGGCATAGTCACAAGGGACTATAACCATCGTGATTACGCTCATGTTGTGAAGTTCAACCAAACTTCATGTTGACCATAAACTGGTCAATGCAGAAAACACTAAAAGAACGAAAGAGGACTTACAACGGATCCAAGAACGAAAGCTTTGATCCGAATATTCTCAGGTATGAAGTGATAAACACATCAACTTAGAGAACAAATTCAGATTCAAAGGTGTGGGTTTTGAGTTGTGAACTTGAGGGGTATTTATAGATTTCTTAGGACTGTTAAGATCGTTCATAAAAAACCGAGCCGCAATCTCATCCATACATGTGTACCCATGGTTTTGTAATACCATGGGTACATCAAAATGGCCCCTAGTATCAGGAAATACCATGTGCAAGTGGGTTTTGTGAGTGTAACAGCTGGATCAAGCTGGAAACAGCTATTTGCTGGTCTGGGGAAGCTTTACGGACCGTATGGTCCATCCCTTAGGGACCGTATGTGGTCTGCAGACCAGCAACTTTCAAAAGTTGACAGTTTAGCCCCTGCACTTGAGAATCTTGCATTTTAATGCATTTCTTGCACGTTTAAGCCCCGTTAACCCCACTTCAAGACTCTAAAATGAAGTTAAAGTATAGGGAACTTGAAATATGCTCAAAAATATGTCGGATGTTGGTTCGTTTGGCCGTACGGTTGCGTTGTTCGGTTTATTACGACGGAAGTCGTAACGGACGCAAAAACGGTCCAAATTGCGCGACGAATGGATTTTTCTTATGCCAAACACTAAAAGCGTTCGTGTGAAACCTGTGCCTCCAGGACCATCAAACAAATACCAAATCAATGAAATATTGTGTTTTCATACTTGGGATTTGTATAAATATGTGTATCATGTGCACATATCAATTCATATTCGATTTCGAGCTTTAAATCGCATTCTGGAAGGTTATACGCGATCTGATGCGTAAATATAACCAGTTTAATGCAAAAAACACTCCGTAACCGTGATATAGGCTTAGCATACCTTAAATAACCTTTACATAACTTAGAAATAAGTTTTGGATGGTTTGGTGTGTCGAAATCAAGTTTGTTCGATCGTAGGGACTATTTGCGTCACACTGCGAAACTATACCGATTTGTATAGTAACAAACATTCCAGAACTTGATCATAAGGTAAACATGCTCTAAATATACTTTACATAGCTTAGAAATAGGCTTTGAGGTGTTTTGGTGCGCAAAAATAAACTTTATTGATCAATAGGGACTAAAAGCGTCAAAAAGTACATAAGCTTGCATTTTCACGCATATCTTACGTTCTGAATATATCCGGACATCCAAAAATTTATGTAATCATTAAAATATTTTATTTTAGTGATTGGCATGATAAAATTCCACTCGTCGCGTAATTTGGATCGTTTTTGCGTTCGTTACGATTTCCGTCGTAATTAACCGAACAACGCAACCGTACGACCAAACGAACCGACATACGAGATATTTTTGAGCACATTTAAAGTTCCCTATACTTTGACTTTATTTTAGGGCCTTGAAATGGGGTTAACGGGGCTTAAAAGTGCCAAAAAATCAAGTTTTACAAGTACAGGGACCATTTTTGAAATTTCTGGCAGATACATTGAACTTGGTCCATTTTTTAGGTTTTGATGGCTTTAACCCAAGGTTTTGCACTCTATGGGCTGGAATTTGATGGTTTTAAGTATTCCCATGGTTTTGAAAACCATGTGCCCACATGGAGGGTCAAGATCAAGGCACGAAATGCGAGAAACGATCCTAACGGTTCTCCGAAATCTATAAATACCCAAGCTCTCATTCCATTTTCCTCACACCTCAATCTAATTTTATGCTCTAATTTGGAGCTTTATGCTTCATACCTGAGTATTTAGATCAAGTTCTTCCTAGCTTGGACCCTTTGTAAGTTTCTTTCATGCTTTTATGCGTTTTAAGCGTAAAAGTCAAACAGTGTTTGACTTTCTGCTTTGACCAGTCTATGGTCAACACGAAGTTCATTTGAACTTCGTAACGTGAGCGTAATCATGATGGTTATAGTCTCTTGTGACTATACATACTGATTACCACGTTATTTAGGTGTAGTGACGAGTCATAGTTTCGGTCAAAATGCGTATTCTTGCGTATTTTGCAACCAAACTATTCTTGGGTATCAAGACCCTTTGTCTTGATATCAAACTTGTTTTCTAACTTCGTTAAACATGTTTTAACATGTTTAGCCCGTCACTTTAGGTTTAGTGCTTATATAGGGTCGTAAGATAAGCCGTCTAAACAACCGCTTAGACTTTCGAACCCGACCCGTTTGGTCGATCATTAGGATTCGACCAAGCATTTATTATGACCATAGTTGTATAGGGAATAACCTTCAGAGGTTATACCTTATGGTCACTTCGTTTAGTTAGTTGTATGATAGGTAATGTATATGCCTTAGGAAAATGACCAAAATGCCTTTTTTACGCATAAATTCATTTTAAGCATATGAAACATAAATTTTGGCATCTAAACTGATTAGGCAATATTATTAGACATGTTAAGGCATATAATACTTGTCATAGGACTAGTTAGGCGGTCCGAATGCGTTTTACGCGAACGACGCGTTAAAGTGGCGTAAGCTACCTTAACGAGTCGTAATGGGTCGTAAGCACTTAGGTTAGGTTTCGTTTTAGAATGTAGGCTTTGTTAAACCATATTACATGAGTCCCTACACTCATTTGGTTTACGAAACCTCATTTTATCTGATTCTCCCGATTTAGGTCCGTTTATTAACTTAGTTACCTATATTAGGTGTCGTTTGATTTCCGTGATCCCTCTAGCTTGCTTGGTTGTTATTCAAGACTTCTAAGAATTCTCAAGTGAGTATATAGTTCCCCTCTTTTACTATTTTCAACTATTTTGGGGTGATACACATGTGCCTACTTGTTACTTTCGTGCTTTTCATGCTTTTATATTATATACTTGCTATGTTCATTAGTACGTATATAGTAAGTGATTTCATTATGTTTTGCTATGTATGTTCTCTTAGCATGCTAGCACATTGATTTTCATGTTACATTTTGTTGCATATGTTCATCCAGCATATGGACACATTGTTTTACATTTTGAATTGTTTTGAACCGTTAAAATTGTTGGTTTATGTGAACCATTTGAATCTGATTGATTATGTGAACCGTTTGAATCTGATTGATTGCATGAACCATTTGAAACTGTTTGAACTGTTGGGTTAGGGAAGTGATTAGGTAACGGGGTGGGTGTAATGTGTTAAAAGAATGGTGGATACGTCGCTGGTACTTCCTATATATAAGTGCTTTTAACACATTATATATTGTTGCGTTATCAAGTTCACTTGGGCAAGGTTATCAAAACAAAGTTATATTACAAGGTTTTCCTAACAATACAAAACATTCAAGTTTTATTTCAAAAACGATTTACAATTTGGGTTTACTTAAACAAATGTTTTGAGTAAGATTCATGGTATCGAGGAATTATAAATTATAACAAATATGTTTTAACTTGGTTATTTCAATTCACAATCTAAACATTTTACAAAACTAGTTTTTCTGATATCGAATAACAAAGTTGTTTGAGTTATTTCAAAAGGTAAAACGAGCCATGAATCTGACACTCACATAAAACCTATGTACTCGCCGGCATTTTTATGCTGACGTATTTTCACATGTGTTTCAGGTACCATAGTTGATGATGTTAGATGATGATATTGGTGTATGCTCACATAGGAATGGACGAGGCCTTAGTGACTTAATAACAATGGAAGTTAATTTGTTCATGTTTTGTTTCTAATTTCAAATGTAATGTAATACATTTAATTTAATAAAACAGAACTTCAATCCATGTGTTATGAAACAATGATTCTGTTACAACACTCCCCGACGTTTCTGCCATGATTTGTTGTTTTATCGTGGTCGGGGTGTGACAGAAAAGTTGGTATCAGAGCTCATGGTTATAGGGAATTAGGTTATTAGTAATGCTTTGACCTAGTCTATAACCTTCCTAGGACCCTAATGCGAGTTCACTTGCGTTTAGTCATAAAACAATATCGTCACCTATCTTTAGGTGACAACCACAATGAGAACATAAATTTCGAATCCGCTTTGAAAACTAGTCATCTGTTCTAGGATGATTTATTATAAGGTTTTGAACCCTCTAAGCTTACAAAAAGATTTTGAAAATAATCACCCACCCTTCCGAATGATTTGTTTTGGCTTAGTGCCTTCCTAATTTTCAAAATCTCGTCAAAGTTTGGGCCTTATAGTGTGAACACGTGCAATCTAGAAGAGTGGATGCCAGTACCCTGAATTTTCTGTCTAAGGCTAGAGTATTCGTACAAATCCGCAGTATCGGACCAGTCACTCTTACATGGGAACTCTTGGGGTGAGTGTCCACTTATAGGCGAGCATGTCTTCGCGATACATTATGAGGACCTATTTACTTTGATTCAACATCTGTGTGTCATTTTTTTGTTTTGTGGTTCAAACAAATGACCATCATCCATGCTTTTTTGGTCGGTAATTGTAACCTCCTATTCTTGCCCAATGCCATTTCACTTGTTTTCTCCCATACTTACTCCTTTAGAATGCCTCCACGATGAGATTATCAGATACCTAATGAAGAACTGGCAGGTATTATTACGCAGCAAATGGCTGCTGTACTCCAAAACCTCATTGCTCAAGTTAACCAAGCCCTCAATATCAACAATAATGCTCCCTGTAACTTCAAGACGTTCAACTCAGCAAAGCCATCAAATTTTTCTAGGTCTCAAGGAGCAACTGCACTTCTGCAATGGTTCGAGAGTTTAGAGAGCACCTTCAGACATGTTCAGTGTCCATACGAGCGAAAGGTTGAATTCGCATCCAGTGTCTTTGAGAAACGAGCTTTAACATGGTGGAATGGTGTGATGAGAGATAGGGGTGCCGAGGTAGCACTGGCTCAAACATGGGAAGAGCTTCGAGCTCTAATGATGAGGGAATTCTGTCCTCGTCATGAGATTAGAGCATTGGAAAGGGAATTCGACGATCTTAAGCAAGATAGCGGTGAGCATCGAGCCTACACGGACCGTTATGAGGAGTTATGTCACACCCCCAAAATCCACATGCGGAGTACCACCGCTTGGAGGCGTGACTGACCAGGATCTTAGTCACCAATCACAATGAACTCACGAGTATATTTAAATAAAACCTTCATTTATTAACAATAGTGTTACAACGTTACAATATTTCACAGTTTACAGCGGAAGCATATTTAATTCGTTAAGTGTTTATTAACCACATGTAAAAACTCTTAGTCTTGTGTTGTGTTTCCATGTAACTCGACCCATGACCACTCCAGCTTCCCAGACAGCAAGTTCCAATGTTATACACCTAAAGGCCTGCATGGCATGTAACAACAAATCAACAACAAAGTTGAGCGAGTTCACAGTTGGTGTTCATTGTTAAGTTGTTTCAAAAAAACCAGGAATTCATTTGTAAGTTGTAAGTTAATCAGTTTACCCTGTTTCCCAAACATATCCATAGTTGGTGGGGGCTTCCCCATGTTAACCACTAGACCTGTTACCATATCGACCACTGACTAAAGTAAGTTGGTGCCCTAGCGTCGATGTCAATCATCATAGATGTGCCCTGATCCATTAGTTCATGCCCGTCCTCTGCGGCACGGTGTGAGGCTTATCAAACCTAAATAGCGCTATCTAACTAATGACCCGCTCGCCATTGGCCCGGCGATTAAGTCGATATAAAAAGGAGGGACTTCATGATAGAGAGTTTTGGTCTAGTATCCGTGTTGTCACCCTTCAATAAAGAGGGTGTGTACGTAATCCCCAAACCAGAAGATTACGAAAGTTCCGATTATATTCTTATCACGTGTTGTCACCCTTCAATAAAGAGGGTGTGTACGTGTCCCAAACCAGGAAGTCACGCAGTTTCAGTTTCAATTCTTTACCCATTCCCAACCCCTGGGAATCCCATGCCTTGTGGAAAGTGTGAACTCACCTTGGTTTGCTCGGTATGCTAAACTATGTGCTCACAAGTAATCAGTCAAGTCCCCAAACAAGAGAAGCAATGAATTCAATCGATGCGAAAGCCTTCAAGGGTCTCAAGGTTGCCGTCGCACAGGGATAGAGAGAGAAGGTAAGGAGTGACTAGGGTTTACCAAGTTTTAAACTACGCGTAAAGGTTGGAAATAATATAATCGACCCACTACTGGGCCTAAAGCCCACATGATTTCGTCGACAGGCATCTTGACGAAAACACTAAGGTGTTTTCGTCCAAGACTGATTTCGTGAAGGGGGTGTTGGGCCTAACAGATCTCATTTTTTTTAAATTATACGAAACTTCACAATAATATATGTCTAATATTAACATACACATTTATAATGCACACCATATATAACATATCAATCAAACACGGTTTAACATATTACAAACGTGTACAGTTTTGAAACAACCAAGTCGTGTGAACAAACGATTTAAACAATTAACGTGCAATTAATGCGAACATGGAATCTTGGAAACTCGAGTTGTCACATTATCCCCATCTTGAAAGAAATTTCGTCCCGAAATTTAGCACGCGGTTACTGAGGAAGCTAGTTAAGTTGCATGATTTTCCTGGTTTTCCTGGGGTGTCACATTATCCCCCCGTTGGTTTGGAATTTCGTCCCGAAATTCCGAAGTAGCTTCAGCCTAAGTAGTGGTTTCATTGTTCTCGAACAACTGGGGATATTTGTGTTTCATTTGGTCTTCTCATTCCTAGGTAACCTCTGGGCCACGACGGGAGTTCCAACAAACTCGAACAAGAGGTATTCTGGTGCGTTGATGATCTTGACCTCCCGGTCAAAGGTTTCCACTGGTTCTTCGACAAATCGCAACTGATCGTCGGTGGTGAGCTCCTTAAAAGGAACTGTGGGGGTTTCATCTGACAGACACTTCTTCAGATTCAACACATGGAATACGTCGTGAACTCTACTGAGTTCTTCGGTAGGTTCAGTTTGTAGGTCACCTTGCTTATTTTCTCGATGATTTCGAACGGTTTAACATATCGCGGTTTGAGTTTCGTCTCGTATACCAAAACGAAGTACACATTCCCAAGGTGAGACTTTAGATAGTACTCGATCCCCAACTTGGAACTCGAGTGGTTTCTTGCGCTTAACATCGTAGCTTTTCTGACGGTCATGAGACGCCGCCATTCGTTGTCCTCTTATCTTAACCACCACCAATCCGTGATGTGGACACCTTTATTTCCTTACTGGAAGCTAGGGTTACGAGCACCTTGTTGTCGTTGTGTCTGCTAACCCCGATGTCGTTGCTTGAAACATGCCCTACGATTCTTCACCATCATAGTCCATCTTTTTGCATCCTGAACCGCGTTCTAAAGCGTTACTCACTGTGCTGGCAGTTACGCATACCACACTAAGGTCAATGATTACCATTTATGCCTCGATTGGTTCGTAGGTGTTGACTCCCATGAGTCGCTGACGGGGGTTAAGGATTCGATTGAAGCCAATTCGCTGTGCTTGTTGCCGGTAATCAGGGTCGTCAAAGTACTGAGGTCGATAATGTGCTACACTCATCCTCCTGTCCGTCGTCATTGCAAGTGGTTCGGGTAATCAACGGTCTGTTACGAGAGTGTTGCAGAAGTGATCACACTTCGGGATCGGAGACGTCAATACATGAGTTTCAGCAAACGAGGAAGAGTAAGAAAGGTATCGATCAATCATTCGATGTTGGGACATCCAACTCAGGGACGTTCGTATGAGCAACTAACATTCTACACGGTTTGCTGAGTTCAGATGGGTGTTCAGGCAACACTTGACAGCATCGAGTTTCGAAAGAATCCAACGATAAATGAGAAGTTCACGTTTGAGTTTGAGTAGGGGACAATTACTGCTATGGCCCCTATAGGTTCGTTTGTTTCACATTGATCAAATAGCGAGACGGAACCCCTTTTCCACTTGTTAAGCCTCACTGGGATTCACATGCACCCCACAGTATTATTATGTGTGCACCCACAATAATATTGTGACTTGCATGCTCATCTCAGCTCCTCCTAACTCATGTCAAATGGTTCCTCAAACTCGGGTAGCAACAAAGAGCATTACGAAGTGTAAGTCGCGAAGGTTTAGGAAAATACCACCCTATCAGTCACATAACACGTGCAAGTGTACATAAATTCATATTGTTGTGTTAATCGTGCAATAACATGCAGTATCGTATGTAGGTGTTTACTAGTTATGTAGTACAATAAGTATAAGAGAGACGAACCTTGCAATCTGGAGCTGAGTGTCATGGTCGTATTCCCGTTTTCAGAACTTTTCGGTTATAGTCTGGTTTTACAAAAACGTTTTCCCCTTTTTAAAACCAAGTTCACTATAACCAATGGCTCTGATACCAATCTGTCACACCCCCAAAATCCACATGCGGAGTACCACCGCTTGGAGGCGTGACTGACCAGGATCTTAGTCACCAATCACAATGAATTCACAAGTATATTTAAATAAAACCTTCATTTATTAACAATAGTGTTACAACGTTACAATATTTCACAGTTTACAGCGGAAGCATATTTAATTCATTAAGTGTTTATTAACCACATGTAAAAACTCTTAGTCTTGTGTTGCGTTTCCATGTAACTCGACCCATGACCACTCCAGCTTCCCAGACAGCAAGTTCCAATGTTATACACCTAAAGGCCTGCAAGGCATGTAACAACAAATCAACAACAAAGTTGAGCGAGTTCACAGTTGGTGTTCATTGTTAAGTTGTTTCAAAAAGACCAGGAATTCATTTGTAAGTTGTAAGTTAATCAGTTTACCCTGTTTCCCAAACATATCCATAGTTGGTGGGGGCTTCCCCATGTTAACCACTAGACCTGTTACCATATCGACCACTGACTAAAATAAGTTGGTGCCCTAGCGTCAATATCTATCATCATTGATGTGCCCAGATCCATTAGTTCACGCCCGTCCTCTGCGACACGGTGTGAGGCTTGTCAAACCTAAAGTGTGAACTCACCTAAAGGCTTGTCCCAAACCATGAAGTCACGCAGTTTCAGTTTCAATTCTTTACCCATTCCCAACCCCTGGGAATCCCATGCCTTGTGGAAAGTGTGAACTCACCTTGGTTTGCTCGGTATGCTAAACTATGTGCTCACAAGTAATCAGTCAAGTCCCCAAACAAGAGAAGCAATGAATTCAATCGATGCGAAAGCCTTCAAGGGTCTCAAGGTTGCCGTCGCACAGGGATAGAGAGAGAAGGTAAGGAGTGACTAGGGTTTACCAAGTTTTAAACTACGCGTAAAGGTTGGAAACAATATAACCGACCCACTACTGGGCCTAAAGCCCACATGATTTCGTCGACAGGCATCTTGACGAAAACACTAAGGTGTTTTCGTCCAAGACTGATTTCGTGAAGGGGGTGTTGGGCCTAACAGATCTCATTTTTTTTTAAATTATACAAAACATCACAATAATATATGTCTAATATTAACATACACATTTATAATGCACACCATATATAACATATCAATCAAACACGGTTTAACATATTACAAACGTGTACAGTTTTGAAACAACCAAGTCGTGTGAACAAACGATTTAAACAATTAACGTGCAATTAACGCAAACATGGAATCTTGGAAACTCGAGTTGTCACAAGTTAAGTCTGCTATGCCCGAACATGGTTACGCCTTTGGATAAGGCAATCGAAAAGTACATTGATGGCCTCCCTGACTCAGTACAAGACATTGTTACTGGTAGCAACCCCACTATAGTTAGGCGGGCCATTGAGCTTTCTGCTACCTTGACTGAATCCCAGATCAGGAAAGGTAAACTTTTCCGAAAGGGTGATAAGAAACCGATCGAGGAATCGAAACCAAAGGATGAACAGACTGAATCCTCCAAGAAGTCAAAGAAGTGAAAGGCTTCTCAGAACTTCGTCATGGTTACCCACAATGATCTAGCTGTCCCCAACCAACCGGCTCAACCCCCTGCTAGGAAGCCATACAACGGAACTGCACCTTTGTGCAACCAATGTAGCCTTCACCATCATGCCAATGTAAAGTGCCGGAAATGCCAAACTTGTGGACTTATAGGCCATATAGCAAGAGTCTGCCCAGCTACAGCTGCACCCAATCAAGCTGACAACAATCCTGCTCAAGCCCGTTTTCCACCTGGTTCTTGCTTCAACTGTGGTAAGATGGGCCATTTCCGCATAAATTGCCCAAAGCTTGCTAATGCAAATCCAGCGCAGGGATGAGCATCTGACCGATTGGAAGACAACGCTATTTAGAAATAATCAAGCTTTATGTATTATTTTCTTTTGTTGTCAAGGTCTATGAAACGGTTGTTGATGTTGTTATAAATAAATCTTTTATTTACATTGCAATGTATTTATGTGGTTGCATGTATAAACAACATATCCCCTACAATACCGACAATCAAGGAATCGTATTCCTTGAAGAGCAGACTACTCCCAAATTCTTCCATTTTATGATCTCTTGCATTTTCCACGAAAATCCTAAGTACCCGTTTCCTCCAAGAAAACGAAGTACAAGGCGCAAGTTACAACTCTGGACAATTACCCAAAGTGCCTCTATAAATCCTTAATAGGGTACCTAAGGGTATTTCCGTAAGTCCTTAATTGTTGTGTATCTTAATTCGAATGTTATGATTTCTTGTAATCAAAAATCGAATTTTTGGAAGATCATCCTATCTTTTCAGATAAATTCTTGAGGACATTGAAGTCCATCGACTGGGTTCCTGGTATACCTTGAATACCCATGTTCAAATCAACGTCAAATTAATAACAAATTAATAACCAAGAAAACAATTATGTGCTTATGTGTTTATGTGTTGACCCAATCAAAGTTGTCTCAAGCTTGTTCAAATTCTATCCTTTTCACATCATAAAACAAACTGTGCGAACTGTGCAAGAAATTACGTAATTATGGATGCATACATAATTATAGAATTTAGTGTACAGAAACCACAACAAGTTTTGTCATGTGTCTAGAGTTAATTCTATTCATTTCCATTTCTGATGAAACACTCGTTGAAAATGACTCCGTCCATTCATTTTCGTTTCTGAAGAATGTCCGTTGAGGGAAATGAATATCCTTTTGAGTTAATTATATTCGTTTCCATTTCTGATGAAGCACCCGTCGAAAATGACTCCGTCCGTTCATTTTGCTTCTGAAGAATGTTCGTTGAAGGAAATAATAGGATTATGCCTTATCTTTGATGGTTATTTAACACAAAGTCATAGATATGCTCCTACGAATAAATTTCGGGACGAAATTTCCTAAAGTAGGGGAGACTGTGACACCTGTGCCTCCGCGACCATCAAAAAAATACCAAATCAATAAAATATTGTGTTTTGATACTTGGGATTTGTATAAATATGTGTATCATGTGCACATATCAATTCATGTTCGATTTCGAGCTTTAAATCGCTTTCTGGAAGGTTATACGCGATCTGATGCTTAAATATAACCAGTTTAATGCAAAAAACACTCCATAACCGTGATATAGGCTTAACATACCTTAAATAACCTTTACATAACTTAGAAATAAGTTTTGGATGGTTTGGTGTGTCGAAATCAAGTTTGTTCGATAGCAGGGACTATTTGCGTCAAACTGCGAAACTATACCGATTTGTATAGTAACAAAGGATCCGGAACTTGATCATAAGTTAAACATGCCCTAAATATACTTTACATAGCTTAGAAATAGGCTTTGAGGTGTTTTGGTGCGCAAAAATAAACTTTATTGATCAATAGGGACTAAAAGCGTCAAAAAGTGCATAAGCTTGCATTTTCGCGCATATCTTACGTTCTGAATATATCCGGACATCCAAAAATTTATGTAATCATTAAAATATTTTATTTTAGTGATTGGCATGATAAAATTCCACTCGTCGCGTAATTTGGATCGTTTTTGCGTTCGTTACGATTTCCGTCGTAATTAACCGAACAACGCAACTGTACGACCAAACGAACCGACATCCGAGATATTTTTGAGCACATTCCAAGTTCCCTATACTTTGACTTTATTTTAGAGCCTTTAAATGGGGTTAACGGGGCTTAAAAGTGCTAAAAAATCAAGTTTTACAAGTACAGGGACCATTTTTTAAATTTCTGGCAGATACATTGAACTTGGTCCATTTTTGAGGTTTTGATGGTTTTAACCCAAAGTTTTGCACTCTATGGGCTGGAATTTGATGGTTTTAAGTATTCCCATGGTTTTGAAAACCATGTGCCCACATGGAGGGTCAAGATCAAGGCACGAAATGCGAGAAACGATCCTAACGGTTCTCCGAAATCTATAAATACCCAAGCTCTCATTCCATTTTCCTCACACCTTGATCTAATTTTATGCTCTAAGTTGGAGCTTTATGCTTCATACTTGAGTATTTAGATCAATTTCTTCCTAGCTTGGACCCTTTGTAAGTTTCTTTCATGCTTTTATGCGTTTTAAGCGTAAAAGACAAACAGTGTTTGACTTTCTGCTTTGACCAGTCTATGGTCAACACGAAGTTCGTTTGAACTTCGTAACATGAGCGTAATCACGATGGTTATAGTCTCTTGTGACTATACCTACTGATTACCATGTTATTTAGGTGTAGTGACGAGTCATAGTTTCGGTCAAAATGCGTATTCTTGCGTATTTTGCAACCAAACTATTCTTGGCTATCAAGACCCTTTGTCTTGATATCAAACTTGTTTTCTAACTTCGTTAAACATGTTTTAACATGTTTAGCTCTTCACTTTAGTTTTAGTGCTTATATAGGGTCGTAAGATAAGCGGTCTAAACAACCGCTTAGACTTTCGAACCCGACCCGTTTGGTCGATCATTAGGATTCGACCAAGCATTTATTGTGACCATAGTTGTATAGGGAATAACCTTCCGAGGTTATACCTTATGGTCACTTCGTTTAGTTAGTTGTATGATAGGTAATTTATATGCCTTAGGAAAATGACCAAAATGCCCTTTTTACGCATAAATTCATTTTAAGCATATGAAACATAAATTTTGGCATCTAAACTGATTAGGCAATGTTATTAGACATGTTAAGGCGTATAATACTTGTCATAGGACTAGTTAGGCGGTCCGAACGCGTTTTACGTGAACGACGCGTTAAAGTGGCGTAAGCTACCTTAACGAGTCGTAATGGGTCGTAAGCACTTAGGTTAGGTTTCGTTTCAGAATGTAGGCTTTGTTAAACCATATTACATGAGTCCCTACACTCATTTGGTTTACGAAACCTCATTTTATCCGATTCTCCCGATTTAGGTCCGTTTATTAACTTAGTTACCTATATTAGGTGCCGTTTGATTTCCGTGATCCTTCTAGCTTGCTTGGTTGTTATTCAAGACTTCTAAGAATTCTCAAGTGAGTACATAGTTCCCCTCTTTTACTGTTTTCAACTATTTTGGGGTGATACACATCTGCCTACTTGTCACTTTCGTGCTTTTCATGCATTTATATTATATACTTGCTATGTTCATTAGTACGTATATAATACATGATTTCATTATGTTTTGCTATGTATGTTCTCTTAGCATGCTAGCACATTGATTTTCATGTTATATTTTGTTGCATATGTTCATCCAGCATATGGACACATTGCTTTACATTTTGAATTGTTTTGAACCGTTGAAATTGTTGGTCTATGTGAACCATTTGAATCTGATTGATTATGTGAACCGTTTGAATCTGATTGATTATGTGAACCATTTGAAACTGCTTGAACCGTTGGGTTAGGGAAGTGATTAGGTAACGGGGCGGGTGTAATGTGTTAAAAGCAAGGTGGATACGCCACTGGTACTTCCTATATATAAGTGCTTTTAACACATTATATATCGTTGCGTTATCTAGTTCACTTGGGCAAGGTTATCGAAACAAAGTTATATTACAAGGTTTTCCTAACAATATAAAACATTCGAGTTTTATTTCAAAAACGATTTACAATTTAGGTTTACTTAAACAAATGTTTTGAGTAAGATTCATGGTATTGAGGTTTTATAAATTATAACAAATCTGTTTTAACTTGGTTATTTCAATTCACAATCTAAACATTTTACAAAACTAGTTTTTCTAATATCGAATAACAAAGTTGTTTGAGTTATTTCAAAAGGTAAAACGAGCCATGAATCTGACACTCACATAAAACCTATGTACTCGCCGACATTTTTATGCTGACGTATTTTCACATGTGTTTCAGGTACCATAGTTGATGATGTTAGATGATGATATTGGTGTATGCTCACATAGGAATGGACGAGGCCTTAGTGACTTAATAACAATGGAAGTTAATTTGTTCATGTTTTGTTTCTAATTTCAGTATGATATATTCATGCCTTTTTCATTTTTAACCCATTTTCTCATAACTTTTACACCTTTTTCAGATAAACATCAGCTGATTTTAGTAGAGGACACTCTAATTCAAGCCTTAAATTGAAGTTATACTATGATTCCATAAGGTTTTCTTGTCTTTTTTTGTATAAATCATATATATAACAAAAAGAAACATTTTAATCCATAAGAACTTGATGTTCTTGGGGATTCAAAGGATGTTGTAACATGAGTAATATGCAATCAGATTATATATGGTGTTTGGTGATGCCAAACATCGGATTATGTTTCAAGAAAGTAACATATTTGACATAAACCGAAGAAATCAAACCCAATTGAAAAAGAAGGGTTTTAAGGCTTGATTGATGGGGTTGAATGCATATTTTTGTTGTATATGATGTATATGTATTATAAAAGAAAGAACTCAAGCTTTGGAAGCATATGAATCACTTGAATCATCAAGACTTGTGTCACACCCTGACTTTTGCGGAAGCGTGATTATGTGTGACTTGCTTAATATCATTGCATTCAACCATAACAAGCATCTATATGATAAAACTAAAGATGTTTATCCATTGATTAAGTTTAAAACATCACAAACGACATTGTCTTGAAATCCGAACACAGACACCAAATCCAAATTACAAACCAAGCAAATTGTTTAGAGTTTCATAAGGACTCGACAAACGACATTAATAAAAAACCAGGCTTGGAAAGATGTGTCTCATCCAGGATAAGACACACTATCCAAACCCTTAGACTCCGGATGACATCTTTTATTCCCAACATTACTTGAAACATCCAAACGCCCGCCAGATCCACATTTAATTCCCTGAAATACATGTAGTTTGAAAACATCAACAAAAGTTGAGCGAGTTCATGTGTTTTGTATGTGTGCACAAATAAACCTTTGAAATCATGGTAAGTATGTATGTTTTGTAAACCCGGTATGAAAGCAAACAAGGAAACAGATCAATCAATGGTTTGCAAGGCCATTAACATGTGTGTAACGGCATAGGAAGGCTCAAACCTAGCAGAATTTGTACCAGGCCTCCGGCTGTAAGACATAGTCACCTCATGGGCCAAACCCGGTCCACATGGGTGTGGGCTCGCTACAACCAAATAGATCTATCCCTCATGTCCCTCGGTCCTAACATGAGGATTAATGGTCTTAAGAGTGCGCCTACCATTCACATGATCTACAGTGCATTCCTTAGCTAACCATACCAATTGTAATTGTTTGTAAACATTTTGTAACATGTACTTCACCCCCGAAGTTATAAAACTGAAAACAATCAAAATAAAAGGGGGACATGAACTCACAGTTTTGCGTTCTTCGAATCCGACTGTAACTCAAAGTTTCCTTTGGTGTACACGACTACCTACAACGTACTACGGTATATTAGACGAGCGGGTCGTGCCTTGACTTAGTATTAATTAGTGTCTTTGAGTTACGTTTCATTGTGTCTTCAATATTATTCCAAGTTATATACTTAGTTGTTAAAATAATAAATATTTTAACTTAAATTATTTTTATTAAATTTTGGAATAATAGTTAAAATAATATATTTTAACTTGTTACTTTTTATGTATTTATACCTGTATATCCTTCCCAAGGATGGGTGTATTTGTATTCGTATTCTTATTCTTATACTTGTATATTTTTGCCAAGTATCAGTGGCGTATTCCGGTGTGTATTTATACGTACGAGAATACGTATTTTCTTGTAATTATTAAGTATTTTATACTTAACTTTTCCGGAATAGTATTTCTAATAAAAATACATCAATATATATTTTCAAAATATATATTTTAAGAAATATTACATAGAAAAATTACTTATAAATTTTTCCTTAGCAAAATATTTACAAAGCTTATACAAGTCTCAAAAATAGTATATTTCCAAGTCTAACTTAGAAAATATATATAAACTTATTTTTACCCAAAAATAATCTATTCCATGTGTATTCAAGAAAATATATATTTTCTTACAAAAAATAATATATTTTCTTATGGTCAAAAATACGATATAATTTTGTAATAATTGTAAAAATCATATTTTTGTTCTCTTGGTGTCCAAAATACCATTTTCCAAAATATACTTATGAATAAAATTTCCGGAATATTTTTGTGAGTTATATTCCTTTGTTCGGTTTCTCCAATATTTTGGGTATAATTATATGTTCATTCTCTTGGAATTTTGATAATATTTTGGATTCTAATTTTTGGTATTTTGATGAGTTATATTATTTCAAGTCCTAAAATAATATAACGAATACACATAATATACAAATAATCACACATATGGTTATTTCTAAATATATATTTTCCTAAATACATATTTATTCACTTTTATTTACAAAAACCAACCTCCAATATTTATAATTTTTGTAACAAAACTTATGGCAAACTTTATATGAAAATTTATGGTTAAAAAATACTTGTAAATATTTGTTTAAAATATTTTTCTAAGTGTTTAATTTTTAGAAAAATGTTGCCAAAGTTTCCCCTAAAAATGGAGGTTTCCATGCCTTCAAGGCATATCATTTTCTTTTGTAAATCAACACAGTCAACAACAAATCAATCTACACTTACCAATTTGCCAAAGTCAAGCATAAACTACTATCTCATGAACTTGAAAATTTATAAAAATGTGTAGTTACTTACTAGTGTATTTAGTAAGTCTAGTTACCCTTTAAAGTGTGGTTGTTTATTTAAAAACTTCATTTTTGAAGAAATTAGATCTTCACAACTTGTAATTAAATTTTATAAAAATGTTTCTTCTTGGATTTTTCTTGTTAAATACATGATTATTCACTTGATTAACCACTAAAAATATGGTTAATTTCTTTAAGAACCAAGATTAAGTAAACTTTATATTTTTAACTTGATTTCTTGAAAAATCATTCTTATAATCATAGATTTACAAGACTTATACATTACTTTGATCATCACTTAACAAGAAAAACAACTTATACTTTCAAGTTCATGATTCGGATGAGGATGATCTATTGATCTTTAACATTTTCATCCTCTCATCTTGCGATAATATGTTTTTAATCATTATCTAGCAAGATCATATGATGATCAACATCAACAACATGAGCAAACAACATTCAACAAGCATAACAACACAGAAACATCATGATTTCTTATGTATTTAGTCTTATGTTCAACTTTCAAGTTCAAGATTCTTAGTGTTCATCATGATCAACAACTTGTATCTTCTTTTAACCACTAAAATAAGATGTAAAATGAAGTGTAGAGTGTTCTTACTACTAGCTCAAGGCTAGGGATGATCACTAGATGAAATGGAGTGGATAAAAGCATAAGAGAAAGGTCCTTCAACTTCCACAAGCTCCAAGCTTCCTTATACACCTTCTAGCACCTTTATGATTACTTGGAATGGGATGAAGATGAAGTGAAGGTGGTGGTATTGTTGTTGTTGTTCTCGACCGAACCCAAAGAAGAAGGGAAGAAGGAGAGTGGTGTGTGTTGTGTATTTTAGAGAATGAAAGTTATGATCTTTGAGTTACTTCTTATAATTACTAACACCTATTTTCCAATGGTTCTTGTGTTTTAAAAAGAACAAACATGATCTATTATAAAATTCTCATAAAATCTTGATGTGGGGCCCTTGTTGGCCGATTACTAGGTGGGGAGGGGGGGTCTAGGCTTA
This sequence comes from Helianthus tuberosus, assembly GCA_030545235.1. Lineage (NCBI taxonomy): Eukaryota > Viridiplantae > Streptophyta > Magnoliopsida > Asterales > Asteraceae > Helianthus > Helianthus tuberosus. Next base: position 54,472,895 of record CM060417.1, on the reverse strand, counting down.
GGTAGTAACTAATAGTTAGTTTATGCAGTTAAATTCAATTATTAGTTAGGTTAGTTAGTTAATATGGTGTGTTATGATGTTCGGGGACCATAACTAGCTTGGTAATGTTAAAACAATGCTTCTAGTGAAAATTTAGTGTTTCGGATAGTGTCCGGTTGTTCGGTTGGTTACTGGTTCGTTAAGGTGCTAAACTATGCAGTTTAGTGTGTTTTATGTTACCTTTCGTGCCAGTTTTGATTCCTGATACTTAGGAAAGTATTCTGGGCTATTTAACCATATTTCTGCGTGATATCCTAGTGTTTAAATGCTGAACTTTGCTGATTTTTGCTGAATTCAGCAGTTTGTGTATGTTTAGGCACTTTCCGGCACTTAAACTATATCTAGAAAGGTAGTTTTATGATCCTTACTTTCCTACACACTATACTAGTGTAATACATGGTTTTCTGGCTCATTATGTGTCTCAATACAATGTCTGTCTATGTACTGAACTCCGTCAGCATATTTCTGATTTATCTGATAACTGTGCTAACTGTGATTCGTGCATCATTTGAATCAACGAAGTTTGCATGCAATAATGATATGTCATTTGCAATACATGATGCACATGTATGTATGATAACAATAATCAGAAAGCAATTTAAGTCATCAATTGAAATTCAGTACAATCATTAAGACTAATCATTGTTTATTAATTGTATGGATACCTGGAATTTTGACAGTTGTCACATTCTCCCCCTGTTAAGAAAATTTCATCCCGAAATTTTAAGCTTTGCTACTAGCTGCAGGGGAGTTGGGGAACAAATGCGGGTATTTTGCTTTCATGCTGTCTTCACGCTCCTAAGTGAACTCTAGGCTGTGACGTGCATTCCATCGAACCTTGACAAGCTTAACACTACTCCTCCGAGTCTTGTTAACTTTCCAATCAGTAACCTCAACGAGTTCTTCAGTAAAGTGGAGGGTGTCGTCAATGTGAACTTCGTCAGCAGGGATAACCACTGTCTCTTGAGTTGGACTTTTCTTCATATTAGATACATGGAATGTATCATGAACACCATTGAGTTCTGCCGGTAACTCCAACTTGTATGCTATAAAACCAAACCTTTCCAAAATTTTGAACGGTCCAATATAACGTGGGTTTAACTTACCACGCTTCCCAAAGCGTGCCACACCTTTCCAAGGTGAGACTTTTAACAGAACCATATCACCCACTTCAAATTCCATGGGTTTTCATCTTTGGTCCACATAGCTCTTTTGGCGATCACGAGCCGCCTTGATGTGCTCTCGGATCTGCATAATCTTATCAGTCGTCTCTTGGACCAGTTCGGGAACAACCAGCTGTCTATCGCCTGCATCTGCCCAGTATAACGGCGATCGACACTTGCGTCCGTAGAGAGCTCGAATGGTGCAGCTTGAATGCTTGTATGGTAGCTGTTGTTATAGGAGAACTCAACCAAAGGCATGTAAGTATCCCAACTACCACCTAAATCCATTACACAAGCACGTAGCATATCTTCCAGCGTCTGAATCGTTCTCTCACTTTGACTGTCCGTCTGCGGATGAAACGAGTACTCAGATTCAACTAAGAACCAAAAGCTTTTTGAAAGGATTGCCAAATCCTTGACACAAATCTTCCATCTCTGTCCAATATAATCGAGATAGGCACTCCATGACATGCGACTATCTCTCTTAGGTACAGCTCAGCTAGCTTACCTGTGTTATCCTTTTCTCTAATCGAAAAAAAGTGCTCAGACTTTGTCAAACGGTCCACGATTACCCAAAATTTTATCATGACCTCTGGGAGTCTTGGGCAACTTCATTATAAAATCCATAGAAATCTGCTCCCACTTCCACATGGATATCTCTGGTTGTTGCAGAAGACCTGAAGGCATCTGATACTCGGCCTTTACCTTGGCACAAGTCAAACAATTTCCAACGTAAGTAGCCATATCGCCCTTAAGTCTTGGCCACCAATAATAATCCTTCAAATCTTGGTACATCTTGTTCGATCCTGGTTGGATCGAGTACCTCGATTTATGAGCTTCATCAAAAATAATATCTCTAAGACCACCAAAAAGAGGAACCCAAATTCATCCCATAAAATACAAGGTTTTTTCCTCGTTGGGTACCAGCTTTTTCTCCATTCCTCGGAGATATTCGGCCTTTAAGTTCTCTTTCTTAAGGGCTTCTCTTTGTGCAGCACGAATACGCAGCGAGAGATCTGTCTGAACAATCATCTCCAAAGCCCTAACCCTTTGGGCTTAATCTTCTCTTTTCGACTCAAGGCGTCTGCCACCACATTAGCCTTTCCTGGATGATATTTAATCTCGCAGTCATAATCATTTAACAGCTCTACCCAGCATCGATGTCTCATGTTAAGCTCTTTCTGATCGAAGATGTGCTGAAGGCTCTTGTGATCCGTAATGATCGTACATCGGGTACCATACAAATAATGCCGCCAAGTCTTCAAAGCAAACACCACTACGCCTAACTCCAAATTGTGCGTGGTGTAGTTCTTCTCATTAACCTTTAATTGACGCATAAGTGATAACCTTTTGTCGCTGCATTACAGCCGAATCCCTAACGCCAGGCATCACAGTATACCACGAAGTCGTCGGTGCCTTCGGGTAGGGATACATTAGGTGCATCGCAAAGCTTATTCTTAAGCAGCTAAAAAGCTTGTTCTTGTTTGTCTCCCCATTCGTACTTCTTATCCTTTTGTGTAAGGGAGGTTAGTGGCTGAGCGATCTTGGAGAAATCCTCAATGAATCTGCGCTAATACCCAGCTAAACCCAGAAACTATCGGATCTCGGTTGGCGTCTTTAGAGTTTCCCAATTCTTAATCGCCTCGATCTTGGTGGGATCCACATGAATTCCATCCTCGTTTACCACGTGACCGAGGAACTGCACTTCACAAAACCAAAAGTCGCACTTCAAGAACTTAGCATAGAGCTTCTCCTTCTTTAGCAGCTCTAAGATGGCTCTAAGGTGTTGCTCATGGTCTTCTTTTGTCTACGAATAGATCAAAATATCACCGATAAACACAATCATGAATTTATCGAGATATGGCTTGCAAACTCGGTTCATCAAGTCCATAAACACTGTCGGTGCATTTGTCAACCTAAACGGCATCACAATAAACTCGTAATGTCCATAATGATTTCTGAAGGTTGTCTTCGGTATACTTTCTTCTTGTATCCGCAGCTGGTGATAACCTGATCGAAGATCGATCTTAGAGTAGTAACTTGATCCCTGAAGTTGGTCGAACAAATCATCAATCCTCGGTAAGGGATACCGATTCTTGATGGTCAACTTGTTTAGCTCTTGGTAGTTAATGCACATACGAAAACTACCATTCTTCTTCTTGACGAATAGAACTGGTGCTCCCCAAGGCAAGAAGCTTGGTCTAATGAATCCCTTATCCAGAAGCTCCTGAAGCTACGTGTAACATCTGTGCTTGTAATCATTGTGAACAGTTCAATTATCAATAAAACAATGTTATTTGATCCCAATGTTTGTTTGGTTATGTTTTACATTTTTCATGTTTTGACTTTTATTCAATTTCAAACTCTATATCACTTTCTGGAGAGTTATACGCAAACTGGTGCGTAAACGTAATCAGTTTAATGCGACAAATACTCCGGAACATCAACATATACTTAACATACCTTAAATAACCCTTACATAACTTAGAAATAAGTTTTGAAGGCTTTGGTATGGCAAAAACAAGTTAATTCGCTTACAGGGACTAAACTTGACAAACTGCGAAAGTATGCCAATTTGAACAGTAACGAACATTCCGGAACATGACCATAAGTTAAACATGCCATAAATATCCTCTACATAGCTTAGAAATAGGCTTTGAGGTGTTCGGTGTGCTAAAATAAACTTTTGGGACACTCAGGGACTAAAAGCGTAAAAAAGTGCACAAGTTTACACTTTCGCGCATAACTTACGTTCTGAATACATCCGGACATCCAAAAATTTATGTAAGCACTAAAATATTTTATTTTAGTGTTTAGGCTTGAGAAAAATCCATTCGTCGCGTCATTTGGATCGTTTTTCGCGCTTATGCGCATTCCGTCGTAATTAAGCGAACATCGCGATCGTACGGCCAAATGAACCGACATCAGAGATATTTTTTAGCACATTTTAAGTTCCCTATACTTTAAATTCATTTTAGAGCTTTGAAATGGGGTTAACGGGGCTTAAACGTGTCAAAAAAACGCATCGAAAACCAAGTTTTGAGGTTGCAGGGACTGAAACTGTAAATCTGCCAAACTAGGTCCGTAAACAGGGGCCAGATGCAGCAAAACGTTTTTTTTTCAGCTTTTAACAGCCCTTAACACTCTCCAAAGGCCAAGTGCCAAGTGTCAAACTCTTATGGTGGATGGCAAATGAGTTACCACAACTTTCCAACAAGTGTACGGCTTAGATCGTGCCCCCTTTCCCAAGAAATGATCCTAACGGTGAACCGAAAACTATAAATACCCACCTCCACCCTTCACTTTTCCTCACAAGAATCTAATCTAATGTGCTCTAAGTTGAAACCTTTGTTTCATACCTAAGCTATTTTGATCTAGATTAGCATTCGGGGACCCTTCGTAAGTGTTCCTTCGTTCTTTTATTTCTTTTCGAGTCCAAAAGTCAAACTTTGTTTGACTTTCTGCATTGACCAGTTTATGGTCAATGCGAAGTTCATTTGAACTTCGCAACGTGATTGTAATCACGATGGTTATAGTCCCTTGTGACTATGCCTACTGATTACCACGTTGTCTAAGGTCGTAAGGGTAAGCGATCTGATAAATCGCTTATACCTTCGAGCCCGACACATTTGGTCGATCATTAGGATCCGACCAAACACATTAGGTGACCATAGTATATAGGGAATAACCTTCCGAGGTTATACCTTATGGTCGCTTCGTTTAAGTAGTTGTATGATAGGTAGTTTATATGCCTTAGGTAAATTACCAATATGCCCTTTTGACACCAAAATTCATTTTAAGCATATGTAACAAAAATTTTGGTATCTAAACTGTTTTGGTAACAATATTAGATATGTTAAGGCATATTTTACTTGTCATAGGACTAGTTAGGCGGTCCGAACGCGTTTCACGCGAGCGACGCGTTAAAGTAGCATAAGCTACCTAAACGGGTCGTAATGGGTCGTAAGCACTTATGTTAGGTTTCATTTAGTATGTAGGCTTTGTTAAACCATATTACATGAGTCTCCATAATCGTTTGGTTTACGAACCCGCATTCTATCCGATCTTCCGATTTAGGTCCGGTTTATTAACATAGTTACCTATATTAGGTGTCGTTTGATTCCGTGATCTCTAGCATTGCTTGGTGGTTATCTTAGGACTTCTGAGCAATCTCAAGTGAGTACATAGACCCTCTTTTACTGTTTTCCAAACTGTTTTGGGGTGAAACACATGTGCCTACTTGTTACTTTCATGCTTTCCATGTTTTCACATCATATACCTGCTATGTTCGTTAGTACATTATAGTACATGTTTTACATTACATTTCATGCTATGTATGCCCATTGTGTGCGTACTTAGTACATTGTTTTACATTACATTTCATGCTATGTATGCCCATTGTGTGCGTATTTAGTACATCGTTTTACATTACATTTCATGTTATGTATGTCCATTGTGTGCATACTTAGTACATTGTTTTACATTACATTTCATGCTATGTATGTCCATTGTGTGCATACTTAGTACATTGTTTTACATTACATTTCATGCTATGTATGTCCATTGTGTGCATACTTAGTACATTGTTTCACATTACACTTCATGCTAGGTACGCCCATTGTGTGCATACTTAGTACAGTTGTTTTCATAACATGTTTACATTTTGGAATGACATTTGGGTTGTTTACAATGGAACAATACATTCATTAACATTAGCTACGCCGTTTGTTAGTAGGTAGTGGTACCATAGGAATTGATAACTCCCATTCCTGAAATCCCGGGTTTGTTTAGATTGGAAGGAATGACCGAATTCGATATACATAACTTAGATAAACCTTTAATTTATTTAAGGGTTTATCGCCACAGTCTCAAGGCTTGGATGTATGCATTTTCACAATACCGCATAGATGTTTATATCAGTATAGCATGCATTTGTTCCACAAAACATAACTTTGATTTAAACCATGTTTTACTTCAATACCTTGTTTTTGTGCATTTTACATATGGTTTAGTTGATATATTTCACATACCATACATGACATTTTTGGATACACATTACATGATTTACATTAGACATAAACATTTTGACATTGATATACACAATTCATGATTTACATTAAACACAGACATTTGATATGGTTTACACAATAACATTTTGACATTTGATTATACATAAACAATTTACATTGGTGGTTTGGTTTGAGCAAGTGATTTAAGTAACGAGGCGTGTGTAATATGATACAAGCATGGTGGATACGCCGCTGGTACTTCCTATATATAAGTGTTTGTATGGTGTTACATATCGTAGCGTTATTTAAATCATTTCAATTTATGACACATGACATTTTATACAAATAACATACTTTTTACAAGACATTGCTTACAAGCAACTTATCTTACACAAACTCATTTTTACATGGTTATTCATTTAACCTTACATTTATTTATACATATCATCTGATCTTATCGTTTTTCAAATAATTTATAAGACAAAGGAAATTACAAGGTTCATGACTAAACATTTTCTTAAACACAAGTCATGAATCATATTTTTACAAAACCTATGTATCTCACATGCATTTTTATGCTGACGTACCTATTTTCACATGTGTTTTCAGGAGCTTTTCCATAGGATGATGATCGTGACACTAGGGCGGACCTGTGCCTTAGAGACATAAAACGAAGATAGACCTAGTTTAATTATGTTTTGTACTCTTGTTTTTGTTTAAGACAATGTAACTCTTGTGTTGATAAATAAAATACAACTTTGAATGCCATGGTTATGAAACAATTAATTCTGTTACAACACTCCCCGATGATTTCCGCCACGTTTTGTATGTTATACGTGGTCGGGGTGTGACAGAAGAGTTGGTATCAGAGCCAATGGTTATAGGGAATTAGGTTATTAGTAATTCTTTGACCTAGACTATAACCTTTCTAGGACCCTAACACAAGTTATCTTGTGTTTAGATCTTAAAACATGCACATCACCTATCCTTAGGTGATTATCAAAACAAAAACCAAATTTTCCGAAATGATTTTTGAAAAACAATCATCTGTTTTGAATGATTTATTACAAGGTTTTGAACCCTCTATTGTAAGGTTTTGAACCCTCTGTTATATGGTTTTGAACCCTTCCAGTTTGGTTTTTGGCCTTGTGCCTTCAAATTTTCAAAATCTCGTCAAAGTTTTGGGTTCTAAATAGTGTGAACACGTGCAAACTGGAAGAGTGAATGCCTGTATTCTGGGTTTTCTGTCTAGGCAAGCACTTCGTATATATCTCATCAGACGCGAGACCAGTTGTGCTTACCTGGGAATTCTTGGGATGAGTGTTCACTTATAGGCGAGCATGTCTTCGCGATACATTATTTTTGATCCATTTACTTTGATTAGTCACTGTGTGTCGTTTGTTTGCTTGGTAATGTGGACAAATGACCACCATCTTTTCTTTTGTTAATTTTGTTTCATCTCATTCTCTTCATCCAATCATCTCACTCGTTTTCTTTCATGTTTTCCTCTTTTAAGAATGCCTCCTCGACGCGAAAACCAGATAGCGACTGCCGAACTGGCAGAAATCATTGCGCAGCAGATGGCTGCTCAATTTCCAAACCTCTTTGCTCAATGGAACCAAGCCAACAACAACAACAATGCTCCATGCAAATACAAGGATTTTAACTCGGCTAAACCACTCAAGTTTAGTGGTTCTGAAGGAGCGACTGGGCTTCTTCAATGGTTCGAGAGCATTGAGAATACTTTCCGTCATGTTCAGTGTCCTCACAATCGCAAGGTCGAGTTTTCTTCGAGTGTGTTTCAGAAGAGGGCTCTCACATGGTGGAACGGGGTTATGAGAAATCGTGGTGCAGAAGTTGCTCTAGCACAGACATGGGCTGAACTTAGAGCTCTTATGATGAGGGAATTTTGTCCTCGTCATGAATAGCGAGCTTTGGAGAGAGAGTTCGATGATTTGAAGCAAGATAGTGGTGAGCACAGGGCGTATACTGATAGATTTGAGGAGTTGAGTCTGCTTTGCCCGACTATGGTTACCCCACTCGACAAGGCTATCGAAAGGTACATCGATGGCCTACCTGACTCGGTATAAGACATCATTACTGGTAGTAACCCTACCACACTCCGTCAGGCTATCGAGTTAGCAGCGACATTGACTGAGTCGCAGATTCGGAAGAATAAGTTACACAGGAAGGGTGACAAGGGCAAGAAACAGTCGGCTGACAAGGAAGATAGCAAGAAAGGTCAAAACAAGAATGGAAAGAATTCGGGTTCTTCGAGAGGGTCAAGGAAGCGTAAGGCTTCCCAAAATTTTGCTGTCACTGCCCAAGCTAACCAGGCAGCTCCCAACCAACCCGCACAGCCTCCAGCGAAGAAACCCTATTCAGGGAATGCACCTTTGTGCAATAGATGCAACAGTCACCATCAGCCGCAACATCAGTGCCGTTTCTGTACTAACTGTGAGAACTCAGGTCATCTTGCTGATGTTTGTCGGTTTGCTCAAAATCGCGCAGTTCAGAACCCGGCTCAACAAGTTGCTCAGCCTCCTGCTCAACAACAGGGCCAAGCTCCACGACCACACTACCCACCGGGTGCTTGTTATAACTGTGGGGATCTGACCCACTACCGTAACCAGTGCCCAAGATTGGTGAATGCAAACCAGAATCAGGATCAGGCTCGAGGGCGAGCTTTTAACTTGAATGCCCAAGAGGCGCAGGCGGACGATAATGTGGTGAACGGTACGTTCTTTATTAATAATCAGCCTGCATCTGTTCTTTTTTATACGGGTGCCGATAAGAGTTTTGTGTCATTGTCTTTTGAGCCAATGCTTCGTGTGTCTAGAACGAAACTAGGAAAACCCTTGACAGTAGAAGTTGCTAGTGGTGAACCCATTGTTCTTGATTCTGTTCTTCACAACTGCCAGTTGAACCTTAACGGCCATCTTTTTCCTATTGACCTCACGCCTATGCAACTTGGAAGCTTCGATGTTATTGTGGGTATGGATTGGTTAGCCAAGCATCACGCAGAGGTGGTTTGCTTCGAGAAGATCGTTCGTGTGCCGCTTTCGACAGGCGAGATCCTACAGGTTCAAGGTGAGAAACCATCTGGTGGTCTCAAGCTCATGTCTTGTTTTAAAGCTCGGAAATATCTGCGGAAGAATTATGTGGCCTTCTTAGCACATGTTACAACAGATAAAGGCAAGGGTAAGTCTATTTCAGATATTCCTGTCGTTCGGGATTATTCTGAAGTTTTCCCTGAAGAGTTACCTGGTCTACCCCCAGCACGCCAAGTAGAGTTCCGCATTGATCTCGTAGCTGGTGCAAATCCCATTGCCAGAGCTCCATATCGTCTTACACCGTCTGAGATGCAAGAGTTGTCTAAGCAGCTTCAGGAGCTCTCTGACAAAGGTTTTATACGTCCTAGCTTTTCACCTTGGGGTGCTCCCGTTCTTTTTGTCAAGAAAAAGGATGGATCCTTTAGGATGTGTATCGATTATCGTGAGCTTAACAAGCTTACCATCAAGAATCGATATCCCCTACCGCGCATAGACGATCTCTTTGATCAGTTATAAGGCGCTTCTTATTTTTCGAAGATCGATCTGCGATCTGGATATCATCAACTTCGTGTGCATGAAGAAGACATTCCCAAGACAGCGTTCCGCACTCGTTATGGGCATTATGAGTTCACAGTCATGCCATTCGGTTTGACTAATGCTCCTGCGGTTTTCATGGACTTAATGAATAGGGTCTGCAAGCCTTATTTGGATCAGTTCGTCATTGTTTTTATTGACGACATCTTGATTTACTCTAAGACGCGAGTTGATCACGAGCAACATCTTCGTCTTACTCTGGAACTCCTAAAGAAAGAGCAACTTTTCGTCAAATTCTCCAAGTGTGAATTCTGGCTTAAAGAAGTTCAATTCTTAGGACATATTGTCAACGAACGAGGTATTCATGTAGATCCCTCCAAGATCAGTGCGATTAAGGATTGGGATACGCCTACTACTCCTACTGAAGTTCGTTCTTTTCTTGGTCTAGCGGGTTATTACCGCCGCTTCATTTAAAACTTCTCAAAGATTGCAGTTCCTCTAACTGCTCTAACTCAGAAGAACAAACCCTTTGATTGGGGATTCAAGCAAGAGGAAGCTTTTCTACACTTGAAGCAGAAACTTTGTGACGCGCCTGTTCTAACTTTGCCTGAGGGCAATGATGATTTCGTCGTTTATTGTGATGCATCTAAATTGGGTCTTGGCTGTGTCCTGATGCAAAGGAACAAAGTCATAGCATACGCATCGAGGCAGTTGAAGATACATGAGAAGAACTACACCACTCATGATCTTGAGTTGGGTGCAGTTGTTTTTGCTCTAAAGATCTAGAGACACTATTTGTACGGTACAAAATGTGTGGTTTTCACAGACCACAAAAGTCTTCAGCATATCTTCAATCAGAAAGAACTCAACATGAGGCAACGAAGTTGGGTCGAGCTTCTAAACGACTATGACTGCGAAATTCGCTACCATCCTGGTAAGGCGAATGTCGTAGCCGATGCATTGAGTCGTAAGGAACGTACTAAGCTTCATTGTGTTCGTGTTCAATCTGTTATTCAAGCTCGATCCGATATCCAAGCCCGTATTTCTCAGGCTCAACAATCTTGTGTTTCACAAGGTTTGATGGATAAAGAATTTCCCTATCACATAACTCCTGATCTGGAACTGAAGGACAATGGATCGTATTACTTCATGGACCGTTTGTGGGTCCCAAGCCAAGAAAATCTTCGTACCTTGCTTATGGATGAAGCCCATAAATCGCGTTATTTCATTCATCCTGGCTCAGATAAGATGTATAAGGATCTTCGTATTCACTATTGGTGGCCTGGTATGAAGAAAGAGATTGCCTTATATGTATCAAAATGCCTTACTTGTCTCAAAGTTAAGGCTGAACATCAACGTCCTTTGGGTTTATTGGTGCAACCAGAGATCCCAGTTTGGAAATGGGAAAACATTACTATGGATCTTGTTACCAAACTTCCACGCACAAAGAAAGGTCATGATGCCATCTGGGTAGTTGTTGATCGTCTTACTAAGTCAGCACATTTCTTGCCAATCCGTGAGGATTTTTCTGCTGACAAACTTGCTAAAATCTATGTGGATGAAATTGTAGCTCGACATGGTGTTCCTTTGAACATCATTTCTGACAGAGATGCTCGTTTCACTTCTCATTTTTGGAGAACCATGCAATCTGCTATGGGGACCCAACTTAACCTGAGCACAGCTTATCATCCGCAAACGGATTGTCAATCTGAGAGAACAATCCAGACTCTGGAGGATATGCTTAGAGCTTGTGTGATCGATTTTGGTGGTAGTTGGGATTCACATCTTCAGTTAATTGAATTCTCCTACAACAACAGTTATCACACCAGCATCAAAATGGCTCCTTTCGAGGCTCTCTATGGTCGAAAATGTCGTTCACCAGTCTGCTGGAATAAGATCGGCGAGGCTCAGCTTACTGGACCTGCCCTCATTTTAGAGACAACTGACAAGATTAAGAAAGTTCGTGATAACCTTCAGACAGCTAGAAGCCGTCAAAAGAGTTACGCGGACCCGAAACACAAGCCTTTGGAATTTCAAGTCGGTGATCGAGTATTACTTAAGGTCTCACCTTGGAAAGGTGTGATCAGATTTGGAAAGAAAGGAAAACTTGCACCTAGATACGTTGGACCATTCAAGATCGTCGAAAGAATCGGAAAGGTAGCCTACAGACTTGAGTTACCTCCTGAACTTGGAAATGTTCATCCAACTTTTCACGTGTCCAATCTCAAGAGGTGTTTAGCTGATGAGAACCTCCACATACCACTTGACGAAATTCGTGTTGGTAAAACACTGAAATTTGTTGAGAAACCTGTGGAAATCATGGAACGTGAAGTCAAGTGGCTCAAACGCAAGCGCATTCCTTTGGTCAAAGTTCGCTGGGAAGCTAACTGTGGACCCGAGTTTACTTGGGAATGCGAAGATCAAATGAAGGCGAAGTATCCACATCTTTTCCCACGAGTTTCCTCTAAATAAATTTCGGGACGAAATTTCCACAAGTAGGGGAGACTGTAACATCTGTGCTTGTAATCATTGTGAACAGTTCAATTATCAATAAAACAATGTTATTTGATCCTAATGTTTGTTTGGTTATGTTTTACATTTTTCATGTTTTGACTTTTATTCAATTTCAAACTCTATATCACTTTCTGGAGAGTTATACGCAAACTGGTTCGTAAACGTAATCAGTTTAATGCGACAAATACTCCGGAACATCAACATATACTTAACATACCTTAAATAACCCTTACATAACTTAGAAATAAGTTTTGAAGGCTTTGGTATGGCAAAAACAAGTTAATTCGCTTACAGGGACTAAACTTGACAAACTGCGAAAGTATGCCAATTTGAACAGTAACGAACATTCCGGAACATGACCATAAGTTAAACATGCCATAAATATCCTCTACATAGCTTAGAAATAGGCTTTGAGGTGTTCGGTGTGCTAAAATAAACTTTTGGGACATTCAGGGACTAAAAGCGTAAAAAAGTGCACAAGTTTACACTTTCGCGCATAACTTACGTTCTGAATACATCCGGACATCCAAAAATTTATGTAAGCACTAAAATATTTTATTTTAGTGTTTAGGCTTGAGAAAAATCCATTCGTCGCGTCATTTGGATCGTTTTTCGCGCTTATGCGCATTCCGTCGTAATTAAGCGAACATCGCGATCGTACGGCCAAACGAACCGACATCTGAGATATTTTTGAGCACATTTTAAGTTCCCTATACTTTAACTTCATTTTAGAGCTTTGAAATGGGGTTAACGGGGCTTAAACGTGTCAAAAAAACGCATCGAAAACCAAGTTTTGAGGTTGCAGGGACTGAAACTGTAAATCTGCCAAACTAGGTCCGTAAACAGGGGCCAGATGCAGCAAAACGTTTTTTTTCAGCTTTTAGCAGCCCTTAACACTCTCCAAAGGCCAACTTCCAAGTGTCAAACTCTTATGGTGGATGGCAAATGAGTTACCACAACTTTCCAACAAATGTACGACTTAGATCGTGCCCCCTTTTCCAAGAAATGATCCTAACGGTGAACCGAAAACTATAAATACCCACCTCCACCTCCACCCTTCACTTTTCCTCACAAGAATCTGATCTAATGTGCTCTAAGTTGAAACCTTTGTTTCATACCTGAGCTATTTTGATCTAGATTAGCATTCGGGGACCCTTCGTAAGTGTTCCTTCGTTCTTTTATTTCTTTTCGAGTCCGAAAGTCAAACTTTGTTTGACTTTCTGCATTGACCAGTTTATGGTCAATGCGAAGTTCGTTTGAACTTCGCAACGTGATTGTAATCACGATGGTTATAGTCCCTTGTGACTATGCCTACTGATTACCACGTTGTCTAGGGTCGTAAGGGTAAGCGATCTGATAAATCGCTTATACCTTCGAGCCCGACACATTTGGTCGATCATTAGGATCCGACCTAACACATTAGGTGACCATAGTATATAGGGAATAACCTTCCGAGGTTATACCTTATGGTCGCTTCGTTTAAGTAGTTGTATGATAGGTAGTTTATATGCCTTAGGTAAATTACCAAAATGCCCTTATGACGCCAAAATTCATTTTAAGCATATGTAACATAAATTTTGGTATCTAAACTATTTTGGTAACAATATTAGATATGTTAAGGCATATTTTACTTGTCATAGGACTAGTTAGGCGGTCCGAACGCGTTTCACACGAGCGACGCGTTAAAGTAGCATAAACTACCTAAACGGGTCGTAATGGGTCGTAAGCACTTATGTTAGGTTTCATTTAGTATGTAGGCTTTGTTAAACCATATTACACGAGTCTCCATACTCGTTTGGTTTACGAACCCGCATTCTATCCGATCTTCCGATTTAGGTCCGGTTTATTAACATAGTTACCTATATTAGGTGTCGTTTGATTCCGTGATCTCTAGCATTGCTTGGTGGTTATCTTAGGACTTCTGAGCAATCTCAAGTGAGTACATAGACCCCTCTTTTACTGTTTTCCAAACTGTTTTGGGGTGAAACACATGTGCCTACTTGTTACTTTCATGCTTTCCATGTTTTCACATCATATACCTGCTATGTTCGTTAGTACATTATAGTACATGTTTTACATTACATTTCATGCTATGTATGCCCATTGTGTGCGTACTTAGTACATTGTTTTACATTACATTTCATGCTATGTATGCCCATTGTGTGCGTATTTAGTACATCGTTTTACATTACATTTCATGCTATGTATGTCCATTGTGTGCATACTTAGTACATTGTTTTACATTACATTTCATGCTATGTATGTCCATTGTGTGCATACTTAGTACATTGTTTTACATTACATTTCATGCTATGTATGTCCATTGTGTGCATACTTAGTACATTGTTTCACATTACACTTCATGCTAGGTACGCCCATTGTGTGCATACTTAGTACAGTTGTTTTCATAACATGTTTACATTTTGGAATGACATTTGGGTTGTTTACAACGGAACAATACATTCATTAACATTAGCTACGCCATTCGTTAGTAGGTAGTGGTACCATAGGAATTGACAACTCCCGTTCCTGAAATCCTGGGTTTGTTTGGATTGGAAGGAATGACCGAATTCGATATACATAACTTAGATAAACCTTTAATTTGTTTAAGGGTTTATCGCCACAATCTCAAGGCTTGGATGTATGCATTTTCACAATACCGCATAGATGTTTATATCAGTATAGCATGCATTTGTTCCACAAAACATAACTTTGATTTAAACCATGTTTTACTTCAATACCTTGTTTTTATGCATTTTACATATGGTTTAGTTGATATATTTCACATACCATACATGACATTTTTGGATACACATTACATGATTTACATTAGACATAAACATTTTGACATTGATATACACAATTCATGATTTACATTAAACACAGACATTTGATATGGTTTACACAATAACATTTTGACATTTGATTATACATAAACAATTTACATTGGTGGTTTGGTTTGAGCAAGTGATTTAAGTAACGAGGCGTGTGTAATATGATACAAGCATGGTGGATACGCCGCTGGTACTTCCTATATATAAGTGTTTGTATGGTGTTACATATCGTAGCGTTATTTAAATCATTTCAATTTATGACACATGACATTTTATACAAATAACATACTTTTTACAAGACATTGCTTACAAGCAACTTATCTTACACAAACTCATTTTTACATGGTTATTCATTTAACCTTACATTTATTTATACATATCATCTGATCTTATCGTTTTTCAAATAATTTATAAGACAAAGGAAATTACAAGGTTCATGACTAAACATTTTCTTAAACACAAGTCATGAATCATATTTTTACAAAACCTATGTATCTCACAGGCATTTTTATGCTGACGTACATATTTTCACATGTGTTTTCAGGAGCTTTTCCATAGGATGATGATCGTGACACTAGGGCGGACCTGTGCCTTAGAGACATAAAACGAAGATAGACTTAGTTTAATTATGTTTTGTACTCTTGTTTTTGTTTAAGACAATGTAACTCTTGTGTTGATAAATAAAATACAACTTTGAATGCCATGGTTATGAAACAATTAATTCTGTTACAACACTCCCCGACGATTTCCGCCACGTTTTGTATGTTATACGTGGTCGGGGTGTGACACTACGTCGACAACTTTTGCATCTCTGAAGGCGCAAGTCGGTAAGGTGCCTTGGCGACAGGCGCGACGCCTGGAACTAAGTCAATATGGAACTCGACTTATCGTTGAGGAGGCAATCCTGGCAAGTCTTAGGGGAAGACTTCAGGATATTCCCTTACCACAGGGATATCTTCGAGCTTTGGTTCTTCGGCTTCCCTGTCTACGACATGAGCCAAGAAGGCAACACACCCTTTGCGCAGAAACTTCCGTGCCTTCAAGCAACTAATGATCCGTAGAGGCGTATCCTGCTTCTCCCCATGAATCACGATCGTCTCTTCATTCGCCATTGGGATACGGATAATCTTCTCAGGGCATACGATCTCAGCTCGATTACTTGACAACCAATCCATCCCAACTACTATGTCGAAGCTTCCCAACTCAACTGGCAGGAGATCTATCGAAAACTCCCGCTCTCCAAGCTCTATCACACAGCCTCTAATCACCTCACTAGCTTCTACTAGCATCCCATTAGCTAGTTCTATCGAGTACGGAATATCTAACTTACTTGCAACTAACCCAAGTATATTCTTAAACTCTAGGGATACGAAACTATAGTCGGCATCGGTGTCAAATAGCACAGATGCAAAATGTTGATTAATAGGGAACGTACCAGTGACTACGTTGGGATCCTACCGAGCTTCCCTAGCTCCAATGTTGAAGACTCTTCCCTGTGCTTGGTTGTTCTATGGGCAATTGTCACACCCCGACCGCGTAAAACAACAAACCGCGGCGGAAACGTCGGGGAGTGGAGTAACAGAATCATTGTTTCATAACACATGGAAATTGAAGTTTTGTTTTATTACATTTCAAGAGGTTACATTGTCTTAAAAACAAAGAAACATAACATAATTTCCTAGTCTTGCATCTTTATTGTCACTAAGGCCCAAGTCCGCCTACGTGTATCTTGATTAACCCTATGCATCAGCTCCTTAAAACACATGTGAAAATAGGTACGTCAGCATAAAAATTCCTGTGAGATACATAGGTTATATTAAAATAGGATTCATGACTTGTAAGTTTAAAGAAATGTTTAACAAAAATAGTCATGAACCTCATAAAAATGTTTTCTTTTTAGAAATCATACAAAAATCGATAAGAAATCAGATGATATAAAAGAATAATACATAGTTAAGTAAATAACCAAGTAAAAATGAGTTTGTATAAAATATGTTGTTTGTAAAACAATGTTTTGTGAAAATATGTTATTTGTGTAAAATGTAATGTGTCTAAATTGAAATGGTTTAAATAACGCTACGATATGTAATATCAAAAAAAACACTTATATATAGGAAGTACCAGCGGCGTATCCACCATGCTTTTATCATATTACACACGCCTCGTTATTTAAATCACTTACCCAAACAAACCACCAATGTAAAAATGTTCATGTATAATCAAATGTAATCTATAGTGAATAAAAGCATTTACACAACCCTATTAGAAAGAAATGTACAAAACAATGTATTTGATAAATCATAATTTAAATCAAAAATTATGTTTTGTAAAATTAATGCTTTGTTGATACAAACATCTACGCGGTAATGTTAAACGTCTACATCCAAGCCTTGAGACTGTGGGGACAAACCCTTAACAAGTTAAAGGTTCATCTAAATTATGAATTCGGATTCGGTCATTCCTTCTAACCAAACAAACCTAGGATTTTAGGAATGAAGTTGTCAATTCCTATGGTACCACTACCTACTACCGAGCAGCATGATTGGTGTTAATGAACGTATTTTTAAGCCGTTGAACAAACCAAATATATACCAAATGTCAGCATATTATGAGAAAATAATGTACTAAATATGCTAAATGAACATACGTAGCAAAAATGTGATGTAAATAAATGTGTATATATGCTATATGAAACAAATGTGTTTATGAAATCAATGTACTAGCATGTTAATTAAACATACATAGCAACAACATGGAAGAAAACATGTACTATATGTGTACTAATGAACATAGCAAGTATATGTTATAAAAGCATGAAAAGCATGAAAGTAACAAGTAGGCACATGTTTTTCACCCCAAAATATTTGAAAACAGTAAAAGAGGGGTCTATGTACTCACTTGAGATAGCTCGGAAGTCTTTGAATAACAACCAAGCAATGCTAGAAGGATCACGGAATCAATCGGCACCTAATATAGGTAACTACGTTAATAAACCGGACCTAAATCGGAAGAACGGATAGAATGAGGTTTCGTAAATCAAATGAGTATAGGAACTCATGTA
Source organism: Helianthus tuberosus (assembly GCA_030545235.1). Classification (NCBI taxonomy): domain Eukaryota; kingdom Viridiplantae; phylum Streptophyta; class Magnoliopsida; order Asterales; family Asteraceae; genus Helianthus; species Helianthus tuberosus. Next base: position 54,454,688 of record CM060417.1, on the reverse strand, counting down.
ATATGGTTTAACAAACCCTACATTCTAAAACGGAACCTATCCTAAGTGCTTACGACCCATCACGACCCGTTTAGGTAGCTTACGCTACTTTAACGCTTCGTTCGCGTAAAACGCGTTCGGACTGCCTAACTAGTCCTATGATAAGTATTATATGCCTCAACAAGTCTAATAATATTGCCTAATCAGTTTACATGTCAAAATTTAGGTTACTAATGCTTAAAATGAATTTATGCGTAAAAAGGGCATTTTGGTCATTTTCCTAAGGCATATAAACTACCTATCATACAACTAAGTAAACGTAGTGACCAAAAGGTATAACCTCGGAAGGTTATTCCCTATACAACTATGGTCACAAAATATGTTTGGTCGGATCCTAATGATCGACCAAACGGGTCGGGTTCGAAAGTCTAAGCAGTTGTTTAGACCGCTTATCTTACGACCCTATATAAGCACTAAACTAAAAGTGACGAGCTAAACATGTTAAAACATGTTTAACGAAGTTAGAAAACAAGTTTGATATAAAAAAAAGGGTTTGATATCCAAGAATAGTTTGGTTGCAAAATACGCATAAACGCGTATTTTGACCGAAACTATGACTCGTCACTATGCCTAATCAACGTGGTAATCAGTAGGTATAGTCACAAGGGACTATAACCATCGTGATTACGCTCACGTTGTGAAGTTCAAACGAACTTCGTGTTAACCATTGACTGGTCAAAGCAGAAAGTCAAACATTGTTTGACTTTCACGCTTAAAAACGCATAAAAGCATGAAAGAAACTTACAAAAGGTCCAAGCGATGAAGAATTTGATCTAAGATACTCAGGTATGAAGCAAAGGCTTCAACTTAGAGTATAAACTCAGATCAAATGTGAGGATTGCAAATGGGGAAAGTGGGTATTTATAGAAATTGGACAACCGTTAGGATCGTTTCTTGGATTATGAGCTTCGATCTCAACCATCCAAGTGTTACCCACTAAAATACAATACTATGGTTGCCCAAAACAAGCTCATAGAGTTGAAAAACCATGTGCAAAAGCCTAAAAACCAGCTGCTGTTTTGAAAAACTGATTTTTGCAGACCTGGGTAGCTCTCGCACCCCGCGTACAAGTTAAGCCCGGCCTACGCGGCCCGCGACCGAGGGTAGATCAGCAAACAGGTTTTAGAAATTACAGAAACAGCCCCTGCACATGTTTAATGCATTTTTGACATGTTTAAGGGCTGTTAAGCCATTTTCAAGGCTCTACAATGAATTTCAAGTGTAGGGAACATGAAACATGCTCAAAAACATCTCGGGTGTCGGTTCGTTTGGCCGTATGGTTGCGTTGTTCGGTTAATTACGACGAAACTCGAACGGACGCGAAAAAAGATCCAAATTGGGCGACGAATGGAAATTGAGCACTCCAATCACTAAAATAGAATTTTTTAATGATTACATAAATTTTTGGATGTCCGGATATATTCAGAACGTAAGATATGTGCGAAAATGCAAACTTATGCACTCTTTGACGCTTTTAGTCCCTGTTTGACCAAAAAGTTTATTTTTGCACACCGAACGCCTCAAAGCCTATTTCTAAGCTATGTAAAGGATATTTATGGTATGTTTAACTTATGGTCAAGTTCTGGAATGTTTGATACCATACGAATCAGCAGACTTTTGCAGTTTGACGCAAATAGTCCATGTGATCGAATAAACTTGATTTCGACACACCAAACCCTCCAAAACTTATTTCTAAGTTATGTAATGGTTATTTAAGGTATGTTAAGCCCATGTCACTGTTCCGGAGTGTTTGTTGCGTTAAACTGATTACGTTTACGCATCAGTTCGTGTAAAACTTTCTAGAAAGCGATTTAGAGCTTGAAATCGAACAAGAATTGATATGTGCAAATGATACACATATTTATACAAATCCCAAACATGAAACACAATATTTCATTGATATGGTATTTGTTTGATGGTCGTAGAGACACAGATGTCACACTCTCCCCTACTTCAGGAAATTTCGTCCCGAAATTTATTTAGAGGAAACTTGTAAGAGCTCGAAACATGAAGTCAAAAAGATAAAACAACACTGGTTAGGGTTCTGAACTTCTAGAAATTTAAATAACATCATGCTTGCAATGTAAGAGGGACACTTATATACAAGTATATGAAGCGCCATTGGTGTGTCCACCGTACCTCCATTACATTGTTCACGTTTCGTTATTGTTGCCACTATTGGTTCTTACACATAATAAATCTTACTGTGGTTTCCGTGCACTGAATTTCATAATTATGTATGCATCCATAATTACGTAATTCCTTGCATAGTCCACACAGTGCATTTTATAATGTGTAGGGGAAGAAAAACAATGAACGAACCTGTGATGTTTGTGACTAGACCACCCTAGTGTCCTTTTAATTAAATCAATAAATGATCTCTTTAAATAGACCACCAAGGAGTCTTTTTAGCTATATCATCACATGCCATTCTTAACCAGATTCTGAATCAATCTTTTTCACTAGACCACCCAAATGGTCTCTTTTGAATTATGGAATAGTACTTTATAATCCAAGGGTCTTAACTATTACGTAGAAGCCCATTAAGGATTTAAGGTAGTACCTTTGGATATCCTACTATGAATCCCTCATATGAAGATATGGAAGATTCTACGAGGATTTGGAAAATCCAATATTCGGATCATACAAAAACATAAAACATAAAAGAAAACACATAATCACATAATTGTTTAACTTGATCTTTAATTTGTTATCATTTTGTTAATTTGTTTGTTAATTTGCGGATGATTTGAGCACATGTATTTAAAGCACACCAGGAATCCAATCCGTGGATTTCATTTAGCACTTTAAACATCTTCAAGAATCTAACTATGAAGATAGGAAGATCTTAATAGGAATTCGGCTTTGTCCTTATTGAATCGTAATGTACGTATTAAGGCATACAAAGAATTCAATTAAGGGCTCTGATTTGAGCGATAATCATCCACAAGGATCTAATTGTGAAGATAAGAAGATCCTATATGGATTTTTTTTTTTAAATTTGAAAAGCGGGAGACGTTTCAAAATCTTGCACTAGACGTGCTTAAGTCGATACACGAGGTAAAATGTTCATGAAGTTGAGGTGCTAGATATTCCAAGGCGACATATGACGCAGAATTTTGGAGGTTGGGTACTACGTATGTTAAGTCAATCATACGAGCAGAGTGTTTTCGAAAACTATGCATGGGTTCTTCAAAAATGTGTTTAATGTTTTTGAAACCTTACGTAATGCTTTTTGAAATCATATGGTAGGTGTATTAGGTAAATATGTTTATAAATTGTTCTTAAAATCATGTGAGATGAATTTTGAAATTATGTATAAGGTTTTTGAAAACATGGATGATGCTTTTGAAATCATGCACTTGATAGATTAAATAAATATACTATGTAAAAAATAATGTTTTCAAACTATATGAAATGTTTTGAAATCATGAAGGTTATTTTTGAAAAACATGTACTAGAATGTAATGATATGGGTATGAGATTGAAAAATACCCTTAGTTATCTAACCAAGGATTTAAAGTGACATTTTGAGTAATCGTCTAAAATTGTCACTTATATTCTGTACTTCGTTTCTTAGAATGAAATGAGTACTTAGAATTTTCAAGAAAATCGTGAGCGATCACATGAATGGGAGAACTACAAAAGTAGTTTGTAAAGAACATAGTACTTTGGTGTAGGTATCGTAGGGGTATGCCAAACACATGTGTAACTACACTTGTACATCAGAATTATGAACAACAATTTATTTATAAACCAACCACATTGTTTCAGAGTTAAAAAAAAACAAAAGAAACAAGAGCATAAGATTCAAGTTATTCAAAGCAGCAACATATTTTAATCAGCCAAATGCTCTTCCGTGGGTCAGATTTGCATTGACAACCTTTGGTCATTTGTTCCTGAGATAACCCGTCTCGCCATTGATGTAGCAAGTACCAGGAGGAAAACGAGCTTGAGCAAGGTTGACTTGGGGTTGGTTTGGACCACCTTGGCTTGGGTTGAATCGACAAGCATTTGCCAGGTGACCGAGTCGCCCACATGATGCACACAGACGACACTATAGGTAAGCTAGGTGAGGTTCATTACATTTGTTGCATATTGGCGCAATACCGACATAAGGTTTCCTTGCAGGAGCTTGAGCAGCAGAAGGATTCGCAACAGCTTTGTTTTGGGTAGTAAAGCGGCACACGTTAACCAAATGTCCCCATCGTCCACAGTGGGTACATTTGAAACAGGGTATGTGATTCGGATGATGACGGTTGCATTGATTGCACCATGGGGCAGTTCCCTTGTACAACTTCTTGGCTGGTGGTGCTGCCACCTGGCTAGGTCCTGCTTGATTTGGTGCAACGGCTGGAGGATTCTTTGAAGCTTTACGCTTCCTTGATTTTCATGAAGGCTTGGTTTCTGTTTCCTTTGGTGATTCTTGGGTGGCTTCATCCTTGAGACGAGACATGGCGATAGCTAATTCAGCAGTCTTTTGGATTACTACACCTATTTGTTAGGCAATTTTGGTAGCCTGCTCGTACATTTGAGTGTCACTGCGATGAAGAGACATCCTAAAGGAAATGAAAGACATAGGAGGAAACAAGTGAAATGTTATCGGATAATCAAAACAGAATGACAACGCATAAATATTGTGATCATTTGTTTGTTACCTAAGGTAAACAAATGAGATGGTGACTAATCAAAGTAAGCGGGTCATATTAATGTATCGCGAAGACATGCTTTAGCCTATAAGTGGACACTCACCCCAAGAGTTCCCAGGTAAGAGTGACTGGTCCGTTTATGTGGATTTGTACGAATACTCTAGCCTTAGACAGAAAACTCAGGATACAGGCATCCACTCTTCCAGATTGCACGTGTTCACATTATAAGACCTAAACTTTGACGAGATTTTGAAAATTCGGAAGGTATTAAGCCAAAAACGAATCATCCAAAAGGGTGGGTGATTATTTTTAAAATTGTTTTTGAAACTCTGACTGTTCAAAACCTTATAATAAATCATCCTAGAACAGATGATTGGTTTTCAAAGCGGATTTGAAATTTGTGTTCTCATTGTAGTTGTCACCTAAGGACAAGTGACGTTATTGTTTTAAAATCTAAACACAAGATTCTTGTGTTACGGTCCTAGGAAGGTTATAGACTAGGTCAAAGCATTACTAATAACCTAATTCCCTATAACCATGAGCTCTGATACCAACTCTTCTGTCACACCCCGACCGCGTAAAACAACAAACCACGACGGAAATGTCGGGGAGTGGAGTAACAGAATCATTGTTCATAACACATGGAAATTGAAGTTTTGTTTTATTAAATTTCAAGAGGTTACATTGTCTTAAAAACAAAGAAACATAACATAATTTCCTAGTCTTGCATCTTTTATTGTCACTAAGGCCCAAGTCCGCCTACGTGTATCTTGATCAACCCTATGCAGCAGCTCCTGAAAACACATGTGAAAATAAGTACGTCAGCATAAAAATGTCTGTGAGATACATAGGTTATATTAAAATAGGATTCATGACTGGTAAGTTTAAAGAAATGTTTAACAAAAATAGTCATGAACCTTATAAAAATGTTTTCTTTTTAGAAATTATACAAAAATCGATAAGAAATCAGATGATATAAAAGAATAATGCATAGTTAAGTAAATAACCAAGTAAAAATGAGTTTGTATAAAATATGTTGTTTGTAAAACAATGTTTTGTGAAAATATGTTATTTATGTAAAATGTAATGTGTCTAAATTGAAATAGTTTAAATAACGCTACGATATGTAATATCATAAAAGCACTTATATATAGGAAGTACCAGCGGCGTATCCACCATGCTTTTATCATATTACACACGCCTCGTTATTTAAATCACTTACCCAAACAAACCACCAATGTAAAAATGTTCATGTATAATCAAATGTAATGTATAGTGAATAAAAGCATTTACTCAACCCTATAAGAAAGAAATGTACAAAACAATGTATTTGATAAATCATAAGTTAAATCAAAAATTATGTTTTGTAAAATTAATGCTTTATTGATACAAACATCTACGCTGTAATGTTAAACGTCTACATCCAAGCCTTGAGACTGTGGCGACAAACCCTTAACAAGTTAAAGGTTCATCTAAATTATGAATTCGGATTCGGTCATTCCTTCCACCAAAACAAACCTAGGATTTTAGGAATGGGAGTTTTCAATTCCTATGGTACCACTACCTACTACCGAGCGGCATGATCGGTGTTAATGAACGTATTTTTGAGCCGTTAAACAAACCAAATGTTATACCAAATGTAAGCATGTTATGAGAAAATAATGTACTAAATATGCTAAATGAACATACGTAGCAAAATGTGATGTAAATAAATGTGTATATATGCTATATGAAACAAATGTGTTTACGAAATCAATGTACTAGCATGTTAATTAAACATGCATAGCAAAAACATGGAAGAAAATATGTACTATATGTGTACTAATGAACATAGCAAGTATATGTTATAAAAGCATGAAAAGCACAAAAGTAACAAGTAGGCACATGTGTTTCACCCCAAAATATTTTAAAACAGTAAAAGAGGGGTCTATGTACTCACTTGAGATAGCTCGGAAGTCTTTTAATAACAACCAAGCAACGCTAGAAGGATCACGGAATCAATCGGCACCTAATAACTACGTTAATAAACCGAACCTAAATCGGAAGAATGGATAGAACAAGGTTTCGTAAACCAAATGAGTATAGGAACTCATGTAATATGGTTTAACAAAGGCTACATTCTAAAACGGAACCTATCCTAAGTGCTTACGACCCATAACGACCCGTTTAGGTAGCTTACGCTACTTTAACGCGTCGTTCGCGTAAAACGCGTTCGGACCGCCTAACGGTCCGTGTAGGCTTGATGCTCATCGTTATCTTGCTTAAGATCGTCAAATTCCCTTTCCAAGGCCCTGATCTCGTGACGAGGACAGAATTCCTTCATCATCAGAGCTCGAAACTCTTCCCATGTTTGAGCCAGTGCCACATTGGCACCCCTATCTCTCATCACACAATTCCACCACGTCAAAGCTCGCTTCTCAAAGACACTAGATGCGAAATCTACCTTGAGCTCGTTTGGACATTGAACATGTCTGAAGGTGCTCTCTAGACTCTCGAACCATTGTAGAAGTGCAGTCGCTCCTTGAGACCCAGAAAACTTTGATGGTTTAGCTGAGTTGAACGTCTTAAAGTTGCAGGGAGCATTATTGTTGTTGAGAGCTTGGTTACATTGAGCAACGATGTTCGGGATTGTAGCAGCCATCTGCTGCATAATGATGGCTGCTAGTTCTTCATTAGGCACCTGATTGTCGCGTCGTGGAGGCATTCTAAAACGGGGGAAACAAGAGAGGAAACAAATGAAATGCCATTGGGTAAGAGTAGGATGTTACAATTACCGATCAAAGGCATGGGTGATGGTCATTTGTTTGAACCACGAAACAAACAAACGACACACAAAGGCTGAATCAAAGTAAATAGGTCCTCATAATGTATCGCGAAGACATGCTCGCCTATAAGTGGACACTCACCCCAAGAGTTCCCAGGTAAGAGTGACTGGTCCGATACTGCGGATTTGTACGAACACTCTAGCCTTAGACAGAAAACTCAGGGTACAGGCACCCACCCTTCCAGTTTGCACGTGTTCACATTATTTAGACCCAAACTCTGACGGGAATTTGAAAACTTTGAAGGTTCAAAACCTTATAATAAATCATCCTAGAACAGATGATTAGTTTTCAAAGCAGATTCGAATTTTGTGTTCTTATTGTGGTTGTTGCCTAAGGATAGGCAACGGTATTGTTTTATGACTAAACGCAAGTAAACTCGCGTTAGGGTCCTAGGAAGGTTATAGTCTAGGTCAAAGCATTACTAATAACCTAATTCCCTATAACCATTGGCTCTGATACCAACTTTTCTGTCACACCCCGACCACGTAAAACATCAAAACGTGGCGGAAACGTCGGGGAGTGTTGTAACAGAATCATTGTTTCTCAACCATGGATTAAACAGTGTCGTTTTATTGAATTAAATGTATTACATTATGTTGGAATTCGAAACAAAACATGAACAATAAACTTCCATTGTTATTAAATCACTAAGGTCTCCTCCATTCCTATGTGAGCATACACCAATATCATCATCAAATATCATCAACTATTGTACCAGAAACACATGTGAAAATACGTCAGCATAAAAATGCCGGCGAGTACATAGGTTTTGGTTGAGTGTCGGATTCATGGCTAGTTTACATGTTGCAATACTTATTTAAAAACCTTGTTTTTGAAAAGTATAGTATTGCGACATAATTAACCAACTCAAATCAAGTTGGTTATAATTGTAAATCGTTTTTGAAATAAAAAACTCGAATAGTATATATATGTATATATATATATATATATATCGTTAGAAAAACCTTGTAATATAACTTTGTTTCGATAACATTGCCCAAGTGATCTAGTTAACGCAACGATATATAATGTATTAAAAGCACTTATATATAGGAAGTACCAGCGGCGTATCCACCATGCTTTTAACACATTAAACCCGCCCCGTTACCTAATTAATTCCCTAACCCAACGGTTCAAACAGATTTTAAACGGTTCATGTCAATCAAATGTTACAAACGGTTCACATAGTCAAGTAGTCACAAATGGTTCACATAATCAACGGTTACAAACGGTTCACATAATCAACTGTTACAAATGGTTCACATAGTCAAGTGGTCACAAACGGTTCACATAATCAACGGTTACAAACGGTTCACATAATCAACTGTTACAAACGGTTCACATAGTCAAGTGGTCACAAACGGTTCACATAATCAACGGTTACGAACGGTTCAAAATGTAAAACAATGTGTTCATATACTGGATAAGTATATGCAATAAAATGTAATAAACGAAAGTCTATGTGCTAGCATGTTACGAGAACATACATAGCAAAACATAATGAAATCATGTACTAATAGCGTACTAATAAACATAGCAAGTACATGATATAAAAACATGAAAAACATGAAAGTAACAAGTAGGCACATGTGTTCCACCCCCAAAACAGTTTGAAAACAGTAAAAGAGGGGGCTATGTACTCACTTGAGGGTGCTTAGAAGTCTTGAACAACAACCAAGCAAAGCTAGAGGGATCACGGAATCAACAAGGCACCTAGTATAGGTAACTATGTTAATAAACGGATCCTAAATCGGGAGATAGGATAGAATGAGGTTCCATAAATCAAATGAGTATTTGAACTCATATGGCATGATTTAATAGTCCCAACATTCTGATTTGAAAGTCTACCTAAGTGCTTTAGACCCTTTTCGACCCATTATGGTAGCATAAGCTATTATGATGCGTCGTTGGCATAAAACTATGTTCGGATGGTTAACTATGTGCTATGTCAAGTCTTACATGCCCAATCATACCTAAACATGTTACTAAATCAGATTATATATCAAAAAGTTGATCACATATGCAAAATACGGATTTATGCTTCAAAAGGGCATTTTGGTCATTTTCTATGGGCATACAAGCTAACTAGCATATGACTAACCAATCCTATGTGATCATAAGAAATAACCTCAGAGGTTATTCTCTATGCAACTATGATCACCAATCAAGCTTGGTCGGATCCTAATGATTGACCAAACGGGTCGTGTTCGAAAGTCTAAGCGGTTGTCTAGACCGCTTAACTTACGACCCTAAACAAGCACTAAACTAATAGTGACGAGTTAAACATGTCAAAACATGTTTAACCTACTTAGAAAACTGATTTGGTATCAAAACAAAGTGTTTTGATACCTAAAAGTAGTTACGTGGCAAAATGCGTGCTAAAACGCATTTTGACCGAAACTTTGACTCGTCACTACGCCTAGTTAACGTGGTAATCAGTAGGTATAATCGCTAAGGATTATAACCATCGTGATTACAATCACGTTACAAAGTTCAAACGAACTTTGCGTTGACCATTGACTGGTCAAACTGAAAGTCAAACACTGTTTGACTTTTTAAACTAGTAAGCAATAAAAGAATGAAGGAATGCTCACTAAAGGTCCTTACTATCTTTTCTACCAAGAATAAGTTTCCAATCACTTGAGAGAGCTCCCAATTCAGATTAGAAAGGAGATTGAGAAGAAATAAGCAAGGAATGAATGAAAGGGTTGGGCTATTTATAGTAAGGCATGATGAACAAGATCATTACACATGTTTGTGTGGCCAACAAGCATGAAATCTCATCCATACATGTGTTGTGAGCAGGTTAGAAGCCTTGGAGAAGAGATAACTTGCTCCCCAAAACATGGAAATTGCAAACAAGGGCCTGATTTTGCAAAACAGCAGCTGAAAATCAAGTTTCTGTTCTTGGGCATGCTTTACGGTCCGCAAGGGACTCCTTACAGTCCGTAAGGACCCTGCACCTGATCAGCAAGTTTCACTAAATGACAGTTTCAGCCCCTGAGCTTGTTTCGACGCATATTGGCACTTCTAACACCCGTCAATCCCATTTTTAAGCTCCATAATGAAGTTAAAGTATGTTTAACTTGAATTTTGCTCAAAAATGTTACGGATGTCGGTTCGTTTGGCTGTACGGTTACGTTGTTCGGTTAATTACGACGGAAGTCGTAACGGACGCGAAAACGACCCAATTTGCGATACGAACGAAGCTTTTGCATGCCGATCACTAAAATAAAAATATTTTAGTGTGTACAAAAATTTTGGATGTCCAGATGTGGTCAGAACGTAAGATATGCACGAAAATGCAAACTTACGCCGTTTTTGACACTTTTAGTCCCTGAAAGATCATATAAGCATGTTTTCGCACACCGAACCTATCAAAGCTTATTTCTAAGCTATATTTAGGTTATTTATGGTATTTTTAACTTATGATCAAGTTCCGGATTGTTCGTTATAGTACAAATTGGCATACTTTCACAGTTTGTCGAATTTAGTCCCTGTAAGCGAATAAACTTGATTTCGGCATACCTAACCATTCAAAACTTATTTCTAAGTTATGTAAAGGTTATTTAAGGTATGTTAAGCCTATGTCACTATTCCGGAGTGTTTGTTGCATTAAACTGGTTATATTTACACATCAGATCGCGTATAACCTTCCAGAAAGCGATTTAAAGCCCGAAATCGAACAAGAATTGATATGTGCAAATGATACACATATTTTCACAAATCCCAAGTATGAAACACAATATTTCATTGGTTTGGTATTTGTTTGACGGTCAAAGTGACACAGGTGTCACATCAGGTGAGTACATAGTTCCCCTATTTTACTGTTTTCAATTGTTTTGGGGTGATTTATATGTGCTAAATGTTTTCGAGGTTTTAACGATGGTTTCAAAAATAAATGATATGGTTTATACAAAATTTATAACGATTTTGATAAAGTAAACAAACTTGTTGGTTGTATTTACATAACGAATAATATTCATTAGTTTTGGCCGAACCGACCAGTATTAGGTTATGGTACCATAGGATCTGACAAATCCCGTTATCAGACTGCACCCATGGTTATGTGTGGGTTAGGTGGGTAATGACTGAATCTGTGATTGTTAATTTACCCTTTGGTGGTTTATTAATGCGAGAAGCGATAGGCGAGTTGCGAAGGTTTGGATGTTATTAGCCAGACAATCAAAAGTAGTTTTCACAATTTAAAACGAGAATGATTTAAACGACTAAAACGATTTTTAACGAATTAAACGATTTGGGTAAATGATTGGTTTTTGGTTAGTGTTTATATAACGAGACGGGTGTAATGTGATGAAAGCATGGTGGATACGCCGCTGGTACTTCCTATATATAAGTGTTTTCATCATATTACATACCGTGGCGTTATTTAGTTCACTTGGGTAAACGATTTTGAAACGATGTCACACAAACGAGGTTTTCGAAATGATATAAACCATACGAGTTTTATTAACGAGTTTTATTAACGAGTTTTATTAACGAGATTTATTAACGAGTTTTATTAACGAGATTTATTAACGAGTTTTATTAACGAGAATTATTAACGAGTTTTATTAACGAGATTTATTAACGAGTTTTATTAACGAGATTTATTAACGAGTTTTATTAACGAGATTTATTAACGAGTTTTATTAACGAGAATTATTAATGAGTTTTATTAACGAGATTTATTAACGAGTTTTATTAACGAGAATTATTAACGAGTTTTACTAATTAATTTTATTAAATAAATGTTTTGGGTTAAGAATTATGGCTACGAGATTTTATAAATTATAACCAACTTGATTTGAGTTGGTTAATTATGTCGCAATACAATACTTTTCAAAACAAGGTTTTTAATTAAGTATTGCAACATGTAAACTAGCCATGAATCCGACACTCTCAAAAACCTATGTACTCGCTAGCATTTCTTTGCTGACTTTGTTTTCACATATGTTTCACGTGTTGTTGAATGATGTTGATTGCAAGGATGCATGCTCACATAGGACTAGACGAGGCCTTAGTGACTTAATAACAATAAAAGACTATGTTTAAATTGTTTATTTAGATTTCCAGACGATGTAAATATTTAATGTTTAATAAAACGAAACTTCAAATTTCCGTGTGTTTTGAAACAATGATTCTGTTACAACACTCCCCGATGATTCCGCCGTGATTTGTTGTTTTACGCGGTCGGGTGTGACACGGGTAGTGTCCGGTTGTTCGGTTGGTTACCGGTTCGTTAAGGTGCTAAATTGCGCAGTTTAATGTGCAATATGATGTCTTTTATGACTGTTTTGATTCCCGACCCTTATCAAAGCATTTTGGACCATTAAACCATAATTCTACATTATATTGTGATGTTAAAAATGCTGAAAATTGTTGAATTTTATTGTTTTCTGCAGAATTCTGCAGTTTAAGTGTGTTTCAGGCACTTTCCGGCACTTAAACCATCACTAGGAAAGCAGTTTTATGATCCCTACTTTCCTACACACTATTCTAGTGTAACTCTTGGCTCCAGGGCTCATTCTGTGTCTTAACATCATGTCTGTCTGAGTACTGAATTCCTGTCAGTACTTCTAGTTTGTCGGATAACTGTGCTAACTTTGTTCTGTGCAATAATTGGACCACACCATGTTGCATGTAATAATGATAAACAATCTTGCGCATGAAATGCATTTGTATGTATATGACATGTCACACCCCGACCGCGTAAAACAACAAATCGCGGCGGAAACATCGGGGCGTGTTGCAACAGAATTAATGTTTCATAACCATGGATATCAAAAGTGTTTCGTTTTATTAAACATTGAGTAATTACATTGTCTGGAAATCTAATTACACTATTTAAACATAGTCTATCATTGTTATTGAGTCACTAAGGCCTTGTCCAGTCCTATGTGAGCATGCATCTTATCAATCGATATCATCCAACAATACCTGAAACATATGTGAAAACGAGGTCAGCAAAGAAATGCTGGCGAATACATTGGTTTTGTGAAAATAAGATTCATGACTTCAGTTTAAGAAAATGTTTAGTCATGAACCTTGTAATTTGCTTTGTCTTTGTAAATCATTTGAAAAATAATAAGTTTAGATGATATGTATAAATAAGAGAATAATGCATGATTAAATGAATAACCATGTAAAATGAGTCTTTATAAGATGAGTTGTTTGTAAATAAATGTCTTGTGAAAAGTATGTTACTTGTATAAAATGTTCTATGTCTCAAACTGAAATGATTCAAATAACGCTACAATATGTAATACCATACAAACACTTATATATAGGAAGTACCAGCGGCGTATCCACCATGTTTGTATCATATTACACACGCATCGTTACTTAATCACTTAACCAAACCAAACCAAACAATGTAAAATGTCTATGTTTAAATATCAATGTCAAATGTCTATGTCAAATATCCATGTCAAAGGTCTATGTCAAATATCCATGTCAAATGTCTATGTCAAATATACATGTATGGCAAGTGAAATGTCTCAACTAAACCATATGCACAAAAACAAAGTATTGAAGTAAAACTTGGTTTAAATCAAAGTTATGTTTTGTGGAAAATACATGATCAAATGTCAATCATGTACAAATGTTTACCCAATCGTTAAACCATCTTGTTTTAATCGTTCAAATCGTTCTTGTTTTAACAAAACCCTTACCAAAGGGTAAGTTAATATTTTAATTGTGAAACTACTTTATGGTCGATTCTCTAATAACATTCAAACCTTCTTGACTCGTTCCTCGTTCCAACTCGCTCTCGTTCTCGTTCTTAACAAACCCTTACCAAAGGATAAGTTAATAATTACAGATTCAGTCGCTACCCACAACCCCCACACATAACAATGGGTGCAGTAAATAACGGGATTTGTCAGATCCTATGGTACCATAACCTAATACTGGTCGGCTTGATCATTGCTAATGAATGTCATCGGTCATGTAAACTACAACCAACAAGTTCGTTCACTTTATTGAAATTGTTATTAGTTTTTGAAATCATTGTATTCGTTCTTGAAATCATTGTTAGCGTTCTTGAAATAATTGTAATCGTTCTTGAAACCACATTGTAATTGTTATTGAAATCATTGATAAAGCATTTAGCACATATGAGTCACCCCAAAACAGTTGAAAATAGTAAAAGAGGGGAATAATGTACTCGCCTGAGAATGCTTGGAGGTCTTGCACAACAACCAAACAAAGCTAGAGGGAGCACGGAATCAGTCGGCAAATCCAATACTATATAAATAAACCGGACTTAAATCGGAAGACTGGGTAGCAGGAGGGTTTGTAAACCAAATGAGTGTAGGAACTCATATGATATGGTTTAACAAAGCCTACATACTAAATGAAACTTAACCTAAGTATTATCGACCCATCGCGACCCATTAAGGTAACTTATGCTACTTTAACGCGTCGTGCGCGTGAAACGCGTTCGGATAGCCTAACTAGTCCTATGACAAGTGTTATATGCCTAAACATGTTACATAATCAGTTATGTGACAAAAGTTTAGGTTACATATGCTTAATTACCAATTATACATGAAAAGGGTATTCTGGTAATTTACCTAAGGCATATAAACTACCTATCATACAACTACTTAAACGATGTGACCATAGGGTATAACCTCGGAAGGTTATGCCCTATACTAGGGTCACCTAATGTATTTGGTCGGATCCTAATGATCGACCAAACTGGGTCGGGTTCGAAGGTATAGGCGATTTATTAGATCGCCTACCCTACGACCCTAGACAACGTGGTAATCAGTGGGCATAGTCCCAAGGGACTATGACCAACGTGATTACACTCACGTTGCGAAGTTCAAACGAACTTCGCATTGACCATTACTGGTCAACGCTGAAAGTCAAACAAAGTTTGACTTTCGAACTCGAAAAGCAGTAAAATAAGGAAAAGAACGAAAGAATACTTACCCAGGGTCCCCGAATGCTAATCCCGATTCAAGAATCTCAGGTATGAAACAATGGTTTCAACTTAGAGCTCCTAAAATCAGAATTCTAGTGAGTTTAGCAATGGGGGGTATGGGGTATTTATAGTTTTCGGTCCACCGTTGAGATCGTTTCATGGAATCCGTGCTTTAATCGCAACCGTACAATTGTTGGCAAGTTGTGGTGACTAAAATGTGATCCTTATCAGCTGACTAGGCTATTGGGAATGTGTGGGTGTGAATCAAACAGCTGCAACTGATGTTAAATGCATTGAATCTGTTCTGATAGTGGGAAGCGGCCCGCTTCAGGATCAGGCAAACACAAAGCGGGCCGCCTGACCCTTCTGATCCGCAAATATGCTTGAAAAATGACAGTTTCAGTCCCTGCACGTGTTTAAGCCCATTTCCGGCACTTCCAAGGCCCGTAAAGCCAACTTTAAGGCCCTAAAATGATGCCTAAACATTGTGGACATGAAACATGCTCAAAAATATGTCGGGTGATGGTTCGTTTGGTCGTACGAACGCGATGTTCGCTTAATTACGACGGAATGCGCATAAGCGCGAAAAACGATCCAAATGACGCGACGAATGGATTTTTCTTATGGCGAACACTAAAATATAATGTATTCATGCTTACATAAATTTTTGGATGTCCAGATGTATTCAGAACGTAAGTTATGCGCGAAAATGCAAACTTGTGCACTTTTTGACACTTTTAGTCCCTGAATGATCCAAAAGTTTATTTTAGCACACCGAACCCCTCAAAGCCTATTTCTAAGCTATGTAAAGGATATTTAAGGTGTGTTTAACTTATGTTTATGTTCCGGAATGTCTGTTACAGTTCAAATTGGCATACTTTCGCAGTTTGTCAACTTTAGTCCCTGTAAGGGATTTAACTTGATTTTGCCATACCAAAGCCTTCAAAACTTATTTCTAAGTTATGTAAAGGTTATTTAAGGTATGTTAAGCCTATTTCACTATTCCGGAGTGTTCGTTGCATTAAACTGGTTATATTTACGCATCAGTGCGCGTATAACCTTCCAGAAAGCGATTTAGAGTTCGAAATCGAACAAGAGTTGATATGTGTAAATGATACACATATTTTTACCAATCCCAAGTATGAAATATAATATTTCATTGGTTTGGTATTTGTTTGATGGCCGTGGAGGCACAGGTGTTACATGACAGTAATCAGAAAATCATTCGTCTTGTTAATTCAGTTATACACAGTCATCAAAGTACAATTTACTGTTCATTATTGTATGAAATACATGGAAAAGTGCAAGTTGTCACACAGGCTCAGTGCAGAAAGTTCTAAACAGCTTCCCAGCTGTTTCCTGTTGTTTTCAAGCTTGGGTTTTAGATGTTGTGGGCTGGTTTGTGTGTTCTCCAAGCCCCCAAATCAGGTTCTAACAAGTATAGGGCTATGATCATTCCTCGGGCAACACATAAACACTTGGCAAGATCTCATAAATCCAAGAACACTATAAATAGCAAGTTCCATTTCACTTCCAACTTGCTCATTCCTTCTTTCTTTCATCTTCCCATGATTTGAGGCTACCACTCTTTGTTGGAGGCTTCATACTTGAGCATTCTTGTTCATTTTTCCAAGCATTGGACTCTTGTCAGTGTTCCTTCATGCTTGTTCATTTATTTCAAGCAAGAAAGTCAAACAGTGTTTGACTTTCAGCTTTGACCATTAATTGGTCAAATCAAAGTTCAATTGAACTTTGCAACGTGATCGTAATCACGATGGTTATAATCCATAGTGATTATACCTACTGATTACCACGTTGACTAGTCGTAGTGACGAGTCAAAGTTTCGGTCAAAATGCACGATTATGTGCATTTTGTGACGAAACTATTTTCGGGTATCAAAACCCTTTGTTTTGATACCAAATCAGTTTTCTAACTTAGTTAAACATATTTTAACATGTTTAACTCGTCACTACTAGTTTAGTGCTTGTTTAGGGTCATAAGTCAAGCGGTCTCGACAACCGCTTAGACTTTCGAACCGGACCCGTTTGGTCGATCATCAGGATCGGACCAAACATATTTTGTGACAATAGTTATATAGGGAATAACCTTCTGAGGTTATACCTTATGGTCACCATGTTTGGTTATCTATTCGTTAAGTCGTTTACATGCCTATTAAAAATGACCAAAATGCCCTTTTTGAGCATAAATTCATTTTTAACATATGTAATCATACTTTTGACATCTAAACTGATTTAGTAACATTTTTAAACTTGTTTGGGCATGTAAGACTTAACATAGGACATAAATAACCATCCGACCTTAGATTTACGCAAACGACACGTTAAAGTAGCTTAAACTACCTTAACGGGTCGAAACGGGTCAAAAGCACTTAGGATAACTTTCTAATCAGAATGTTAGGTCTATTAAATCATGTCATATGAGTTCCAACACTCATTTGATTTATAGAACTTCATTCTATCCAATCCTCCGGTTTAGGATCCAATTATTAACATAGTTGCCTATACTAGGTGTCGTTTAATTCCGTGATCCTTCAAGCTTTATTTGGTCTTATTTCCAAGACTATTAAGAAATCCCAACTGAGTACATAGATCCCCTCTTTTTAAACGTTTTCAAGGTGATTATGTGAGTACATAGTCCTCTCTTTTACCGCTTTCAAATATTTTAGGGGTGATACACATGTGCCTACATTGTTACTTTCATGCTTTTATAACATATGCTTGCTATGTTCACCTAGTACATATATAGTACATGATTTCAATTATGATTTGCTATGTATGTTGACTAAGCATGCTAGCACATTGATTTCATAAACATTTTTGCTGCATATGTTTACTCAGCATATGGGCACATTGTTTTACATTACATTTCTGCTGCATATGTTTACTCAGCATATGGGCACATTGATTTCATGAACATTTCTACTTCCTATGTTTACTTAGCATACCTAGTGCATGGTTTTAACATAGCATGCTTACATTGGTTATGACATTTGGTATGTTTAACGGGACAATAATACATTTATTAACATTGATCACGCCGCTCCGTAGTATGTAATGGTACCATAGGACTTGACAAATCATGTTCCCGACTTCCTAGGTTTGTTTGGAAGTAGTGAATGACATAATCCGAAAACATTTTTGATAAACCTTTAACTTGTTAAGGGTTTATCCGACAGTCTCAAGGCTTGAATGTATGCGATAAACATTACTACATAAATATTTGTAACAATAAAGCATTGGTTTTGCAAAACATAACTTTTGATTTAAACTATGGTTTATTCAAAGACATTGTTTTGTACATGACATTTGTTTACACGTTGACATAATACCGATGGTTTGAGTAAATACTCTTTATTCACCATACATGACATTTGGTTACACATTGACATTATACATATGGTTTGAGTAAATACTTTTTACTTTCCATACAAGATATTTGATTATACAAGGCATGGTTTACACTTGACATTGGACATTGTTTACACATAACATTTTGAGGTTTAAACAAGACATTTTTTGTGGTTATTGATAAGTGATTTACATAATGAGGCGTGTGTAATATGATAAAATCATGGTGGATATGCCGCTGGTACTTCTTATATATAAGTGCTTTTATGATATTACATATCGTAGCGTTATCTAAACCACTCGACAAAGACATGACACATTTTATACATATGACATATTTTCACAAGACATTGTTTTACAAATGACATATTTTATAGAAACTCATTTTTACTTGGTTATTTAATTAACCATGCATTATTCTTTTATTATCATCTGATTCTCAATTCGATTTTCATATGATTTTATAAAAGAAAACATTTTTTTTTCTAGGTTCATGACTACTTTTTGTTAAACACCTCTTTTAACTAAAAGTCATGAATCCTTCATCAACAAAACCTATGTATCTCACAGGCATTTTTATGCTGACGTACCTATTTTCACATGTGTTTCAGGAGTTAATGTTTGATGATGATTTTGCTACATTTAGGCGGACTCTGGCCTTAGTGACTTAAAACTATGAAAGACTGTTTAATTCGTGTTATGTTTCAGTTTAATTCAAAGACAATGTAAACACTTTAATTAATAAAACCAAACTTTAAGTACCATGTGTTGTGAAACAATAATTCTGTCGCTCCACTCCACGACGTTTTCCGCCGCGGTTTGTTGTTTTATGCGGTCGGGGTCTGACATGGCCCACCCTGTATCCCAACAACAACTAGCCCAATAAGTCAGGCACCAATAATATGCTTAATGCAGATGTAAACGAAAAGGAAATAAAACTCAGGAAATGAAAGATATCACCTGAATCGTATAACTCCAAGCAAAATCAGGCTTATAGCTTAGGGCTACATGACTCTGATAGAAAATCAGCAACAATAGAATCTATTTGTTTGCCATGTAATCTTCTTGGATTACAGAAACCAACGAGAGTTACCACTTCATTTCTCTGAGACTTCTTATCAAATTTCGGGACGAAATTTCTTTCAAGTTGGGGATGATGTGACAACCCGCACTTTCAAGGTTATGTTAGACCTGTCAATTATGCATAATTATATTTATTTTAACTGAGTGTACGATCAAAGGTCACACGCTTTTATAACTCAGTCGCACACTCCTTAGGACCCACACACCCTCCCTTCACGATCGCACACTGTGGGCTTGGTGTTCTCGGTGGGCTTAATGTTCTCGGCCCAGCTCAGATGGAGCCCAACCCACGACAAATACCCATGTATTGGGCATGAAGTTTTATTATCCCTCAAAACACATTGTAGCAACCCTAGTGTTATCCCTATCTCTCTCTCGGTCAACAGCAACATACATTCATCGAAGCCCCTATCCTGCGAAGCATCATCTCTCCCTCGTTCTAGTGAGAAATCCGAACTCTCGGTTAGTATAATTCATCACTAAATTGATTTGTATTCATTGATAATCTTGGTTATGTGTTAACATGATGAATTGTATTGATGTGTATGAGAATAATTATGATCTAGGGTTTGCTAGAACCATGATTCAGTATTGTTAGGATCATATGAACGATTGATTATTAACTAAGATGCTATATTATTTATTATTAACTAAGACTCTATATGATGATGATAAACTGATGATTTCGTGTGATCCGATCCAAATGTTTTGGTAATGATTAGTTGGTAATTCCTAGTAATAATGAATCACTAGATCTATGTAAAATTATCGGCTATGACGTGGTGTGATAAACTAGGGTTATGTGATCAACATAAAAGCCTTGAAAACTGTTGGCCATTAACATGAATAGATCAATGGTTATTGTTGTATGTCTGATTCCTAAGAGCTAGAATGGAATTATGATTGAGTGTTTATTGTAATTGTGTTGAAAATTGATATGATTGATCATGAATAACGATAATGAAACTGTAAGGAATAAATGTGGTTACGAATTTAATTGTGTAACTGGCATGATCGGAATTAACGGGTGATTGGGAGGAGTTATGGATAGGTTGAAAAGGTCAATCGCACAAGAACATCTGATCGCACAAGTAGAAGCAATCGCACAAATAGAATCAGTCGCACAAGCAGGGCCTGGTCGCACAAGCTCATGGGCTTGTTTTGTAGTTGGGTCGCACAACAGTTAGTGGACCACATCACACACCGATCGCACAAGCCCAGAAAACCTAATCACATAATTCTCTTAGGCCTGGGTTTAGCTGGGCCGCACAATGCCTTAAACGTATATACATATAACTTGTAGCGCACATTTATATCAGATTAATTGTATTGGGCCGCACTGTATAGGCCACACACTTTTATGATGCATGCTGTGACCTGTTAAGTGTTTGTTGGAAACATGAACTTGTAAATCCAAACCTGTGTGAGGCACAAACATCTGTTATGTGAATGTATGATGCTAATGGACTAATAAGTAGCATGACTACTTGGTATGACACGTATTATGATATGTGCTTTACTTGTTCACTACTTGTATAATATAATACGTGATTTATGTGTACACAAAACTGACTGTCACATGGTAACCATATTAGGATTTGGTTGACCGACTATAAACAAGTAATAAGTCGAGAAAATCTAAGGTGAGTTCACTGCTATTTTTCAAGCATGCGTCCCGGGGAGGGACATCTGGTAAATATTCCGGGGAGGAATACTGGGTAATGGGTTTGACTGGAACGTTAAACTGAAATGTTGGATAATACACTCACTCCTATCACCTTAAGTCCTATCTTCTACCGAATTAGTTGTCGGGGAGGAAACGGGGTTATTAGTTGATAGCGCTATTAGGTTTGGCACCCTCACACCATACCGGGGAGGACGGGCGTGAACTAATTACCTTAACCACTCGACCAATGCTTTGATAGGGGCATTGGGGAAGGGCAAACAATCTGGAGCCATCTTTCGGTATCGAGTTATAATCAACATGTTCTTTGGAATTGCTTTTGAACTGAACTAAACTTTTGGCAGTAAAACATGTAACATGATTTTCGGTAAACAAAACTGTGAACTTGCCAGCGTTTTGCTGATACACTTTTTATGCATGTTTGCAGGCCTATAGGTACAATTACTGGGAACTTGATGTCTGGGATGCTGGAGTGGTCATGGATGGAGATACACGGAATCACGAGACAAGTCTAATGGTTTTTATACACTTGGTTTATGAAATTCTTAACTAATGTATTATGCTTCCGCTGAATAATAAATAATGCTTTGTAACACCTTATCTTAATAAATGAAAGTTTTATTTGAAATATTATTATGAGTTCAATGTGATTGGTGGCTAGATCCTGGTACGTCACATTCCTCACGGGGGATTTTGCATGTGGTATTTTGGGGGTGTGACAGATTGGTATCAGAGCCACTGATTATAGTGAACTTGGTTTTAAAAATGTTTTTTTAATAAAACCAGACTATAACCGAACAGTTCTGAATACAAGAATACGACCATGACACTCAGCTCCAGATTGCAAGGTTCGTCTTTTCACCTGCTGCATACATTACATGACTAGTACACACTTGCTTATGATGTAGCCTACGGACACACACTCGTCACTATAGCATAATTACATGAATTGCTTGTTTACATTATGTTGCGATGTCATTATGTCATAGTCCTTAGATTTCGGTGATCTTGTCATTTTAACAACCTCCGTTTGACATTTGAGCTTGAGGAACCATTTGACATGAGTTAGGAGGAACTGAGATGAGCATGCAAATCACAATATTATTGTGGGTGCACACATAATAATAATGTGGGGTGCATGTGAGTCCTAGTGAGGCTTAACAAGTGTAAAAGGGGTTCTGTTCCATTATTCGATCAAATGAGAAACATAACAAATCAATAGGAGTCATAGCAGAGATTGTCTCCTACTCGAGCGTGATCCTTTCACTTCCCTCTGAATTCTTGCGAATCCCGAAGCCATTGAGCATTACCTAACCACTCATCTGAATGTATAGCAAACTGTATAAGAATGTTAGGTGTTATGTGAACGTCTTTGAGTTCGTTATCGAATCACTGAATGCTTGGTTATACCTTCCTCACTTTCTTCGTTTACTTGAACCCAACGGATTGACGCCCCAGATCCCGAAGTATGGTCACCCCTGCAACTTTCTAGTAATATACCGTGTATTACTCAACCAACTTGCAATATCGATGGACAGAAGGATGAGCGTAGTACCGTACCGACCTCAGTATTAGGACGACCCTGATTACCAACAACGAACATCAATAGATTGATTTCGATCGAGTCCCTAACCCTAGTCAGCAACCTTTGGGAACCAACCATTACGAATCACTCAGGACATAAACACTGACGATCGACCCGAGTATGGGATGTGTAATTTCTAGCGTCATGGGTAGTACCCAAGGACGAGATAAGGACAATGAGAAGATGGATCCTATTGGCAAAAGATCGCAGAGATCTGTTTACATAGCGACCGCATTGGGGCCAATGGCCACAGTAACAACAAGGTACTCGCAATCATAACCTTCAGTATGGAATAGAAGGTGACTACGACAAGGATTGGCCATTGTTAATTCTAGACGTTAATAACTAAGGGAACAATGATAGTATTGGAAATCCTCGTAACGATAACAAGAACACTGGAAGTGGTACTCATTGAAGGGCATATAGGATCGGCATGGGTGACGCCAGGTATAATAGCAACATGGTGGTCTGTACGTTTTAGGTAACTAAACGCTTCGTCTCTGTTCTGTTCAACCCTGATACCTCTTGAAGCCAGACACGTTGTAGAAGTGACTGATGGCAAGCTAATCAAAGTCTCATAGATTCACCTAGGATGCAAACCCAAACTTGTAGATCACATGCTGGACATTGACACTTTTCCAGTTACTTTTGGAAGCTTTGAAGTAGTCGTCAGTATGGACTGGTTGACCAAGCATCAAGCAGAAACCTTTGTAAGGACAAAAATCGCATGTATATCTCTCTATGGTGGAGATTCACTGTTTGACACTATCATTTCGACAATGGAAGCCCAGAAGTGCTTCAGTAACCCTGCTACTCTATCACTGGCTACCGGTACGCAGCCTGAAGAACTTCCAAGCTTACCTCCACATCGTCAGGTGAAATATCGAATTTGTTCCACGTCAGAAGCAACCCTGATTTCTAGTACCCCTTATAGTCTCACATCAGGAAGGTTGCAAGAACCGCCTAATCAACTTCAGGAACCGCTGGACAGGGGTTTTAACTGACCTAGCTCCTTGATTTGGGGAGCTTGAGCTCTGTTTGTGGAAAAGAAGAACGACTCCTTTCGTACGTGTATCGACTACCGTAGACTCAGTAAGGTGGCAATGGGAAACCGTCACCCTTTACCTCGCATCGACAATCTGCTTGACCAGCTGCAAGGGTTAAGCTTCTACTCGAAAATTGACTTAAGATCGGGCAATCATCAGATGGAACACCCAGGGGAGAATGTTCCCAACACAGCATTACAGACGCAGTATGGCCATTACGATTTTCTGGTCATATCATTCAAGTTACCTGACACACCGGCAGTTTTATGGATCACATGAATCGTGTGTGTAAACCTCATCTCGACGAATTCGACAACCATGTTTATTGATGACACTTTGAATCACTTCAAGGAGAAAGGAACACTATGAACGGCACTCGTATCTTATCTTAGAGCTCCTAGGGGAGGAGCAACTCCACGTGAAGTCTTTCTAAGTGTGACTTTAGGATTCGAGAAGTACAATTTCCTGATCATGTAGTCAATGAATTGGGAATACACGTGGATCTTGCTAAGATCCATTTTATTAGGAATTGATCGGCACCGAAGAATCCTTCGGAGGTGAGGCAATTTCTTGGTCTCGCTAGATACTATCGCAGATTCATCAAGGGATTTTCGAAGATCGCGCAGCTTTGATCTCTTTAACATGGCAGGGTGTTGTGTATTCGTGGGAGACAAAACAGGAGGACGACTTTTCAACTTTTGAAACCCAACTCTGCAATGCACTGAGTATTTTCTTTACCCGAGGGTACGGGGAATATAGTGGTGTGCCATGATGGTCCGAATCAGAGACTCAGTTACGCGCCGATGCAACGCGAGAAAGTGATGGCTTACATGGTGGATTTACAAGAAGAAATGCACGACTCACAACCTGGGGTGGAAGCCATGGTCTTTGGATTTAAGTTGGAGGCATTACTTGGACGGTGTAAAATACACTAATTAGACCGATCACAAGGGGCCTCCCGCGTACCTTTGATTGGAAAGAGCTAAACATGTGACGGCATCGCTGGATGGAACTTTTGAATGATTACGACTGTGAAACCTAAATGTGTACAAGCTTTGCAGCTCACCGTCAACTCTAACCTACCTGATCGGATTCATTATGCCCAACCTGAAGCACTGGAGGAAGGAAATTGTCAAGCGGAATCCATGCGAGGCATGGGGAAACAACTTTTGGTAAATCAGACGGTATTCGCTACTTCATGGAGCGATTATGGGTCACACTGGATGGCAACCTTAGGAAACTTGTGTAGGATGAAGTACACAAGTCTTCATATTCTACTCGTCTGGGTTTTGATAGCATGTATTAGGATCTAGGGATCTTGTACTGGTGACCGGGCAGGAAGGCCCACATAACCATGTATGTGAACGATGTTTGACTTGTGCAAAAATCAAAGTGGGATATCAGAAACCTTCTGGTTTGTGTCAGCAACCGGAAACACCCATATGAAAATGGGAACAGACTGCCTGGATTTTGTCACTGGTCTACCTAAAACTCGAAGCGGAAACGATATCATTTGGGTGATTATTGATTGTCTCACGTAACCAGCACCCTATCTGGTTATCAAGGAAACTGACGAGTCTTCGCAGCTTGTGAATATTTCTCTGAGAGAGGCGGTTTCTAGGCACGGGGTGCCAACTCCTATTGTGATCTATGTTTACACCTGATTTACGGCAGGTAGCACACAAATCCTGTGGCCCACGTTTGGACATGAGAACTGCTTATCACCATCGGACGGATGGTTAGAGTGGACGAACCATCCAGACACTCGGAGACATGCAGCGAGCATGTGTGATTGACGTTGATAAGGGTTGGAAAGATATTTACCTTTGGCAGAGTTTTCTTGCAACGGTAACCCATTCTAGTGTTCGGGCAGCTCCGTTCGAGGCATTGTATGGGCGGCAATGCCGACCTCTTTGCTAGGCTGAGGTGGGTGACAGCCAAATCACAGGTCCAGGGCTTGTACTCGAAACTCCTGAGAAGGTTGTTTAGATCGGAAATCGTATGGCGACAGTACATGACCGTCAGAAAAGCCGCTAAGCCTAAGCGTAGGGAACCCTTAGAACTTGCAGAAGGCAATCGTGCTATGTTGAAAGTTTCACCCTGGGAGGGCGGGGTGCGCTTGGGAAGCGCGGCAAATTTAATCCACGATACGTTAGTCCATTTAGAATTCTGGGAAGAATCGGTATAGTGGCCTATAAACGTGAATTGCCTGGTGTATTAGGTGATGTCCACGATGTCTTTCATATCTCAAACCTAAAGAAGTGTTTATCTCATGAAACACTTGCAGTACCCTTACAAGAATAATAGATTGATGATAAGTTGCAGTGGTTGAGGAACAAAAGCACAGTCGAATTCCAATTATGAGAGTTCGTTGGAACTCAGGACATGGACCGGAGTTCACGTGAGAACGCGAGGGCCAGATGAGGCACAACTATCCTCAAATGTTCAAAACAGTTGAATCAAATCCTGATGCAACTAGTGAATTTCGGGACGAAATTCCCTTTCAAGTTGGGGATGATGTGGTACCCGAGGAAAATCCACAGTCATCTTGGACTACCACTTCATTTTTCTGAGACTTCTTATCAAATTTCGGGACGAAATTTCTTTCAAATTAGGGATGATGTGACAACCCGCACTTTCAAGGTTATGTTAGACCTGTCAATGATGCATGATTATATTTGTTTTAACTGAGTGTACGATCAAGGGTCACACACTTTTATAACTCAGTCGCACACTCCTTAGGACCCACACACCCTCCCTTCACGATCGCACACTGTGGGCTTGGTGTTCTCGGTGGGCTTAGTGTTCTCGGCACGGCTCAGATGGAGCCCAACCCACGACAAATGCCCATGTATTCGGCATGAAGTTTTATTATCCCTCAAAACACATTGTAGCAACCCTAGTGTTATCCCTCTCTCTCTCGGTCGATGGCAACAGACACTCATCGAAGCCCCTATCCTGCGAAGCATCATCTCTCCCTCATTTTAGTGAGAAATCTGAACTCTCGGTTAGTATAATTCATCACTAAATTTATTTGTATTCGTTGATAATCTTCGTTATGTGTTAACATGATGAATTATATTGATGTGTATGAGAATAATTATGATCTAGGGTTTGCTAAAACCATGATTCAGTATTGTTAGGATCATATGAATGGTTGATTATTAACTAAGAAGCTATATGATTGATTATTAACTAAGACGCTATATGATGATGATAAACTGGTGATTTCGTGTGATCCGATCCAAATGTTTTGGTAATGATAAATTGGTAATTCCTAGTAATAATGAATCACCATATCTATGTAAAATTATCGGCTGTGACGTGGTGTGATAAACTAGGGTTATGTGATAAACATAAAAGCCTTGAAAACTGTTGGCCATTAACATGAATAGATCAATGGTTATTGTTGTATGTCCGATGCTTAAGAGCTAGAATGGAATTATGATTGAGTGTTTATTGTAATTGTGTTGAAAATTGATATGATTGATCATGAATAACGATATTGAAACTGTAAGGAATAAATGTGGTTACGGATTTAATTGTGTAACTGGCATGATCGGAACTAACGGGTGATTGGGAGGAGTTATGGAAAGGTTGAAAAGGTCAATCACACAAGAACATCTGATCGCACAAGTAGAAGCAATCACACAAATAGAATCAGTCGCACAAGCAGGGCCTGGTCGCACAAGCTCAT
Organism: Helianthus tuberosus; assembly: GCA_030545235.1. Taxonomy (NCBI): domain Eukaryota; kingdom Viridiplantae; phylum Streptophyta; class Magnoliopsida; order Asterales; family Asteraceae; genus Helianthus; species Helianthus tuberosus. The sequence continues at coordinate 54,426,778 of CM060417.1, read as the reverse complement.
GGGCTTGTTTTGTAGTTGGGCCGCACAACAGATAGTGGACCGCAATACACACCGATCGCACAAGCCCAGAAAACCTAATCGCACACTTCTGTTGGGCCTGGGTTTAACTGGGCCCCACAATGCCTTAAACGTATATACATATAACTTGTACCACACATTTATATCAGATTAATTGTATTGGGCCGCACTGTATAGGCCACACACCTTTTTAATGCATGCTATGACTTGTTAAGTGTTTGTTGGAAACATGAACTTGTAAATGCAAGCCTGTGTGAGGCACAAACATCTGTTATGTGAATGTATGATGCTAATGGACTAATAAGTAGCTTGACTAATTGGTATGACACGTATGATGATATGTGCTTTACTTGTTCACTACTTGTATTATATAATACGTGATTTATGTGTACACAAAACTGACTGTCACATGGTAACCATATTTGGATTTGGTTGGCCGACTGTAAACAAGTAATAAGTCTTACCGAGCAAATCTAAGGTGAGTTCACTGCTCTTTTTCAAGCATGGGTCCCGGGGAGGGACATCTGGTAAATATTCCGGGGAGGAATACTGGGTAATGGGTTTGACTGGAACGTTAAACCGAAATGTTGGATAATACACTCACTCCTATCACCTTAAGTCCCATCTTCTACCGAATTAGTTGCCGGGGAGGCAACGGGGTTATTAGTTGATAGCGCTATTAGGTTTGGCACCCTCACACCGTACCGGGGAGGACAGGCGTTAACTAATTACCTTAACCACTCGACCAATGCTTTGATAGGGGCATTGGGGAAGGGCAAACAATCTGGAGCCATTTGCGGTTTCGAGTTATTATCAACATGGTCTTTGGAATTGCTTTTGAACTGAACTAAACTTTTGGCAATAAAACATGTAACACGATTTTCGGTAAACAAAACTGTGAACTCGCCAGCATTTTGCTGATACACTTTTTCTGCATGCTTGCAGGCCTATAGGTACAATTACTGGGAACTTGCTGTCTGGGATGCTGGAGTGGTCATGGATCGAGATACATGGAATCACGAGACAAGTCTAATGGTTTTTATACACTTGGTTTATGAAATTCTTAACTAACGTATTATGCTTCCGCTGAATAATAGATAATGCTTTGTAACACCTTATCTTAATAAATGAAAGTTTTATTTGAAATATCATTATGAGTTCAATGTGATTCATGGCTAGATCCTGGTACATCACATGCCTCACGGGGGATTTCGCATGTGGTATTTTGAGGGTGTGACAGTGTAAACCCTAAAGCTTCTCTTATATATGGCGGCCAAGTTGTTATAACAGCATCGCATCTGGTCCAAGTTGTTATAACCTCATAGCCCAAAGCCCAACTGCAACTGCATACCCAACTTGTCTTCTTTTACTTGTTCAACCCATCAGCCTAAGTTGTTACGAAAATGAAAACAAAAGAAAAGAAAACGAAAAATATAAGTTACACAAGTATTAAATTGAGAATAATAAGAGCTGTTATATACATATTTTAACAGAAATACTTTTCACAAATGATTGTGTCATTTCAACATAACTTTTAGAATAGAATTCCCATAGTCTTTGTTTTTTCTCTTTAAATTATTAAGAGTAAATTACAAGTTTTGTCCTTTATGTTTACATCAAATTGCAGGCGCTGTTCTTTAGCGCAAAAATTGACAGGCGCTGTCCTTTGCCTTTCAAAATCTTGCACGTTTTGTCCTTTAGGCCAAACTCAGTTAGATTTTTTGGTTAAATCTGGTCATGTGCATTGCACATGAGGGCATATTTGTCTATTCACCATTACATGGACTATTGTGTAAATGTTTAATGTTTAGGGACTATTATATAATATAATGAAAATGATATATATAATTAAAAAAAAAAAAACAATACTTAATCTCCCCAATCGGAGCACAAAACACACTTCATCACTTTCTTCAGCCTCTAAACCCTTAACCACCATGAACTACCGCTTAATCTCCCCAATCGGAGCACAAAACGTCGTCGTTTCCAACAACACTCTCTAAATCTCCCCAATCGGTAACCGCATCTCCGTCACCGACCTCCTCAAATCTGAAACCCTAACCCTACCATTCCAATCTTCATCCAACATCTCCAGAATCGTCGCCTCACCGGACGGCGTCTTCCTCATCGCCGTCGACGACAACGGCCGTTGCCAGTTCATCAACCTCCGCCCTAACGGAGAGTATATTGTTGTTGGTGTTGGTAAGTTAGTCGAGATTTGGAGGTCTCCAGGGTTGAGAACTTTTGCTAATTGTAATAATAAAGTTACTTGTGTTGATTGGAGTCCTGATTCGAGGTATTTGTTAGCCGGTTCGAAGGATTTGACTGTTAGATTGTTTTGTTTGAAGAAAGTTAGGGGTGAGATTAATAAGCCTTTTATGTTTTTAGGTCATAGAGATGGGATTTTCGAGTGATGGGTGCGATGGTGATGATGGGTAGCGGTGGTGGGAGGTTTACCTGGTGGGAGAATAATTCAAGTTATAAAGCTGAATTAAATATGTATACCTGATTAGTGTAGGTGTTTTGGTTTAGAAAGTCTGGAGGTTTAATGTATTTTCACTATTTTGATATTGCTTTTGAAATCGTTATCTAGTAATTTAGAGAGGTGGAAGTGAAGAAGTCTGTGTTTCATGTTACGAAAACGTGTGCCAGAAATAAGATGATGAGGGTGGTAGTGGTGGTGGTGGTGAAGGGTGGTGGTGGTGGTGGTGATAGGTGGTTGCTAATTTCAGAAATATATATATATATATATATATATATATATATGGTTATAAAAATAATATTTTAAATTATTTTGTTTTATTTTTACATAATAGCCCCTTGATATAATTCATCTTACACAATAACCACTTGAATGGTGAAATTACAATAGTATCCTCATGTGCCTTGCACATGACTAGATTTAACTAAAAAATTTAACTAGGTTTGGCCTAAAGGGCAAAACGTGCAAGATTTTGAAAGGTAAAGGACACCGCCTGTCAATTTTTGCACTAAAGGACAGCGCCTGCAATTTGATGTAAACATAAAGGACAAAACTTGTAATTTACTCAATTATTAAATTGAGATTTCGATAGTACAATAAAAAATAGTTGAATCTGAATGTGATCTTTTCACTCTTTCAAGAAACATTTTCACTCAAGAAACATCAAGGGTATTGTCAAATGGTAAAACCAAAATCTTGTTTATTTTAAGCAAACAAATATTTCATCAAAATTGTATTATTTTCATTTTCTATAAAGCTGCGTCAAGCAACATATATGATTGACAAAAATGGTCAAAGATTCCTTTCATTATATGGTGTTTTGACTTTTCTTTATAGTTATTTGCCACTAGTTTTAAGTTAATAATTCTTTATAGTTATTTGCCACTAGTTTTAAGTTAATAATATCTATTGTCGTCTATCCTATGTCAATGAAATTACCAAGTCAATTGTATTACTGGATTCGATTTCATTTGTCAAAAGCTACAAGTCAACCATATGTCCATTTTATGCTTGAATCCTTCAAACGTGTATCTTCTCCCGTAATCCAAAGACATAGATCTAATTTTATTTATGTATCTTCTCCCATAATCCAAAGACATAGATCTATTTTTATTTATAAAGTAATTAAGTTTTATGATTATTCTAATCAAGTTATTTATGAAAGTAATGGTTTAATTAAGTCAGTCAAATTTACTTTATTGTTTCAATTCTATATGTTTTACCTAATTATTTTCTTTTTGAACGATAAACTTTATGTATAAGGTTCTCACACACTTTAAATTGGAGAGCGCCGTATTGCCACACGTTGGTCAGACTATATTGTCTTAACCGGGTCCACACTAGCTTTAAAATTTGTCTTTTTTGGACGTTCTTCTGTGAAACCATACCGCTGGCTGCCACTTGACAGTCGTTGTGCCACCACAAGAGCAGAACTCTCTAGCGTAACACACGGTGGGACGAAAATCCGGTTGGACTCGGGAATCGAACTGAAAACCTCACACAAGGCCTAGTCCAAATCCTTTATTGCCTATATCCACCTCAAAATGACACAAGTGAGAATTGAACTTAGTCTTCATTGGAAAACTCAAATGTCCTATCACTAGGCCACAAAAATAAGGGATATATTTTACCTAAATAGCATATAACCAATCCTACATTGCTTTTTTTTTATTATATTATAACATGTCTGAAAAATGTAAGCGTTGATTAAAATATTGCAAAAAAAAAAAAAATTTGATAAAATTTGCGAAAAGATTTTAAAAAATAAAAAAAAATTGCAAAAAAAAAAAATTTAATGGACATTATTTTTTCGCAGTTTTTTTATTTTTATTAATGATTTTTTGGTAATTTTTTAATCCATTTTGCCATCTTTAAGTCATGTCGTCATATAAAAAAGTAAATAAAATAAATATCATGTAGGATTGGTGACTTGCTATTCTAGTAAAATATATAGGATTAGAACAATAAAATAAACTTGAATGAATTTATTAGAACAAAACATTTTATAAGTACCCCAATTAAGCAGTCCTAAAACTTGATCACTATTTTGTGAAATATGTCAAACTACAAACTCTTCTAAAGCTCATAGTCTTTGTAGTTCTATTAGTTATTGATTACTATTTTGTGAAATATGTCGAAATACAAACTCTTCTAAAGTTCATAGTGTTTGTAGTTCTATTATTTATTTTGTATAATGTTGTCCACTAATTAGTTTTGTTCAGCAATAAGATACATGTTCCACCGATTAGTTTAACTCAACAATATTTTGTATAGAGATGTACGTTGCTGAAGACTTGAAGGCACTGATTCATTAATTAGTTCTTGTTAGACAAAAGGGTATGGGGACATGGGATGGATTATTGATTGTCACCTAAGATGGTGAATGATGGTGTGTTACACCAACCATCATGGTTCGTATAGATTAAACCATGATAGTCATTCACTTCCCTTTCTTTAATTAGGTAAATATATTTTTCAAAAAAAAAAATTAAAAAAAATGGGGATGGTGGATAGGTAATGACCAAACTATATAGGATGATAAGATCCAATTCGCTGGTGTGCTATCAACTCGTCACGCCCTCTTGAGGGCAAGGTATCTGTGGGGTTTCCGGGTGAACGCCGGCAACGCTCTGATGCCAGCTGGGGCACTGTTCAGACACTCACGTCTGGCCGGAGTGGGGCAACGGGCCACCCCTGAATGGGGGGGGTGTAAGGTATCCCTCACCCAAAAAATGTATGATACTTTGCCGTTCAAAAAAAAAAAAAAAAAAAAAAAAAAAAAAAGATGAGAGTAAGATGACATGGCTAATATGGAGGGTAATGATGATCTTGAGATCATAACCACACCTTATAGTCTTACTCTATGCACCCTATTTTACCATACCTTACCATATATATAAATCAATAATTATTATCTAAGAATTAAAAAATCTCTCTAATCATTTATTAATTATGAAACAAGGGCTAAAAATTTGTATAGTTAGACCATGCGTAATGGACATATGGTTGAACACCACTCCCTTCTAATGTGAACTAGCAGGTTTTCACCCAACGCGTTGCAGCGGGGACGCGACAGAAGTTCGGTCGATATCGATTCATTTGTTACGGTATTGTCGCATGCTACAGTAAGCGAAAAGAATGTATACGACCAAAACAATATCTACACATGTTCGGTTCGTTGCAACGGCTACATTATTAACGTTGAAACGTAAATAAAAAAACAAAAAGAAAAAACGTAATGTAAAAGTACACAAAGCGTGACACATCCATAATTTTTACAATTAATGAAAATTTTCACTCAAAAACTATTGATGTAACAAAAAATCAATTCTAATAATTATGGTTTTAGAAAACATATCAAGATTATATGTCGATGTATTTAATGTCCAAATAATTTTATCATTATGTTAAAAAATGAAAAACTTAACCAAAACTCGAGAAATAAAACAAATTAAAAAAAAAAGAAATACAAAGTGAGAAGAAGCACCGGCCAATCAAATGTTTTTTTATAATTCATGAAATTAGAAAATTAATTATCCTTTTACCGGTTACTTTTTCATTTACCACACACTTTTGTTGTTTTTTTATTGCTACACTATTCATCATGAGTTTCTAATCATATGTATAAAATGTATAATGAGTTTTTTTTGGTTGAATGTGGTTTAAACCACGGGATGCAAGAGAGAAGAATATATTTTGATTGGTTGGACTATGTCTTAACCAATCATTTTTTTTAAATATCAAACCCACTAATTTCATATGTCATCTCATTGCTCTATTTTACCCAATTTTTAGGCATTAGTAACGTAGACACCAGGTATACTATGTTTTGACCAATCAATTTCTTTTAATATCAAACCCACTAATTTCACATGTGATACCACTACTCAATTTACACAATTTTCAGGACTTCACACCACGTATCAGAAAAGACCAAACAACATACATTACCACTACGCATTGTCTTACGGGTAAAACATTTATTACTAAACCATATTTTTTAATGGCCCTGCTACTTTTTATTACACCAATAATCTTAAATTAATCGTCTATGTCCAGGGTTGAACATAAGACCTATTTTTTAAGGGTAATGTCTCTACCAAATACACTAACACCAAACATTAAAACCATATGGAAAGATAATCAATTAAAGTTGTGGGTTTGCCAGAAGATGTAATTTAGAAACAAAAGCAAAATAGTTAATCGACGAAGAAAATCATGTTTAATTATAGTGTTTTTACGAGTTTTATATTCAAAATTTGAGCATTGATATCTATAGTTATAGTTTTATTTAGGGTGTTAATATTCATACACTCATTTCCTCTATCTCTTTATATATACATAGATATATATATATATAGAGTTAGGGGCGGAACTAGTATTATAAAAGAGGTAACACGGGCTATGACTCAAACATGTATCGTAGTATTTTTTTTTTCTCGTTTTATACAATGGATACCCTTAAATAAACGAGGATATCACTAACAAAAAATAGGATGTTTGATACTGTTAAAATCTTGATCTTTTATAAGCCCAAACCATTTAAAACCCAAAACTTATAGAATTTAAGTCTAAATGATAAAAGTAAGCACAAATAACAATAATATAATTGAAAGGAGACCACTTGGTAAATGACAAAGTTTAGGCCAAGATCCAAAACAATAAAATAAGCCTTTTAATAATGAGCGGCAATTTGAAACCAAACGTCAAACAGAAGCCAGGGCTGATCGTCCCTGCTGACATCGTCGCCGTTAACCGAGTGCACGGTAAAAAAAATTTAGATACCCCTAAGTTAATGAGCTAGCTCCACCACTGTATAGAGTGTAAATGACGTGTGAATAAGATTTTAGAGGTGCGGAAATAAAATAAGCCTTTGTTTATTGTAGTCGGATGTCATGGCCTGTTTTAAATCGAACTTTAAAATTAATTATAGACTTCTTGTAAATATACACACGACACAAATACTAAACTTATATGACTTCAGAAAAAATAATTCTATTTATTTTTCATTTAAATTTAATTATAAAATAAGGATGCTACCCTAAAAATATACTTAATTAAATAAATATAGAAGTCATGAAAATTATAATAATATTAATTTAGTTTTTTCATGTAAAATATGTATTAATTAATGAGATGACATCACATTTAACTTGGTTCAATAAGATTATGTCGATGAGTCACCTGCATGTTACTATAATTTTAATGTAGCTAACAACTTGTTTAATTATATATATAATAATCTATACTTTCTATAAAAGGAGAAATCTGAGTGACATAAGAAAAGCAGATGTGGCAGACAAAGAGGTTGTCCAACAATGATTTTCTTATGTCATTACTGCATCATAAAACTTAATATATAAAATTTCTTTAAAATCTATCTAAAACTCTGACCTCAAACCTCTGCTCATATCTATGTATTGATGGATAAGAAATTGAAACCTCTGTCATGAAAATCTCTACCTAAATTCAAAATTCTAGCTCCAGATTTAAAATTCAAACCATATACGTATACATATATAACACAACTGATTCTGACTCCACATTCAAATTTCAATTTATCTCTCTCACTCATATCCGCGAGCATTCTCTCTCTCTCTCTCTCAAATGCAGAATTTCCATATTCAGTCGGTTCATCTCTGATTACAGCTTTTTGTACTTCATATAATTCTTCCAACATCATTGTTGCAACTACGTTGAGAGTATTTTTTTTCTGTAATTTTGAATATTAAATTTTAAATTTTGAACTGATCTACTCTAATTCTCGCTTTTATTTCAGCCTAATCAGAGTTGTTTGAAATTCATACAATCAGCTGCGGGTTATTTAGGTTTGTGGATTCTTTTAAACTGTTGATAATGTTGATAATTTTTATTTTAAAGTGTTGATATATTTTAGCTTTGTTTTTTTCGAGTGAGTAGTGGGAAATTCTTCTGCACTGTTCTTGAAGTCTGATGTATGTAACACCCTAGTTACTAATTAACGATTTTATGTGTAAATACCAACAGTTAGATGTGTAGCTAAGACTACACATACTATAAAAATACGGGCTTATTAAAACTTTTACAAATCATATGTTATTCTACATAACGTGGTTGAATTCGTTGTTTAAAATTTACAACGTGGCAAAGTGCGGAAGCATGTATCTATATCGTGTTCGGTTCTTCGTTGAGCTTAATCGTCTTCCGACATCCAAAGTGTACCTACATTTCATAAATATGAAATGCTTTAGTCATACGGGGTTTAAAACGTGTCTAAACGAATCCGGGAATTGAAACTAATTAAAATATATTTTATTACTGGGTCCACCGTAAATTACGGTGGGTACCGTAATTTACGGTAGCCCCTGAAAGTATATTCTTCCACCGTAACTCAGAAGAAACCCACCGTAACTATATCAGCTCCACCGTAACTTACGGTGGCACCGTAAGTTACGGTGGTCCCTGCATTCCATCTTTCTATTTTGCCTTTTAATAACACGAAAACTTTCGTATCTTTCAAACCGCTTGTCCGTTTGACCTACTGTTTCTTCCTACGTGATTGTAATTTGATTCTCCACCTTATGGAGTTAAAATCCAACCTCCGGTTTTATAAAATTTTAGACTTTTAAGTCTTCTGCTTATTTCCCTTTTTACCAACTTTTGACCCGTTCTATTTTTATCAAACAAACAAGTTTGTTTGACCTTTATTTCCTATAAACCTATCAAGTTCAAAAATGTTTAACATAATAGGTTTCAAATTACAGGTTTATATACCTTCTTAAACTCAATTTCACTTACAAGGGCGTTTTAGTCAATTTTAGTCCTTCATTTACGACGAAGGACTATTAGTACTTGTTTGATCCCAAATTACGACCTTTTAACTATATTCTTGTTTAGAAATCAATATGTTTCTAAAACACCTTAATCATAACTCAATTTATTCGCTTTACCTAAAAGATAACCGAATATCTTATTTTAACCTTGTCTAACTATTATAGAACTCCAATTTCTACATGATGAGTTGTATCATTATACATACCTGACTCGGGTCAATATATAGACCCGTTTTAATACCTTGCCTTAGTGGCTGCTAAGTGATAGCGCTGTAAACATCCATATGCTATTTATTCCCTAAAATCATACAACTCGACAACCCATTAGTCGATATTGTCAAAGGGTGATTATTTCACCTTTCGACCCGTTTGGTCTCTATGACCAATTACTAGCGAGGTGACATTTATTACAATTTTACCCTTATTGGTTATCATGATTTACCTTATATGGTAACTTTTAAAATTAGATATTTCATTCGTCACAACATGATCGAATTACCGATTTAACTCATTTTTAACCATCAATACAGTTTCTTATTCTATTTGGTTATCTTGTTCTGTACGTCTACTCGCCGGAACACCATATCTCAATTAAGCATTTATCTTATTCGTAATTAATACGACAAAGAACATTCTAAGATTTATGACTAGTGTAAGCTATACTTACCTTGCATCCAAGCTACGCTTTTCTTTTGTACTCAATCCGTTTGACCCGCTTCCTCCACAAGCCTCCACCTAGCTCGTTAAGCGTCAAACTATAATCATAATTCGTAAGATGGTTAGTTTAGTCATTATAAATCATGACTATTCCCACCTTACGTTTTTCGTATAAAAATTAGTATTCATCATATTGTAGGTCGGTTTGACTTTTTAAAAGTCAAATCGCCAATTATCACATATGATTGCACTATCAAGTTCACAAGACTCAATTAGGCACATTATCAACACTTAGTGAGCATCATCTTTTGAGACGCCAAATTAACTAACATGTCATCCAATTCCTACCTCAAGTAGTAATAAATTAACATGTAAATTTCAGTTATTATAAGCATATACACACTTTGACCATCAAAATCATGGTTTTGACTCTTATGTCAAGACCCACTTCTAGTCACTTATGAACTCTTAACAAAATCTCTAATTTTTTCAAGTACTTCATTCTTATGAATTAGTATGATGTTTATAAACACCAATAGATCATCAATTTCATTAAATTATCCAAAAAAAAAAACCCATTTCAAGTCATGTATGTTCAACACCCAACTTGCAAATTGTTCAAGTATCTTATTTCTACTAGCAACTATGATGATTTTAAACATGTGTACATCATCATCTTTACTACACAATCAAAACCCACTTGACACATGAGTGTATGATCATGATTTCACAACCATGAACATCAATTCAACAAATACATGGCTAGGGTTTACTACTAGACATAGTTTCATCACTAATCTCATCCAAACAACAAACATGCAAGCTCAGATTCGAATTCTCTAGGTTTGCTCAGAATTTCAACTAGAGATTTCTCAAGAAATTTACATACCTCGTGACTCCTTTTTCAATGGAGATCACTAATTCATACTCGGATTTTGATTTGGACTTGATTTGCCCCTTCAATTTGTTGAGATTGTTTGAGCTAGCGTTTGGAGCTTCTTGCTCCTTCTCCTGGACTACTTCACTCACGCACGCACACACACCTCAAGTGTGTGTGTTGTGTTATATTTTAAGTTTATAATTCCATTTTCAAGTTACCCGGCTTTGGTCCCTCGTGTTTGGTTAGTTATTAATTAGGTCATAACCTAATTATTTTCAATAATATTCCCACTTATTAACCAGGTTTAATATTCCTAGTTAACTTAGCGGGTTCGGGAATATTTATGACTAGGTTTATTTTAGGTCCCGTTAACCCGGGCCTTTTATCCATTTTATTTCTTTAAAAGCTTTTATTGACTTTTTGTTTAATATTAGGAATAATTATTTAAATCCTAATATTTACCGGGTAAATTTTACCACTAACGGTACTTTACCCGTCTTTTAGTATTAACGGAGTTTGATTACCCAAACCCGTTTTCGGGGTGTTACAAGTCTACCCCCCTTAAAGAGGTTTCGTCCTCGAAACCTTTTCTTACATAATTTATTGAGTTTTAACCCAATGTACATAAACTGAGTAACCTTCTAAGCATTACTCACACTTTGACAATTTGTTAGTGTCATTAGACAAATATGGTAACATCTTTTAATTACACAACATATGTATCTTTCATGCGAATTTACGCAACTCAGAATAACGCCATCTTGTTATTTCGACTTGTTTGATTAACTTAGCGAAATCCATCGCCTTTATACTTTCGGATTCTTTGTGAATCCGTTATTTTCACCCATTTGGATGTTTCTAGTGAGATCTTTCACCCCTTTTTTTTTTTCACAAACAGACCCTTTCCTTTACGATCTTATTCATTTGGTTCATTCATACAGAATTCGCCGCTAAAATGAATTTCCTGATTTTATCTTATTTATTTAGCACTATCTAGGTGTGCTATTAACGGAATTCTACGAGGCATATTACCACATACCTTTCGGCTTTATCCTTTTTATCGTGCCTTTACTCGACTGATTTCCCAACACTTTGCTTGTGTTGTCTTGTGATCGCTCAGTATAGGCGATCAATGCTTTTCGTTATTATGACCTCATGGACCATCACTGCCGTCTTCTACTCACTTACCTTTATTGTTTGGCTTGACTGAGTAGCTATTTGGCCATTTGGTCATACACGCTTATCAACTATGATTATTTCACGCTAATCTTAATATAGATAGCGTGTTGAACACTTTCTTAATTTAAATATTGACCTTAACCGGCCTCACTGACTAGACTTATTAGTCCAGTTACTTTATACCCACCTCTCGGGCTACTATGTGATTTTATTTCACATAACTTTCCTGACCGTGATCGCGTCACGTCGTGTTTTAGGTTTATTTCCCAATCATCTCATACTATATATGTTTTGATAAAACGTTATTTTTGACTAAAACTGAATTTTAGTTTAATGTTTTATCTTTAATTTATGTCAAGCAATTTTGACGACTTGGCATTTACTCTTTTACAGTCTTTGTTTTACGCGAGGATTCTCAACTGGTTCTCTCGCTTTGTTTAAGTAACTCGTAAGTTCTCTCACGTGGCCTCGTAGGCTATTTCCTTAGGTCTTCACCCCCTTTTTATTGGGAACCCTAAGGTTTATTCCCCTTTCTTTTTGTGACCCGAGGGTCATTCTGGTCCCGTAGACCTTAACACTAATCGCATTCCCGTAGGTTACGATGATCCCACAGATTCATCTTTTTATTTGTATCTACATTCAAATGTATATGTGTATATATGTATATATGCATATACAGCTTCAAAGCATGTCTCGTTATGTTTGGAATCGTATATTTCCGCTTTTGAACTTTAGTTGACCTTGACCGTAGTCTAAGGCTTCATTTGTTTATTTTCGGGCGAAATTTTTTTTTCCGACTTTATGACTTCTCAAATCGTTTATGCGTCGGTTCATCTTATGCTCACCATTCTCCAGTTTACATATATCCGTACTTGATTATGTCCCATTACCGGGCTCATTATTCTTTTGCTTTTAATGGTACCATTATCCCGCTTGTATTTACTCATGCCGTCCAGCATGATATTGTAATCGACCCGTTCAACTTTAAAATAGTTGAACATAATTTATTCACAATTTTTATTTACATTATTTTGTCATCTTTTAGTTATGACCCAAAACCCGAGTCCTTTAACTTTCCATCCGAGTTCCCGTTTCTCGGTCTACACATGTGTTCAATTCTTACCCATCAACTGGGTGTTTTACCGAAGTCGTTATTCTTGCAACCCTCCCGGTATACATTAAGACCTCGCTTCATTTCTATATTCCGACTTTGTCCTCGAGTTTGACGTTTTACAAAAACGACTCGTTTAGAGACATATTCGCATTTTCCGGGTTCGAGTGTAAATACACTCCCTCCCAATGCATATCTTGATTATTTTACATGTTTCTCTGTCCCTTCTTTCGGGCTCCTTATCCTAATGTAATACGCTTCCGTCACTCGGCTGTGCGTTTACATTATTATCAAATATTTTGCTCATTTGATTCATTTGGGTACTTTTTAAGTTAGTCCCATTCACTCCACCCTTACTACATCGGATGTAGATGTGTCCGCTATAAGAAACTCGTGGTATCATATGCCACTACTTACTTGGCCAGAGTAAGCGATTAACACATGACATACACGACCTTTTTTTATAGTTTTCACATCAGGCCCTATGTAAGTAACGCCTCTATTTAGTTTTCTTGGAAACAATATCCTGGATAGGTATTCTATTCAGGTTTATCCAAGTTTTCAATCTAAATCTGCAACTATCAATTTCTACGTATTGGTTGCATGTTTATATTGATGCAATAATTTAAACGTGCACCTGGTAAATGCTTGCCTTAACGGGCTTTTCTTGCCCTTAGCCTTGTTCGCGACCATTACGCGATTTAGGTCCTTAATGAGCATGCTCTTCTTGTCATATCTCGGACCATTCCATCATCATATCCACAATTCGTTTGACTCTCGTCGTCTTCAAACGCGAGCGTCCTTCAATTAAAACATTCACAAAAGTTAGTAACATCTACTTCAATAATCGCCCGTATTATAATACAAGGCTTTTGCTACTATACGCGTCAATGCACGTATTTTCGTCAACTATATCAATCATTTCAATTGGGGTAACGTGTATCACACGGTAGCCCTATGTGTTGTTTTCAACACTTTAGCATGCTAAACTATTAACATACTTGTACTTACCGGATTTGCGATCAAGCCTCGAACCGAACACCAATCTTTATTAAGAGCATAAGGTTTAAGTCCAAGCATAGTTTTCCCACCATACTTGAATCTCTTAAACCAAGGCTCTGATACCAACTTGTAACACCCTAGTTACTAATTAATGATTTTATGTGTAAATACCAACAGTTAGATGTGTAGCTAAGACTACACATACTATAAAAATACGGGCTTATTAAAACTTTTACAAATCATATGTTATTCTACATAACGTGGTTGAATTCGTTGTTTAAAATTTACAACGTGGCAAAGTGCGGAAGCATGTATCTATATCGTGTTCGGTTCTTCGTTGAGCTTAATCGTCTTCCGACATCCAAAGTGTACCTACATTTCATAAATATGAAATGCTTTAGTCATACGGGGTTTAAAACGTGTCTAAACGAATCCGGGAATTGAAACTAATTAAAATATATTTTATTACTGGGTCCACCGTAAATTACGGTGGGTACCGTAATTTACGGTAGCCCCTGAAAGTATATTCTTCCACCGTAACTCAGAAGAAACCCACCGTAACTATATCAGCTCCACCGTAACTTACGGTGGCACCGTAAGTTACGGTGGTCCCTGCATTCCATCTTTCTATTTTGCCGTTTAATGACACGAAAACTTTCGTATCTTTCAAACCGCTTGTCCGTTTGACCTACCGTTTCTTCCTACGTGATTGTAATTTGATTCTCCACCTTATGGAGTTAAAATCCAACCTCCGGTTTTACAAAATTTTAGACTTTTAAGTCTTCGGCTTATTTCCCTTTTAACCAACTTTTGACCCGTTCTATTTTTATCAAACAAACAAGTTTGTTTGACCTTTATTTCCCATAAACCTATCAAGTTCAAAAATGTTTAACATAATAGGTTTCAAATTACAGGTTTATATACCTTCTTAAACTCAATTTCACTTACAAGGGCGTTTTAGTCAATTTTAGTCCTTCATTTACGACGAAGGACTATTAGTACTTGTTTGATCCCAAATTACGACCTTTTAACTATATTCTTGTTTAGAAATCAATATGTTTCTAAAACACCTTAATCATAACTCAATTTGTTCGCTTTACCTAAAAGATAACCGAATATCTTATTTTAACCTTGTCTAACTATTATAGAACTCCAATTTCTACATGATGAGTTGTATCATTATACATACCTGACTCGGGTCAATATATTGACCCGTTTTAATACCTTGCCTTAGTGGCTGCTAAGTGATAGCGCTGTAAACATCCATATGCTATTTATTCCCTAAAATCATACAACTCGACAACCCATTAGTCGATATTGTCAAAGGGTGATTATTTCACCTTTCGACCCGTTTGGTCTCTATGACCAATTACTAGCGAGGTGACATTTATTACAATTTTACCCTTATTGGTTATCATGATTTACCTTATATGGTAACTTTTAAAATTAGATATTTCATTCGTCACAACATGATCGAATTACCGATTTAACTCATTTTTAACCATCAATACAGTTTCTTATTCTATTTGGTTATCTTGTTCTGTACGTCTACACGCCGGAACACCATATCTCAATTAAGCATTTATGTTATTCGTAATTAATACGACAAAGAACATTCTAAGATTTATGACTAGTGTAAGCTATACTTACCTTGCATCCAAGCTACGCTTTTCTTTTGTACTCAATCCGTTTGACCCGCTTCCTCCACAAGCCTCCTCCTAGCTCGTTAAGCGTCAAACTATAATCATAATTCGTAAGATGGTTAGTTAAGTCATTATAAATCATGACTATTCCCACCTTACGTGTTTCGTATAAAAATTAGTATTCATCATATTGTAGGTCGGTTTGACTTTTTAAAAGTCAAATCGCCAATTATCACATATGATTGCACTATCAAGTTCACAAGACTCAATTAGGCACATTATCAACACTTAGTGAGCATCATCTTTTGAGACGCCAAATTAACTAACATGTCATCCAATTCCTACCTCAAGTAGTAATAAATTAACATGTAAATTTCAGTTATTATAAGCATATACACACTTTGACCATCAAAATCATGGTTTTGACTCTTATGTCAAGACCCACTTCTAGTCACTTATGAACTCTTAACAAAATCTCTAATTTTTTCAAGTAGTTCATTCTTATGAATTAGTATGATGTTTATAAACACCAATAGATCATCAATTTCATTAAATTATCCAAAAAAAAAAAACCCATTTCAAGTCATGTATGTTCAACACCCAACTTGCAAATTATTCAAGTATCTTATTTCTACTAGCAACTATGATGATTTTAAACATGTGTACATCATCATCTTTACTACATAATCAAAACCCACTTAACACATGAGTGTATGATCATGATTTCACAACCATGAACATCAATTCAACAAATACATGGCTAGGGTTTACTACTAGACATAGTTTCATCACTAATCTCATCCAAACAACAAACATGCAAGCTCAGATTCGAATTCTCTAGGTTTGCTCAGAATTTCAACTAGAGATTTCTCAAGAAATTTACATACCTCGTGACTCCTTTTTCAATGGAAATCACTAATTCATACTCAGATTTTGATTTGGACTTGATTTGCCCCTTCAATTTGTTGAGATTGTTTGAGCTAGCGTTTGGAGCTTCTTGCTCCTTCTCCTGGACTACTTCACGCACACACACCTCAAGTGTGTGTGTTGTGTTATATTTTAAGTTTATAATTCCATTTTCAAGTTACCCGGCTTTGGTCCCTCGTGTTTAGTTAGTTATTAATTAGGTCATAACCTAATTATTTTCAATAATATTCCCACTTATTAACCAGGTTTAATATTCCTAGTTAACTTAGCGGGTTCGGGAATATTTATGACTAAGTTTATTTTAGGTCCCGTTAACCGGGGCCTTTTATCCATTTTATTTCTTTAAAAGCTTTTATTGACTTTTTGTTTAATATTAGGATTAATTATTTAAATCCTAATATTTACCGGGTAAATTTTACCACTAACGGTACTTTACCCGTCTTTTAGTATTAACGGAGTTTGATTACCCAAACCCGTTTTCGGGGTGTTACAATGTAGGAGAGTGGAGGACATCATGAAGCAATCCGATGCTGCTCCAGGTTTTCTTGTAATTATTATCAGTGAATTGCATTTCTACATCGTTTGTGTCCGACCAGTGGTAGAAGCATGGGCGTTGGAACATCGTTAAGAGTATGGTTTCTTTTTTTTATAATTTTGAATTTTAAATTTTGAACTTATCTACTTTAATTCTCGCTTTATATTTCAGCTTGATCAGAGTTGTTTGAAATTCATACAATCAGCTGCGGGTTATTTTAGGTTTGTGGATTCTTTTAAACTGTTGTTAATGTTGATAATTTTTATTTTAAAGTGTTGATATATTTCAGCTTTGTTTTTTTCGAGTGAGTAGTGGGAAATTCTTCTGCACTGTTCTTGAAGTCTGATGTAGGAGAGTGGAGGACTTCATGAAGTAATCCGATGTTGCTCCAGGTTTTCTTGTAATTATTATCAGTGAATTGCATTTCTACATCGTTTGTGTCCGACCAGTGGTAGAAGCATGGGTTTGCTATGTAGAGTTTTCTTGGTGTTGCAAATTTTGATTTGTTTTTTGAGAGTACAGGTTTTTAAAAGACAATTCTTAATTTTTTAGTTTTCCCATGAAAACTTATTTTTGAAAGATTTTGCATTAAATGGCTGCTGTTTTTAAATATGAATTTATATGTTTATATTAAATGTACACGTTTTTGCCTCCTAGATTAGTTTAAGGGTATAGTGAAATTAAGTCTGACCTTTGGGCTGTTAGTTATTTCAATTGTCAGTTCACCTGTTTTTCATCACGTTTTACTACCAACATATCCTTCTTTTACATCAGACTTCAAGAAATATATAACTTAAAATGTCATCATACACTTTTGCAGACTATGATGATTTAAAGCAGCGCTTTATCAAGCAAGTTGAGGATCAAGTATATGAGGATAGGGCTACTCTTCAAGAGCTGAAGAGGTGTTTTGATGGACCGCATCTTGCTCTGTTCACGAGAGACTAGGTGTCCAGAAACCTGATGGCGATGCCTTCAACTTCCGTACGTCACCTTTCTGTTGTCAGTAATATAGAGTGTGGTGATAGAGACTTGGAGTTCATGGCGATGCTCAAAGATATACATAGAGAAGTTCAGTACTCGATGGAGTTGAAGCTAAAATTTCTTAATTCTTGCTGTTAGATTCTTAAATTTCTTGGTGTATATGTTACATTTTAAAGTTTCGTTGTTCAGTACTCGATGTAATTGTTGATCTTTTAATGTCATAAATAAATTTAATTCTATTAATCTTTATGAAGCATTTTATTTTTACTAATTTTAGCATGAACAGTTGTTTGAGTCGACATCTGCTATTGTAAAGGTCTATCAAAGTTAAAGTTCACCAAAAGAGAACAACTTCTTGAAATCATCGTCTGCTGATGATGAAAGCATTATAATGTCTTCAGAACATCAAAAGTCCATTCTTAAAAAATAGCTATTTTTATAAAAATTTTGTCAAAAATCCTTACAAGTCTGTTGAAAACAACTGTTTTTGAAACATCTGTTTGGCTAAAAATTCATCCACTGCTGAAAGGTATTGTCTGTTCTCATAAGTTATGTTTTATCTAACAACTGTTTACTTGCTACTGTTGCCAACATCTGTTGTTGTCTAACAGAGGTTTCCAAACAACTGTCATCCATTAACACAACAAAGGTTCTGAAGTGGGCAGATGTTAGCCATCAGATCTTTGTAAAATGTCTTTAGAACATCAAAGTCCATTGTTAAAAGATAGCTATTTTTAAAATATTTTGAAAAATCCTTAAAAGTTTGTTGAAAACAACTGTTTTTCAAGCCTCTACCCGTATACATGTATACATACATAAGATTTTGTTTGTAGAGTATTGTCTGGTGTTGTAGATTTTGAGCATTGTTTTTTGAGAGAACGAGTTTTTAAAATACATTTTTCATAAGTTCTGTGTATCCTAGCGACTGTTGATTTACCACTGTTCACAACATTTGTTGTTGACCAACAGAGGTTTCCAATATCTGTGTCCGATGAAGTGGTAGAAACATGTGTTTGCTATGTAGAGTATTGTTGGTGTTTAAATGAAGAGGTTATTTTTTATTATTTTTTATGCCGGAGGTTTAAAATTTGTCCTCTCGGTTTATTGATATTTAATTTTATAGTTTTCCCATGAAAGTTATTTTTGAAATCTTTTGCATTAAATGGCTGGACCAGTTTTTAAATGGCTGGTGATATTTAATTTATATTTTTTAATATGAATTTATATGTTTACATTCAAAGTCTGTTGAAAACAACTGTTTTCCAATATATGTGTCCGATGAAGTGGTAGAGGCATGTGTTTGCTATGTAGAGTATTGTTAGTGTTTAAATGAAGAGGTTATTTTTTATTATTTTTTATGCCGGAGGTTTAAAATTTGTCCTTTTGGTTTCTTGATATTTAATTTTATAGTTTTCCCATGAAAATTTAGTTTTTAAATGTTTTGCATTAAATGGCTGGAGCAGTTTTTAAATGGCTGGTGATATTTAATTTATATTTTTAATATGAATTTATATGTTTATGATGTGTGCAAAATGAAACATATAAATTACATCAAATGAGGCATAAAACTAACCTTTTTTTAGTACTAATGTTGGAAAAAGTGTGCTTTTGTCTTACTTTTGTATTTTCAGGGTTAAAAGAGCTTAAATGAACAAAAGAAGCAAAAATGCAGCCAAATCCAGCCAAATCCAGCATAAATACAAGAAAAGGAATAAAAGTGGCATGCCTGACCCCTCGACAGCATCCTCCAAAGCAAAAAAACAAGAGAATAGAAGGCTGAACACGCCCCGTGCTCACTGAGCACGGGGGCGTGCCCAAGTGTCTGCAGAAAAGACAAAGTTGTAGAAGCTTATATCACCCCCCACGGGGGCGTGCCCAGCGGACACGGGGCCGTGGTCAACTCTAAGATTCGCAGAATTTAGGAAAATCTTGATAGTACAGATACGCTTCTGCACACGGGATCATGCCTAGTGGACACGGGGGCGTGGTCAACTAATGCAGACAAACTGCATTTAATGAAGAAAGAGAAGATGGGTGGACACGGGGCCGTGTCCGGGCTTCTGTGCAGGCTATAAATAGGGGTGCTTGGCTCACTTGCAAACCATCACTTGGCAAACCACCTCTCTCACACTTCACCCACCCACCACCACCATCATAACCCACATCCACCACCATCATCCATCATAGAGTGTGTGAGTAGTCTCAGGATCCAAGATTGATCGTAAGAGTTCTTGACAATCAAAGGCCATGTTTGCCTAAGTCTCTTACATCACTTGGTGAAGACAAGTGTCTAGTGTAATACTTTTTATTTTTAATCTTTTCGCACTTTTTATTTGGTTATGTATTAATGACTTTAATAACTAGTTTCTTATGTTGAAGGTAAGTCTTCCTTATCGTTTGTCCGTGGTGTCTTGGCATTATTTTACTGTCTATATAAAATAAAAGATTTTCACCATTCATATCTCCACGGTCTATATGGAGGTATGTTGGCTACCTGGTCGGGGGTTAAGGGAACGGTTTGGTAAGAGTCTTGCCTTGTTCAGTGTATAGATCCTGCAAGGACCTGAGTCAACTTTAGTAGGGCCTCCTTCAATACCCACTGGTATTGGATGACGGGGGTCCGAACTCCTTGATCCCCTCATATGTAAACTACTATTAATACTTTAACTCGGCTACTTAGGACTGTATCCCTGCTGACTCAAACTACTTAGCCGAGGGTAACGTCACCTCCAGAAGAGGGGCGTACCACAATATGCATTAATAACTTAATTAATTATCTTTCAATAATCCAACCCTTTAGGATTGTATCATTGCTGACTCAAACTACTGGGTTGAGGGTAACGTCACCTTCAGAAGAGGGGCCTACTACAATAACTAAGATAATCTCTTAAAAAGTGCAAAAGTGCGGAAATAATCAAAGGTTACACTAAATACGAGTCGGATCCAAGTGATTCATCTTGTCTATCTGTTTTTATTTTTTATTTTTATTTTTCAGCATTTTAGTCAGTTTTATTTTTCTAGTTTAAAACCTTTTTCTAAACTTTTGATTTGATTAGCCGTTGAGGATAAACCGGTACTAAAAGCTCTTGTGTCCTTGGACGACCTCGGTATCTTACCAACACTATACTACGCTCACGATGGGTGCACTTGCCCATATATGTGTTTAGTGTTAGTAAACATCGTGTTTTATAAATTTAAAACTTGGCTAAAAAGTGTAAAAGGGGCTTAAAATATACATTAATAACCTATCACACCTAACGCACATCAGTTTATATTAAAAGTCTGTTGAAAACAACTGTTTTCTAAACCTCTGTTTGACTAAAAATTCATCCACTACTAAAGGGTATTGTTTGTTGTCATAGGTTCTGTTTAATCTAATGATTGTTGACTTGCCACTGCTGCCTAACATCAGTTGTTGCCCAACAGTGGTTTCAAAACAACTGTCATCCATTATCACAAAAGAGAAACTGACGTGGACTGATGTTAGCCATCAGATCTTTGTAACCTATGACACGTCAGCATTCACTTTTTCACTTTATAAAACCCCGTTTCATCCCCAAATAGAGGTTTTACTGTCGTCTCGAATTTAAAATTCATTAAAGCGATTTCCACCTTCTTCTTCAACACTTCTTCGTGAACCTCTCGCAAGTTTCAATTCTGATCATGGCCCTGACAATGAAAAAGCACCATAACTACCTGGCTATTTTTGAGAAACCTGAGAAAAATACTCTCTATCATTGAATGATTGATGTTCTTACATCATCAAAATATAAGGCCATTCTTACTGCCGATGCACCCATTTACCAAGAAACACTCCGTGATTTCTAGGCAAATGCGAATATTGAAGAACAAAACAATAAGCCATTCAGTATAAGTTCAAAATTCGGAGGTGAATCGATTACTATTACCACCACTATCATATCAACAAAATTTGGGGTAAACGACTTGGCAGGTAAGACATCTTTCTCAAAAAATGAGATTCAAACAGAGTTGATTGAGAGGGGATATGATGGACAGTTGAATAAGGCAACTATGTTTAAGGAAAATTTTCCTCCACCAATGAAATTCCTGTTCCATACTCTCTTAACCTGTCTCTCAAATAAAACTACTTCTTTTAATGATATACCTTTGAAAATTCAGTCCTTGGGGTATGCAATTTTGACAAATACTGATTTTAACTACTCGAAAGCACTGTTTGCTGACTAGGTTACAAATTTGAAAAACATTAAAAACGGGAAAACTCCTACTTTTCTTATGTTTCCTAGACTATTAAGCTATTACATGCAAAAACATGTTTCTCAAAAAGCTTTTGAACAAGGTACAGCTTTTAAAATGAATAGTCTAACATCTGAAACTTTTACTCGCCTTGTGGCTAAAGAGTCAAATGTTTCCAAAACACAAGTAGGGAGGAATGAGCAAATTTTAGATGAGTCCACAATGCTCCTCAAACCTCTGTGGCTGAGCCCACTGCTCTTGGTGATCACAGCACTGCAACAACTGCTGTGAAACCCCCACCAACAAAACCTAAAAAGACCAAAACAAAATCCAAAAAAGCCCACCGAAACCACAAAAACGGGTCCTCTGGAAGATGAGATCCCATAGGTTAACCCTGTGACAACACAAATGTCACTAGAAACCACTGTTGCTACTTCCTCACAACGTGTGGAAAGAACTCAACCCTTAAACCAAAATCCTCATGATTCCTCACAAAAGGAACATCTTGTATTCACAGGGACACCACAATATGATGTCATCCCCTCATTTGAGAGTATGATTAAAATCCCTTCTCCCGGGGCAATGTCTCTTTCCACAGCAATCCCTTCATCTTCTATTCCACCAAAGTTTGTAACACTGCTTCAACCTATTGACATTCAGACTCATAGCAGCCCCTTCCACGAACACATTACTGAGAGTTTAACTTCAACAATAGTTGTGTCTGAACCTGTTCAATTAGCTAACCCAGAAACAGTTGAGGAGGATACACCTCTTGAATTTCATGAAATTCTTGATGGTATTTCAAGTGGAGCAGCTACTACAAATGTCAAATCCACTGATCTACATTTGGACAGTAGTTTCATCAGTCAGACTCCCTTGAAGGCAACCACTGCTGTGTCTACCAAGTTATCCAAAGGTGAGTTCAAGTTAACCACTGGTGTGATCACTAAGGTAACCACTGATGCAGAGGGAAGTCCCCAGAACCAAGAACAAGGGGCATCTGCTAATGAAAAGTTGGAGAAACCTCCTGTTTCAAAAGCAGATATAACCACCTCTAGTGGGAATTTAGATGATCCTATTAAGTAAGGAGGTGGATTAAAATAACAGGATTTGACGGAGAGGATATCCAACTTGGAAACAACTGTTGCTGATATGAAAAATCAATTGAAACAGCTGATGGATGCTTTCAAAAATCAACCTTCTCATCAGCAGTTATGCCAAGAGCTTTGGAACTCAATACAACCCATTCTTGCAGCTCAAAGGGAACTGGCTGAGCTTCAACATAATTCTCACATGAAGCTAATTAGAGTTATGGTTGAAACAAGATACAAAGACACATAGGCTGACATCAAGGGCATAAAAGAATCCATTGCAAAGTTAACTGGCACTACCCCTGCACCTGTGTTTAAAAAAGATGATGAAGATGATGCCAAAAAGAGGGAGAAGGATTCCATGAAAAACTTTGGCAAACCAATGTTTTGGTCAAAAATCACACAAGGATAATGTAACCAAACCTGATTTTTGTGAGATTGGATGCTTGGTTAAATGAACAAATGTGTAAACAAGTATGAAATGTAAACAACGATGAACACAAGGATTTATATGAGGAAAAAGCCCTTGATCTTTATGAGATCTCCAGCATAAAAAACCTCGGGTGATGGAAACTACCGATCACCAAATGTATTGCAAAAACAATAATAATGATCCTGGTACAACTTCGGAAGAAAACAGGCTCAATACAATGGATTGCTAGTGTGAGTGTGTGTATTTCGCCAAAGAATATCAGAGAGTTATGTTTTTTTTGTGTTGTATTCGACTTCTGCCTAAAATGAGCTCATTTTCCCCTTTTAAGATAGGAAAATATCAAGTAACTAACTTTCCAAAAAATATGCCAGTCACCCATGTTCTCCAAAACGGTTATTTTTCATCAACCACGTGCCTATATGAAGCATATTCGACGAGATTCCAGCAAAGACTAAGTCCATGTCGTCCATTACCTGTGTATAAGCATTAAAAAACTGACAATTGTTAGAAATCATAAATACTGTTAGGGATCCTTGATCCTCCGAGTCCCAACACCATCCGCTAAGGATAAGTGATCCAGGAAACGCTTCAGGATACAGGATCCATTGTTATAAAAATCTATGCCCTAACAATTGCCCCCAATGTGGAAGTTGTGATAAGGATTCACAGCTGTCATATTTCCGTTAGAAGCGGACTAGTTGTTACTGCATGTAACTAGCCGTTACACTGCCTGACGCCACTGATAAGACCTTCTATAACCATCATTGTGAAATATAGGGTTAGAGATAACTCCTTAAGTGTCATTAAAGATTAGAAGATCCTTCTGTTTGTGGAGGATGAATCCTTCTACACCGTTTGCTATTAACCCTATCCGGCCTAGGTGGATGGTCCACGGTTTTGCTGGTGAAATCCAGGCCAGATGATTTTGATACATAATGAATGGGTAATAACATTAAACTTTTTTAGCTACATCTATTGTTGTTTCTTCCCTCTTTATTTTTCATGTATGCTTTCTATTTTCAAAGATATCATCGCCAAACAACTGGAAAGTTATTGGAAATCTAATGTTAAACTTTTAAAAGAAAACTTGAAGTGTTCAGACAAATGTGGATCAATGATCCTTAACCAAAAAGGATAAGAGATAACTTGCAGCTTAGAAAAAGTTAGAATATAACATACCAGAGAATCCAAGTTAGGATTCTACATCCTTGTAAATTATTACTGAATAAATAATGAAAAGTAAAGTTTCAATGATCCAGGATCCTTATTGCCAAAACTTGTATAACTTTAAAGCTCCAAGATCCTATAAGAAAAACAAACTTGGGGCCAAGCCAAACAATTGGAAATGAACCCATAATAACTGGGGACAAGCCCAAATAAACGGGTGTAAACTGGGGTCAAGCCCAAATAAACTTGTGTAAACTGGAGTATGGCCCAAACTGGCGACTATCCCAACGTGAGCGACATGAAAATGCCGAAACCTTAACTAACGTGAAAACGTTAGAAACCTTAGGAACGGATGTATGGTACGTCTACCATTATACTTAGGATCCTAAATATAGCCAATAATAATGAAATTGTCAGCCCCTAAAGAGGGTACTGGTCCCATTGCCTCGAACTATATTTGGATAATCGTGCGCAACTGGCGAGGGTGTTGAAACCCGATTCGTAGAAGGTAATAGATACCTTAGCTGGGGACAAGCCTAAAAACTTTGGAGAGTTGGCCAACCACTTTGATCTTCTATAAAATGATAACAACTCTGCAAAAGCAAAGATAGAATCATATATCCTTTGAGGATCCCAGATCCTTAATCAGAATACTGGCATCGCTGAGGATCCCTAATCCTTCTTACATAAAGTACTTTTTTAAATGAACAACATTCTAAGCTCTTGGCAGGAGATCACCATCCATTGTCAATAAACGATATGCACCCTTTCCAGATTCAGCTTCAATTAGATAGGGGCCTTCCCAATTTGGTGCTAGCTTGCCATCAGCAGGATTCGTGGTATTTTGGAATGCTTTCCTTAATACCAAGTCACCAACTTAAAACTTTCTGACCCTGACATTTTTGTTGTACGCTCCAGCTATTCTTTGTTGATAGCTAGCCAATCTTATCCTTGCCAAATCCCTGAGTTCTTCTAAGGTATCCAGGTCTTGAGTCAGGCTTTCGGCATTTCCTTTAGGATCACGGATGCTTTTCCTCCTAGTGCCTTAGGAAGCTTGATTCTATATCCATTCCCCATCTCATGAATGGCCAAGAAGAGGATACATGATGCAGAGGCTCCGCTGGTTAATGAAGGATGTTACTATGTCTCTGACAAGCATCACACTTCTTTGCATATTCCACAGCATCCTTCTTCATTGTCGGCCAATAATATCCTGTTCTAAGGATCTTTGAGAATAGTGCTCTGCCCCCAGTGTGGTTCCCATAATCTTCTTCATGAAAATCCGTCAAGACTTCATGAATTTCTAGATCCTCAATGCATCTTAAATATGGACATGCAAGAGACCATTTATATAAGATGTTATTTAGTAATGTAAATTGAGATACCTTAATTTGGAAAGCTCTAGGATTTTCTCCAGGAGGACTCTCTCCATTCTGTATATATCTTAGGATTGGAAGGATCCAAGATCCAGAATTCGATTGTGCACCATCCCTAGGTACAATTGCAGAATCCTCCACTATTTCCATGGCTGTGTTATCCTCAATGGCAGGGGTTAAGATATGGATAATGGGTATCTTAACATCCTATGGAATCTTCAAAGATGATTCAAGGTTAGCTAAAGCATCAGCTTCTGCATTTTCTTCCCTGGGTACCTGTGTTAAACTAAAAGAAGCAAAAGAGTCTTCCAATTTCTTGACTGTCTCGAGATACTTGATTAAAATCACCAACTTGACGCTTAGCCCAAGTATCATATTTGGTTATTTACTAAAATCGCCCTTTGGGGGGGAAGGATGGATTGTGGGGAATAGTGCCAGACAGCTGTCTGGCACTCCCCCATTGAACAGCATAAGAACCATTATAGTGGTTAGTAATTAAAAAAGAATCTACATGTACCTCAAGATACCTGATCCTCATAGGCTTGGCTAATTGCAAACCCGCTATTAAGGCTTCATACTCAGCCTCATTATTAGTGGTTTGAAACTCACAAGCAATTGATTGGGGTATAATACCCCCCCTGTGGCGATTTTAGTAGTATTCCTAGTCCAGTTCCCTTGACATTTGAAGCTCCATCTGTGAAGAGTATCCAAGGATCCTTAGTCACTTCAAGTTGTTGAACTTCCAATTCAGATTCCCTTTGTAGATCACTACTGAAATCAGCCACAAAGTCAGCTAAGGCTTGGGATTTGATGGCAGTTCTTGGTTCATATTTAATGTCATATGCACTAAGCATGACTGCGCATTTTTCCATCCTTCCTAACATTTCAGGTTTCCTGAGTACATTCTTGATAGGAAAGTTAGTTTTAACAATAATAGGATGAGTTTCAAAATAATGACGTAATTTAGTAGATGTCATGATTAAAGCAAGAATAAGTTTCTCTAAATGAGAATACCTGGACTCAGCATCAAGTAGACTTTTACTTACATAGTATACCGGATGTTGAGTACCTTCACGATCTTTAACAAGGACCGCACTTACTGCCTTAGTAGAAACAGCCAGGTATAAGGATAATGTTTCCCCATTTTCTGGTTTCATCAGGGCTGGTGCTGAGGATAGATAATCCTTAAGAGCCTTGAGTGCAGCTTCATGCTTATCAGTCCACTCAAACTTCTTATTCTTCCTTAATATGTCTTACCTGCCTTGAGCAATTTGTGTACCTCTTCTTGGATAATGGCATTTCTTTCGGGTGCAAATTTCCTCTTTTTTTTTTGATGTATTGGTTTGAAGGACTTGTCAATACCAAGTTTGTGAGTAATTACATACTTAGAAATACCTGTCATGTCTTCATGTTTCCAATCAAAGGTAGTTTTTCTTCTTTTCAAGAAGGATATTAGATCCTGTTCAATATTGTCAAGGGTCCCGGATCCTATAAAAATTTTGGATTCAGGATCCTCAGGGTTCAACAGAATATCCTTGACGTCTTGCTCTCTTGCCTCCACGACATCCTTTGGTGGATACTTTAATTGCTATCCTTCCCTCGGCTTGGAGGCTGGTTTTATTGAAGAAGTGTAACAGATCTTTGCCTCCTACTGATCACTCTCTATCTTCACCACACCCCATTGAGTTGGGAGCTTGACACATTGATGATATGTCAAGGGGACTGCCTTCATATCATGTTTCCATGGTCTGCCAAGTATAACCTTACAGCAAGATAAGCAATCAATAACACATAATTTTTGAACAAAATTCACTCCCTCTATATAAATAGGAAGTTTGATGTCCCCCAATGTATTTTTTGTTTCTCCGCTGAATGCCACATGGACAGATGATCTTGGAACAATCTCGGATTTAGGGATATTCATTCTTTTGAGGACATCCAACTGGATTATGTTCACCGAGCTTCCCCCGTCAATGAGAATCCTGGGAACAAAATGGTTAGAGATAAATAATGTAATTACTAAACCGTCGTGATGAGGATCATGTATGTCTACGCAGTCATCCTCGTCAAAGGATATCACTTTCTGCTGGGTAAGAATGGAAGTTCGAACAGGTCTGTCCCCATTCTCCATCTTTGTTTCCTTTGCATGTCTCTTAGCTGCTGAGAATGAAGTCCCATAAATATCAGAACCTCTGGAGATGAAGTGGATGGTTTGAGCATCAACTGGTGGTGTAGGAGCTTTTTCAGGAATTTTCTCAGAATCCTGGATCCTTGACTTTTTCCTTCCAAGCAACTCCTTCAAGTACCATTTGCTCAAAAGGCAACCTATCTCCTTCCTTAATGCTATGCACTCATCTGTGAGATCACCAAAATCCTCATGATAATCACACCATTTCGATTTATCCTTGCTAGCCGCAGACTTCTCATTCTTTCTTGGCCACCTGGACTTGTCACCTAAATTCTAAAAAGCAAGGATTAGTTCACTATTATCAGCAGAAAAACAATATTCAGAAATGTGAGGATAATCCTCATCGTTTTCCTCTTGTTCAACTGCATGCACATTCTTGTTGTCATGCTTGGAGTATTGCTTGGATCGATTATTCTTGAAAAAGGATCCTTGCTTCTCCTATTTTGATGATCCTGATAACCTGTCTTGGATCCTTTTGTCATCCTCTCATCGGATGAACCTCAAGGCCCTGTTCCTTACTTCATCTAGATTCCTACAAGGTGTCATAACAAGCTCATCATAGAACTGAGAATCCTTAAGTAAACCCATTTTAAAAGCTTCAACAGCTGTAGCAATATCTAAGTTAGGGATTTCTAAGGATTCTCTACTAAATTTAGTTATATAATCCCTTAATGATTCATTGTGACCTTGGGTGATCCTATATAAGTCACTAGTCAACCTTTCAAATGTTTTACTACATGAAAACTGATTATTGAACAAGTTAACTAAATGAGAAAACGAAGTAATTGAATTAGGAGGAAGACTTAGCATCCATTTCAAAGCTGATCCTGTCAATGTGGATCCGAAACCCTTGCAAAGACAGGCTTCTTTTAACCTTTTTGGAATGGGAATGATCTCCATTCTTTCCCTATATTGTGCCACGTGCTCTTCTAGATCGGTGGTACCATCATAAAGCTTCATACTGGGTGTTTGAAATCGTTTTGGTATCTCAGCATTACATATGGGTGGTGCAAAGCGAGACACCTTGTGACTCCCATCCAGGATCTCAGGAATGGGTTTAACCACTGCTGGGACACTGAATATCATATCCTTGAGTTTTTGCAACTCCTTAGCCATGGCCTGGTTGATCCCTGGTTCCTGCACAAGACCATGGTTAGTATTGTTAGATGTATTGAAAATGTTACCTCCTGACTGGTTCGAGGTTGGGATTCTAGATGTGAATCCAAATTGAGGCAACTCTGGTGCAACTGTAGGACCAGACGAAACAATAGTCTGCATAGGAATGAAGTCTCCCACATGAATCTCAGAGCTTCTGGGTTGTTGACTCCCTAAGGATCCTTGATCCTGGAAAGTGTTGGATCCAAGATACATTAGAGCTGAAGGTCTTAGAGGATATTCCATGGATCCTTGAACCTGCGATGAGGATCCTTGATGCTGAAGGAAGGATCCTTGAGCTGTTAGCATCCCCATGTATCCTCTTGAACTAAATAAGGATCCTTGATGCTGAGATGAGGATCCTTAAGGCTGAAAAGAGGATCCTTGAGGCTGGAAGTAGGATCCTTGAGGCTGCACTAACTCCAGTGATCCTTGCCGAAGGATATAGGATCCTTGAATCTGGACACTGGATCCTTTGGAAAACTAGATTGTTGATGATGGAGTAGTAAAATCCAACGACCTGGGCATCAATGGGGAGTGATCCTCTGCTGATTTTTTCAATTTCTTGATTTCATCAATTTCGCGAAGGATCCTGCCATTAGCTTCATCCTGCTGTTGCATGTATCCTCTCATCTGCAAAGTCAAAGTATAAAGATCACTATTAGTAGGTGTAGAGGAAGAAACTAAAGTTGGTTTTGTGAAAACAGGGGTTGTCTTCTTCGGGGCATTCTTAGCATTCTTCTTGAAAGCAGGGGAAGAGGATGCAACGGTGGAATGACCTGTGATGAGGTAACCGTCGACATGGAACTTGAAGTAGTTTTTCCCTGGGAAGCCATGTGGTTGAAGGTAATGCATAGAAATGAATGAAATGAACAAAATTTTTAGAATTGAAGCACCAATTGCCCCACGGTGGGTGCCAAACTGTTTTGGTCAAAAATCACACAAGGATAATGTAACCAAATCTGATTTTTGTGAGGTTGGATGCTTGGTTAAATGAACAAATGTGTAAACAAGTATGAATTGTAAACAACGATGAACACAAGGATTTATACGAGGAAAAAGCCCTTGATCTTTATGAGATCTCCGGCATAAAAAACCTCGGGTGATGGAAACTACCGATCACCAAATGTATTGCAAAAACAATAATAATGATCCTTGTACAACTTCAGAAGAAAATAAGCTCAATACACTGGATTGCTAGTGTGAGTGTGTGTATTTCGCCAACGAATATCAGAGAGTTATGTGTTTTTTTGTGTTGTATTCGACTTCTACCTAAAATGAGCTCATTTTCCCCTTTTAAGATAGGAAAATGTCAAGTAAGTAACTTTCCGAAAAATATGCAAGTCACCCATGTTCTCCAAAATGGTTATTTTTCATCAAGCATGTGCCTATATGAAGCATATTCGATGAGATTCCAGCAAAGACTAAGTCCATGTCATCGATTACCTGTGTATAAGCATTAAAAACGTGACAATTGTTAGAAATCATAAATACTGTTAAGGATCCTTGATCCTCCAAGCCCCTGTACCATCCGCTAAGGATAAGTGATCCAAGAAATGCTTCAGGATACAGGATCCATAGTTATAAAAATCTAAGCCCTAACAACCGACACCAAGGAATCAACCAAAACAAAAGCCAAAGCCTGCCAAGCAAACTTCTGCAAAATCTTCTGGAAAATCTGACACTAGTAAGAAAAAGGGAATTGATGATACCCTTAACAAACAGACAGATAAGGAGATTGAAGTAAAGCAGAAGAAAAATGATACAAAAGAAAGTAGAACAGATGTGTTGAGGCAAGAGTTATTGAATAAAGTGAAGAAAGAAAACAAAGTGTTCAACATTGGAACCTCAATTAGAAGAAAATCACACAAACACAACAAATCTCCAATTGTTATATTTCCTAAACCAATATCACCACCAGAAAAACCAACCACTGCTGCCAAACCTAAAACCACTGCTGAACCTAAAAACCCACATTGTGATACACCTAAACCAAAACTCTGACCACAACAACTACCTCTCAAAAAAGTAGAGTACAAAATCTTTATCACCACTACCAACTTCCACTGAAACAATTGTTGATGCAACAAATGCTTCAACAGATGTTAAGACAACAGCGGTTGAGACACCAGTTGTTTCAACAGTTGTTAGTCAATCTACTGATTCTATCCCATTTCAATTTCCATCACAATCAACTCTTACACTTATAGCACGTTCTTCTTCACAAGCTCCTCCTTCTCCAAAATCTGTTTACACAAGCAAAGGAAAATTCATGGTGCATGAAGAAGAGAAGGAAGAAAAAGATATACCTGCACCAATTCCATTATCATCTGCTCCATTCATTCAAACTTCACTCAAACCATTCATTCCACCTCCATCACCAAAAATCAACCCAATCAAACATCCACCCGCTGGTTATACTCCACGAGACATTCCATTGGCAGTAAATTTCCCTCTAGAACTGCTTGCAGTTCAAGATGAAATGATTCAATTTTACACAGAGGATGATCCATCCAAAAGAACCTTCCTATCTCTTCATGGATTCAGAACTCCAAAAAATATTGATGAATATCTGAAGTTAAAGGCCAGGTGTCACACCCCGATATTTCCACATATTACCGGTGGGCCCGGCGGGGAGTATCGTGACGTAGTTGATATCATCATAGTCAATACACACAATGTAATAGCACAGCGGAAGGCTTGGTGAATAAACTATTACAAACCATAATGTCTGAGTGTTCGAGTTTATGAATATACAGACTGGAATGTAATAAGATCCACAGGCGGATCATAAATGTACAAAGAAACAAAAACAACAGACTTCAGGTATCTATGGATTTGCAAGATCCTCTTATGACACCTAATTGCTCCAGCCTATTTCGAGAGGTACCTGTCAAATCAGTCTTTAAGAAAATACGTCAATTTACACTGGTAAATACAATTAACTGACTCTTTTGAAAATATTTATGAAAATTGATTTAAGTGCACATGGCACAAATCTTTTATAACTTGGGACAATTATTTAAATATAATCTTGTATACAGATTTACATGTTTGTCTTACAATTGGGGTCGGTTTGAAGCCGGTCGTGATTAACCGACTCACCACTTATAGAACCCGCAAATGAGTTATCCCCAACATGTGGGTTTATATATTATTTTAGCATTTTCATCTGTCAGGTGTATGCCTACACCCCGTGCATAGGTCGTGGCCATTTTAAATGAAATGAGCCGAGGATATCCAGGACACGGTCAGATTAACCCCCAATGTTTATGTTATCAAACAAGACATATTAAAACGGGTTATGCAAATTTATTAATCACAATCCGATTAAATGATTTCATACCCGACCAAGTGGTATTATTATAATACCATATCCCAAGCCCGTATCAGGGAAAATAAGTTAAAAGTATTTACCTAATGCTAGCAGTAAAAAACTAAATCTTTTTGAAGGCACCTTCTACCGGAAGCTATTTAATCTGTATAGAAGGTTTATTAACCTATTAGGATGCTAACGGGTCTTTAATTTAGTCAAGGACTTAGACCGACTAGCTAGAAAGAGACCTTACGGTTCTAAACGCTCGATTAAGCGGAGACCGGAATAGAATGAGATTTAGACCCGAAAAGCTTGGATACTTGTATAATATGGGTAAACTAAACACATTCTGGAATTTGAGAATTTATTGATAAGGTTTGACCCGTTTCGGTTATTTTATGTAAACTAGTCACATAAGCCGATCCGAACGCGTAAACGCGTAACGGGTAACCAAAATAAATTATATACAGGTATTAATCATTATTATGCTCAAAATATGTTAATACATCAGTAAGATATTAACATATATGCCCAAAAAGTAATTTAAACCAAAATAAGTCCCAGAAGGGCATTTTGGTAATTTTAATGCCCATAAAAGAGTTTAATTGTGCAACTGAGTTTCAGATCTGATTCAATCAGTAAAAATATGTATTTTTATAAGTTATATCAGTAGGGTATTTTATATATGAGAAATTTATCTTATATTACCAAACTATGCACCGTAGGGGCATTTTGGTAATTTCACATAGGCTTTAAAGGTCAAAATAGACTTCTGAGTTTAAAAACTTTAGCTTACTGTATAATTATATAATTTAGCTTAAAACATCAGTTGGTAATAAGTTTTATATGTCAAACATAGTTTTGACCCATACTAGGTGCTAAAAATGCTTAAAAGTCGGTTTAAAGGGATATTCGGTTTAAAACAGGAAATCTGAGTTTTTGATCAGTTTATAAAGTTCAAAATACTTTATTTATTATATAAAATCAGTAGCAAGAGGTTTGGCACTAAAAAGTTATGTAAAACTCATTTTATGCATGAAAAGGGTAAAACCGACAATTACCGAAATCAAGCTATAATCCTATTTTATGCTCAGCCTAAAAATAATTAAAAATCTTCAAAAATCCCAAAATATTATTTTACATCAGTAGGTATAGGTTTGATGTCAAAAATTGGGTTTAGATAGGCTTTATGTTAATTATGCCATTTAAATAATAAAAAGCTTCTTAATTACGCTATTGATCATAACTTCAATTCTAGACCTCAAATTGAAGTCAAATCTTTAGGACATGTCTAAATATCAGTAGCAAAGGTGTTAGTCCAAACACATTGTTAAAAATCTCAGTTGTATGTAAAAAGGGCGTTTATGGCATTATTAAGCATAATTACGATCAAGTGCGTATAATTCAAACCACTAGGCGCCATGTAATATAACTCCAGAGGGTTATACTACTAAGTAATGTGGTCCTAATGGAAGCTTAAAACATGGAAGAATTAAGCTTGAATGGGTCAGAACTAAAAGTTAAAGCAAAAGTCAAGCTTTTGCGACTTTCGGTTATAAACTGACCTTAGACTATTAATTGTCGGGTTAGGACTGATAAAACATGTTTTAATATTAGTTACCAAGTCATTAGAATGTTAAAATATAATTTAGAACCTCTGGTTTATTAATTTTAATCATATTTAAACATTCTGTCCAGTTTGACTTTTTGTCAAACTACTTTGACCCGACAATTGACCAGTCAAACGAGATAATTAGGAGGTGCCCTTTTAAGGGTTAATCACCTAACCTAATGTGGTTCTATAACCACTTTCAATTTCATCAGTGGTTAAGCCACATGTAATTAAAACGAAAGTCAAACTAAATTTACTATAAGTTTGACTTTAGAGTAATTAAGCTAAATTAAACAACTAAACAAGAAATTAGAGGCTTACTAAAAGTCCTAGCAATCTTTTCTACACTTCAAAGTCTTCTCCTTGTCCTTAGCAAGCTCCAGAAGTTGTAGGTTAGTGAATTGGTTGCAAGTGAGCATAGAAGCACAAGAACTAATGCCCTTATATACTACTTTGCATGATCAAGGATCAATTACATCTGTTATGAGGCATCATAGGATCACCCCAGGTGTCCTACCTGATGAAATAAACCGACATATAGCTCCTTAGGTCGTTACAAACTAGGTTAAGGCGGTGGAACAGCCAGAACCCGCACTTGGAAGCTATATTCTGATCTGGGCATGCTGAGGCGGGCCGCGTAAGACTTAAGGGGGTCTTACGCGGGCCGCGTGGACCGGCTTAACTGGCAAAACAAGTTTCAATGTTGGCAGTTTCAGTCCCTGATCCTTTTTAACCCTTTTTAACTTTGTTGTTGACATGTAGGGCCCTTGTAGTCAGTATGTTGAGGCTCTAGGATAAATAAATTAACTTTGTTAGGCTCGGGTTCGTTAAATACCTCTATGAAAGCAAGTTTCATCAAGTTGACACTTTTGGCCCAAAGTCTTGGAAACATGCTTAACGATCTCGAAACCACGTGAAATTCATACCACTTATTCTTAAGAGAATATTTGAATATTTCGAAGCCTCGGTTTCGTTAAAAGGTCACTCAGAGGTCAGAATTGACATGTCGACACGTTTAACCCTTGTAATTTAATAATCTTCCGATTATTTTTATAAACGGCTTCTTATATTAATTCCATCACTCATTAAGAATATATTCATCGTGTATGGTCATTCAGAGGCACAAGTTTGGCATGTTGACACTTTTAATCCCTGTGGTTTCATAGATTCACTGTTTAACATCTTTGGTCCTTCAAACTAAATCTTTCACACCTTTAGAGTTTAGGACACGTGTCTTTACATAATTGGACACGTTTTTATGTGGTGTTACATCCTCACCCCCTTAAAAGAAATCTCGACCCCGAGATTTACTGGAATAAGTGAGGGTACTTTTGTCGCATAGTGGACTCAACTTCCCACGTATATTCGGGACCTCTACGGGCGTCCCATTTGACCTTTACTATAGGTACATGCTTTCTTCAGAGCTTTTTAACCTGTCGATCCTCGATCGATATAGGTCTTTCAACGAATCTCAAGCTTTCATCAATCTGTACGTCTTTATGAGACATAGCCAGTGATTCGTCGGCTAGGCATTTCTTGAGATTACAAATGTGAAACACATTATGAATCCCACTCAGCTCCTCAGGCAAGTTTAGCTTATAAGCTACACTGCCGACACATTCGATAATCTCGAATGGTCCAATATATCTAGGGCTTAACTTACCCTTCTTACCAAAACGCATCACACCTTTCCAGGGTGACACTTTCAATAGAACTTTATCGCCTATCTCAAACTTTAGAGGTTTTCGCCTCTCATCAGCATAACTTTTCTGCCTATCCCTGGCAGCTTTTAGGTGATCACGAATCTGGACAATCTTGTCCGTTGTTTCAAGGACTATATCAGGCCCTGATAACTGAGCTTCTCCTACTTCTGCCCAACAGACAGGCGTTCTGCATTTCCTACCATATAATGCCTCAAAAGGCGCAGCCTTAATGCTTGTATGGTAGCTATTGTTATAGGAGAATTCTATTAAGGCAGGTGGTCATCCCAACTACCCCCTAAATCAATAACACACGCACGAAGCATGTCTTCCAAAGTTTGAATTGTACGCTCACTCTGTCCATCAGTCTGAGGATGGTAAGCAGTACTAAAATTCAAACGTGTGCCCAAAGATTGTTGGAAACTTTTCTAAAAATGTGAGGTGTATCTAGTATCCCTATCAGAGATAATAGCTACTGGTACTCCATGTAGAGCTCCAATCTTGTCTACGTATAACTGGGCTAACTTGTCAGAGCTATGACTCTCCTTGATGGGCAAGAAATGAGCTGACTTAGTCAGTCTATCAACAATTACCCAAATGGTATCATTTCCATGCCTTGTTTTAGGTAACTTGGTTATGAAATCCATGGTTACCATCTCCTACTTCCATGTAGGGAGTTCTGGTTGTTGCATTAGACCTGATGGCTTTTGATGTTCAGCTTTAACCTGAGCACAAGTCAGGCACTTAGCTACATGGGTGGCAATAGATTTCTTCAAACCTATCCACCAATAATTAGCCTTCAAATCATGATACATCTTGTCACCTCCAGGGTGAACTGAATATTTGGAGCTATGAGCTTCCTGGAGGAATACATCTCGAAGTCCTCCATGAATAGGAACCCAAATTCTTCCATTCATTCTGAGGATTCCATCCTTCCCAGGCGCTAACTGCTCAGCAGTTACACCCAACTTTTCATTTGGAAGATTAACTTCCAAAACAGCATCCTTCTGTGCAGCTAATAGTCTTTCATTCAGACTATTCTTCAACTCAACGCTCTTGGCATTGATCCTAATTGGTTTAACTCTTTCCTTTCGGCTTAGAGCATCTGCGACCACATTCGCTTTACCAGGATGGTAGCGAATTTCGCAATCATAGTCATTTAAGGTTTCCATCCAACGACGTTGTCTCATATTGAGCTCTTTTTGATTGAACAGGTGTTGGAGACTTTTGTGATCCGAATAGATTACACATTTTGTTCCATACAAATAATGTCTCCACAACTTTAATGCGAATACAACGGCACCCAATTCTAAATCATGGGTGGTGTAATTCTTTTCATGCACTTTTAGTTGTCGTGATGCATAGGCGATCACTTTGCCTTTTTGCATTAGTATACAACCCATTCCGGTGTGTGATGCATCACAGTACACGACAAACTCTTCATTTCCTTCAGGTAGAGATAATACCGGAGCATTGCTCAATTTCTGCTTAAGAATCTCAAAGGATTCTTGTTGTTTTGGACCCCAGTCGAATTTTACATTCTTACGGGTCAAGGAAGTTAATGGTGCTGCTATTCTTGAGAAGTTTTCGATGAATCTTCTATAGTAACCAGCCAAACCTAGAAAACTTCTGATTTCAGTAGGAGTCTTGGGTACTGACGGGTGGTCCGTAGGACAACCCTTAAATGAGCTAAATACGTGCATATCCCATATTTTACACGGTTATGTATCGTGAATGTGATAACTACGAGTATTGGTAATTTTACAGGATAATCGCTTAATTCGGTGAAGTTACAACGTTTGGTGATGAAGCAGATGACAACCGAGAAAGTCAAGTTGGACGTGACTTGGAGGGTTCCTCAACAAAACATCATCAGTTAATTGACACCTTGGACTTCTCATGTTGGGCCGCCATATTCAGCCGATAGTGTGGACTGTTGGGTTCTTTTATTTGGGCCGCTAACATGAAGTCATCATCACATCACATGTGGGCTTGGACTCGATACATGGCACATGATCAACAAACAACATCATCATCATCTCATGCTGACTAAGGGGCTTTGTTTAGTCAACAACAGCATCATTCTATTTCTCATGCAAAGCACAACAACACGTGAAAGACTTTTGGGGACTTCTGTTTTGGCGGC
The DNA here is from genome assembly GCA_030545235.1 of Helianthus tuberosus. Lineage (NCBI taxonomy): Eukaryota > Viridiplantae > Streptophyta > Magnoliopsida > Asterales > Asteraceae > Helianthus > Helianthus tuberosus. The sequence continues at coordinate 54,388,149 of CM060417.1, read as the reverse complement.
TGACATTAGACTTTTTGGATTGGGCCGCTAACAAGGAAGCAACAACACACAATTGTTTTAAGGAGGTGGGCAGCACATGTTGTCAGATGCACATGAGGTTTTGACTTGATAATCAGTCAACATCACATTCTCACATGGGTCACACATGATTGGACTTTGTGTGGAAGGCATCACGTGGAGGGAAGGAGCCAAACAGTTAACAAAACATGCAAGTCAGAGCCTCACCGTAATTTACGGTGGGACCGTAAATTACGGTGGTCATGAAAAGTGCACAAGTCTCCACCGTAAATCAGTCTATTCGTACCGTAACAATTTGAACATCACCGTAAATTACGGTGATACCGTAATTTACGGTGGAGGCGACGCGAAAAAGTGTAACCGCTCATTAAAAACAGTTTTATTGTGTCTTTTGGATTATTCTGAGGATTGATCGGTTTTAGAGCATCCTAGGGGCGATATTGGCTGTTGGCACTTGGTTGCAAACAATTCCTAACATTCAGTTTATGTATTCGATTCGTATGAACATTAATCGTTGTGTTATGATGTTGATTCGAGCCATGTGTGGCTAAACACTTTATGATCGTCCTAGATTGAAGGTTTGCTTGAGACATTTTGTATTTGATTTCCTAATTTCTAGAATAGCAATCCTTATCTTTATGGTTGGTTTGTTATGGTGTGTGATTGTTTGTTAGTAACTTGTTAATTCTTATGATTTTCTAGTTTGAAACCATACGTTCTTGGTGCCGTTGGCAATCGAGATATCATGGGTAGAATTAGGATTGGGTAAGGGTTGATTGATCATCGGGTAACAACCTCACGTTCTAGGAATCTGAGTACTTAGTTCCCTTTCATCACTGCAAGTAATCACGCATGAGCTATGTCTATGTAGTTCTTTCTAGTGGAATGATAATATGAATGTCGAAACAAACCGGAAATCTAGGATGGTCATTTGTCTCTAATTTGCTTACAACCAAACTTTTCTCTTGCAATTTACTTAGTTTAATTTAGTCTAAAACCAATTCTCTCACATAAACTCTTGAATCTTATTTCTTTTGCAATTAGATTAATTTAGTTAAATTAGACAAACTTTCAAATAACACATATTCCACAAACTCCCTCTGTTCGATACCCACTTGCCACTATCTATATATAGTTGTTTTTGGGATTAAATTTGATTGTGACCACGACATCACGTCAAATTTTGGCGCCGTTGCCGGGAAGTAGTGCGCAACGTGTGTTATTTGTGATCTTTCTTAGGTTTGTTATTTTTCTGGTTTACGCTGGGTGTGTTAGTGTGCAGGTATTGACAGGTGCATGCATACTAGGAGCTCTCACAAGCTTTCACCATTAGCATTTGATCCGGAAATCGAACGAACTTTGCGAGCAAACAGAATTTTGTTAAGGGAAAACACAATTAGCGGTTCACCAACAACACCAACTACACCAATCACACCAATCCGATACATGGATCCACCACAACCACCACCCACTACGGGTGAACCTACTCCACCATTTATACCAACATCCACTCAACCTTCACCAAATACCACCATGCCCAGTTCTACTACCGAATTTACTTCACCATTTGATATTCCACCACCCAATACTACATTACCTACCACTACTCAAACTGAACCTACCCTTACCTTTAGCCCTGCTTCTACAATTCCACCACTCACCCATTTCTTCCCAGCTTCAGGTCAATCATCATCCACCTATACATTACCACAAGGCTCAACTGTTGTTCATGCTACTTCATCATTTGGAGCACCAAACCAGTCAGGTTTTCAATACTCATCTATTCCATTTGGGCCATCATCGGGGGGTATAGAAAGAGATGGATATGAAGAAGGGTATGAAGATTTCGAGGGTTATGAGGAAGAGGGTTATGCTCATGTGGGTAGTGGATATCAAGGGGAGTTGACTTATGTACCTGGTCAAACGCAAAGAATGTCAAGTGTTGGTGGAATGCCACAACAACAACAACTCGTACCACAACACATTCGACCAAGGCCACAAGGGCCACCAATGCAACGCCCTATACCATTGCAACAAATTCGGCCACAAAATGTTCAACCACAACTCCAAAGGCCGATTCAATACCCACCGATGCCCCAACAACAATTTCAACAACCAATTGCACCACAAGGGCATATACCAAGACCTATGGGTCCTATTCGTCCAAGGGGTCGATTGGGTGTACCAAGAAGGCATCTTAGGGAACAAGCACGAGGAATAGAAGCACATTTCAGGCCGATCATTACTCAAAACCCTTCACCTGTGGTTATCCCTCACAACAACCAAGGGAGAACCTTTGAAGTAAGAACAAATTCTTTGCAAAGTTTACCGAAGTACAAAGGGCTAGCAATGGAGGAGCCGTATTTCCACTTAGAGGCCTATGACTCGATTTGCAATACTCTTGGGAGTCAAGGTTTTTCGGCTGATGATATCAAGTTGGTCTTATTTCAATTTTCGTTGGAAGACAAGGCAAAGAAGTGGTTTTACACTTTGCCTTCAGCATCTATATATACTTGGGCGGAGATGCAACAAATTTTCTTAGATGAATTTTACACCGCCCAAAAGACCAACGATGCTAGAAAGGGGTTGAGGAGCTTCCAACAACAACATGGTGAGATGTTCCATGAGGCATTTGAACGTTTTAATATGATGATAAAGAATTGCCCTCACCATGGAATTGAATTGTGGGAGTTGATGAATGCCTTCCACGAAGGTTTGAGTGCCGAGGATGCTCGAGATTTAATGTCCATTACCGGTGGGACTTTTGGTACAAATTATGAAAATGATGATTGGGAGTTCTTAGAGAATATGGCAATTACATCAAAGAGAAAGGCTCAAGCATCGAGGAGAGCCCGACCGGCCATTGCCCGACCTCAAGTGCATGCAATAGATGATGGTAATGTTCAAACTACTAACCAAATTTATGATGTGTGTGCTTTGTGTAATGAAATAGGTCATGCGGCTGAAAATTGCCAAGGGATGGTGGAAGGGCAATATGAAGAGGTTTATGCGGTTCAAGGTCAAGGTCAAGGAGGGGGTGGTAGAAACTACAACAACATGAATTCTAATACATACCACCCCGGGTTGAGGAACCACCCAAATTTTCGGTATGGGAACCCTTCAAATCAAGCTAACCCGAATTTCCAAGGAAACCAAGGATTTCAAAGGCAATATCAAACGGGTCAAAGCTCTTCGGGTGGAAATGAGATGATGGAGATGTTGAAGGCGATGCAAAGTGAAATGCAACGAATGAACCAACGTGATGAGGTTCGGATGCAAAAGGACGAGGTTCGTGACAAAAGCATCCAATCGTTGACCACTCAAATGGGTCAACTTGCGAGTGACGTGGCGATATTGAAGAAAGCAAAAGGTCAATTACCAAGTGACACGGTGACAAATCTCAAGAACACAAAAAGCATTAACATCAATGTGGTAAGCACCGTTCCAAATACTAAATTTAATGAAACATTGCTAACTTCTTCGTATCAAGTGAATGCAGGTTTGGAAAAAGATGACGAAGTCGAGAATAATAAAGAGTATGAAGCGCCAATCGTGCCTATCCGTGTGGGAAAACTAAAAATCCCTCACACATTGTTGGACTATGGGGCAAGCATGAGTGTGCTACCAAGCGATCTATACGAGATGTACGACTTTGGTCCGCTTGAAGGTATAGACACCATGGTGAGCTTGGCGGATGGAAGTTGGAGGCGTCCACGGGGAATGGTTAGGAATGTTAAGATTCAGTTGAGAGAGTTTGAATACCCGGTGGATTTTCTAGTTTTAGACTATGCTTCTACCAACATGGCATCACAACAAAGGGTAATCTTAGGTCGACCGTTTCTATACACAACAAATGCTCAAATTAATTGTAGAGACGAGATTATTACCATGACCGAAAAGAACCGTAAGTTGTACTTTGATGTTCAAACTAGAGTGATTAGTTATGAGCCCATTGAGAGTAAGGGTGGTGAGTCTAGTGATTGTATGAAAAATGTGTTTCAAAGATTGAGAAAAAAGCACCCACCGGACCGTGAAGAAACACATATGGGTTCAAGCAGGAGTGTATTTGATTACCCACCGAGTCAAAATGAGACGGATGCATTTTGCCCAATGACAAGTTACAGTGGGGGAGGTGATAGGAACCGATTCTTTGAGCCACCATAAATGGTGGTGGCACGGTCTGGCTGAAGACTCGAAACTTAGCGCTGCTCGGGAGGCAACCCGTGATTTTATATTGATCTTGTTGTTTTTATCTTTCTATGTTTTAGGGCCATGGCAACATTCAAGTGTGGGGAGGATGTACGGATATTTGTGTGAAGGTGGTGATAGGAAGTCGGATTATTTACAACATCTGTTGTGGCAAACTTCACCAGGTCAATGTACTCTTTCCTTAGTCTTGTTGTGTTCTTTAGCTTTGAAATTTTGGTAGTTAGTTGTTTGCTTTTGTTTATGGTTGGGAGGTTTGGGGGTGTATTAGTTTGATGTTTTGTATTGGGTTGTGCTAGTTGGTGGTGTTGATGTTTAAAAAAAAAAAAAAAAAAAAGAAGAAATTTGGGGTTTGAGAGTTTAAGCGAAAGCTAATGTTTTTTGTTAGAAGCGATCTTTCCCTCAAAACCATACATTGGGACAATGTATCCCAAGTGTGGGGATGGGGGGAATTTTTGAGGAATTTTAAAATTTGTGTGAATCCGAGCGAAAATTGTTAAAATTTGAAAACTTGATATTGTGCCATTTGACACACCGACACCTATTTCTAGTCCTTTCTTGGTGAGGATTTGAGCCACACATGATTGTTATTGATATTTCATTGTTTGAGTGGCGTTGTGCGTTGTGTGTTAATAGAACTTGTGTGTGAATACTTGTTAAATCTTAGAATTAGCGTGCTTTTGAAAATGATAGGGGGACTTTTAGGAAGCCTCGTCTAGATGTGTGAGAGTGCGGGATTGGTGGGTTGGACCTCATACGTTACATATATGAGCTTGGTATTGTGAGGGGTGGGGGTTTGGTCCTTAGAAAGCCATGTTGAGCCTTAGACCATTCGATTGTGACCCGAGCGTACTTCCTACAAAAATTGTACCTTTTGAGATGACCCGGTTTAGGAAATTTAGCATGTGGTGTTGATGTTCTTGTATATATTGTTGAAGTTCGATATGAAAAAAAAAAAAGAGAAAGAGAAAAATATGAAAAATACAAAAAGAAGTATTTAATTGCAATAGAGTGAGAATGTCAAGAAGCTTTGTATATATTTTTGGTGTTTGTTTCGTAGTAGTAGTAGACATATAAAAAAACCGGGTCAAATCAATTAGCTCTTTCATATGTATTCCACCATTTTCCTACCTTTACACCTAGCCCCGTTGCAACCCGCAAGTCCCTTTGATTCTAAAGCATGTTAGATATTTGTTAGGAGGAAACTTGATTTGTATACAAGCTTATTGTCGCGCACACACACACACGCATTGAGTGGTTTAGCATTATGCTAATATTTCTTGTTACCGAGAGATTTTTGTGAGGGGTGTGTCTTGTGGTATGATTGAAAGTTAGTAAAAGGACGGCACATTTAGCTTGGTTTGCATGTTTGATCACTTTGGTTTTGAAATAGTTTTTGAATGGGTTGCTTGGGACAAGCAACGAATAAGTGTGGGGATGTGACGGGTGGTCCGTAGGACAACCCTTAAATGAGCTAAATACGTGCATATCCCATATTTTACACGGTTATGTATCGTGAATGTGATAACTACGAGTATTGGTAATTTTACAGGATAATCGCTTAATTCGGTGAAGTTACAACGTTTGGTGATGAAGCGGATGACAACCGAGAAAGTCAAGTTGGACGTGACTTGGAGGGTTCCTCAACAAAACATCATCAGTTAATTGACACCTTGGACTTCTCATGTTGGGCCGCCATATTCAGCCGATAGTGTGGACTGTTGGGTTCTTTTATTTGGGCCGCTAACATGAAGTCATCATCACATCACATGTGGGCTTGGACTCGATACATGGCACATGATCAACAAACAACATCATCATCATCATCTCATGCTGACTAAGGGGCTTTGTTTAGTCAACAACAGCATCATTCTATTTCTCATGCAAAGCACAACAACACGTGAAAGACTTTTGGGGACTTCTGTTTTGGCGGCTGACATTAGACTTTTTGGATTGGGCCGCTAACAAGGAAGCAACAACACACAATTGTTTTAAGGAGGTGGGCGGCACATGTTGTCAGATGCACATGAGGTTTTGACTTGATAATCAGTCAACATCACATTCTCACATGGGTCACACATGATTGGACTTTGTGTGGAAGGCATCACGTGGAGGGAAGGAGCCAAACAGTTAACAAAACATGCAAGTCAGAGCTTCACCGTAATTTACGGTGGGGCCGTAAATTACGGTGGTCATTAAAAGTGCACAAGTCTCCACCGTAAATCAGTCTATTCGTACCGTAACAATTTGAACATCACCGTAAATTACGGTGATACCGTAATTTACGGTGGAGGCGACGCGAAAAAGTGTAACCGCTCATTAAAAACAGTTTTATTGTGTCTTTTGGATTATTCTGAGGATTGGTCGGTTTTAGAGCATCCTAGGGGCGATTTTGGCTGTTGGCATTTGGTTGCAAACAATTCCTAACATTCGGTTTGTGTATTCGATTCGTATGAACATTAATCGTTGTGTTCTGATGTTGATTCGAGCCATGTGTGGCTAAACACTTTATGATAGTCCTAGATTGAAGGTTTGCTTGAGACATTTTGTATTTGATTTCCTAATTTCTAGAATAGTAATCCTTATCTTTATGGTTGGTTTGTTATGGTGTGTGATTGTTTGTTAGTAACTTGTTAATTCTTATGATTTTCTAGTTTGAAACCATACGTTCTTGGTGCCGTTTGCAATCGAGATATCATGGGTAGAATTAGGATTGGGTAAGGGTTGATTGATCATCGGGTAACAACCTCACGTTCTAGGAATCTGAGTACTTAGTTCCCTTTCATCACTGCAAGTAATCACGCATGAGCTATGTCTATGTAGTTCTTTCTAGTGGAATGATAATATGAATGTCGAAACAAACCGGAAATCTAGGATGGTCATTTGTCTCTAATTTGCTTACAACCAAACTTTTCTCTTGCAATTTACTTAGTTTAATTTAGTCTAAAACCAATTCTCTCACATAAACTCTTGAATCTTATTTCTTTTGCAATTAGATTAATTTAGTTAAATTAGATAAACTTTCAAATAACACATATTCCACAAACTCCCTGTGTTCGATACCCACTTGCCACTATCTATATATAGTTGTTTTTGGGATTAAACTTAATTGTGACCACGACATCACGTCAGGTACTTCCCAATTCATTACGGCTTCTACCTTAGCGGGATCAACTTGAATTCCACGCTCACTGACAACATGTCCAAGGAATTGGACTTTGCGAAGCCAAAACTCGCACCTGGAGAATATAGCATATAATTTCTCCTGTCGGAGCAATACTAAAATGCATCGAAGGTGCTTCTCGTGATCAATTTGATTACGAGAGTAGATAAGTATGTCATCGATAAAGACGATGACAAATTTATCTAAATATGGCTTGCAGACCCTATTCATGAGATCCATGAATGCTGCTGGCGCATTTGTGAGTCCGAAAGGCATCACTAAAAACTCAAAGTGTCCATATCTCATTCTGAATGCCGTCTTAGGTACATCTTCAGTTCTTACTTTAAGTTGATGATACCCAGATCTCAAATCAATCTTCGAGAAGTAGCTTGCCCCTTGGAGTTGATCGAACAAGTCGTCGATCCTGGGCAAGGGATAACGATTCTTGATCGTTACTTTATTTAATTCACGATAATCAATGCATAAGCGCATTGATCCGTCCTTATTTTTCACAAACAGTATTGGAGCTCCCCAGGGCGAAGAACTAGGTTGTATGAAACCTTTTTCCAATAGTTCATCCAATTGGGTCCTAAGCTCCTTCATTTCAGTAGGCGCTAGGCGATAAGGAACTCGTGCTATAGGTGCTGATCCTGGGAGAATGTCTATCCTGAACTCTACTTGCCTCTCAGGAGGTAATCCAGGTAATTCGTCAGGAAAGACATCAGGATATTCAGAGATAATTGGAATATCTTCAATTTTAGGCTTCGGATCATTCACAGTCACTTGTGCCATGTAAATGACACATCCACTCTTCATACACTGCGCTAACTTGAGAATAGACACATTGCTGGGCAATCCGTATTGTGTACCTCCCTGAATGGTGACTGATTCGCCAGAAGGGGTGTTGATAATAACTAGCTTTTTATCACAGGCAATTTGGGCTTGGTTATGCGACAACCAATCCATGCCTAAAACTATATCAAACCCAGCCAATTTCATTGGCAAGAGAGATAGCGGGATAGAATGATTCTTAATGGATATAGAACATCCATCAAGAAGAGTGGAAGTTGTTTCTAAGGTACCGTCGGCAAGTTCTACCTCATATTTTATGTCTAGAGTCTTAATAGGCAAGTTTAAAATCTTACAGAACTTATGGTCTACAAAAGACTTATCAGCACTGGAATCAAATAAGACTCTAGCATAGTTGTTATTGATGAGGAAGGTACCTATTATGACATTCTCGTCATTCACCGCTTCCCTTGCTTGCATCTGAAAAACTCTTGCATTGTTTTTCCTTGCCTCCTCGGGCTTCTTTGCATTCTTGGGGCAATTGGTTTTAATGTGCCCCTTTTCATTGCAACCATAGCAAGTTGCATCCTTTATATTTCGGCACTCAACAGACTTGTGCCCTTTCTTTTTACAGATCCCACATGGTTTGGCCTGTGGGTCTTGGTTGCATTTTCCAAAATGCCTTTTGTTGCAAGTCTTACACCTGGGCTTGTCATTCGACTGCCCCTTTTTAGAACCAGAGTTCCCTTTGCCCTTTTTGTTTGACTGAGGAGACCTGTATTCCTCTCTTTTCCTCTTCCCATCATCAGTGGTTTTCTTTGTCCTACTCCTCACAACATCAAGAGTGAGGGACAAAGATAGATCCACAGCAGACCTATAAGTGGCTGGCTTAGAGGCCTTAACATTCCCTTTTATTTCAGGAGCCAACCCACCGATGAAATGCGCAATGCGTTTGGGTTCAGGAGTGACTAAATACGGTACCAACCTAGACATTGAATTGAAACTAGTCACATAGGATCTACAATCCAGATCCTTCATCACCAAAGTGAGGAAATCAGTCTCTATCCATTTGACTTCATGCTGAGGACAATAGGTTTCCTTAACCAAATTAACAAACTTGTTCCATGACAAATTGTACAACGGAACCTTCCCAGTAGCTTGCACTAATGCCTTCCACCAAGTGAGGGCATCACCTTTAAAGGATTGAGACACAAACTTTACTATATCCTCCTTAGCACATCCGCTGATGTCTATTACAGTCTCCATCTCATCTAACCATTTGATGCAATTGATTGCACCTTTTTCTCCTGTAAAATCTCTCGGTTTACAAGAGACAAAGTACTTGTAGGTACAACCCTTGGTGTACCTGGGAGTCGGCTCAAGAATAACCTGCCTCTTGGGCTCACTGTCCCGGTTAGATGAGTGCTGAGACTCACTTTTCCTATGAGTACGGGGTTGAGAATGGGATTTCGAATGAGTTTGAGATCTAACAATACTTGGCTCTTTAAACTTAGCATCTACCGCTTGAGAAACTGCTGCGGTGATCATTGCCTGTAGTTCGGCACCAGTGATATTAATCCTGGTGTTGTTGCCTTCTGTAGGATGACTGTTTGCTTCATCACAGCCAGCCATTTCTGAATACTATATCAAACATAGATGTATATTTAAATTACACATCAGATCATCGCATTGATGACTAGATGGTCATGGTATTATTAAACCATATAGACCATTTTAATAAATTAATCAATCAATAGAATATAATATTCTCTTATAGTTATTAGACAGGGGAAATTATAATTCACCACTGTCAATGTCTTAAAAGGCATTTTATTTAACATTAGGCTTGTCTCAGAGACGATTAAAATATATAATCATTGATCTCTTGGATCAGTGACCTTGTAAGGGTCGAACAAAGTTCATCGCCTTTTTGACAAGAAGTTTATAAATAAAACTTTCATTGTCATTATTACACCTTTGCTTATAAGCATACATCTCTAATGGATGTTGTGGTGTATACATCACATTGATGTTTGTTAGCCATGATTTATATTGATCATATAAGCTATACATAAGTGACTTGGAAGGATCCAAGTACATTTGGAAGCTGGTGTGGTTTCTCGTACCGCACAGCCAAGAATGTTAACATATTTTCAGATGTTAACAGGAATTTATTGTCTTAAAAAGGTTATACCATCATAGCCATTTTAATATTCTGGGCTAGGTTATACCTCTAAGAGTTTCTTAGGCGGATTAGATAAAATTTGAAATGATATAATAAAATACATATTTAAAATCAAAATAACTTCATTAAACTTACGAAACGAGTACAAGCTTGCCCAAAAAGGGACTTGAGAAAAACAACACAAACTGCCCACGCAGGGGCTACTGAAAACACTGCCCACGCAGGGGCTACTGATACGAAAAGAAGTCCACGTAGGGACTTGGTACATGAAAACAAAATAAACATCCTCGCAGGGACTTTGTTACATGACAAACAAAACAACCCAACTTCATCCTATTTCTTCTTGCCCTTGAGAAGGTTCATAAGACCCTTGACAAAGCCATTGTGCTTCTTTTTGGTTTCATGGGTCTCATGTTCAACCCTGTCTAACCTCCCTAAAATCTCTTGAGTTTGCTGCTGTTGAAACGGAGGAGGTTATTGGTATGGCGGGTATTGAAAATCCTGCGCCGGGTATCCAGTGGGATAAACAGGAGGGTAAGAAGAAGGGTAAAGATGATGGTATTATGCAGCTGTGAGGTACGGATCATGAGTCCCATAGTCAGATGGGTATCCAGACGGATTATACCCGGATGATCCTGGGTACGTCAGAATCGGTTTGTCAAAACCCAACGGTGGCTGCAGTGGTGCGTGTGAAACTGGCGGAAGGTTGAATTCCGGCACCGCGTGTGATGATCCACCCAACTGAGGGTCTTCTGGGATAGGAGGATACGAACTTGAGCCACGAGGAGATGCAAACTGTGGTCCCCCACGTATGGACATTCTAGCATTTCTCCTCCGCCTTGGCGGCTCGGGAGGCTGTTGAGGTGGTTCCTCAACTGGCAAGGGTGTTGGGGTAACAGCTCGAAGTTGTGGTTCATCCAAGGGAGGTTGGACTGGGGAGTTATGGTATGATGGTGTAAAGAACCATTCATACTGAGCCATCCTCTCCTGGAATGAGTCTGGCCCATGGTACGGTGATCCCTGAAATGGGGAACTGCTTGAGATACTTATTGGGTGGCCTGGTGTTCCTGTTTGCAAATCCGGGTCTAGGTCGTCATCCATCTCCATTTCCTGAGAAAAGTGATCCTCAGATCCCAAAGGGTTGTAGCCCAAAAAGTCATTAACATAAGCATTCGGATTAAATTGTGCAGGTGAGTAAGTGGAATCTGAATGATGAAGAGGATGAGATTGGAAAGAGTGGTGTGATTGGTTTGAGTGATGAGTTCCTTGTGAAAGAGGGGAATGATGGGGTTCGATAGGAACGGGCAACCCAAAATAAGGAGGGTCAGATGGTGAGGACCCCAGCGAGACAGAATGTCTTGCTGGTTCAAAGCTATGGCTCCAATTATCCTTTGAGTCAGAGCCAGAAAGCGAGTCAGATGGTGTACGTCTGTGGGAGGGTCCCGTGCTGCTAGACGGTCCTCCACGCATGGGTCCTTCGCCTTTTCCTCGTACGCGTGGTGGCATTTTCCTGTCAAAACAAATAATATAAAGTAAACAATAAAAAGGATAGTTAAGAATAAATTCCTAGGTCATTAGCCTAGACTCAGAAGTCTAAGGATTGTGCTTATTGAGTCATTGAGATTAAACACAAAAGGTTAGTGTTTAATTCACTCAATGTTGGCTCTGATACCAACCTGTCACACCCCGATATTTCCACATATTACCGGTGGGCCCGGCGGGGAGTATCGTGACGTAGTTGATATCATCATAGTCAATACACACAATATAATAGCACATCGGAAGGCTTGGGGAATAAACTATTACAAACCATAATGTTTGAGTGTTCGAGTTTATGAATATACAGACTGGAATGTAATAAAATCCACAGGCGGATCATAAATGTACAAAGAAACAAAAACAACAGACTTCAGGTATCTATGGATTTGCAAGATCCTCTTATGACACCTAATAGCTCCAGCCTATTTCGAGAGGTACCTGTCAAATCAGTCTTTAAGAAAATACGTCAGTTTACACTGGTAAATACAATTAACTTTCTCTTTTGAAAATATTTATGAAAATTGATTTAAGTGCACATGGCACAAATCTTTTATAACTTGGGACAATTATTTAAATATAATCTTGTATAAAGATTTACATGTTTGTCTTACAATTGGGGCCGGATGGAAGCCGGTCGTGATTAACCGACTCACCACTTATAGAACCCACAAAGGAGTTATCCCCAACATGTGGGTTTATATATTATTTTAGCATTTGCATCTGTCGGGTGTATGCCTACACCCCGTGCATAGGTCGTGGCCATTTTAAATGAAATGAGTCGAGGATATCCAGGACACGGTCAGATTAACCCCCAATGTTTATGTTATCAAACAAGACATATTAAAACGGGTTATGCAAATTTATTAATCACAATCCGATTAAATGATTTCATACCCGACCAAGTGGTATTATTATAATACCATATCCCAAGCCCGTATAAGGGAAAATAAGTTAAAAGTATTTACCTGATGCTAGCAGTAAAATCCTAAAGCTTTTTGAAGGCACCTTCTACCGGAAGCTATTTAATCTGTATAGAAGGTTTATTAACCTATTAGGATGCTAACGGGTCTTTAATTTAGTCAAGGACTTAGACCGGTTAGCTAGAAAGAGACCTTACGGTTCTAAACGCTCGATTAAGCGGAGACCGGAATAGAATGAGATTTAGACCCGACAAGCTTGGATACTTGTATAATATGGGTAAACTAAACACATTCTGGAATTTGAGAATTTAATGATAAGGTTTGACCCGTTTCGGTTATTTTATGTAAACTAGTCACATAAGCCGATCCGAACGCGTAAACGCGTAACGGGTAACCAAAATAAATTATATACATGTATTAATCATTATTATGCTCAAAATATGTTAATACATCAATAGGATATTAACATATATGCCCAAAAAGTAATTTAAACCAAAATAAGTCCCATAAGGGCATTTTGGTAATTTTAATGCCCATAAAAGAGTTTAATTGTGCAACTGAGTTTCAGATCTGATTCAATCAGTAAAAATATGTATTTTTATAAGTTATATCAGTAGGGTATTTTATATATGTAAAATTTATCTTATATTACCAAACTATGCACCGTAGGGGCATTTTGGTAATTTCACATAGGCTTTAAAGGTCAAAATAGACTTCTGAATTTAAAAAATTTAGCTTACTGTATAATTATATAATTTAGCTTAAAACATCAGTGGGTAATAAGTTTTATATGTCAAACATAGTTTTGACCCATACTAGATGCTAAAAATGCTTAAAAGTCGGTTTAAAGGGATATTCGGTTTAAAACAGGAAATCTGAGTTTTTGATCAGTTTATAAAGTTCAAAATACTTTATTTATTATATAAAATCAGTAGCAAGAGGTTTGGCACTAAAAAGTTATGTAAAACTCATTTTATGCATGAAAAGGGTAAAACCGACAATTACCGAAATCAAGCTATAATCCTATGTTATGCTCAGCTTAAAAATAATTAAAAATCTTCAAAAATCCCAAAATATTATTTTACATCAGTAGGTATAAGGTTTGATGTTAAAAATTGGGTTTAGATAGGCTTTATGTTAATTATGCCATTTAAATAATAAAAAAGCTTCTTAATTACGCTATTGATCATAACTTCAATTCTAGACCTCAAATTGATGTCAAATCTTTAGGACATGTCTAAATATCAGTAGCAAAGGTGTTAGTCCAAACACATTGTTAAAAATCTCAGTTGTATGTAAAAAGGGCGTTTATGGCATTATTAAGCATAATTACGATGAAGTGCATATAATTCAAACCACTAGGCGCCATGTAATATAACTCCAGAGGGTTATACTACTAAGTAATGTGGTCCTAATGGAAGCTTAAAACATGGAAGAATTAAGCTTGAATGGGTCAGAACTGAAAGTCAAAGCAAAAGTCAAGCTTTTGCGACTTTCGGTTATAAACTGACCTTAGACTATTAATTGTCGGTAGGACTGATAAAACATGTTTTAATATTAGTTACCAAGTCATTAGAATGTTAAAATATAATTTAGAACCTCTGGTTTATTAATTTTAATCATATTCAAACATTCTGTCCAGTTTGACTTTTTGTCAAACTACTTTGACCCGACAATTGACCAGTCAAACGAGATAATTAGGAGGTGCCCTTTTAAGGGTTAATCACCTAACCTAATGTGGTTCTATAACCACTTTCAATTTGATCAGTGGTTAAGCCACATGTAATTAAAACGAAAGTCAAACTAAATTTACTATAAGTTTGACTTTAGAGTAATTAAGCTAAATTAAACAACTAAACAAGAAATTAGAGGCTTACTAAAAGTCCTAGCAATCTTTTCTACACTTCAAATTCTTCTCCTTGTCCTTAGCAAGCTCCAGAAGTTGTAGGTTAGTGAATTGGTTGCAAGTGAGCATAGAAGCACAAGAACTAATGCCCTTATATACTACTTTGCATGATCAAGGATCAATTACATCTGTTATGAGGCATCATAGGATCACCCCAGGTGTCCTACCTGATGAAATAATCCGACATATAGCTCCTTAGGTCGTTACAAACTAGGTTAAGGCGGTGGAACAGCCAGAACCCGAACCTGGCAGCTATATTCTGATCTGGGCATGCTGAGGCGGGCTGCGTAAGACTTAAGGGGGTCTTACGCGGGCCGCGTGGACCGGCTTAACTGGCAAAACAAGTTTCAATGTTGGCAGTTTCAGTCCCTGATCGTTTTTAACCCTTTTTAACTTTGTTGTTGACATGTAGGGCCCTTGTAGTCAGTATGTTGAGGCTCTAGGATAAATAAATTAACTTTGTTAGGCTCGGGTTCGTTAAATACCTCTATGAAAGCAAGTTTCATCAAGTTGACACTTTTGGCCCAAAGTCTTGGAAACATGCTTAACGATCTCGAAACCACGTGAAATTCATACCACTTATTCTTAAGAGTATATTTGAATATTTCGAAGCCTCGGTTTCGTTAAAAGGTTACTCAGAGGTCAGAATTGACATGTCGACACGTTTAACCCTTGTAATTTAATAATCTTCCGATTATTTTTATAAACGGCTTCTTATATCAAATCCATCACTCACTAAGAATATATTCATCGTGTATGGTCATTCAGAGGCACAAGTTTGGCATGTTGACACTTTTAATCCCTGTGGTTTCATAGATTCACTGTTTAACATCTTTGGTCCTTCAAACTAAATCTTTCACACCTTTAGAGTTTAGGACACGTGTCTTTACATAATTGGACACGTTTTTACGTGGTGTTACACCAGGCAAGCAGAATATCATGCAAAAGAAGAGAGTGAAGGGCTAGGAGACAGCAACTTACCAGGTCGCATGCAACATGGGCTTAGTCAAGTCAAGAAGTTAGAAGACTTTGCTACAAACCTGAGTAAGAAAATGTCAAATCTGTCACCAAATGCTCAGCTACAAAAGACATTAAGGGATGATTTCTTGAACATTATCATGGATACCATGCCCTGCGAAGCCTACAAGTCTGATTTCAAAGACTTTCCCCTTGAAGCTCTTATAGAGGAAGTTAATAGAATTGAAATGATGAATAAAGATCCTCAAATGCAAAAGTATGCTCCCAACTAGAAACAATACAAGAAGGTTGAAGTGGATGAAGCATTGAAGTACAAGAGAATGAGGGCAGAACTTGTAGCAACTAAGTATGGGACTGCTAGAGCTATTGGAAAATGGCCTAGGTAGTATATTGATCAAGCTTACAATAAGCTAGAAGAGCGAAGAAATACAGATCCATCCCTTCCTAAAAAGCCAGTATACAAAGATGAAACCACTGTTAGACCTCGGCAGACCTTTCGCTCTAAAAAGCTGTTCTCATCAGCAGATGTATCCATCGCTGTCTTGAACCAAAGAAAACGACAACAACTGATTGATGAGGAAGATGAAAAGAGAGAAGCTAAAATCAGAAAAGAGGCTATCAGAAATCAGTTACGATATGGATTGGATGATGCTTCATTGCAACTACAAGCTCAAGTTGCTCAAACACTTCAAACGTTGGCAAGCAGGTCTCCACCAAACTCCTCTCAAATAAAACTTCTCCCAAGAAACCCATTAGACCCAAAATTACTAAAGTGGAAGTCTGACAAACAGACCCATGTATTGACTTTAATTAAGTCTGATGGTAGTGTTGAAAAGATATTAAGGGAGAATGCACTTGGTCTGAATCCAGTTGACCTCCAAGATCTTTCTAACCTTCAGCTTAATAGGGATGAAGATGATATTGATTCCTTTGATTTTGAGCTCCAGTTCAAAGGGCAAATCCGGGAAAGGTTGATGAGAAAATAAAGATATGCTGATTTCTAAAGTCTACTGATTTATAAAGTCTGTTATACATAAAAATATGCTGAAGTCTAAAGTCTGTTGATGGACCTATCATCTGTTGAAGTCAAAGAACTGCTGGAAGTCAAAGGCCTGATCAACCTTGATTTAACTTTGGTGAAAGTTGTTGAGGCAGGTGATTGTGTGTTCGTAGTTAATGTTTGTTGAAACTTAAGTTGTATTCAAATTCTATTAAGTTTTGTTAGACATCTTTTATATGTACTTATGTCTATAAACAATTTACATTGTCTTTTTGGGTAAACAATTTACATTGTCAATGGGTGGATACTCCCTTTTTTGGATAGGAGAATGGAAATAATCATATGTAACTGATATATTAACCGATGAACTATGTTTATAGTTGTCTTTTAGCTATAATAGATAACACGTTTTGATAAAATATCTATATACCTATCTATACTTTCTATCAAAATGTGTTTTGCATGGTTTTTTAAAAACCACCCGTATTTGCACACGGGTCTTACCACTAGTACTAATAAGAAATGAAAAACCGAAAGTTAGGTTATGATTATTTAACATATGTGTTTAGAGTTTACTTTTAATAAGTGTAATTGTAGGTTGCAAGGATAATGTATGAATAATATATTTGGCAACAAACTTCATGTGATTGATACTTCTATGATTCTCTCTGAATTTCACTTTTATATTCCATGTTTATATGTAGATTATAAATGCTTGTGGACTTCTAAAAGAAATTATCATACGATCAAGTATTTGGTATAACTTTTATTAGTATTTTTAATTTTTTTTTCACTTTTCCTTGTGAAGTAGACATTCAGACAATAGCTTTGTTGAACTACAAACTGAAGCAATTAAGAATGATAATCTTGTTGTTATGCTGCAAGATTGCCTCTCAAAATCAGCATCAATGAAGGCAGTTTGCTTATTCCATTAAAGCAACCTTGATTAGGTTAGTTAACAATATGCTGGATTTCTTCATATTTTTTTTTATACATGCACTAGTAGAAAAATGGAACTTTTCAACGTGCTTTTCTATCATCAATGCGTCGTAAATCCGAATTTGCGATGCATTTGTCACAAAACCCAATATTGGAAAAAGCCTCGTGGAAAACTTTTTGCAATGCATTTACGACACAAATTTCAACTTATTTGCAATAGAAATATTGTGTACCAAATTTGTAACGCATTTCCTACGATTCCATAATTCCAGACAAAATTTATTTGCAATGCATTTCCTACACATCCCCTAAAGAAGTTGCAACGCATTTGTAATGAAATATTTATAAACAAATTAAAAAAATTGGAAAATTTATTTTTTCTTGAAAAAACCTGTTTTTTTCTTCTGAAAATTGCATGAAAATCAGCAAAAAAAATACGTTGAAAATATTAATAAACCTGTTTTAAAATCACCGTACTCGAAAATAGTACATTACGCCATTTCTAGTGTTTCTAAACAACAAAACTAACTAACGTTTAACGTGCGTATATGTCTAAAAAGATAAGCAAATGCTCACTAATTACGAGAAGGACGACAATTCTTCATAAAGTCTCGTAATTCTCTTTTCAAGGTTTCATTTATGTGTTGTTGGAGGTCTTTCTCGATTTTTTCTCACTTTCAAGATGAATTCTAAGATCTTCCCTCTCATTCGTCTTAGTTTCGAGGCGAGCATCAAGCTTTGCGAGTTGTGTTCGCATTGCTTGAGCCTTACAATTTGTTAAAAGGTATAATTAAATAAACAATACATCAATGACTCAATATCTGACCCATTTCACAAGTTTGGTAAGCATACTAATATCAGTTAACTTCTATATCTATTGGACTCTGAATTTACTTTTAGTTAATTACTAAAACCATGTTATTTTAGCACAATTTTCGATATAAGAGATAAATAACAAAAATCTAAACCAGCTAACCAACCCAAAGAGCCACCATCTAAACATGATCCCAAATCCACTAACCAAACAAAGCCCAACCAGACAAACCATACCCTAACCCTAAGCCACTTGACCAGACCGTAACTATACCAACCTATGGAAGTTCAAACTGAATACCAGGTCCCATTATACATTCTAAATTCCTAACTTCATTGTAGCTTCATGAATTTCAAGCTAAGCCTATACTTGTCACTGGAGCAATTAGATCAACATAACAAATATCTTGATTTTGAACATGATACCTCTTTTATGGATCGTTGGTACTCAACAGATGATGGGGCACACCCACTAGAAGATAATGATGCCCCGCTCACCATGTAATGCAGATCTGAAGATCCTACCCCAAATACCCAGATGGTCCTATGACCTCTTTTCTGCACACGAGCCCACACCTCAGGGTCATCAGGACAATCAGTGAGGTCCGACCCATGAATATCGTGCATTGCCTCTAAGTACCCCCCCCCCCGAAATATATCAATATAATGCATTTTTTATTCTACTAAATTTTTATACGAAAATTGCAAGAAAATAAAAAGGATACATATACTTCTTTGGATCGGTTGGTACAAAACTTTAAAAGGATACAAATCTCACCTTTCCTTAACTTTTCTTTGTATTCTTTGGTGAGGTGGGTTTTGTAGGAAGAGTTCTTTCCAACTCGGTTTCCGACCATATGTCCTTCTCTACACAAATATAGAGTATAATTATTGTTATAAGATTTATAGTACATACAATAAAATTACTAAAATTCATAAATATAATTAGCTTACCCAGTTCACGATGCTCATCGAAACCCATAGATCCACCAGTGGGTCGAGATGACCTGCCATTGATATCGGCGCTGTTGCGATTTGATGACCCGCTCTTTGACTTACTAAGCCATTCTTTTGTGTTCCAAGTCTGCAAAGACACAATTTGCATTCATTTCTGTTCAATTACATATTTCTTTAAATAATTAAATCATAATAATACTAACAAAGTGGATCCAACCCGATTTTAGAGCTAAAACGAAAATTAAGGCACCCACAATATGAAAAATTGTGTGCTTTGCTAAATTACTTAACTTATGTGTGCTTTTTTTTTTTTAAGGAAAAGTGACAGAATCAAGTTTTACCAAATTAAGGCACCAACAACAATAATCAGCCATACAATAATCAACTATAATATCAGATAAACAGATTATATGCAAAAACAATAATAAGCCATAAGATAAAACAGAAAGAATATATTAATTTGCCTACCGAACACATGTCATGCCATATGTTGATAGGTATTGATACGAGCAGATATTTGCGAATAATGCGAAATTGATTAGAATTACGTAGGTCGACATTTTCTCTAGCACTATATGCACGTTTTACAGCTTTTATTCTCAATTGCATCATAATCTCTCTAAAACATTTCTTTAGCATGTTAAGAAAGCCTTTATATATTGCTTCTTCGTTCGATGGATCCCACGTCCAGCGAGTCTACAAAAATAAAAATATAAGTTAAAAATGCAAACTTAACAAATAAGCTAAAGATATGTAAATATATAGTAAATATGTTACCCTAAATAGATCATACATACGAGCCACTTCATACTGCGGAACCTGTTTGAACGTTAGCCAAGCCCCATCACGATGCTCACGCAGTATACGATAGATACTCTTATGAACATCACCATGCACATTCACAAACCTGCAATATTTTGTAATAACCAAATAAGTATATTTATTATATTATTATATTATAATTGTTATATAATGATTATTAATATTTAAAAACCCATCCCCCGATGAACGCTTGATCAATCTCCCCCGAGAGGTATTACATAGTGCATCTCCGACATACAAGTTGTGCTAAGAAGGATGATTTGTGTCATACTCATGATCACTATCCTCCTAATCGCCATCCCCATAATTGGCATCGTCGCTATAATTGCCCGACTCATAATTAGAGATCACACGTGACCGCTGCTCACGTAATGCCCCATGCATATCCGCCATGGGATCCCCGAAACCCCCACGACTACTACTACCACTGAATGTCTCATGATCGAGGGTGTGTCTTCCAGAAGTGAATATGCTACTACCATCAAGTGTTCAATCTCCCTGAGGAGGGACAAGTCCACGACCACCACGAATACTATCTCCACGTCCACGGCCACCACTATGACCACCACCACAACTACTATCTTCACGTCTACGGCCACCAATATGACCACCACGACTACTATCTCCACATCTACGACCACCGCTAATACCACCATGACAAGGTACCATAATATATACACCTGCATTTAATAGAAGAAGAGTTATTAGATAGATAATATAAAACTGACAAACCCTAGCTAGGATTGCATATATTTGAAGTTAACATACTATATGAAAAATAACAAATAATTTAAACTGTACAAGAGCAAACAATATTTCTAACAATCGTCTTCATCTGACGAGTGGTCTGAAAAAACCATTTCATCATCGTCATCATCACTTGTATCCTCTTCATCTTCAAATTCTTCCTCTTCAAATTCTTCACCTTCTAATATGTCATCCTCTTTAGATTCTGATGTGTTTGTATTTGTAACTAGGCACATGCGTTCACTACTAGTTACTACATTTGGTAACTCAAATCGTTCATCAATCTGAAAGAACCCATGTTCTTCCGTGTTTTCGTCATTCGAGACTTCAGTTTCAAGTAGGGTGGATTCGTATATGTGTCACGCTTTTGTCTTTACAACCGCCCATAGATCTTTTGCATCACTATTCATGGCAGGGTATGACGTGTAAAACACTTGTTCTGCTTGTGAAGCCAAGATAAACCGGTTATTAGTTGAAAGTGTGGACATGTGTTTCACATCAACCAATTTGTTTTTGTTAACTACTACACCCTGGATATTATCAAACCATTTACACCTGAATAGTACAACACTTGAAGGCCCGTTGCCATAATATACGTCTCCCCTCTCATGCATACACCATAATATTGGTCGTATGTCCTTTACCGTGATCTTGTGTGTGAAACTTATAACCATTTACAAAGTACCCCTTGTGAGATTGAGCATACATCGATGGCTCACTTGCTAAAATTTTCAAATGTTGTGTGCTTCCATCAGTTAACCACTTGTTACCTCCATTGAAAAGCACACACATTATGTTGGTTAGTGATGCACTAATGTCAACCAATATAGTTTAGTTGGCTTTACTTATAAGGTTTTCAAACCATTTAGCAAAGTGTTCCTCTCTGAGACTAAAAACCGGATCATCTGGATACAATTGTGGCGCCACTTCATCAAACTTGATGACATATGGGGTAACTTCTACACAATTTAGAAGAACATAGGTATGCGCCTTTTTAAGTTCCTCATTACTCATGAGCCTTTGCGCACCACCCTTTTCATATAATCTTCTAGATGGAACGATAAAGACGCTTAATTGAGAGTCTCTACTAGAAAAGCTAGGTTGTTCTGGTGCGAAATTTTGTGGCTCTCGATTATGGCATGTTTTAACTGTCGGGTCAAAGTATAGAGAACGATAGGTAGTAATTTCACTAACTAGGTGTTCCCTCATGATTGAACCTTCAACCTGTGATTTGTTTCTGATTTTTCTTTTCATAAATCCAAGCTTCCTATGTTTAGAAATTATCAAGAATGTGTTAGGGATGTTTAACAGGAGTTTAGAAATGTGTGATTTATATGATTACAATTTACAAATAGTGTGATTACCTCTCGTATTGATACATCTATCTATATTGCACCGGACCACCAAGAAGAGCTTCATTAGCTAGATGTATTACGAGTTGTTCTATGGAATCAAAGAAAGCAGGAGGGAATATTTTCTCCAACTTTCATATAGTTGTTACAATAGTGCCCTTCATTTTAAGCAAGTCATCTACATGCAACGATTTTGAGCATAAGACCCAAAAGAACATGCATAACTCAGTTATAGGTTCATGTATCTCTTTTGAAACAAAACCTCTGATAGAAAGTGGAAGCAACCGTTGCATAAACACGTGACAATCATGGCTTTTGAAAGGGTAAAAACGACACTCTTTGATGTTTACACAATTCCCTATGTTTGACGCATACCCATCTGGAAATTTTAGCTTTTTAAACCACACACAAACTTTTTAGCGTCTTTTTTTTTTTTGCAAAGTTTAATATTCCTTAACTTTGGTCATCTTCCCATTATTATCATGGATGGGGTTTAAAAGAGGTCGGTCACAGAGAAGCTCAATGTCTTGCCTTGCCTTGCCTTTATATTGTCTTTGGATCTGTCGGTGCCTAGAATAGTGTGAAATAGATTGTCAAAAACATTCTTCTCAATATGCATCACGCCAAGGTTGTGCCGGAAGTCACTAATTGTCCATAGCAATACGAATTTAATTTGGAAAGTGTCCCTTTGATGGGCATCATAAGTTTCAGTGTCATCTATGAACAATTGTTTTAGCTCATGTACTAAAGGTTGTAGAAAAACGTCCAAATTGTGTACGGGATTCTTTAGCCCGGGAATGAGCATCGGAAGTTGTATGTATCGCTCTTTCAAGGCCAACCAAGGAGGTAGGCTATAAACCGTAATAAACACCGACCAACATGAATAATCTTTCCCTGTTGTATTATTTGGATTGAACCCGTCAGTACACAACCCCAAGACGAATATTGCATTTTTCTTGTGCAAAATCAGGAAACACCAAGTCAAAATGGTTCCACGCCTTACCTTCACTAGTATGACTCATCTTTCCGGGTTGCCTACGATGATCTACGTGCCAAGTCATATGTTGGGCCATTTTCTTTTAATAGAATAGTCTTTGAAGTCTTGACCCAACAGGCATGTAGGTTATCGCCAACTTAGGCACCTTGTTCCCTTTTCCCTTGTATCTACTTTCATTGCATACTAGACGATGATCCAAATCAGAATTATCTCCATTGAATAGCATACAATGGTTTTCGCATACATGAATCCGTTGTGACGGCAACTCTATTAGCTTCAACATCTTCTTGGTCTCATGAAAGCTTCTAGGTAGCTTTGCATCTTCGGGTAGAATATCTTTAATGATCAATAGTAGCGTATCGAATGTAGAGTCTGAGACATTACAATCTGATTTCCAGTTTAATAACCTCTTGGCGGTAGAGAGTATGCTAGCGTTTTTAGAACCGGGCCACAAAGGCTCATTGGCTTGACTTAACATGGTATAAAAGGTCTTGGCATTTTCATTTGGGTCTTGGTGCATTCTTTCCATAACCATCTCCTCGTATTTGGTATATTCACCAACATCTTCATCATTGTCTTGACCCACATGTTGAGACAATACTGGGTTTGAACATCGACCCATGTCTTGTGTACGAAATGACTCGCCATGCACATACCATACCATTCCACGAACCCTTTTTCATATAAGTGACCCTCAACCACATCTCTGCTCTTGAAATGGAGATTTTGGCATTTGGCACACGGACATCTAATTTTAAAAACCTCAACCCCTTCTATAAGCTCTTTTTGAATGTTAGGTGCGTTGGTGAATGCGAAATCCAAGAAATCATTGACATATAGTTGAAAAGTCAGATTAAAAAACCATTACTAGTGGTTCTCTTCATGTACATCCAATCTCTATTAGGCAACATTTTTGTTGATCTATAACTAAATAAACTAACAATAATATTGAAATTAATAATCATAATAGTAATAGTAATAGTAATAGTAATAGTAATAATAGTAGTAATAATAATAATAATAATAATAATAATAATAATAATAATAATAAAAACAAACACTAATTATCACCAAGCAACCTAATACTTATATATATATAAAGAACCAGAAGACATTATCCAATAGCTTAGGTCACAAAAATGTAGATTAGTTCTAATTTCATCAAGATCTTACTCTTACCCTAACTTAACAAAGTCTTTCACTTCTAAATTACAACTACAATGAAAAACAACACGAAACAACCAAAATTACATCACAACGATCCTACATTGCAAATCCACATAAACTTACGTTATTCTTCTACCAAAGTACATTAACTTCCCCTGACATACATTTAAGACCTTACTACGTTAAGCCATAAACATGAAGGCAGAAGCAACTTAGATAAAAAGATATAATAGAAGTTTTAAGTTGGTTATACTGAAGCACACATATGGAAAATCAAAATTTAATTTTCAATGTTGCATAACAGATTGTTGCAAATATAATAATTTAATTGCTAAAACATTTTGGCTTACTAGTTTATCTGTCCACAACATTTTATCCTAACCATTAATCAAATATGTGAATAGATAAGATATAAACATTAATTTCCATCATATGTCTAATCTAATTGAATTAGGTTCCTCACAGAATCGAAATCAAGTTGAGCTGAGCATGAATTTATTGAAAATCACGTTTGTAACCTGATGTTCTAGCCCTAATCAATGAGATGCACAACAATGAATCAAAATATGATGATGTAGCCTAAAATAACAAGTACACAAACACATAAAATAACTCAGGTGCTACAAATCTCAGATGTATACAAAAATCAAACCAAATGACAGAGTTATATGGATAATTCAAAGGATATACCAATTAACCTGAAGTATATCTCAAATGTTTGCTCCGATCAAAGCATTTCGTGCAAAATCCTAAGTCAAAATGGTGAATCGATAAACCAAAAGTTGAACCAGATAAACCAGTTGAACGAATTCAAAGGACTTACCAATTAAACCAAAGTATAACTGATGTAATGATTCAGAATTGAGAGGAATAGGAGATTTATGAAAACTGAATCAAATCGAGCGGAATCGGAGGTTTTGATTCAAATCGAGTGGAATCGGAGGTTCACATGTTCTAGCGGAATCGGAGATTCATCTAATTCGAACGATTCAAATGATATTTTGTAGGATAAAGTGTGATTTTGTAGGAGAAAGTGGGATTTGTCTGATTAGAATGCCCTAAATTAGCACGTATTTGATTTTGGGACTGATTAAAGCCTAAGCCCAAATATAATATTCTTTACAAATCGATTTTTGGGCCTGAGCCCAAAGTAAAATGCGTTACAAATTATGACGCAATCGTGACAAAATATTAATTGTTTTAAAATTTAATCTACTGAATAGACTTTGTAGGAAATGCGTTGCAATTTTGTCGAAATTTGTAACGCATTTTTTTCGGTCGGAAAATCCTGTAGCAAATTGGCAATTTTCTAGTAGTGATGTAACTTTTATAAGTCTTATTTGTGTAAATCAACAAGTTTATTTGAGAATAATATTTATATAATTATTGCAGATGACACTCAAGTATTCTGTTAACCTCATTGTCTTAAGTTTTTGTGGAAGGTTGATGATTATCCACTATTCCTCTTCTAGATGCATTTAGAGATAATTTATCTAGGCTATGGCTATGGAGTCATGTTGGACTATTAACTATTTTTGTAGTCAGTAATGCCTAACAAGGCCATACTTGAGAACTGCATATACATCTCAGTCTAGTTGATACAAGTATTTGGAAACTAATTGTTTTACCAAAATACCCTAACCTTTTGGCAATTTACTAAGTTGTTTATTTGTTACGACCCAAGTAACGCCGATAAATTAGTTAGTCAAACTTTAATACAAATTTATTAAAAATCAATTTAGAAGAAATACAAGTTTATTAAAAAGCAATTTAGAAGAAAAAGATAATAAGATAAAATAATTATTAGTTAAGATTGTAATCAAATGAAAGAGAAATAAAAAAAAATATAATACATAAATAGAGCTATGGATGAGAATTAGATGATGAAGGTTTTTAAAATAAAAATTAAATTTTGAACAAGATATTTTTTAATTAAATTACAAGGAAGCTATGAAGGCTCTAAAAGTGATATCACTAGGAAGTAAAAAAATTGATTTGATTCACGTATAGAATTTTTTTAACATCAATTTTGTATACCTAAATACCCCCTAATATCGTATTTAAGTATCTTAACCCACATCACTTTTATGGAGGACAAACACTAGATTATGATTCACTTATATTTTATATTTTTTTTAGGATCCTAGAGATAAATGGATGTATGGCATAACAATAAAAGAGAATTTATGGATAATATTTGTGTATTGAGGTGGAGGAAGCTTAACCAACAACCCGCAAGTAATCACACTATTAGGGGCTGTTTGGTAGCCTCTGAATGATCATTAAGAGGCTACCTCTTAATGGAACAATTAAGAATTTTACCAATAAGAAGGTAGAAGAATGTGACATGTGATGATTTACCATTCAGAGGTTATCTCTTAACCATTCAGACATGAGGTTACCTCTTATTCATTCAGAGGTTTTAAACCATTAAGAAGTAGCATCTGAATTGTCATTAAGAGGCTACCAAACAGCCCCTTAGCCAATATAGGACTGTGTCACATCTGACCAAATTCAATCCAAATTAAAAGGGGCATACACTTAGCGACCCACAAGTACTCACATGTTTATTTTTTAATTTAAAATTAAATACATTAAAACACATTTTATCAAATAAAAAAAGAAAATACATAAATAAACTTGAAACTAAAAAAAGCAAATAAACAATTAACAATCAGATATTAACTTAAACTAATCATTGTCCGAGAGTAGGTTAGCAAGGTGTTTCATAACCTCGTATCGAAGTCTAAAGTGTGTATCTTAATCCCGCATCTCCAAAATGATAGCATCAGTAATGACTACATTGGCCAGGCAGGTTCATCATGTACTCTAGTGATATTGCACTCTCATCGTCCTTTAAAGTCATATTGTGCAATATGATACATGCGTACATTACATTTCTTATCTTTTATGATTCATTGTCTGTGCCAGTCAATTAAGTGTACCCTATTTTAGATTATAAAACACAAAACCCTCGTTCGACATCTTTTATTGTCAAATCCCGCACCTTATTGAATTTTCTTATTTTGTCTTCAACTGGAAATGAAAAAGAATTAACAAAAACGGACCAAGCCGGGTAAATCCCATCAGCAATATAGTATCCATGTTTGTATTATCACTCGTTAACCTAAAATGGACATCTCTAGGCGGTACCATAAACATTTGACACCACCACTTCGAGCATGATAATTGGATATCGGGGATCACCTCTCATAAATTGGCCTCGCAAACTCGTGAAACGCAAGCTTAAACAATATGTGAACACTCACTGTTACTAACCTCGAAGGCCCCATCTAGCTTCGTGTGTGTTTTACAAAAGTTCAATGTCGTGGCTAGTCCGTGTAAGTAAGAACTCATCACCTTACAAAATGATAATTGAATCAAAAAAAAAAAAAAAAAATTAACTAGACATTCATGTGAAGTCCTGGAAGACATAGCTAAATATTCATTATATTCATCAGGAACATTACCGGTTACGATTGATAAATTGCTGATGTGCATTTCCATAGCGGCGTGTGTTGGGTTATATAAGATCTGCTGATGATGAAATCCAAAATCCAAAGGCTTGTAGGTCCGGGTTTCGGATTGTTCGTTAATGTCACGGTGATATCTAAACCTAAGTTTGATGTGCGGAATCCATAAAAAATAGGTAGAAACACAAGATTTCACAATTTTCTATGTTTTATAATCAATTCCCAGTTCTGGTACAAATTTGACAGCGCTTCACCCCTAAGTCACTCCAACAGCTACCGAACACTAAGTGTGAACACCTATTTATACACATGTTCATTCGTGCGGACTAGTCAACTACCTTTGTACGAACTGACACATTCATGCGGACCAGCTGTTCATCCGTGCGGATGAGTTACATCCTTGCAGATGTACTCTTCCATACGAATGAGCTAGTTTTACACACGTAACTTATATTTGACACTATCTAGCCCTATTACATCAAGACGTAGGCGACAGACATATGCATCAACAGTCTCCCCTTTGTATGTTGTCGCGGTCTTGATTGGCACTCTTGATCAACATCTTCAAGTGAAAAAACTACAGTCTCCCCCTTGAATGATGCTCCGAGTCTCTCAGATTCTAAAATCCATACACAAACAAGTTCTAAATAATCTCGTTTGTTCGGTTTACATTCAACATTGTTAAGTCTCAATGGAAGATTTTGAAATAAATTATTTTTGGATTTTGAATTTTAAATGCAAAAATGTAAACAGATGTAACATTTCAGATGTTGGTTCGTAAGAATGTACAATGTCCATTCGTAGTTAGAAGTCCATTTGTACGAAATGTCCATCCTTAGTTAGCCCTTCTGTATAAATAGGAGGATAGTCTTGAACATTTAGAACTTTTGGAGCTTGAGAGAGTTAGAGAGCTCATTTGATTTCAAGGTATCGTAATTGTCAAACATCAATAGAAATCAACATTTTATGGCTTGTTCTTGTCTGATCCACTCCCGTACACGGATTCTGCACGTGATACAAGATCTACGCAATCATCGGAGTTACGGAATCGATCCAGAAATGAATCCACAACAAACTGAAATGTAATATTTACATTTAATATTTTTGTGAGAAAAAAACATGCCAGAGGATCATATTTGTTTTTTTCTAAGAAATATCAGTTGCGCCGTTGATCTTAAAAAACACTTAGTTTAAAACAATTCACATGAATTGTCGGTATTGTTGTTCACTTAAACTCAATCTAAAAACTTTCGTAATGCTTATTGATACGTTAAGGTACATTAATTTGCACTAAGTTATTATGGACCCCATGATCTCAGCATATCCGCTCATCATGTAATACACTAACTCAAGTAATGCCCTTAAACTTTCATCAATTGTGATTTGTGTAAAAATAAAGTAGAATGTTTAGACATTAACAATCAGGTCAATCTTTCGATAAGAAGAGAAAGTCCACTGTTTAGACAAAATGAAATAAAAACAAGTTGAAATTATTTAGATCTTAACCACCAGTTCGATATTTTCATATATACACAGAGGTGATCCAATATTTAAACGAAACACCAAGTAAAATAAAGTAGAATGTTCAGGCACTAACATCTAGTTTGATACTTTCGTATACGCAGAGGATGTCCAATGCTTAAACAAAATAAAGAAATAAAACAAGTTTAAATCTTTGCAAAAATGAAATACACAATCGCAGTGACTTTTCAATAAGTTGTGAAAGCTCACAAACTGACCGGTTTTTATTTTTTTCAGCTTTCAGTAATTACTGAGTAGATACACAGTCACGAAGTACAAAACTAAGTACTATGCTTTCAATCATATTTCCCACTAGAACTAGGCTTTTTCATTTAAAGATGTATCGTTATAAAAAAACTACTAGTCTAGCTGAGCCTACCGATACATCTTTAGTGAGATCGTTTAACCATTTTAAACATTACATATCTTTAGCATGCATAGATAGTCCACTGATGTGCTATCATTTCCTCCGTTTGTACAAGTAATCTCATTTTCATTTTTTAATGTTTTTTTTTTCATTTTCAGATTTTCTATTGTTTTGGGCTTTTTGAAAAAAATTTATCTATCTAAAATAATTTTGAAATGAATGTTTTCAATTTGACTGAAATTTGAATTTGACAATTTTGAAAATCTTTTTTCTCCCCCTCAAATTGAAAACATCTTTTCGAAATCAAAAATAAAAATTTTCCATTTTAATCAAACAACGATTTTTTCTAAATGCGAACGCAAAACTATCATTTTGTTTTTGTAGAATACCAAGCTTTCATCTCTTCAAACTTTGCACGAACAACCATTGCTTCTGAATAGACGTTTCTTGAAGTCTGGTTATCCTGCACATGCAAATTAACTTTAATTAGTTAAGAATTGGAACCCAATCCATATCGGATTTAGGTTGTCCAAATTCGTCAACAAATGAAACAACAGACATTCACAATCTCGTTTATCATCGAACAATTTCAAAATTTCCACCGGGGTAGAAACTCCATCTAAAACTTTAGTTTTCCATATTTGCTTTGGTTTCGCAACTGTTTGATGAATAATTTACTTCTCCACTGTTCTCTCTTCTGTTCTTAGATTTGTATCTGATGAATGTATTTTACTTGATGGATCACTCTTAGTTAAATAAAACGATTATTCAGATCTGTTATCTGACTCAACGGTTGTATCTGAGAACAAATCTGTAACACCCCGACGATGTATAAAACAACTCGAAGTGGAAACGTCGGGGGTCACGTTAAAATTTTTTTGACAACACATGGTACTTAAGGTTTTGTTTTATTGAACTAATTGAAATTACATTGTCTTGTCTTGAAAACACAAACAAAACACAAATAATTGTCTTTAGATTTTAAAGTAAACTAAGGCCCGAGTCCATCCTACGTGTAGCATGCTTTCAAAGTTACACATTTGCACCTGAAACATATGTGAAAAAGACGGTCAACAATGAATGCTGGTGAGTAACATAGGTTGTGTGAATCAAATTCATGGCTTTGTATTTGTTATTGCAATACCTCGTCTGACTATGAGAGTCGATAAGTGATAACCTTGTAACCAAACTTGTATTAAATGTGTTTGTGTTAGGATCTGAGTTTGGTTTTGATTGTGTTTTACGTTTGAATTAAAATGAAGATGAATGAGTTGTGCAGCGGAATTAAGATGGAAGCAAACTTTTCACAATCAAACAGGAGAATTGCTTTTAACATACAAGTTTAACATTGAACCGAATGATTGAATTTAATTTCAACAACGATTACCATTTTGCAAGTATGCAACAAACTCCCCCTCAGCCTGAGCTCACAGTATTTGTTCGTGCAGGAAGAAGATAGTAAAAGAGATAAATAGAACAGTGAATGGTACTGTTCTATTTATAGGCACAAGCAAACCACTGAGGCATCTAAGCTGACGTCACCATGAAAGTGACATCTAACCTCCTAACAAACTCTAACCCCTGATCTATACAACCTCTTCTATACTAACTACTGCTATTACATTTCATTACATAAAGATAACTAAACTACTGCTGCATCCTTCCACTGATGTGAACCCAGCAGTACTTGTCATGATCAGCAGAGCTTGACTCAAGGCAGTAGATTGAACAGCAGAGCTTTAATCTTTCATCAGTCTTTTACTAGATCAGCATTTTGTAGGTCAGCAGTTTGTACGATCAGTAGATAGGAGGTCAGCAGATGTTGAAACCACTTTCAAGGGGAGAGACTT
Organism: Helianthus tuberosus; assembly: GCA_030545235.1. Lineage (NCBI taxonomy): Eukaryota > Viridiplantae > Streptophyta > Magnoliopsida > Asterales > Asteraceae > Helianthus > Helianthus tuberosus. Next base: position 54,356,440 of record CM060417.1, on the reverse strand, counting down.
GTATACATAACATCTGCTTATTCTGGATCCACTGCTCTGATCCAGTTTTGGCTTTCATTATCTGTTCCTTTGGTAGGGTTCAATCCAAACAGTTTGGTATTACAATACGTTAATCAACTATAAAAGTTGGTATGAGTGAGAAAACCTTGTAGCCATGAATCTCCACAAAAGTATTTCTTTGTAAAACCGTATAAGAAATCGATTTAAAAGAAAACTTTGTATTGTTTATATATCTTTAATTGAAAACCGTTCGTGACTTGTCTAAACCAATAGTTTTTGTTTTGTGTAAACTATTTGTCCTTGTTTTGTATAAACCAATTGTCCGTGTTATGTATAAACCAATCGTCCATGTTATGTATAAACAAATCATGCTTGTTTTGTACAAATCAATCATCCGTGTTATGTATAAACCAATCGTCCTTTTTTTTAATTATGAGAACAAGTCTGTTCGTGTGGTGAATACATTCATGCCTATGTTGACTCGTCTCGACCAACAAACCACCAAAGGGTCTATTAAATTGTATTTCACAGTTTCCGTCGTTCCCCAAACTTCCCCACAAACATCGGGAAATTTGGTAACGAGATTGTCAGTCCTATGGTACCATAACATACTACCAGTCGGCTTGGCCAAAGTTAATGAACATACTTGTGTTATGGATAACGCCCCACCAAGTTTAACACATTATTGAAAACATATTGCATATATATAAATCATATGCCTTGTTTTGAAAATTTGAAAATAGTTAGCACATATGAATCACCCCAAAATATTTAGAAATGTAAAAGAGGGGAACTATGTACTCATAGGTTTGCGTAGGTGTCTTATTCAATTATGTATGCAAAGCTCAAGTGTTTCCTAAAGTATCAGATTGTTATTCGTTAGTGTATATCGTGGCTTAAACGGAAGAATGGATAAAATGTAGTTTAGTAACCAAACGAGTGAAGGATCTCGTATATTATGGTTCATGATACCTTACATTCTGATTAGAAGATATCTAAAGGTGTTTTGACCTGTTACGACTTGTTAAAGTGGTTTATGCTACTTTAACGGGTCGTATGCATAACTACGGGTTCGGATGGTCAAATGAGTCCTATGACGAGTTTAACATGTCAAAACAAGCTTGTTTGCGTTATATGATCAGTCTTGAAGTAAGAACATGGATCATATATGTTTTAAAACCATTTTTGTACCAAAAGGGCATTTTCAACTGTGAACGCATTGTAGGATCGTGTTTAACTCCCGAACGATTGCGAATGACACGTACGACATACGTAATCCGTGCACTTATGTGGACCGAACACAAGAACTAATTAACCGATGATTCTATTAAGATATGACAAAGTTTTACACATTGAATCACCACCTTTTGCTACTTTCTCTCTCTAGAATCCAAGAGCTCTCCAAATGTAGCAAATGAAAAAAGTTCTAAAATAAACACAAAACACTCCTATATATAGGGCTCCAATAAGAAAGGTTTCCTTATTTACAAAAATGCCATTGCCCTATATTTAACAATATAAAACCTTGTCTTGTTCCATTTCTTGCTACGATTCGGATTGACGGAGGCGATAGACATTAGTGCACTCATAGACTCCCCCTTGGATATTGCCGCAGTCAATCTCGTAGCATCTTGTCTTGTCTCTCTCTCTGAGTCATCATAAAGCTTTGATATCTTCAGCAACCACAGACTCCCTCTTCAAGCTCCTCTTGATTCTGCATTCTGAATCAGTTCCTCCTTTCGGTTGACTCTATCTTCAGGCTCCCCCTTTCGTAAAGCTTCCGTGCTTTTAGGATCGACACCTGATTTTACAAGCTGCCCCTTGCATCAAGCTTGTCTTCAGACTCCCCCTTAGCCTCATCTATCAGGATCGTAATCTGGCACTATCATCTACAATATCTCAAACAATTTATAAGAAATTTGACAATATAAGATTGAAAACCTAGCTCTAAACATTATCTGGAGCATTTCAAATATGTGACAGTGAAAGCTTTTTAGGTTTTCCCAGGAATGATGACCTGGTTCTTAAAATATTTTTGAATCGAGAATCTAGCTCTATTGCACATATATAACAATAAGAATTTATCTAGGATTACTAGACTCTACTCCCCCTATCAAATGGCTTTATAAATTTGACAGTCTTAAGTATCCAATATCTCACAGATAATCTTCCAAGTCCAAATTAATGACCTTGGAGATTTTCACAAACTGTTTTTGATTTTTCAATTTAAAAACTTTAAGTTTCATATTAATGAACTTGTTTATTTTCATAAACACGTTCAGCATACTTAGATTTTGAAACTCAGCTCTCAAACATCGGTTGTCGAAAATAAAGTAGAAATAAAATCTTTTTGTATTTTTCTGAAATATAAAGCAGTAAAGAAATATTTACAGACAATATTTTTGTTTGAGTTCGTGTCAGAGGATCATATCAGTTTATGGCAAATCACTAGCACCGTTGAGCTTTAAACACTTTAAGTTCTAAACGATTCACTTAGATTATCAGTATACTGATCCACTTAAATTTTCACACAAAGTTCAACTGTTCTGAGATACGAGATTTAGTGTTTTAAGCACTTAACTTATTCGCGTATCCAACCTCAGAATATACCCCCATATCAAGATTCCCTAGATTCAGTCCTACAAGTGAATATAGTATATTGATATCTGTTCTCTGGGTTAGTGCGAGACCTTGAGAACTCAGGTATGAACTGTCATTCAGTCAAAGAGATGAAGGCTCGACTTGAGGTGTGTCCAACTTAGGGATCTTCTATACAACTTCACTTGATTCGTATCTTTTGATATTTTATCAATTTTGATGCAGAGTAAGCTTTAAGTGCGTAAGGTATTATACGAAGTCTAGGCCATTGCTTCCGCAATATCAGAAGACCAGTTATAATACCCCAGATATCAAACAGTATAATAACCTAGTATCTCAGAATCAGGCAATCTCTCAAACAAGATTTCGGGGGTTACCCATATATCCGAGAGATGTTCCCCACGAGATAAGTAAGTTATTAATATTTAGGTTTATATCTCGAAAACAATCTATGAAATGTGTAAAAACCTATTGGTATATCATCAGTGAGACCGTTTATCACATTTTACTTTCCATTTCTTTAGCGTACTGTGATTGTCTACTGATGTACTATTATTTTATCTTTTTACACAATAACTCTTTTTGATTTTCTATTGTTTTTGGATTTTTCAAATTTTCAAATGTTTTTGTATTTTCTGAAATTTTTACTTCCCCTAAAATTCAAATCATTTAAGAAAATTTGACAAACCGATGTAGATAGCTTTGTCTCGCCATCCATTTTCTGCAATAACATGTTCTGTTTTGCATAAAGTACCCCCCATGATTTACAACACATTGATTTTTAACAATGTTAAAACCATTTTCAAATGTGAAATAATCATGTTTGTTCCGTCGTGAGGGTTTCGGCATATTCAATCAACCTATTTTTGTAAATTTTTTATTTTTGACAAATTTAAAAACAAACATATTTTTTCATTTTTCAATTTTTTAACAAAATAAAAACATATTTTTGGTTTTTAAATTTTCTATTTTAAGGTTTTTTGAATTATGGTTTATTTATGTACAGAAACAAACAAACTCCCTGTTACTCAGATGCTGGGATCAGCAGCCTCCTCCTCTTGTGCCAGGCTGCTCCAATACTCCTCTTGTTGACATTCAGTTGTCTTCGGGAGCACCTGCACATTCAACTAATTTGATCATTTGAACAATGCAACCCAAGCCTGCTTAGACTCAGGTAGCTGAACATGTATCCTTCCAGGTAAAGCTGGATAGTTTCCTTTATTCTTCTAAAAAATATCACCTTTAATTTTCTCATCAACAAAAACCTTTTGTTGTTTGACCAACCATTTTTTATCTTAATTTTGCTTGGACTATTTCATGCGAAATTAGATTTCCTATAAATACTAGGTGTGCCAAGTCATTTGTAACTTTCCGGTTTGAAAACCGAAGTGTCTACTCGCTGTAATTCTTTGTCAAATCAATCAAAAGACAGTTTAAAGTGAATATCTAGCTGAATTGGACTTGATACGTTTGTTTCCGCCTCTCGTATTGAGCAAAAACTCTTCTGATCGACTCGTTTGGGTTAGAAAACGATCCTACAAGTGGTATCAGAGCTCAGGAGGAAGAGTTCATACCAATTTAGCTGAAAATTCTGATTTCTACACCTTCTTTTCAAAATTAAACTTGATTTCACGGTCAAAATGTCTTGAATTTCACATATTATACGCGCAATAGTGTTTTAACAGACCCTTGAAAGTTTCAGACTTAAAATCGGACAAAAACCTAATCAATTTTGGCAAAAACAGCTCGAGATGATGACATCAGCAGTATTTCGCACGAAATAAGCTTTATTTCGCACCAGATTGTAATTTCGTTTGAGAGGTCCACACGAAATCAGTAATTTCGCATCAAATTGTAATTTCGTTTGAGTATTTCACACGAAATCACCTATTTCGTTTGAAAGGGTGTTATTTCGCACGAAATCAGTGATTTCGCACAGGATTGGTTATTTCGCTTGAAAGGGTATTTCGCTCCAAAGGGTATTTCGTTTGAAGGCTAATTTCGTTTGAAAGTGTCTGATTTGTGAAATTATTTTAAAACCGAATCATGGAAGAGGAATTTTACAACGCCTTTGCAACTCCGATTAGCATTGTACAAAACACAATGTTGGAAAACGAAACGGGTACCATGCAAAAACCGCCAAAACTCATGAATATCGAGGAGTATAAAGGATGGGAGGAACGATTTGAGAATTGGGTACAAGTAAATTATTTGAATGCTTGGGAATATGTGGAAACGAAATATGTTAGACCGATGACTGATGATGAGGAGATTATTGCAATTAAAGATCTAAGTGCAGAAGAGAAAAAGAAATACAAAGATGAAAAGATAATGACGAGTTTATTGCATCAAGCTGTTAAGGAAGATATCTTGGTTTTATTGCAACACAATGAAACGGCATACTCTATCTGGAAAGCATTAAAATCAAAGTTTGTTGAAAGTAAAGAGATGATTAAGAACAAAAAGTCACTTTTGAAAAAAGAGTTTGATTTATTTCGTGGTTTGAGAATTGAGAGCACCAAGCAGATCATTGAAAGATACTGCAATTTGTTAGTCAACATGAAGAGAGTGAACATCATAAAGGATAATGAAGAATTGATTGAGAAGTTGGCTGATGCATTGCCACATGAAACTTGGGGCACATATCTCATGATGTTGAGAAATAAGAAAGATTTTAGCAATTTGACACTGAGTAAGTTCATTGAAAAACTTGAAGCTCAGGAAATGGAACAAATAAAGATTTCAAGAATGAAAGATTTTGATGGAGAACAAGATATCGGTCTTTATTACAAAGGAGGTATCAGTGATAAGACCAACATGTCACCAAAGGTTGAGACTGCATTCAATGCTAAGAGTTCGTCTGGAGGTTCATCTAAAGGATCAAACAGCAAAACAAGTTTTTCTTCATATCCATCATTTGATCCAAACTTGTCAACAACAAAGAATGGCAAGATGCTTCAATGCAACATTGTATTAAACCTTGAAAATGATCAAAATTTTTTGGAAGAGGTTGCAAAAAATCACATGTCTTTGTTGGGAACTGTGCTGGCCGAATCATATGGAAGTCTAGTAGCTGGAAAGATTGGGAATCCAATGTTGACAAAAGAGGATTATGATCAGATTGATGCTGAGGAGATGGAATTGATGGATATAAAGTGGTGTTTGGCGAGTGTGTTGAGGAGAGCTGAAAAATTTAAACAAATTACGGGAAGAGATGTTTCCATGATGCAAATATTTCTACTTTAGGTTTTGATAAATCTAAAGTTACTTGTTTTCGTTGCAGGGAAAAAGGACACTTCAAGAGAGAGTGTACAAATCGCGAAGCAAGTGGAGCTCAAAATCCGTTCAATAACAATGATTACTATCGGAAAGCAATTTATCATCAAGTTGCTCAACAACCACATCAACAACAACCACAAACTGCTCATGCCAGGAAGGAGATTGAAGAATCATCAAAGAGAGCTTGTATGGTGAATCAAGATGATAAAAAGTCAACAAAAGGATTCAGTTGGGATAAATATATTTCAGCTGAAAGTAAAGCATGTCTGATAGATCAAGATGATGAAAGACTACCAGAAGGTTTTAGCTGGAAAAATTTCAGTTGGGATAATTTTGATCCTAACAAAACTTCAAATCACAAAGCTTTTATTGCTCGAGTTGCTGAAGACAGTGATAATGATGATGATTATTATGCAAGGAGAATGGAAGAGCACTTACGAATGATGGAAGAGAGTGACAGTGATGATGGAAAAGTTAAAAAGAAAAAGAAGAAAGTTAAAAAACCCGTCAGCAGTGATGATGAAGAAGTTCCTGTGATCAAAAGAAAAGTAAAATAAGTTCCAGTTTTTAAAGTTGATACAGAAGCTGATGCACAAAAGATTCAGGTGAAATGTGAGAATTGTGAAGCAGTGAAAAAGCAAAACAGTACTTTGATTCACAACATGAACAGATTAAAAGAATCCTATGATGTTCTTAACAAGTCAATGAATTTGTACAATCAAACAAGCAGTGAACAAGCAACAGCTATGAAGACACTTCAAGGAGCTTTCATGACAAAACAGAAAGTTGTCAACAATTACATTGAGAAATGTGCTGTACTTGAACAGAAACTGGAAACCCAGAGGATTGAAACAGAGAGAGTAAATAGGTTGTTAAAAAGTTACTCATGTACTTCTTATGTTATTAACAGGATTTATCCAACCGTTGAAGGCATGAAGGCATTTGATGAAGATGAAGTATCTGAAGACAAGAGTTCTGAAAAGAAGAAGGATACTAAAGAAAAGAATTCTTCTAGCTGCTTCATTCTGGGAGGTTCTGATTTGTTCTAATGATAAATTGCTCTTTTGTAATAATCCTCTCTGAATGGATTTGCAGTATCATTAGCAGGTGCGTTTCGACATTCACGTTTAAAATGTCCCTTTTGTTTACATCTGAAGCACGTAACTTTTGATTTATCAAACCCGAGCTTTGTGGAAGGTCCGCCAATAGAATGTCTGCCTGTAATCTCCATGAACCTTTGTGCTCGTCAAACTGCACTAGCCATACACCACCTGATATCTATCAACTGCATTTCTTCTGGGTCGATCTGATCATAGTCCTCCTTGGTGAGGTTAGTGTTTCCAATCATGCCCGCAACAAGGCTTTCGTATGATTCTAGAACAGACGCTAAAAACACCATTTGCTGCTTTGCGGATTCCTCACTGAAATTTTGAGCATTCTTTAGATCCACAGCAATGTTACATTGAAACATATTCTTTGGAACTGATTGACTTGGTGTAACACCCTTCTAGTTTTACTTGAATTTAATAATAGTTTATACCATTTTTAATAAAAGATGCTAATTAACATAGATTTCATAAGAGAAGTTCATAAGTAGCATAAACCTTAGTCATCTAACGACTAAGTTAAAACATTTCAAAAGATGTTTAACAATTGTTTACAACCCATAAACATAGTCTATTAAAGATTTAAAACATTGCTGAAGCTTGTAAGTAGTGTTCGGTTCTTCAAAATCTAGCTCGATCATCTTCCGGTTACTTTTCAACATCACCTAAGATCAAAACCATAACAAATGTTAGTTTTGATCAAGTTAAAATGGATACAAACAAGTTCCAAGGGTCAACAACCAAGAAAATAAAAAAAAATTTTCCGAAAGGGGGCGTCGCGTGACGCCAAGGCCCCTCGCGTCACGCCTAGCCCCTATTTTCTCAGAATGTTTATTTCTTTGATGCTGCAGATTCCCAGCTCAAATTTAACCAAGTTCCAACTTAAATTGGCCATAACTTTTGACTCGTAAGTCCGTTTTAAGTGATTCTTTTTCCTATGCGTCTGTAAATTCATTACCGACATGCCTATTACAAATTTCATATCGAAAAATTTGTTTACGGACCGAAAGACTATATGTCCATATGCAAATATTCGACCCATTCTAGCTTAGCCATTTTACTACCATTTAACTAGTAAACCTAAGGCGCTTATTACCCAAACTCCGGGGCTTATTATCACTGGAACTTCATTACCAAACCTATGGCTTTGTTCTCTTGTGACCATTTCCGCCACTTCTTTCTACTTACAATATAAATATTATAAAGTATCATTATTAGGCCCGTTTGGTCCATCTACGGAAAATCCTGCGTTTTGATGACTACCAAACGACTACAAACCAATTCTTAACCTACGGATTTAAGTAACGTACATGATCACTACAACCAACACAATTTTTATCAACAACGCATAGTTTAACAACAATTCATCAAATGTAACGGATCAAGTTACATACCTTTAAAGCAAGCCCTTCAAACGTGCGTCCACACCGGTTTGTCCGCTTGATGCCCCGGCTTCCTTTCCTATAGAGTTCAATCACTTTATGTTTAGAACTCTTTGTTTCACATATATAACGCACATTATGAATACATCATAATTATGCGTTTTTAACTTAAACATTTCAGTTTCAAGCTTTCTTTGAGGCATTTCAACAAACATTTCAAGGGCAGATTTTACATGATTACATAACAAATCCCTAACTTATCATTTAGCCCAAATTTATCAATCAAGCTTTCATTTATAAGATTTAACATTCAGATTTCAGAAATCTTTTCCTAAGGACCACATTACCCTAGGAAATTGCTCAAAACCCTAGTGTTCATCAACTTCATACAAAACCCATGAATGACCTTCAATGTATTCATGAGACTTCCAGAATTTAGGCATATTTTCACATGTTTTTGTCTAGGTTTTGCTACTAGACACTACATCATTCTTATTCAACCCAAATAACACACATGCAACATCTAATTTCAGATTTTCCAAATTCATGAGAATTTCAAGTTGAGAGATTTCTCAAAATTTTACATACCTTGTAATCCCCTTGTGATGAGGATCAGTAATCTATGTTTGGATTTTGATTTGGGATAGAATTTAGCATTCAATTGATTGATTTTGTGTATGTTAGAGTTTGAGAATGGGGGTGTCGCCCCCCTGCTTGTTCTTGATCGACCAGACCCCCAAATGGGGTGTTTGGTTTTTGTTTTTATTAAAATTTGCAACATAAGTTTCACTTTTATCATCATTGGCCCCTTCACTTTTGTTTAACATATAGTTTTGGTTATTTAACCCTATTTCATGTTATTTCTAGACTTTTAGTTAACTAGGTTAAAATTTCTAGTTAGTAAATTCTTGTTTATTTATACTTTATAATCCTAATATAAAGTTTTATATTTTCGGGATGTTACAAGTCCACCCCCCTTAAAAAGGGTTTCGTCCCCGAAACCGAATTACGTACCAAATAAAGTAGGGTAGAGGCGTTGCATTTCCTCCTCGGACTCCCACGTAGTGTCCGAGCCCTTTCTATGCTCCCACTTGATCTTCACTTGATTAATTTGTTTATTTCATAAGTGCTTGACCTTTCGATCTAAAATCTCCACCGGTCTCACCACATAATTCAGGCTATTATCCACTTCGATATCATCATAGTGGACATGAGCAGTTTCATCAGCTAAACATTTTCGGAGATGTGACACGTGGAAGGTGCTATGAATCCCGCTCAACTCCTCGGGTAGTTCAAGGAGATAAGCTACTTTACCAACCCGTTCAGTGATTCTGAATGGCCCAATAAATCTTGGGCTCAACTTTCCTCTTTTTCTGAATCGTATTATCCCCTTCCACGGCGACACTTTCAGCATAACCTTGTCGCCAACCTGGAATTCGATTGGCCTGTTCCTTTTGTCGGCATACGCCTTTTGTCTATCTTGGGCCGCTTTCAAGTGTGCCCGAACCACATCGATCTTTTCATTAGTGGCTCGTACTACATCTTGGTGGGCTAGTTCACGTGGACCCACTTCACCCCAACATACCAGGGTTCTGCATTTCCTACCATAGAGCATTTCGGATGGTGCCATCTTAATACTAGCATGGTAGCTGTTGTTATACGAAAACTCGACTAATGGTAGGTAAACATCCCAACTTCCTCCAAAATCGATTATACACGCCCGTAACATGTCCTCCAATGTTTGTATAGTTCTTTCACTCTGTCCATCTGTTTGAGGATGGTACGCAGTGCTAATGAACAATTTGGTTCCCATTTTCTCTTGGAAATCTCGCCAGAAATTTGAAGTGAACCGGGTATCCCTATCAGACACGATGGATACCGGTACTCCATGACGTGCTATTATCTCATTAGTGTAAACTTCTGACATCTTTTCTGACGTATAAGTCTCGCGAATCGGAATGAAGTGAGCACTTTTCGTCAATCTATCCACCACTACCATATGGCATCGAAACCACGATTTGTCTTAGGCAATTTGGTTAATAGGTCCATTGTAATATGTTCCCATTTCCAAACCGGGATTTCTAACGGTTGGAGTTTGCCGTATGGTTTTTGGTGCTCCGCCTTGACTTTTAGACATGTCAGGCATTTTTCCACATACTTCGCCACATCCCTCTTCATTCCAGGCCACCAATAATTTTGTTTCAGATCATTGTACATCTTGGTCGCACCCGGATGAATTGAATATCGGGATTTATGAGCTTCATCAAGTAGAAGCGCCTTCACCCCACAAGTATTTGGAACCCATATCCTTCCGGATCGAGTCTTCAACTCGTTATTCCCATCCGACAAATCTTTCAACTGACCAATTATTCTTTCTTTCTTCCAATTCTCTTCTTTCACTGCTTCTAATTGCGCCTCTCGAATACGTTCAAGTATACCCGAGGTCACCACGAGCTGCATCGACCTTACTCGTATTGGGACATAGTCCGCTTTTCTGCTTAGAGCATCCGCCACCACATTTGCCTTTCTGGGGTGATAGTGTATTTCACAGTCAAAATCTTTCACCATTTCTAACCATCTCCTTTGTCGCATATTTAACTCCTTCTGATCGAAGAAGTACTTTAAGCTCTTGTGATCGGTAAATATGGTGCACTTTACCCCATATAAGTAGTGCCTCCATATTTTTAAGGCAAATACCACCGCAGCCAACTCAAGATCGTGCGTGGGATATTTCTTCTCGTGTGTCTTCAATTGCCTCGAGGCATAAGCTATCACTTTGCCCCGTTGCATCAAAACGCATCCGAGCCCCGATAGTGAAGCATCCGAATAAACTACCAAATCTTCAACCCCGTCCGGCAATGTCAGTACCGGAGCTTGTGTTAACTTCTCTTTTAGCGTTTGAAATGCTCTTTCTTGGTCGACACCCCAAATGAACTTTTCTTCCTTTCGGGTTAGCTTTGTTAGCGGTGACGCAATCTTGGAGAAATCTTGAATGAATCTCCTATAGTATCCCGCGAGCCGCAAAAAGCTTCTAATTTCCGAAGGGTTCTTAGGGGGATTCCATTTTGATACGGCCTCGATCTTTGACGGATCCACCAATACTCCATCGGCACTTATGATGTGGCCAAGAAATTGTACCTCTCGTAACCAAAAGGCACACTTAGAGAATTTTGCATACAACCTTTCTCGTCTAAGTGTCTCTAACACCTCTTGTAAATGGTGTGCGTGTTCAGCTTCGCTTTTCGAATATACCAAAATATCATCGATAAACACGATGACCGACTTATCCAACATTGGCTTGCAAACCCGGTTCATGAGGTCCATGAAAGCCGCGGGTGCATTTGTTAGCCCAAATGACATCACGAGGAATTCGTAATGTCTATATCGCGTATGGAAAGCCGTCTTCGGCACATCTTCCTCCTTGACCTTTAATTGGTGATACCCCGATCTAAGGTCAATTTTTGAAAACCAGTTCGCACCTTGTAATTGGTCGAATAAATCATCTATCCTCGGAAGCGGGTATCGGTTCTTTACCGTGAGTTTGTTTAACTCCCGGTAATCTATACACATCCTCATGCTTCCGTCTTTCTTTTTCACGAACAGTACCGGTGCGCCCCAAGGAGACACACTCGGCCTTATAAATCCCTTGTCAAGCAGGTCTTGAATTTGGGACATCAACTCTTGTAATTCCGACGGCGCGAGTCGGTACGGTGCTTTAGCTACGGGTTTTGCGCCCGGAATCAATTCGATCCCGAACTCTACTTCCCGTTCAGGCGGTATCCCCGGTAAATCCTTCGGAAACACATCTTCATAGTCTCGTACTACCGGTACATCTTCAATCTTCCGTGATTGTTTCTCGGGCTCATTTGCGTATATCATGAATGCCTTTCATCCTCGCTTCATAAGCTTGTGAGCTTTCAACATTGAGCATACTATGGGGTTACCTCCTTTTTCGCGATAGATGGTGACGTGTTTCCCGCTCGGAGATGTTAGTTTTATCTCTTTACGAAAACACACGACCTTTGCATGGTGTTGAGATAGCCAATCCATCCCAACGACTACTTGAAATTCCCCCATTGACATCGGGATTAAGTCTATCAAGTATTCCTCATCGTCGATGCTTAATTTGCAGCCTCGACAAACATCTCAAACTATAAAACTTCTGTTGTCCCCTATTTCAACTTCTAAGGGCACAGATAATGTCGTCAATACAAATGAAGGATGTCGAATAAATCCATGCGAAATGAAGGATTTATTCGCACCCGTATCAAACAATACATGTGCTGGGATTGAGTTAATTGTGAATATACCTGAGACCACATCGGGTTCTGTTTTCGCTTCAGCCGTGGTAAGTTGGAAGGACCTAGCCTTCGCTTTGGGAGCTTCTGTTGGAGACTCTTTTGTGTCTCTCTTTCCCACCAACTCAGGGCATTCAGATTTCTTGTGACTGGGTTGATAACACTTGTAACAAACGGAAAATTTTCCGGGACATGGCGATGCAGTGTGCCCCGTCTTCCCACATACCGGACACGGCTTGTCTTTGAAGCGGCACTCACCCTTGTGCCCCTTTCCACATACCTTACAACTTGGCGACCCGCCTTTAGTCTCCACCTTCTTCCCCGATTCAGCAGTTCTAGCTTTCTTTGTAGGGCTTGGATTCACATCTTGTGCCCTCCGCTCGCCCCTTTCTACTTGTTTCTTTAACTCTATTTCCCGCTCCCGGGCGGTGTTGATAATCTCCGTGAGGGTTTCATACTTTGACGGAGTCATGAACTCACGGTACTCGGCACTCAGCATGTTGTAATAGTAGTATATCTTTTGCTCTTCAGTGGCGACTAACTCGTCACAGAATCTCAGCTTATCCATGAAGATGCCCGTGATCTTATCAATTGATTCTCCCTTTTGTCTTAACTGGATAAATTCTTCTTTGATCCTGTTAATAACCGCTTTGGGACTGTGGTGTTTAAGGAACGGTACCTTAAACTCGTCCCAAGTCATAACCCTCGCCGCTTCGGCTCTCATTTCCTTCTTTTTATTGTCCCACCAATCTTTGGCTTGATTTCTCAATTGACCCGTTCCGTAAGCAACAAAGTCACCTACGTCACAGTGGGTTCGTTCAAACACTCCTTCGACATCACTTATCCATCTTTGGTAAATTATCGGGTCAACCTCCCCATTATAGATTGGCGGTTTACACGCCATGAATTCCTTGTACGAACACCCTTTGCGTTCTCCCGACTTTTCTTTTATAAGGTTGACATTATCTTCCAACCTCTTAACTCGCTCTTCAACAAGCGACAACACCGTGCTTTGAATTTTGTCTATAAACCCGGATAGACTTCCTTCAATTGCCTTCCCTACCTCTTCGGCAATTATCTCTTTCATTTGTTCGGTGCTTGTTTGCACCGGATTATCATCATTCCCATTAGACATCTTGAAACTGAAATGTTTACATTTAAACGTTAAACATTTCATTTATAACATTGCTTCATTTGTTTCGGTTTAGCCAAGTTCCTAACTTGCTTTAACCGTTCACATTTAATGCACTTTCCGGGTTTGAGTGTGCTAACACACTCTTCCCATGCATCTCAATTCATTTCTCATTTCTTACTTAAGACCTAATTTATTAGCATAATAAGTTAATTCTTACCGGACGATTGATCGAGCTTGAACCGAACACTTTGTTGACAACCTTAAGCTCTGATTACCAACTTGTAACACCCTTCTAGTTTTACTTGAATTTAATAATAGTTTATACCATTTTTAATAAAAGATGCTAATTAACATAGATTTCATAAGAGAAGTTCATAAGTAGCATAAACCTTAGTCATCTAACGACTAAGTTAAAACATTTCAAAAGATGTTTAACAATTGTTTACAACCCATAAACATAGTCTATTAAAGATTTAAAACATTGCGGAAGCTTGTAAGTAGTGTTCGGTTGTCACACCCCGACCACATAGAACAACAAAACGTGGCGGAAAATGTCGGGGAGTGTTGTAACATAATCATTGTTTCATAACACATGGCAATTGAAATATTGTTTTATTGATTAAAGTAGTTACAATGTCTTGACAATCAAAGAAACATAACATAAATAACTAGTCTTGCATCTTTTATTGTCGCTAAGGCCCAAGTCCGCCTAAGTGTATCTTGATAAATCCTATGCATCATATCCTGAAACACATGTGAAAATAGGTACGTCAGCATAAAAATGCCTGTGAGATACATAGGTTTATGAAAATAGGATTCATGACTTATTGTTTAAGAAAATGTTTAGTCATGAACCTTGTAATTTGCTTTGTCTTGTAAATCATTTGAAAAGTGATAAATAAACCAAAGGATATATATGTATAAACGAATAATACATGGTTAAGTGAATAACCAAGTGAAATGAGTTTGTATAAATTAAGTTGTTTGTAAAACAATGTATTTTGAAAAGTATGTTATTTGTATAAAATGTTATATGTCCAAATTGAAATGGTTCAAATAACGCTACGATATGTAATACCATACAATCACTTATATATAGGAAGTACCAGCGGCGTATCAACCATGCTTGTATCATATTACACACGCCTCGTTACTTAAATCACTTACTCAAACCAAACCAACAACGTAAGATGTTTATGTTTAAACTAATTGCCAAATGTATTGAATAATATGTCAAAATGTTTATGTCAAGATGTAAATCATGTAATGTATAACCAATGTCAATAATGTTTATGTGTCAAATGTAAATCATGTAATGTGTAACCAAAATGATATGTATGGCTAGTGAAATATATCAACTAAACCATATGCACAAAAACAAAGTATTGAAGTAAAACATGGTTTAAATCAAAGCTATGTTTTGTGGAACAAATGCATGCTATACTGATATAAACATCTATGCGGTATTGTGAGAATGCATACATCCAAGCCTTGAGACTGTGGCGATAAACCCTTAAACAAATTAAAGGTTTATCTAAGTTATGTATATCGAATTCGGTCATTCCTTCCAATCCAAACAAACCTAGGATTTCAGGAACGGGAGTTGTCAATTCCTATGGTACCACTACCTACTAACGAACGGCGTGATCGGTGTTAAGGAATGTATATTGATCCATCAAAACAAACCAAATATCATATCAAAATGTAAGCATGTGATGAAAACAATTGTACTAAGTATGCAACAAATGAACATACATAGCATGTGAACTGTACTAAGTATGCAACAATAAACATACATAGCATGTGACGTGAAACAACTGTACTAAATATGCACACAATGGGCATACATAGCATGAAATGTAATGTAAAACAATGTATTAAGTATGCACACCATGGGCATACATAGCATAAAATGTAATGAAATCATGTACTATAAATGTATTAATGAACATAGAAAGTATATGATGTGAAAACAGGAAAGCATGAAAGTAACAAGTAGGCACATGCGTTTCACCCCAAAACAGTTTGAAAACGGTAAAAGAGGGGTCTATGTACTCACTTGAGATTGCTTAGAAGTCCTAAGATAACCACCAAGCAATGCTAGAGATCACGGATATCAAACGGCACCTAATATAGGTAACTATGTTAATAAACCGGACCTAGATCGGAAGATCGGATAGAATGAAGGTTCGTAAACCAAACGAGTATGGAGACTCGTGTAATATGGTTTAACAAAGCCTACATACTAAATGAAACCTAACATGAGTGCTTACGACCCATTACGACCCGTTTAGGTAGCTTATGCTACTTTAACGCATCGTTCGCGTGAAACGCGTTCGGACCGCCTAACTAGTCCTATGACAAGTAGAATATGCCTTAACATGCCTAATATTGTCGCCAAATCAGTTTAGATGTCAAAAGTTATGTCACATATGTTTATAATGAATTTTGGCATCAAAGGGGTATTTTGGTAATTTACCTAAGGCATATAAACTACCTATCATACAACTACTTAAACGTCGTGACCATAAGGTATAACCTCGGAAGGTTATTCCCTACCTACTATGGTCACCTAATGTATTCGGTCGGATCCTAATGATCGACCAAATGGGTCGGGTTCGAAGGTATAAGCGATTTATTAGATCGCTTACCCTTACGACCCTAGACAACGTGGTAATCAGAAGGCATAGTCACAAGGGACTATAACCATCGTGATTACAATCACGTTGCGAAGTTCAAACGAACTTCGCATTGACCATAAACTGGTCAACGTAGAAAGTCAAACAAAGTTTGACTTTCGGACTCGAAAAGCAATAAAAGAACGAAGGAATACTTACGAAGGGTCCCCGAATGCTAATCTTGATTCAAGTAGCTCAGGTATGAAACAAAGGTTTCAACTTAGAGCTTCTCAAATCAGATTCTAGTAGGTTTTGAAGTTGGGGGATGTGTGTATTTATAGGATTTCCCGAACCGTTAGGATCGTTTCTTGGAAACCGTGATCGAATCTAAGGCGTACACTTGTTGGAATGTTGTGGTGACTAAAAATGGCCTCTCATGAACTGAAAGGGCAAGTGTGGGTGTGTGGTTGGGAGTTTAACAGCTGTTAATACATTGAATCTGGTTTTTCTGTTCAGATTAGGTGCTCGCGTAGCGCGATGGTAAAGGCCTTAGTGCTCGCGCTACGCCACCATGCACCAGATTCAGAAAAGTTTCAAAAATGGCAGAAATGGTCCCTGCAGCCCTTTTAAGCTATTTTCGATTCGTTTGAACTCCGTTAACCTCATTTCAAGGCTCTAAAATGAAGTTAAAGTATAGGGAACTCAAAACACGCTCAAAAATATCTCGGATGTCGGTTCGTTTGGTCGTACGATCGCGATGTTCGGTTAACTACGACGGAATGCGCATAAGCGCGAAAAACGATCCAAATGGCGTGACGAATGGATTTTTCTTATGCCAAACACTAAAATAAAATATTATAGTGCTTACATAAATTTTTGGATGTCCGGATGAATTCAGAACGTGAGTTATGCGCGAAAATGCAAACTTGTGCACTTTTTGACACTTTTAGTCCCTGAATGACCCAAAAGTTTATTTTAGCACACCTAACCCCTCAAAGCGCATTTCTAAGCTATATAAAGGATATTTAAGGTGTGTTTAACTTATGGTCATGTTCCAGAATGTCTGTTACAGTTCAAATTGGCATACTTTCGCAGTTTGTCAACTTTAGTCCCTGTAAGCGATTTAACTTGATTTCGGCATACCAAACCTTCCAAAACTTATTTCTAAGTTATCTAAAGGTTATTTAAGGTATGTTAAGCTTATGTCACTATTCCAGAGTGTTTGTTGCATTAAACTGGTTATATTTACGCATCGGTGCGCGTATAACCTTCCATAAATCGATTTAGAGTTTGGAATTGAACAAAAATTGATATGTGCAAATGATACACATATTTATACAAATCCCAAGTATGAAATACAATATTTCATTCGTTTGGTATTTGTTTGATGGTCGCAGTGACCCAGGTGTCACATCGGTTCTTCAAAATCTAGCTCAATCATCTTCCGGTTTCTTTTCAACATCACCTAAGATCAAAACCATAACAAATGTTACTTTTGATCAAGTTAAAATGGATACAAACAAGTTCCAAGGGTCAACAACCAAGAAAATAAAAAAAAAATTCCGGAAGGGGGCGTCGCGTGACGCCAAGGCCCCTCGCGTCACGCCTAGCCCCTATTTTCTCAGAATGTTTATTTCTTTGATGCTGCAGATTCCCAGCTCAAATTTAACCAAGTTCCAACTTAAATTGGCCATAACTTTTGACTCGTAAGTCCGTTTTAAGTGATTCTTTTTCCTATGCGTCTGTAAATTCATTACCGACATACCTATTACAAATTTCATATCGAAAAATTTGTTTACGGACCGAAAGACTATATGTCCATATGCAAATATTCGACCCATTCTAACTTAGCCATTTTACTACCATTTAACTAGTAAACCTAAGGCGCTTATTACCCAAACTCCGGGGCTTATTATCACTGGCACTTCATTACCAAACCTATGGCTTCGTGCTCTTGTGACCATTTCCGCCACTTCTTTCTACTTACAATATAAATATTACAAAGTATCATTATTAGGCCCGTTTGGTCCATTTACGGAAAATCCTCCGTTTTGATGACTACCAAACGACTACAAACCAATTCTTAACCTACGGATTTAAGTAACGTACATGATCGCTACAACCAACACAATTTTTATCAACAACGCATAGTTTAACAACAATTCATCAAATGTAACGGATCAAGTTACATACCTTTAAAGCAAGCCCTTCAAACGTGCGTCCACACCGGTTTGTCCGCTTGATGCCCCGGCTTCCTTTCCTATAGAGTTCAATCACTTTATGTTTAGAACTCTTTGTTTCACATATATAACGCACATTATGCATACATCATAATTATGCGTTTTTAACTTAAACATTTCAGTTTCAAGCTTTCTTTAAGGCATTTCAACAAACATTTCAAGGGCAGATTTTACATGATTACATAACAAATCCCTAACTTATCATTTAGCCCAAATTTTATCAATCAAGCTTTCATTTATAAGATTTAACATTCAGATTTCAGAAATCTTTTCCTAAGGACCACATTACCCTAGGAAATTGCTCAAAACCCTAGTGTTCATCAACTTCATACAAAACCCATGAATGACCTTCAATGTATTCATGGGACTTCCAGAATTTAGGCATATTTTCACATGTTTTTGTCTAGGTTTTGCTACTAGACACTACATCATTCTTATTCAACCCAAATAACACACATGCAACATCTAATTTCAGATTTTCCAAATTCATGAGAATTTCAAGTTGAGAGATTTCTCAAAATTTTACATACCTTGTAATCCCCTTGTGATGAGGATCAGTAATCTATGTTTGGATTTTGATTTGGGACAGAATTTAGCCTTCAATTGATTGATTTTGTGTATGTTAGAGTTTGAGAATGGGGGTGTCGCCCCCCCTGCTTGTTCTTGATCGACCAGACCCCCAAATGGGGTGTTTGGTTTTTGTTTTTATTAAAATTTGCAACATAAGTTTCACTTTTATCATCATTGGCCCCTTCACTTTTGTTTAACATATAGTTTTGGTTATTTAACCCTATTTCATGTTATTTCTAGACTTTTAGTTAACTAGGTTAAAATTTCTAGTTAGTAAATTCTTGTTTATTTATACTTTATAATCCTAATATAAAGTTTTATATTTTCGGGATGTTACACTTGGAGTAGTTGACGATGAACCTCCATGATAACCACTGCTTGAACTTTCTTGATTTGACATGTTAAAACTTTCAGCTGAGAAAGCTGTCTTAGGAGACACAGTCTTCGGGATCATACTACCTCGCTAATATAGCTCAACATTCTGCTGATATGAGGAATTATTGACTTTGTTTGATTTCTTGATCTCCAATTCATGACTCTCCAATCTTTCGATTAACAGATCAACTGTCAGATCCTTCGACTTTACTGTGTTCTTCAGCATAGAAGCAAAGTACTGCCAGTCTTTCTCATCAGGCAGTGAGTCAAACAGTTTGTCCACCAATTCTTCTTGAGTGTATAAGATTCCATGTCTTGCAAGTTCCAGTTTCAAATGCCCAAATCTTTCAATCATCTTTGACACTGATTCGTTTTTCAAACATCCAAACAAATCGAATTCTTTTCTTAACAACTTCTTTTTGTTTTTAACTATTTCGGCACTACCCACACATTTCACTCTCAGTTTCTCCCAAAGATCTTTCGAATTTGTGTACTCAATCAATGATATTATGTCGTCTCTCATAGACTGATGAAGCAATGCAATGCACTTTTGCTCAGCAACGAATCTTTCTACATCAGTATCTGCTATATTTTCATAATCCGATCTTCCCATATTGAAACCATTCTTCATGCTCTTCCAACTGGTATACGCAAACGCTTTTAGCCATTCTTCAAACCTTTTAGCCCATCTATTGTATTCTTCAATCGCCATCAGTTTGGGAGGTTTGTTGTATGTGCCATATGCACTCTCCACACTCAATGTGACAACTGCCACTTTCTGGTAATTTACTTACATTTAAAACAGTGATTTACATTATACAAGCATGTGTTTTGAATATTCTGACTGCATGATTACATGGTATACATCTTAGAAAACTCATGGAATATTCATTGGTTATTACACATGATTCATTTTATTGGGTACATTTGAAATAGTGCAAACAATTCATCGAAACAACTAGAGTAGTGCCTAGTGAACTAGAGTGCTGACGAAAACTCTGGATCCGCAGAAAACATCTAAAAAGACATCTTTAGGACTCGGATGAGAGTCCAACATCAATGATATATTAAACCCTATGTGGGAATACAAGGGTTTGGTTAATATCTTACCAATGCCCGGTAGCACTAAAAACTGTCCGAAATACGCTAAAAATGACCATTTCATTTATTTTTCCGCAAAATTCAGCAATTGTATTTTAATACAAGATGCAAAAATTGATGTTTAGGCACCAATTTCATATAAAAATAATTATGGAATATCGACTTCACACATAACTGGAATTTTTCCTACAACTTCCATAAGCGTACCTTGCGACTATTTACTAGCGAAACGAGCGCTAAACATCTAGCCGAATTATGTTTTGGCACAAGTAGCGAACTAGTGAACATTATTTTTAGTGTTGTAAGACTAGTTTATGGTTATTACAAGTCTTGAAACATCTCGGAAAAATTGCAAAACCTAAACACCTAAATGCTTACAACTTTTACATCATTTGAAACCTTAAAAATTTACTAAGTTATTTTACCACATAAGACCCCCCCCCCTCCTCTCATAACCGTGAACAAAGGGGCCCCACCCCCTTGTTTAATTTTGTAAATATCTAGATATTATTTACCTAATTACTAGTGGATGAATGGATGATTATTACAAGACTTCTTCACTAAGTTACTACACATTTTACACCATAACTTACACACACTTAAGAAAAGCTCTCATCATCTTCATCCTTTCCTCAAGAACACCCACCATAAACCCATTTCTTTTTATCATTTCCTTCATGAACAAGATGGATTTCTTTGGAACATGAAGTGATCTAAAGCTCTTGGAAGTGAAAGGAAGGATTTTTATTCATACACAAGTGTTCTAACATCAAGATCATCATCTTCTTAGTCCTTCATAATCTCTAAGATCATCCCTAGCCTAGTGCTAGAAGTAAGCTTCTATATTTTTTTTATATACATATTATGTTTATGATTGTTATTATAACTAATAATAACTATATAATCATACATAATGAACAAGAAAAATATAATGAAGCAAAGATAAAAATCATGATATAATTATGTTTGTTTATATTGTGATCTTAGACTTGTAATATGCTTATTAGATCTTGTTATGATGATTATGCTACAAATAAAGTGTTAGAAGATGTTGAAAGATATGATCTAAAAATTATACAAGTTTATGATAAAGGGTTTTAACATAAAGGATTAAAAGGATGATCATATCTAGTGATCTTGTGAAAGTATTTAGGGTTTATATTTAACAAAACAAGACTTTCACAAGATTATAAAAATTAACATACAACTAAAGATTTTTATAAAAGTTGTTAAAACTAGAATTTAACTTGGTTTATGAACTAGTTAACATATGAAAGGATCATGTTTAAAACCCTACATGATTTGCTTATCATCTTGATGATTTGATGTTATAAAAGTCTTATAATGTTTAGTTAAGATGATTGAATAAATTGTTGTTGATTTATTAAAGAAAATGATATGTTTAATGAAACATGGTTAAGATAAAAATACAAAGGTTATATGGCCAATTTTTATAAAAACTTTATTTTATAAAATAACAACATTTTTGGGTAAATCTCTACAAGATTTATAAAGGTTATTAAAGAAGGGTTTATAAAATAAAAGACAAGAAAAATATATATTTTTTTGAAAATATATATTTGGGTACTTTAAACAATTTTTGTGTGATATATTACTTGGTGTATTAGTTATATATATCATGGTAGGAACTTGAATCTCATGTCACATTTAAACTCAAAACACGTTATAACAAAAGTCCTACGAGACTTCACATAATTACGCCTTAAAACGAGTTACGGACGATTCTAATAATCGGACACCAATTATGGTCGAAACGGACAACGGACGAATCCTTAAACGAGTCACCAATCCGGGGAGTTACTACGACGTTAGACGATCTTTCGACACGAAATATAAATATACTATCGATAACAAATTTCGGATGTTTAGAAGCTTATAAAAACTAGTATGTTTTTATTACTAACATCTATACTTAGTAACATTTTTATAAAAAGGGTTTTTATAAAAATGAAAGGCTTACATGTATAAATGGGCTATTTTTATAAATAAATGGGCTAGTTTAAATAATGGGCTATTGTTTTATAAATGGGCTTATTTTTCATAATGGGCTTAACATAAATTAATGGGCTAAGCCCAAACACCAAACATATGGGCCAAAGCCCAACACTATTCAAGCCCAACACTATTCAAGCCCAACACTATTCAAGCCCAACACTA
Source organism: Helianthus tuberosus (assembly GCA_030545235.1). NCBI lineage: Eukaryota > Viridiplantae > Streptophyta > Magnoliopsida > Asterales > Asteraceae > Helianthus > Helianthus tuberosus. The sequence goes on along the minus strand of CM060417.1, from coordinate 54,333,560 downwards.
TTCAAGCCCAACACTATTGAGGCCCAACACTATTTGAGGCCCAACACTATTTGAGGCCCAGCACTATTTAAGCCCAATAACTTGAAAACATGGGCTTGGCCCAATGATACTATTATTGGAAAAACAACTATACAAGTGATACATACAAGACACGAGATTCAGCGGACGAGATCCGACTATACAACTCATACATCGAATACACAGTTAACGAACAATCGAACAACTCATACATCGAATACACAGTTAACGAACATTTGAACAACTCATACATCGAATACACAGTTAACGAACATTTGAACAACTCATACATCGAATACACAGTTAACGAACATTTGAACAACTCATACATCGAATACACAGTTAACCAACATTTGAACAACTCATACATCGAATACACAGTTAACGAACATTTGAACAACTCATACATCGAATACCCAGTTAACGAACAGTAAAGACATACAAGTCTTACATATACTCAAGACACAAGACTTGTACTCAAGTTCTTTTCAAAGACCGAAGTGTCTAACAAAAATAAGAACGTTTGTAGGTCGCCACGCTATTCAGGACAACCGCACGTGAGATCTTATTTACATCTATTTTCAGGACGCAATATAGTGAGTTCATGTTCCCCTATTCATTTAAATGTTTTACAACTTTACAACTATCGGGGAGGATACATGTTCAGAGTATGTTAAAGTTAGGTAATGAAACACCATAGATCATGTGCGAATTAGGGCCATACTATAAGCACCATTAATCCAGTTTGGACCAAGGAACAAAGGCTTAGATCTAATGGGTTTTGGCGAGCCCCACTCTTGGTCATGGACCCATACGGAAGAGTGCGTTTGTGTCCCAGTCGATAGGAATCGGCATAAAATCGTCTAGGGTTGGTTTGCTTCCTATTTCGTCACACATATTAATGTCCTTGCAAAACATTAATGATCAACGATTTCATTGACGCTTTACATACTACAACTCACATTTTTCATACATCGTTTACAACTAAATTGCATGAATTCACCAACTTTTGTTGATGTTTTCCAAACTTAACATGTATTTCAGGGAATTAAAGGACCATGTCGGATTTCCCAGTCAAGATAACAAGTACCGGAACTCCATGCCATCTTTTGAAGGGTTTAACTATTATATTCCGCCTCTTTGAGGAAATATGATGGCTTAACCTTTAGTAGTTTAATTCAAGTTAATGTATGAAACGATAACACTTTACTTTTATGTTAATGGTTTGTAACCGACACACTAAACTTATGTTGTAATCTTTTGAAACACTATGTAATGGCAATGGAGTACGTTTTATTCATATAGTTTGTTCATGTACATCGATATTTATGCAATGAAAATCAGACAGATCACACCTTGCGTTTCCGCTACGAGCGGGTGTGACACTCAAAGCATCAGACAGGGTTTTCTTTGCACTCGGATTAGAAGCATTTTCATTTGTGTTGTTTGATGTATCATCTCCGGTGTTTCCCGTGAAAGCAAACATGTCACTGAACGGATTCATAAACTCATCCATCTTCAAGTATCTGAGACAATCAACAAACACTTAGAAAAATTTTTGATTTTAACAAAAAACAGTTTCAAACGAAATCAGTTCAAATGAAATACTCTTCACACGAAATACCCTTCACACGAAATAACAAGTTTGGTGCGAAATAAAGATTCCAAGTTAATTTCGTGTGAAATAAGGTCTAATTTCGTGCGAAATTAGGTTCACAAACTTGATTTCGTACGAAATAAGGAAATGTATGCTAATTTCGTGCGAAATACACTAATTTCGTTCGAAATAGATTTCACAGAGTTAATTTCGTGCGAAATAGGCTGACTATTTCGTGCGAAATAAGGATGACATCAGCATGTCGGCCACCATTTTGTCAAATTGATCCAGTTTTTGTTCGAATTTTGGTCCAATTCTTTCAAGGATTCAATAAAACGGTGTTTTACATGATATATGTGAAATTCAATCCATTTTGTCCGGTAAATCTCGTTTAATTTTGAAAAGAATGAGTAGAAGTGATGAAAACAAGCTGAATTGGTATAAACTCTTCTTCCTGAGCTCTGATACCACTTGTTGGATCGTCGTGTGACCCTAACGAGTCAATCAGAAGAGTTTATGATCCATATCAAAGGCGGAATCAGGGATATAGATGTGAAACAGCTTGATTCTCCTTAATTATCCTTTTATTAATGATTTCAAAGCAATTCTGATCGTTTGACAAACTGGCAGCACCTCGGCTCTGAAATCAAGACCGTTACAAATGAATCAGCAGGACCACTATATATAAGGGATGTAATTTCGTATGAAATAGCCCTTGCTATTTCGTGCGAAATACCCCTTATATATACAAACCCTGATTTCTATCCTACTGAGTACTGGTTTATCCTATCTAGACACAAGACTCTATAAAGACGAAGTTAACAGACATCTATGCACCAACAGATTTGGACACTTGCGAGCAAGATGTCCAGTTTGATCACATTTAAAGCATATTCTCTTTGAAACATCTTTCACCTGTTGTTGTTGCTTTATATTTTGAGCATAGAACTCTTCATTAGACTGTCGCCTAAATTGGAGTTCTTTCTCTTCCTCAGAACTTGTTTCGTGAACAAAGTTCGTCTTTTTCTGATAATCTTTCTTTTCAAAACGTTTTTTATATTGTTTCTTCTTATAACCCAACCCAGCCTTCATTTTTTTCTTCTTATAGTTAGGTTTGTTATAAGAACTCTTCTTGCTCTTTCTAGCAAATTTTCAAATTTCAGACTTTTGAATTTCTACCAGTTTGAACACTTTGTTAACTTTTTCTGAAATCACATTCTGAATTGGGAATTCAACATCTGAGAATAATTTGTCCGATCCAATCATGGTATACAACAATCCTATTGAATCATCATTCGTATCTTTCTCATATCTTGAATTTTTAATATACCTTTCATGAAAACTTCCCTCATTTTCATCTTGTGAGTCAGACTTATCTGTTCTGGTAGACTCCTCTGACAAAACACTTTCAATAACCATACCTACCACATCTGAATCACTGAGATCATCAGATTTGGTGTAAGTCACATCGATGTTGTCGGGTAATTGTTCAACCATGTTTATAGTTTTTTCCACCTTTTCGCCATCATAGAATGTATAATTATCCTCCAACGGTGGTGGAACTTGATGGTATTCTGACTCAATTCCCTTTTTGTTCTTTTCATACTCTTTCCCATCGGGTGTGATGTTGAAAATTCATTCCAAAATATATGATGAAGCATGATAACTTTGAAATTTAACAATTTCATCAATGTAATTATTTACAACTATTTGCTTTCCTTTATATCTGGCTTCAAGAAAACTATTTATTTCTTGACAAGCTGGCGATCTATTATCCAGACTTGTAACTTTACTCGTCAAAATCTCATAAGCTTCTTTTACCGTGTGATATGACAATTTCATTAAATCATATTCTTTTTGCAACTCTTGAATAATTTTATCTTTTGGAACACATTCTTTGCAAACTTCTGAACATTTTTCATTTAAAATTTTGTTTTCTTTTACAAGATCATCACATTTTTGTGTCAGTTTTTCATTTTCTTGTTTCAAAAACTTTTCATTTTCAAACATTTCATCACATTTTTCTTTGAAAATCTTTCCTATTTTAGTAATCTCAATGTTTCTGGATCTTAGATTTTCATTTTTTTCAGTACAAGCTTTGCACGTTTCCATGCACTTCTTGCACTGATCAATTTTATTTAACAATTCAGAAGATTCAGATTGAACTTTTACCTCAGCATTAGGCACTGTGGCTTTTTCTGCCTTATGGCTTTCCTCAACCTTCTGCTATTTTCCTGCAACAGCTTCCTTTGCCATCTCATCGGCTTTCTTCACTTGCTGTTCTCCCGTAACAGCTTCATCAACCCGTTTCTCTTTCTTGATCTCTTTGACTAACTTCTCACTCTCAACCACAATCTCCTCAACTGTCTTCTTCTTCTTTTTCTTCAAGCATGCATAAATCACCTTGTATATTTCTTCTTTAACCTTTTCTCTATAACCTTCGATCTCTCTAATCCCTTGAAGCCAAACACTTTCAGTTGGTATAACAACAACTAGTGCTTCAAAATCAACCTCATCTGGATCCACTGTCGGATTACCTTTTTGATCAACATAACATTCATACTCAGAATCCCATCTTCTTGCCCATCTTGCTTCTTTATAAGCATCACACATACTATGCAAATAACCTCGTGCCTCTTTTTCTTCTCGACTCTCAGTAACCAACACCCTTTCGTTCATGATTGACATCTTCAAATTACGCCTTGATTATTACCTTGATTATCGCACCTTGTATTTTCTGAATTTATACCTGCAATCAGATAAGGCAAACGTTTAAGCGAGGATTTTAAAAATGAACACTTAAACCTCTTGGAGCGTGCGAATGATTGACAACGATGAATTCACGAGAGTGTGTATGAACTTCACGCAGAAAATGACCCGTTTCAAATGGTCTCGTTTTAGACTTCACAAGCTTTTCGGATGAACCAATGAGCTTACAAAAACCTCAAGTCAACGGATGAAAAACTATGTCCCAGATGGAATATTGTTTAGTCCTCGGATGGGCTTGTATAAAATTTGTTTGAATGGATCTAACACCAAGTGGATGGACTTTTGATATTATGTTGGGCCCAGATGAACACAGCTCCTGATGGGCTCAATTAACAAATGGCCCTTTGACTTTCACTTAGCGAATGATCTGTTAACAGTTTCCGGATGAACTTTTGATAAATCTTCGAATGAGCTTTATCTAATGTGTTAGCGGATGTACTCTTCTTGAGAATTGTGAACAGATCACGTGATATCTACTGTCACAAATCACAAAACATAAAGCTAAATGGGCCACAAAATATTGTAGATATACTCGAACCAAACAAGCAGCTTTTCATTAATTGTATTTGATTTTATTGAACCCCACAAAAACTTTTCACATGCACTCTTTAATTCGTTTCACATGCACACATTACTGAATAAAAAAGATTTGAAATTAATTGGACCAATTCTTTTATGATTTAATGGACCGCTGAACTTTTGATTGAATTACAATTGGGCCGCCTCTATTACTTTTCTGGAAAGAATGAAAATTGTGTCCGGATGTACTATTGTTTTCTTTGAATGGACTTATGTTATATCAACGTCCGGATGGACACAAGTATAATGTCTGGATGAGCTTTTATGGCTCCATTCGAGCGGATGGGGGGAGGGGGGGGGGTATATGCGACGAATGGACAACTTCTCACACTATATTAAGTCCGGATGGACTTTTTAGAGAGCGAATGGACACCTCAAACCTTCATCCGAGCGGATGGAGTATTATATTGGTTCGGATGGGCGATTTTAATTGATATGGATGTGGAAACTGGTCTGGATGGAGGTCCGGATGGACTAGTTCATGCCATCCGTCTGGATGGACACCCGGATGAACAGACACAGCAGCAAAAAGTCATTTTTCGGACCAAAAATCTTCGATTTGAACCCTTCTTACTTTGAATTTTGTTATGAAAATTTGTAGGATTTAAAAACACATGTTTGCGCAAAACATATAAAAAATTCTGTAATTTTTAACCGTAAAATCATTGTTAATTTTGACCTTTTGGTTCCAAAAATGAGAAAAAGAGAAGATGTATAAGAAATGATGAATTTGATGTGAAAACCACTCTGAATCTGATGAAATCAAGTAGATTCTTGTAGACTTGATCTATGCAATCGATCTCCCACTCTGATACCACTTGTAAATGCGTTGTAGGATCATGTTTGACTCCCGAACGATTGTGAATGACATGTACGACGTGCGGAATCGTTCACGTGTGTGGACCGAACACAAGAACTAATTAACCGAGTTCTATTAAGATATGACAAAGTTTTACACCTTGAATCACCACCTTTTGCTTCTTTCTCTCTCTAGAATCCAAGAGCTCTCTAAATGTAGCAAATAACAAAAGTTCTAAAATAAACACAAAACTCCTATATATAGGGCTCTAATAAGGATGGTTTCCTTATTTACAAAATTGCCATTGCCCTATATTTAACAATATAAAACCTTGTCTTTGTGACACTTGTGCTCTATAAACACTGTACAATGTAGAAAAATATCAATTATCAATGAAACAATGTGTTTTGATCTCAATATTTGTGTATTTGTGTTTGACAATTTCACGTTTTGATTCTAGTTAGATTTTAAGATTTAAATCACTTTCAAGAAAGTTATACGCAAACTGTTACGTAAACGTAGTCAGTTTAACGCAAAAAACACTCCGGAACAGTGACATAAGCTTAACATACCTTAAATAACCTTTACATAACTTAGAAATAAGTTTTGAAGGGTTTGCTGTGTCAAAAACAAGTTTATTCGATCACATGGACTATTTGCGACAAACTGCAAAAGTCTGCCAATTCGTATAGCAACGTACACTCCGAAGCAAGATCATAAGCTAAAACTACCCTAAATTCCCTTAACATAGCTTAGAAATAAGTTTTGAGGGGTTCGGTATGCAAAAATACGCTTATTTGATCACAGGGACTAAAAGCATCAAAACTGCGAAAGTATGCATATACGTGCATATCTTGCGTTCTGACCATATCCGGACATCCAAAAATTTTTTTAATCGTTAAAATAATATATTTTAGTGGTGGGAATGCAAAAATACCATTCGTTTCGCAATTAGGGTAATTTTCGCGTTCGTTACGATTCCGTCGTAATTAACCGAAAACCGCAACCGTACAGCCAAATGAACCGACATCCGTGACATTTTGGAGCATAATTCAAGTAATATATACTTTAACTTCATCATGGATCTTGAAAATGGGCTTTACGGGTGTTAGAAGTGCCAAAAGGCAACAAACCAAGCTCAGGGACTAAACCTGCCAAAATTCAAAAGTTACTAGTTTCCTATAAATAGCAAGGCATTTCCACACTTTCAACTTTCTCATCTTCATTTTCTTCTCACATCTGCTCTATTGAGGCTACCACACTTGGTTGGAGGCCTCAAATATGAGTTTTCTTAGTTATCTTTCCAAGCTTAGGACTCTTGTAAGTGTTCTTTCTTGCTTGTTTATTTATTTCAAGCAAGAAAGTCAAACATTGTTTGACTTTCAGGTTTGACCATGATTTGGTCAAGACAAAGTTCGTTTGAGCTTTGCAACGTGATCGTAATCACGATGGTTATAGTCCCTTGCGACTAAACCTACTGATTACCACGTTGATTAGTCGAAGTGACGAGTCAAAGTTTCGGTCAAAATGCACGATTATGTGCATTTTGAGATGAAACTATTTTTGGGTATCAAAACACTTTGTTTTGATATCAAAACAGTTTTTCTAACTTAGTTAAACATGTTTTAACATGTTTAACTCGTCACTTTTAGTTTAGTGCTTGTTTAGGGTCGTAAGTCAAGCGGTCTAAACAACCGCTTAGACTTTCGAACCCGACCCGTTTGGTCGATCATTAGGATCCGACCAAACATATTTTGTGACCATAGTTGAATAGGGAATAACCTTCCAAGGTTATACCTTATGGTTACTTAGTTTGAGTAGTTGTATGATAGGTAGTTTATATGCCTTAGGAAAATGACCAAAATGCTCTTTTCATGCATAATTTGAATTTAAGCCTATGTAACTTAAATTTTGACGCTTAAAATGATTATGCAACATAATTAAACATGTGTAGGCATATAATACTTGTCGTAGGACTAGTTAGGCTATTGGAATTCGCTTTTGCGCAAATGACGTGTTAAAGTAGCATAAACTACCTTAACAGAATGTAGGCTTGTTTAAACCATATCATATGAGTTCCAACACTCATTTGGTTTACGAGACCTCATTCTACCCGATCTTCCGATTTAGGTGCCAATTTATTAACATAGTGATCCGATACTAGGTGCCACTTGATTCCTTGATTGCTCGAGCTTGTTAGTTCACTTAATCGAGGATACCTTGCAATCTCAAGTGAGTACATAGTTCCCCTATTTTACTGCTTTCAATTGTTTTGTGGTGATTCATATGTGCTAAACGATTTCGAGTTTTCAAAACAAATACTATGGTTTATATTAAACACAACGTTTTCAATAATGTGGACGAACTTGTTGGTACGTTAATACATAACACGAATGACATTCATTAGCTTTGGCCAAGCCGACCAGTAGTATGTTATGGTATCATAGGGTCTGACAAATCCCGTTATCGGACTATCGCCATGGTTATGTGTGGGGTAATGTGGGTAACGACAGAACCTGATGAATTTTAACAAAGCCTTTGGTTGTTTGTTAATACGATTGAACGATGAATGAGTCAGAACACATGTTTGAACGTATTCAACGAGACGGCCAAAAGTTAGTTTTCACAATTAAAACATGAACGAGTTGAACGATTTAAACAATTTGAACGATTAGAACGATTAGAACAATTTGAACGATTTGAACGATTGAACGATGATTTATAACATGAACGATTTGAACGATTGGGTTTTGATAACACAAACGATTGATAACACAAACGAATCAAACGATTTTGAACAATTTTGGACGAATGTTTTCAAACGATTACACGCAACGATGTTTACTAAATGATATAAACCATACGAGTTTTATTACAAGATCGATTTACAATTTGGTTTACAAAAACAAATGTTTTAGTCAAGATTCATGGCAACGAGGTTTTCACAAACATATAACCAACTTGTTTTAGTTGGTTAATCATATTGCAGTACTAAACACTTTTCAGCACAAGGTTTTAAATTATTGACTCTAATAGTCGTACGAGGTATTGCAACATGTATACAAGCCATGAATTTGACATACTCACAAAACCTACGTGCTCGCCGACATTTTTATGCTGACTTATTTTTCACATATGTTTTAGGTGCTGTTGTTTTTGATGCATGCTCACATAGGATCGGACGAGGCCTTAGTGACTTATTAACAATGAAAGACAATATGTTTGCGTTTTGTTTTAATTTCAAGACAATGTAATAAACTTAATACAATAAAACGAAACTTCAATCCATGTGTTGTGAAACAATGATTCTGTTACGACACTCCCCGACGTTTCTTCCGTGGTTTTGTTGTTTTAACGTGGTCGGGGTGTGACAGAAGAGTTGGTATCAGAGCTCATGGTTATAGGGAATTAGGTTAGTAGTAATGCTTTGATCTAGACTACAACTTTCCCTAGGACCCTAACACAAGTTATCTTGTGTTTAGATCTTAAAACAATACTGTCATCTATCTTTAGGTGACAACCACAACAAGAACACAAATTACAAATCCATTTTGAAAATCAATCATCTATTCTTAGATGATTTGTTTTAAGGCTTCAAGCCTTCAAGTTTTCAAATCTCATCAAAGTTTGGGTCTTATAATGTGAACACGTGCAATCTGGAAGGGTGGGTGCCTATACCTCGAGTCATTCTTATAGGCTAAAGCATGTCTTCACGATACATTATTATGACCCATTTACTTTGATAAGTCACTGTGTGTCGTTTGTTTGTTCGAGGTAACGAACAAATGATCGCCTTCCTTATGTTACGTCAATGTTTTCAATACCTCTTTTATTTATCCAATTGTCAGTCTCACTCATTTCTCATGTTTCCTTTTTCTTTTTAGAATATGCCACCTTGACGCGATCAAACACAGGATGCTGCACTCGCAGCCCTAGTCGCTCAGCAGATTGCTGCTGTGATTCCGAACCTTATCACTCAGATCAATCAAGCAAATAACAATAACAACAATAACAATGCTCAGTGCAGATTTAAAATGTTCAATTCGGCTAAACCACTGAAATATTCTGGGTCTCAAGGAACAACTATGCTCCTACAATGGTTCGAGAATCTGGAAAGCACATTTAGACATGTTCAATGTCTGAATGAGCGAAAGGTCGAGTTCACATCTAGTGTTTTCGAGAAACGTGCTTTAACATGGTGGAACGGTGTGATGAAAGATAGGGGTGCCGATGTGGCTATGACACAGACTTGGGAAGAGGTCCGGGCTCTCATGATGAGGGAGTTCTGCCCCCGACACGAAATAAGGGCTTTGGAATGTGAGTTTGATGATCTTAAATAAGATGGGGGAGAACACTGCGCTTATACGGATTGTTATGAGGAGCTGAGTTTACTGTGTCCTACTATGGTTACCCCGTTGGATAAAGAGATTGAGAGGTATATTGATGGTTTGCCTGACCCTGTACAAGATATTGTTACTGGTAGTAACCCTACCACTGTTCGCCAGGCCATCGAGTTGGCTGCAACCCTGACTGAGTCACAAGCTAGGAAGGGAAAACTAACCCACAAGGGTGACAAGAAACAGTCAGCCACTCAAGACAAGGGAAAAGACAAGAAGAAAGCAGAGATCAAAAAGGTCAAGGAAGCGCAAGGCTTCCCAGAATTTTGCTGTTACCGCACAACCCAATCAGAACACACAGAACCAACCAGCGCAACCTCCTGTGAGGAAGCCATATACTGGTACTACACCTTACTGTAATCGGCACAATGGTCATTATTCAGTTCAATCAATATGTCGACAGTGTACATCATGTGGGAGACTTGGCCACACGGCCAACATTTGTCGAGTTGTTCCTAACCAAGCTGCACAGAACCCGGCTCAACTTCTAGGAAACACTGCTAGCCCTCCATTCCCACCTGGTTCATGTTTTAACTGCGGAGAAATGGGTCACTTCAGGAACAACTGCCCGAAACTTGTGAACGCAAATGCCAACACCGCTCGTGGACGAGCGTACAACATAAATGCTAACGAGGCCCATGCTGATAACGAAGTTGTTAACGGTACGTTCCTTGTTAACCATCAACCTGCATCTGTTCTTTTTTATTCTGGTGCAGATAGAATTTTTGTATCGTTAGCATTTGAGCCTTTACTTGCGATTCCTAGAACTAAACTAGGTAAGCCCTTATCTTTCGAGATTGCTACTGGTGAACCTCTTGCGCTCGATTTCGTCATTCGTGATTGTTAATTGAACCTTGATAACCATCTTTTTCCTATTGACCTCACCCCAATGCAACTTGGAAGTTTCGATATTATTGTAGGGATGGATTGGTTAAGTAAACATCATGCCGAGGTGGTTTGTTTTGATAAGATTGTTCGTATTCCTCTCTCGTCTGATGAAGTCTTAGAAGTTCGTGGCGAGAAACCTTCGAATGGTCTAAAACTCATGTCGTGTACTAAAGCCCAAAAATACACACGAGAGAATTATGTGGCCTTTCTAGCACATGTTGTGGAGGAGAAAGGCAAGAGCAAGTGTATTCAAGATATTCCTATTGTTCGAGATTATCCAGAGGTGTTTCCTGATGAACTGCCTGGTTTACCTCCAGTTCGTCAAGTCGAGTTTCATATTGATCTTGCACCTAATGCTAACCCGTTTACTAAAGCACCTTATCATCTTGCACCGTCTGAGATGCAAGAATTGTCAAAACAGGAGTTATCTAACAAAGGATTCATCCGTCCGAGTTATTCACCTTGGGGTGCTCCAGTCCTGTTTGTGAAAAAGAAAGATGGATCTTTCCGCATGTGTATCGATTATCGTGAGCTCAATAAGCTCACCATCAAGAATCGATATCCCCTACTACGAATTGATGATCTCTTTGATCAGCTGTAAGGTGCTACATGTTTTTCAAGGATCGATTTGCGTTTTGGGTATCATCAGCTTCGGGTATTCGAAGAAGATATTCCCAAAACAGCTTTCCACACGAGATATGGTCATTACGAGTTCACTGTCATGCCTTTTGGTTTGACGAATGCTCCACCTGTCTTCATGGACTTAATGAATAGGGTTTGTAAACCTTAATTAGACAAGTTCATCATTGTTTTCATTGACGATATTCTTATTTATTCGAAGTCTCAAGCCGATCACGAACAACGCCTTCGTCAGACAATGGAACTCCTAAAGAAGGAACAACTCTTTGCTAAATTCTCCAAGTGTGAATTTTGGCTTAAGGAAGTATAGTTTTTTGGATATATTGTCAACGAGCAGGGTATTCATGTGGATCATTCCAAAATCGCAGCTATTAAGGATTGGAACACACCTACTACTCCTACAGAAGTTCGCTCTTTTCTTGGTCTTTCTGGATACTATCGTCGATTTATTGCGAACTTCTCAAAGATCGCGGTTCCTCTCACTTCTTTGACTCAGAAGAAAAAGCCTTTCGAGTGGGGACCTAAACAAGAGGAAGCTTTCCAAACACTAAAACAAAAACTCTGTGATGATCCTGTCTTATCTTTACCTGATGGCAACGATGATTTCGTTGTCTATTGTGACGCATCGAATCTAGGCCTTGGTTGTGTTCTCATGCAATGAGGTAAACTCATAGCTTATGCGTCGAGACAATTGAAAATACACGAGAAGAACTACACAACTCATGATCTTGAGTTAGGCGCTGTGGTTTTTGCTCTCAAAATTTGGAGACTGTGACAACTCGTAATTTCGAGGTTCGAACCGTTCTTTTTCGTATTTATAGATCGAACCTTTTACTTATTCTAGTTGACGAGTTAATTTTATTTAACTAAATTATATTTTAAGTTCATACTATTCAAGCGATTAACTAGAAACTAAATCCTTATCCTTTTGAAACTGACTCGATCCGTAGCCCATGGCTCACTTGTCGAATCAACCCACTCATATAACCCGAAACTTATGAGTCCCGAACTAGAGCATGATAATTATATTCTTATTATTAGTTGATTTATGATATTCTTTAAAAAAAGAAGGAAATATATATATATATAGGGTAAGGTTCATGCGAGAACCACCCTTATTGCGAGAACCGCGAGAACCAATGTGAACACAAAATAAAATCTAAAAAAAAAATCAAAAAAGCACTCAAAAATTGTTTTTATTTTTTTTAATATTTTTTTAAAAAAAATCGCTATATTTCGTTACCATAAAACTGTTACTCGAATTTTTTTTTTGAATTTTTTTTATTAACAAAATATAGCGATTTTTTTCAAAAAAAATAGTAAAAAAAAAAATAAAAATTTTGGGTGTTTTTTAGATTTTTTTATGAATTACTGTTTGTGTTCACACTGGTTCTCGCGGTTCTCACGGTTCTCGCAATAAAGGATGGTTCCTAACGGATCTTTGTCCTATATATATATATATATATATATATATATATATATAAGATATAATATATTAATAAACGTGAACAACAACTTTGTAATTTTTAACAACATTTATCTTTCAATCTCTTTGTCTTTGTAAACAGCCAGTTACGGCATTATGTTCCAAGCCAAATTCCTTTTGCTTCCTTGCTTTTGATCAGCCCAAGCCCCATCCTTTCGGCCCAAGGCATGCACAAACCGCCCAACATCAGTTATCATATTTAGTTACATATTTGCATGTTCTCATAACTTGTTAATCCACAAACCCTAAATCTACAAACGTGGTTCCTGCATCTCTCCCTCCCTCTCTTACTACGATAAAAAATAAAAAGAAAATAGGAACCTACGGACGTCAAGCGATCTCGTCTTCAAGGTGAATCGAATTCCCGCATCACTAGGTCGTTCTCGGTCGGGTCATCCATGCTTTGGTTCGGGTTTTTAACTTCAGGTGGCTCGGAGGCGGCTGAAACGACGACACCATGGAGCGATGATGAAGAACGGCGGCAAATAACGGCCTCCGACACCCCGATTCCGGCTGCAACGGTGGCAATGCCTCCTCATCTCAATGTCTCTCTATCAGTGTATGTTCATTTCAGATCGATCGCATTCTTTGTAAATTCTGATTTTTGTTTTCATGAAAGTATAGATACGTGGTGACTAACTGTTAGTATGGACTATATATGTTTGATGATTGGTTGATTTACTAATTTGAGGTTTTTCATAAAACATACATGCTGTGATTGTATTAAAGATTTGGAGTTGAATGTTGGTGATTGTGCATACCTTAGTGATTAGATAACTTTAATGGATGATATAGTGTATAAGGCTTAGGAATATGTTTTTAAAGAGGATGACCATTTTGATACATAAATACACTTGTTAAACTGTCTTGATTGTCTTTTTGTGACTTCTAGGATTGAGCTGAATATTTGTAACAGTTTGTAAAGATAGAGTTAAAAGAATATTTAGAAATGACAAGCATCAACTGGTTGTTGTTTTGATCTCGGCCATGTTCATATTATAGACAAGATTCGGATATTCGAATTTTTGAATAATAGGGTGCTTGATGAGTATTAACGAAATGATAAAACATGATGCTAATAAGCCACACACTTACAACTTTACCACGCAGTTAAAATGGACCATACACTAATTAGTGATCGCACACTCTTGTAGTACAAGCATCTATTGAACATAGTACAAACCATAATAGCATGACCGCACACTTGAAAAAGGACCGCACACCCATGACCGCACATTCGACCCTATGTCGCATACTTTTATTCGGGCCGCACACTTCTATTGGGCCGTTAGAAGTATTGGGCCGCACACTTTGAATGGACTAACCTTATAGTTGAACCGTACACTACATTCTAGACCACACACTAATATGTAAAGTGATTGGTCTGTTCGTATATTGATCAGTTGTTGGGCTATTATATGAATAAACATGATGAAGTATAATATTTACTAGAATTATGTGCATGAATACGTAAACACTTGTATTCACATCTGATTTAATTTCGGTAACCATAATAGGACGTGGTTGACCAACCTAACACAAGTAAAATACATGCCGAGCAAAGCAAAGGTGAGTTCACACTCTTAAGGCATGGGATTCCCGGTGGGTTGGGAATGGGATTAAGAAGCTAAGATGAAACCTGTATATTCACCACTAATAGACTACATTTAATCCTGTGTATTCTCGGATTGGGAAGAATACGTACCTCCGTCCTCGGATTGGGAAGGACGCCTACACTAAACCTGCGTATTCTCGGATTGGGAAGAATACGTACCTCCGTCCTCGGATTGGGAAGGACGCCTACACTAAACCTGCGTATTCTCGGATTGGGAAGAATACGTACCTCCGTCCTCGGTTTGGGAAGGACGCCTAGATTTAACCTGCGTATTCTCGGTTGGGTAGAATACGTACCTCCGTCCTCGGTTGGGAAGGACGCCAATATATATAACTAGTCTAGTGGTTTACAACATGGGGTAGCCCCCACTGGTTATGGTTTGGGAAACAGGGAACTGATAAACAATTGGTTTTCGAATGAACTTATGATTTTTGGAACAACTTTAAAACGGACAACAAACTGTGAACTCGCTCAACTTTGTTGTTGATTCATTGTTACATGTCTTGCAGGTCTTTAGGTGTATATTGTTGGAACTTGCTGTCTGGGAGGCTGGAGTGGTCATGGGTCAAGATACATGGAAATGAGAGACGAATCTAATGGCTTTAACACACTTGGTTTATGAATTTCTTAACTAATGTATTATGCTTCCGCTGAACGTTAGATAATGTTTTGTAACACGCCTATCAATAATAAATGAAAGTTTTATTTAATTATATTTATGAGTTCAATATGATTGGTGGCTTGGATCCTGGTACGTCACATGCCTCACGGTGATTCCGCATGTGGTAATTTGGGGGTGTGACAGATTGGTATCAGAGCCATTGGTTATAGTGAACTTGGTTTTAAAAAGGGGAAAACATTTTTGTAAAACCAGACTATAACCGAACAGTTCTGAAAACGTGAATACGACCATGACACTTAGCTCCAGACTGCAAGGTTCGTCTCTCGTATACTCATTGAACTGCATAACTAGTGAACACTTACATATGATATTGCATGTGATTGCACGTTTAGCACAACAGTATGAATTCACGTATTACTTGTATGTGTTATGTGACTGATAGGGTGGTATTCCCCAAACATTCATGACTTACACTTCATGATGCTGTTTGTTTGCTATTCGAGTTAGAGGAACCATTTGACATGAGTTAAGAGGAGCTGAGGTGTGCATGCAACTCACAATGTTATTATGGGTGCACACATAATAATAATGTGGGGTTCATGCAAGTCCCACTGAGGCTTAACAAGTGAAAAAGGGGTTCCGTTCCGTTATTTGATAGATGTGAAACGTAATAAACTTATAGGGGTCATGGCAGTGATTGTTCCCTACTCGAACGTGAACTTTTCATTCCTCTCTGGATCCTTTCGAATCTCGATGCTATCGAGTATTAACTGAACACCCATCTGAACACCTAGCGAACCGTGTAGAATGTTAAGTGCTTATACGAACGTCCCTGGGTTGGATGTCGCAGCATCGAATGATTGATCGATACCTTTCTTACTTCCCTTCGTTTGTTGGAACTCATGTATTGACGTCTTAAATCCCGAAGTGTGATCACTTCTGCAATACTCTCATAATAGACCGTGTATTACTCAAACAACTTGTAACATCGATGGACAGGAGGATGAGCGTAGTACTTTACCGACCTCAGTACTTTGACGACCCTGATTACCGGCAACGAGCACCAGCGAATTGGCCCCAAATGAATCCTTAACCCTTGTCAGCGACTCATGGGAGTCAACTGTTACGAACCAATCGGGACATAAGCAATGACAATCGGCTATAACGTGGAATGTGTAACTGCCAGCACAGTGAGTAGCGCCCTAGGACGTGGCTCAGAATGTGAAAAGATGGACTTTGATGGTGAAGAATCGTAGGGCTTCGTTTCGAGCAACGACATTGGGAGCAGCAGTCACAGCAACAACAAGGTATTCGTAACCCTAGCCGGCAGTATGGGAAATAAAGGTGCCTACAACATGGATTGGTCGTGGTTAAATTAAGAGGACACGACCAAAGGAACAACGACAGTACTTGAAATCCTTGTAATGAAAACGGCAACATTGGAAATGATGCTCATGGAAGGGCATTTAGGGTTGACGTGGGCGACGCCAGGATGGTGGCAAATTGGAAGCTGGTACGGGTAGCTAATCGCTTCGTCTCTGTCCTGTTTAATCCTGATGCTTCTCGAAAGGCTGATGGTAAGTCATTCGAAGCATCATATGTTTGTAGGGACGCAAATTCAACCGTGAGGGACAAGTTTACAACATCGATCTTCCTTCTACTATCCCCGATGGTGTTGATGCAGTAGTTGGTATGGGTTGGTTAACCAGACATCACGCAGTTATACCCTGTGAAGGGAAAGTTGTCATCTGTCATAAAGTATCCGAGTGGTGCAGAGGTTAACATCAATTCAGCGGTGAAGGCCAGAAGTGTCCACGGAAGGATTACCCTACCATGATAGCACTCGTTACTGATGTCAAGGCTAAGGAAAAGAGGATCGAGGATCCACCAATTGTTCGTGATTTCTCCCTAAGTGCTACCAGAAGAACTATCAGGTTTACCTTCACATCGTCAGGTGGAATATCAGACCGGTATCATGTCAGAAGCAGCCCTTGTTACTAGTATTTCCTATTTTGTCTTACACCAGGAAGGTTGCAGGAACTGCCTAATCAACTTCAGGAACTATTGGACATGGGTTTTATCAGATCTAGTTTTTCGCTTTGGGGAGCCCAGTAATACCAGTAAAGATAAGCCTTTTTGTATGTGTACCGATTATTGAGAACCTAACAAGGTGACAGTTAGGAACCGCTTGTTTCGACTATGTATTGGCAACTTGTTGACCAGCTGCGAGGATCAAGCCCCATTCGAGGATTGGCTAGGGAACGAACTATCATCAGATGGAACTCCAAGAGGAGAATGCTCTTAGAACAGCATATCGAACGCAATGCAGCCATTTCAACTTTATACATCATGATCATTGAGTTGATCAACACACCAACAGCTTCAGGGATCGCATGAATCGACCGTATTTGTTGACAAGGTTCTGAATCATGACCAGGAGAAAAGAACACCACGGGTGGCATATGTATCCTATCTCAGCGCTTCTGTGGGAGGAGCCATTGCGTGCGAAGTCTTGTTAAATGTAATTTCGGGGTTCGAGAGGTACCTTTTGGACATATAATCAGCGAAGTGGGAATGCCCATGGATCTTGCTAAGATCCGTCTTTGTTGGAAACGGATCGACACCAAAGAGTCCTTCGAGGATACAGCAATTTCTTGGTCTTGCTTGATGCTATCGCAGATAAATCACAGGATTTTCGAAGGTCGCGCAACTTAAATCTCTCTAGCACAGCAGGGTGCTGTGTTCGTGAAAGACAGAATAGGAGGACGTCTTTTCAGCTTTCGAATCCCAACTCTGCAATGCACTGAGCATCGTCTTTAGCAGAGGGTGCGGGTGATTCAGTGGTATATCCTTATGGTTCGAATCAGAGTCCCAGTTACACGTCGACGCAACACAAGAGAGTGATGACTTGCGTAATAGAGTTACCAGAGGAACTGCACGACACAACCGGCAGTGGAAACCGTGGTCTTTGGATTTACTTGGAGGCATTACTTGGACGATACCAGATGCGTTATTTAGACCGATTACAAGGGCCTCCCGTGTACCTTGGCTTCGATAGAGCTAAATCAGCTAATGGCATCGCTGGAGGGAACTTTTGGATGATTGCAACTATGAAACCTGAATGTGCGTGAGCTTTGCAGCTCACTATCGACTCTAACTTACCTGATCTGACTCGCTCTGTTCAAACTGGAGAACTGAAGGAAGAGGATTTTCAAGTTGAACCCATGCGGGGCATGGAGAAGCAAACTTGGCAGGTCGGACGATATTCGCTACCTCATGGAACGAGTGTAGATCTCATTATACAGTAACTGTAGAAAATTTATGTTGAGCAAAGCAACAGCCTTGATATTCTAGTCGTCTGGGGTCTTGATGAGAGGCATTAAGATTTATAAACCTTGTACTGGTAATCGGGCATGAAGGCCCACCTAGCTAGGTATGGGAACGATGTTTGACTTGTGGGAAAGTCTAGGTGAAGTGTTGGCAACCAGAAACACTTATATGGAAAGCGAAAACAAACTGCCATGGATTTGGTTGCTAGTCTACTTACGACTCGAAACAGAAACAATATCACCTGGATGATCAAGGAATGGATAAGTTTTCTACACTTGCAGTCATCTACCTGAAAGAAGTGGTTGCTAGGCATGGGGTGCCAACCTCCATCATTTCTGATCGTGACTCACGTTTTATATCTGAATTATGGCAAGCGATGCACAAGTCCTTTGGCTCTCGATTAGACATGAGCACGGCGTATCACCCACAGACGAATGGGCAGACTAAACGCACCATCCAAACTCTTGAAGACATGCTTCGAGCATGTGTAATCGACTTTGGTAACGGTTGGGAGCGGCATCTACCTTTAGTGGAGTTTTCGTATAGCAACAGTTACCACACCAACATCCAGGCTGCTCCTTTCTAGGAATTGTACGGACGGAAGTGCCGATCACCCCTTTGTTGGGCAGAAGTTGGAAACAGCCGAATCACTGGCCCAGACTCATCGTAGACACAATAGAGGAGATTGCGTATGGAACCACTCGAGTTCTAGGTTGGGAATCGAGTACTACTTAAAGTCTCACCTTGGGAAGGTGTAGTTAGAGACAAACTCAACCCGTGATATGTTGCACCTTTCGAAACCACAGAGTGAATTGGCAAGATGGCCTACAGATTGAATCTACCTGAGGAACTCAGTGGAGTTCACAACGTATTCAATGTGTCAAATCTGAAAAGTGTCTGTCAGATGAAAACTCATAGTTCCTTTCAAGGAGCTCACCATCGACGATCAGTTGTGATTTATCGAAGAACCAGTGGAAATCTTGGACCGGGCGGTCAAGATTCTCAAACGCCTCAGTATACCTATTGTTCGAGTTCGTTGGAACTCCCGTCTTGGCCCAGAGTTTGCCTGGGAACGAGAAGACCAAATGAAACACAAATATCCCCAGTTGTTCGAGAACAATGAAACCACTACTGAGGCAGAAGCCATTGCGAAATTTCGGAACGAAATTCCAAACCAACGGGGGGATGATATGAGACCGCAGGAAAACGCACAACATAACTAGCTTCTCCAGTGACTATGTGCTAAATTTCAGGACGGAATTTCTTTCAACTTGGGGATGATGTGACAACTCGTAATTTCGAGGTTCGAACCGTTCTTTTTCGTATTTATAGATCGAACCTTTTACTTATTCTAGTTGACGAGTTAATTTTATTTAACTAAATTATATTTTAAGTTCATACTATTCAAGCGATTAACTAGAAACTAAATCCTTATCCTTTTGAAACTGACTCGAACCGTAGCCCATGCCTCATTTGTCGAATCAACCTACTCATATAACCCGAAACTTATGAGTCCCGAACTAGAGCATGATCATTATATTCTTATTATTAGTTGATTTATGATATTCTTTAAAAAAAGAAAGAATATATATATATATATAAGATATAATATATAATATATTAATAAACGTGAACTACAACTTTGTAATTTTGAACAACATTTATCTTTCAATCTCTTTGTCTTTGTAAACAGCCAGTTACGGCATTATGTTCCAAGCCAAATTCCTTTTACTTCCTTGCTTTTGATCAGCCCAAGCCCCATCCTTTCCGCCCAAGGCATGCACAAACTGCCCAACATCAGTTATCGTATTTAGTTACATATTTGCATATTCTCATAACTTGTTAATCTACAAACCCTAAATCTACAAACGTGGTTCCTGCATCTCTCCCTCCCTCTCTTACTACGATCAAACATAAAAAGAAAACAGGAGCCTACGGACGTCAAGCGATCTCGGCTTCAAGGTGAATCGAATTCCCGCATCACTAGGTCATTCTCGGTCGGGTCATCCACGCTTTGGTTCAGGTTTTTAACTTCAGGTGGCTCGGAGGTGGCTGAAACGACGACACCATGGAGCGACGATGAAGAACGGCGGCAAATGACGGCCTCCGACACCCCGATTCCGGCTGTAACGGTGGCAATGCCTCCTCATCTCAATGTCTCTCTATCAGTGTATGTTCATCTCGAATCGATTGCATTCTTAGTAAATTCTGATTTTTGTTTTCATGAAAGTATATATACGTGGTGACTAACTGTTAGTATGGACTATATATGTTTGATGATTGGTTGATTTACTAATTTGAGGTTTTTCATAAAACATACATGTTGTGATTGTATTAGAGATTTAGAGTTGAATGTTGGTGATTGTGCATACCTTAGTGATTAGATAACTTTAATGGATGATATAGTGTATAAGGCTTAGGAATATGTTTTTAAAGATGATGACCATTTTGATACATAAATACACTTGTTAAACTGTTTTGATTGTCTTTTTGTGACTTCTTGGATTGAGCTGAATATTTGTAACAGTTTGTAAAGATAGAGTTAAAAGAATATTTAGAAATGACAAGCATCAACTGGTTGTTGTTTTGATCTCGGCCATGTTCATATTATAGACAAGATTTGGATATTCGAATTTTTGAATAATAGGGTGCTTGATGAGTATTAACGAAATGATAAAACATGATGCTAATAAGCCACACACTTACAACTTTACCACGCAGTTAAAATGGACCATACACTAATTATTGATCGCACACTCTTGTAGTATAAGCATCTATTGCACATAGTACAAACCATAATAGCATTACCGCACACTTGAAAAAGGACCACACACGCATGACCGCACATTCGACCCTATGTCGCACACTTTTATTCGGGCCGCACACTTCTATTGGGCCGTTAGAAGTATTGGGCCGAACACTTTGAATGGACTAACTTTATAGTTGAACCGTACACTACATTCTGGACCACACACTAATATGTAATGTGATTGGTCTGTTCGTATATTGATCAGTTGTTGGGCTATTATATGAATAAACATGATGAAGTATAATATTTACTAGAATTATGTGCATGAATACGTAAACACTTGTATTCACATCTGATTTAAATTCGGTAACCATAATAGGACGTGGTTGACCAACCTAACACAAGTAAATTACATGCCGAGCAAAGCAAAGGTGAGTTCACACTCTTAAGGCATGGGATTCTCGGTGGGTTGGGAATGGGATTAAGAAGCTAAGATGAAACCTGTATATTCACCACTAATAGACTACATTTAATCCTGAGTATTCTCGGATTGGGAAGAATACGTACCTCCTTCCTCGGATTGGGAAGGATGCCTACACTAAACCTGCGTATTCTCGGATTGGGAAGAATACGTACCTCCGTCCTCGGATTGGGAAGGACGCCTACACTAAACCTGCGTATTCTCGGATTGGGAAGAATACGTACCTCCGTCCTCGGTTTGGGAAGGACGCCTAGATTTAACCTGCGTATTCTCAGTTGGGTAGAATACGCACATCCGTCCTCGGTTGGGAAGGAAGCCAATATATATAACCAGTCTAGTGGTTTACAACATGGGGTAGCCCCCACTGGTTAGGGTTTGGGAAACAGGGAACTGATAAACAATTGGTTTTCGAATGAACTTATGATTTTTGGAACAACTTTAAAACAGACAACCAACTGTGAACTCGCTCAACTTTGTTGTTGATTCGTTGTTACATGCCTTGCAGGTCTTTAGGTATATATTGTTGGAACTTGCTGTCTGGGAGGCTGGAGTGGTCATGGGTCAAGATACATGGAAATGCGAGACGAATCTAATGGCTTTAACACACTTGGTTTATGAATTTCTTAACTAATGTATTATGCTTTCGCTGAACGTTAGATAATGTTTTGTAACACGTCTATCAATAATAAATGAAAGTTTTATTTAATTATATTTCTGAGTTCAATATGATTGGTGGCTTGGATCCTGGTACGTCACATGCCTCGCGGTGATTCTGCATGTGGTAATTTGGGGGTGTGACAGAGACACAATCTCTATGGCACGAAATGTGTGGTTTTCACAGACCACAAAAGTCTCCAACACATTTTCAATCAAAAGGAGCTAAACATGAGATAATGACGCAGGGTAGAACTCTTGAACGATTACGATTGCGAGATTCGCTACCATCCTCGTAAGGCGAATGTCGTAGCTGTGTTACATGGTCCAATGTATCGTGATGCACTAAGTCAAAAGGAACGAGTCAAGCTTCACTTTGTTCGAATTCTATTCGATATCCAATCACGTGTCTCTCAAGCTCAATGTACTTGTGTTACACAAGACTTGATGGGTAAGGAATTACCACGTCAACTAGAGCTTAAACTCGAAATGAAAGACAATGGGTTACTTTATTTCAAGGATTGTTTGTGGATTCTGAAACAAGACAATCTTCGCACTTTGTGATGGACGAATCTCATAAGTCTCGTTATTGTATCCATCCTGGTGCTAACAAAATGTACAAGGATCTTCGTACTCAGTACTGGTGGCCTAGTATGAAGAAGGATGTTGCCTTGTATGTGTCTAAATGCCTAACTTGTCTCAAAGTCAAGGCTGAACATTGCAATAGATCTCGTCACTAAGTTACCGCGCACATCTAGAGGTCATGATGCCATTTGGGTAGTCATTGATCGTCTTACAAAATCAGCACACTTTTTGCCAATTCGCGAGGATCTATCTGCTGATAAACTCGCCAAGATTTATGTTGATGAGATTGTATCTCGACATAGTGTTCGTGCAATCTGCTATGGGAACCCAACTAAATCTGAGCACTACTTATCATCCCCAAATGGATGGACAATCCTACAGGATGATACAAACATTGGAGAATATGCTTAGAGCATGTGTGATAGACTTTGGTGGTAATTGGGATTCGCATCTACAGTTGATCGATTTCTCTTACAACAATATTTATCATGCTAGCATCAATATAGCACTGTTCGAAGATTTATACGGTTGAAAATGTCGTTCACCAGTCTGTTGGAATGAGATCGGTGAAGCTCAGCTTACTGGACTTGAACTCATTCTGGAAACAACAGACAAAGTCAAGAAAATTCGCGATAATCTTTTGACAGCTAGAAGCCGTCAAAAGAGTTATGTGGACAAGCGATGCAAGCCCTTGGAATTCAAGTCGGAGACCATGTCCTACTCAAGGTATCCTGTAAGGACTCTTAAAAATGACCCAAACCAACCTATAACTGAAAACCCGGACCCCCGAAACCCTAATCCATAACAAAATTAAAGAAATCAAGATTTTTGGTCTTTAGGCGGGCCGCGTAAAGAATAGGCAGACCCTTACGCGGGCCGCGTCAACTCCAAATTTGACTAGATAAGCATCCGGGCCACGTCACGCGTGGCAAGTCTACTGATGACACCGTAGCCCTAGTCTATGTCTAGCTGGCCCACGCGGGCCGCGTAAGGATCAAGAAGGGGCTCACGCGGGCCGCGTAAGACCCATATTTCAGCTATAAATAGCTTGGATCAGGAGCAGTTCCGTGGTGTCGAAAACAACTTTCAAAAACGAAGTTATACTGTTCGAAATCACAATTTCAATTAGAGGGGTGCTGCTATGATACAGGGTATTAACTCGATCGCTGCTACGATTCAATGTCCGATCGATTGAAACTATCCGATGGATGTTTAAGTGCTGTCCACATTAGGGCCATACTTTGTCATTAGTCGTGAATTCGACGGATGTTTAAGTATAGCACTTTGTCATTCGTTGTGAGGGTTTTAATCTCGTGAGTTATCGTAAATGCTGTATTAGTTACTGACCTAGTTCGTGTGCATTGTTATTTAAATTAGGTTACAAGGCTAATCAGTAGGCTAAACTCTGCCCGTTTAAATCTGCAATGTGAGTCATTCTCTTTTTATCAACAGTATTTTACAATACTCTAATCATTTTCAAAAGTTATAATTACAGGGATTAAGTCATGGTTATCTTGAATCACTGGCTAATTGGGGTATTGTGCACATTACTAATTTCTCACGGTTAGGTTAATAAATCCTAACAGTGATAATCATCACTACTTGGGGAAGGACCCAATA
The DNA here is from genome assembly GCA_030545235.1 of Helianthus tuberosus. Lineage (NCBI taxonomy): Eukaryota > Viridiplantae > Streptophyta > Magnoliopsida > Asterales > Asteraceae > Helianthus > Helianthus tuberosus. The sequence goes on along the minus strand of CM060417.1, from coordinate 54,308,732 downwards.
GTGGTATGACCATCGTCACCAGGTGACACGGCGCCAGATAAAAATAAGATAGAAGCCATTGTAATCGCTCTTATGCTGTAATTGATAACTAATGTGTCGTTTTACATACTTGAATGACTCGCCAGTATTTCCCCGCTGATAAAATATTTTTAAAACATGTTTCAGGCGACCTGCTGTAAATCAAGGAAAACGTGCTACGGAGTACTAACAAGCTTGAAGAGGTGGCTTAGTTAAAATAAATAAACATGTTTTATCAATCAGGGAATTTCCTAGTAAAATTCCTCTATTGTAAATTACGGGGTTTATCCCGAATTATGAAATAAAATAATTTGGCATTTTCAAGTTTTTAAAAGATCCTGTTAAATCTTCCACTGTCGCATCAATTAATAAATACCACGGGTTCCTGTCCCGCGGCTCCTGGCCGGGTCAAACCGGGGCTGGGGCCGTGACAGGAAAATGTGGTATCAGAGCCACTGATTTAAGCCAATTAAGTATTTAAGAATACTTAATTTTTCTAATTGCCATCCTATGATTATGTGATTCTATGTTGACTATCTGTTAATTTACAGTATGGGTAAGCAAAGAATTTCGGACATCTATCATAAATTAGATAGTTCACCGAAAGATATTGGAACTTCATCCCAATCAAATTCCTCAAGATACTCAGCAGATACTGAGGAAGGAATATTTGTTCGTAAGGCACAGTTTGAGAAACCACTTACCCCTAATAAAAGAAGTTGGATTATTAGAAAAAATCAAGAGAAAATAAAGAAGTCTCAACCAAAAGGAGGAATGATTAATGAGGAAACCCAAGAAATAGACAATAAACCACCATGGGAAGATGAGTTAGATGAACAATGGGCAAATCTCTACATGTTAGCCACTATAGTAGTAAATGCTAACTTATAGTTAAATCACCAAACCAGTACCAACACCTATGACACCTACGAGTCAGAAACTTTAATATAATAAATAACCACTAGTATATTTCGAAATTTTAGTTGTAATAAATATCTAGCAATAGTTCGTTTTAAACAAATAAATTGTATTTAAGTTTCCTAAATTGCCATTCTGTGATTCTGTGATTTACAAAAAAAAAAAAAAATTAACCTATAATTTTGTGTGTTTCTTCATAGCTGCTAAACAGCATGAATGAATTATATGAAGCTCTTGAGAATCTCAATCTCTATCCTGTTAATATAGAAGTTTCTAGAGACTTTACTGGTTATTGTGCCAACGTAGAAGAATCTATGGAATTTCAAACCCAGCCACCTGAAAAACCCAAACCCAAGAAAAGAAGAAGAATTGTGGGCTGGAGGCGTGTGCGCAGGAAGAAACCAGCGACAAGGAAAGTTACCAAGACGGAAGATTCCAAAGGTAAAGGCAAGGAAATAGAGATTGGGGAAAGTTCTAGGCAAGACCAAGAAATGCCACCTTGGGAAGAACTGGATCATAAACTAGCATTTAGTGACCTCATCGGACCTGCCAATGAAAACCACTTTAGTTACCCAGTGGAAGCACAACTTCCAGTTGACCTAGAGCCTGAAATTCCAGATCCTATTATCCACACCCAACCTCTACCAGCAGAACTAGAAGAATGGTGGACCACCGACTGGCAGTTCCAGAATCTCCTAAACAACCCTGATACCTTTTTCCCTCAGTTTGACCCAGAACCTCCACTACACCCACCTATGAGCTCTGAAAATTTGGTTGAACTCCGTCATTATGGCGAGGAGCTGATTGATGCAGGGAACCGAATCCGGGAAGTAGGAGAGAGGATATCTTGGAAGTACAACGAGAGGGAACGTCGTTTTTAAAGTGCCAGCTAACAGAGAACATGTGTGGTGATGTGGTGTGTTTGTTTAATAATAATATAATCATAAAAATATAATTATGTGTAATACTTAAAAATAAAAAACTTTTGTAAAATAATCAGTGTGTACGGATGCCTATTATAAGATATAAAATATCGAACGTCGAAAGATCGACAATTTTGGCTATACGTGTTGACATGATTATGTGCAATTGTTTTGTTATGTTCGGTGATTAATTATATTATGCTAATCACTTATATAAATTAATTACCAGATGGCAAACGCTGGTAATGAACCCGTTAATGAAGTGAATCAATCTGAACAAAACAATGAAGATCAATTTCTGAATAGGTAAGATATCGAGAATAACGTTGCTCAGGGAATAGCCAATGCTATTCTAGCAATACTTGCTGCTGCTCGAAATCCAGTTGAACCTCAACAAATTATTCCTAGCAAACGTACACACGGCGATAATTTCAGTAATAGTGTAAACGGAGGCAACAACAACAACAACAACAATAATAATAACGATGATGTACTGCAAGCCCCAATTCTCAAAAGAATGAAAGCTGCAACACCTGGTTGCACTTACAAGGAATTTCTTGCCTGTAAACCAGCTGAATTTGCAGGCAATGAAGGGGCGACTGCGGCGCTGTGTTGGTTGGAGAAAACCGAAGCAGTAATTATGATAAGTAAATGTGTCGAGGAAGACAAGGTCATGTATGCGTCACATCTTTTTAAAGAAGGGGCTCTAGAATGGTGGAATACGGTACTTCAAGCCAAAGGAAAAAATATGGCCTATGCCATGAATTGGGAAGAATTTAAACAGCTAGTAGAAAGAAAATTCTGTCCCGAATATGAAAAGGAACAAATGACAAATAAGTTCCTGAATCACCGGATGGTGGATGTAGACTGTCGAGGGTATACTTCGACATTCTTTGAGTATGCGAGAGTGGTACCAACCCTGGCTTCGCCAGAACCGGTACTTATTTCCCGCTACATTTGGGGATTGATTGGCGAAATTCGAGATATCATCAAAGCCGCGAGACCCCGCACTATTGACGATGCTGTGGAATTAGCTCACACCCTAACTGACGGACTGGTACGCACAAGAGAAGAAACCCGGAAAAAGGAAGTGGCCCAAAAGATTACCCAGGGATTCCGTATGGGTAACCGTAGCAATTTCAAGAGAAAGGGAACTGGGCAATCTTCCACTGTTCCATTTTGCAATACCTGTAAAAGGAAGCATTTTGGAAGATGCAAAGGGTATTGCAATTTCTGCAAAATTCCAGGACATCAAGAGGAAGATTGCAGGAAGAAGAAAGCAACAATCTGCTACAACTGTGGAGAAGCTGGACACTTTAAGCCAGACTGCCCGAAACTGGTCAAACCAGCTGATAACAAAGCCAAACCTGCAGAAGGAACTACCAAAAAGAATGCAAGAGCCTTCCAACTGACTACTCAGGAAGCAGAGCTAATCCCTGATGTGATAGCTGGTACGTTCCTAGTTCACGACGTCTATGCAAAAGTATTATTTGACTCTGGTGCAAACCAAAGTTTTATAAATACTTCATTCTGCCAAGTTCTTAACTTACCCTTAACCAACCTTAGGCATATTTTTACAGTCGAAACGGCAGATGGGAATTCTGTTAACATAGATAAGGTTTTGCGGGAAGGAAAAATAGAACTTGTAGGCCATAAATTTTTGGCAAACCTGTTACCTGTGAATTTAGCCGGATTCGATATTGTGTTAGGAATGGATTGGTTAGTAGCCAACCATGCTCGAATTCTTTGTGATAAGAATTCCATAGAAATTCATACACCCACAGGAGAATTAGTGGTGATTATAGGAGATAAACCACGAAAGCCAATGAAATTCATTTCAGTAATGAAGTTGACCAGTTATTCAAGAAAGCAAGAAATGGTGTATATGATTTCAGTAATCATTAACACTAAAGGTAAGGAACTTAATGAAATTCCAGTAGTATCGGAATACCCAGATGTATTCCTAGAAGAACTACCAGGATTACCACCAAATAGGGAAGTCGAATTTAGAATTCATCTAATTCCTGGAACTACACCGATAGCCAAGGCACCTTATTGCTTAGCACCCAAAGAAATGTTAGAATTGAAAAAGCAGTTAGATGAATTAATGAGCAAAGGATTTATACAATCTAGTTCATCCCCGTGGGGGACGCCAGTGTTGTTTGTAAAGAAGGAAGATGGGTCGATGCGAATGTGTATCGATTATAGAGAATTGAATAAGGTTACAATTAAGAATCGATACCCATTACCTAGGATTGATGATCTTTTTGATCAACTCCAGGGAGCTAGATATTTTTCTAAGATAGATTTACGCTCCGGATATCATCAATTAAAGGTACAAGAAGAAGACATATCTAAAACTGCTTTCAGAACTAGGTATGGTCACTACGAGTTTACAGTCATGCCCTTTGGACTAACAAATGCTCCAGCAGCATTTATGGACATGATGAATAGGATCTGTAAACCGTACTTGGATAAATTTGTAATTGTTTTCATCGACGATATACTTATTTATTCCAAAAGCCAGGAGGAACACTGTGAACACCTACAGATACTCTTAACCTTGTTAAGAAAAGAGAAGGTTTATGCCAAATTCTCAAAGTGTGAATTTTGGCTACAATAGGTACACTTTTTAGGTCACATGGTGAATCATGAAGGCATTCACATAGATCCTGCTAAGATAGAAGCGATCACCAAATGGAAGGTTCCGCAATCAGCTATGGAAATTAGAAGTTTTATAGGATTAGCCGGATACTATAGACGGTTTATTAAGGATTTTTCCAAGATAGCTGTACCATTAACTAAGCTAACCTGTAAAGCAGATAAGTTTGAATGGGGACCTAAACAAGAAGAAGCTTTTAAGATCTTAAAGCAGAAGTTAACAAATGCTCCAATTTTAGCTTTACCAGAAGGAACAGAAGATTTTGAAGTATACTGTGATGCTTCAAAACTAGGATTAGGATGTGTGCTAATGCAACGCAAGAAAGTAATTGCGTATGCATCAAGACAATTGAAAAAGCATGAGGACAACTATACAACCCATGATTTAGAGTTAGGAGCCATAATTTTTGCCCTTAAGATTTGGAGACATTATCTGTACGGAAGTAAGTTTACTGTCTATACAGATCATAAGAGTTTAAGATATATATTTGGGCAAAAAGAATTAAACATGAGGCAAAGGAGATGGATGGAAATCCTAAGTGACTACGACTGTGATATTCAATATCATGAAGGAAAAGCAAACGTAGTTGCTGATGATTTAAGTCGTAAATATCATGAGAAACAGCGACGAGTTTGTGCTCTTAGATTAAGTTTACAATTAGACTTAATGGAAGAACTGAAAAGCATTCAAGAAACAGCAATCAAGGATGATGCTGAAGGGATGAAAGGAAGAATAAAAGAACTAAAGCAAGGAAGTGATGGAATTTGGAGATTCCACAAGAAAAGGATTTGGGTACCTAAACAGGGAGAATTAAGAAATATGATCTTAGAGGAAGCCCGTAAATCTAGGTATACCATACATCCTGGTAACAATAAGATGTACCAAGATTTAAGGAATAACTTCTGGTGGATAGGAATGAAAAAGGACATAGCTAGATATGTTTATAAATGTCTTACTTGTTTACAAGTTAAGGCAGAACACCAGAAACCTTCAGGTCTACTACAACAATTAGAAATGCCTGTATGGAAATGGGAACTTATAACCATGGACTTTGTTACTAAGTTACCCAAAACCAGAAAGGGTAATGATGCGATTTGGGTAATTGTGGATCGATTAACCAACTCAGCTCATTTCCTACCCATGAAGGAAACCTTTAGCATGGAAAGGTTAGCCAAGTTGTATGTAGATGAAGTAGTATCCTTACATGGTGTCCCACTCTCCATTATATCGGATAGGGATAATCGTTTCACTTCCCACTTCTGGACAAGTTTCCAGGAAGCCATGGGAACCCGACTAAATCTAAGTACTGCATACCATCCTCAAACAGACGGACAAAGTGAAAGGACGATCCAAACCCTGGAAGACGTGCTTAGAGCATGTGTGATAGATTTTGGTGGAAACTGGGATGACCACCTACCCTTAATTGAATTCTCCTATAACAATAGTTATCATTCAAGCATTGAAGTTGCCCCGTTCGAAGCACTGTATGGACGAAAGTGCAGAACTCCAGTTTGTTGGGCAGAAATAGGAGAAAGTCAATTGTCAGGTCCTGAAATAGTACAAGAAACTACCGACAAGATCACTCAAATCAAGGAAAGATTAAAGACGGCTCGAGATCGTCAGAAAAGTTATGCCGATAATCGACGCAAGCCACTAGAGTTTCAGGTTGGAGACAAGGTACTATTGAAAGTTTCTCCTTGGAAATGAGTAGTTCGATTTGGTAAGAAAGGAAATCTAAGTCCAAGATACGTAGGACCATTTCCAGAAATTCAACGTATAGGACCAGTTGCCTATCGCTTACAACTGCTAGAGGAACTAGCTGGGGTACATGATGTATTTCATGTATCCAACCTCAAGAAATGTCTATCTGATGAATCACTGGTGGTACCTCTTCAAGATGTAGAGGTAAACGAAAAGTTAAAATTTGTTGAGAAGCCACTGCAAATAGAAGACAGAAAGATTAAGTTTCTCAAACACAAAAGACTAGTACTGGTCAAAGTCAAATGGGATTCAAAAAGAGGACCCTAGTACACTTGGGAGCTGGAATCGGAGATGAAGCGAAAATATCCTCACTTATTTCAATAAATCTCGAGGACGAGATTTTAAATAAGGTGGGGAGGATGTAAGGACTCTTAAAAATGACCCAAACCGAACCATAAGTGAAAACCCGGACCTCCGAAACCCTAATCCATAACAAAATTAAAGAAATCAAGATTTTTGGTCTTCAGGCAGGCCGCGTAAAGAATAGGCAGACCCTTACGCGGGCCGCGTCAACCCCAAATTTGACCGGATAAGCATCCGGGCCACGTGTTGCACGCGTGGCAAGTCTACTGATGACACCGTAGCCTTAGATATGTCTAGCTGGCCCACGCGGGCCGCGTAAGGATCAAGAAAGGGCTCACGCGGGCCGCGTGAGACCCATATTTCAGCTATAAATAGCTTGGATCAGGAGCAGTTCCGTGGTGTCGAAAAAAACTTTCAAAAACGAAGTTATACTGTTCGAAATCACAATTTCAATTAGAGGGGTGCTGCTACGATACAGGGTATTAACTCGATCGCTGCTACGATTCAATGTCCGATCGATTGAAACTATCCAATGGATGTTTAAGTGCTGCCCATATTAGGGCCATACTTTGTCATTAGTCGTGAATTCGAAGGATGTTTAAGTATAGCACTTTGTCATTTGTTGTGAGTTATCGTAAATGTTGTATTAGTTACTGACCTAGTTTGTGTGCATTGTTATTTAAATTAGGTTACAAGGCTAATCAGTAGGCTAAACTATGCCCGTTTAAATCTGCAATGTGAGTCATTCTCTTTTTATCAACAGTATTTTACAATACTCCAATCATTTTCAAAAGTTATAATTATAGGGATTAAGTCATGGTTATCTTGAATCACTGGCTAATTGGGGTATTGTGCACATTACTAATTTCTCACGGTTAGGCTAATAAATCCTGACAGTGATAATCATCACTACTTGGGGAAGGACCCAATAGTGGTATGACCATCGTCACCAGGTGACACGGCGCTAGATAAAAATAAGATAGAAGCCATTGTAATCGCTCTTATGCTGTAATTGATAACTAATGTGTCGTTTTACATACTTGAATGACTCGCAAGTATTTCCCCGCTGATAAAATATTTTTAAAACATGTTTCAGGCGACCAGCTGTAAATCAAGAAAAACGTGCTACAGATCACTAACAAGCTTGAAGAGGTGGCTCAGTTAAAATAAATAAACATGTTTTATAAATCAGGGAATTTCCTAGTAAAATTCCTCTATTGTAAATTGTGGGGTTTATCCCGAATTATGAAATAAAATAATCGGGCATTTTCAAGTTTTTAAAAGATCTTGTAAAATCTTCCGTTGTCGCATCAATTAATAAATACCACGGGTTCCTGTCCCGCGGCTCCTGACCGGGTCAAACCGGATTGGGGCCGTGACATATCCCCTTGGAAGGGAGTGTTGAGATTTGGAAAGAAAAGAAAACTTGCACCACGATACATTGAACCATTTAAGATTGTTGAAAGAATCGGAAAGGTTGCCTAACGACTTAAGCTACCTCCAGAACTTGGGAATATTCACCCAACATTCCACGTGTCCAATTTACGAAAGTGTTTAGCCGATATTTATCTTCACATTCCACTCGACGAAATCCAAGTTGTTAACACAATGCACTTTGTCGAGAAACCAGTGGAGATAATGGACTGTGAAGTCAAGAGACTGAAGAACAAGTGTATACCGATAGTCAAAGTTCTCTGGGAGTCCAAGCGTGGCCCAGAGTTTACTTGCGAACATGAGGACCAAATGAAGGCGAAATATCCACAATTGTTTTCACAAGTTTCCTCTAGTTAAAATTTCGGGATGAAATTTCCTAAAGTACGGGAGATTGTGACACTTGTGCTCTGTAAACACTGTACGATGTAGAAAAATATCAATTATCAATGAAACAATTTTTTTATCTCAATATTTGTGTATTTGTGTTTGACAATTTCACGTTTTGATTCTAGTTCGATTTCAAGCTTTAAATCACTTTCTAGAAAGTTATACGCAAACTGTTACGTAAACATAATCAGTTTAACGCGACAAACACTCCAGAACAGTGACATAATCTTAACATACATTAAATAACCTTTACATAACTTAGAAATAAGTTTTGAAGGGTTTGGTGTGTTAAAAACAAGTTTATTCGATCACAGGGACTATTTGCGACAAATTGTAAAAGTCTGCCAATTCGTATAGCAACGTACACTCCATAACAAGATCATAAGAGAAAATACCCTAAATACCCTAAACATAGCTTTGAAATAAGTTTTGAGGGGTTCGGTATGCGAAAATACGCTTATTTGATCACAGGGACTAAAAGCGTCAAAACTGCGAAAGTATGCATATACGTGCATATATTGCGTTCTGACCATATCCGGACATCCAAAAATTTTTGTAATTATTAAAATATTGTATTTTAGTTGTGGGATGTCACACCCCGACCGCGTAAAACAACAAACCGCGGCGGAAACATCGGGGAGTGTCGTAACAGAATCATTGTTTCATAACACATGGAAATTGAAGTTTTGTTTTATTAAATTGAAAGAGGTTACAATGTCTTATAAACAAAGAAACACTACTTAATTAACTAGTCTTGCATCTTTTATTGTCACTAAGGCCCTTGTCCAATCCTATGTTTGCATCATGATCATTTAATAACAGCACCTGAAACACATGTGAAAATAGGTACGTCAGCATAAAAATGCCTATGAGATACATAGGTTTTATTTAAATAGGATTCATGACTTGTAAGTTTAAAGAAAAATGTTTAACAAAAATAGTCATGAACCTTAAAATTATTTTCTTTTAGAAATCATACGTAAATTGATAAGAAAACAGATGATATAAAAGAATAATGCATGATTAAGTAAATAATCAAGTAAAAATGAGTTTGTATAAAATATGTTGTTTGTAAAATAATGTTTTGTAAAGATAGGATAATTGTGTAAAATGTAATATGTCGAAATTGAAATGGTTTAAATAACGCTACGATATTTAATATCATAAAAGCACTTATATATAGGAAGTACCAACGGCGTATCCACCATGCTTTTATCATATTACACATGCCTCGTTATTTAAATCTCTTACCCAAACAAACCACCAATGTAAAAATGTTTATGTATAATTAATTTATACTTTGGTTTTGTAAATAACATATCAAACTATGCTTTGGTTTTGAAAATAACATATCAACTATGTTTTAGTAAATAATAAGGTCGGTAATATATTAAAATATATGTTGGATTTGTACATAGTATATCAAATTATACTTTGGTAAATAATATCACATATAGGAGCATATCAAACTATACTTTGGAAGTATATCAAAATATACAAAAGAAAATGTGATTAAGTATTCATTCAAACCTTAGTGTATCAAACTACACCTTAGAGACTATAGAAATACCACAAAGGCAACTTTTATTTGGATAAAATTTGGTTTCTGACATTCCATACAACAGGAATGGGGTGTCTAGTCTTATAGCGCTATATCATACTACCAATCGGCTTGGTGAATGTATAAAATAAGTATAATCCAACAATTAATTTTATAATCTTTGAAAAATTAGTGTTTAAACCATTGATAATCATTCAATTTGTCAAAAGATAAGTACTATCATGTATAATTATAAAGTTGAAGTCAAGAAAATAACAAATAGGTACACATGTTTCACCCCAAAACATTTAAGAACGTAAAAGAGGGGACTATGTACTCACTTGAGGATGCTTAGAAGCCTTGAATAACAACCAAGCAAAGCTAGAAGGATCACGAAAATCAATCGGCACCTAATATAGATAACTACATTAATAACCGGACCTAAATCGGAAGATCGGATAGGATGAGGTTTTGTAAATCAAATGAGTATTGGAACTCATGTGATATGGTTTAACAAAGCCTACATACTAAATCGAAACCTAATCTAAGTGCTTATGACCCATTACGACCCGTCTAGGTAGCTTACGCTACTTTAACGCGTCGTTCGCGTAAAACGCGTTTGGACCGCCTAACTAGTCCTATGACAAGTATTATATGCCTTAACATGTCTAATAATGTTACCTAATCAGTTTAGATATAAAAATTTAGGTTACATATGCTTAAAATGAATTTATGCGTAAAAAAGGGCATTTTGGTCATTTTCCTAAGGCATATAAACTACCTATCATACAACTAACTAAAGGTATAACCTCGGAAGGTTATTCCCTATACAACTATGGTCACAACTATGGTCACAAAATATGTTTGGTCGGATTCCAATGATAGACCAAACGGGTCGGGTTTGAAAGCCTAAGCGGTTATTTAGACCACTTATCTTATGACCATATATAAGCACTAAACCTAAAGTGACGAGTTGAACATGTTAAAACATGTTTAACGAAGTTTGAAAACAAGTTTGGTATCAAAACAAAAGGTTTTGATACCCAAGAAAAGTTTGGTGGCAAAATACGCATGAATACGCATTTTGACCGAAACTATGACTCGTCACTATACCACACCTAATCAACGTGGTAATCAGTAGGTATAGTCACAAGGTACTATAACCATCGTGATTACGCTCACGTTGCGAAGTTCAAACGAACTTCGTGTTGACCAAATCGTGGTCAAAGCAGAAAGTCAAACATTGTTTGACTTTCACGCCTAAAAACGCATAAAAGCATGAAAGAAACTTACAAGAGGTCCAAGCAATGGAGATTTGATCTAAAAATACTCAGGTATGAGGTTTTGAACCCCAACTTAGAGTGAATTCAGATCAAAGTGTGAGGGTTGCATTAAACCATGATGGGTTTATATAGGATTTGGACAACCGTTAGGATCATTCCTCGATTTACGAGCTTCAATCTCAACCATCCAAGTGTTACCCACTGAATTACAAACCTACGGGTGCCCGAAACCAGTTCCATGTATGAAGAAACCATGTGCAATAACCCAGAAACCAGCTGCTGTTTGCAAAACTGAGTTTTGCAAGTCTGGGACGTTCTCGCGCCCCGCGTAGGCTAAGGCCTGATCTTACGCGGCCCGACACCTAGTCCCATATCAGCAGAAGTTTGGCAGAATTACAGAAATCGTCCCTGTATGCATATAAGGCCCTTTTTGACATATTTTAAGGCCCGTTAACCTCATTTCAAGGCTCCAAAATGAAGTTAAAGCATAGGGAACATGAAATATGCTCAAAAACATCTCGGATGTCGGTTCTTTTGGTCGTACGGTTGTGTTGTTCGGTTAATTACGATGAAACACGAACGGACGCGAAAAACGACCGAAATTACGCAATGAATGGAATTTAATCATGCCAATCACAAAAATAAAATATTTTAATTATTACATAAATTTTTGGATGTCCGGATATATTCAGAACGTAAGATATGCGCGAAAATGCAAACTTATGCACTTTTTGACGCTTTTAGTCCCTGTTGATCACATAAGTTTATTTTTGCGCACCAAACACCTCAAAGCCTATTTCTAAGCTATGTAAAGGATATTTAGGGCATGTTTAACTTATGATCATGTTCTGGAATGTTCGTTACAGTACGAATCGGCATACTTTCGCAGTTTGTCAAAATTAGTCCCTGTAAGCGAATAAACTTGATTTCGACACACAAAACCCTCCAAAACTTATTTCTAAGTTATGTAAAGGTTATTTAAGGTATGTTAAGCCCATGTCACTGTTCCGGAGTGTTCGTTGCATTAAACTGATTACGTTTACGCATCAGTTCGCGTAGAACTTTCTAGAAAGTGATTTAGAGCTCGAAATCGAACGAGTATTGATATGTGCAAATGATACACATATTTATACAAATCCCAAGTATGAAACACAACATTTCATTGAATTGGAATTTGTTTGATGGCCGTGGAGGCACAGATGTCACAGTCTCCCCAACTTCAGGAAATTTCATCCCGAAATTTATTTAGAGGAAACTTGTGAGAGCTCGAAACATGAAGTCGAAAAGATAAAACAACACTGGTTAGGGTTCTGAACTTCTAGTAACTTTAAATAAAATCATGCTTGCAATGTAAGAGGGACACTTATATACAAGTATATGAAGAGCCATTGGTGCGTCCACCGTACCTCCATTACATTGTTTACGTTTCGTTATTGTTGCCACTATAGGTTCTTACACATGATAAATCTTACTGGGGTTCCTGTGCACTGAATTTCATAATTATGTACGCGTCCATAATTACGTAATTCCTTGCATAGTCCGCACAGTTCATTTTATAATGTGTAGAGGAAAACCAAATGAATGAACCTGTGATGAGTGTGACTAGACCACCATAGGGTCCTTTTAATTAAATCAACAAATGATCTCTTTAAATAGACCACCAAGGAGTCTTTTCAGCTATATCATCACATGACATTCTCAACCAGATTTTGAATCAATCTTTTTAACTAGACCACTCAAGGGGTCTCTTTCGAATTATGGAATGGTACTATATAATCCAAGGGTCTTAACTATTACGTAGAAGCCCATTAAGGATTTGAGGTAGTACCTTTGGATATCCTATTATGAATCCCTCATACGAAGATATGGAAGATTCTACGAGGATTTGGATAATGAAAATTCGGATTACACAAAAACATAAAAGAAAACACATAAACACATAATCACATAATTGTTTAACTTGACCTTTAATTTGTTATCTTTGGACATGGGTATTTAAAGCACACCAGGAATCCAATCCGTGGATTTCATTTGGCACTTTAAACATCTTCAAGAATCTAACTATGAAGATAGGAAGATCTTAATAGGAATTCAGCTTTGTCCTTATTGAATCAAAATGTATGTATTAAGGCATACAGAGAATTCAACTAAGGACTCCGATTTAAACGATAATCATCCACAAGGATCTAATCGTCAAGATAAGAAGATCCTATATGGATTTTGGAATTCGAAGAGCGGGAGACGCTTCGAAACCTTGCACTAGACGTGCTTAAGTCGAAACACAAGGTAGAATGCTCATGAAGTTGAGGTGCTAGATATGCCAAGGCAACATATGAAGCAGAATTTGGAGGTTGGGTACTACGTATGTTAAATCAACATACGAGCATAATGTTTTTCAAAAACTATGCATGGGGTTTTTCAAAAATGTTTTTGAAACCTTACGTAATACTTTTTGAAATCATACTTGTAGATGCATTAGGTAAATATATTTATAAAATGTTTTAAAATCATGCGAGATGAATTTTGAAATTATGTACAAGGTTTTTTTTTTTTTTTTGAAAACATGGATAACGCTTTTGAAATCATGCATTTGATACATTAAATAAATATATTGTGTTAAAATTGTTTTCAAACTATATGAAATATTTTGAAATTATGAAGGTTGTTTTTGAAAAATATATACTATACATGTTGTTATAAAAAACTTGAATGAAATGATATGGGTACGAGATCGAAGAATATCCTTAGTTATCTAACCAAGGATTTAAAGTGATTACTCAAAATGTCACTAATATTCTGTACTTTGTTTCTTTGAATGAAACGAGTACTTAGAATTTTTCGAGGAAATCATGAGCGATCACATGAATGGGAGAAACTACAAGAGCAGTTTGTAAAGAACATAGTCCTTTGTTGTAGGTATAGTAGGGGTATGCCATACACTCATGTAACTACACTTGCATATTGGAATTGTGAACAACAATTTATTTATAAACAAAACCGATTGTTTCAGGGTTCAAGAAAAACAAAAGAAACAAAAGCATAAGTTTCAAATTATTCAAAGCAGCAACTTCTTCTAATCAGCCAAATGCTCATCCGTGGGTCAGACTTGCATTGACAATCTTTGGGCATTTATTCCTGAAATGACCCTTCTCGCCACAGTTATAGCACGATCCAGGTAGAAAGCGAGCTTGAGCAGGGTTGGCTTGAAATTGAACAGGGTTCTGAATAGCTTGGTTTAGCACAGTGACTGAACGACAAACTCTTGCCGTATGGCCAGTAAGTCCACAGTTGGAACATCTTCGGCATTTGACACTGGCATGGTGATGGAGGTTACACTGATTGCACAAAGGAGCAGTTCCCAAGTACGGCTTCTTGGCTGGTGGTGCTGCCACCTGGCTAGGTTCTGCTTGATTTGGTGCAACGGCTGGAGGATTCTTTGAGGCTTTACGCTTCTTTGACCTTTTCGAAGGCTTGGTTTCTGCTTCCTTTGATGCTTCTTGGGTGGCTTCATCATTGAGATGAGACATGGTGACAGCTAATTCAGCAGTCTTCAGGATTACTTAGCCTATTCGCTGGGCAAATTTGGTAGTCTGCTCGGACATCTGAGCGTCGCTGCGATGAAGAGACATTCTAGAGGAAATGGAAGACATAGGAAGAAACAAGTGAAATGTTATCGGATAATCAAAACAGAATGACAACGCATAAAATTTGGGATCATTTTTTTGTTACCTAAGGCAAACAAATGAAACGATGACTAATCAAAGTAAGCGGGTCATATTAATGTATCGCGAAGACATGCTTTAGCCTATAAGTGGACACTCACCCCAAGAGTTCCCAGGTAAGAGTGACTGGTCCGATTATATGGATTTGTACGAACGCTCTAGCCTTAGACAGAAAACTCAGAGTATAGGCATCCACCCTTCCAGATTGCACGGGTTCACATTATAAGACCCAACTTTGACGAGATTTTGAAAACTTAGAGGGTTCAAAACCTTATAATAAATCATCCTAGAACAGATGATTGGTTTTCAAAGCGGATTCGAAATTTGTGTTCTTATTGTGGTTGTCACCTAAGGATAAGTGACGGTATTGTTTTAAGATCTAAACACAAGAATCTTGTGTTAGCGTCCTAGGAAGGTTATAGACTAGGTCAAAGCATTACTAATAACCTAATTCCCTATAACCATGAGCTCTGATACCAACTTTTCTGTCACACCCCGACTGCGTAAAACAACAAACCACGGCGTAAACGTCGGGGAGTGTCGTAACAGAATCATTGTTTCATAACACATGGAGATTGAAGTTTTGTTTTATTAAATTGATAGAGGTTACAATGTCTTATAAACAAAGAAACACAACTTAATTAACTAGTCTTGCATCTTTTATTGTCACTAAGGCCCTTGTCCAATCATATGTTTGCATCATGATCATTTAATAACAGCACCTGAAACACATGTGAAAATTGGTACGTCAGCATAAAAATGCCTGCGAGATACATAGGTTTTATTTAAATAGGATTCATGACATGTAAGTTTAAAGAAAAATGTTTAACAAAAATAGTCATGAACCTTAAAAATATTTTCTTTTAGAAATCATACGTAAATTGATAAGAAAACAGATGATATAAAAAAATAATTCATGATTAAGTAAATAATCAAGTAAAAATGAGTTTGTTTAAAATATGTTGTTTGTAAAATAATGTTTTGTAAAGATAGGATAATTGTGTAAAATGTAATATGTTAAAACTGAAATGGTTTAAATAATGCTACGATATGTAATATCATAAAAACACTTATATATAGGAAGTACTAGCGGCGTATCCACCATGCTTTTATCATATTACACATGCCCCGTTATTTAAATCACTTACCCAAACAAACCACCAATGTAAAAATGTTTATGTATAATCAATTTATAGTTTGGTTTTGTAAATAACATATCAAACTATGCTTTGGTTTTGAAAATAACATATCAACTATGTTTTATTAAATAATAAGGTCGGTAATATATTAAAATATATGTTGGATTTGTACATAGTATATCAAATTATACTTTGGTAAATAATATCACATATAGGAGCATATCAAACTATACTTTGGAAGTATATCAAAATATACAAAATAAAATGTGATTTAGTATTTATTCAAACCTTAGTATATCAAACTACACCTTAGAGACTATAGAAATACCACAAAGACAACTTCTATTTGGATAAAATTTGGTTTCTGACATTCCATACAACAGGAATGGGGTGTCTAGTCCTATAGCGCTATATCATACTACCAATCAACTTGGTGAATGTATAAAATAAGTATAATCCAACAATTAATTTTATATTCTTTGAAAAATTAGTGTTTAAACCACTGATAATCATTCAATTTGTCAAAAGATAAGTACTATCATGTATAATCATAAAGTTGAAATCATGAAAATAACAAATAGGCACACATGTTTCACCCCAAAACATTTGAAAACATAAAAGAGGGGACTATATACTCACTTAAGGATGCTTAGAAGCCTTGAATAACAACCAAGCAAAGCTAGTAGGATCACGAAAATCAATCGGCACCTAATACAGATAACTACATTAATAACCGGACCTAAATCGGAAGATCGGATAGGATGAGGTTTTGTAAACCAAATGAGTATTGGAACTCATGTGATATGGTTTAACAAAGCCTACATACTAAATTGAAACCTAACCTAAGTGCTTATGACCCATTACGACCCGTTTAGGTAGCTTACGCTACTTTAACGCGTCGATCGCGTAAAATGCGTTCGGAACGCCTAACTAGTCCTATGACAATATTATATGCCTTAACATGTCTAATAATGTTACCTAATCAGTTTAGATATAAAAATTTAGGTTACATATGCTTAAACTGAATTTATGCGTAAAAAAGGGCATTTTGGTCATTTTCCTAAGACATATAAACTACCTATCATACAACTAACTAAACGAAGTGACCATAAGGTATAACCTCAGAAGGTTATTCCTTATACAACTATGGTCACAAAATATGTTTGGTCGGATTCCAATGATCGACCAAACGGGTCGGGTTCGAAAGCCTAAGCGGTTGTTTTGACTGCTTATCTTACGACCCTATATAAGCACTAAACCTAAAGTGACGAGTTAAACATGTTAAAACATGTTTAACGAAGTTTGAAAACAAGTTTGGTATCAAAACAAAAGGTTTTGATACCCAAGAATAGTTTGGTTGCAAAATACGCATGAATACGCATTTTGACGGAAACTATGACTCGTCACTACACCTAATCAACGTGGTAATCAGTAGGTATAGTCACAAGGGACTATAACCATCGTGATTACGCTAACGTTGCGAAGTTCAAACGAACTTCGTGTTGACCAAATCGTGGTCAAAGCAGAAAGTCAAACATTGTTTGACTTTCACGCTTAAAAATGCATAAAAGCATGAAAGAAACTTACAAGAGGTCCAAGCAATGGAGATTTGATCTAAAAATACTCAGGTATGAGGTTTTGAACCCCAACTTAGAGTGAATTTAGATCAAAGTGTGAGGATTTCATTGAACCATGATGGGTTTCTATAGGATTTTGACAACCGTTAGGATCGTTCCTTGATTTATGAGCTTCAATCTCAACCATCCAAGTGTTACCCACTGAATTACAAACCTATGGGTGCCCAAAACCAGCTCCATGTATGAAGAAACCATGTGCAACAACCCAAAAACCACCTGCTGTTTGCAAAACTGAGTTTTGCAGGTTCGGGAAGCTCTCACACCCCGCGTAGGCTAAGGCTTGATCTTACGCGGCCCGCCACTTAGTCCCATATCAGCAGAATTACAGAAACAGTCCCTGCATGCATATAAGGCCCTTTTTGACACATTTAAGGGCCGTTAACCTCATTTAAAGGCTCCAAAATGAATTTAAAGCATAGGGAACACGAAATGTGCTCAAAAAAATCTCGGATGTCGGTTCGT
Source organism: Helianthus tuberosus (assembly GCA_030545235.1). Lineage (NCBI taxonomy): Eukaryota > Viridiplantae > Streptophyta > Magnoliopsida > Asterales > Asteraceae > Helianthus > Helianthus tuberosus. Next base: position 54,290,543 of record CM060417.1, on the reverse strand, counting down.
TTGGTTGTACGGTTGCGTTGTTTGGTTAATTACGACGAAACACGAACGAACGCGAAAAACGATCCAAATTACGCGACGAACGAAATTTTATCATGCCAATCACTAAAATAAAGTATTTTAATGATTACAAAAATTTTTGGATGTCCGGATATATTCAGAACGTAAGATATGCGCGAAAATGCAAACTTATGCACTTTTTGACGCTTTTAGTCCCTGTTGATCACATAAGTTTATTTTTGCGCACCAAACACCACAAAGCCTATTTCTAAGCTATGTAAAGGATATTTAGGGCATGTTTAACTTATGATCATGTTCTGGAATGTTCGTTACAGTACGAATCGACGTACTTTCACAGTTTGTCAAAATTAGTCCCTATAAGCGAATAAACTTGATTTCGACACACCAAACCCTCCAAAACTTATTTCTAAGTTATGTAAAGGTTATTTAAGGTATGTTAAGCCCATGTAACTGTTACAGAGTGTTCATTGCGTTAAACTGATTACGTTTACACATGAGTTCGCGTATAACTTTCCAGAAAGCGATTTAGAGCTCGAAATCGAACGAGAAATGATATGTGCAAAGGATACACATATTTATACAAATCCCAAGTATGAAACACAACATTTCATTGATTTGGCATTTGTTTGATGGCCGTGGAGGCACAGATGTCACATGGGAATGCAGAAATACCATTCGTTTCGCAATTTGGGTCATTTTCGCGTTCGTTACGACTTCGTTGTAATTAACCGAAAACCGCAACAGTATAGCCAAACAAACCGACATCCATGACATTTTTTAGCATAATTCAAGTAATATATACTTTAACTTCATAATGGAGCTTGAAAATGGGCTTGACAGGTGTTAGAAGTGCCGAAACGCGACAAACCAAGCTCAGGGACTAAAACTGCCAAAATTCAAAAGTTACTGGTCTGGAGGTCCCATACGGACCATATGGGATGTAGCTTACGGTTCGTAAGCCTGTTCCAGCACAACGATATCAAGTTTCTTCTAACCCAGCTGTTGCAACCTGTTTTAATCCCTGTTTCTTGATCTTGTAGGCTGGTTTATGTGTTCTCCAAGTCCCCCAATCAGTGTATAACAAGTGTGTGGTGATGATTATGTCTTGAACAACTCATTTACACATGTAATCTTCCTAAAGGTTCATGTATTCGTATAAATAGCAAGGCATTTCAACACTTTCAACTTGCTCATCTTCATTTTCTTCTCACATCTGCTCTATTGAAGCTACCACACTTGGTTGGAGGCCTCAAATCTGAGTTTTCTTAGTTATCTTTCCAAGCTTAGGACTCTTGTAAGTGTTCTTTGATGCTTGTTTATTTATTTCAAGCAAGAAAGTCAAACAGTGTTTGACTTTCAGCTTTGACCATGATTTGGTCAATACAAAGTTCGTTTGAGCTTTGCAACGTGAGCGTAATCACGATGGTTATAGTCCGTTGTGACTATACCTACTGATTACCACGTTGATTAGTCGAAGTGACGAGTCAAAGTTTCGGTCAAAATGCACGATTATGTGCATTTTGCGACGAAACTATTTTCGGGTATCAGAACACTTTGTTTTGATACCAAAACAGTTTTTCTAACTTAGTTAAACATGTTTTAACATGTTTAAATCGTCACTTTTTGTTTACTGCTTGTTTAGGGTCGTAAGTCAAGCGGTCTAAACAACCGCTTAGACTTTCAAACCCGACCCGTTTGGTCGATCATTAGGATCCGACCAAACATATTTTGTGACCATAGTTGAATAGGGAATAACCTTCCGAGGTTATACCTTATGGTCACTTAGTTTGATTAGTTGTATGATAGGTAGTTTATATGCCTTAGGAAAATGACCAAAATGCCCTTTTCATGCATAATTTGAATTTAGGCCATTGTAATTTAAATTTTGACGCTTAAACTGATTATGCAACATAATTAAACATGTTTAGGCATATAATACTTGTCATAGGACTAGTTAGGCTATTTGAATGCGCTTTTGCGCAAATAACGCGTTAAAGTAGCATAAACTACCTTAACGGGTCACAATGGGTCACAACGGGTCATTAGCACTTAGGATAGGTTTCAATTCAGAATGTAGGCTTGTTTAAACCATATAATATGAGTTCCAACACTCATTTGGGGTGATTCATATGTGCTAAACGATTTCGACTTTTCAAAACAAATTCTATGGTTTATTTTAAACACAACGTTTTCAATGATGTGGACGAACTTGTTGGTGCGTTAATACATAACACGAATGACATTCATTAGCTTTGGCCAAGGCGACCAGTAGTATGTTATGATACCATAGGATCTGACAAATCCCGTTATCGGATTATCGCCATGGTTATGTATGGGGTAATGTGGGTAACGACAGAACCTGATGAATTTTTACAAACCCTTTGGTGGTTTGTTAATACGATTGAACGATGAATGAGTCAAAACACAGGTTTGAATGTATTCAACGAGACGACCAAAAGTTAGTTTTCACAATTAAAACATGAACGAGTTGAACAATTTGAACCATTAGAACGATTTAAACGATTGAACGATGATTTATAACATGAACGAGTTGAACGATTTGAATGATTGGGTTTTGATAACACGAACGATTAATAACACGAACGAATCGAACGATGTTGAACGATTTTGGATGAATGTTTTCAAACGATGACACGCAATGATGTTTACTAAATGATATAAACCATACGAGTTTTATTACAAGATCGATTTAGAATTTGGTTTACAAAAACAAATGTTTTAGTCAAGATTCACGGTAACGAGGTTTTCACAAACATATAACCTACTTGTTTTTCAAGGTTTTCAATTATTGACTCTAGTAGTCGTACAAGGTATTGGAACATGTATACAAGCCATGAATTTACTCAAAAAACCTATGTGCTCGCCAGCATTTTTATGCTGACTTATTTTTCACATATGTTTCAGGTGCTGTTGTTTGATGATGATTATGATGCATGCTCACATAGGATCAGACGAGGCCTTAGTGACTTAATAACAATGAAAGACAATACGTTTGTTTTTTGCTTTTAATTTCAAGACAATGTAATAAACTTAATACAATAAAACAAAATTTCAATCCATGTGTTATGAAACAATGATTCTGTTACGACACTCCGCGACGTTTCCGCCACGGTTTTGTTGTTTTAACACGTTCGGGGTGTGACAGTCTTGTTCCATTCCCTGCTATGATTCGGATTGATGGAGGCAATAGACATTAGTGATTCGTCATTTGACTAACCAAATGACATGACCATAAGATATAACCTCAGAGGGTTATTCCCTATATTACTATGGTCATATAAATCGGCTTGGTTGGATCCTAAGGTTGACCAAACGGGTCAGATTCGAAAGTCAAAGCAGAAGTCAAACCTCTCGACTTTAGACTAAGGAATAAGTACTAAACTAGAAATGATGAGTTAGACATCTTAGAACATGTCTAATAATGTTATAAAACTGATTTGGTGTCAAAACTTTAAGTTTTAATACCCAAAAACTCTTTCGTCGTAAAATGCACTTTAATGCATTTTTTACTTTTATTTTGTAAAAGTTTGACTCGTCATTGCCCCTACTAAACGTGATGATCAGAGGGTGTAATCTCATGGGATTAACACCTTCATTATTATGCTTACGTAGCAAAGTTCAATTTGAACTTTGACTTGACCAAAATGGTTAGAATCGAAAGTCAAAGCAAAAGTCAATTTGCTTGACTTTTGGCTCATAACGATAAAAAATAATGAAAAAGACTGAAGGAGAACACTTACTTGTATTCTAGGGAAGCTTAGAACTTCAGGGAGGAGGCCTCTAATTAAAGAAGCATCTCCAAAGTGATAGAGAGAAAGAAAAGAATGGTGCAAGTCTTGAAGGCTCATGAAGTCTCATGAACTTGGCTATTTATACTTGCACAATGATCATGAGATGATGCCAAGCATTCACAAGGCTTCTCCGGAGTTGCTAAGTGTCCATTGAGGTGGAAGAAGCAGAGAAAGTGTGTCAAATTCGTGAGAAAGGAGGCAAGGAAGTAGGCTGCCATTGCCATCTATTTTTAAACTGCCAACGCGCCCCTTATGGATCATAAGGGTGGTGGTTTACGGTCCGTAAAGACCATTAGCTCCCACAATAAATGTGATTGCCTTTCGGTCGGTATGGCTCAGGTCTTACGGTCCGTAAGGCCTTTTGGAAAAAAAAAGATTTCACTTTTTGGCAGTTTTGGCCCATGGGCTTGTATTATTGCTTGTTTGCCATTTTAACCCCTCTAACCTAATATTTAGGTTATATAAGGGTGTTAGGGCATGTATGTTCCAAATGTATTATGAATATCGTCTTACTCGATCGCATGAATACGTATTTTGTAAATAAAAATAAACAATTTTATTAAAATACAAAAATGATCGAATTTATACAACAGTTGAAATTTTGCAAATGTACAGTCTCCCCTACTTTAGGAATTTTTTCCCAAAATTTAATTAGAGGAGACTTTTGAGAAAAGATGTGGGTATTTCACTTTCATTTGCTCCTCTCGTTCCCTGGTAAACTCTGGGCGACGTTTGGATTCCCTACAAACTTTAACAATCGGTATTCGACTTCGTTTTAGTTTCTTGACTTCACGGTCCATAATCTCCACAGGTTTCTTGAAAAAATGCATAGTGTCATCAATCAAATTTCATCAAGAGGGATGTGGAGATTTTCATCGGCTAAACACTTTTCAAGGTGGACACGTGGAAAGTTGGTTGGACGTTCCCAAGCTCAGGAGGTAGTTCGAATTTGTAGGCTACATTTCCGATCTTTACATTGATTTTGAAAGGTCCCACATAACGAGGTGCTAGTTTACCTTTCTTTCCAAATATAACCACACCTTTCCAAGGGGATAACTTGAGAAGAACATGATCACCAATTTGAAATTCCAAAGGCTTGCGTCGTTTGTCAGCATAACTCTTTTGACGACTTCTAGCTGTCAAAAGGTTATTGCGAATTTTTGTGATTTTGTCTGTTGTTTCCTTAATGAGTTCTGGTCCGGTGACTTGAGCTTTACCAGCTTCATTCAAACAGACAGGTGAATGACATTTTTGACCATAGAGAGCCTCAAAAGGAGCCATGTTGTAAGAGAATTCGATCAAAGGCAGATGCGAATCCCAACTACTACCAAAGTCGATCACACAAGCTCTAAGCATATCCTCAAGTGTTTGGATTGTCCTTTCGGTTTGTCCATCCATTTGAGGCTGATAAGTGGTGCTCAGATTTAATTTGGTTCCCATGGAAGATTGCATGGTCTTCCAAAAACGAGATGAGAAACGAGCGTCACGATCTGATATGATGTTCAAAGGAACACCATGACGAGATACAATCTCATCGATATAGATCTTAGCAAGTTTTTCAGCAGAAAAATCCTCACGAATCGGCAAAAGGTATGCTGACTTAGTCAGACGGTCAATGGTTACCCAAATGGCATCATGGCCTCTAGAAGTGCGTGGTAATTTAGTAATGAGATCCATAGCAATGTTCTCCCACTTCCATACCGATACTTCTGGTTGTTCAAGTAAACCGGAGGGACGTTGATGTTCTGCCTTGACTTTAAGGCAGGTAAAGCATTTGGATACGTACAAGGCTATGTCCTTTTTCATACCTGACCACCAATAATGGGTACGAAGGTCCATGTACATTTTGTCCGTACAAGGATGGATAGAATAACGTGACTTATGTGCTTCGTCCATTAACAATGTACTAAGATTGTCTTGGTTTGGAATCCATAAATGATCCAAGAAATAGAGTAACCCATCATCTTTCATTTCAAGCTGGCAGTTCATTACACATCATGCCTTGGGTTACACAAGTACGTTGGGCATGGAAAATACCTGTTTAGATATCTGATTGAACTCGAACACAATGGAGTTTAATACGTTCTTTACGACTAAGTTTGTCGGCTATGACATTCGCCTTACCGGGATGGTAGCGAATCTCTCCGTCATAGTCATTAAGAAGTTCGACCAATATCGTTGTCTTATGTTCAATTCCTTCTGATTGAATATATGTTGGAGACTTTTGTGGTCTGTGAAAACCACACATTTCGTACCATAGAAGTAGTGTCTCCAAATTTTGAGAGCGAAAACAACAACGCCTAACTCAAGATCATGAGTTTTGTAGTTCCTCTCGTGGATTCTCAATTGTCTTGATGCATAGGCTATGACTTTGTCTCTTTGCATGAGAACACAACCAAGGCCTAGATTTGAGGCATCGCAGTACATAAAAAAATTGTTGTTGCCATCAGGTAGGGATAGAATAGGAGCATCACAAAGCTTTTGTTTCAACATTTGAAAAGCTTCTTCTTGTTTGGGTCCCCACTCAAAAGGTTTATTCCTTTGAGTCAAATAAGTGAGTGGAACCGCAATCTTGGAGAAGTTTGTGATGAAACGATGGTAATAACCAGTGAGACCAAGAAATGAGCGGACTTCGTAGGAGTAGTGTGTGTATTCCAATCCTTAATTGCAGTGATTTTAGCGGGATCTACATGTATACCTTGTTCGTTGACAATGTGACCCTAGAATTGAACTTCTTTAAGCCAAAATTCACACTTGGAGAATTTGGCATAAATTTGTTCTTTTTTAGAAGTTCCATCGTTAGACGGAGATGATGTTCGTGGTCAACTCGAGATTTTGAATAAATCAAGATGTCATCGATGAAAACAATGATGAACTTGTCTAAATAAGGTTTACCAACCCTATTCATTAAGTCCATGAAAATGGCAGGAGCATTTGTCAAACCAAAAGACATGACAATGAACTCGTAATGGCCGTATAGAGTGCGAAAAGCAGTTTTAGGAACATATTCTTCGAGTACATGAAGTTGATGATACCCAGAACCGAGATCGATCTTTGAAAAATAAGTAGTTCCTTGTAGTTGATCAAAAAGATTGTCAATACGAGGTAGGGGATATCGATTGTTAATTGTGAGTTTGTTGAGCTCACGATAATCGATGCATATGTGAAAGGATCAATCCTTCTTTTTCTCAAACAGCACAGGACCACCCCAGGGCGAGAAACTTGGACGAATAAATACTTTGTCCAAAAGTTCTTGGAGTTGTTTCGATAATTCTTGCATCTCAGATGGTGCAAGACGGTAAGGGGATTTGGCAATTGGGTTGGCACCAGGTACAAGGTCTATGCAAAATTCCACTTGGTACGATGTACCGGGGGTATGCCAGGTAGTTCTTCTGGAAACACCTCAAGAAAATCACGAACAATGGCGATGTCTTAAATACACTTACTCTTGCCTTTCTCCTCTACGATATGTGCCAAGAAGGCTACATATTTCTTTCGTAGGTATTTCTGGGCATGTGTATACGTCATGAGTTGAGTCTACTAAATGGTTTCTCTCCATGAACTTCTAAGATTTCGCCATGATGGAAGAGGCACACGAACAATCTTATTAAAACAGATAACTTCGGCATGATGTTTGGTTAACTAATCCATGCCTACTATGGCGTCAAAACTCCCACGTTGCATTGGCATGAGGTTGATGGGAAAAAGATGGTCAATAAGGTTTAGTTGACAATTGCAAATGATAGAATCGAGTACGAGAGGTTCGCCACTAGCTATCTCTATTGTTAAAGGTTTTCCTAGATTAGTTCGAGGCATTGAAAGAAAAGGTTCAAAAGCTAAGGATACAAAGCTCCTATCGACACCCGAATAAAAAAGAATAGAAGCAGGACGATTATTACAAGGAACGTGTCGTTAACCACATCGTTATTGATACGCACCTCATTAGCATTGATATTAAATACGCTTCCACGGGCTGGATTAGCATTAACAAGTTTTGGACAATTATTCTTGAAGTGGCCCATCTCGCCATAGTTGTAACAAGACCTAGGTGGAAAGTGAGGTCGAGCAGGATTTCCTTGGGGTTGAACAGGATTTGGAAGAGCTTGATTTAGAACAGATTGACAAACATTGGCCAAATGACCGATTCATCCACATGAGGTACATTGACGACAGGGTAATTGATTTTGGTGGTGACCATTGCATCGGTTGCACAAAGGTGCAGTACCAGCGTACGGTTTCCTAGTAGGAGGTTGAGCTGGATGGTTGGGAGTAGCTTGATTGGTTTGAGCAACAACACCAAAGTTTCTTGAAGCCTTACGCTACCTTGAATTTCTAGAGGGTTCGGCTTTTGTTTCCTTTGGTTTCTCCTGAATAGTCTTGACAGATTGTCTCTTGTCACATTTACGAAAAAGTTTCCCTTCTTTACTTGGGAGTCGGTTAGGGTAGCGGCTAGTTCGATAGCCTCCCTAACGGTAGCTGGCTTACTACCGGGGACTATGTCTTGAATCGGATAAGGTAAACCATCAATGTATTTCTCAATGGCCTTATCCAAAGGCATGGCCATGGTGGGACAAAGTAAGCTTAACTCCTCGTATCGATCGGTATACGCATGATTTTCACCACTATATTGCTTAAGATCGTGGAATTCGTTTTCAAGTTCCCTCGTCTCATTGCATGGGCAGAACTCTTTCATCATAAGAGCTCTAAGTTCTTCCCACGTTTGTGCTATAGCTACATCCGCTCATCGATCTCTCATAATCCTATTCCACCACGTGAGCGCTCTCTTTTGGAATACACTTGAAGCAAACTCTACCTTGCACTCATTAGAACATTGACAATGGCGGAAAATGCTTTCAATAATTTCAAACCATTGTAGGATCCCAGTAGCTCCCTGAGACCCATAGACCTTGAGTGATTTAGCCGAATTGAATTGTTTGTAATTACACGGTGTGGGTACATTGTTGTTGTTATTGTTATTGTTGGTTTGATTGAGTTGGGTCACAAGGTTGGGAAGTATAGCAGCCATTTGCTGAGCGATCATGGCCGCCATTTCGGCATCTTGGGTAGTGTTGCGACGAGGAGGCATTCTAACAGAGAAAGTAATCATGAGGGAAAACGAGTGAGACTAATACAGGATAGTAAAAAAATGTCAAAATATCGACGAGACATAAGGATTGTGATCATTTATTCGTTACTTAAAACAAACAAATAACACAGTGACTAATCAAAGTAAATGGGTCTTTATAATGTATCGCGAACACATGTTTTGTCTTATAAGTGGACACTCACCCCAAGAGTTCCCAGGTAAGAGTGTCTGGTCCAACTAAGTCAATTTGTACTAACACTCTAGCCTTAATCAGAAAACTCAGGGTACATACATCCACCCTTCTAGATTGAAGTTGTTCACATTATTAAAACCCAGACTTTGACAAGATTTTGAAAACATTAAAGGCTTAAAAGCCTAAAAACAAATCATCTAAGGGTAGATGAGATTTCTTGTAAAAACTTTTTGGAAATTTGATTTTTATGGATGAATTATGCTTTGTATTGTCTTGTAGTCACTTAATGATAAGTGACAGTTTTGTATTAAGAATCTATATGCGAGTTACCTCATGTCTGGGTCCTATGAAGGTTATAGTCTAGGTCAAAAGCATTACTAATAATCTAATTCCCAATAACCATGGCTCTGATACCAATCTGTAACACCCCGACTGCGTATAAAACAACTCGCGGTGGAAACGTCAGGGGGTCATGTTACAAATTGTTTCACAACACATAGTACTTAAGGTTTTGTTTTATTGAATTAATTTAAATTACATTGTCTTGAAAACACAAACAAACACACAGATAACTGTCTTTAGATTTTAAAGTAAACTAAGGCCCGTGTCCTCCTACATGTAGCATGCTTTCAAAGTCACACATTTGCACCTGAAACATATGTGAAAAAGACGGTCAACAATGAATGTTGGTGAGTAACATAGGTTTTATGAGTCAAATTCATGGCTTTGTATTTTTTATTGCAATACCTCGTCCAACTACGAGAGTCAATAAGTGATAACCTTGTAACCAAACTTGTATTAATTGTGTTTGGTATTGCAATACGTTTAACCAACTATAAAAGTTGGTATGAGTGAGAAAACCTTGTAGCCATGAATCTCGATAAAAGTTTTTCTTTTACAAAACTGTATGAGAAATTGATTTAAAAGAAAACTTTGTATGGTTTATATATCTTTAATTGAAAATCGTTCGTGACTTATCTAAACCAATAGTTTTTGTTTTGTGTAAACCATTTTTCCTTGTTTTGTATAAACCAATCGTCCGTGTTATGTATAAACCAATCGTCCGTGTTGTGTATAAACCAATAGGTCCTTGTTTTGTATAAATCAATCGTCCGTGTTATGTATAAGCCAATCGTCATTGTTTTAATTGTGTAAACAAGTGTGGGCGTGTGGTGAATACATTCAAGCCTGTGTTGACTCTTCTAGACTAACAAACCACCAAAGGGTTTGTTAAATTGTGTTTCACAGTTTCTGTCGTTCCCCAAACTTCCCCACAAACACCGGGAAATTTGGTAACGGGATTGTCAGTCCTATGGTACCATAACATAATACCGGTCAACTTGGCCAAAGTTAATGAACGTACTCGTGTTATAGATAACGCCCCACCAAGTTTCACACATTATTGAAAATATATTGTATATATATAAACCATATGCCTTGTTTTGAAAACTTGAAATAGTTAGCACATATGAATCACCCCAAAACATTTATAAATGTAAAAGAGGGGAACTATGTACTCACAGGTTTGCGTAGATGTCTTGTTCAATCGTGTATGCAAAGGTCAAGTGTTTCCTAATGTATCGGATTGTTATTCCTTAGTGTATATCGAGGCTTAAAAGGAAGAATAGATAGAATGTAGTTTATTAACCAAACAAGTGAAGGATCACGTATATTATGGTTCATGATACCTTACATTCTGATTAGAAGATGTCTAAAGGTGTTTTGTCTCGTTACAACTTGTTAAAGTGGCTTATTGTATTTTAACGGGTCGTATGCGTAACTACAGGTTCGGATGGTCAAATGAGTCCTATGACGAGTCTAACATGTCAAAACAAGTTTGTTCGCATTATATGATCAGTCTTGAAGCAAGAACATGGATCATATGTGTTTTAAAACCATTTTTGTGCAAAAGGGAATTTTCGACATTTTAAAATTATATATAGTTGACTCGTCATTTGACTAACAAAATGACATGACCATAAGGTATAACCTTATAGGGTTATTCCCTATATTACTATGGTCATATAAATGGGCTTGATAGGATCGAATCCTAAGATTGACCAAACGGGTCAGATTCGAAACTCAAAGAGCAAGAAAGCATTGCTTAAAAAGGAGTTCGATATTTTCAACTGTTTGAAAGGTGAAACCTTGAAACAACTGATTGAGCGTTATTGTCATCTGATTGTAGAATTAAGAAGGTTCGGAATTGAGAAGGATAGGGAAGAATTGGTTGATAAACTCATTGACGCACTTCCAAATGAAAGCGACTCGTCAACATATGTGATGATTATCAAGAACAGCTTCGAATATGAGACAATGAGTTTGAACATGCTGATTCAGAAACTTGAAAGTCATGAGTTAGAACAAAGGAAGTTTACCAAGATGCAAATTTCGAACATTCAACAAGACGTGAATTTGTACTATCGTGGTAGTTTACCGTCGAATGTTCAGAGTCCCAAAATACAAACAGCATTCAGTGTTGCTAGTGCATCTGGGTCACCACCAAAGCAGCTCATCTAGCAACGGGTTTGAGTTTTCAAGTTCTGACTAAAATCCTTCAACCCAAACACTTAGTCATCCCAAGCCTCAAATAATTACTCCAATCAAAAGAATTCTAACCCTCACTTTATACAATGCAACATAGCTGTAAACCTCCAGAATTCACAAGGTATGAATGAGGCTGCAGCTAAACAACAAATGGGATTTTTGGCATCAATCTCAGAGTCGTATGAAAGTTTTGTTGTGGGAAAGATTGGGAACCCCAACATGACAAAAGAGGACTATGATCAAATAGACATATAGGAGATGGAATTGATAGACATAAAATAGTGTATGGCGAGTATCGTTCGAAGAGCTCGGAGATTCTTGGAAATCACAGGTCATCAAAGTCTGGGAGGACATGACACAAAACTTGGATTTGACAAATCCAATGTAATCTGCTTTACGTGTAAATAATAAGGACATTTTAAACGTGAATGTCCAAATCAAGAACTCAACAACAACGTGAATCCGTTCCATGAAGATTATTATCAAAAAGGTATTTACCACAAAAATAAGTCACAAACGCCAAATTTCATCAGGCTTCAGATTGAAGATGGGTCTACAAAGGAAAGAGTCGAGCATTGGTGCTTACGCAAGAAGATGAGGGATTCAACTAGAAATAGTATATCCATAAAACTGATGGTGTTGCGATGTTGGCTGAAATAATCAAGGAACCAGAGTCGATAGTTGAGGAAGTTGTAAAAGAACTAGAGTTGGTGGTTGAGGAAGCGGTCAAAGAACCAGAACCAGTATTAAACGAAGTTATCCAAGAACAGGAAGAAGTTGTTTTTACTACTAATTATGATGAAGAACCTATGGAAAACGACTTGTTATATGGTTTTACTTGTTATATGGTTTTAGATCTATTATCCCTCCTGAACTGATGAGTTCTTTTGTTGGAGCAAACATTGGTGATTTTTGTTTCAAATCTTCTGAAGTTTTCTGACATCGTGAACATGTTTAGGCTTTTATGGACATCGATTAGCAATGTGTCCAACTTGATTGCACCTAAAGCACGTTCTACTGTCTGTTACAATAATAGATCCTTCAACATGGTCTCGTTGTCTCTTCTTTTCAAAGAACTCTTCATTGAATTGTTTGGTAAATTGATTTTCGTTTTCACTTTCTGAGCTTGTTCCAAACACAAAAGTCATTTTCTTTACAAACTTTGATTTTCCAAACTTGTTGTAGTTTTTCTTAGCATATCCCGAACCATTCCTCCCATGGTAATTATTTCACTATTAATAGTTAGAGTAGAACTTCTTGGTTTATAATAGTAAGATTTATCCTTTTTAAAGTTCGAAAATCCTTGATCACTTGTCAAACTATCAATTTCAGACATCTCGGCCTCAACTAATTTGAAAACCTTTTTGATTTTGTTCATATTCACATTCTTAATCGGGAATTCTGTATCAGAATATAGTTTCTCCAGATCCACACATTTTGTACGTGATAACATTTGGATCATCATTCGAACTATAACCTGATTTAGGAATGTAATTTTTATGAAAACGTTCGTCACTTTCAGATTGTGAACTTGAACTCTTTTTGCTAAAATTTATTTTTACGGTTTCAAATTCAGCTTTATCGATGTCAATATCTAAAACTTTTTCAACCACATCCGTTACCACTTCTGAATCGCACTCTGATGAATCAGATTTGGTATAGGTCACATCGAGATTATCAGGCAGCTGGTCTTTCTGTACATTTTTCAGTTTTAAATTTAGTGCCTTTTCCACCCTATATCGTTTCTTTATAGAATAATTACTCCACATTGGGGGTGGAACTCGGTGATAACCCACACCTTGGTTATGATAACCGTACACATCTTCCCCTGATTCGTCTTTTCCTGTCGGTTTGGGGAGTATGTGATCCAATACATAGGATGCTATAGAATAACTAATCAACTTCTTATCAACCCTGTGTGTTTCTATCTAAGTAGTTTCTAGCTCTTGTTTTAATTTTGCAATCGTGTCAATATGATTATTAAGTGCAATTTGTTTATCCATGACAATGCGTTTGAGCATGGAAATCGTTGGATCATTTTAATTATTTGCAACTTGAAACTGGTTGATAGCTTTGCTAATTTATCATAGGCTTCTTTCGTATCTTTTAACTCACTTGTTAGATTATCTGTGTGCCTTTTCAACTCTTTATACTTCTCATCTTTTTCAATGCAAGTTTTGAACGGTTCTATGCATTTTGTGCATTGAAATTGAGTTTCTGTTTTCTCACTTTTAACCTCTTTTACCATTAACTCAACTTTCTTTTCATCCTCAGAGATTTTGACTACCTCTTTTAATTGAGCCATCATGGCTTTTTCAGCAATATCAGACAGTTTTTCAGCAGTCATTTTCTTCGACACATCTATAATCTCTTCTACGGATTCTTTCTTTTCTTCATCGAAGTGTAAGTCACTGTAGTTTCCCTCTTCTCCAAAAAATCCTGCAAAGGTTTTAAGAACATCTGGAGGTATAATCGATTTGAAACCATTATTAATAACCTCTGTTGTAGGAATATTGAATTTTCTAGGATCCAACTCTGATTCTTCAGAATCATAATAATCTTCATCCTCTGGATTCTCATCAAATGTAACGTCAGCACACTCTTCATCAACAACTTCTTCAACTATCACATCCTCCACATCATGTTCCGGTTCACCCATGTCAACAATCTCAGCCATTAGAGTAAGGTTGTTGGTCTTGGGAATATAAGCATTCCAGTTGAATCCTTCATTTGCGGTGTTACGACCAACGCCTTATCTTTAGACTTTGATGAACCATCGTCAAGCGGAATTGTTCTTGACATATTTGGCGGATGTTGAGAGTTCTTGTGAAAAATCGCCCTTCTATTAAGACATTCCCACTTGAAGTGGCCTTTTTCTTTACATTTAAAGCATGTCACTTTAGATTTATCGAAGCCTAATTTTGAGTCTCGCCCTCTGAGAGTATTCCTTTCTCTAATTTCCATAAATCGCTGCGCTCTACGAATCACACTCGCCATACACCATTTAATGTCAGTGAGTTCCAACTTTTCAAGATCTATCTGATCATAATCTTCTTTGGTAATATTAGGATTCCCAATCCTTCCTGTTGTCAGACTCTTATAAGATTCTAAGACAGAAGCAAGAAACGTCATGTGCTCCTTTTGTGAGGACCGTTTCGGGTCTCTGAATGATCCGGCCGGTCAGATATTCACCATATCATGTGCGAAATCCATGTATGATGATGACAAACACAAGAACTCTCTAATTAAACTAGTTTCTATTGATAATATTCAATTACAAAACCACGAAACCAAACGGACAGAGTTTCCCCTCTCAAATCCACCAAGTTGCAAATGACAAATCCCAAGTCCCTATTTATAGACCTGGTTTGTCGTATGAAACCCTTAGAACGAGAGGCTGTCTTATGCGTGAGGACATTTGGGACGACATGTCCCCTTTCGCATGAAAGGTTCTTTCGTGCGAAAGGGCATATACATTACATTCCTGACTCTTTGACACGAAAACCTATACAATTAACTATGACTTGCTACATTGACGGAGACAATAGACATAATGCACTCACAGACTCCCCCTTGGATGTTACCGCAATTAATCAACTTTGTCTATCCTTGTCATAGTCAATCTTCAATCTCTACGAAGTCTTCAATAATTTTAACATTCATTTCTTCACAGACTCCCCTTCATGATCCCCCCTTCCTTTAGCAATCTTTATTTAACATTTCAGCTCTATAATCTTCTCTTCAGCTAGGGCTTCTTTCTGTTCAACGTGATATCCAACTCTCCCTATCAGTCAGCTTTCCATTCTTCTCCCCTAACTTTCAGCTTACTATCAAATTCACTAACATTCAAATAAACAATTTAAATTCCAATTGTGATATATTTCCAAATCAAACATCTAACATCATATTTGAGTTTTTAAACATGATCATCATCAATAACCCTCACAAATAATCAAGTCCAAATTAATGACCTTGATTATCCAAATTATCTACTAAGTTTAAATTCATGACCTTGGTTGATAAATTCAAACAAATTTAAATGTTCATTTGCAAAATTAAAGTTTCAATTTAATGAAATTGTGATTTTATCAAAATATGTTCAGCATATTCAGATTTTGAAATTCAGCATCGTAACGTCGATTGTCGAAATATAAGATGAATAAAAATCTTGTTGTATTTTACAAAATTTAAGATAAAACACACTAAAATCTTTTTGGTTTTATCTGTACTGAAATTTAATAACTATGTATAAACAAATTGACCGACATATTTTTGTTGAGTTTGTGTCAGAGGATCATATCAGTTTTTGACAAATCACAAACACCGTTGATCTAGTTTAAACTTTAAGTTCTAAACAGTTTACTAAGATTGTGAATATACCGATCCACTTAAATTTCTACACAGACTTCGATTGTTTCAAAATACGAGATTATTGTCTTTGGAACTGACTTAACCGTGTGTCCCACCTCAGAATATACTCCTGTATCAAGATTCTCTGGATTCAGTCTTACAGGTGAATATACCTAATTGATATCTGTCTCTGGGTTAGTGCGAGGCCTTTAGAGCTCAGGCTAAGACCACCGTTCCGACAAAGAGATGAAGGCTCGACTTAAGATGTGTTCCACTTAGGAATCTTCTGACTGCTATTGATATATCTTTCGATATTTTCATTTTTTTGTGCAGTTTTAGGGTTTAAGCACGAAAGTATTCTACAAGATCTAGGCCATTGCTGACGCAAATTTAGAAGATCTTGTATACCCCAGATATCAATAAGTATAAAGACCTAATATCTCAGAATCAGGCAATCTTTCAAACAAAATTTCGGAGTACTAAGTCCATATATCCGAGAGATGTTACCCACTTATTAAGAAAGTTTTTGATTTAGGTTTATATCTCGAAATTAATCTACTAAGTGTGTAAAACCCTACTAGAATATCATCAGTGAGACCGTTTATCACTTTTTAGGTATTCATTTCTCTAGCATCCCGTGATCGTCTACTGACGTACTATCATTTCTTCATTTTACACTAACTTTTTTATCTTTTTCTATGTTTTTGATCTTTTTTCAAATTTTCCAAATGTTTTTGAATTTTTTAAACTTCTCTTACTCCCCCTAAAATTCAAAACATTTTTAAAGAAAATTTGACAACCGGTGTATATAGCTTTTATCTCGCCATCCGTTTCTACTTACACATTCTTTGTTTCTTTTTCATCTCTCATGATCATAAAACACTGATATTTTGCATTCTGAAAAACCTTTTTAAATTTTTTTTATCATGTTTTGTTTGTTCAGCCTTGAGGATTCAGCAAATTATATCTCAATTTTTCAAAATTTTCAATATTCATGATAAAATTTTCGATCAAACTAATCTTAGCCTTTTCTGAATATCCAAGCTATTTCCTCTTCATGTGCCAGGCTGCTTCGTTGTTTACATTATACTTTGATTGACCTCCAAAACACCTGCACATGAAACAAACTAATTACTTGAATAATGCAACCCAAGCCTGCTTAGTCTTGGGTAACTTGATATTAACAGATTTTGACAGACATGGAAAATCTTTTTTGATTTTCTTAAAAACATCATTTTTCTTGATTTCAACTTTTTCAGTTGAATCAAGTTTCTTCTTTTGAATATCATAAGTTTCTTTCCTTTTAGCTACCCAAGTTTGACCTTTTGAAACAATATTCTTAACATAACACTTTGTAACATTTAGAACATTGTCTTTGAAGATTCATTTGTTCGCTTCCAAACTTGTTTTAGTGTAACCATAGGTGTTTTCAATTTGACATCTTCTGATTTTCCTTTTTGTTTCTCAACATGAACAGGCTTAGAATTGTTGATATTTGCGAGCAATGTGTCCAGCTTGATTGCATTTGAAGCACGTTTTATTTGAAACATCTTTAGCCTGTTGATATTGTTTCTTTTGAGCAAAGAATTCCTCATTAGTTTGTCGACTAAAGTGGAATTCTTTTTTTCTGAACTTGCTCCATGAACAAAGTTCATCTTCTTTTCAAAATTTGAATTTCTAAATCTCTTGTTTTGATTCTTCTTCTTTTTATAACCTAAACCAGCTCTTTCATATTTAAAATTTTCTTTTGGAACGAGTTTCTTGGTTTGGTATAAAAAATTTCTTTCTTCAAATTTCTTGCATCTACTGCAAGATTTTCAACCTCTGAAATTTCAATTTCCACCAATTTATACACCTTCTCGAGCTTTTCGAAATCCACATTTTGAATCAGAAATTCATCATCTGAAAACAATTTGTCAGATCCAACCATTTTGTACATCATCATTATTGGATAATCATTCATTTTAGAATCAGATTTTGATTTTTGAAGATAATTCTTGTGAAAACTTTCCTCATCTTCAAATTGTGATTTAGAATTCTCATTTTTGGTGGAATCACTTTGACTTTCTTCTTTAAAAAAATTTCAATTACATCATTCACCAACTCTGATTCACAAACATCAGATTTGGTGTATGTCACATCAATATCATAAGGCAGCTGATCGATTTGATTTTGAACAGTTTTTAATTTGATGTTCAACGCCTTTTCCATCCCCTCAAATTTTTTTCGGCAATAATTTTCCATCATGAGAGGTGGAACCTGATGATACCCTGCCCTTTTTTCCATTTCCAACAACCTTCTCCTCAGATTTACTTTCTTTCAGTTGTTTTTGAAAAATTCGATCAAGAACATATGATGAAGATGAGTAATTGATCAATTTTTTATTGACTCTTTCCGTTTAAATTTTTTCGTTGCTAATTCTTGCCTAAGCAGTGCAATTGTATCAAGATGCATATTTATTGAATTTTGTTTATCTTCCAAAGTAGCTTCAAGTATCCTTTTAGTATCAGCATCTTTACGGCTGACGTCAATAAATTGTTTAGTTTTGCTACTCATCTTATCATATGCCTCTTTCATCTGAGAATAATCGTATTTTAAAATATCATTTTGTTTTATCAATTCTTGAAATTTTTTCTCTTTTCAAACACATTCAACACACTTTTCTGAACATTTTTGTTTCAAAATTTCATTTGTTTCATCAAGCTCATTGCGTTTTTTGTTTCAAACATTCTTCTTTTTGAGTTATCTCTTCACATTTTTTATTTAAAAACTTTTCTTTTCATGAACTTCTATGCATTTTTTTCTCAAAAACATTCCTTTTTCTCAAACTCTGAGTGAGTTTGATTCAAAAATTCTTCATGTTCAATTACTTCTCTACATTTTTGTTCAAGAAATTCTTCTTTTTCTACGACTTCTATGTAAGCTTTGTTTAAGAAATCTTCTTTTTTATCAAGAACTGTGCGTATTTCTTTGATAAATTGTTCGTTTTCAGCACATATATCGCATGGTCCAGTGTACTTCTTACTCTTAGATTCATTTCTCTCATCAACTTCTGAACTCTTGTTCATCTGCTCATTAATCAGTTTCTGCTTATTTTATTCAACCTGAGCTATCAAAGCTTGATCTTCTTCCATTATTCTTTCCTCTTTGATAATTGTTGTCTTTTCTTCATCTCTCTGCTCTCTCCTGATTCCAATGCTGCTGTAGTACATATCTGCAAAATAATTATAAATCTCATCAGATAAAAAAAAAGAAATATCAGAATTTGTAGGAACTCCATCGAAACAACACTTTTCTTCATCTTCTTCAACCGTCTGCTTAGGTTCTTCAATAATTTCAGCAAGTAAATCTCGTACATCATATCTAGGAAACATATCATTCCAATTGAAGCCCTTGTCTTCTTGAGTGATGACTAATGCTCTGCTTTTCGACTTTGAAGACCCTACTTCAATCCGAGGCCTTTGTTGTGGTGAAAGCTTATGATATATTGCTTGTTTATAGTAATCACAGAAAGGATTGATATCACTTTGATTTTCTTGATTTATACATAATCTTTTAAAATGTCCTTTTTGTTTGCATCTGAAACAAGTGACTTTTGACTTGTGAAAACCAAGCTTAGTATCTGATACATACAAACACTGTCTCCCTATAATTTCAGCAAATCTCTACTCTCGTCTTAGAATACTTGCCATGTACCACATGATATCCATCAATTCTAACTCTTCTGGATCTATCTGATCATAATCCTCTTTTGCCATATTACAATTTATGATTTTTCCAGCAATTAGACTGTCATATGACTCAAGAACTTATGCCACAAATGCCATCTGCTATTTCACTATGGATTTATTCAAACCTTGAGCATTTTTCAAATTTACCGAAACATTGCATTGTAGCACATGAGACTGTGTATTGCTTTAATTCGAATATGAATTTGAGCCTTGTGATAATTTTGAATTTGGATTTGAAGAATTTGATTCACAACTTGAATATGTTGAAAAACCACTACTGTTAGAAGTGTTTGATTGAAAACCAGAATAACCCGTTGAGCTGTCTGCATTGTATGCTGTCTGTATTTTTTTACTCTGAATATTCGATGAACTACTGCCCTTTTAATACAAACCCACATCTTGTTGTATATTCTGCATTTTGTTGTTTTTCTCAGCTCTAACCCGTGTGCTTCCAGCTTCTGAATTAACTTGTTTAAGCTCATAGTCTCGTTTTCTAGACTATTTTTCATGATCATTACATATGTAGACCAATCATTCTTGTTTGGATATGCGTCTATGAGCTTATCCACCAACTCTTCTCGACCATTTTCGATTCCTAACCTACTTAATTCTTTTACCAAGTAATAAAATCTCTCAATAATATGTTTTACTGATTCACTCTTCAAACTTGCAAACTTTTCAAATTCTTTTTTCATTAATGCTTTCTTGCTCTTCAGCATCTGTTCATTTCCTTCAAATTTATGTTTCAATGCATTCTAGAACAAGTAAGCAGTTCCGTTGTGCTGTAAGAGAGAAAGAATATTGTCTTTTACTGATTGCTGTAAAAAGTTTATCATTTTCTTTTCATTTGTGAATTTTATTCTTTCATCTTCATCATATTGCATCGGTGTTTTCTTTTGACCATCATTTCCTACTGGTTCAATATATTCAAATATGACTGAATACCAACATTCTACATGATATGCTTAAATCCAGCTTTCAAACTGTTCTTCCCAACTTTTAAACTCGTCTATGAACATCATCCTCGGTGGTTTTACTTGCGTTCCAAGTTCAGTTTCTAACTTTAAACTATGAACCACTCAGTCAGGCGTTGTTGCGAAAGTGTTATAAAACTCTGAATCCATGTTCAACACCTTGAATTACACGAAAAGTACCTGAAAAGTTAACAAATAGTCAAACAAAACTTTCAAACGAATGGAGCCAACACCTTTCGTGCGAGAGGGAATGCCTCTCATGCGAAAGGATCAAATTTGAATAATCAAATGAGTCTCAAAGTCTTTCGCGCGAAAGAGATGCTTTCGTGCGAGAGGTAAATTCTTAAACAACAAGATTCAATGCCATTCGTGCGAAAGCATGTCCTCTCGTGCGAGAGATGAGCTCTTTCGTGCGAAAGGTTCCTGGTATGTTCATTTCTCTCGAAAATCATGTTGCATTTTTTGACATTTTTTTCAAGATTTTTCAATGATTTAGTTCGAATTAAGATCTGATCTTTTCAAGGATTGATTAGTATCTGATTTCACACATCATGTTGAAGATTCAGTAAATTTTGTCCATAAATTCAAGTTCCATTTTAAGCTTTTAGAAAAAAGAGTAGAAGTAGAAGAGATATGATGTGAAATTAGATGAAATCGGCTTCAAATCTGCTCCATGTGGCTGATATCTTGTGCGTTCTGTCACTGAAACCGGCCTCCAAGCTCTGATACCACTTATGAGGACCGTTGCGGGTCTCTGGATGCTCTGACCGGTCAGATATTCACCATATCATGTGCGGAATCCATGTATGATGATGACAAACACAGGAACTCTCTAATTAAACTTGTTTATATTGATAATATTCAAGTACAAACCACGAAACCAAACGGATAGAGTTTCCCCTCTCAAATCTACCAAGTTGCAAATGACAAGTCCCAAGTTCCTATTTATAGACCTGGCCTGTCGTATGATACCCTTAGAACAAGAGGCTCTCTCGTGCGTGAGGATATTTGGGACGACAGGTGCCCTTTCGCACGAAAGGTCCTTTCATGCGAAAGGGCATGTACATTATAATCCTGACTCTTTGACACAATAACAAATACAATTAACTATGACTCGCTACATTGACGGAGGAAATAGACATAATGCACTCATACCTTTGTTGTGTTTCATTGAAACCTTGTGTGTTTTGAAGATTAACGACAATGCTGCACTGGATGACGTGTGGATTAGAATTATTCTGGTTTGAGTAGTTGTTTAAGCTTTACGAGGATGGGGGATTTTGCATCAGAGTGTTCGGCTCAAAACTTAGGTAAGATGAAAAACCACCACCTCTGCTTGAATTATTTGATGAATTTCTAAATGACGTATCTGTGCTAAATGCTGTTTGGATATTTGGGCTTTGAACATTTGATAACCCACTGCCTTTGTAATATAGATCAACGTCCTACTGAACGTTCGAACCTTTTATTTTGGCCATTTTACATAACTCTAGTTCATGCGCTTCCAACTTCTCAATAAACTTTCCCAGAGTTAGAATATCATAATCTTTGTTGTTCTTCAGAATCATCAAATACGTTGACCACTCACCTTGTGGAAGAGCATATGCCAACTTTTCCACCCATTCGTCATTCTCCTTTTTTTATTTTCAGTCACTTCATTTCCGCAACGAGATGAAAATATCTCTTAACAAGTTGCTTTAATGACTCTCCTTTCAGGCTGTAAAGATGTCAAATTGTGAAAGCGCATGTTAGGATCAATTCCGTTGCACTTGAGTGCTCCGTTGATTGCGTAGATCTCGTATCTTGTGCGGAATCCAAGTACAAGAATGGATTGAATAAGAACAAGCTAAATTTAAGATTTCTATTAATGATTAATAAGTACAAAACCACGAAATCACACGGACAGAGTTTCCCCACTCAAGTCCACAAAGTTACCAATGAACAAGACATAACATCACTACATATAGACCATCCAGATTCGCATGAAACATAACCGAGGATAGACATCTTAGTGCGGATCATCATCTAGTGCGGACGGACCTCCTGGTGCGGATCAACCTAGTTGGTGCGGATTAATAAGCCTGGTGCGCACGGATCAGCTTTAAACATGAAACCCTAATTCCACGTAGGTTCGTGCGAACCTACTTTCCCCATCCGTGCGGACTGACATTCTTCATAATCCATACGTTCATACACTTTAGAACCTTGCCTTGTTTCATCTGTTAGCTATGATACGTGATTGACGGAAGCGATAGACATATGCACTCACAGACTCCCCCTCGGATATTGTTGTAGTCAATCTCGTAGCTCGTCTTCATCAACTCTGAGTCTTCAAGAAGCTTTGACAGTTCAGAACCATAGAGTCCCCTTTGCATCTCTGACTCATCAGCTTCCCCTTTTGACAGACTCTTTCTCCAGGCTCCCCTTGCTTTAAGCTTTCAGAATTTCAACCTTGCTCTCTAAAACTTTTCACAAATCAAACCACTTGAGAGAATATTTGACAATTTCAGGATCAAACACCTGGCTCTCACAAAATTCATTTGACAGTTAAACATATTAGAGATTTTCAAGATTGATAACCTAGCTCTTAACAAGATTTATTTGAAAGATAAAACATTTGAAATCACCCATGTATAACAACTCTCCCAAAAACCCTTAAAACACTCCTATACGTCCTAAAATACACCCCGTATACGAAAAATGAGCTTAAAATACCTTTATATTTACAAAAAATCAAATAAAACAAATAATAATGGTGTCTCGCGGCCCGCGGGGGACATACCTCAAGGGTGTCGCGGGGCGCGACGACCTTTGTTTGCCGGACAAGTCATGGTGCCACGTGGCACATGACTCAGCAACCCTACCCTCATAACTCGGCAACCGTATAAAAGACACGCGGTTCCTCGCGGCCTGCGACAGGCTTAGCCTGGGGCTTCGCGGGGCGCGACAAGGTGTCCGATCAGCCTATATATCGAGTGTTAGAGCTCAGTTCATCGTCGTTCATCAAATCTTTCTCTCTCAAATCTCTAATAAGCTAATATTATCGGGAAGTATACCCCGAAAAAGCGAAGCTCTGTCTCGTTGTAAGTATTATAACCCCCGGTTACGTATTAGTTACTCTGCCTGATTGATCTACAGCTCCGTAACGCATGTCGAGGCTCTGCCTGACTCAGTCGTTGGAGTTCTGTCTCGGGGGTATAGCTAATGTAAATTGGGTTATCTTACTAACACGTGTGCGTTGTTTAATTTTAATAGATTATAACCAGGAAGTTACCAAAAAGTAGTAGGGTTATCTAAAATAGCAATGTGAGTACATTCACTTTTTCTCACTATTTGTTAGTACATTCACTTTTTGTAAACTGTTTTTACCAAAACCTCAATTGTTTTAAATTATGATAAACAGTGATTGAGTCTATGTATTCTATAATTACTATCAGTATGTTGGGGTTTTGCATACATTACTTGTTACTAATACTGTGAATAGTAACATGACCACAAGTCAGGATTAACAGTACCGTGGGTGGTAATTTGGTAGATAGAAACATTGTAATCGCCCTCAATACTGTAAAGATATAAAACTGTTTTGAGTAAATTGGGATGCACTCGCCAGTATTTCTTGCTGATAAAAACTTTTTAAAACGCGTTTCAGGTAACAAAATGTGAAAGCCAAATAGATGCCAGCTGGAGAGCACTGAAGGCTTGGAAAAGTGGCTATAAAAGTTACCTATACAATAAAGAAGTTTTTTTTTTCAATAAAATAGGGTTATCCCTATAAACATATTATAAATGTAGACTTGGGTTTTACCCATGTGCTTATTATTTATTAAATGAGGTGTTTTACTCTGATAAACTATTTTCTAACTACGGTCCTGATCTAGATTTCCGCTGTCAAATTAATAACACCGATACCACCAGCTCTGAGTGGCTCGTGGCCGCCCGCCTCCCGGGGCAGGGGTCGGAGGTTGCGATAGGAGGTGGTATCAGAGCTACAGCCACTTATTTGAGCCATAGAAGTGTTCTTCTGACACCAATATTTTATCAATTGTGTTAGGAAATAATCTATGTGATTATGTGTATATATGTATATTATTGTTTTGTGTTATTTGACAATTTGTTAGTTTACAGTATGAGTGAGCAAGGTACGTCTGACGCCTACCGTCATCTTGATAGTTCTCCCAAAAGTGAAGGAATCTCGTCACAGCCTACTCCTTCGGGGTATTCTGCTGATACAGAAGAGGGGATTTTCATATTTAAGGCGCAAACCGAGGAACCATTCCCTTCGAAAAAGAGAGGATGGTTCAGTCGGGGAGCACACAAGAGGAGAAAGCGAATGAGAAAGTTGCAGCAACAAAGAGCTTTAGCAGAGCCAATAGGGAAGTCAATGCCCAGACACAATACTTAGTTTAATAGACGTTTGGCAAACTTCCATATACTAGCCACCACTGTAGCAGATCCAAACCTTGACCAAATTATCGCACCACAACTATTGCCACTGTTTACAACCCAACCAATGGAGATAAAACCTAACCCAGGAAACCAATTTCCCATACCTGCCTTTGATCCTGACGAGATACCTAGAATTCCAACACCCAATCCTCTAGCGTATGATCCATGGGAGGATGACCATAGGGATTATAGGGAACTTTACCCACAGGAAGAACTAATTCCAAACCCCATAGCACAATATATCAACCTTAATCCTTTAGATCCATATTGGAACACCGATCAGTATGTGCAGGAAATCTTAAATAACCCGTACCCATATGGAGAATTGATACCTCAGTACCCTGACCCAGTACCCGCACCATGACGACCCATGAGTGACGAGAATATGCAGGAACTCCGCACTTATGGTGAGAAATTGATAGAAGGATGAAAGAGGATGAGAGAGATATGAGAGAAGCTCGTGTGGAAATACGACGAGCGGGAGATGCAGTTTGGAATGAACAACCCATAGTAGTAATATATATATATATATATATATATATATATATATATATATATATATGCGTATAGTTGAAAAAAATTAAATCAACTAAAATAGGTAACCTAATATCTATTGATGCATAACTAGTATTGTGTTTACATTTCAGTTTTAGATTGTAACAAATATATATATATATATATATAGGGGAAGGATAAATCGAAAACCCACTTGAGTTGAGAAAACTCAGAAAATCTTTGTAAAAAACCCATGTAAACTCAAGAAACATTTCTAAAAAAAATAGAAAATGTAATATACATATATTTGAACATTTTTTAAAAAAGAAACACAAAAAAACACCAAGTAGTTTTTTTTTTTAAATGTTACAAATTTCAGGTTACATAATATATATGTCCAAAAAAAATGTAACATACAAATTTTCAACATTTTTTTAAAAAATACTAGTAAGCGTTTTTTTCATTTTTTTCATAAATAGGTCCGTGTACATTTATATTACATTCCCTATTTTTTTAGAAAAAAAGAAAAATGTTACATAGGGTTTATTTGGGTTTTCTCAACTCACATGGGTTTTCGATTTATCTTTCCCATATATATATATATATATGAAAAAGAGTAAATGTCACAATGCTCGACGATTTTGATCAATTTGTTTGTCTGATTGTTTGCATTAAATCTTATTTTGCGATATTAATACCTGATAAATGTTTGTAAATCCAGATGGACAACGAAGAAAATCAGGAAAACCAGAATAATGATAATAATGGAAACCAAATAGATAACAGTGCTATTCAACATATAGTAGCACAAGGAATTATAGATGTTATGCCATATATTATCAAGTCTATTAAAGAAGCAGAAAATAATAAAAGTGGAAGTAAGCGACCAACTAGTGAACCAAGTCACAGCGTGAATAACGGACCGTTACTTCAATTACCAATTCCATAAAGAAGAAGAACCATGTCATATGGTTGTTCTTACCAAGAGTTCTGGTCTTGCAAACAAATAGAATTCTCTGGCAATGAACGAGCCATTGCAGCTTTACGTTGGGTAGAAAAGACAGAGGCAGTCTTAAAAATAAGCAAATGCGCAGATGAAGATAAGATTTTGTTTGCTTCTAATCTTTTTAAGAATGCAGCCTTAGAATGGTGGAATACTATTCTCCAGTCTAAGGGAAGTGATAGAGTTTATAATATGGAATGGATCAACTTTAAGGAAATGGCTGAAAGAAAATTATGTCCTCCCAATGAAAAAGAACAAATTGATAATAAGTTCTTAAACCTTTGAATGATTGAAATAGACTGCAAGGGTTACACTACCATATTCTTCGAATATGCTAGAATAGTGCCAACCTTAGCCTCACCAGAACTAGTATTAATCTCTCGTTATATCTAGGAATTAATTAGTGAGATCAGACACTTAGTCAAGGCAGCTAGGCCCTAAACCATAGAAGAAGCAGTAGAATTAGCCAATACCTTGACTCCTAGCCCAGAAACTTACCCAAGAATTTCGTTATGGAAATAACTACCGTGGGAAAAATACAGGTTCTACCTCTGCACCTTACTGTAAGTACTGCAAGAAAAAACATTCAGGAAAATGCTCCATATACTGTAACTTCTTCAAAATGTCGGGACACAAGGAAGAAGACTGCAGGAGGAAACCCAGCAATAGGCTATGCTTCAACTGTGGAGAGCCGGAGCATATCAAACCGAATTGTCCGAAACTAGCTCCAGCAACAAACAACAAAGCTACCAAGAATGCCTGAGCATTTGTTCTAACGTCCGAAGAAGCCAAGTTGATTTCAAATGTGATTGCCGGTACGTTTTTAGTTAATGATATTTTTGCTAAAGTATTATTTGACTCTGGTGCAATAAAAAGTTTTATTAATACTTCGTTCTGCAAACTTCTCAATCAACCATTAACTAAACTTCAACAAGAATGTTTGGTAGAAACGGCAAATGGAGAATCCATTAAGATTACTGAAATCTTGCAGGAAGCAAGAATAGGAATTTTAAACCATAAATATATTGCTAACCTTTATCCAATGAATCTGGCTAGATTTGATATTGTATTAGGAGTGGATTGGTTAGTAGCCAATCATGCCAGCATTTTATGTGATCAAAAGTCAGTACAAGTAAATTCACCAAAGGGTGAAAAGATCACAATTAAAGGAGATAAGCCAACTAGATCCACAAAATTCATCTCTGTGATGAAAACAGCAAGTTATGCAAGGAAAGGATCACTAGTGTATATGATTTCCATAATCATTAACACTAAAGGAAAAGAATTAAAAGATATTCCCGTAGTATCTAAATTCTCAGATGTTTTTCCAGAAGAGTTACCTGGATTACCGCCAGATAGAGAGGTTGAATTTAGAATTCACCTATTACCAAGAACAACACCGATTGCCAAGGCACCTTATCGTTTAGCACCAGTAGAGATGCAAGAACTGAAGAAACAGTTGGACGAACTTTTGGAGAAAGGTTTCATACAGCCTAGTTCATCGCCAAGGGGAGCACCAATCTTATTTGTCAAGAAGAAGGACAGATCAATGCGTATGCGCATTGATTACCGCGAATTGAACAAGGTTATGATTAAAAATCAGTACCCATTACCGAGAATCGATGATCTGTTTGATCAACTGCAAGGATCTCGTTTCTTTTCTAAGATCGATTTACGCTCAGGATATCATCAACTGAAAGTACAAGAATGTGACAACTGGCAATTTTCCATGTATCCGTACAATATTAAACAGTAATTGTTACTTAATGACTTTGTATATGCTTGAACCAATGATATGAATGAATATTTGATTACTGCCATATACATACAAATGCATTTCATGTTGCAAGAATGTTTATCATTATTAAATACAACACGAAGTAGCTCAATTAGTGAATAGAACAAAGTTAGCACACTTATTAGACAAACTAAAAGTACTGACGGGAGTTCAATACTCAGTCAGACATGATGTTAAGACACAGAATGAGCCCCGAAACCAAGAGTTACACTAGAATAGTGTGTAGGAAAGTAGGGATCATAAAACTGCCTTCCGAGTGATAGTTTAAGTGCCGCAAAGCGCCCCGAAACACACTAAAACTACAGAATTCTGCACAAATCAGCAAAAATCAGCATTTTAACATAAGAATATAATGCAGAAATGTGGTTTAATGATCCAGAATACCTTCATAAGTGTCAGGAATCAAAATTGTCATAAAAGACAATATAAAGCACACTAAACTATGCTATTTAGCACTTTAACGAACCGGTAACCAACCGAACAACCGGACACTACCCGAAACACCAAAATTTCACTAGATGCATTGTTTTAGTGTTATGAAGCTAGTATTGATCATCAAACACCATATTGCATCCTATAAACACTAAACACATATAACACTAACTAATAACCTTACAATCTAACCAAGATCCCTAACTAGTATTTGAAACACAACCATACCCCCCCCCCTCATTTGATGGTCATAAGTGGGTCCCCACTAGGGATTTCTTTGCAATATTTTATTTGATTTGTAGAGTTATTATGAAACATATTACCCAAGGTTTAATTTGTTGTTGGAAGATCATTTTATATTAACCACAAGTCTTAGACATCTTCATCTTCACAGTTTAAACAACACTCCAAACCTCCTTCTTCTCCCTCTTATTCTCGGCTCACATAACACACACACTCCTCCATTTTCATTTCAATCTCAAGCATTCTAAGGTGATCTAGAGGTGTCTTAAGCATAACTAAGAAGCTTGGAAGTGGAAGGACCTCATCCAGGAGCTTTTATCCATCACTTTTCTTCATCATCTTCATACTTGTTCTTCCCTAGCCTTAGAGCGAGTAGTAAGCTCCTTACATCTTGTTTTTACATCTAATTTTAGTTATTAAAGTGTTGTGTAACTTGTTAAACTAAAGAATCTCAAAGAAACATAAGCATGATCTTGAACATAAAGCTCAATAACATGAAAATCTAAGATGTTTAAGTGTATGTGTTAAACTTATTGGTTGATTTCTTGTGTTTATGATGTAGATCATCATATGAGACTTGCTAGATGATGATTAAACACATGATCTAGCAAGTGTAAGGATGGATCTTGAGAAATTAGTGATGATCATCCTTAATGTTAAACATGAACTTGAAGATGAACTTGTTTTAGTGAATGATGATTATTTCTACAAGTTATATGTCTTGAGAATAAAAGATTTCAAAGATAATATTTTCAAGAAACCAAAGTTATTACAAGATTTAACATGAACTTGGTTTTTAAAGAAAGTGATCATGTATTAAGGGTTAAATCAAAGTTAGAAAAGTGTTCGTAACAAGAAAAATACAAGAAGATTAATTTTTAGAAAATCAACATACTAGTTGTGAAGAATGAAAATTCAAAAGAATGAGTTTCATGAACTAAAAACCATGTTTTTAGAGATAAATAAGCTTACTAAACAGCATGTTAACATACTACACATTTTTGTTAAACTTCAAGTTCATGACATATTGTTAAAATGCATATTTTAGCTCATGGTAAGTTGTGTGTAAATTCTTGATGATTGGTGATGAGTTTTTAAAAGAAAATGATATGCTTATGAGCATGGAAACCTCCATTTTTAAGGGGAAACTATGACAAAATTTTTGTAGAAATTAAACACTTAGTAAAATATTTTTAAACAAGTGTTTACAAGTAAATTTTGATAATGGTTTTCATATAAAAATTTTCCATAATTTTTATTACAAAAATTACAAATATTGGAGGTTGATTTTTTATAATAAAAATGACTAAGTATATATTTAGGAAAATATATATTTAGATGTCACAAATTGTGTGCTACATGTATATTATGTGTATTAGTTATATTATTTTAGGAACTTGAAAATAATATAACACACCAAAATATCAAAATTGTAATATGAAAATATTACCAAAATCCCAAGAAAACAAATATATAAATTTATACCCAAATATCGGACAAACGGACATATGGACTACAAGTATATATATTCCGGAAATAAATTCGTAAGTTAACAAATGTGACGAACAGTATTTCTGAAACCGAAGAAACGGTAAAATATGGATTTTTATAACTATTACAAAATATATCATATTTTGTCAAATAGAAAATATATTATTTTTTAATGGAGAAAAATATATATTTTCTTAAACAATTTAAAGATATATTATTTTTGAATGGAGAAAAATATATATTTTCTTAAACAAGTTAAAAATATATTATTTTGGGTGAAAACTAGAAATATATATTTTCTAAAGTTAATCTTAAAAATATATATTATTTTTGAGATTTATATGGGAATATATTTATTTTTGCCAAGTAAAGTTATAGATATTTTTCTATAAACATTCTCTTAAAATATGAATATTTTAAGAATATAAATTTGGTGATTTTTAGTTGTCTAAAAATAATATTCCGGAATATTAAATACAAGTTAAGTATAAAATACTTAATAAATACAAGAAAATACGTATTCTCATACGTACAATTATACACCGGAATACACCACCAATACTTGGCAAATTACACAAGTATAAGAATACACAAGTACAAGTACAACCATACTTGGGAAAATACATACGTGGAAATTCATAATAAACCAAGTTAAAATATATTATTTTAACAATATTCCAAATAATTGGATAAACATAATTTAGGTTAAAATATTATTATTTTAACTAATAATTATATACTTTGGAATTATATAATATACCTCAAAGATGTAACTCAAAGTATACCAAGGATTCCAAAATAAGTCTTAATAAACAACTAAGACTAAGAGTCGTTACATGACCTAAACGTCTAATAAAACTTAGCACGTGTGTAGGTGGTAGTACAGCTTAAGGATACATACTTTGGGTACACAGGATATCGGACGCAAATCTGTGAGTTCATGTCCCCCTTTTCTTTTAACTGTTTTTGGTTTTATAACTTCGAGGGTGAAATACATGTTACCAATGTTTCAAACGTTTACAAATGGTATGGTTATATAAGGAATGAACTGTTAGATCATGTGAATGGGTAGGCGCACACTTAAGACCATTAATCCTTGTATAAGGACCGAGGGGCATGAGTGGTAGATCTATCTGGGTGTTGCGAGCCCCACCCATGGGCCCGGGAGTGGCCGAATGTGGTGACTATGTTGTTCCAGTCGGGTGAACCGGTACAAAATCCGCTAGGTTTGAGCCTTCCTGCACCATTGTGCACATATTAATGACCTTGCAAATCATTAATTGATCTGTTCATAGACGCTTTCATACCGGATTACAAAGGCATACATACAAATGTTTACAAGATTATTCATGCACACATACAAATATACATGAACTCGCTCAACTTTTGTTGATTATTCAAATTACATGTATTTCAAGAAACTAATGGATCTGGCGATGTTTGAAAGATTTCAAGAAGTGTTTTCAAGAAGTGAGGTCATCCTATTTTGGAAGGGTTTGATTTGGATATCCTATCTTAGGTAGGACATACGAATCAAAGCCTTGAATTTAAAGTCTTTTGTTTTAAAAGTCCTTCATGGAACTTATTACTACTTTGCATGGTTGTAAACTTAACTTGAAGTTCGTGGTTTGAAACTTAACAATTTATGGTTGTATTATTTTGGAAACTTATGAATGGATGATCATCACGTTTTTATCATATAGTCGTTTGTTATAATTGAATGCAATGATATTAAGCAAGTCACACATCATACGCTTCCGCAAAAGTCAGGGTGTGACATGGAAGAGGACATTCCTAAGACTGCTTTCAGGACAAGATATGGTCATTATGAATTTACAGTCATGCCATTTGGTTTAACCAATGCCCCAGCTGCACTTATGGACTTGATGAACAAAATATGTAAACCATATCTGGATAAATTCATAATTGTCTTTATAGATGGTATTCTTATTTACTCTAAGAGTAAAGAGGATCATGTAGAGGATTTGTTTATACTTTTAAATTTGCTGAGAAAAGAAAAGCTTTACGCTAAATTTTCAAAATGTGAATTTTAGTTACAAGAAGTATAATTCCTTGGACATCTGGTTAATCATGAAGGAATTCATGTGGATCCCACAAAGATCAAGGCAATTACTAAGTGGAAAGTCCCTGAATCACCGATTGAGGTAAGAAGTTTTCTCGGACTAGCAGGTTATTATAGACGTTTTATTCAAGATTTTTCTAGAATAGTCATTCCCTTAACGTAATTGACCTGCAAATCAATTAAGTTTGAATGGGGACCAAAACAGGAGGAAGCCTTTAAGATTCTAAAACAAAAGTTAACCAACGCACCCATACTAGCATTACCAGAAGGAACTAAAGTCTTGATAGTCTACTGTGATGCTTCTAAGTTAGGTTATGGATGTGTGTTGACGCAACGTCAAAAGGTTATAGCCTATGCCACTAGACAACTTAAGAATCATGAAGAGAATTATACAACCCATGATCTAGAGTTAGGAGCTATAATTTTACCATTAAAATTTGGAGACACTATCTTTATGGTAGTAAGTTTACTGTTTTCACCGATCATAAGAGTTTAAGATATGTTTTTGGGCAAAAGGAGTTAAATATGAGACAGAGACGCTGGATGGAAATTCTTAGTGATTATGATTGTAATATCCAGTATTATGCAGGAGAAGCTAATATAGTAGCTGATGTTTTAAGTCGAAAGTATCATGAAAAGCCAAAACGAGTACGTTCTCTTAAATTAAATCTGCAGATAGATTTAAATGAGCAAATTAAACAAATACAAGAAATAGTAATCAAGGACGATACTGAAAAATTGAAAGGAATGATTAAGGAATTAGAACAAGGAACAGATGGAATTTGGAGATTCCATAAGAAAAGAATCTGGATACCCAAACAAGGAAACCTACGCCACCGAATTTTAGAAGAAGCCCATAAGTCTAAGTATATGATACATCCTGGTAGTGATAAAATGTATCAAGACTTAAGAAAGAATTTCTAGTGGATAGGAATGAAAAAGGATATAGCAACCTATGTTGCTAAGTGTCTAACATGTTCTCAGTTTAAAGCTGAACATCAGAAACCCTCAGGTTTATTGCAGCAATTAGAAATGCCAATACGGAAATGAGAATTAATAACAATGGATTTTGTTACTAAATTACCCAAGACAAGAAAAGGTAATGATGCAATCTGGGTGATTGTAGATAGATTAACCAAATCTGCTCATTTCTTACCTATGAAGGAAACTTTCAGTATGGAACAATTAGCCAAGTTTTATGTAAATGAAACAGTTTCATTACATGGAATCTCTTTCTCTATTTTTTCTGATAGAGATAGCCGTTTTACTTCTCATTTTTGGACTAGTTTCCAAAAAGTAATGGGAACCAAGTTAAAACTAAGGACAACCTATCATCCTCAAACGGATGGACAAAGCGAAAGGACAATTCAAACAATGGAGGATATGCTTAGAGCTTTTGTAATTGATTTCGGAGGAAATTGGGACGATCATTTACCATTAATAGAACTTTCCTACAATAACAACTATCATACCAGCATCCATGATGCACTGTTTGAAGCACTCTATGGACGGAAGTGCCGAACTCCAGCCTGTTGGGCAGAAATTGGAGAAAAACAACTGCCTGGACCAGAGATAGTTCAAGAAACAATGGACAAGATTATTCAAGTTAAGGAAAGACTGAAAACAGCACGCGATCGTCAAAAGAGTTATGCTGATAACAGGCGAAAACCATTGGAATTTCAGGTAGGAGACAAGGTAATGTTAAAAGTTTCTCCCTGGAAAGGACTGGTCAGATTTGTCAAGAGGGGAAAGCTAAGCCCCATGTATGTTGGACCTTTTGAGATTATTAGAAGAATAGGACTAGCAGCTTACCAGCTGCAACTGCCAGAGGAAATGGCAGGAATACATGATGTATTTCATGTATGTAATCTCAAGAAATGCTTAGCAGATGAATCATTAGTGGTACCTCTTAAGGATATAGAGGTAAATGAGAAACTTAAGTTTGTAGAGAGACCACTACAGATCGAAGATAGGAAGATCAAGAATCTCAAACACAAGAGATTTTTTCTAGTCAAAGTGAAATTGGATCCCAAGAGAGGACCAGAATACACGGGAGTTCGAGTCAGAGATGCAAAGGAAATATCCACACCTGTTCCAGTAGACCTCGAGGACGAAATCTAAAACAAGGTGGGGAGGATATAACAACTCTCCCAAAAACCCTTAAAACACTCCTATTTGTCCTAAAATACACCCCGTATATGAAAAACGAACTTAAAATAGTTTTATATTTACAAAAATCAAATAAAACAAATAATAATAGTGTCTCGCGGCCCGCGGCGGACACACCTCAAGGGTGTCACGGGGCGCGACGGCCTTTGTTTGCCGGACAAGTTATGGTGCCACGTGGCACATGATTCAGCAACCCTACCCTCATGACTTGGCAACCCTATAAACGACATGTGGTTCCTCGCGGCCCGCGACAGGCTTAGCCTGGGGCTTCGGGGGCGCGATAAGGTGTCTGATCAGCCTATATATTGAGTGTTCGAGCTTAGTTCATCCTGGTTCATCAAATCTTTCTCTCTCAAATCTCTAGTAAGCTAATATTATCGGGAATTATACCCCTAAAAAAGCGAAGCTCTGCCTCGTTGTAAGTATTATAACCCCCTGTTACGTATTAGTTACTCTGCCCGATTGATCTAGAGCTCCGTAACGCATGTCGAGGCTCTGCCTGAATCAATCGTTGGAGTTCTGTCTCGGGGGTATAGCTAATGTAAATTGGGTTATCTTACTAAAACGTTTGCATTGTTTAATTTTAATAGATTATAACCAGGAAGTTACCAGAAAGAAGTAGGGTTATCTGAAATAGCAATGTGAGTACATTCACTTTTTCTCACTATTTGTGAGTACATTCACTTTTTGTAAACTGTTTTTACTAAAACCTCAAATTTTTTAAATTATGATAAAGAGTGATTGAGTCTATGTATTCTACAATTACTTTCGGTATGTTGGGGTTTTGTATACATTACTTGTTACTAATACTGTGAATAGTAACATGACCACAAGTCAGGATTGACAGTACCTTGGGAGGTAATTTGGTAGATAGAAACATTGTAATCGCCCTCAATACTGTAAAGATATAAAATTGTTTTGAGTAAACTGGGATGCACTCGCCAGTATTTCTTGCTGATAAAACTTTTTAAAACGCGTTTCAGGTAACAAAATGCGAAAGCCTAATAGAAGCCAGTTAGAGAGCACTGAATGCTTAGAAAAGTGGCTATAAAAGTTACCTAAACAATAAAGAAGTTTTATTTCAATAAAATAGGGTTTATCCCTATAAACATATTGTAAATGGAAACTTGGGTTTTACCCATGTGTTTATCATTTATAAAATGAGGTGTTTTACTCTGATAAACTATTTCCTAACTACGGTCCTGATGTAAATTTCCACTGCCAAATTAATGAACACCGATACCGCCAGCTCTGAGTGGCTCACGACCGCCCGCCTCCTGGGGCAGGGGTTGGGGTTGCGACACCAGGATTGTAGATTGACTCTACTCCCCCTATCAAATAACTTCCATCTTTAATCAAACAATTTATATTTGACATTTAAGAATCCAACCTTTTTAAACTTTTTCAATTTTTTATAAACATATTTTGTTGAGTTTGTATTAGAGGATCATATCAGTTTATGATACATCACAAGCACCATTGATCTATATAAACTTTAGGTTTTAAACGATTCACTTAAATTGTCAGTACTGATCCACTTAAATTTTCACACAAACTTCATTTGATTCAAGATACTAGATTTAGTGTTTTAAAACTTATCTTATTCGTGTGTCCCATCTCAGAATATACTCCCATATCAAGATTGCCTAGATTCAGTCTTACAGGTGAGTATACCTAAATGATATCTGTCTCCTGGTTAGTACGAGGCCTTGAGATCTTAGGTTAGAACTTCCGTTCAGGCAAAGAGATGAAGGCTTGACTTAAGGTGTGTTTGTGACAACTGGCACAAAACCGGTAATTTCTGTACTATTTTAATTATTATTTAATATCTGCAATTATGTGCTTAAGCGTCAACATTGTCTGATTACTTGCTATACATATGAATTCATGCATGTTTTGTACTTCAAATATTTCTTTGTGCATTACTTTAAGCGCTGCGTCAGAAAGACTAGTAAACTCACCGGTAAGACACACTGTGTCAGCATTTCTGCAGAAAGCAATCAGACAATAGAATTAGGGGCTAGGAGTAGGTCCAACACCTAAAATACACTAAAACCCAAGTACGGATACAAGGGTTAACATATAAACTTTCCGGAAGCTAAACTATGCACTAAAAGACACCCTAAACTCACTTTAAATGCAGAATTCTGCATAAATCAGCTATAAACAGCATTTTAACACTGAAATATCATGCAGAATTTATGTTTTATTATCCATAATAACTTACAAAGTGTCGGGAATAGAAACTGCCACAAAAGGTGCTTCATACTTAGCGAAACTGCGCAATTTAGCACTTTAACGAACCGTAACGGAACGAACAACCGGACACTATCCGAGACATCAAAATTTGACTAGAAGTAATGTTTTTATGTTATTAAGCTAGTATTGGTGGTAGAACACCTTAAAAATCATAAAAACACCTAAACACACTTAAACTAACTTAAACCTTCTAGTTTGCACTTTAAACCCTCAACTTCCAATGATTGACATTTTACCCCCCCCCCCCCCCCCCTCACCATAACCGGCCCCTATGGGCCCCACTTGCCTTTTTATTATTGTAATTCTTCTTGTCCCCCTAATTATGTGCAAGAGATCTAAAGGTGATTAAGTTGTTGGAAACTTTTTATAAATAACCAAAGGGTAGTAAACAAGATCATCTTCATCATTTTCACACTCCATCTTCACCCTCTCCTCCCTCTTGCTCTTGGCTCACTTCTCACACACACACACCACCATTTTCACTTCATTACAAGGCAATCCAAGGTCACTAGAAGGTGTATGGACGCTATCTAAGGAGGCTTGAAGTGCTAGAACTTGAAGGACCTCTTTGTGGAGCTTTTAACCTCTCATTTTCTTCCATATTCATCTTCATCCTTCTTGTGCCACTTCCCTAGCCATTAGAGATAGTAGTAAGCCTCTTGATCACTAAAATAGTTCATGTTTATGCTATGTACAAGTCTCACCATCTAAATAACTAAACTTTTAAAGATGAAAATAAGAAGATCTAACATATTCACGAAGAAAACAAGTGATTATAGTAAATTTTGGTGTATGTAATGAAGTTGTTGGTGTTAAATCTTGTGTATATGTTTGATCAAGTATGTTAAGCTTGTTAGAAGCTTAGATCTAACAAGTTTAAGCATGGATCTTGAAGGATCCATGGTTAAACTTGAAGATGAACATATGAAGCATTATGTGAACTTGAAACATGAATTTTTAAGCATGAATTTGTAATCTTGAAGTAATAAAGTGTATGTTAAACTAACTTTTGAAACTAAAACCCATGAAAAGTTTGTTAAAAGTTGAACATAATGCTTGTTTATGAAAGATCTAAGGATGTTAAGCATGGATCTTGAAAGATCCATGGTGAAACATGATGTTAAACATAATGATCTTTCTAATGAACAAAAAAATAGTTTTAGAGCATTATTTTCAAGACTTTGAAACCATAAAACTCATGAATGAGTTGGTTAGTAAATTAAAGTTTCATAAAAAGTTGGTTAAAAATTTACAAGAACACTTGATTTCAAAAGATCCTTGTATGTGAAGTGTAGATCTAAAAGACTACACATTTTTAACAAGAATCAAGTTCACCATGATGTTTCATATGAAGAAATTAGTGTATGTTGTTGGTAAATATTGTTGAAAATTGTTTTTGGTGTTAAAAAGAAAATAAACACATGTTTTGAAAACATGGGAAACCTCCATTTTTAAAGGAAACTATGTCAAAATTTTTATAAAATATTGACACTTAGAAAAATATAAGTTTTGGTGAAACTTATTCCCTAAAAATTCACCAAAAAATAGTTACCAAGGTTTCCCTAATTTTTGTATGAAATTACAAGTTAAAAGATGATGAATTCTTCAAGTTAAAATTTATATTAAGTATGTATATTTTTTAGGAAAAATATATATATTTAGTGAACACCCAATTTTGTGCTAAGTGTATACTATGTGTATTATAGGTAAAAATACCCTAAATACTCGCAAGGAGTATAAATACCAAAATACACATACAAATACATGAGAATACTATACAAAATTCCTCACAAGGAAGTACATGGACAAATACAAGAAAATATATTGACAAAAATATATTCCTTAACACATTATTGAATTTGGACACTTTATGGACATTATGGACTTAAATATATAATTGTGGACAAATATATAACCATTACCAAGTAATGGAATTTATACGAAATCGGGTGAATGACAAGAATAACAATATATATTTTATAGCGTGACAAAATATATATATTTCATACAAGACTTAAAAATACGTTATTTTTAAGGAATATAATTCCGGAAAGTAATAAAAATCAAGGTATTGATTTTTGGTGAATAATATAAAATACACAAGGTATTCACTTAAAATACAAGTATACTTTCCTAAGTATACTTGTACAAAAAATAATTTTGAGAATATTATTTCACAAAATACTTATATTTATTTTTGGGAAAATAATATAAGTAACATATATGAAAAGTTAAAAATATAATTTATTTTTAACACTTCTTATCTTGACAAAGACTTCATAAACAAATATATGTTTGAAGGAGTAAAATATATATTTACAATAAACAAAACATACTCAAAGTGTAAAGACATGACAAACGGGCAAGACCCGACAAACAAGGGCACGACCCTCACAAAGAATGGACATACAAAGAACAAATACATAAACTAAAGATGGTGAATTGTACTTGTGTGATACAAGTCTAGTGACTAACGTAAATAGAACACATATAGGTCACGACGCCACAAAACCAACCGGTGAAGTTTACGACGCGGGATACGCAAAATTGTGAGTTCATGTCCCCACTTTTTAACTTTTACTTGATTTCTAAACTTGGGGAAAATACATGTACTATGGTATGTAGAATTACAAAACTAAGGAATGATACTATAGATCATGTCATGAATAGGGTGCCATAAGCACCATTAATCAAACTATATACCTAGACCGCGAAACAAAATGTTAGATCTAACGGGTTTCAGGCAGCCAAACTCTTGGCCACACTTTTACCGAGAGTGCTTTTGTGTCTCTAGTCGTGAATCGACAAGTAAAAATGCCTATGGTTTGGATGCTTCCTATGTCGTTACACATGTTAATGGCCTTGCAAACCATTAGCGATCTCGATTTCCATACATTTACAGAAGTACTTATTTCAGTACAATTACATACCATGTTTTCTACAATGAATGGTTAACTGTTTTACACAAAATTGCATGAATTCACACCAACATTATGTTGACGATTTTTCCAAAACTTACATGTATTTCAGGTAACTAAAGTGGATGTACGTGTTGTCTCACTCTTGCTTCTGGATGTCGTTTATGTTACTAGTCATGTTGTGTCAAGACTCCTATGCCTATTTTGTGGGATTTGGTAGTTATATCCCATCCCGTGTGGTGATATACGGACCAAAATCCTTGGTGTTTGTCTTTAAAATAAAGTTGTAAACTTTTCAGACAATATTCTATCTTGTGATGTAAACACTTAACTTAAATTATGTTTTAAATATGTAATGTCAATGGCATCTTGGAGTTATTTTATTATCATGTAGTATGTTTGCCATTCGTATGCAATGAGAACCTTTCAGGATCACACCTCGTGCTTCCGCCTTAGAAAGGGGTGTCACAGATTGGTATCAGAGCTGCGATTGTAGTGAACC
Source organism: Helianthus tuberosus (assembly GCA_030545235.1). NCBI lineage: Eukaryota > Viridiplantae > Streptophyta > Magnoliopsida > Asterales > Asteraceae > Helianthus > Helianthus tuberosus. The sequence goes on along the minus strand of CM060417.1, from coordinate 54,249,993 downwards.
AGGATTCCTACTTGAGTCTAGACTACAATCTTTAGGATCCTCTCACGAAAATAATTTTTCAAAAGTTTTCATTGCATAAAGCTTTCCGCGACATCCACTACCTGAAAATGTTTTCAAAGAGTCAAGTAAGGACACTACGAGACTTAGGGTGCACTGGAGTAGCACTTGTCTTTAAACAATTATTTGTATATTAAGTAAGTAATAATTAATATATACATATATTATGAATAAAATATCACAGGTACACATGACTTCGTCTGAAAGCAGCGACCTATCTGAAGAACGTGACCCGATGATGAATGTGTCTGATGACGAGATTGCTTCACCTCCAGAGATTTTCACGTCTGACTCCGAGACCGACTCGGAGATGATAACCGATGATGATGATCTCGACGATGTCTTAGCTTTGCCTTTACCCTTCCATGGCCAGCTTATCATCGGACATCCCGATGGTGAGCATCTCGTTGAGCCTATTCCCATTCATGCTATTCCTTTTACCGCCATCCCTGCTGAGGACTGGCCATTCATTGATGACCTGGATATTGATGTGGCGTCTCCTGTTGTGTCCGTTACCGATATCCCTTCCGACTCTGACCTTGGGTCTGATGCCGATTCCTTTGATTCAGTGATATCTTCGGCCCTTTTTGCTGCTGGGCTGAGAGTTTACCCGACTGGAGATGATGATGACACTATGTCTGTTGTGCCATCCACTCCTACTCATATCTCTACACCTCCCCACACTCCTACTCAGGTCAGCTCCCTCATCCGTCGAGTTCGTGAGCTCGAGGATGAAGTGACTCATCTTCATAGTTTGATTTTCCCTACAGCCCTACCCTCTCTACCAGCCCATTAGGTTTTCTTTGCAGGTACTTTAATGAGTTAGTATTTTTGGGTATGAAGATTACAACTGAGATTTGGGTACAACTTGAAGACAAGAACCTCCAATGTGAAGAAAGATATTTTGTCTTTTATATGTATTAAACTTGTACTATGGGGTGATGTAACCCTTATGCATTTTGTTTTCTTCGCAAACAATGATGTAACAAGTTGTCCTGATATGTATAAAGACTCGGTGAATATCTTATGAGACATCAGTATTTATCTGTTTATGCATGCTTGTTGCTGTATGAATGGATTTATATGTTTGGCGGATTGTTTGATGTTACTTATGTGGGTATATGCATGTGTATATATACTACTACTATCTCGTATGATAGTGTCAAACAAATGTCCAACTCTGTTGTGTTGTGTTTTGAAAGAACATGGCACCTAGGGAGCTGTGAACACTCGTGATTCTGATCAACCCCCTCCCCTCCAATGCCGAGGACTGCTGAGGAACTGAACTCTCTGCTGGAAGAAAGGATTTCCGAAGCTATCGCCCAATACGAGGCGAACTGTACTGAACACAGTGGAGGATCAGGCGGTACTAGACGTAATGGGCATGGAGATTCATCTGGATGAAACACAACTCAAGGTAACCTTAAGCTGATTCGCTAAAACATGATGAAATTTATGCACGGTCTTTGTTTCATGGTTTCATTGATTGCTCATTTGTGAATTGGTTGGATGAATTCCAGTCTCCACCTTCAAGTAGTTTCTCGACTGCAAGCCACTGAATTACGACGGCACTGGAGGTGCAGTGGCTTTTGTGCGCTGGACAGAGAAAACTGATTCCACAATCCGCATGAGCAAGTGCACCGCGGACCAGCAAGTCACTTTTATTACTGAGTTATTCGTTGATGAAGCTTTGACTTGGTGGAATTTACAAGACCAAACTCTGGGTGATGATGCCGCGTATGGTACGACTTGGGATGAGTTGAAGGAAAGAATGAGGGAAAAGTATTGCTCTCGTGCTGAACTCCAAAGGTTGGAGACTGAGTTTGGAACCTGTCCATGGTTGTTGTGGACATTGTTGGTTAAACTGTAGATTAGCTCCGGAATTTCGCAGCTTCGTGACTGCGGCAGAACCAACAACGATCACACAAGCTGTAACTCTGGCAGTCAGCCTTACTAAGGATGTAATCTGTGTGAAGAAGTTATTGGTGACTGCGGCGGAACCAACAACGATCACACAGGCTGTAACTCTGGCTGTCAGCCTTACTGAGGATGTTGTCTGTATGAAGAAGTTATCGCTAAAAACTACTGAGAAAACCGAGACGCATGCTGAGTCGTATGGTGACAAGAAGAGGAAGCCTTCGAATCTTAGCCAAGTGACCCGCAGCAACAAGGGCTCCAGCAACAAGAAACGTGACCCCAACCCGCCTAAGGAGGCAAAAACACTTGCAGCTGTGAATGACGCTACTACCAGAGGATACCAGGGCACTCTGCCCAAATGCAATCAGTGCAAGCGTCACCATGAGGGAGTTTGTCGCATTCCAAAATGTGACAAGAGTGGAAAATTGGGTCACCGCACCGAGAACTGTTGGGGAAAAGGAAATGGAAGTGGTAATAGGAACGGGAATGGAAATAGAAATGGTGCTGGAAATGGGAACGGTAATGGAAATGACGATGGTAATGGTAACAGAAACGGTAATGGAACTGGGCAGAACCAAGGATGCTTTGGATGTGGTAGCAAAGAGCATTTCAAGAAATATTGCCCAAGGGAAAACAACGCTCAAGCTCTAGCATTTGTGATTGGAGCAAGGAATGCACGCGAGGACCCTAATGTGGTCAACAGTACATTTCTCGTTAACAATCACTTTGCATCTATACTATTTGACATTGGGCCGATTATAGTTTCATGTCCGTGGAATTTAAACGTATGCTTGGAATAGAATCTAGTAGATTAGATATTCCTTATTCCATAGAGCTAGCCGATGGTAAACTTGTTGAATCGGGCGAAGTTGTAGGGGTTGTGTCACACCCCGACCTGCAGCGGAATGGTACGGGGCATGATGATTGCCCAAAGCTTATGGCACTATTAAACTTTCATAATTAAACATATCATGAATTAATGTCACACTTTTCATAAAAGTTTCAAATTTACAAATAATACATCAACTTGTCCTTTTAATTACTAAGACAAAGTTCCTACGTGATCCTGATCCAGTCCAGTCTTCAATCCTCTACACCTGTATCATGTGTAAAATAGTATTTTTGGGTCAGCTACAAGAGCTGGAGACTAGACCCTGGTTAACTAAAATAGGTATACCATTTAAAATTTATAAATAAAAGTAATATGTTTTACCTTTTTAATTTCAAATATTAATCTGAAAAATAAGCATGCAATTAATCATGTGGAAGCAATGCATAAGTAATATGAACATAGAATGGTAACAGAGTATTGACTAAGACCAAGACCAACACCAAAACAGACTCCTTGTGTCCCACACCCATAAAGGGTGTGACTGTGGCGATACCAACGTCCGATAGTTAGGAGTAAAGGTCAGCCCAAGACTAATGGGGCGATACTGACATCTCCAGGTCATGAGGAAAGGTCAGCCATGGATCCACTGAATGACTATTGACTATTGACTATCATGACCAACACAACAACAACATCAATAACCTCAACAAACAACACCAACAACATATAATGCATATACGACACACTATACTTTGCATGCTCGACGTTAGATGAAAAAGGTTAATGATAAAGGAGAAAGAGTTTACTCACAGGTTGCAAAGAAACGTTCCACGAGAATTACCGCACGAGTACACGAGGGATAACAATTGACTAAATCACCCTATAATAGATATAACCAAGATTTTAAATAAATGAAACGGCAATATTAGGTCTAGTGTTTGATTTCTTGATTTGGGGGCCTTTGTATTTGCCAAAATTATAAATCATAATTTAAAGAAAATAAAGTTATATTAATAGTAAAGAATAAATCAACATGATTATGACGAGAATAAAATATATGTATATATTTGTATAGTCTAAAATTTAAATAATGAAGGGTAGGCTAGGTCAAACCTGTACATCTTATGTCTAACCAAAATTTATATTTTTAGACCGATTATTGAGGTTATAAATTGTTAAGTCTAAAATTTGATAAATGACCAAGTATTACAAATATCATATCTCGTGTATATTTATCTTCATGCTTATATTAGAAATATAGACTTGGCCAAATTAATAACCATAATCCTCAAAATCTTATTGATTTCAAAAAAAAAAAAAAAAAAAATACATGAATAGGTCTATATATAAACTATATATAAATCATCATTTTATCAAAAATACCCAAACTTGTATTTTATATTGTAATTAGATTATTGATTTCAAAAATATAAACTATATATAATCACCAGAATTTACATAAAAAATTCCATGTTGTCATTATCTTCCAAATAATCAGAAAATAGTTTTCGTGAATTTTTATTCGATGGATTTCCGATTTTTATATAATTTCTAATTATATAAATAAAGCTAAAAATTTATAATAATTTATATTGAAGTCCAAAAATCCTCAAAGTTTCCACAAACTATTCTAACATGATCCTAATCAGTATCCTAAATTCAATTTCACAAAAACAAACCTCTAAGATCAAAAGCCCCAATTACAAGAACTCAAGAACCCTAGTTTATCTAGGAATTAAATTCGAATGGAAGATGCCCTCCACCACATAAATTGATAGAGGGGTTTTGTAGAGCTCGTAAAAATAATAAGGTTTGGCTTTCGAATTACCTTATTCAGACAGGAACTGAAGGAGATATCCCAAGAAGAAATTTTAAGCCCTAGCTTTGATCTTTTGATTATTGCGCGAAATTGAAGAGGTGTTGATCGAATTGGAGAGTGGGTAAATGTATCAACTGCCTCCAGAAATTGTTTAGCATGAAAATTACATTATTTGGTTAACCAATTGATTAAATTCGAAATGGGTTATAGAGGTGTTAATGGCAAGTTAAAAGAATTTTAATTAGTTTGTTTTTAAGAAGTTAATGATTGAATTAATGGTGATTATTATTATCTTCATAAAATCTGAATTCAAAACGGCCAAGAAGAAACTTTAACGTCGCTTGTCGAATACCAACGGTCGGATGAAAACTGAGTTCATGATCCTGTTTGCGCAGATTCGTTTGCGAGGAAGATGAGTCAAGTTCAGGTTTGGAGACTGACTTTAAATGTTTAAGATCTGGGTTCCTTCCAAGATTATAGTGTAGCTCAGTTGGTCTTGTGGTTTGATTGTTAGCCGAGTGGGCCGGGCTCGAATCCTGTCCACTCCTTATTTTTTTTTCTTTTTATCTCATACTAAGCTTATAGCATAAGCGGTCTGGGCTACAACACAAAACATTGTACTGGTGGAGTGGTTGGCAGTTCGTTATTCCTGCCAGAGGACTCGGGTTTGATTCCCGTCATCTACACTTAATATTATATTCATTTTTTTAAGTTACAACAGTTTACACTCAGATTGAGGCAGTAGCATTCCTGATAAGGATTGCATACCCAAATAGAGGAATCGCTTTTGATGCTAGTGATGTAGTAATGAAAAACGTTAAATTGTATGTATAAGGTAGCCGATCGTAGACTCTTTGACCATTACGATCTCGAAGCCCAAGATTGGCGTATCAAAGATGTATTGCCGCTAAATAGAAAATCACATCCCAAAGATGACTTGCAATGCGAGAAAGTTTGCAACTGAACTGTGAGGTATATATGTGATGCCCAACTGCAATCCGTATCACAACTTGGGATCTTAAAAAAATTCTCATAAAATGCCACAATTTGAGTTGAATGAGTGAAATCATAGAATTTGAATCTCCAATCACAAAACCAAAACAAACTAACTTAAACAATCATGATTAGTCTAACGCTGCTTTTGAAAATTTGACAGGCACACTTATATATAGGAAGTACCAGCGGCGTATCCACCATGTCTCTATCAAATTTTCGTCCACCTCGTTATTCAAATCATGATTGACGACTCAAACCAACTTCTCATTACCAGTCTAACGAGGCTTTTGATACCTTGATAAGAACACTTATATATAGGAAGTACCAGCGGCGTATCGACCATCTCCTTATCAAGTTTCATTGGCTTCGTTATTCGGATCATGACTGACGACACGAATACAACTTACATAGAACTTCTCTCGACCATTCTGACGAGGCTTTTGATAGTTTGATAAGAACACTTATATATAGGAAGTACCAGCGGCGTATCCACCATGTCCTTATCAAATTTCATTGGCTTCGTTAGAGGTTTTGATTGGTACTATGCGACGACTCAACTCAACTTACTAACTAAATAACCACAACCAAACCATAAACAACCATAGTATGAGTCTCAAACCCAAAAAGGGTGCTACTAAATGGTGGCAGTACCTACATCCATAGTTATGGGGGAAGGGTCAGTCTATGAAAAAGTTAGACGATACCCACGTCACATAAACTATGGGGAAAGTACGCCATGACGAGTGATGATGTGAAACTGTAACAATATGAAATAGCAATAAAACATAACAAAATGCATATCATAGCGATACATAAAAACGTTCACGTAAAGGATGAAAACGACGATAAATAGTAACGTTGAAAACGTGACAACGGAACAAGCTATCAACGATACTGATTAAGAGTTGATAATTGTACCGATTGGCGTTAGTGCGAACGCCAAGGATACGAAGTGAGAGCAGTAGGTAAAGTCGTTCATGAGGGAATACTAAACGTGAAGTCGAATGGCGGGGGATAATTACGATTCAGACAAAAGTAGAAGGGTCCTAAGGAAAATTAAGGAAACCATAGTTTTGTTAACTTAACTCACTTTCATTTCGTTTTGTTAACTATTTTTACACTTTACCAAGTGTAGCACATTGGTATTTTAAATTGTTCATGTACAAAAGCAACTTGGTTTAAAAATATTTTCGTTATGTTTCATGAAAATATTTTCGATCTAAAGTGGTGAATTTTATGAAAATATTTATTATATATTGTTTTATTATTTTTATAAAAATCAAATTTTAATGTCGGAAAAAAAAAATTTGTCGTCACCATGTGCCCTAGAGTTGAATTTGTCGAACTATAGGCACTGGTTACGAAAGTGATTAAGGTTGTGACGTTCAAGTCGTAATGGACAACTCGTTAAAATTTTAAACGTATTACCAAAAATCACATCATTACACTTGTGTTCGAAATTTCAAAACATTCTTTATTTGATATAATTAGTTCAAAGAAACTCAAAACATTGCATTCAAAGTAGACTCATCGCATAAAAACGTTGTCGTGCTGCAGACCGCGTCATGGTTGTCTTGAAATCGAGGGAGTGCTCGTACGCATTCCATCTAGTTATCTTGATCCTCTGATTTGGCTAGTACGGCTCGATTGTAAGGAACGAGTAGGGTGTCATACGGTACGGTCGATTGATCCATCGATGGATTGTCTAGTTAGACATATGGTCAGATCATAAGGTGGGTGTTTAGTTTCTCAAATGGGGGAGTCACGGATTTGTGAAATCATGGAATTTACGGAAAATCCCATAATTCAAGAATACAAATCACATGAAATATTATGGAGCATCAAAGGGTAGCAAAAGTCAAACCGTTCGACAAGGTACAACAGATAGGGTGATTTGTTTTAACATCATTAGAATCTCGTGGAATATTATAGATTTATTCTGATGGCTTATATACGAAACGATATAATAACCACATGGAATATGATAAATAATAAAACTTATGATAAAATATTATTTCATCATAAAATATTGAAAATCATAGGTTTGGCACATCATAGGGTTTAGTATGACTTCCGTGCGTCACTTTCGTAATTACGTGTGCACCCGAAATTGCCGAGCTTTCGCATGGTCCTCATATGTCTACCCATTAACGTACAACTTAACCCGAAGAAAATCGTGAATAAATAAATGACTCTAGTTTGGGGTGTTTTAAAACGATGTTTAGGATAGTATCCATGAATTAACACGGACACGTTTGACATATCAAAGTTTTGTTAGTTCACATGACGTTTGGTGTGACATGCTTTGGCCTAATAGGTATCGGTACTCTCATCGTTAGTCCCCAGGTAGGCAAACTAGTCCATTAATTGGATTTATACGAATGCCAGCCTAGACAGGACATCCCGATTACCGGTACGTAACCCTTCCAGTTAATACATATCTGTCATAGTAACTCACTTTAACGAGATTGAAAAATTTAAATGAAATTTGAAATATCAAAATGAAATCGAAATAGAAATAGAATCAAGTATAATTGACATGAATTGAATGTTGAATTGACTTAGACTTTGTATGAATAAAAATATGAATGGAGTAATTAGAAACTTAATGTTTATATTGTATAGTGTGTGAAGTGTAGCATTGAAATAATAAACTATAGCATAGATTTAAATCACGTATTATCATGCAAGGCACATAACATATAGCATATAACATTTAAAAGTGCTCACATGCATTTGTGTGTGACATTAACAATCTTTTAAACTTATGAAATTTAATAACATAAGCTAAGACAACAATTTAGCATGTAATGCACATAAAACCCTATTAGGCTATAGTCTAGGTCTAAGGGTCTAATAACCTATCCTAATTCCCTATAGCCATTGGCTCGGATACCAATCTCTCACACCCCGACCTGCAGCGGAATGGTACGGGGCATGATGATTGCCCAAAGCTTATGGCACTATTAAACTTTCATAATTAAACATATCATGAAATGCCACACTTTTCATATAAGTTTCAAATTTGCGAATAACACATCAACTTGTCCTTTTAATTACTAAGGCAAAGTTCCTACGTGATCCAGTCCAGTCTTCAATCCTCTACACCTGTATCATGTGTAAAATAGTATTTTTTGGTCAGCTACAAGAGCTGGCGACTAAACCCTGGTTAAGTAAAATAGGTATACCATTTAAAATTTAGAAATAAAAGTAATATGTTTTACCTTTTTAATTCCAAATATTAATCGGAAAATTAAGCATGCAATTAATCATGTGGAAGCAATGCACAAATAATATGAACATAGAATGGTAACAGAGTATTGACTAAGACCAAGACCAACACCAAAACCGACTCCTTGCGTCCCACACCCATTAAGGGTGTGACTGTGGCGATACCAACGTCCCATAGTTAGGAGGAAATGTCAGCCCAAGACTAATGGGGCGATACCGACATCTCCAGGTCATGAGGAAAGGTCAGCCGTGGATCCACTAAATGACTATTAACTATTGACTATCATGACCAACACAACAACAACATCAATAACCTCAACAAACAACACCAACAACATATAATGCATATACGACAAACTAGACTTTGCATGCTCGACGTTAGATGAAAAACAATTCGTCAAAACACATTGATACACACCAAAAAAGGTTAATGATAAAAAGGGGAAAGAGTTTACTCACAGTTTGCGAAGAAACGTTCCATGAGAATTACCGCACGAGTACACGAGGGATAACAATTGACTAAATCACCCTAGAATAGATATAACCAATATTTTAAATAAATGAAACGACAACATTGGGTCTAGTGTTTGAGTTCTTGATTTGGGGGCTTTTGTATTTGCCAAAATTATAAATCATAATTTAAAGAAAATAAAGTTATATTAATAGTAAAGAATAAATCAATATGATTATGACGAGAATAAAATATATGTATATATTTGTAAAATCTAAAATTTAAATAATGAAGGGTAGGCTAGGTCAAACTTGTACATCTTATGTCTAACCAAAATTTATATTTTCAGACCTATTATTGAGGCTATAAATTGTTAAGTCTAAAATTTGATAAATGACCAAGTATTACAAATATCATATCTCGTGTATATTTATCTTCATGCTTATATTAGAAATATACACTTGGCCAAATTAATAACCATAATACAGCCACAGTGAGAAGGTTGTTGGAAGACTGGGAGATTCACGGGGATGAGCTTATTGACGTGGGTGGCTGATTGACTGATGAGTTTTTTGTTTTCCTAGATTGTTAGTCTAGTTGTGATTTATTGGTTGACTTTGTATTGCGTTTGCTTGTTTTTTTTGGTTTACTTTCATGGGGCCTGTTCCATGTCTGAACTAGTGGGGGTATTTCCTCACTACTTGTTTTTTGCGTTGTGGATATATAGAATCACCGGGGTAACCCTTTACCCAAAAAACTAAAGTAATAACCATAATCCTCAAAATCTTATTGATTTAAAAAAAAAAAATACATGAATAGGTCTAGATATAAACTATATATAAATCATCATTTTATCAAAAGTACCCAAACTTGTATTTTATATTGTAATTAGATTATTAGATAATCACCAGAATTTACATAAAAATTCCATGTTATCATTATCTTCCAAAATTATCAGAAAATAGTTTTCGTGAATTTTTATTCGATGGATTTCCAATTTTTATATAATTTCTAATTATATAAATAAAGATAAAAATTCATAATAATTTATATTGAAGTCCAAAAATTCTCAAAGTTTCCACTAACTATTCTAACATGGTCCTAATCAGTATCCTAAATTTAATTTCACAAAAACACGCCTCTAAGATCAAAAGCCCCAATTACAAGAACTCAAGAACCCTAGTTTATCAAGGAATTAAATTCGAATAGAAGATGCCCTCTACCACATAAATTGATAGAGGGGTTTTGTAGAGCTCGTAAAAATAATAAGGTTTGGCTTTCGAATTACCTGATTCAGACAGGAACTGAAGGAGATATCCCAAGAAGAAATTTTGAGCACTAGCTTTGATCTTTTGATTATTGCGCGAAATTGAAGAGGTGTTGATCGAATTGGAGAGTGGGTAAATGTATCAACTGCCTCCAGAAATTGTTTAGCATGAAAATTACATGATTTGGTTAACCAATTGATTAGATTCGAAATGGGTTCTAGAGGTGTTAATGGCAAGTTAAAAGAATTTTAATTAGTTTGATTTTAAGAAGTTAATGATCGAATTAATGGTGATTATTATTATCTTCATAAAATCTGAATTCAAAACGGCCAAGAAGAAAATTTAACGTAGCTTGTCGAATACCAACGGTCGGATGAAAACTGAGTTCATGATCCCGTTTGCGCAGATTCGTTTGCAAAGAAGATGAGTCAAGTTCAGGTTTGGAGACTGACTCTAAATATTTAAGATCTGGGTTCCTTCCAAGATTACAACGTAGTTCAGTTGGTCTTGTGGTTTGCTTGTTACCATAGTTGGCCGGGTTCGAATCCTGTCAAATCCTTATTTATTTTCTTTTTATCTCAGACCGAGCTTATAACATAAGCGGTCTGGACAACAACACAAAACATTATACTGGTGGAGTGATTGGCGGTTCATTATTCCTGCCAGAGGACTCGGGTTCGATTCCCATCTTCTACGCTTAATATTAAATTAATGTTTTTAAGTTACAACAGTTTACACTCAGACCCCCCCCCCCCCAAGTTTATAACTATTTTTTAACTGGTTTAACTTTAATACACTAACATAGTTAGCTTATTTCTTATATTAAGCTAACTTGGTTAATTATCATTATACAATAAATACTAACTACTTAACTAGGTTTACTAACCTAATTAGTTAACTTGTTTTATTATTATAGTTTTCAGTAATTACAAAACAACACCTCAACTTGTAACTTTTTATAACTAGCGAATTTAACTCCGTTAATGTCTTCCCTTATATAAATCTAACCAAACTAACTTAGTTTCTTTATAATGTTAACGTTTTTCATTAGGTTTTAATCCAGCGTGATACGTGAAGATTACTTAAATAATAATAAAATAAAAAATTTAATTGAAAAGGATCAGGTTTTGCAATCCGGGTCGGATTTCGGAGACACGTTTTTTACGGATGTTACAGGTTGTAAATTAGAATTTGGTGAGCGAATATTTAGTATCGACCTCTTACCTGTTCAATTGGGTAGCTTCGATGTGGTAGTCGGAATGGACTGGCTGTCCAAGAATAAGGCTGAAGTTGTTTGTCACGAGAAAATCATTCGCATCCCTCTTGCGAATGATGAAACACTCATCATGCATGGAGAGAAAAGAGACACGCCCTTGCGAGTCATCAAGTGTATGAAGGAGCATAAATGCTTGAGAAAAGGATGCGTTGCATTCTTGGCGCACGTAGTAGATAAGAAGGCTGAGGAGCCGAAACTCGAAGACATTCCTGTGGTAAAGGAATTTCCCGATGTTTTTCCCGAAGATTTTCCAGGACTACCTCCGCAAAGACAAGTCGAATTTCATATTGACTTGGTTCTAGGCGCCGCTCCTGTAGCCAAGGCTCCCTATCGACTTGCGCCATTCGAGATGCAAGAATTATCTACACAACTCCAGGAGTTGTTGGATAAAGGATTCATAAGGTCGAGCTTCTCCTCTTGGGGAGCTCCAGTTTTGTTCGTAAAGGATGGAACCTTGCGGATGTGTATCGATTATAGAGAATTGAATAAGTTCACTGTCAAGCATCGGTATCCACTACCGAGGATTGACGACTTATTCGATCTGTTACAAGGATCGAGTTACTACTCCAAGATCGACCTTCGGTCTGGTTATCATCAGTTAAGGATCCAAGAGGAGAGCTTACCAAAGACTGCATTCAGGACTCGTTATGGGCATTACGAGTTCCTGGTGATGCCATTTGGGTTGACGAACGCGCCAACAGTGTTTATGGATCTGATGAATCGTGTTTGCAAACCATATCTCGATAAATTTGTGATTGTATTTATCGATGATATTCTGATTTATTCACAAACGAAAGAAGAGCACGAGCAACACCTCAGGACCATTCTGGAACTACTGAAGAAAGAGAAGCTTTATGCAAAGTTTTCAAAGTGCGAATTTGGATTCGCGAGGTACAGTTCCTTGGTCATGTTGTGAACGAGAATGGTATTCATGTAGATCCAGCGAAGATTGAAGCGATAAAGAATTGGGAAGCTCCCAAGACACCGACTGAAGTTCGACAATTTTTGGGATTAGCCGGCTACAACCGCAGATTTATCGAGAATTTCTCCAAGATAGCTCAACCGCTGACTTCTCTTACACAGAAAGATAAGAAGTAGGAATGGGGGGATAAGCAGGAAGAAGCCTTCCAACTTCTCAAAAGCAAGCTATGCGATGCACCATTACTATCTTTACCCAAAGGCACTAAAGACTTCGTGGTATACTGTGACGCTTCGCGTCAAGGATTGGGTTGCGTGCTTATGCAACGCCAAAAGTTCATCGCTTATGCTTCGAGACAGTTGAAAGTGCATGAGAAGAATTACACCACTCACGACCTGGAGCTAGGCGCGGTGGTATTCGCCTTGAAGATCTGGCGACATTATTTGTATGGTACTCGATGTACTTCTTCACTTATCACAAAAGCTTACAGCACATTTTTTACCAGAATGAATTAAATATGCGTCAGCGACGATGGGTTGAGTTGCTAAACGATTATGACTGTGAGATTAAGTACCATCCTAGAAAGGAAAATGTGGTAGCATACGCATTAAGGCCAAAAGAAAGGGTTAAAACCTTAAGGGTCCGAGCATTGGAAATGACTATTCGGACGAATTTCACTGCACGCATTCATGACGCGCAACAAGAAGCCCTTAAGAGGGAGAATCTTAGAGCTGAATATCTCCGAGGTATGGAGAAGAATTGGTGCCAAATGAAGAAGGAACCCTATACTTTATGGGACGTTGCTGTTTACGTGGGAAAGTGTCTAACTTGTGCTAAGGTTAAGGCCGAATATCAGAAACCGTCTGGTCTACTGCAACAACCAGAGATACCCATGTGGAAGTGGGAGCAAATATCAATGGATTTTATAACAAAATTACCCAGGACCCCTAGAGGGCATGATATGATATGGATGATAGTTGATCGATTAACAAAATCTGCACACTTCCTACCAATCCGAGAGAAGGATAGCACTGGAAAGCTTGCTGAGCTGTATCTTAAAGAAATTGTGGCACGTCATGGAGTGCATATTTCGATTATTTCAGACAGAGATGGACGTTTCGTATCAAGGGTCTGGCAATCCTTCCAGGAGGCCTTTGGATCTCAACTAGATCTAAGCATGGGCTTCCATCCGCAAACAGATGGTCAGAGCGAACGGACCATACGAACACTGGAAGATATGCTTCGCACATGTGTTATGGATCTAGGCGGCAGCTGGGATACTCATCTACCTTTAGTTTAGTTTTCCTATAATAACAACTACCATACGAGCATAAAAGCCGCACCATTCGAAGCTCTATATGGCCACAAGTGCCGCTCACCGTTGTGTTGGGGAGATGCAGGAGACAAACAGTTGATTGGTCCTGAACTTGTTCAAGAGACGACCAACAAAATCATGCAGATCCGAGAACGCATCAAGGCGGCTCGTGATCGACAAAAGAGCTACGCCGATCGAAGATGGAAACCTTTAGACTTCGAGGTGGGAGACAAAGTTTTGTTGAAGGTCTCACCTTGGAAAGGTGTAGCAAGGTTCGGAAATTGTGGAAAGGTGAATCCATGATACATTGGACCATTCTAGATCTTGGAAAAGATTGGTACCGTAGCGTACAAATTAGAGTTACCGGAAAAACTTAACGGAGTACATGATACGTTCTATGTGTCAGACCTTAAAAAGAGTCCAACCCAAAAAACAGTTATCATCCCCGCGGATGAGGTACATATCGACGACACACTCCGATTTACAGAACAACCCGTTTAGGTAACGGATTGGAAGATCCATAAAACAAGGAGGAGTCACATTAAACTTGTCAAAGTACGTTGGAACTCTAAACACGGACCTAAGTACACATAGGAACGCGAAGACCGGTTCAAAGCCAAGTACCCCCACCTTTTCGAGAAAGCTCCTGCGGGAGATAACTCAGCTTGAATTTCGGGACGAAATTCTAATAACGGGGGGAGACTGTGACAACTTGCACAAAACCGGTAATTTCCGTAATATTTTAATTATTACTTAATATCTGCAATTATGTGCTTAAGCGTCAACATTGTCTGATTACTTGCTATACATATGAATTCATGCATGTTTTGTACTTCAGATATTGCATTGTGCATTACTTTAAGCACTGCGTTAGAAAGACTAGTAAACTCACCGGTAAGACACATTGTGACAACATTTCTATAGAAAGCAGTCAGACAATAGAATTAGGGCCTAGGAGTAGCTCCAACACCGAAAATACACTAAAACTCAAGTATGGATACAAGGGTTAACATATAAACTTTCCGGAAGCTAAACTATGCACTAAACGACACCCTAAACTCACTTTAAATGTAGAATTCTGCATAAATCAGCTATAATTCAGCTATAAACAACATTTTAACATGGAAATATCATGCAGAATTTATGTTTTATTGTCAATAATAACTTACAAAGTGTCGGGAATTAAAACTGCCACAAAAGGTGTTTCATACTTAGTGAAACTGCGCAATTTAGCACTTTAACGAACCATAACAGAACGAACAACCGGACACTATCCGGGACATCAAAATTTGACTAGAAGTAATGTTTTTATGATATTAAGCTAGTATCGGTGGTAGAACACCTTAAAAATCATAAAAACACCTAAACACACTGAAACTAACTTAAACCTTCTTGTTTGCACTTTAAACCCTCAACTTCCAAAGTTTAACATTTTACCCCCCCCCCCTTCACCATAACCGGCCCCTATGGGCCCCACTTGCCTTTTTATTATTTTAATTCTCCTTGCCCCCTAATTATGTGCAAGAGATCTAAAGGTGATTAAGTTGTTGGAAACTTTTTATAAATAACCAAAGGGTAGTAAACAAGATCATCTTCATCATTTTCACACTCCATCTTCACCCTCTCATCCCTCTTGCTCTTGGCTCACTTCTCACACATACACACCAACATTTTCACTTCATTACAAGGCAATCCGAGGTCACTAGAAGGTGTATGGAGGCTATCTAAGGAGGCTTGAAGTGCTAGAACTTGAAGGACCTCTTTGTGGAGCTTTTAACCTCTCATTTTCTTCCATATTCATCTTCATCCTTCTTGTGCCACTTCCCTAGCCAATAGAGCTAGTAGTAACCCTCTTGATCACTAAAATAGTTCATGTTTATGTTTTGTACAAGTCTCACCATCTGAATAACTAAACATTTAAAGATGAAAATAAGAAGATCTAACACATTCATGAAGAAAACAAGTGATTATTGTAAATTTTGGTGTATGTAATGAAGTTGTTGGTGTTAAATCTTGTGTATATATTTGATCAAGTATGTTAAGCTTGTTAGAAGCTTAGATGTAACAAGTTTAAGCATGTATCTTGAAGGATCCATGGTTAAACTTGAAGATGAACATATGAAGCATTATGTGAACTTGAAGCATGAATTTTTAAGCATGAATTTGTTATCTTGAAGTAATAAAGTGTATGTTAAACTAACTTTTGAAACTAAAACCTGTGAAAAGTTTGTTAAAAGTTTAACATAAATCTTGTTTATGAAAGATCTAAGGATGTTAAGCATGGATCTTGAAAGATCCATGGTGAAACATGATGTTAAACATAATGATCTTTCTAATGAACATAAAAATAGTTTTAGAACATTATTTTCAAGACTTTGAAACCATAAAACTCATGAGTGAGTTGGTTAGTAAATTAAAGTTTCATAAAAAGTTTGTTAAAAATTTACAAGAACATTTGATTTCAAAAGATCCTTGTATGTAAAGTGTAGATCTAAAAGACTACACATTTTTAACAAGAATCAAGTTCACCTTGATGTTTCATATGAAGAAATTAGTGTATGTTGTTGGTGAATATTGTTGAAAATTCTTTTTGGTGTTAAAAAGAAAATAAACACATGTTTTGAAAACATGGGAAACCTTCATTTTTAGGGGAAACTATGTCAAAAAATTTATAAAATATTGACACTTAGAAAAATATAAGTTTTGGTGAAACTTATTCCCTAAAAATTCACCTAAAAATATTTACCAAGGTTTCCCTAATTTTTGTATGAAATTACAAGTTAAAAGATGATGAATTCTTCAACTTTAAATTTATATTAAGTATGTCTATTTTTTTAGAAAAAAATATATATATATTTAGTGAACACCCAATTTTATGCTAAGTGTATACTATGTGTATTATAGGTAGTAGTGTATTAGGGACTTAAAAATACACTAAATACTCCCAAGGAGTATAAATACCAAAATACACATACAAATACATGAGAATACTAAAGTATAGAAGTATACAAAATTCCTCACAAGGAATTACATGGACAAATACAAGAAAATATATTGACAAAAATATATTCCTTAACACATTATTGAATTTGGAAAATTTATGGACACTATGGACTTAAATATATAATTGTGGACAAATATATAACCATTACCAAGTGATGGAATTTACACAAAATCGGGTGAATGACAAGAATAACCATATTATTTCATAGCGTGACAATATATATATATATATATATATATTTCATAGAGTTAATTGCTCGGATGGTCCCTGGGGTTTCATGTTTTTTCACGTTTAGTCTCCACCTTTCGGAAATAGCAGGTATGCTCCCTATGGATTGTCATTTTGTTACTCGGATAGTCCGAGTAAATATGAGGGGACTATCCAAGTAACAAAATAACAAACCATAGGGAGCATACTTGCTATTTTCAAAAGGTGGGGACTAAACGTGAAAAAACATGAAACCACAGGGACCATCCAGGCAATTAACTCTATTTCATAGAAGACTTAAAAATACATTATTTTTAAGGAATATAATTCCGGAAAGTAATAAAAATCAAAGTATTGATTTTTGGTGAATAATACAAAATACACAAGCTATTTACTTAAAATACAAGTATACTTTCCTAAGTTTACTTGCACAAAAAAATAATATTGAGAATATTATTTCACAAAATACTTATATTTATTTTTGGGAAAATAATATAAGTAACATATATTAAAAGTTAAAAATATAATTTATTTTTAAAACTTCTTACCTTGACTAAGACTTCATAAACAAATATATGTTTTAAGGAGTAAAATATATATTTACAATAAACAAAACATACTCAAAATGTAAGGACATGACAAACGGGCAAGACCCGACAAACAAGGGCACGACTCTCACAAAGAATGAACATACAAAGAACAAATACATAAACAAAAGATGGTGACTTGTACTTGTGTGATACAAGTCTAGTGACTAACGTAAATAGAACATGTATAGGTCACGACGCTACAAAACCAACCGGTGAAGTTTACGACTCAGGATATGCAAAATTTTGAGTTCATGTCCCCACTTTTAAACTTTTACTTGATTTCTAAACTTGGGGAAAATACATGTACTATGGTATGTAGAATTACAAAACTAAGGAATGATACTATAGATCATGTCACAAATAGGGTGCCATAAGCACCATTAATCAAACTATATACCTAGACCGCGAAACAAAAGGTTAGATCTAACGGGTTTAAGGCAGCCACACTCTTGGCCACACTTTTACTGAGAGTGCTTTTGTGTCTCTAGTCGTGAATCGACAAGTAAAAATGCATATAGTTTGGATGCTTCTTATGTCGTTACACATGTTAATGGCCTTGCAAACCATTAGCGATCTTGATTTCCTTACATTTACAGAAGTATTTATTTCAGTACAATTACATACCATGTTTTCCATAACGAATGCTTAACTGTTTTACACAAAACTGCATGAATTCACACCAACATTATGTTGACGATTTTTCCAAGACTTACATGTATTTCAGGTAACTAAAGCGGATGTACGTGTTGTCTCACTCTTGCTTCTGGATGTCGTTTATGTTACTAGTCATGTTGTGTCAAGACTCCTGTGCCTATTTTGTGAGATTTGGTAGTTATATCCCATCCCGTGTGGTAATATACGACCAAAATCCTTGGTTTTTGTCTTTAAAATAAAGTTGTAAACTTTTCAGACAATATTCTATCTTGTGATGTAAACACTTAACTTAAATTATGTTTTAAATATTTAATGTCAATGGCATCCTGGAGTTATTTTATGATCATGTAGTATGTTTGCCATCCGTATGCAATGAGAACCTTTCAGGATCACACCTCGTGCTTCCGCCTTAGAAAGGGGTGTGACAGTGTTCCACTTAGGAATCTTCTTTACAACTACATTTGATATATATCTTTCGATATTTTCTCAATTTTTATGTAGAGGGAAAGTTTTAAGCGCGAAAGCATTATACGAGGTCTAGGCCATTGCTGACGCAAAATCAAAAGACCAAGTATAATACCCCCATATATCAATAAGTATAAAGACCTAATATCTCAGAATCAGGCAATCTTTCAAACGAAATTTCGGAGTACTAAGTCGATATATTCGAGAGATGTTCCCCACGAGATAAGAAAGTTATTGATTTAGGTTTATATCTCGAGGTCAATCTACTGAGTGCGTAAAAAACTATTAGCATATCATCAGTGAGGCCGTTTATCACGTTTTCACTTTCCATTTCTTTAGCATGCCGTGATTGTCTACTTATTTACTATCATCTCCTCTTTTTACACAAAACTCTTCTGAATTTCTTTATGTTTTTGACGTTTTCAAATATTCAAATGTTTTTGTATTTTCAAAATTTTTACTCCCTCTAAAATCCAAAACATTTATGGAAAATTTGACAAAGCGATGCAGATAGCTTCATCTCGCTATCCATTTTCTGCTTCACATTCTCTATTTAGTATAAAGCACCCCCATGATATACAACACATTGATTTTTAACATTTTGAAACCGTGTTTTCAATTTTGTTTTATCATGTTTGTTCAGCCGTGAGTGTTTCGGCGTATTCCTTCAACATTTTTTTGAAATTTTGATTTTAACAATTTAAAAACAAACAATTTTTTTCAATTTTTCTGTTTTTTTATTTTTTATGTTTTGTTATTGTTTTATTTATTATTATTAACAAAACAAACTTCATGTTTTCATCCACAGGAATCTCCATCTTGTGCCACGCTGCTCCAATCTTCAGGTTGACTTTCAGATGAACTCTGGAGCACCTACACATTCAATCAACTCAATTATTTGAATAATGCAACCCAGGCCTGTTTGACATTAGATATTTTAACACAATACGAATCATTCAACTTCGAAAAATCTTTGTCGTTTTTCATAAAAACTTTTTCAGTCTTATTTTCAACCTTCTTGGTCGAATCAATTTTCCTTTTCTCATCAATAGAAGTATTTTGTTTCTTCACCACCCAAATTTGATCTTTTAAAACATTCCTTTTATAAAATCTTGAATCATTTTGAATGTTTTGTTTTACAAATCAACTTTTTGTTTCCAGATTTGTTTTAGTTCAAACTTGGATGTCTTTGGTTTCAAAGTTTGTTTTGTCTTTGATATATCAACCTTTTGTTTCCAAATCTGGTTTGACTCAAATTTGGGTGACTTCTGTTTCACAACCTCAGATTTCTTTTGTTTTTCTCAACATCAACAGTGTCACACCCTAACTTTTGCGGAAGCGTGATTATTGGTGTGACTTTCTTAATATCATAGCATTCAATCATAACAACGCTATATGATAAAAACCAGTAGATGTTCATCCATATATTAAGTTTGAAAATACCACAACATAAATTGTCTGAAACGTTGACACCGAATTCAAGTTACAAACCATAACATGTTTTAATGAGTTCACTAAGACTTGACAAAAGACCTTAAACAAACCCGAGTTTAGAACCATGTATCTCGTCCAGGATTAAGATACATCTCCTAAACCCTAATGACTTGGATGACATCTTTTATTTAATACGCAGCTTGAGAACATGCAAACACCTGCTAGATCCACTTAGTTCCCTGAAATACATGTAATTTGAAAACATCAATAAAAGTTGAGCGAGTTCATATGTTTGTGTATGAATAAACCTTTAAAGTATGTCTGTATTTATGTATGTCCCTGGTATGTAGCAATAAGGAAAAATAGATCACCAATGGTTTGCAAGGCCAATGGTATGTGTGAAATGGTGTAGGAAAACTCAAACCTAGCGGATTTGTACCGGGCCTCCGGCTGGAAGACATAGTCACCCTATGGGCCACCCTGGTCCCCATGGGTGTGGGCTCGCTACACCCAAATAGATCTATCACTCATGTCCCTCGGTCCTTGATATGCACAAAATGCAACATATAAATTACATAAATTGTGGCATAAAACTAACCCTTTTTTAGTACTAATGTTGGAAAAAGTGTGCTTTTTTCTTCCTTTTGTATTTTCAGGATTAAATGAGCTTAAATTAACAAAAGAAGCAAAAAGGCAGCTAAATCTAACATAAATACAAGAAAAGGAACAAACGTGGCATGCCCGACCCCCCGACAGCATCTTCCCAAGCAAAATCAAGAAGACAGAAGGCTGAAGACGCCCCGTGCTCAGTGAACACGGGGGCGTGCCCAGGTGTCAGCATAAAAGAAAAAGTTGTAGAAGCTTCTATTGCCCACCACGGGGCCGTGCTCCGCGGACACGGGGTCGTGGTCAACTATAAGATTCATAGAATCCAGGCAAATCTTGATAGTACAGATACGCTTCTGCACACGGGGCCGTGCCCAGCGGACACGGGGGCGTGGTCAACTAATGCAGACAAAATGCAATTAATGAAGACAGAGAAGAGGATGGACATGGGGTCGTGCCCACTGGACACGGGGCCGTGCCCGAGCTACTGATCAGGCTATAAATAGGGGTGCTTGGCTCATTTGCAAACCATCTGTAGGATCGTTTTGACGATCAAATGAGTCAATCAGAGACAATACACAACTGTTTGAGAGGCTGAAACAAAAAAACAGCCTAGAATCAGTGATAGAAGGTGTAGAAAACAGATTAAGATACTTAAACCAAGCTTCTCATTTATAATTGACTTGAAAATCAGGCAGAACTTCGTTACACACTGACTAATTCCGTCCCAAATGAGAAACATGACACACCTATATATAGGCATGTGATTTCGCTTGAAATGACCACATGTCATTTCAAGCGGAATTACACTTTCTAATTTCGTTTGAAATGACCATGTGTCATTTCAAGCGGAATTACAACAAAACAACATAAATTTACATTTAGACCCCTAAAAACCCTATACAACATGACCTAGACTTAAGACGTAGGCTATAGACATTATGCACCAACAAACTCCCCCTTGGATATTGCCGGAGTCTTTAGTCTGGTCTTCAGCTCTTTACAACGACTTGAACTTTTCTTCTCTTGCCTTAGGCTTTCTCCTCAATGCACTTTTCAGCTTTTCATTCTCTTGAACAACTTTCTGACTTTCTTCAGCTTGTTCTCTCATGAATTTACCACAAAGCATTCGATCCCTTTCTTCACGTTTCTTCTTTTCTTTCTCAGCTTTTAGAGCCTCTTCTTTCTCAATCTCTCTCCATTGAGTTGACCATTTACTCTCAGCATTGATACCTTTCTGAAAGCATATAGAAACAACCTTCCGAAATTGCATAGCCTGCTCTCTATCTTCAGCTCTAAATCCAATCTTGTTAACGAACAAGCATTCAATGTCTTTTGCTGAGCAGTTAACCAGCCACAGAGGATCAAACACAGAGATATATCTGACTTCATTTTCAACTATGTAAGTAATCACAGCTTCAGTCGTCAAACAGCTGTACACCCAATACACAAAACCCTTATGAAAATCCTGCTCCATCTTAGGTAATGGTATGTTTTTGATCACTCTTGGCTTCTTGATTTGTAATATAGTCTCTTCAACACCAGTAACTGAATCCACCCTTCTTACTTTCTTTGGCTGGTGTGGTTTCCAGTGCTGAAAATCTCTAAAAGCTTCAAACTTTATCAACCCCCACATAGGTATGTCATTCTTTCTAACCGGATAATCCAAAGTTCTGACTTTGGCAAGCTCTTCCACATCCCACCAGGGCAATGACATGATATCATGAAGGAATGCAAAATACTGAATACCATATTCTCTACGAATAGCATAAGCATTGACCTGAGGTACAAAGCCCCAACTAATTATATCACCCATCGAAACATCTCTATATCTTTTATAGAACTTCAGTGGGCGTTTGAATTTTCTTTCATTACTCTTTCTAAACCATTTCTTTCTTTCTTCTTTCTGTGCATCTTTCACTGTACCATCAAAGTTCGTATCTTTCAAAACTTCTTCTACTTTCCTTCTCAATTCATCAATGTTCTCTTGACTGAAAAATTCGACAAGTGTTGGAAAATCAGAAGTATCCACATCCACATTCTCTTCATCACTGCAATCCTCAACCTCAACCCTATCATAAAGATCAGCATCCTCCACATACTTATACTGATACTCGGGCTGCTGGTTGATATCGAATTGATTTAATTCATCTTCGAAATCAAACTTGAAGTTCGGATCATCAATACGCATCAATTCAATAATATCATTCATGGTGTAAGTATGCCTGATCTCTCCTTCTTCTACATCAGGCTCTAGACGCAGAATTAACTTCTCAACTTCATCAACACTTTGATCAACATTCTCCCCCTCACCGTCAACATTCTCTGGCTCTTTATTTGCATCGTCATGCAAATAATCATCGACATTTCTTTTATTCGAAGCTTCAGTTGTGACACCTGTGCCTCTGCGACCATCAAACAAATACCAAACCAATGAAATATTGTATTTCAAACTTGGGATTTGTATAAATATGTGTATCTTTTGCACGTATCAATTCTTGTTCGATTTCAAGCTTTAAATCGCTTTCTGGAAGGTTATACGCGCACTGATGCACAAATATAACCAGTTTAATGCAACGAACACTCCGAAATAGTGAAATAGGCTTAACATACCTTAAATAACCTTTACATAACTTAGAAATGAGTTTTGGAGGGTTTGGTGTGGCGAAATCAAGTTTATTCGCTTACAGGGACTAATTTCGACAAACTACGAAAGTATGCCGATTTGTACTGTAACGAACATTTTGGAACATGACCATAAGTTAAAAATACCATAAATATCCTTTACATAGCTTAGAAATAGGCTTTGAGGGGTTCGGTGTGCTAAAATAAACTTTTTGGTCATTCAGGGACTAAAAGCGTCAAAAAGTGCATAAGTTTGCATTTTCGCGCATATCTTACGTTCTGAATACATCCGGACATCCAAAACTTTATGTAATCTTTAAAATATTTTATTTTAGTGATTGGCATGATAAAATTCCATTCGTCGCGTAATTTGGATCGTTTTTCGCATTCGTTCGTGTTTCGTCGTAATTAACCGAACAACGCAACCGTACGACCAAACGAACCGACATCCGAGATATTTTTGAGCATGTTTCATGTTTCCTATACTTTAACTTCATTTTAGAGCCTTGAAATGGGATTAACGGGGCTTAAACGTGTCAAAAATGCATCAAAAACCATGTTTTGCACATTCAGGGACCAAAATTGACATTCTGCCATAGTTATCTTAGGAAGGGACCAAAATGAAAAATCTAAATTCCAGCTTGTTCCAGTTGTTCCCCTCATTTGCACATGGTTTTAATGAAACTAGGGGCTCCCATGGTTTCACAAAACCATGGGCACATGTGTACGGATGAGATCGAAGCTCGTTTTACGATGAACGATCTTAACGGTTGTACAAAAACTATATAAACCCCACCCCCTTTGCTCTCAAACTCACATTTGATCTGATTTTCATTCTCTAAGTTGAAGTCTTGCACTTCATACCTGAGAATAAATTGGATCAAACCTCCTTGGACCTTTTGTAAGTCCTCCTTCGTTCCTTTATGCATTTTTAGCGTGAAAGTCAAACCTTGTTTGACTTTCTGCATTGACCAGTTTATCGTCAATACAAAGTTTTTTTGAACTTCATAACGTGAGCGTAATCACGATGGTTTTAGTCTCTTATGACTATACCTACTGATTACCACGTTATCTAGGCATAGTGGCGAGTCGTAGTTTCGGCCAAAATGCGTATTCTTGTGTATTTTGTAGCCAAACTACTTTTAGGTATCAAAACCGTTTGTTTTGATACCAAACCCGTTTTCTAACTTCGTTAAACATGTTTTAACATGTTTAGCTCGTCACTTTAGGTTTAGTGCTTATGTAGAGTCGTAAGTCAAGCGGTCTAAACAACCGCTTAGACTTTCGAACTAGACTCGTTTGGTCGATCATTAGGATCCGACCAAACATGTTTAGTGACCATAGTTGTATAGGGAATAACCTTCCGAGGTTATACCTTATGGTCACTTCGTTTAGTTAGTGGTATGATAGGTAATTTATATGCCTTAGGAAAATTACCAAAATGCCCTTTTTGTGCATAAATTCATTTTAATCATATGTAACCTAAATTTTCACATCTAAACTCATTAAGTAACATTATTAGACATGTTAAGGCATATAATACTTGTCATAAGACTAGTTAGGCGTTCCAAACGCATTTTACGCGAACGACGCGTTAAAGTAGCGTAAGCTACCTAAACGGGTCGTAAGCACTTAGGATAGGTTTCCTTTTAGAATGTAGGCTTTGTTAAACCATATTACATGAGTTCCTTTACTCATTTGGTTTACGAACCTCATTCTATCCGATCTCCCGATATTAGGTCCGGTTATTAACATAGTTACCTATATTAGGTGCCGTTTGATTTCCGTGATCCCTCTAGCTTGCTTGGTAGTTGTTCAAGACTTCTAAGCACTCTCAAGTGAGTACATAGTCCCCTCTTTTACTGTTTTCAAACTTTTTTGGGGTGGAACACATTTGCCTACTTGTTACTTTCGTGTTTTCCATGTTTTCATATCATATACTTGCTATAGTACACTATTAGTACATGATTTCATTATGTTTTGCTATGTATGTTCACTTAACATGCTAGCGCAATTGTTTTACGTTTTGAACCATTTGTAACCATTTGATGTATGTGAACCATTTGTAATCGTTGGATGTATGTGAACCATTTGTAACCATTTGATGTATGTGAACCATTTGTAACCATTTGATGTATGTGAACCATTTGTAATCGTTTGATGTATGTGAACCATTTGTAACTGATTGAACCATTGGGTTAGGGAAGTGATTAGGTAACGGGGCGGGTGTAATGTGTTAAAAGCATGGTGGATACGCCGCTGGTACTTCCTATATATAAGTGCTTTTAACACATTATATATCGTTGCGTTATCTAGATCACTTGGGTAAACAATTTTGAAACGATATCACACAATGATGTTTTCTAAATAATATAAACCATACGAGTTTTATTAACGAGTTTCTACGAGATGTTTTAGAATTTGATTTAATAAAACAAATGATTTGGAGTTAAGAACCATGGCTACGAGATTTTATGAATCATATCCAACTTGATTTGAGTTGGTTAGTTATGTCGCAATACTATACTTTTCAAAATAGGGTTTTTAAATAAGTATTGCAACATGTAAAACGAGCCAAGAATCTGACACTCATATAAAACCTATGTACTCGCCGGCATTTTTATGCTGACGTATTTTTACATGTGTTTCAGGTACAATAGTTGATGATGTTTGATGATGATATTGGTGTATGCTCACATAGGAATGGACGAGGCCTTAGTGACTTAATAACAATGAAAGTCTATTTGTTCATGTTTTGTTTCTAATTCCAATGTAATGTAATACATTTAATTTAATAAAACAAAACTGTTTAATCCATGGTTGTGAAACAATGATTCTGTTACAACACTCCCGATGTTTCCACCACGTTTTGTTGTTTTACGTGGTCGGGGTGTGACATCAGTAACTTTAACACCAGAAGTACCCTGATCGTCATCATCATTTCCATCATCACTGTGACTGCTAGCAGAGAAAACATCGTCTGCATCATCTTTTTCACTTTCATCATCTTCCTCATCTTCTTCAACTTCATTTATAACATCATCCATTTCAACATCTGCTTCAAAAATAGCAGAAACAACAGATATAGGACGAGGCTTCTCTATAAATGATCCAGGAACAGTTGATAACACAATTGCCCTTTCTTCATACACATCTTCAATACCTTTGCCCTTATACTTCATTTCAGCATCAACTGCAGCTTGACGTTGAGCTCTTAACTCCTCAATCTTGATTTCATCAAATTTCTGCTCAACAGACTTTCCAAGCAAATTTTCTAACACTTTGTTTATCATGTACATCTCGTGTTCTTTCTGTGCCTTGATAGCCTCTAACTCTTTGTTCTTCAATTCAAAGTGTTAGTTTTGTTCATCTCTGCGTGTTTTCTCTTCTTCCAACTCTGCAACTTTAACTTTCAGAATATCAATCTCAGCTTGATCAGATTCAACTTTCTTTAACAATGAAGAATTTTCAGCTTCGACTGTCTTTACACGCTTCTCTAGTTTCTTCTCACGATCCAACAACTTCTTGTTCTCAACCATTACTTCTTCAACTTTCTTTTCCAATCTCTTAACTTGCACATCAGTTGCAAAATTGAAATCACCAATGTCTTCAAGAGTAATACCCTCCGAAATATTTGGAAAAGTTTTGTAACCAGAAGAACCAGGTGTAGTTTGGACAGGTGGTTGTGTGGATGGTGGTGTTTAAAGTATATGTGGTGAAGTGATAATAGGTTGTTCATGTTGTGGTGAAAGATGTGGTTGTGGTGTTGATGGTTGTGGTGGTGATGCTGGTTGTGGTGTAGGTTGTTTTAGTGGTGATTGATGTGGTGTAGGTTCAGGTGGTGGTGATGATGGTTGACTGGGTTCTTGTATAGGTTTCTTGTTCAACATGATCTTCAGTGTCTTGGCCTTCTTTGGAGTAACCACACGTTTCCTTGCAGTTGTTTTCTTTTTACCTCCAGAAGTAGGTGGCGTTTGAACATCTTCTTGTGAAGGAGTATACTCATCATCATCTTTCTACTTTCTTCTTTTTCTTTTAAGCTGTTTTTCCTTCTCGATTTCTTCTTGAACTCTTTTAGCACGTTCAATTTCATCAATTTCTTCATCAGACGAACTTGATGAGCTTGTTGTACTTCTGTCTACATCGTCACCTTCTTCATCACCAGCTACTTTCTCTGGTTCAGCATTATAATCAGTAAGAGATTTCAACAACTTTGCAGATTCAGGAGACAAACGAACTTCTCCTTCAACATTAACTTCAGCTTCAGCTTCATCTTCAGCTTCCTCCTCTGATTCATCAACAAGTAATGTCTTAACAACTTTCTTTTGACGCTTTTTGGGTTGAGATGAAGAACCCTCTTCCACTTGAACTTTCGGAGTTGATTTCCTACTCCTCTTCTTTTTCTCTTCTTTCAAGAACCACTCGTTTCGAGTTTCTTTGAAGCTTTCAAGTGTTTTTAATTCATCTGCATAAACCTTCTCTTCCATTTCTTCCTTATTTCTCCAGTTCTGATGATTAACTGGATCTGGATCTTGATAATCCTTATCTTTGATGAAACCAAAAAATTTAGCTTTTGTTGATGGCTCTGGATGATTAGGATGATATCTGTCCAATTGCTTCACAGACTCATTATCCATGTGAGATAAAACCAACAAATCGTTATTCTCATCTCTTTCAAGATCTGGATAGGCATGGTCTATCATCATTTGAACAAATCATGGATACACCCAAGTCTTGTTCTTTGACGTAATGTTCTCAACCATGTAATGAAAAACAATCTTCGAAAAATTATACTTCTTGTTTAATACGAGGGCTGTCACCATGTTCATTTGATAATCCCTCATTGCATCATAACCTCCCTTACGATGACTTAGAGCCTGCAACACTGAGTGAATAAGAAACTTGTATGGCTTTGAAAACTTTGATTTCAAGTAATTAGCACTGTTAAGTGCACCAATATAACCCATCCTCAACATACAGCCTTTGACCATCCTCTCTAGGAATTTTGTCGAAGAGTTTACATCATCAGGAAAATCCAACACTTCACGGATAAGTGCCTCCGAGATAATAATTGTTTTGTTTTCACCATTGAGCTTAACAACCGAATTGATCACTTTGTTCTCTTCATCATAAGTTGCCTTCTTCCAAAAACGCTTAATATGTGATCTAAAAACCAAATGTTGATTTGTCAACGCTTTCTGAATCGGCAACCTTCTCATAAATTCCAGAATACTCTTGAATTCGGACAGCTTTGGTATCTTCTCCTCATCGAAATCACAACAAGTGTTGTGTAGTGCATCAAATAACACATTCGAAGGCTGAAAAAACAACATCAAACATTCAAATCAATCACTTTGAAAATTTTCAACTCAAACATCATTCAAGCGAAATCAGTTCAAACAAAATACCACATTCAAACGGGATAACATCTTGAAACGAAATCACAGTTTAAAGTGAAATAAGGTTTCAAACGGAATAAGTTTCAAACGGGATAACATGTTTTCAAACGGAATTAACTTCAAACAAAATAGTAATTTGTTTGAATGTCACTTTATCAAAAACACCATTTCAAGCGGAATTATCCTGTTATTTCGTTTGAAATATCAAATTTCCAAAACATGAACTTATGATGAAATTGATAAACTGGGTTTGTTCTGTATAAGATTCCGAACATGTGGGTATATTTTAATTTCATTTTACCAACAAAATTAGCCTAGATCTAAATCTGAAAGTCCTGTTCATCGTCATTTAAGCAAAAACATCAGATCTGATTCAATCAAAACCCTAAAACATATCTACAAAGTATTCCGAGTTCATTAGTATGTAAATCGATCATTATTACACACAGATAAGCCCTAGTTCTAAGTTACAGTTCATGTACATCGCCGACCAAACGAAATCAAGTCAGATCTGGGTTAACACAACAAAAAAACTCTCACCTTTCCCATGATTATAGTTGAGTATGCCAACTATAATCAGATAACGAGCAATGATTTGGACAGAATAACGGCTTAAATTTTGAAGAAATGGGATTTCGCTTGAAATCGCCGGAGAAAAACTTGGAAACGAAATAAAAACAATGAACCTTTCAAACGGAATCAGACCCCTATTTATAGACAACTTAATTTCGTTTGAAATAGGCATTGAGGCAAGTTCAAGCGGAATCACCGGTTCAAGCGGAATTACGTTTTCAAACGGAATCACCTTTACAAACGAAATCAATGTTCAAACTTTTAACTTTTTGAGATTTTACCGTCACACCCAGTTAACCAAGTCCAAGTTAATGACCCTGGTCAACTATTCAGCCTGCCAAGTCCAAGTTAATGACCCTGGCTGACCAAATTATTAAGTTTGCTGACTTTCTGAAACAATTTAAGTTCAAGTTAATGAACTTTTATACTTTCAAGCAATTACCAATCACTTTTTCTCAATCTTCTGCTTACCCAACCCTCATGATCCAGACTTGTTCAGCGCATAAGACTTTGATCATCTGATCCCCAACGTCCGTTGTCGAAAATAAGATGAAATGCAAATCTTTTTGGATTTTATAAAATGCTAAACAAACGCACAATCTTTTTGGATTTTTTGATAATCAATAAACTGTACAAACAAAATTTTTGCGAGTGTGTTAGGGAATCATATCAGCTGCCAACAAGATACGAGCACCATTAAGCTTTGATTACATGCACATCATTAAACCATTCACAGTGATTGCCGATATACTGATCCACTTAAATTTTCACACAAACTTCAATCTATTCAGGATACTATTTAGTGTTTTAAGGCTTAACTTTTACATGTGTACCACCTCAGAATATACTCCCGTATCCAGATCCCAATATTCAGTCCTACAGGTGAATATACCTAGATGATATCTGTAATGGGTTAAAAATGCGAGGGCCGTGAGAGCTCAGGCTATTGCTTCCGCAAAATCAGAGAGATGACAGCTTCGACTTAAGGTGGGTCCCCTTTGGGGATCTTCTTTTACAACAGCACATGATTAGCATTTTTCAATGTTTCATCATTTTTTATGCTGAGGGGAGGCTTATATTTCAAGCAGCTTAAAGTATTCTCCGGGGACTAGGCCATTGCTTCCGCAAAATCAGAAGTCCCGGGATAATACCCCAGATATCACTAAGTATAAAGACCTAGTATCTCAGAAAGAGGGACCTTTCAAACAAGATTTCGGGGGTTACCCATATATCCGAGAGATGTTCCCCATGTAAAAGCAAGAAATTTAGGTTTATATCCCGAACAAACCTACTAAATGTGTAAAAACCTATCTGCATATCATCTGCAAGACTGCTTAACACATTTTTACTTTACATATCTTTAGCATACTGCACTGTCTAGCTGATGTACTATCATTTCCCCTTTTTACACAAACTCTTTTTTCAGTTTTTCAATGTTTTTGGATTTTGACATTTTATCATGTTTTTGGATTTTCTGCAAACTTTCTCCCCCTAAAAACAAAGACATATTTTTGTGTTTTTGTTTTTATCAAAAGCAGAAAATAAACTGTACAAAAACTTGACAACATGACGCGAATCACTTCAGATCGCCGTCCTCCTCGGCTTCACATTCTGTAACCCTCCCAGAAAATAGATTTTTCATCCCGTTTAATTTCAAAAGATAGTTAAATCTCTTTCTATCAAAAGGTTTTGTATAAAAATCAGCCTTATGTTCATCGGTGTGAATATGTTCAATGTGAATCAATTTCTTCTCGTGACAATCACGGATGAAATGATGCCGAATTTCAATATGCTTTGTTTTAGAATGGTGAACCGGGTTTTTTGTTATGTTAATCGCTGCTTCATTGTCCAAAAATATAGGCGTGTCCAAGAACTGCAAACCAAAGTCTCGCATCTGCTGTTGGATCCAAAGGATCTGAGAGCAACAGCTCGAGGCCGAAACCTATTCTGCCTCGCACGTAGAGAGCGCTACTGAGGTTTGTTTCTTGCACTGCCAGGTTATGAGTCGAGTTCCAAAGAACTGACACCCAGCAGTGGTGGACTTAGCATTTTGCTTGCAGCTACCAAAATCCGAATCAGCATAACCTGTGAGTGAAAAGTCACCCGACTTAGGATACCACAAGTCGGTACTTGGGCAGCCTTTCAAATACCGTAAAATGCGTTTCACGATCGTCAAGTGTGACTGGCGTTGGCTGGACTGATAACGGGCGCATAAACACGTCGGATACATGATGGCCGGGTGAGAAGCAGTAAGATACATCAAAGATCCAATTATCGACCGATAATATGTCTCGTCCACTTTCTCTCCACTCTCATCTGGACAGATTCGGTGATTTTGAGCTAGGGGTTGATGTCGGAGTAGATTCAGACATGTTGAACTTTTCCAAAACATCGTTCACGTATTTGGTTTGATGAATGAAGATTCCTTCAGGCATTTGTTCAACCTGTAGCCCTAGGAAGAACTTCATCTCCGCCATCGAACTCATCTCAACTTTTCTTTTCATCACAATCTCAAACTCTTTACACAAATCATCATTTGTCGATCCAAAGATGATATCGTCGACATAAATCTGCACGATCAATAGATGCCCTACAACCTCTTTGGTAAACAATGTACTATCAACTGTCCCTCTGGTGAACCCGTTGGTCAGCAGATATTGGGAAAGCGTGTCATACCAGGCTCTCGGGGCCTGGTGTAATCCGTAAAGCGCTTTATCTAGAAGATAGACTTTGTTTTTGTGTACTGGATCTGTAAACCCCGGCGGTTGTCCAACATACACTTCCTCTTTGATTTTTCCATACAGGAATGCAGATTTCACATCTAGCTGGTATACTTTGAATCCTTTCCATGACGCGAATGCAAGGAAGATTCTTATCGCCTCTAGTCTAGCAACAGGCGCATACACTTCGGTAAAATCAATGCCTTCTTGCTGACTGAATCCCTGTACTACCAATCGTGCTTTATTTATTACAATCACTCCTCTATCATCCCTTTTACATTTGAATACCCACTTTGTTTTGATCAGTTTTTGATTTTCAGGAAGATCTACCAATCTCCAGACTCCCAACTTCTCGAACTGCTGTAGCTATTCCTGCATAGCGTTTACCCAGCTTTCTTCAGTTAAAGCTTCCTTATAAGTTCGTGGTTCAACCTGTGAAATGAAACATTTTAATAAGAAATCAACTTGTAAAGGAGCAACAGATGTATAAAAACATGTAAGTGCTCTGTTGATCTGATCTCTCATTTTTACTCCACTCTGAAGATCACCAATTATCTGTTCTGAAGGATGATACGAAAAGGTTCTTGGCATAGCAGTGTCAGGCACACTCACTTCCGATTGCAAGTTCGTAATATCTTGATCACCGGTGTGATCCTCAGCTTCTGTCGTTGCAACATTTGGTTCCTCGTCAAAAGTCGGACCGTCTTCCGATTCTGAGTCGTCAAAATTATCAAATGTTAAAGCTGGTTCCTCTGGGGATTCGTGTGTCATTCCACTTGGACCTGCCTCGTGATCGTTTGTACCAATTGTAGGATTGCTTGTACCCACGTCTGGCTGAGAAACTACCAACGGACTTGGCACCTGATCTTGTGTCATAGATTGTTGATGTTGGTATAGTAAAACGAGTTCCTCTACGCTTGGCTCGGTCGGCAGTTGGAAAGACTCCCAGAGTTTATCATAATCAAACAGGAATCTTTGTCCGGGAAGTTGTGGTGGAGCAGTATGCTTCTGACAATCTACATACTGAACTTGAATTATCTTCCCCAGGCATGGTACGAACACCCTCTTCAACGGACTCGCATACCCAACAAAGAAACCCTCATTACTTTTAGCACCAAACTTACCATCTGGATCAATGAAAGTATAAGGCGATCCAAACGGTTCTAAAAACTTCAAATTTGGGTTATAACGATGAAGAAGTTCAAAACAAGTTTTCTTGTATTTCTTCACTGTGAGAACGCGATTCAATGTATAGCATGCTGCTGCAACTGCTTCACTCCAGAAAAAATATTGGAAGCTTGGAATCGGCAAGCATCATTCGAGCTGTTTCAATCAAGGTGCGATTCTTTCGTTCAGCTACACCATTTTGCTGTGGAGTGTATGGTGCACTGAATTCATGAAGAATTCCTTTCTCATTGCAAAACTCGAGCATCCGATTGTTCTTAAACTCTGTTCCATTATCACTCCGAATTCTTCTGATTGGCACTTTGTACAGCGTTTCCATCTTCTTGAATAAAAACATTAACGACTCAAAAGTTTGATCTTTGCTTTCCATACACATCACCCATGAATCTGGTAAAGTCATCGGTGACCACCAAACAGTACAAGTCTCCGCTTACGCTTTTCACGTTGACTGGCCCAAAGAGATCCATATGGAGTCTCTCGAGCGGTACTCTGATTGAATTCAGCAGCTTCTGTGGGTGTGTTTTCTTGGTCTGCTTTCCTTTCTTGCACTCTACACAATCATCATTCAAATGAAAATTTTTCAAATTTACACCTTCAACCAAATCATTGTGTACAAGAAAGTTCATTTTTCTAACATGAATGTGGCCCATCTTTCGATGCCACATTTTGGACTCTTTTTCAGTCGCTTTTGTTTTTGACACAAAACATTGTTTCTGATAATCTGTTGTTGTTGCGACACTCATATCCAGGACATACAAATCGTTTTCCCGGGGAGCTCGCATCAACACCATGTCTGCAGGAATTTTAAAACCAGGTTTTATGATTAAACATTCATTTTTAGTAAAGTGTACGGTAAAAGACTTATCACAGACCTGTGAGATACTCAGCAGATTGTTTTCAAGTTCGATGATATAGTTCACTTTTTCAAACGACACAACTCCATTCGTTAGGGTTCCTTCCCCAACTATTCTGCCTCCTTGATTCCTTGCAAATCCAACATATCCACCGTTGATTGATTTAACATCGTAAAGCAAAGCCAGCATTCCCGTCATATGCCTTGAAGCTCCGCTGTCCATTATCCACTTTGAGATTATCGACCTCGGAAGCCCGTGCATACATCACAGAACATTTATTCACACAATGATGCCCATGATTTCTTTAATTTTGGAACACTACCAAATACAAGATCACAAGTCACATCAACTTTCGGAATGTTAAAAATGACATTTGGAACATCAGATTTAGATTTTGGTTTAAATCACCTCTTTAATTGGAGGAAATTCCTCAAGCAACTTGTCTAGTTCAAATTCCATTTTCTTAATATCATTTTCAAAAACTTTTGATTCAGATTTTAGCTCATTTTCCATTTTCTTTTCTTCAACTGATTGTTTTGGTTTTGCCACCCATGATTGGTTTTCAAAAATTTTCGTCTTCGGATAAACCTTTGAAATCTTTTGGGTTTTCGTAGATTCGCCAACCTCAAATGTTGATTTCGGCTTTTCTTCGGACTTCAAAGATTCACCTCTTTTTAAAATTCGAGCGGGTGAAACCATTTGTGTTTTACCCTTAACATCAGTTGGAGTTTTAGGTTTAGGTTTTTCCAAAACAGTTTTTTCAAGATTTTTCACACACTGCTTGGCCATATGACCAATTTCATTGCAGCGGTAACAAATTCTTTTGTCATATTCGACAAAAGTTGATTTGTAGGTCTCCTCTCTTAACTTTTTAGCCGCATTAAAATCATCAATGGCTTTTTGACTAAAAATATAATCCTTTTCAGCATCAACACTAGGACCAGCAACAAAAATATCACTCATCTTTTCTTTTGGCTTGACATTGTTCTTAGCCATTTTCTTTTCAAATCCAATACCTTTGTTTTTAAAGTTGTTACCATTTCTTTTGTTAGACCCATTTTTACCCACCCAATCCTTTTTCCCAGGGTTGTTCGGTTGTTGTTTCACAAAAGACTTCTTTGGTTTTGAAAAGAACTCATTGTTGTTAACCTCTGAAATATCAATCTCAACAAGCTTAAACACCTTTTCAACGTTTTCCAATCTGACATTTTGAATTGGATACTCAAAATCAGAATAAAGTTTGTCAGTTCCGGTCATTGTGTAAACCACACTGATCGAATCATCATTCACAA
This sequence comes from Helianthus tuberosus, assembly GCA_030545235.1. Lineage (NCBI taxonomy): Eukaryota > Viridiplantae > Streptophyta > Magnoliopsida > Asterales > Asteraceae > Helianthus > Helianthus tuberosus. The sequence continues at coordinate 54,214,304 of CM060417.1, read as the reverse complement.
CTGTATCTGATTTTGGTATAAACTTGTCTAAGAAGTTACCATCTTCTTCAGAATTAGAAATGGAATTTTCAAAATGAGTTTTCACAGTATCAAACTCCGAGTTATCACTTTCTTCAACTAACACTTGGTCAACAACGGTTTTGATCACCTGAGACTCGTTTTCAGTGTCAGATGGAGAAAATGTAACATCAATGCTATCAGGCAACACATTCTCAATGGTTCTCAACTTGAGCTTCAATGCAGATTCCACCCCATCTGGATATTTTTGAGTGTAATGATTCCACATTGGGGGTGGAACACTTTTGAAGACAGGTTTAGCATCAAGTTGTTGCGGAAGGATTTGATCAATCACATATGATGAAGCATCATAACTCATCAGTTTCTTATCAATTCTCTCAGTTTCAATTCTCATTAACTCAAGTTCCTTTTTCAAAGAAGCAATTGTGTCCAGATGGATATTAATTTCCATCTGTTTATCCATGACAGTAGATTTTAGCAATTTTGTGGCTTTATGATTTTCAAAACTTTCCTTTTTATTCATTTTGATTGATCTTGCCAAAGTGTCATATGCTTCTTTTATCTCACTGAGATCAAATTTTACTTCATCAGTAAATTTCTTCAATTCTTGAAATTGCTTGTCTTTCTCAAGACAATCCATGCATGATTTTGAACAGTTTTTGCATGAAATTTCAAGAATCGAATCAACCTTTTCTGTAACCTTTTCTTCTTGATCAATTTTAATATCTGTATTACCAAAACCATCAGACTCTGACTCAGATTCATCTCCTGATTTGATCTCCTCATTTTCTGATTTCTTGTCGGACTCCTTTTTGACTGTTTCGACAGACACACTTTCAACTGACTCGGTTTCGACAGACTTTGATTCGACAGATTCTGTTTCTACCTCTTTTAGCTTGCCCATCAATGCTTTATCAGCAATCTCTTTAAGAGTCTCTTCATTCATTTCTTTTAAAACATCAATTATCTCTTCAACTGGAACTGGTTCATCATCATATCTTTGACAAATACCAGTAGTTGGCTCACTGAAGAAACCTGCAAAAGATTCAAACATATTAGGAGGCATTATTGATTTGAAAGAACTAGCAATAATCTCCTGTTCAGATTGATAGTAGTAAACTTCTGCAGCTACTTCTTCTAGCTCTGCCAAACTTTCCTCAGATGTCACTGTAGGATCGATTTGACCGATCATATGAGTCAATTTGAGTTAATACACACTATTTAAGTGGCGGAAACACTTAAATAGTTTAGAATCAGATAGAATGGAGTAGAAAACGGAAGAATATCACTTTAATACTTGTTGCTCATTAAAATATCACATGAAAATCCGGCAGAGTAACGTTACACCAACAGCCAGTCCGTTTGAAATGAGAAACACACAAGCCTATTTATAAGCAAACACCCTTCCGTTTGAAACTGACATGACCCAGTTCAAACGGTCACTACTTAAGCCTTCCGTTTGAAAGTGATAGGCCACTCTTCAAACGGAACCCCTTGTAAACATCATAAACTTACATTCTAGCCCCTATACAATACATACTTGACATATTTAGACCCCTAGACTTAAGACATAGGCTTTAGACATCGTGTACTAACAAACTCCCCCTTGGATACAGCCGGAGTCTTCAGTCTTGGTCTTTAGATCTTCACAGGGACTTAAACTGCTCTTCCCTTGGCTTAGGCTTCTTCCTTAGCAAATTCCTAAGCTTCTCGTTATCTTTCTTCTTTTTCTTTTCCTCTTCGGCCTGTAACTTCATCCATTTTTCTTTGTTTTCTTCCAACTTTTTACATTCTTTTTCAACTTTCTTTCTTACTTTCTCTTCAAGCGACCACCATTTAGAATTCCATTTATTTTCATAATTAATGCCTTTCTGAAAACAAATAGATACAACTTGTTGAAACTGCATCGCTTGTTCACGGTCTTCAGAAATAATAATCGGTTTCTTCTCATCATTAAACTTAACAACTGAATTGATTGTTTTGCTTTGTTCATCATAAGTTGCATGCTACCAAAAACGTTTAATATGAGATCTGAACACTAAGCGTCTGTCTGTCAAAGCTTTCTGAATTGGTACTCTCCTCATAAATTCCAGAATACTACTGAATTCCGACAACAACGGATTCTGCTGCTCATCCAGATCACAGCACGCATTATGAATAGGATTGAACAACACTTTAGATGGCTGCAAAAACATAATCATACAACACAATTAGAATACTTTGATAAATTTCAACATTTAGAAATCATTTCAAACAAGATTTTGTAAAATTATACTACAAACGGAACACTATCAAAACACATTCAAACGGAACACCTAACTAGGTTTCAAACGGAACACCTTCAAACGGACACTCCTCAAACGAACTACCCTCAAACGGTGATTACCATTCCGTTTGAACAAGACATTTTCAAAACCCTCTCTTCAAATGGAAAGTTTCAAACGGGATCGCCTCAAACGAACACTCCCCTACCGTTTGAACAAGGCACAAACCCTAAAAATTTATAAGTACAAATCAACCAAATTAATGATAAGGGTTTGTTCTCCGTTTGTTTCCGAGCACACTGATGTATTTTTTAACCATTAAGACTCTCTAAACAATCCTAGATCTACGTTTAAAGATTGCAAACTCGACAACCATATAAAAACTCAGATCTGAAACAATCAAAACATCAAACTAGAATCTACACTCAATTCCGACTACAACCCTATGTTTTAATTTCATTTTTATCCAAAAAAATTAACCCTAAATCTATGTCACAAACATCAGTTCATCGCCGACATCAAAACAAACATGATTCGATCAACATTTGTACAGAATCTTACCTTCACCATGTTTAGAGTTAAACCAGCCAACTAGAAACACAAGATTTAGGTGAAATCTGGGCAGAATAACGGCTGTAAACACGAGTTTTTGGAATCCGTTTGAAATCGCTACGTGTTAGCTTGAAACGGAACGGGAGGCAAATGATTCCTCAAACGGAACCCATGTGCTATTTATAGACTTGGCCCCTTCTGTTTGAAACTGGCAAAGTATGGTTCAAACGGAACCCATTCAAACGTGATGGCCACTTTCAAACGGACTCGTATTTTGAAATTTCAAACTTTTTGATTTTTCAAATATTTACCGACACACCCAGTTAACCAAGTCCAAGTTAATGACCCTGGTCAACTGTTTTACCTACCAAGTCTAAATTAATGACCCTGGCTGACCAAATTATGAAGTGGCTAATGTTTTGAAACTGAAGTTAAATTCAAGTTAATGAACTTTTGTACTTTGAATCAATTACCGATCATTTTTCACAATCTACTGCTTTCCCAACCCTCAAGATCTGACTTGTTTAGCACACAAGACTTTGATCATCCAATCCCCAACATCCGTTGTCGAAAATAAGATGAGAAAATAAAATCTTTTTGGATTTTGAATATGATAAGCAATAAACTGTACACACAATCTTTTTGTGAGCGTGTTAGGGGATCATATCAGCTGCCGACGAGATACAAGTACCGTTAATCTTAGATTTCATTTTAAGCATTAAACAATTTGCATTGATTGTCGATATACTGGTCCACTTTAAATTTTCACACAAAGTTCAATCTGTTCAGAATACGGATTTAATGTTTTAAGGCTTAACTTTTATATGTGCCCCACCTCAGAATATACTCCCGTATCCAGATCCCAATATTCAGTCTTACAGGTGAGTATACCTAGATGATATCTGTAGGGGGTTAAATGCGAAGGTCGTGAGAGCTCAGGTCAGAACTTCTGTTCAGCAGAGAGATGACGACTTCTTCGACTTTGGTGGGTCCCCTTTAGAGGATCTTTTTTTTTACAACAGCATTGATTAGCAATTTTATTGTCTATTTCTGCTGAGGGCGGCGCTATTTTTCAAGCAAGTGTAAAGTATTCTCCGGGGACTAGGCCATTGCTTCTGCATTATCAGAAGTCTCGTGATAATACCACAGATATCACCAAGCATAAAGACCTAGTATCTCAGAAAAAGGGACCTTTCAAACAAGATTTTGGGGGTTACCCATATATCCGAGAGATGTTCCCCACATAAAAGCAAGAGATTTTATGTTTATATCCCGAACATATCTACTAAATGTGTAAAAACCTATCGGTATATCATCTACAAGACTGCTTAACACGTTTTTACATTACATTTCTTTAGCGTACTGTACTGTCTAGCTGATGTACTATCATTTCCCCTTTTTACACAAACTCATTTTTACTTTTTCAAATGTTTTTGGTTTTTGAAATTTTATCATGTTTTTGTATTTTTCTGCAAACTTTCCCCCCCTAAAATCAAAACATATTTTTGTGTTTTTGGTTTTATCAAAAAGCAGAAAAACAAACTGTACAAAAAAAAACGTGACAACATGATGTGGTTCACTTTTGATCGCCGTCCTCCGCGGCTTCACACTCGATTACCCTCCCAGAAAACAAATTTTTCAACCCATTTAATTATAAAAGATAATTAAATCTTTTTCTATCAAAAGGTTTTGTATAGAAATCAGCCTTCTGTTCATCGGTGTGCAAATATTCAATTCGGATTAACTTCTTTTCGTAGCAATCACGTATGAAGTGATGCCGAATCTCAATGTGTTTAGTTTTCGAGTGGTGAACCGGCTTTTTAGTAATGTTTATAGCCGCTTCATTGTCCACAAATATAGGTGTATCCAAGAATTGCAAACCGTAATCCCTCATCTGCTGTTGGATCCAAAGGATCTGTGAGCAACAGCTGGAGGCCGAAACGTATTCAGCCTCGCATGTAGAGAGAGCGACCGCGGTTTGTTTCTTGCACTGCCAGGTGACCAGTCGAGTTCCGAAGAACTGACACCCAGCAGTGGTTGACTTAGCATTCTGCTTACAACTACCAAAGTCCGAATCAAGAAAACCTGTGAGAGAGAAATTGCCAGATCTAGGATACCACAAGTCGGTGCTTGGGCAGCCTTTCAAATACCGTAATATGCGTTTCACGATTGTCAAGTGCGACTGGCGAGGGTTAGACTGATAACGGGCGCACAAACACGTCGGATACATGATGTCGGGCTGGGAGGCAGTTAGATACATCAAAGATCCAATCATAGACCGATACAGCGTCTCTTCGACCTTCTCTCCATTCTCATCTGGGCAAATCCCATGATTCTGCGCTAGGGGGGTTGATGCTGGACTGGATTGAGTCATGCTGAACTTTTCCAGAACATCATTTACATACTTTGTTTGATGAATGAAGATTCCATCGGGCATCTGCTCCATAGAACTCATTTCGAACTTCCTTTTCATCATTAACTCAAAATCTTTACACAAGTCGTCGTTTGTCGAACCAAAAATGATATCATCGACGTAGATCTGCATGATTAAGAGGTGACCTGCAACCTCCTTTGTAAATAGAGTGCTATCAACTGTCCCCCTGATGAACCCGTTGGCCAACAGATATTGGGAAAGCGTCTCATACCAGGCTCTCGGGGCCTGGTGCAATTCGTAGAGAGCTTTATCCAGAAGATACACTTTGTTCTTGTGATGTGGATCAGTGAAACCCGGAGGTTGTCCCACATACACTTCTTCCTTTATCTTTCCATACAGAAATGCAGATTTCACATCAAGCTGGTATACTTTGAAACCTTTCCACGACGCAAATGCCAGGAAGATCCGAATAGCCTCAAGTCTAGCAACAGGCGCGTAAACCTCTTCATAGTCAATGCCCTCTTGTTGACTGAATCCTTGTACTACCAGTCGTGCTTTGTTTCGAACAATGACACCTCGATCATCCCTTTTACATTTGAATACCCACTTTGTCTTGATCAACTTTTGATTTTCGGGTAGATCGACTAATCTCCAGACACCTAACTTCTCGAATTGCTGCAATTCTTCTTGCATTGCAATCACCCAGCTATCTTCCGTCAAGGCTTCTTTATAAGTTCTGGGTTCAATCTGCGAAATAAAACACTTAAATGAGAATTCTTCTTGTAAAGGAGCAACCGATGTATAAAAACAAGTTAGAGCACGGTTGATTTGATCTCTCGTCTTAACACCGCTCTGAAGATCTCCTATAATTTGCTCTGAAGGATGGTAAGAGAGAGTTCGTGGCATGACAGTGTCAGGCACTACAACTTCCGATTGCTGATTTGTGATATCTAGATCACCGGTGTGATCCTCAGCTTCAGTCGATGCAACATTTGGATCCTCATCAAATATCGGACCGTTCTCCGAATCTGAGTCATCGGATTGATCAAATGAAAGAGCTGGTTCCTCTAGAGGTTCGTGAGCTGTTCCACTCGGACCTGCCTCGTGATCGTTTGCACCAGTTGTAGGAATATTCATATCCACATCCGGTTGAGAAACTACCATCGGCCTTGGCACCTGATCTTGATCCATAGATTGTTGCCGTAGATATAAGTAAGCAAGTTCCTCTTCACTCGGCTCCGTCGGTAGTTGGAACGACTCCCAGAGTTTGTCGTAGTCGAAAAGCAATCTTTGTCCAGGAAGTTGCGGTGGAGCCGTATGCCTCTGACAGTCTACATGTTGAACTTCAATTACCTTCTTCAAAAATGGAACGAACACTCTTTTAAGCGGACTCGCATATACCACAAAGAAACCTTCATTGCTTTTTGCACCGAACTTGCCATCAGGATCAATGAAAGTACATGGGGATCCAAACGGCTCAAGAAACTTCAGATTCGGCTTGTATCTGTGCAAAAGTTCAAAGCAAGTCTTTTTAAATTTCTTCACAATAAGCACACGGTTCAATGTATAGCATGCCGCTGCTACAGCTTCACTCCAGAAATGGATTGGTAGTTTTGAATCGGCCAACATGGTTCGAGCAGTTTCAATTAGGGTACGGTTCTTTCGTTCAGCTACACCATTTTGCTGTGGAGTGTATGGTGCACTGAATTCATGAAGAATTCCCTTCTCGTTACAGAACTCGAGCATGCGGTTATTCTTGAACTCCGTCCCATTATCACTTCGGATCCTTCTGATCGGCACCTTATACAATGTTTCCATCTTTTTGAATAGGATCATTAATGACTCAAACGTTTGATCCTTTCTTTCCAAGCACACCACCCAAGAGAATCTCGTGAAATCATCAGTTACCACCAGGCAATATAAATCTCCACTGATACTCTGCACATTCACTGGCCCAAAGAGATCCATGTGGAGTCTCTCAAGCGGTACTCTGATCTAATTCAGCAACTTTTGTGGGTGTGATTTCTTGGTCTGCTTTCCTTTCTTGTAAGCTACACAGTCATCATTCAAATGAAAATTCTTTAAATTCACACCTTCGACTAAATCGTTATGCACCAGAAAATTCATTTTCCGAATATGAATGTGGCCCATCTTTCGATGCCACATAATAGACTCTTTTTCTGTAGCTTTAGAATTTGTTACAAAACACTGTTTTTGATGATCGGTTGGTGTTGCGACACTCATGTCAAGAATGTATAAATCGTTTTCATGTGGCGCTCGCAACAGCACCATATCCTCAGGGATTTTAAACCCAGGTTTTAAAACAAGACATTCGTTTTTAGTAAAGTGGACCGTGAAAGATTTATCAAAAATTTGTGAAATACTGAGTAAGTTATTTTCCAATTCAATTATGTAGTTCACTTTCTCTAACGAAATTACTCCATTCATCAATGTTCCTTGACCAACAATCCTTCCTCCTTGGTTTCCTGCAAAACCCACGTAACCTCCATTGATTGATTTAACGTCGTAAAGCAGTGCTAGCATCCCCGTCATATGTCTTGAGGCCCCGCTGTCCATTATCCATTTTGAAATTATAGACCTGGGCAGCCCCTGCAAACATTAGAGCAACTCATTCAAACAGTGAAGCTTCTTAACTTGTGGAACACTACCAAACACTATATCACACTTCTCATCAATCTTTGGAAAGTTAAACGTGACATTCGGAACATCAGTTTTTAGTTTTGATTTGACTTCATTTTTCATTGGTGGAAACTCTGCAAGAAACTTATCAAGCTCAAACTCAAATTCAACAACGTCATTTTTCAAATCTTTCGTTTCATTTTTCAAAATGTTTTCCATCTTTTTCTCCTCGACCGATTGTTTTGATTTCACAACCCATGATTGATTTTCAAAAACTTTCGTTTTTGGATAAATCTTTGAAGTCTTGTGAGACTTTGAAGATTCGCCAACCTCAAAGGTCGATTTTGGCTTATCTTCTGGCTTCAAAGATTCACCCCTCTTCAAGATGCGAATTGGTGAAACCATTGGTGTTTTACCCTTTGTGTCAATTGGTGACTTAGGTCGAGGTTTTTGAACAACAAGTTTTACGACAGGTTTTTCAAAAACTTTCTTGCATTGTTTTGCCATGTGCCTGATCTCATTGCAGCGATAGCAAACTCTTTTGTCATACTCGACAAAAGTTGACTTGAATGATTCTTCTTTCAGTTTCTTCGCTGCATTGAAATCATCAATGGCTTTCTGACTAAAGATGTACTCTTTCTCATAATCCACACTTGGTCCAACAACAAAAACATCATTCATTTTATCTTTTGGCTTAACAACCTTCTTAGCCATCTTTTTCTCAAAACCAATTCCTTTGTTTTTAAAATTGTTACCATTTTTCTTGTTGTTACCTTTCCCTTCCCATTCTTTCTTTCCTGAATTTTTAGAGCGTGACGTAACAAACGATTTTTTCGGTTTTGAAAAGAATTTTTTGTTATTTACTTCAGCAATGTCAAGTTCAAACAGTTTGAAAACTTTCTCAACATTTTCAATCTTTACGTTCTGAAGCGGATACTCAAAATCAGAGTAAAGCTTGTCAGTTCCAATCATAGTGTAAACCACCATGATCGGATCATCATTCGTACCTTTGTCTGATTTCGGTATGAAACGATCTAAAAAGTTACCCTCGTCTTCAGAATCACACACAGACTTATCAGAATGAGATTTCATGATTTCAGTCTCAGAGTTATCACTCTCTTCATCTAACACCTGGTCGACAACAGTCTTGATGACTTGTGACTCGTTGTCAGTGTCGGACGCAGAGAATGTAACATCAATGCTCTCTGGCAATTCATCCTCAATTGTCCTCAGGTTGAGGTTCAAAGCAGCTTCCACCCCATTTGGATACTTTTGAGTATAATGATTCCACATTGGGGGTGGAACGCTGTTAAAGACCGGTGTTGCATTGGGTTGTTGTGGAACAATTTGCTCAAGAACATAGGATGATGCAACGTAGCTCATCAATTTCTTATCGATTCGGTCATTTTCAATTTTAGTTAATTCTAACTCTTTCTTCAATGATGCGATTGTGTCAAGATGAAAATTAACTTTCTCTTGTTTATCAAAAAGTGTTGCTTTTACTAGTTTTGTGGCTTTATCATTTTCGACACTTTCTTTTTGAATCATTTTAATTGATCTGGCCAGTGTATCATATGCCTCTTTTACTTGACCTAGATCAAATTTTAACATATCAGCGTGTTGTTTCAATTCCTGAAACTTAGCGTCTTTTTCAAGATACTCCATGCAAGGTTTTAAACTCTTTTGGCATGTGGTTTCAGTTATTGAATCCACTTTCTCCACAATCTCTGCTTCATGAGCAGTTTTCACTTCCTGTTTACCGACATTTTTCGACTCTGACTCAGACACTTTCTCATATTTGATCTCCTCAATTCCTGATTCCTGATCCGACTCCTTTTGAACTGACTCGGTACCGACAGACTCGGGTTTCACAAGTTCTGTGTCTACCTCTTTCAGTTTCGCCATGAGATCCCTGTCAGCAATTTCCTTCAAAGTGTCTTCAGACATTTCTTTGGTCACATCGATCATTTCCTCGACAGACTCTTTCTTCTCCTCATATCTTGGACACGATCCAGTTGTAGGTTTTTCAAAGAAACCTGCAAAAGATTCAAAAACTTTAGGAGGCATGATAGATTTTAAAGAACTAGCCAATACCTCCTGCTCAGACTGATAGTAATAAACTTCTGCAGCTAACTCCTCAATACTAGCCATGCTATCCACAGAAACATCTTCAACAACCACCTCAGGCTCCTCAACAATCTCTGGCTCTTCTACAATCTCGGCCATCATAGCCTGTCTCTCACTTCCAGGGATGTATTTATCCCAGCTAAATCCCTCAGCGACTTTCTCGTCATCTTGGTTCACAATGAGAGCTTTCTCTGGTTTGTTCTCAATTTGTGGTCTTTGAACTCCAGGTTGTTGATTCGGCCTGTGGTAGATTGCCTGCCTGTAATAATCATTCGTGAAAGGATTCTGATGATTATTCACTTGTTTGTTCGGACACTCTCTTTTGAAATGTCCTCTTTCTTTGCACTTGAAACAGGTTACTTTAGACTTGTCAAAACCTAACTTCCGATCAGTTCCAGAGAGACTATTTCTACCAGTAATCTCCATAAAACGCTGTGCCCTCCTCACCAGACTAGCCATACCCCATTTAATATCTATCAGCTCAAGCTCCTCCGGATCTATCTGATCGTAATCCTCTTTGGTCATGTCCGGATTCCCGATCTTACCCGCTACCAAACTCTCGTAAGACTCTAACACGGAAGCCAACAATGCAATATGCTGTTTTGCAGCTGATTTAGTGAACTCATTACCATTCTTGATATTTACTGCAATGTTGCATTGGATCCCAGAAACATACGCCTGATTGTTTGAATTAGATGAGCTTTGAGGTGATGTTTGTTCATTAGCTTTGACGTTTGGCTCGTAGCTGGCAAATGGCGAAGACTTGTTTGTTTGTGGAGTATTTGATGAAGCACTTGATGATGTGTCAGCACTGAAACCAGTTTGTATCTTTGGACTCAGATTTGTAGTTGCTGGTGTGATGCCTTTGTAATACAGATATACATCCTGTTGAACATTCGTTGAGTTCATCTTTTTGATCTTTATCAACTCTAACTCATGAGCTTCAATCTTTTCTATGAACGAACAAAGATTCAGATTGACAAAATCTGAATCATTCTTTAACATCATCAGGTAAGTGCCCCACTCTTCATATGGCAATGCATCACACAACTTATCAATCCACTCCTCATTGGTCTTAGTGATTTCCAATCTCTTCATTTCAAGTACCAAATGGCAATATCTTTCTATCAGTTGCCTTGTAGTTTCACCCTTCATGCCGGTAAAAATATCAAACTCCTTCTTGATCAAAGCCTTCTTGCTCTTGGTCATTGACACACTACCTTTAAACTTTAATTGCAATGACTGCCACATTGATTGAGCATTGTCTTCATGTTGCAACAATACTAAAATGTCTTCTTTGATAGCCTGCTGGAGAATACTAATCATCTTTTTCTCGGCTTTGAAGTCACTTTGTTCTGTCTCTGTCACACTTCCAATACCCTTCTCCATACCTAAACCATCAACTGGTGGAACGTACTTTTTCTCTATCTTCATCCAGCATTCAAAATGGTTAGCCTGAACCCAGTTCTTAAATCTGCCTGACCATCCCGCATATTCATCTATGTTCATCAACTTGGGAGGCTTTTGCATTGTTCCCAATTCATTTTCCATATTGACATTCTGAACAATACTACCCGATGATTATGCTGTTGTCATACCACTACCGGCGAAGAAGTTATAAAAATCTTTATTTTCCATTTTTAGATTTACCGAATAGTTTTTCACGTTTACAATTTTTCACAAAATCAGACTATCGAACAATATCACGAACACTATGGACTTTTTCAAGAAATCAGATCCTCAAACGGAATGACCACACCCTCAAACGGAACACACCCTCAAACGGAAGGTGTATTCTTCAAACGAGATGATTGCTTCAAACGATAGGTTCAAATGGGAACCCTCATTTCAAACGATCGTTTGAGACTTATGCAATTTTCAAACGGAATGGTGCTGTTCAAATGGAACGATCACCAATTTCAAACGACAGGTCAGTTTTCAAACGGAAACCCAGGCCAATTTCAAACGAAGGGGTCAGTTTTCAAACGGAACACCAGTCTTCGTTCAAACGGAACCTAGTTTTCAGTCCATTTTTACCAATTTTAATTCGAGTTTAGATCTGATATTCTCAAGGGTTTGTTAAAACATAGTTTTACACACACTGTTCAAAATTCAGTCCATTTTGTCTGGCCAAAAGTCCAGAAATCAAATTTTGTGTAGAAAAACCAATTGATTCAGGTGTATTTACTCATAACTGGTTCTGATACCAATTGTAGGATCGATTTGACCGATCAAATGAGTCAATTTGAGTTAGTACACACTATTTAAGTGGCGGAAACACTTAAACAGTTTAGAATCAGATAGAATGGAGTAGAAAACAGAAGAATATCACTTTAATACTTGTTTCTCATTCAAATATCACATGAAAATCCAGCAGAGTAACGTTACACCAACAGCCAGTCCGTTTGAAATGAGAAACACACAAGCCTATTTATAGGCAAACACCCTTCCGTTTGAAACTGACATGACCCAGTTCAAACGGTCACTACTTAAGCCTTCCGTTTGAAAGTGACAGGCCACTCTTCAAACGGAACCCCTTGTAAACATCATAAACTTACATTCTAGCCCCCTATACAATACATACTTGACATATTTAGACCCCTAGACTTAAGACATAGGCTTTAGACATCCTGTACTAACAGTCACTTCACAGACTTCTTCTGTCTCAACAACGCATTCCGGTTCTTCCACAATCTGTGCCATCATGGCCATACCCTCACTACCAGGGATATACTTATCCCAGCTAAAACCTTCAACAACCTTCTCATCATCCTGATTGACTAAAAGAGCTTTCTCAGGCTTGTTTTCGATCTGAGGTCTTTGGGTGAATGGTTGTTGACTTGTCTTGTGGTAGATTGCTTGTTTGTAGTAGTCGTTTATGAACGGGTTTTGATGATTGTTGACCTCCCTGTTTGGACATTCACGTTTGAAATGTCCTTTCTCTTTACATTTGAAACATGTGACTTTTGATTTATCGAACCCAAGTTTTTTATCTGGTCCTGAAAGACTGTTTCGACCAGTTATTTCCATAAATCATTGAGCTCTTCTCACCAAGCTTGCCATTCCCCATTTGATGTCGATCAACTCCAGCTCCTCTGGATCGATCTGATCATAGTCTTCCTTTGTCATATCGGGGTTCCCATTTCTTCCTGCAACCAAACTTTCATAAGATTCAAGCACTGAAGCAAGTAGTGCTATGTGCTGTTTTGCTGAAGATTCAGTAAAGTCATGAGCATTCTTTATGTTCACTGCTATGTTGCAAAGAATTCCTGGACCTTGACTTTGACCGTTTGATCCTGACGAACTTTGAGTGTAAGATTGATCAGGTGAATTTTGAACCTTTGGATTTGGTTCAAAACTTGCAAATGGTGAGTTGTTGTTGCTTGATGTGATAGATGATACTCCGGATGTTGAATCTGCACTAAAGGCTGTCTGCAATTTTGGACTTAGATTCGATGTTGCTGGAGTACTTCCTTTGTAATACAATGAGATATCTTGTTGAACACTTGAAGACTTCATCTTTCTAATCTTTGTCAACTCAAGCTCATGTGACTCAATCTTTTCAATAAATGTGCTAAGGTTGAATCCCACATACTCCAAATTATTCTTCAGTGCCAACAGATAAGTGCCCCATTCATCATATGGCAATGCATCCGCCAATTTATCAACCCATTCCTCATCTGTTTTGGTTATTCCCAACCTCTTCATCTCAACAACCAGATGGCAATATCTTTCAATCAACTGCTTTGTTGTTTCACCCTTAACACCCATAAAGATATCAAACTCTTTCTTCATCAAAGCAGTTTTGCTTTTTATCATAGACACGCTTCCAATAAACTTTACTTTCAAAGAGTTCCAAACGGACTGTGAATCACCCTGATGTTGTAGCAAAACTAAGATATCCTCTTTGATGGCTTGTTGTAGAATGCTCATCATTTTCTTTTCTGCCTTGAAATCTTCTTGTTCTTGTGGTGTCAAACTTCCGATAGATTTCTCTAAACCCGAACCATTCTTTGGAGGAACATATTTAGACCCGATTTTCATCCAGCATTCAAAATGGTTAGCTTGCACCCAAGTCTTAAACCTTTCCGACCACCCAACATACTCATCAGTGTTCATCAACTTCGGCGGTTTCTGCATAGTACCGAGTTCATTCTCCATGTTCACATTTTGCACGATACTGCTGGTGTTTGTGATGCTGTCATTCCTCCACCGGCAAAGAAGTTGTAAAACTCTTGGTTATCCATTTTACGAAAACAGTTTCAGAAAAATTTTTCAAGTTTTGAAAACTGGTTACTCTCAAGTGAAAATACTTTCTACACACAAAATAGACTTTCAAACGAAATACCACGAACGAAATGGACTTTCACTCAAAAACAGATTTTCAATATGAAAGATGAAAACAGATTTTCAAGCGAAATCAGACTTCCTCAAACGAAATTAGGTTTCCAAACGGAATCACTTCTCAAACGGAATTAACTTCTCAAACGGAATAGCACTTTCAAGCGAAATCAAGTGCCATTTCAAATGGAATTAACCCAAGACTTGTTTTCAAGCGAAATAGCCAAACGGAATTAAGTTTTCAAATGAAATCAGTAATTTCGTGTGAAATTACCATAACTTTTCAAATGGAATTAGTTATTTCGAGCGAAATAACCTCAAATTTTCAAACGAAATTAGTTGGCTCGTTCAAACGAAATCAAGTCTTTGGCCCATTTTTGTCACTTTTAGTCTGAATTTAGGTCTGATTCTTTCAAGGGTTTGTTAAAACTGTATTTTACACACAATATAAAAAACTCAGTCCATTTTGTCCGTGAATTTGTCCAGAAATCCAAAATTTAGTAGAAAACAGCACTGATTCAAGTGTATTGACTCATCCTGAGCTCTGATACCACTTGTAGGGTCGTTTTGACGATTAAATGAGTCAATCAGAGACAATACACAACTGTTTGAGAGGCGGAAACAAACAAACAGCCTAGAATCAGTGATAGAAGGTGTAGAAAACAGATTAAGATACTTAAACCAAGCTTCTTATTTATAATTGACTTGAAAATCGGGCAGAACTTCGTTACACACTGACTAATTCCGTCCCAAATGAGAAACATGACACACCTATATATAGGCATGTGATTTCGCTTGAAATGACCACATGTCATTTCAAGCGGAATTACACTTTCTAATTTCGTTTGAAATGACCATGTGTCATTTCAAGCGGAATTACAACAAAACAACATAAATTTACATTTAGACCCCTGAAAACCCTATACAACATGACCTAGACTTAAGACGTAGGCTATAGACATTATGCACCAACATCATCCCCTGGCACATCACCTCTCTCACACTTTACCCACCACCCACCACCATGACAACACCATCATCCACCACCATCATCCATTGTCCATCATAGAGTGTGTGAGTCGTCTTGGGATCCAAGATTGATCGTAAGAGTTCTTGACAATCAAAGGCCATGTTTGCCTAAGTCTCTTACATCACTTGGTGAAGACAAATGTCTAATGTAATACTTTTTATTTTTAATCTTTTCGCACTATTTACTTGGTTATGTATTAATGACTTCAATAACTAGTTTCTTATGTTGTAGGTGATTCTTCCTTATCGTTTGTCCGTGGTGTCTTGGCATTATTTTACTGTCTATATAAAATAAAAGATTTTCACCATTCATATCTCCACGGTCTATATGGAGGTATGTTGGCTACCTGGTCGGGGGTTAAGGGAACGGTTTGGTAAGAATCTTGCCTTGTTCAGTGTATAGATCCTGCAAGGACCTGGGTCAAATTTAGTAAGACCTCCTTCAATACCCACCGGTATTGGATGGCGGGGGTCCAAACTCTTTGATCCCCTCATATGTAAGCTACTATTAATACTTTAACCCGGCTACTTAGGACTGTATCCCTGCTGACTCAGACTACTTAGCCGAGGGTAACGTCACCTTCAAAAGAGGGGCATACCACAATACGTATTAATAACTTAATTAATTATCTTTCAATAATCCGACCCTTTAGGATTGTATCCTTGCTGACTCAAACTACTGGGTTGAGGGTAACATCACCTTCAAAAGAGGGGCCTACTACAATAACTAAGATAATCTCTCAAAAAGTACAAAAGTGCGAAAATAATCAAAGGTTACACTAAACACGAGTCGGAGCCAAGTGATTCATCTTGTCTATCTGTTTTTATTTTATTTTATTTTTCAGAATTTTAGATAGTTTTATTTTTCTTAGTTTAAAACCTTTTTCTAAACTTTTGATTTGATTAGACGTTGAGGATAAACCGGTACTAAAAGCTCTTGTGTCCTTGGACGACCTCGGTATCTTACCAACACTATACTACGCTTACGATGGGTGCACTTGCCCATATGTGTGTTTAGTGTTAGTAAATATCGTGTTTTATAAATTTAAAACTTGGCTAAAAAGTGTAAAAGGGCTTAAAATATACATTAAAAACCATACACACTACACACGCATCAGTCCTACGATGAGGATTAATGGCCTTAAGTGTTGTACCCACCTTTCACAAGATCAAGCAGTAACCCTCCTTAGCTAACCATACCATGTATAAAACAATTGTAACATGTATTTCACCCCCAAAGTATAAAACTGAAAACAGTTAAAAGAAAAGGGGACATGAACTCACAGTTTTGCGTCTTTGGTACTCGTAACTCAAATCTCGTCAGCAAACACGACTACCTACAATGTACTAGGGTCTATTAGACGAACGGGCCGTGCCTTGCCTCAATATTCATGTTTTCGAGTTACGTTTCTGTTTTGGTAAAAAATCAGGCTAGGATAATGCAACCAAATCTTTGTTGTGAGGAATGATGCTTGAAGCAATGAACAAATGTATGAACAAACTTGCAAATGAAATGAACAAGTGACACAAGGATTATACGAGGAAAAGCCCTTGATCAAGAGTTGATCTCCGGCATAAAAAACCTCGGGTGATGGAAACTACCGATCACCAACTATAATTAAACGAATGATCTTTACAACTCGGGATGATAACAAGCTTGTTACAAGGATCACTAGAGTGCAATGTGTATGAAATCGCCAAATAAACGTTTGAGAGCTTGCGAGAGTGTGAGTGTTAGCTAACTTAGCCAAATCGTTCTAATTGAAGCTTGTTATCCACTTTTAAAAATAGAAATAACTTAAACAACTAACTATCCGCAATTCGTGCTAGCCTCCCACTACTTCCATAACGGTTACTCCAGCTGAACACGTGCGGAATATTGAGAGCATATTCCCCTGGAATATCGGCAACACTTGGTCCATGCGTATACTCCTGCAAAACAAGCTCAAACATAGTGAAGGCAATCGTTAGTGTAAGGATAACAATAAGGATCCTGGATCCTGATCCTGCAATGACTTCTGAGGATCCTTAATTCAAATAGAACTGAGGATCCGTGATCCTGGCAGTATTTGAGGATCCATGATCCTTAGGTATAGAAAATCTATCCCAAACAATTGCCCCAAAATATGAGGAGTAAAATTTAAATTAACGAGTTATATTTTCCGATCTTATCTGCAACTGACTAACGGATATATAGCCGTTAGAATCTAACTAGCCGTTGCTGGTCGTCAGCGACATGACATCCTGCAGAATCATCATTATAAATTTGAGATTAGAGATAAGGATCGGCAGGCATTTAAATTCGTACATTACATCCTTTAAATCCTCATTCAAAGATCAATCAGGTATCTCTCTCCTCCTTCTCTCTTCATCTTCTTAGTCTGTTCTTCTTCAAAACCTTTAGATCATAATGAAGTTACGATCATCCCCCGCCAAGGATCACCAGAAAGATAGTCCTTTGAAAAGCCAAGGGATTATCAAAAATCTTTCGAAGGAACTCTGCAGCTTCACTGATCTGGAGATTGACCGGATTCGCCACTGTTTTCTGGCAAATACCGTTTTCAAGTCCTTTGACCCTACCGCCAAAAGTGACTTCGTCTCTGAAACTTGGGTTGCTTTTCCGGCCACCCCATTCCTGATAGGATACTCCTATCCTTTCCCTGTCTTTACTGAATCCTTCTTTTCTCTCACCGGCATGTGCTACATTCAGGCCATGCCAATGATGTGGAGGGTTTTGTATACCCTAGAGAAAATCATTGAGCAGGAAGGCATAGAGTTGGGGATGTCGGAACTGGCTGAGTTGTATAACCTTGTGAGCCATGGTTCACACCGCTTCTTATTCAAACATAAACCTGGTGAAGCACACCCAATCCTCAAGACCACAAAGAATGACACCAACTGGAAGAAGCGTTTTTTCTTCGTTAGGAGGGATTCTATCCCGGATGGGAAGGATATCCCTAGAAAGTGGACCACCCATGGTAGGATAGAGGATCCTTATAGAAGGATCATAGGATAGTCTTGTTTCTGTTGAGGATAACTGACCCCTTTTCTGTCTTTTTGTGCAGCTATCTCAGTCTCTCATATCATTCCATCACCTGTAACAAAGGAAAGGATCGCTGCCTTCTGGGACCTTGATCCTACAATCAGAACATTCCAAGCAAACACAAAGGATTCTCAAGAAGTATCCTCCAGCTCAGTCACTATGTCAAGTAAGTATCCAAGTTTGTATATGATTAAATGTTTAAATGAAAATAAAACAAGAATACTTATCTGTTGTTTTGCATTTGTAGGTGCTGGAAAATCCTCAAAGTCAGCATCCCGCTTCAGTGTCAGTGATCTTAGTACTGTCGCTCCCCGGTTCGGAAAGAAGAAATTTGCTGCTAGCCCAAGTGTTCTGGTTCCTAAGCCTGTCACCTCCAAGGGCAAAGGAGTAAAAAAGAGGAAGACCGCTGATGATCTTGATGGCCTGCCCCTCATTCGTCACCAGTTTGAAGAATACTTCGCTAAGGTAAGGATCCTTATCCTTAATTATATCCTGCCCATGTGAGGATAACGGATCCTAAGTTGTATCTTCCTTTCTTTGCAGAAATTTGCTGAGATTCAGATGCTCTTGGATGCTTATGCCGAGGAAGCTGACAAGAAGCACTTGGAGTTCCAAAAGATCTTCCTGGCAAAGGATGAGACCATCTCTCGCCTCGAGAAGGAGCTTACCTTAGCAAAAAAGCAGCTGGTCATGGCCCACATCAATGCTGATCATGAGAAGAACGAGGTGATGGAGGATGCAAAGCTCTCTGCTGCCATTGCTATGTACAAGATCAAGCTGCAGATGGCCAAAGAAGCTGAGGATCCTGACTTTGACAGGACCAATTGGGACCAGGAGGGCTGGAAGGCTAAGATGGCAGAGCTTGATGATGAAGAGGAGGCTGGAGAGGTCTTGATGCTCAAGGCAAGTGGCAGCAGGGCTAAGGATCAGGCTGGTGATGCTGGGGATGATGGTGATGGTGACGCAGCGAAGGTGTGAGCTGCAAAAATGGGCGATGATGGATTTATCTAGACGCGGCCGGAGCCCATTTTTTATGATTTGGTAGTGGTTTTTGGTTTTATGGTGTTTTTCTCGAACAATGCTTGGTCTGTAATAACTTAGACAATAGTTTTTAGGGTTGAGGATCATGGATCCTTGGACAATAGGTAGGATAATGGGTGGTGGATGGATCCTCTGTTTGGGGGATGAAACCACTCGTTATCATGCCGCCTTTATTTCCTGCACTTAGACCTTGTTAATATGGACACCTTTTGCCAACCCAAGTGGACGGGCCACGTTTTGCTGGTAGAAACTTGGGTTGGCAATTTTGACAACCTTTTAAGGGTTTAACTTTTGGTAAATAAAAACTTAATCTTTTGGCTATCTCATGTGTTGTTACATTTGTGAATACTTTACCTTTCAGTTGCTGTTATACACTTTGTTTGAATTTATAAATTGAGAATAAATGTTTAATAAATTATGTCAAAAAGTTTAGGATATGATCAAGGATCAAATATCCTATAAGGATCATGTGTCCTGTTGTCAAAGAATAAGAGTCACTTAGATAAATAAAGAATAAAATCAAAGTGATCAAGGATCATACCAGAGAATCCAAGTTAGGATCCTAAATCTTTAACATTTACAATCAGGATAACCAAAAGACAAACCTTAGTAAAAGGTAAGGATCAAGGATCCTTAGCTATTTAGCTTCAGAAACCTGAAATGGAACATAACTTGGGACTAAGCCAATATAAGAAAAGAGTTAGCAACTGGGGACAAGCCCAACAACTCTGGGGACAAGCCCAATATAATGGGGAAAAGCCCAAAGAATCTTGTGTAAACTGGAGTATGGCCCTCACTGGCAACTATCCAAACTTAGTGACATGAAAATGCCAAAACCTTAGCTAACGTGAAAACGTTAGAAACCTTAGGAACGGATGTATGGTACGTCTACCATTGTACGTAGAATCCTGAATACAGCCAGTACAATGAAATTGTCAGCCCCTAAAGCGGGTACTGGTCCCATTGCCATTAATTGTACCAGGATCATCGTGCGCTGCCGGCGATACTGGGGATAGGCCCAACAAACTGGGGACTAGCCCAAATAACTGGGGTCGAGCCCAAATAACTGGGGTCAAGCCCAAATAACTTGATACTTCTGTGGATACTCAATCCTTTGTTAAGGATACATGAACCTTCTACAAAACTCAGAATTAAGTGAAAGGAGGATAAAGGATCCAGGATCCTTCTCCTTGTATATAAGATAATTAAAGAATTAAAGAGATTGAGATTGGATCATTACCAGAGTGAGGATCATCTATCCTTTGAGGGTCCTTCGAGGATATCGGCCATGAATGTTGCTAAGGAACCTGAATCCTTATTACATGAAGTATCTTTTCAAGTGGACAGCATTCCAAGCTCTTGGTAGTAAACCACCTTCCATTGTTAGCAATCGATATGCCCCCTTTCCTGCCTCAGCTTCAATCAGGTAGGGGCCTTCCCACTTTGGTGCCAATTTTCCATCAGCAGGATTTGTGGTATTCTGAAATGCTTTCCTCAATACCATATCACCAACTTGGAACTTCCTGATCCTGACATTCTTATTGTAGGCTCCAGCCATCCTTTGTTGATAACTAGCCATCCTTATCCTTGCCAAATCCCTGAGTTCTTTTATGGTATCCAAGTCTTGAACCAAGTTTTCAGCATTTCCTTCAGGATCACGGATGCTTGTTCTTGCAGTAGGAACCACCATCTCTGTAGGGATCACTGATTCTGCTCCAAATACTAAAGAAAATGGAGTTTGGCCAGTGGCATTCTTGGGAGTTGTCCTATCAGCCCATAGTACATAAGGTAGTTCTTCTGCCCACTTTCCTATCTTGGATCCAAGCTTCTTCTTCAAGTTGATGATGATCTTGTTGGATGATTCTGCTTGACCATTAGCTTTTGGGTGGACTGGTGTTGATGTTAACATCTTAATCCCCCAGCTGTCACAAAAGTTAGTAGTTCTACTCCCAATAAATTGGGATCCATTATCACAAACAATTTCAGAAGGGATACCAAATCTAGTAATGATATTTCTTTTAATAAAGGATATCACTTCTTTCTCTCTGACTTGAGCAAAGGCTTCAGCCTCTATCCACTTAGAGAAATAATCAGTCATGGCAAGCATTAACACCTTTCCTCCTGGTGCTTTGGGAAGTTTAGCAACTATATCCATTCCCCATCTCATGAATGGCCAAGAAGAGGATATAGGATACAAGAGCTCTATTGGTTGATGAAGGATATTACTATGTCTCTGACAAGGATCACACTACTTGGCATAATCCACAGCATCCTTCTTCATTGTAGGCCAATAGTATCTTGTTCTAAGGATCCTTGAGAACAATGCCCTGCCCCAGTGTGGTTTCCACAGTCTCCTTCATGAAAATCCTTTAGAACTTCTTGAATTTCAGGATCCTCTATACACCTTAGATATGGACCTGCAAGAGATCGTTTATATAACATGTTATTCAATATTGTAAATTGAGATACCTTGATTTTGAATGTCCTGGGGTTTTCTCCTGTAGTAATCTCTCCATGTTGTAGATATCTCATGATTGGAAGGATCCATGATCCTGAATGAGATTGTGCACTATCACTAGGAACCACTGCAGACTCCTCTTCTATTTTCATAGCTATGTGATCCTCAATAGAAGAGTCAAAATATGGATGATAGGGATCTTGATATCGTCTGGAATTTTTAAGGATGATCCTAGGTTGGCCAATGCATCAGCTTCTGCATTTTCTTTCCTGGGTACATGTGTCAAACTAAAAGAAACAAAAGAGAGTGCCAATTCCTTGACTATCTCTAGTTATTTGATTAGCTTTTCACCTTTAACAGCATAGGATCCATTAAAGTGATTAGTAATTAACAATGAATCTACATGTACCTCAAGATACCTGATCCTCATATGCTTGGCAATTTGCAAACCAGCTATCAAGGCTTCATATTCAGCCTCATTATTAGTAGTTTGAAACTCACAAGCTATGGAGTGGGGTATTATGTCCCCCTGTGGCGATTTTAGTAGTATTCCAAGTCCTGTTCCTTTGACATTAGATGCTCCATCAGTGAAGAGTATCCAAGGATCCTTAGTCTCTTCAAGCTGCTGAACTTCTAACTCAGCTTCTCTTTGTAAATCACTACTAAAATCTGCCACAAAGTCAGCTAAGGCTTGGGATTTGATGGCAGTCCTTGGTTCATATCTTATATCATAAACACTAAGCTTCACTGCCCATTTAGCCATCCTTCCTGACATTTCGGGTTTCCTTCGTGATCCTTAACAAGGACCGAACTTACTGCTTTAGAGGACACCGCTAGATATAAGGATAATATATCCCCTTTTTCTGGTTTCATCAAGGCAGGAGCTGAGGAAAGGTAATCCTTAAGGTCTTTGAGAGCATTTTCATGCTTTTCAGTCCACTCAAATTTCTTGTTCTTTCTCAAAATGTCATAGAATTCCTTGCACTTTTCTGATGACTTTGATATGAACCTATTCAAGGCTGCGATCCTCCCTGTCAAGCTTTGCACATCCTTGGCATTGGCAGGAGATTTGATATTCACAATAGCCTTAATTTGCTCTGGACTTGCTTCAATGCCTCTTTTCGTTACCATATAACCTAGGAACTTGCCTGCTTTAACACCGAAGTGACACTTTGATGGATTCAACTTCATATTGAATTTGTCAAGGATATTGAATGCTTCTTCTAGGTCTCTAAGGTGATCCTCAGCTCTCTTGGACTTAACCACCATGTCATCTATGTAGACTTCCATAGTGTGTCCTATTTGTTCCTTAAACATCATATTGACTAGCCTTTGATAAGTAGCACCTGCATTCCTTAGTCCAAACGACATAGCAATATAACAATAGATACCAGTTGGGGTCATAAAGGCTGTATCCTCTTGATCAGATGGTTCCATCTGAATTTGTTGAAATCCAGATGAAGCATCCATAAAAGTTAACAACTCATGACCCGCGGTAGCATCCACCATGGAGTCAATGTGGGGTAATGGGAAAGGATCCTTGGGACATGCCTTATTTAAATCAGTGAAATCGACACATACCTTCCACTTTCCGTTTTTCTTTTGAACAACAACCACATTGGCTAACCACCTTGGATACTTGACCTCTCTAATCATACCTGCCCGGAGTAGTTTATCTACCTCCTCCTGGATAATAACATTCCTCTCAGGTGCAAACTTCCTCCTCTTCTGGTGTATGGGCTTGAATGACCTGTCAATGCCAAGTTTATGAGTAATTATATCTTTAGAGATACCTGTCATATCTTCATGCTTCCAGGCAAAGGTAGTTTTTCTCCTCTTAAGGAAGGATACTAGATCCTGTTCAATGTTGCTGAGGATCCCTGATCCTATGAAGACTTTGGATTCAGGATCATGAGGATCCATAAGGATATATTTCACATCCTGTTCTCTTGCCTCCAAGACATCTCTTGGAGGATACTTTAGTTGCTATTGCTCCCTTGGTCTTGAGGCTGGTTTCATTGATGAGGTATAGCAATTCTTTGCTTCCTGTTGGTCACTCTCAATCTTTATCACCCCCCACGGACTAGGAAGCTTCACACATTGATGATATATAGATGCAACTGCCTTCGTGTCATGTATCCATGGCCTGCCAAGGATAACATTGCAACAGGATAAGCAATCTATTACACAAAATTTTTTATAAGAATGAAGTCCTTCAATGTAAATGGGAAGTTTAATGTCCCCCAATGTATTCTTGGTTTCTCTGCTGAATCCCACAAGAACTGAGGATCTTGGGACAATATCTGATTCAGGGATATTCATTTTCTTGAGGACATCAAGCTGAATGATGTTCACCGAGCTTCCTCCATCGATTAGGATCATGTGAACAAAATGGTTAGAAATGAACAAAGTAATAACAAGACCATCATGATGAGGATCCTGAACATCAACACGATCATCCTCGTCAAAAGTTATGACTTTCTCCTACGTGACAGTAGAGGTCCGGATGGGTCTATCTCCATTATCCATCTTGGTTTCCTTGGCATGTCTCTTAGCTGCTGAAAAGGAAGCACCACAGATGTCTGAACCACCAGATATGAAGTTTATTACTTGTGCATCTGCCGGAGAAGCAGGAGCTCTTTCTGGAATCTTTTCAGGATCCTGGATCCTTGACTTCTTTCTTCCCAAAAGCTCCTTCAAGTGCCCCTTGCTTCACAGGTAACTGATTTCTTTTCTAAGTGCAATACATTCTTCAGTGAGATGTCCGAAATCCTCATGATATGCACACCATTTGGACTTGTCTTTTGTTGCAGCTGCTTTATCACTTTTTCTAGGCCACCTTGCTTTCTCACCTAAATTCTGCATTGCAAGAATTAGTTCATTGTTATCAACAGAAAAACAATATTCAGAAATGGGAGGATAATCCTCATCATCCTCTTCCTATTCTACTGCATGCACGTTCTGGTTGCCAGACTTGTTATAAAATTTGGACTTATTGTTCCTGAAGTAGGATCCTTGCTTTTCCTGCTTCGAGGATCCTGCCAGTCTCTCCTTGATCCTTTTATCATCCTCCAATCGGATGAATCTAAGGGCCCTAGTTCTCACTTCATCAAGATTCCTGCAAGAGGTCATGACAAGATCATCATAGAATAATGAATCCCTAAGCAAACCCATTTTAAAGGCTTCCACAGCCGTAGCTATATCCAGATTAGGAATATCTAAGGATTCTTTACTAAACTTAGTGATGTAATCTCTAAGTGATTCATTTTGACCTTGTGTTACCCTATATAGATCACTAGTTAACCGTTCAAATTTTCTACTACATGAGAATTGGCTATTAAGCAGATTAACTAAATTAGCAAATGAAGTGTTAGGATCGGAGGCTCTCATGATTGTGTTTGTTTGTATAATTTAATCAAATCAATATAGATGAACAGAGTTTAAGTGTAGCGGAAATGAACAACAGACTTTGTAAACACAATCATAAAGAGAAATAGATTTGATAAACACATGAATTGCATCAGTCGAAAGATTACAAAGTAAATCAAAAGATTACAAAGCATGCTTATAAACAAAACTCCCCCTCAGCCTGATGCTCCAAGGTTGATTGCACACAAGATGAAGGGATTAGACTAGAGGAGAAGAACTCACTCAGTCAATCAAATGTAACAGTACAGAGTACTGCTCCATTTATAGGCAAACCAAACCACTGAGGCATCTCAACTGACGTCACCATGAAAGCGACGTCTAACAGCCTAACAACCTGTAACAACTGTTCCTATACAAACACTGCTATTCTTAACCACTGATTCTACATAAGACAAGTAATACACTAAACTACTGCTATCTTCTTCTATCAGTGCTTTCCTCAAAGTTGATCAGTCCTTGAGTGGGCAGTGCTTTGTCATCAGTAGATTGAACCAGCAGTGTTTACTTCTTCAGGACTATATCAGCAGTTTAAAGGGTAGCAGCAGTTGTATACGGACAGTGGATAGAGAACCATCGATTGTTATAACCACTTTCTAGGGGAAAGCCTAATGTAAACAGCTACTTATTGTGAATCCACTGTTGTGATCCGGTTTTGGTTTTAATTACCTGTTCCTCTGGTAGGGTTCAATCCCAACAATCTCCCCCTGGAACAGATAATGCCAAAACCCTTCATTATTCTGGATCTTTATTTTCTCACCAGAAGTTCCTTAGCTTGTTTTTTAAATTCTGCTTCAAAGTCCTTGGAACTTGAGTCATCCTCATCCCTGCACAGTGTAAGTTCAAGGAGATCTTGTAGATCTTCAACACCAAGGCTTAGTGCTTGTTTCCTTGATATGTACTTCACTTCTCCATTGGATCTGAACAGGGTCAATACATGGGTCTTTTGATCAGACATCCACTTTAGTATTTTTGAACCCAATGGGTTTCTTGGGAGAGATTTATTTACATGATGAGGTGTTTGGTGATGCTGGCCTATTTATGACTGTCTGAGCAATGCTTGCAGGTTGATTTAGGCCAAGAGTTTCAGCTATCATCTGCTTAATGCCTTCTTTTACACATTCATCTCCTGCCATTAATTCTTCCACTGTTTCAGTAACCAACTGTTCTTGTTGTCTTCTTTTGTAGATGGCAGCACCAGTTGGAACAGTGGGTCTCCTAATTTGCAGCTTTGGTGGTCTTTTTGTAACCTCTGCTTCAGGGTAGTCAGGTTTTTGTGGAACTTTAGGATCTTTCTTCCTTAATTCCTCCAACCTTTTGTAGGTGGACCCGACTGTGTCTTCTTTCCATCTTGCTACTTGATTCTTGGACCCATAGTCAGCAGCAACTAATTCCTCTTTCATTCTCTTCAGCTCTAGTGTCTTCTCAGGCACATTCTTTTTGTACTTTGACCAATTTGGAGGAGTGTGTTTGACCTTATTCTTTATCATTTCTTGAATCCTGGTTGCTTCTTGTTCAAGCTCAGGAATGGTCCACTACTTGTACATCTACTTTTCTCCTTTGTACTTCTTGGTTGCCATGATGCTTTCAATGTAGTCTTTTCTCAAAGTTCCATCTGCTTTCTCTGAGATTTGTTGACAAACATTTTTTGCAAATTGCTCTAAGGATCTGACTTGAGTAAATAGAAACTGATAATGCCTTTGAATTTCTCTGTCAGTTTTTCTTTGAGAGTTTCTTTTGGAAATATCCTCTACCTGATAGGGATTTGTTGTTGTACTGGAGCTGATGAGAGAGGAACAGGTTTTGGAATCAGTGCAAGTGATTGTGAAGATGTTGGTGGTGGTGATGAAGAATCATCATCAGGTATGAAAATCCTTCTCCTTTTTATTGTAGGAGAGGCTGATGATGTCTTGGGTGGATCAGTGGTGATATTTTGAGTGGTGGATGGTGACTGACTAACAGCTGTTGAAACAACTGGTGTTTCAACCACTGTTGTCATTACAACAAATGTTGTAACATCTGATGTCTTCTGCTTTTTGGCAGGAGGTGATGGTGGTGAAGTTGTTTTTGGTGGTTTTATTGGTGGAGTGATTTTTGGTAATGGTGGTAAGGCAGTGGTTGTGGTGTGTGTTGAAGTGGTGTGTATTGAAATGATAGCAATTGTTGAAACAACTGGAGTACCAGCAGATGTTGATACAGCAGGAGTTACAATAGCTGTTTGGGTGGAGGTTTGATGTTGGGGGCTTTTGGATGGTGGTTTTGGAGTATGCTTTGTGAGTCTGGATGGTGTGGACTTGGGTTCCCTCACTTTTCTAGTGGGATTTCTTTTTAGCACAGGATTTTGAACATCCTTTAGCCCAGAACAACCCTACACATTCAGCTCCATGTAAGATCTTATCTCCTCATTCCACCTTGACATATCCTTTGCCTCTCTGTCCCTTTTTACACTTGCTACTCCTTCATCAAGTGCATTTTGGGTCACATCAACCTTCTTGCTACCATCTGGCAAAGGAATTTTTCTGGTCATAGCATCTCTTTCTGGTTCAATGTAAAGACCATCATCTATTCCCTTCTTTTTCCACTCCTGAGTTTTCTCCCCCTTTTTGGCATTATCTGGGGGTAGTTGATCAATAAAGAGAACAGTTGGAGGAGCAGTGCCAGTGGTTTTCAATATGTGGGCCTTGAGAGCCTTGATGTCTGCTTGTGTGTTCTTGAACCTAGACTCCATTGGGTTTCTCAGATCTTGTACATGTATTGCATGTTGCTGATCAGCCATTTGTTTTTGTTGTTGGAGAAAAGGTTGAAATAGATTCCAGAGCTCATTTGCAGCAGGTGCTTGTGGTGGAGCAGGTGCTTGAGGTGGAACAACAGTGGATTGCACCTTTTGTACTTTCAACAACTGATGCAGCATTTATTTAATTTCTGCAACAGAGGTATCCAGTTTTTCAACTCGTTCCGTCAATTC
This sequence comes from Helianthus tuberosus, assembly GCA_030545235.1. Taxonomy (NCBI): domain Eukaryota; kingdom Viridiplantae; phylum Streptophyta; class Magnoliopsida; order Asterales; family Asteraceae; genus Helianthus; species Helianthus tuberosus. The sequence continues at coordinate 54,186,026 of CM060417.1, read as the reverse complement.
TAGGTACTTTAAACCATCACCCAATTTAATGGGATCATCTGATTTCCCACTAGCAGTGGTTTTATCAGTGGTTGGGGTAGGGAGTGTACTCCAAACATTAACCACTGATGCCCCTTTTTCTTGGTACTGGGGTCTTCTTCCTTCAACACTTGACAACCTTTTGATGTTGCCAGTGGTCAAAACAAATCCACTGGTGGATGTCAGAGGTGCTATGGAAGGAATTGCCTCCAAGGAAGTCTTATTGATGTAACCACTGTCCAAATGCAAACCAATGGGTTCAGCACTTGTAGTGGCTGCTTCACTTGGATTACCACCAAGAGTTACTTGTAACTCAAGGGTAACCTCCTCAGGCATTGTTGGTGGGTTAACTATGATTGATACATCAGACCCAATCATTTGTTGAAGTATATTCTCATTGACAGGTGATTGAGAAGGACTGGTTTGTGTCTGAGCTATATCAACTGCATGCAACAAAGGTAGCATGGATTGTGATAATATGAGGGGTGAAGATATTGGTGTAGAAAGAGACATGTCCTTGGGATCAGGACTGAGGAAGATGGATCCAATTGGACCCAGAGCTTCATAATGTGGGGTCCCTGTGCTTACAACCTGATCCTTTTGTGAGGATGCAGGAGGAGTTTTAGGCAAAGGTGGAGATCTTTCTACCAACTACTGTGAGGAAGTAGCAGCAGTGGTTATTGATGACTTTTGTGTTGTCACATGCAGTTGCTCTGGGATCTCATCTTCTAGATTTGCCTTATTAATGGGTTTGGGGGGTTTTCTGGATTTTTTCTTTTTGGTCTTTTTGGTAAGGGAAGGTGTGGGTTTCAAAACAGTGGTTATGCTGCCTTGATCACCTAGAGCAGTGGGCTCAGCAGCAGATACCTGAGGAGCAGTGGTAGCTGCTAAATTCTGCTCAGGCACCTCTACTTGTGTTTTTGTAGGTTTTAACATTCTGGTGAATGTTTCAGCAGTTAAGCTTTTTATTTGAAAAGGAGGACCCTGTACAAGTACATGGGCATCCTCTTTTGAAATCTGTTTATTAAAATAGTAACTCAAAAATCTTGGAAATAATAGAAAAGCCTTTTTCTCAACATTTTTGACCAAATTATCGAAGATTACCTGGGAATAATTAAAATTTTCACCTTTAAGTATAGCATAACCCAGGTATTGTATCTTCAATGGGATTTCATTGAAAGTAGTGGTTTTGTTAGAAACACACATAAGGAGGGTATGAAATAAAAATCTTGTAGCAGAAGGAAAACTGCCCTTTTGTAAAGTATCTATTTTTATTTCTTCTCCATACCCTCTTTTAATGAAATCTCCTTGGTACTCTGTTTTCGGAAATGAATTTTTACCTTCCAGATCATTGAGCTTGAATACTTCAGATATGGCTTGAGGTGTGATTGAGATTTTTACACCTTTAATTGTAGAATTGATGGCAACAACCTTTTTGTCCATCTTCTCAAGAGTAGCATTTATCCAAAATTCTCATTGAGTAGCAAGGTAGACGGTTGCATTGTAAGTGAGCAAATTTTTATACTTTGTGGAGGATAATGTGTCTATGATGGAATCGAAGGTCTTTGTGTCACTGGGTTTTTCAAGAATACCCAAGTAATTGTGAGACCATTTGTATGGAATTTCAACCTCGGTAGGCTCCTTTGTTTTGGATTTGCTTGCCTTTTTCACCATGATTGAAACAGAGAATGGGAGAAATGAAGTGAAGACGATGAAAATTGTAGGAGAATTTTTGTGGAAAAACTGTTTTGAGAAAAGAATTTTGAATTCGATTCGACAGTGAAAACCCTGTTTGGGGGTTTAGGGCAGGGTTTTATATGATGGAAAAATGAATGCTGATGTGGCAGCAGTTATAATGATCTGATGGCTAAAAACTGACCACGTGCCAACCTCTGATGAAATGATGAATAATGGAGAACAGTTGTTTTGGAGAACCACTGAAGAAACAAATATCAGTGGTTACAACGGTAATTATATGAGAGCATATCAGTGGATAAGACACTGATTTTGAGCATCAGTGTTTGCCAAGAAAATGAAGGATCAGAGGCTAACTTTCAGCAGTGGACAGTATTTTAGGAAACAGATGTTTGAACAAAACAGTGGTTAGGGGTAAGGTAATGGTATGGATTTGAAATGCTAGTATATCAGCAACTGTTAGTGCATCAGTGGATAAGCTTTTGACAAATATTTTGAGCATCTGTTGTACTGATGAAAGGAATGATTTTATCTTGTGAAATCACAACATCATCTCTTACATCTGTTGAAGTTTGTTCTGAAATGTCTACAAGAATGCTATCCTCAACAAAATACATTTTAGATGCAAATCGTCAAGTTCAACATGTCAGCAGCTTTTATGAAAATTTCATTCAAGGTTTTGCCACATGTCAATTACACAATTTGAAGCTTTTATAGATTTCTGACAGTAGTTTAGTACCCCAGATGATTTAAACTTTTTACTATGGCACTCATTTTCGTTATAATATTTGAATTAAAACATGAGTACCCAAGTATTTTTAAGATTTGTTTGACAATCGATCTTTGATCAGTGTTCAAAACAAAACTTGAGTTTGACAAGACCTTGACACATGTACCATTTCCTTTTGACCTATTTTCAAGGATATTACCTAAAAAAAATGATGGTACATAATCCTGACAGGTGTTTGAAAATTTTGCTATAAAAAACAAGCAAAAGTACAAAATATATTATTAAAAAAATGAAGAATAATATATCCTGTTTTATTTGAGAAAAACCTTTTTAAGAAAAATAATTGAAGGTTTTTCTAAAAATAGCATCAAAAGGATCTGGTAAATTTCCTAATAATACCCATAGTCTCATCTATCTCAAGTTTTAGAAGAATGGTCAGTGGTTTGAAATACATCTTAATAACCACTGTTTGGGACCTTTTCCTTGTTGATTGATTGAAAAAATGAGGAGACATGTTCTCATGAGTTTTTGAAAGCCCTGTTAAAGACTTTGTTACCATGTGATGATTTTGAAAAACTCGTCTAGTCCTCTTGTAAGTTTATTCACTGAGGATACTATTTTTACCTGAACTTCCCTGACCCAATGAATGCACACAGCTGCTTGATGACCAATTTTTACCCCAATTTCTGACTCTTAAGTGTTTTATATTTATACTATTTTCTTTTGACTTCAAAAGTTTTGAGATAACACACTTCAGAGTTTTTGTGATTTTCCTTCTTCCCTTTTTACCCTTCCCATTCATAAGTAATGAAATACTTACTGGGAGGTCTTTATTGAAGAAATACTTAATCCAGAATCATTTTGTAGTAATGTTTTTGAAAGATCTGGTCATATTTTGTACATGCATATGTCAAATCTCACATTACATATGAATTGGACTATTTCAACACCTGATTTTCTTAATGTGTTTATAACAGAGTTGATTTGGTCCTTTTCAACAGGATTCCCAACCTGTTTTTCAACACATAAGATCTTGTAACTTAAAGTTTTAATATCCCTCTTTTTATGTTAACAAAAACACTAATGTTATTTAATCAAACAAAGGTTTTGTTGACATGAGGTACACACTTTAGCAACAAACATGATGGAAACAACACAAACTTCAAAACAACAATTGAAATCAATTTTCGTAAATAATTATACCACAGTTATCAGATATATTTTCAGATCTGAAAACTATAGGTGATTTATGCATGACGTCACTTGTTGTATGAAATTTGTGTGTCCTATGACATCTTGGTTGTTTTACAGAGTTTTTGACTAGCCACTTTGAACGTGATTACTTGTTACTCTGTTTTTCAACTAAATACAATCAACCTTAGTATCAATGAATTTTGAGCTGAACTGTTATGCCAAATTGACTGTTAGATCAAATTTGACTGTCCAAGCTCTGAGACCAATTGTTAGGATCGGAGGCTCTCATGATTGTGTTTGTTTGTATAATTTAATCAAATCAATATAGATGAACAGAGTTTAAGTGCAGCGGAAATGAACAATAGACTTTGTAAACACAATCATAAAGAGAAATAGATTTGATAAACACATGAATTGCATCAGTCGAAAGATTACAAAGTAAATCAAAAGATTACAAAGCATGCTTACAAACAAAACTCCCCCTCAGCCTGATGCTCCAAGGTTGATTGCACACAAGCTGAAAGGATTAGACTAGAAGAACTCACTCAGTCAATCAAATGTAACAGTACAGAGTACTGCTCCATTTATAGGCAAACCAAACCACTGAGGCATCTCAGCTGACGTCACCATGAAAGCGACGTCTAACAGCCTAACAACCTGTAACAACTGTTCCTATACAAACACTGCTATTCTTAACCACTGATTCTACATAAGACAAGTAATACACTAAACTACTGTTATCTTCTTCTATCAGTGCTTTCCTCAAAGTTGATCAGTCCTTGAGTGGGCAGTACTTTGTCATCAGTAGATTGAACCAGCAGTGTTTACTTCTTTAGGACTATATCAGCAGTTTAAAGGGTAGCAGCAGTTGTATACGGACAGTGGATAGAGAACCATCAGTTGTTATAATCACTATCAAGGGGAAAGCCTAATGTAAACAGCTGCTTATTATGAATCCACTGTTGTGATCCGATTTTGGCATTAATTATCTGTTCCTCTGGTAGGGTTCAATCCCAACATGAAGTAATAGAGTAAGGGGGAAGACTTAGCAGCCATTTAAGAGCTGATCATGTGAGTGTGGATCCAAAACCCTTGCATAGACATGCTTCTTTTAACCTCTCTGGGATGGGGTTGATCTCCATCCTTTCTCTATACTGGGCTACATGTTCTCCTGGATCCGTGGAACAATTGTATAGATTCATAGTTGGTATTTGGAACCTTTTGGGTATCTCAGCATCACAAATAGGTGGTGCAAAACGAGATATCCTATGGCTCCCATCTGCAATTTCAGGAATGGGCTTAACCACTCCTGGAACGCTGGATATCATATCCTTCAGCTTTTGTAATTCTCTAGCCATAGCTTGATTGATACTTGTATCCTGCATAAAGCCATGGTTACTGTTATAAGAATTATTCAAAGTGTTACCTCTCGGAGGATTCAAGTTTGGAACTCCAGATGTGAATCCATATTGACGAGATTCTGGTATGACTGAAGGACCAGAAGAAGCAACGGTCTGCATTGGAATGAAGTCTCCTTGATGGACATCTGAACTTCCAGGTTGCACATTCCTTAAGAATCCTTGATCCTGAAAGATGTTGGATCCTTGGTGTGCTGTGACTGGGGGTCTTGGAGGATAATCCATGGATCCATAAACCTGAGATGAGGATCCTTGAACCTGAAGGGAGGATCGTTGAACCTGAGAGGATCCTTGACCTTGGAGGCTCCTTGAACCTGGGAGGATCTTTGAACCTGGGAGGATCCTTGAACTGTGTGCGTCCCCATAAATCCTCCAAAGCTGACAAAGGATCCCTGATGCTGGAAAGAGGATCCCGAAGGCTGAAAACAGGATCCTGAATGCTGGAAGTGAGACCCTAAAGCTTGACTCATAGTTGTTGTTCCATAACGCCTTCCCAATGGTCCGCTTTAGTATTGGATGTCTGGAGCCGCAGATTGCTGGGCAGTTATGGCTGGAGTGTCAAAATCCAGTGACCTTGGTATCAGAGGAGAGTGATCCTCCCCTGATTTCTTCTGTTTCTTGATGTCACCAATCTCCCGGAGGATCCTTTCATTGGTTTTGTCCTGCTCTTGTATGTGATCCCTCATCTGCAAAATCAAAGTAAAAAGATCACTGTTAGTAGGATTAGAAGAAACAGCAGATGTTGGTGGTTTTGGGAAAATGGGGCTTGGTCTCTTTGCAGCATTGTCAGCATTCTTCTGGGATCCAAAAGGTGGTGGAGGCAAAGGTGGAACGCCCTGTGAAGAAGTGACTGCCGGCATGGAACTTGAAGTGTTCTTTGCTGAAGAAGCCATATGGTTGAAGATAATGAACCGAAATGAACACAATGAACGAAATTTTTCAGAAATGAAGCACCAATTGCCCCACGGTGGGCGCCAAACTGTTTTGGTCAAAAATCAGGCTAGGATAATGCAACCAAATCTTTGTTGTGACGAATGATGCTTGAAGCAATGAACAAATGAATGAATAAACTTGCAAATGAATGAACAAACTTGCAAATGAAATGAACAAGTGACACAAGGATTTATACGAGGAAAAAGCCCTTGATCAAGAGTTGATTTCCGGCATAAAAAACCTCGGGTGATGGAAACTACCGATCACCAACTATAATTAAACGAATGATCTTTACAACTCGGGATGATAACAAGCTTGTTACAAGGATCACTAGAGTGCAATGTGTATGAAATCGCCAAATAAACTGTTGAGAGCTTGCGAGAGTGTGAGTGTTAGCTAACTTATCCAAATCGTTCTAATTCAAGCTTGTTATCCCCTTGTAAAAATAGAAATAACTTAAACAACTAACTATCCGCAATTCGTGCTAGCCTCCCACTACTTCCATAACGGTTACTCCAGCTGAACACGTGCGGAATATTGAGAGCATATTCCCCTGGAATATCGGCAAGACTTGGTCCATGCGTATACTCCTGCAAAACAAGCTCAAACATAGTGAAGGCAATCGTTAGTGTAAGGATAACAATAAGGATCCTGGATCCTGATCCTGCAATGACTTCTGAGGATCCTTAATTCAAATAGAACTGAGGATCCGTGATCCTGGCAGTATTTGAGGATCCGTGATCCTTAGGTATAGAAAATCTGTCCCTAACAGTTTCTTTTATGTCCTCAATGTTATTCCAAGTTATAATTACTTGTTAAAATAATAAATATTTTAACTTTTAACTATATTTTATTTTGGAATAATTGTTAAACAATATTTTTGTAACAATACTTCTCAAGTATTTATTTTCGTATTTCCTTCCCAAGGATGGGGGTATCTCATACATGTATTTTCGTATTCTTGTATTTGTAGTTCCAAATTAATATATTTTCAAGTCTCACTTTATAAAATATATAACAACTTATTTTGTCCAAAAATAATGTATTGTCAAGAAAATATATATTTTTCCCCAAAAATCATATATCTTCTAAATATTCAAGAAAATATATTTTATCTTCCCAAAAATAATATATTTTCTCCTTGTCAAAAATATGATATAACTTGGTAATATTTACAAAAATCATATTTTCATTTCTTGTATCCAAAATATTATTTACCAAAAATATATTTATAACGGTATTTTCCGGAATATTTTATAAGTTACATTCTATCGTTCGGTTCCCCAATATTATGTGTAACTTGTATATTTATTCCTTGTGATTTTTGTTATTATTTTGGATTGTAATTTCTTGGTATTTTGGTAAGTCATATTATTTTAAATCCTAAAATAATATAACTAACACACAAAGTATACAAATAATCACACACAATGTGTCTTTGATGTAAATATATTCTAAATACATATTTATCCATTTTTATTTATAAAAACCAACCTCCAATACTTGTATTTTTGTAACAAATTCTATGGCAAAGTTTATATTGAAAACCATGGTTAAAACACACTTGTAAATATTTGTTTAGAAAATATTTTTCTAAGTGTTTATATTTTTAGAAAATTTTGCTATAGTTTCCCCTAAAAATGGAGGTGTCCATGCTATCAAAGCATATCATTTTCTTTTCAAAATCATCACAAACAATCAATAATCAATCTACACTTACCGAGTGCCAAAACAATGCTATCTACATAATAATCATGAACTTGAACTTTCATAAAATCTTGTAGTAACTTGGTAGTGTGTTTTGTAGGTTTAGTTACCCTTTAAAGTGTGATTATTTCTTTAAAAATCCCATTCTTAAAGGATTTAGGTGTTTACAACTTACTACATGATTTTTCCAAAAATCATTCTCTTGAATTTTTCTTGTAAACAATGTATTCTTATACTTGTTTCTCCCCTAGAAACATGATTAGTTTCTTTTAAAACAATGTTCATGTAAATCTTTGTGATTTAACTTAGTTTCTTGAGAAAACTAGTTTTTGAAACCATCCACTTACAAGACTTGTATTTTGTTTAAATCATCATCATATGAAAACAAATTTTATTATTCAAGTTCATGTCTACACAAAGTATGATCATCTTGGTCTTTCACAAGATCAGCATCTTAACTTACTAGATCATGTGTTTAATCACAATCTAGTAGGTTTCGTATGATGTCTAACATCATCAATCATCAAGAAGCAAATCAACACTAATCAACATGTATTCATATGTAAATAAGCTTATGTTAAGGATTCATGATTATGTTCTTTAGTGTTCTTCAAGATTAACAATGTTCATCATCTTTTAACCATCAAAATATGAAGTAAAAACAAGTTGCAAGGAGCTTACTACTAGCACAAGGGCTAGGGAAGAACACTAGAAGTTGAAGATGATAAATGTGTTGGATAAAAGCAAAGGAGAAAGGTCCTTCCACTACCAATGCCACCAAGCTTCCTTAGACACCTTCTAGCACCTTAGGATGAACTTGGAATGGAGGATCAATGGATGAAAGTGGTGGTGGTGTTGTTGATGTTTATGACCGAGAGAGGGAAGGGAGGAAGGAGAGAGTATAGTGTGTGTTTGTGTGTGAGAGATGGTGAGATTATGATCCACTAACTTGTTCTTATAACCAAGTTTAGGCTTTTATCCAATGGTTAATGTGTCTAATAAGTACATGGCAAGATCTATTAACAAATCTAGTGAGATCAAGAAAGATTATGGGTCGGCCACCCTTGGTGACCATCCATATGAAGGTGGGGGGGGGGGTCTTGGTTGTGATTAAATGGTAACTTAAGTTATCTAGTTAGATCTTAAGTATAGTGTTTAGTGTTTAAGTGTGTTATATGTTATATAGTGTGTTAGGGTGTTCGGGGATCATAACTAGCTCAGAAACATTAAAACAATGCTTCTAGTCTAATTTTGGTGTTTCGGGTAGTGTCCGGTTGTTTGGTTAGATGTCGGTTCGTTAAAGTGTCAAACTATACCGTTTAGTGTTCTTTATGTACCCTTTTGTGACACTTTTAATTCCCGACACTTAGGAAAGCATTCAAGACCATTTAGTCATATTTTTGCATGTTACCAACTTGTTAAAATGCTGATTTTTGCTGAAAAATGCTGAATTCAGCACTTTAAGTGGGTTTTAGGCACTTTTCGGCACTTAAACTATCACCTAGTGAAGCAGTTTTGTGATCCTCACTTTCCTACACACTATACTAGTGTAGTACCTTGTCTCTGGCCCATACTGGGTCTCAAAACATTGTCTGTCTATGTACTGAACCTCGTCAGCATTTTCTGAGTTATCCGCTACTGTGCTAACTGTGCTTTGTGCATCATTTATGTTAATATGGTTTGCATGTAATAATGAAGTGACATCATGCAATATGTGATGCACATTTAAGTATGATACAGTAATCAGAAAGCAGTCAAGTATAATTCAGCACAGTCATTAAGCACTAATCATGGTTAATTAATTGTACGGATACCTGGATTTTTTACGGTTGTCACATTCTCCCCCTGTTAAGAAAATTTCATCCCGAAATTTTAGTTCTGCTACTAGCTGCAGGGGAGTTGGGGAACAAATTTGGGTATTTTGCTTTCATGCGATCCTCACGCTCCCAAGTGAACTCTGGGCCGTGACGCACGTTCCAACGAACCTTGACGAGTTTAACACTACTCCTACGTGTCTTGTTAACCTTCCAATCAGTAACCTCAACAGGTTCTTCACTAAAGTGGAGCGTGTCGTCAATGTGAACTTCATTGGCAGGAATGACAACTGTTTCTTGGGTTGGACTCTTTTTCAGATTAGATACATGAAATGTATCATGAACTCCATTTAGTTCCGCAGGTAGATCCAACTTGTAAGCTACAAGACCAATCCTCTCCAGGATTTTGAACGGTCCAATGTATCGCGGGTTCAACTTTCCACGCTTCCCAAAGCGTGCTACACCCTTCCAGGGTGAGACTTTTAGTAAAACCATATCTCCTACTTCAAACTCCGAAAGTTTCCTCCTTTGGTCCGTATACCTCTTTTGTCGATCACGAGCCGCCTTAATGCGCTCTTGGATGTGTACAATCTTGTTTGTCGTCTCTTGAACCAATTCGGGAGCAACAAGCTGTCTATCACCCGTATCTGCCCAGCATAACGGTGATCGACACTTGTGTCCATAGAGAGCTTCAAACGGTGCAGCTTGAATACTCGCATGGTAACTGTTGTTATATGAGAATTCTACCAACGGTAGATGGGTGTCCCAACTGCCACCCAAATTCATTACGTAAGCTCGCAACATATCTTCCAAAGTTTGAATCGTTCGTTCGCTCTGGCCATCTGTCTGCGGATGGAATGCAGTACTCAGATTCAACTGAGAACCAAAGGCTTCTTGGAAGGATTGCCAAATCCTTTATACAAACCTTCCGTCTCTATCAGAAATAATCGAGATAGGCACTCCATGTCGTGCAACTATCTCTCTGAGGTACAGCTCAGCAAGCTTGCTAGTGTTATCCTTTTCCTTGATCGCCAAAAAGTGTGCAGATTTCGTCAGACGGTCTACGATTACCCAAATCGTGTCATGACCTCTGGGTGTCTTTGGTAACTTCGTTACAAAATCCATTGAAATCTGCTTCCATTTCCACATGGGTATTTCGGGTTGTTGCAGAAGACCTAAAAGCTTCTGATATTTGGCCTTTACCTTGGCACAAGTCAAACAATTGCCAACATACGATGCAACATCGCCTTTCAATCTTGGCCACCAATAAAAATCCTTTAAAACTTGGTACATCTTATCCGATCCTGGATGGAACGAGTACCTTGATTTATGTGCTTCATCAAAGATCACGTCTCGTAGACCACCGAAGAGGGGAACCCAAATTCTTCCCATGAAACACAACGTTCCTTCCTTATTTGGTACCAACTGTTTCTCCATCCCACGGAGATATTCATCTTCGATATTCTTTTCCTTAACAGCTTCTCTCTGCGCGGCACGAATGCGCAACGAGAGGTCCGTTTGAATAATCATTTCCAAAGCCCTAACCCTTATGGGCTTAATTCTTTCTTTCCGACTCAGGGCATCTGCTACGACATTCGCCTTCCCTGGGTGATACTTGATTTCACAATCATAGTCGTTCAACAGCTCCACCCATCGGCGCTGTCTCATATTAAGCTCCTTCTGATCGAATATATGCTGTAAGCTCTTGTGATCGGTGAAGATCGTGCATCGGGTGCCATACAAGTAATGTCGCCAGATCTTCAAAGCAAACACCACAGTGCCTTGTTCCAAATCATGTGTGGTGTAGTTCTTCTCATGAATCTTCAACTGGCATGAAGCATAAGCTATGACCTTCTGACGCTGCATTAATACACAACCTAATCCCTGATGCGAGGCGTCACAATAAACCACAAAGTCATCAGAGCCTTCGGGTAGGGATAGGATGGGTACATCGCAAAGCTTGTTCTTTAACAACTGAAATGCTTCTTCTTGTTTATCTCCCCATTCATACTTCTTGTCCTTTTGAGTGAGGGAGGTCAAAGGCTGAGCGATTTTCGAAAAATCCTCAATAAATCTGCAGTAGTAGCCTGCCAAACCTAGAAACTGACGGATCTCGGTTGGCGTCTTCGGAGTCTCCCAATTCTTGATCGCCTCGATCTTTGTGGGATCCACATGAATTCCATCTTTGTTAACCACGTGACCAAGGAACTGAACCTCACGTAGCCAGAACTCGCACTTTGAAAACTTCGCGTACAATTTCTCTTCCTTGAGCAGCTCTAAGATGGCTCTTAGATGTTGCTCATGTTCTTCCTTCGTCTTTGAATAAATCAAAATATCGTCGATAAACAGAATTATGAATTTATCGAGATATGGCTTGCAGACTCTATTCATCAAATCCATAAATACTGCTGGCGCGTTTTTCAAACTAAACGGCATAACCAGGAACTCGTAATGTCCATACGGAGTCTTAAAGGCAGTCTTTGGAATACTCTCCTCTTGAATTCTCAACTGGTGATAACCTGATCGAAGATTGATCTTGGAGTAGAAACTCGAACCTTGTAGTTGATCGAACAGGTCATCAGTCCTTGGCAAAGGATACCGATTCTTAATGGTCAACTTGTTTAGCTCTCGGTAGTCGATACACATGCGGAAACTACCGTCTTTCTTCTTAACAAACAAAACTGGAGCTCCCCAAGGCGAGAAGCTTGGTCTGATAAATCCTTTGTCCAAAAGCTCCTGGAGTTGTGTCGACAACTCTTGCATTTCTGAAGGCGCAAGTAGGTAAGGTGCCTTAGCTACAGACGCGGCGCCTGGAACTAAGTCAATGTGGAACTCGACTTGTCGCTGCGTCGGCAATCCTGGCAAGTCTTCGGGAAAGACTTCAGGATATTCCTTCACAACTGGGATGTCTTCTAGCTTTGGCTCAACGGCTTCCTTGTCCACAATGTGTGCCAAGAAGGCAACACATCCTTTCTGCAAACATCTTCGGGCTTTCAAACAACTAATGATCCTTAGAGGTATATCGTGCTTCTCTCTATGTACCACAATTGTTTCCCCATTCGCCATCGGAATGCGAATGACCTTCTCGTGATATACGATCTCTGCTCAGTTGCTTGACAACCAATCCATCCCCACTACCACGTCGAAGTTTCCCAACTCGACTGGCAGGAGATCAAGCGTAAACTCGTGCTCCCCAAGCTCTATTACGCAACCTCTAATGACTTCATTTGCTTCTACTAGCTTTCCATTAGCTAGTTCTATTGAATACGGAATGTCTAGCTTACTAGCTACCAACCCAAGTATATTTTTAAATTCTAGGGATACAAAACTATAATCGGCACCGGTATCAAATAGTACAGATGCAAAGCGTTGGTTGATAGGGAACGTACCAGTGACCACATTTGGATCTTGGCGAGCTTCCCTCGCTCCTATGTTGAAAACCCTTCCCTGAGCTTGGTTGATTTTCGGGCATTCACGCTTGAAGTGCCCAACATCTCCACAGTTAAAGCACCCTGGTCCCCGACCATTTCCATTTCCATTACCACCCTGGTTATTTGCTCCACGGTTTCAACTACCAGCTTGATTCCCAAAATTACCACGATTACCATTGCCGCCATTTCCTCCTTGAGGGCGGTTTCCATACCCATTTCCACCACGGTTATTGTTTCCATTGCCATAACCTCTCTGACCACCACTACCACGACCAGTACCAGCCCAGCATGTCTCCTTCGAATGGCCAACCTTCCCAAAAGACTCACACTTCCTGACTCTGCACTGGCCGGTATGATGGTACTGGCACACATAACATTTGGGCAGAGCTCCCATATAACCTTTTCCTTTGTTCTCAACACCAGTCTTGACTTCAGCTGGTGGGTTCACATCCTTCTTCTTGTTAGCACTGCTGGTACCCTTCTTAAAGTTTGAGAACTTCCTTTTGTTCTCACCGGATGACTCAACATGAGTCTCCTTCTACTTCTGGTCAGAGATCGAGAACTTGTTCAACCTGATTGCCTCTTCAGTTAATGCTACACTCAGATCAATAGCCTCGGTGATCGTAGCAGGCTTTGACTTTGTCACCATACTCATGATTTGAGGTGCCAACCCCCAAATAAAACGCTCAATGCGCTTGAATTCTAGATCAACCATGTATGGTACAACGCGAGATAAGTCGTGAAATCTCTGCACATATTCAGCAATCTTCGGACCATCCATCTTGAGGTTCCAGAATTCAGTTTCTAACTTTTGGATTTCAGCCCTGGAACAGTATTTCTTACGCATGAGTTCCTTCATTTCATCCCATGTCATGGCATAAGCAGCCTCTTCTCCCAAGGTCTGTACTTGGAGATTCCACCATGATAACGCTCCGTCTAAGAACAATCCAGAGATGTAGGTGACCTGGTGCTCCGGTGCACACTTGCTCATTCTTATCACCGAATCAGTTTTCTCCATCCATCTGACAAACGCTACAGCACCCCCGGTGCCGTCGAAATTCAGAGGCTTACGGTCTAAGAACTGCTTATAGGTACAGCCTGTACAAGCAACATCATTCACATAAAGCGTTAGTTATCGCACATGGAATATCCAAATGTAACGTAATGTGTCTTTAGTGACTTAAACATTACCAAGAGGTGGGTTGCTTCCCGAGGTACCTCCGCTATGCTCAGAGCGTAAGGCCTCGTGTTGTGCTATCGCTCGTGAAATCCGTTCTTGTAACTCGGCCTCAGTTGTAGGCAGTTGGTTATCTCTTCGAGGAGGCATCTTCTAAAGAAGATTGTATAGGTCAGGTCTTATGTATATAAGTATGCAGTACGTGTATGTAATAACATTTTTCAACGCAAGTAAACACATAACATCTCATTCATAACACAAACAAGTAATTCAACAACGTATATAATGAGAATGTTGCGATTGAGCTTTCATATATCAATGACCACAATTATAGTTTCACATGGTCTACAATGTACCATACATCAAAAGGGACTATAGGGTTACATCACCCTTGTCCAAATCGGCTATCATACTACAACAGTCATAAAATCAAAAGAAAAGTGGTCTTTAAAAGGTCGTGTAATCTGGGCTCAACAGCGACACTCTCACCAAAAGTATGCTACCTGCATAAAACCAAAAACCTGCTAAGCTGATGGTGGAGGAGGAGGAGGTGGAGGAACGAAAAGCAGACTGCGCACATGCGCTAACTCCTCTTCAAGAGCATGGACGATACGCAACAGATAGCTAATCTGCTGCTCCATAGTAAGAAAACGAACGTCAAAATCTGGGTATGGCAAAAGAGGAGCGGGTGGAGTCGCGAATGGTGACTGACATGTACAAGGTAGAGGACGTGGAATCCTCTCAAGATCCATGACTCTGCGACACAACATCTCCTGCTGAAGCTGCAAAGTCAGGAGTAAATAATCCCTCGTGTATCCAGTGTAATGTGAAGGATGATATGGATCAGAAACAGGCATAGTGTTGGGCGGAAACCAAATAAGTGGCTCGCCTGATGGTGCAGAAGTGAACGGAGCAGTATGTGTAAACTGTGGGACGAAGGGAAAAGCTGCTGACACAAGTGGTACACGGCCAGACGGCTGGCTAGACGGTCCTACCCCTAGACGGGGTGGAGGGATATCCTGTAAGAACGTGACTGACAGATCAGTGCGGTGTATATCAGACACATGTGGGTGAAACGGGGCAACGTCAACTGGTGCATGTGTAGGTGCAGGTGGGGGAGTAACAGGCTCAACGAAAGGAGGCAAGTCATCATCATCCTCTATCCACCCATTGCGAGTGAATGCATATCTGGGGTCTATATGGTCAGAAAAAGGAGCATGGTCTGCGGGTGCCGGTAGAGGGTCAGGTAAAGGTGGTGCAACAACTGGTACAGGGTCATGCTCAGGCAGAGGATCATGAGCAAGTATAGGCTCGGGTGCAAGCATAGGCTCAGGGTCGGCTGGTGCTAGCTCAAGATCAGCGGGTACATCAAAAAGCTGGTCATCGGGAATAAAGTTAATCTCATGCTCAGGATCAATGTCAGGATCGAACTCATCATCAAAGTCAAAGTCCCGTGGAGGAACAGGTGCGGCATACATAGCCGTGTCAGAATCAGAATCGGTGGGATAACGCTGCAATCCCAGTGCGTGCAAAGTAGTAGATGACACAGACTCGAATGAATCAGGACCAGAATAGTCATATGAAATCTCAATGACAGGAATCTCAATAAGTGGAACAGCAATGACATCGTCGACTGGAGCTCCATCACCTTGGGCCTCCTCAGGGGGACCCTCAATAAAAAGATCGATATCATCGTCAGACAAAGCATCCAAAGGCAAATCCTTGAGAGGAAATGCAGCAAGGGGTAAAGGTGCGGGGATTGAAACAAGAAGTAGATCCTCGACGGGTAAACCATCAGCTAGCGGTATATCATAATCCAAAAAACGGCAAAGCAAACTGCTAGAAATCATCGTCATCGCTACTCTCAGTGTTAGAGGTGAAAACCTCAGGGTCCGGGACAATCTCATCGTCCGAAACTATGGCCATAGGGTCTAAAGTATCTGACAGCTCACTCTCAGATGAGGACATGGTGTCTGTAACAACACAATTACAACATATGCACATATATCAACAATCATCAAATAAGCATTTAAGTAGTAACAATGTAAGCATGTATGCATCCTAGTCTTCCCAGACTATCCCACCCAGCCTCTCAGACTGAACCACCTAGTCTCTCAGACTAAACCTCCCAGTTTCTCAAACTGTCCCAACTAGTCTCTCAGACTACCCAGCCTCTCAGACTGAACTACCCAGTCTCTCAGACTGCCCTAGCTAGTCTCTCAGACTAACTCCGCAGTCTCTCAGACTGAATTACCTAGTCTCTCAGACTGCCCAAGCTAGTCTCTCAGAATAACTCCCCAGTCTCTCAGACTGAATTACCCAGTCTCTCAGACTGTAACATAAATGAATTCCTTGAAATGTATTTTATGTCTTTTATTTGTAAAAATGTTTGTTTCCTGGATCTGGACATTTCGTGTATGCATTGAAAAATATGTTATGAAAACATTTTCGTGAGAGCCCTAATGATCATAGTCTAGACTCGAGAAAGAATCCTAGTTCGCTACGATCGAAGCTCTGATACCAAGTTGTCACGCCCTGACTTTTGCGGAAGCGTGATTATTGGTGTGACTTTTTGTGACAACTGTGCTCTGTAATCGATGTACAATGGAAAACAATGTTAATTATTAATAAAACAATGTGCTTTGGTGTTATTATATGTGTATTTGTGTTTGATGATTTTATGATTCGATTCGATTCCGATTTCAAGCTTTAAATCGCTTTCTGGAAGGTTATACGCAAACGGGTGCGTAAACACAGTCAGTTTAACATGATAAACACTTCAGAATAGTGACATAGGCTTAACATACCCTAAATAACCTTTACATAACTTAGAAATAAGTTTTGGATGGTTTGGTGTGTTGAAAACAAGTCTATTCGATCGCATGGACTATTTGTGTCAAACTGCGAAACTATACCGATTCGTATGGTATCGAAGAGTCCGGAACTTGTTCATAAGCTAAACATACCATAAATAACCTAAACATAGCTTAGAAATAAGCTTTGAGTGGTTCGGTATGCGAAAACATGCTTATTTGATCTTACAGGGACTAAAAGTGTCAAAAACGACGTAAGTTTGCATTTTCACGCATATCTGATGTTCTGACTACATCTGGACATCTAAAATTTTTGTACACACTAAAATATTTTTATTTTAGTGATCGGCATGCAAAAATACCGTTCGTCGCTTAATTTGGATCGTTTTCGCGTCCGTTTGAGGTCCGTCGTAATTAACCGAACAACGCGATCGTACGACCAAACGAACCGACATCTGAGATGTTTTTGAGCATGTTTTGAGTTCCCAATACTTTAACTTCATTTTAGAGCCTTGAAATGAGGTTAACGGGGCTTAAACGTGTCAAAAAATGTGCCGAAATGCAAGTTTTACAAGTTCAGGGGCTAAACTGTCATTCTGCCAAAGATGGCCCAGGCGGCCCGCGTAAGGTTGTGCATGGGGCTACGCGGCCCGTGTTAGTCTTGCAGATCAGAAACATTGAATCTCGTCATTTAGCTCGATTTTGATGGTTTTGATCAATGGTTTTCAATGCTATGGGCTGGTTTGTGTGGAGAACAAGTCCCCCAATCATTCTCTAACATTTGTATGGCCAAGATCATTCCCTCTTCTCCAAGAAATGATCCTAACGGTTTACGAAAAACTATATAAGGCCATGCCATTCATTCCATTTCCTCACATTTGATCTGAGATTTTCTCTAAGTGGTTGTGATATTTCACTTCCTACCTGAGAAAACTTGGAATCAAATCTATTTGGACCCTTTGTAAGTCCTCTTTCATTCTTTTATTGCTTTCTTAGCTTAAAAGTCAAACAGTGTTTGACTTTTAGCTTTGACCAGTCAATGATCAACGAGAAGTTCGTTTGAACTTCGCAACGTGAGCGTAATCACGATGGTTATAGTCCTTAGTGACTATACCTAATGATTACCACGTTGACTAGGCGTAGTGAAGAGTCGTAGTTTCGGTCAAAATACGCATTTACGCGTATTTTGCAACCAAACTACTCTTGGTATCAAAACACTTTTTTTTTATATCAAAACTTGTTTTCTAACTTAGCTAAGCATGTTAACATGCTTAGCTCGTCACTTTTAGTTTAGTGCCTGTCTAGAGTCGTAAGTCAAGCGTTCTAAACCACCGCTTAGACTTTCGAACTCGACCCGTTTGGTCGATCACTAGGATCCGACCAAGCATGTTTAGTGACCATAGTTGCATAGGGAATAACCTTCCGAGGTTATACCTTATGGTCACCTAGTTTAAGTAGTTGTATGATAGGTAGATTATATGCCTTAGGTAAATGACCAAAATGCCCTTTTCATGTATAATTGGATTTTAAGCATATGTAACCTAAACATTTGTCACTTAACTGATTATGCAACCTAATTAAACATATTTAGGCATATAATACTTGTCATAGGACTAGTTAGACGTCTCGAACGCGCTTTTGATTTAATGACGCGTTAAAGTAGCATAAGCTACCTAAACGGGTCGTAACGGGTCTAAAGCACTTAGGTTAGGTTCCGATTTAGAATGTAGGCTTTGTTAAACCATATCACATGAGTTCCAATACTCATTTGGTTTACAAGACCTCATTCTATCCAATCTTCCGATTTAGATGCCGATTTATTTACTAGTGATCCGATTACTAGGTACTACTTGAAATTCCTTGGTTTGTCTGAGCTTCGCTAAATTCTTTAGATCAAGGATACCCTTCTATTCAAGTGAGTACATAGTTCCCCTATTTTACTGTTTTCAATTGTTTTGGGGTGATTCATATGTATTAAAACGATTTCGATATTTAAACGATGATTTCAAAAACGATAAAGATGGTTTATATTAAACTAATAACGATTTCGATATTATGAACGAACTTGTTGGTTGTAGTTACATAACGAATGAAATTCATTAATTTTGGCCGAACCGACCAGTATTAGGTTATGGTACCATAGTATCTGACAAATCCCGTTATCAGACTACACCCATGGTTATGTGTGGGGGTTATGTAGGTAACGACCGAATCTGTGATTGTTAACTTACCCTTTGGTGGTTTGTTAATACGAGAAACGAGGTAGTCGAGTCACGAAGGTTTGAATGTTATTAGCGAGACGACCATAAGTAGTTTCACAATTAAAACGAGTACGATTTTGGGACGAGTTAAAACGATTTGGAACGACTTAAACGAGATAAAACGATTTGAACGAACGATTAGTTTGGGTTGTGATTAGGTAATGGGATGGGTGTAACATGATAGAAGCATGGTAGATACACCGCTGGTACATCTTTTATATAAGTGCTTTTATTATATTACATTTCATGTCATTATTTAGTTCACTTGGGAAACGATTTGAAACGATGTCACACAACGAGGTTTTCGAAATGATATAAACCGTACGAGTTTTATTAACAAGTTTTAATGAGATGTTTTACGAATTGGTTTATTAAAACAAAAGTCTTTGAGTTAAGAACCATGGCTACGAGATTTTATAAATTATAACCATCTTGATTTGAGTTTGTTAACCATGTTGCAATATTATATGCTTTTCAAAACAAGGTTTTCGAGGTATTGCAATATATATAAACGAGCCATGATTCCGATACTCTTATAAAACCTATGTGCTCGCCAGCATTTCTTTGCTGACTTTGTTTTTACATATGTTTCAGGTGATGTTGCGTGATGATTACTAGGGAGCATGTTCACTTAGGATTTGGACGTGGCCTTAGTGATATAAAAACGATAGTAGACGACGTTTAATTCGTTTGTTTGGTTTTAAGACAATGTAAATTACTTGATAAATCAATAAAACGAAACTTCTAATTACCATGGTTGTGAAACGATGATTCTGTTACAACACTCCCCGACGTTTCCGCCACAGTTTGTTGTTTTAACGTGGTCGGGGTGTGACAGAAGAGTTGGTATCAGAGCCAATGGTTATAGGGAATTAGGTTATTAGTGATGCTTTGACCTAGACTATAACTTTCTAGGACCCTAACGCAAGTATTCTTGCGTTTAGATTTTAAAACAATACAGTCACCTATCCTTAGGTGATAACCACAACGAGAACACAATAACAAATCTGCTTCGAAAATTAATCATCTATCCTTGGATGATTGATTGTAAGGTTTTGAACCCTTCCAGTTTGATCCATTTTCGACTTTATGCCCTCTGAATTTTCAAAATCTCGTCAAAGTTTGGGTCCAAATAATGTGAACACGTGCAAACTGGAAGAGTGAATGTATGTACCCTGAGTTTTCTGTCTAAGGCTAGAGTGTTCGTACAAATCTGCAGTATCGGACCAGTCACTCTTACCAGGGAACTCTTGGGTGAGTGTTTACTTATAGGCGAGCATGTCTTCAGTGATACATTATTATGACCCATTTACTTTGATTTGTCACTGCGTGTCGTTTGTTTGTTCGTGGTAATGAACAAATGATCGCACTCCTTGTATTTTGTCGATGTTTTCAATACCTCTTTTGTTTATCCGTATGTCGATGCCAATGTGAATTCCCGCTCGTGAACGAGCATTCAATCTGAATGCAAACGAGGCTCGAGCTGACAACCTCATTGTCCATGGTAACTTTCTTGTTAACGGTACATTCCTTGTTAACAATCAACTTGCATCTGTTCTTTTCGATTCTGGTGCCGATAGGAGTTTTGTTTCGTTATCCTTTGAGCCTTTACTTGCGATACCTAGAACTAAACTGAGGAAACCCTTATCTGTTGAAGTTGCTACTGGTAAACCTCTTGTTCTCGATTTTGTTATTCATGGTTGTCAATTGAACCTCGATAACCATCTTTTTCCCATTGACCCCGTACCGATGCAACTTGGGAGTTTCTACGTCATCGTGGGGATGGATTGGTTAACCAAACACCATGGTGAGGTGGTTTGTTTTGATAAGATCATTCGTATTCCTCTTTCGTCTGGCGATGTTCTGGAAGTTCGTGGCGAGAAACCATCTGGTGGATTGAAACTCATGCCGTGTACGAAAGCCCAAAGTTACTTACGAAAAGGATATGTTGCTTTTCTGGCACATGTCACCGAGGAGAAAGGCAAGAACAAGAGTATTCAGGATATTCCGATTGTTCGGGATTATCCAGAGGTGTTTCCTGATGAACTGCCTGGTTTGCCTCCAGTTCGTCAAGTCGAGTTTCATATTGATCTTGTACCCAATGCTAACCCGATTGCGAAAGCACCTTATCGTCTTGCACCGTCTGAGATGCAAGAGTTATCGAAACAGCTTCAAGAGTTATCTGATAAAGGATTCATCCGACCGAGTTATTCACCTTGGGGTGCTCCTGTCCTCTTTGTGAAAAAGAAAGATGGATCTTTTCGAATGTGTATCGATTATCGTGAGCTTAATAAGCTTACCATCAAGAATCGATATCCCCTACCCCGAATCGATGATCTCTTTGATCAGCTGCAAGGTGCTACCTGTTTCTCCAAGATCGATCTGCGTTCTGGGTATCATCAGCTTCATGTATTCGAAGAAGATATTCCCAAAACTGCTTTCCACACGAGATATGGGCACTACGAGTTCACAGTCATGCCTTTTGGTTTGACGAATGCCCCAGCTATTTTCATGGACTTAATGAATAGGGTCTGTAAACCTTATTTAGACAAGTTCATCATTGTGTTCATCGATGATATTCTCATTTATTCAAAGTCTCGAGCCGAGCACGAGCAACACCTTCGTTTGACTTTAGAACTCTTGAAGAAGGAACAACTTTTTGCTAAATTCTCCAAGTGTGAATTTTGGCTTAAAGAAGTTCAGTTTTTGGGACATATTATCAACGAGTAAGGTATTCATGTGGATCCATCCAAGATTGTTGCAATCAAGGATTGGAATACACCAACGACGCCTACAGAAATTCGTTCTTTTCTTGGTCTTCCTGGATATTATCATTGATTTATTTCGAACTTCTCGAAAATTGCGGTTCCACTCACTGCTTTGACTCAAAAGAATAAGCCTTTTGAGTGGGGACCCAAGCAAGAAGAAGCGTTTCAAACGCTGAAACAGAAGCTATGTGATGCTCCTGTTCTATCTCTACCCGAGGGAAATGATGATTTCGTTGTCTACTGCGATGCATCCAACTTAGGCCTTGGTTGTGTTCTCATGCAACGAGGAAAAGTTATAGCATATGCGTCTAGACAATTGAAAGTTCACGAGAAGAACTATACGACTCACGGTCTTGAGTTGGGAGCTATGGTTTTCGCTCTCAAAATCTGGAGACACTATCTTTATGGCACAAAATGTGTGGTTTTCACATACCACAAGAGTCTCCAGCATATTCTTAATCAGAAGGAGTTGAACATGAGGCAACGACGATGGGTTGAGCTCTTGAACGACTACGATTGTGAGATTCGCTACCATCCTGGTAAGGCGAATGTCGTAGCCGATGCGCTTAGTCGAAAGGAGCGAGTCAAGCTTCATTCTATTCAAACTCTATCTGATCTTCAATCTCGTGTTCTTCAAGCTCAACGGTCTTGTGTGATCAAAGGCTTATTAAAATATGAGCTACCGCTTCAAATCGAGCTTAAACTCGAAAGGAAAGGCGATGGTTTACTCTATTTCAAGGATCGTTTGTGGATTCCGAAACAAGACGATCTCCGTACTTTAGTGATGGACGAATCTCACAAGTCTCGATATTCTATCCATCCTGGTGCTGACAAAATGTACAAGGATCTTCTTACTCAGTATTGGTGGCCTGGTATGAAGAAGGATGTTGCTTTGTACATAGCAAAATGCCTAACTTGTCTCAAAGTCAAGGCTGAACATCAACGACCATCTGGTTTGCTTGTACAACCAGAGATACCGGTTTGGAAGTGGGAGAACATTGCGATGGATCTCATCACTAAGTTACCGCGTACATCTAAAGGTCATGATGCTAAATGGGTTGTTATCGATTGACTGACGAAGTCAGCTCACTTTATTCTGATTCGCGAGGATCTATCTGCTGATAAACTTGCAAAGATTTATGTTGATGAGATTGTATCTCGACATGGTGTTCCTTTGGACATTATATCCGATCGTGATGCTCGATTTTCATCTCATTTCTGGAAGACCATGCAATCTGCTATGGGAACCTAACTAAATCTAAGCACTACTTATCATCCCCAAACAGATGGATAATCTGAGAGGACGATTCAAACTTTGGAGGATATGCTTAGAGCATGCGTGATTGACTTTGGTGGTAATTGGGATTCTCATCTGCCATTGATCGAGTTGTAACAACTGTGCTTGTAATCACTATGAACAGTTCTGTTATCAATAAAACAATGTTATTTGATCACAATGTTTGTTTTGTTATGTTTTACATTTTTCATGTTTTGACTTTTATTCAATTTCAAACTCTACATCGCTTTCTGGAGAGTTATACGCAAACTGGTGCGTAAACGTACGCAGTTTAACGCGAAAAATACTCCGGAACATCAACATATACTCTACATACCTTAAATAACCTTTACATAACTTAGAAATAAGTTTTGAAGGCTTTGGTATGGCAAAAACAAGTTAATTCGCTTACAGGGACTAAATATGACAAACTGTGAAAGTATGTCAATTTGAACTGTAACGAACATTCCAGAACATGACCATAAGTTAAACATACCATAAATATCCTTTACATAGCTTAGAAATAGGCTTTGAGGGGTTCGGTGTGCTAAAATAAACTTTTGGCTCATTCAGGGACTAAAAGTGTCAAAAAGTGCACAAGTTTGCATTTTCGCGCATAACTTACGTTCTGAATACATCCGGACATCCAAAAATTTATGTAAGCATGACTATATTATGCTTTAGTGTTTGGCTTGCCAAAAATCCATTCGTTGCGTCATTTGGATCGTTTTTCGCGCTTATGTGCATTCCGTCGTATTTAAGCGAACATCGCGTTCGTACGACCAAACGAACTGACATCAGACATATTTTTGAACATGTTTCAAATCCACAATGTTTAGGCATCATTTTAGGGCCTTAAAGTTGGCTTTACGGGCCTTAGAAGTGTCGGAAATGGGCTTAAACACGTGCAGGGACTGAAACTGTCATTTCTGAAACTTTGTTCTGATCTGTGACTGCTAGGCGGCCCGCCTCAGTTCCTGAGCATCCTCAGGCGGCCCGCGAGGCACCTTCTGACCAGATTAAATGAATTTAACAGCAGATTGCAGCTGTTTGATCCTCACCCACACATTCTAAATTGCTTAGTCAGATGATAAGGACCATTTTTAGGCACCACAACTTGCCAACACTTGTACGGTTACGATTAAGGCACGTTTTCCATGAAACGATCTTAACGGTGGACCGAATACTATAAATACCCCACCCCCCATGCTTCAAAATCACAAGAACTTTGATTTGAGAAACTCTAAGTTGAAACTATTGTTTCATACCTGAGATTTTTGAATCGAGGTTAGCATTCGGGGACCCTTCGTAAGTATTCTTTCGTTCTTTTCCTTATTTTATTGCTTTTCGAGTCAGAAAGTCAAACTTTGTTTGACTTTCAGCGTTGACCAGTAATGGTCAATGCGAAGTTCGTTTGAACTTCGCAACGTGAGTGTAATCACGTTGGTTATAGTCCCTTGGGACTATGCCCCCTGATTACCACGTTGTCTAGGGTCGTAGGGTAGGCGATCTAATAAATCGCCTATACCTTCGAACCCGACCCATTTGGTCGATCATTAGGATCCGACCAAACATATTAGGTGACCATAGTAGGTAGGGAATAACCTTCCGAGGTTATACCCTATGGTCACATCGTTTAAGTAGTTGTATGATAGGTAGTTTATATGCCTTAGGTAAATTACCAGAATACCCTTTTCATGTATAATTGGTAATTAAGCATATGTAACCTAAACCTTTGTCACATAACTGATTATGTAACATGTTTAGGCATATAACACTTGTCATAGGGCTAGTTAGGCGGTCCGAACACGTTTCACGCAAACGACGCGTTAAAGTAGCATAAGTTACCTAAACGGGTCGTAATGGGTCGTAAACAATTATGTTAGGTTTCAATTAGTATGTAGGCTTTGTTGAACCATACTACACGAGTCTCCATACTCGTTTGGTTTACAAACCCTCATGCTACCCGATCTTCCGATTTAGGTCCGGTTTATTAACATAGTTACCTATATTAGGTGCCGTTTGATTCCGAGATCTCTAGCATTACTTGGTGTTTATCTTAAGACATCTGAGCAATATCAAGTGAGTACATAGACCCCTCTTTTACTGTTTTCCAAACTGTTTTGGGGTGGAACACATGTGCCTACTTGTTACTTTCATGCTTTCCTGTTTTCACATCATATACCGGCTATGTTTGTTAGTACATTATAGTACATGATTTCATTACATTTCATGCTAGGTGTGCCCATTGTGTGCATTACTTGGTACATTGTTTTACATTACATTTCATGCTAGGTGTGCCCATTGTGTGCATTACTTAGTACATCGTTTTACATTACATTTCATGCTAGGTGTGCCCATTGTGTGCATTACTTAGTACATCGTTTTACATTACATTTTCACGCTACGTATGTTCATTTGATTACATACTTAGTGCATCACATGCTTACATTTTTGGTATGACATTTGGTTTGTTTAACATGGAACAATACATTCATTAACATTGATCATGCCATTCGTTAGTAGGTAGTGGTACCATAGGAATTGACAACTCCCGTTCCGGACATCCCAGGGAAAGGGGATAAAAGGAATGACCGAATTCGATATACATAATTTAGATAAACCTTTAATTTGTTTAAGGGTTTATCGCCACAGTCTCAAGGCTTGGATGTATGCATTTTAACAATACCGCATAAATGTTTGTATCAGTATAGCATGCATTTGTTACACAAAACATGACTTTGATTTAAACTGTGTTTTACTTCAATACCTTGTTGTTGTGCATTTTACATATGGTTTAGTTGATACATTTCAATTACCATACATGACATTTTGGTTACATATTACATGATCTACATTGAACATAAACATTTGACATTGATATACACATTGGTGGTTTACATTGGACATAGACATTTTGATATGGTTTACACAATAACACTTGACAATTGGTTTGTACATGAACAAGTTACATTGGTGGTTGTTTGGGTAAGTGATTTGAGTAACGAGGTGTGTGTAATATGATACAAACATGGTGGATACGCCGCTGGTACTTCCTATATATAAGTGTTTGTATAGTATTACATAGCGCAACGTTATTTAAACCATTTCAGTATAGACATATTACATTTTATACACATAACATACTTTTCATAAGACATTGTTTTACAAAACAGTTTATTTTATACAATTCATTTTACATGGTTAATCATTTAACCTTACATTTATTTATACATATCAACTGATATTATCGTTTTTCAAATGATTTACAAGACAAAGCAATTTACAAGGTTCATGACTAAACATTTTCTCAAATACAAGTCATGAATCCTATTTTCACAAACCTATGTATCTCACAGGCATTTTTATGCTGACGTACCTATTTTCACATGTGTTTTCAGGAGCTTTTCCGTAGGATGTTGATCATGACACTAGGGCGGACCTGTGCCTTAGAGACTTAAAATGAAGCTAGACTATGTTTAATTATGTTATAAACTCTTTTGTTTACTGTTCAAGACAATGTAACACCCTTGTTTGATAAATAAAATACAACTTTGTATGCCATGGTTATGAAACAATTTATTCTGTTACGACACGCCCCGATGTTTCCGCCACGATTTGTTGTTTTACGCGGTCGGGGTGTGACAGAAGAGTTGGTATCAGAGCCAATGGTTATAGGGAATTAGGTTATTAGTAATGCTTTGACCTAGACTATAACTTTTCTAGGACCCTAACACAAGTTATCTTGTGTTTAGATCTTAAAACATATACATCACCTATCCTTAGGTGATTATCAAAACAAGAACCAAATTTTCCGAATCGATTTTTGAAAAACAATCATCTGTTTTTGAATGATTTATTACAAGGTTTTGAACCCTCAATTGTAAGGTTTTGAACCCTCTGTTATATGGTTTTGAACCCTTTTCAGTTTGGTTTTTGGCCTTGTGCCTTCAAATTTTCAAAAATCCCGTCAACGTTTTGGGTTTTAAATAATGTGAACACGTGCAAACTGGAAGGGTGAATGCCTGTATTCTGGGTTTTCTGTCTAGGCAAGCACTTCGTATACATCTCAACCAGACGCAAGACCAGTTGTGCTTACCTGGGAATTCTTGGGATGAGTGTTCACTTATAGGCGAGCATGTCTTCATTATACATTATTTTTGATCCATTTACTTTGATTAGTCACTGTGTGTCGTTTGTTTTCTTTGTGATACGGACGAATGACCACCATCTATGCTGTTTGCAATTCTTGTTTTTATCATCTCATTCTTTTCATCCAATCATCTCACTCGTTTCCTTTCATGTTTTCCTCTTTTAGAATGCCTCCTCGACGCGACAATCTGATAGCAACTGCCGAGCTGGCAGAAATTATTGCGCAGCAGATGGCTGCTCAATTTCCAAATCTCTTTGCTCAATGGAACCAAGCCAACAACAACAACAACAACAATGTTCCATGCAAATACAAGGATTTTAATCAGGCTAAACCACTCAAGTTTAGTGGTTCTGAAGGAGCGACTGGGCTTCTTCAGTGGTTCGAGAGCAGTGAGAATACTTTTCGCCATGTGCAGTGTCCGGATAATCGCAAAGTCGAGTTTGCTTCGAGCGTATTTCAGAAGAGGGCTTTGACATGGTGGAACGGGGTTATGAGAGATAGGGGTGCTGAGATTGCCTTGGCACAGACATGGGCTGTATTAAGAGCTCTTATGATGAGGGAATTCTGTCCTCGTCATGAGCAGCGAGCGTTGGAGAAGGAATTTGATGAGTTGAAGCAAGATAGTGGTGAGCACAGGGCTTATACTGATCGGTTTGAAGAGTTGAGTCTTCTTTGCCCGACAATGGTTACCCCACTCGACAAGGCTATCGAGAGATACATCGACGGCCTACCTGACTCGGTACAAGACATCCTTACTGGTAGTAACCCTGCCACACTCCGTCAGGCAATCGAGTTATCAGCGACACTGATTGAGTCGTAGATCCGGAAGAACAAGTTATACAGGAAGGGTGACAAGGGCAAGAAACAGTCGGCTGACAAGGGTGATAGCAAGAAAGGTCAAAACTTGAATGGAAAGAACTCTGGTTCTTCGAAGAGGTCAAGGAAGCGTAAGGCTTCCCAAAATTTTGCTGTCACTGCCCAAGCTAATCAGGCAGCTCCCAACCAACCCGCACAGCCTCCAGCAAAGAAACCTTATACAGGGAATGCACCTTTGTGCAATAGGTGCAACAGTCACCATCAGCCGCAACATCAGTGCCGTTTCTGTACTAGCTGTGGGAAGTCAGGTCATCTTGCCGATGTTTGTCGGTTTGCTCAGAATCGCGCAGTTCAGAACCCGGCTCAACAAGTTGCTCAGCCTCCTGCTCCGCAACAGGGTCAAGCTGCACGACCACAATACCCACCAGGTGCTTGTTACAATTGTGGGGATCTGACCCACTATAGGAATCGGTGCCCAAGACTGGCGAACCAGAACCAGAACCAGAATCAGGCTCCGGCTCGAGGCCGAGCCTTTAACATGAATGCCCAAGAGGCGCAGGCGGATGATAATGTGGTGAACGGTACGTTCTTTATTAATAATCAGCCTGCATCTGTTCTTTTCGATTCTGGTGCCGATAAGAGTTTCGTGTCTTTGTCTTTTGAGCCTATGCTTCGCGTGTCTAGAACGAAACTAGGAAAACCTTTGACAGTAGAAGTTGCTAGTGGTGAACCCATTATTCTTGATTCTGTTCTTCGCAACTGCCAGTTGAACCTTAACGACCATCTTTTTCCTATTGACCTCGCGCCTATGCAACTTGGAAGCTTTGACGTTATTGTGGGAATGGATTGGTTATCCAAGCATCACGCAGAGATAGTTTGTTCTGAGAAGATTGTTCGTGTGCCGCTTTCGACAGACGAGATTCTGCAGGTTCAAGGTGAGAAGCCTATCGGTGGTCTCAAACTCATGTCTTGTTTTAAAGCTCAGAAGTATCTGCGGAAGAACTATGTGGCTTTCTTAGCACATGTTACAGAAGATAGAGGCAAGGGTAAGTCTATTTCAGATATTCCTGTCGTTCGGGATTATTCTGAAGTTTTCCCTGAAGATTTACCTGGTCTACCTCCAGCACGCCAAGTCGAGTTCCGCATTGATCTCGTACCTGGTGCAAATCCCATTACCAGAGCTCCATATCGTCTTGCACCGTCTGAGATGCAGGAGTTGTCTAATCAGCTTCAGGAACTCTCTGACAAAGGTTTTATCCGTCCTAGCTTTTCACCTTGGGGTGCTCCCGTTCTTTTTGTCAAGAAGAAGGATGGATCCTTTAGGATGTGTATCGATTATCGTGAGCTTAACAAGCTTACCATCAAGAATCGATATCCCCTACCTCGCATTGATGATCTCTTTGATCAGCTACAGGGCGCTTCTTATTTTTCGAAGATAGATCTACGTTCCGGATATCATCAACTTCGTGTACAAGAAGAAGATATTCCCAAGACAGCATTCCGTACTCGTTATGGGCATTATGAGTTCACAGTCATGCCATTCGGTTTGACTAATGCTCCTGCTGTTTTCATGGACTTAATGAATAGGGTCTGCAAACCTTATTTGGATCAGTTCGTCATTGTTTTCATTGACGACATCTTGATTTACTCTAAGACGCGAGCTGATCACGAGCAGCATCTTCGTCTTACTCTGGAACTCCTAAAGAAAGAGCAACTTTTTGCCAAATTCTCCAAGTGTGAATTCTGGCTTAAAGAGGTTCAATTTTTAGGACATATTATCAACGAACGAGGTATTCATGTAGATCCCTCCAAGATCAGTGCGATTAAGGATTGGGATACGCCTACTACTCCTACTGAAGTTCGTTCTTTTCTTGGTCTAGCGGGTTATTATCGCCGCTTCATAGAAAACTTCTCGAAGATTGCAGTTCCTCTAACTGCTCTAACTCAGAAGAAAATGCCCTTTTATTGGGGATACAAACAAGAGGAAGCTTTTCAACACTTGAAGCAGAAGCTTTGCGATGCGCCTGTTCTATCATTGCCTAAGGGTGATGATGATTTTGTCGTGTATTGTGATGCATCGAAATTGGGTCTTGGTTGTGTTCTGTTGCAAAGGAACAAAGTCATAGCCTATGCATCGAGGCAGTTGAAGATTCATGAGAAGAACTACACCACTCATGATCTTGAGTTGGGTGCAGTTGTTTTCGCTCTAAAGATCTGGAGACACTATTTGTACGGTACAAAATGTGTGGTTTTCACTGACCACAAAAGTCTTCAGCATATCTTCAATCAGAAAGAACTCAACATGAGACAGCGACGTTGGGTTGAGCTTTTAAACGACTATGAATGCGAAATTCGCTACCATCCTGGTAAGGAGAATGTCGTAGCTGATGCATTGAGTCATAAGGAACGTACTAAGCTTCATTGTGTACGTGTTCAATCTGTTATTCAAGCTCGATCCGATATCCAAGCACGCATTTCTCAGTCTCAACAATCTTGTGTTTCACAAGGTTTGATGGATAAGGAATTTCCTTATCACATAACACCTGCTCTGGAACTGAAGGACAATGGATCATATTACTTCATGGACCGTTTGTGGGTCCCAAGCCTAGATGATCTTCGTACCTTGCTTATGGATGAAGCCCATAAGTCTCGTTATTCTATTCATCCGGGCTCAGATAAGATGTATAAGGATCTTCGTACTCACTATTGGTGGCCTGGTATGAAGAAAGACATTGCCTTATACGTATCAAAATGCCTTACTTGTCTTAAGGTTAAGGCTGAACATCAACGTCCTTCGGGTTTATTGGTGCAACCAGAGATTCCAGTTTGGAAATGGGAAAACATTACTATGGATCTCGTTACCAAACTTCCACGCACTAAGAAAGGTCATGATGCCATCTGGGTAGTCGTTGATCGTCTTACAAAGTCAGCACATTTCTTGCCAATCCGTGAGGATTTTCCTGCTGACAGACTTGCTCAAATCTATGTGGATGAAATTGTAGCTCGACATGGTGTTCCGTTGAACATCATTTCTGACAGAGATGCTCGTTTCACTTCTCATTTTTGGAGAACCATGCAATCTGCTATGGGGACCCAACTTAATCTGAGCACAGCCTATCATCCGCAAACGGATGGTCAATCTGAAAGAACAATCCAGACTCTGGAGGATATGCTTAGAGCTTGTGTGATCGATTTTGGTGGTAGTTGGGATTCACATCTTAAGTTGATTGAATTCTCCTACAACAACAGTTATCACACCAGCATCAAAATGGCTCCTTTCGAGGCTCTCTATGGTCGAAAATGTCGTTCACCAGTCTGCTGGAATGAGATCGGCGAGGCTCAACTTACTGGACCTGCCCTCATTTTAGAAACTACAGACAAGATCAAGAAAGTTCGTGATAACCTTCAGGCAGCTAGAAGCCGTCAGAAGATTTACGCGGACCCAAAACGCAAAGCCTTGGAATTTCAAGTCGGTGATCGAGTATTACTTAAGGTCTCACCTTGGAAAGGTGTGATCATATTTGGAAAGAAAGGAAAACTTGCACCTAGATACGTTGGACCATTCAAGATCGTCGAAAGAATCGGAAAGGTAGCCTACAGACTTGAGTTACCTCCTAAACTTGGAAATGTTCATCCAACTTTTCACGTGTCCAATCTCAAGAGGTGTTCAGCTGATGAGAACCTCCACATACCGCTTGACGAAATTCGTGTTGGCAAAACACTGAAATTTGTTGAGAAACCAGTGGAAATCTTGGAACGTGAAGTCAAGTGGCTTAAACGCAAGCGCATTCCTTTGGTCAAAGTTCGCTGGGAAGCTAAGCGTGGACCTGAGTTTACTTGGGAACGCGAAGATCAAATGAAGGCGAAATATCCACATCTTTTTCCTCGAGTTTCCTCTAAATAAATTTCGGGACGAAATTTCCACAAGTAGGGGAGACTGTAACAACTGTGCTTGTAATCACTATGAACAGTTCTGTTATCAATAAAACAATGTTATTTTATCACAATGTTTGTTTTGTTATGTTTTACATTTTTCATGTTTTGACTTTTATTCAATTTCAAACTCTACATCGCTTTCTGGAGAGTTATACGCAAACTGGTGCGTAAACGTACGCAGTTTAACGCGACAAATACTCCGGAACATCAACATATACTCAACATACCTTAAATAACCTTTACATAACTTAGAAATAAGTTTTGAAGGCTTTGGTATGGCAAAAACAAGTTAATTCGCTTACAGGGACTAAATATGACAAACTGCGAAAGTATGTCAATTTGAACTGTAACGAACATTCCGGAACATGACCATAAGTTAAACATACCATAAATATCCTTTACATAGCTTAGAAATAGGCTTTGAGGGGTTCGGTGTGCTAAAATAAACTTTTGGCTCATTCAGGGACTAAAAGTGTCAAAAAGTGCATAAGTTTGCATTTTCGCGCATAACTTACGTTCTGAATACATCCGGACATCCAAAAATTTATGTAAGCATGACTATATTATGCTTTAGTGTTTGGCTTGCCAAAAATCCATTCGTTGCGTCATTTGATCGTTTTTCGCGCTTATGTGCATTCTGTCGTAATTAAGCGAACATCGCGTTCGTACGACCAAACGAACTGACATCAGACATATTTTTGAACATGTTTCAAGTCCACAATGTTTAGGCATCATTTTAGGGCCTTAAAGTTGGCTTTACGGGCCTTAGAAGTGTCGGAAATGGGCTTAAACACGTGCAGGGACTGAAACTGTCATTTCTGAAACTTTGTTCTGATCTGTGACTGCTAGGCGGCCCGCCTCAGTTCCTGAGCATCCTCAGGCGGCCCGCGAGGCACCTTCTGACCAGATTAAATGAATTTAACAGCAGATTGCAGCTGTTTGATCCTCACCCACACATTCTAAATTGCTTAGTCAGATGATAAGGACCATTTTTAGGCACCACAACTTGCCAACACTTGTACGGTTACGATTAAGGCACGTTTTCCATGAAACGATCTTAACGGTGGACCGAATACTATAAATACCCCACCCCCCCATGCTTCAAAATCACAAGAACTTTGATTTGAGAAACTCTAAGTTGAAACTATTGTTTCATACCTGAGATTTTTGAATCGAGGTTAGCATTCGGGGACCCTTCGTAAGTATTCTTTCGTTCTTTTCCTTATTTTATTGCTTTTCGAGTCAGAAAGTCAAACTTTGTTTGACTTTCAGCGTTGACCAGTAATGGTCAATGCGAAGTTCGTTTGAACTTCGCAACGTGAGTGTAATCACGTTGGTTATAGTCCCTTGGGACTATGCCCACTGATTACCACGTTGTCTAGGGTCGTAGGGTAGGCGATCTAATAAATCGCCTATACCTTCGAACCCGACCCATTTGGTCGATCATTAGGATCCGACCAAACACATTAGGTGACCATAGTAGGTAGGGAATAACCTCCGAGGTTATACCCTATGGTCACATCGTTTAAGTAGTTGTATGATAGGTAGTTTATATGCCTTAGGTAAATTACCAGAATACCCTTTTCATGTATAATTGGTAATTAAGCATATGTAACCTAAACCTTTGTCACATAACTGATTATGTAACATGTTTAGGCATATAACACTTGTCATAGGGCTAGTTAGGCGGTCCGAACGCGTTTCACGCGAACGACGCGTTAAAGTAGCATAAGTTACCTAAACGGGTCGTAATGGGTCGTAAACAATTATGTTAGGTTTCAATTATTATGTAGGCTTTGTTGAACCATACTACACGAGTCTCCATACTCGTTTGGTTTACAAACCCTCATGCTACCCGATCTTCCGATTTAGGTCCGGTTTATTAACATAGTTACCTATATTAGGTGCCGTTTGATTCCGAGATCTCTAGCATTACTTGGTGTTTATCTTAAGACATCTGAGCAATATCAAGTGAGTACATAGACCACTCTTTTACTGTTTTCCAAACTGTTTTGGGGTGGAACACATGTGCCTACTTGTTACTTTCATGCTTTCCTGTTTTCACATCATATACCGGCTATGTTTGTTAGTACATTATAGTACATGATTTCATTACATTTCATGCTAGGTGTGCCCATTGTGTGCATTACTTGGTACATTGTTTTACATTACATTTCATGCTAGGTGTGCCCATTGTGTGCATTACTTAGTACATCGTTTTACATTACATTTCATGCTAGGTGTACCCATTGTGTGCATTACTTAGTACATCGTTTTACATTACATTTTCACGCTACGTATGTTCATTTGATTACATACTTAGTGCATCACATGCTTACATTTTTGGTATGACATTTGGTTTGTTTAACATGGAACAATACATTCATTAACATTGATCATGCCATTCGTTAGTAGGTAGTGGTACCATAGGAATTGACAACTCCCGTTCCGGACATCCCAGGGAAAGGGGATGAAAGGAATGACCGAATTCGATATACATAATTTAGATAAACCTTTAATTTGTTTAAGGGTTTATCGCCACAGTCTCAAGGCTTGGATGTATGCATTTTAACAATACCGCATAAATGTTTGTATCAGTATAGCATGCATTTGTTACACAAAACATGACTTTGATTTAAACTGTGTTTTACTTCAATACCTTGTTGTTGTGCATTTTACATATGGTTTAGTTGATACATTTCAATTACCATACATGACATTTTGGTTACATATTACATGATCTACATTGAACATAAACATTTGACATTGATATACACATTGGTGGTTTACATTGGACATAGACATTTTGATATGGTTTACACAATAACACTTGACAATTGGTTTGTACATGAACAAGTTACATTGGTGGTTGTTTGGGTAAGTGATTTGAGTAACGAGGTGTGTGTAATATGATACAAACATGGTGGATACGCCGCTGGTACTTCCAATATATAAGTGTTTGTATAGTATTACATAGCGCAACGTTATTTAAACCATTTCAGTATAGACATATTACATTTTATACACATAACATACTTTTCATAAGACATTGTTTTACAAAACAGTTTATTTTATACAATTCATTTTACACGGTTAATCATTTAACCTTACATTTATTTATACATATCAACTGATATTATCGTTTTTCAAATGATTTACAAGACAAAGCAATTTACAAGGTTCATGACTAAACATTTTCTCAAATACAAGTCATGAATCCTATTTTCACAAACCTATGTATCTCACAGGCATTTTTATGCTGACGTACCTATTTTCACATGTGTTTTCAGGAGCTTTTCCGTAGGATGTTGATCATGACACTAGGGCGGACCTGTGCCTTAGAGACTTAAAATGAAGCTAGACTATGTTTAATTATGTTATAAACTCTTTTGTTTACTGTTCAAGACAATGTAACACCCTTGTTTGATAAATAAAATACAACTTTGTATGCCATGGTTATGAAACAATTTATTCTGTTACGACACGCCCCGATGTTTCCGCCGCGATTTGTTGTTTTACGCGGTCGGGGTGTGACACGAGTTCTCTTATAACAATAGTTATCATGCTAGCATCAATATGGCACCATTCGAAGCTCTCTATGGTCGAAAATGTCGTTCGCCTGTCTATTGGAATGAGATCGGTGAAGCTCAGCTTACTGGACCTGAGCTCATTCTAGAAACAACAGACAAAATCAAGAAAATTCACGACAATCTTGTGACAGCTAGATGCCATCAAAAGAGTTATGCGGATTTACGACGCAAGCCCTTAGAATTTCAAGTCGGAGACCATGTCCTACTCAAGGTGTCACCTTGGAAGGGGGTGGTGAGATTTGGAAAGAAAGGAAAACTTGCACCACGATATGTTGGACCATTTAAGATTGTTGAAAGAGTTGGACAGGTTGCCTATCGACTAGAGCTACCTCTAGAGCTTGGAAATATCCATCTGACTTTCCACGTGTCCAATCTGCGAAAGTGTTTAGCTGACGCTGATCTTCACATTCCACTCGACGAAATCCAAATAGATGAAACGATGCACTTTGTCGAGAAACCTGTGGAGATAGCGGACCGTACATACAAACAGTTGAAGAATAAACGAATTCATTTGGTCAAGATTCGCTGGGAATCCAAACGTGGCCCAGAGTTTACTTGGGAACGTGAGGACCAGATGAAGGCGAAATATCCGCAATTGTTCTCACAAGTTTCCTCTAGTTAAAATTTCGGGATGAAATTTCCTAAAGTAGGGGAGACTGTGACAACTGTGCTCTGTAATCGATGTACAATGCAAAACAATGTTAATTATTTATAAAACAATGTGCTTTGGTGTTATTATATGTGTTCTATATGTGTATTTGTGTTTGATGATTTTATGATTCGATTCGATTCCGATTTCAAGCTTTAAATCGCTTTCTGGAAGGTTATACGCAAACTGGTGCGTAAACACAGTCATTTTAACGCGACAAACACTCCGGAATAGTGACATAGGCTTAACATACCCTAAATAACCTTTACATAACTTAGAAATAAGTTTTGGATGGTTTGGTGTGTTGAAAACAAGTCTATTCTATCGTAGGGACTATTTGTCTCAAACTGCGAAACTATACCGATTCGTATGGTATCAAAGAGTCCGGAACTTGATCATAAGCTAAACATACCATAAATAACCTAAACATAGCTTAGAAATAAGCTTTGAGTGGTTCGGTATGCGAAAACATGCTTATTTGATCTTACAGGGACTAAAAGTGTCAAAAACGACGTAAGTTTGCATTTTCGCGCATATCTGACGTTCTGACTACATCTGGACATCTAAAATTTTTGTACACACTAAAATATTTTTATTTTAGTGATTGGCATGCAAAAATACCGTTCGTCGCTTAATTTGGATCGTTTTCGCGTCCGTTTGAGTTCCGTCGTAATTAACCGAACAAGGCGATCGTACGACCAAACGAACCGACATCCGAGATGTTTTTGAGCATGTTTGAGTTCCCAATACTTTAACTTCATTTTAGAGCCTTGAAATGAGGTTAACGGGGCTTAAACGTGTAAAAAAATGAGCCGAAATGCAAGTTTTACAAGTTCAGGGGCTAAACTGTCATTCTGCCAAAGATGGCCCAGGCGGCCCGCGTAAGGTTGTGCATGGGGCTACGCGGCCCGTGTTAGTCTTGCAGATCAGAAACATTGAATCTGGTCATTTAGCTCGATTTTGATGGTTTTGATCAATGGTTTTCAATGCTATGGGCTGGTTTGTGTGGAGAACAAGTCCCCCAATCATTCTCTAACATTTGTGTGGCCAAGATCATTCCCTCTTCTCCAAGAAATGATCCTAATGGTTTACGAAAAACTATATAAGGCCATGCCATTCATTCCATTTCCTCACATTTGATCTGAGATTTTCTCTAAGTGGTTGTGATATTTCACTTCCTACCTGAGAAAACTTGGAATCAAATCTATTTGGACCCTTTGTAAGTCCTCTTTCATTCTTTTATTGCTTTCTTAGCTTAAAAGTCAAACAGTGTTTGACTTTCAGCTTTGACCAGTCAATGGTCAATGAGAAGTTCGTTTGAACTTCGCAACGTGAGCGTAATCACGATGGTTATAGTCCTTAGTGACTATACCTACTGATTACCACGTTGACTAGGCGTAGTGACGAGTCATAGTTTCGGTCAAAATACGCATTTACGCGTATTTTTCAACCAAACTACTCTTGGTATCAAAACACTTTGTTTTGATATCAAAACTTGTTTTCTAACTTAGTTAAGCATGTTTTAACATGCTTAGCTCGTCACTTTTAGTTTAGTGCTTGTCTAGAGTCGTAAGTCAAGCGGTCTAAACCACCGCTTAGACTTTCGAACTCGACCCGTTTGGTCGATCACTAGGATCCGACCAAGCATGTTTAGTGACCATAGTTGCATAGGGAATAACCTTCTGAGGTTATACCTTATGGTCACCTAGTTTAAATAGTTGTATGATAGGTAGATTATATGCCTTAGGTAGATGACCAAAATGCCCTTTTCATGTGTAATTGGATTTTAAGCATATGTAACCTAAACATTTGTCACTTAACTGATTATGCAACCTAATTAAACATATTTAGGCATATAATACTTGTCATAGGACTAGTTAGACGTCTCGAACGCGCTTTTGCGTGAATGACGTGTTAAAGTAGCATAAGCTACCTAAACGGGTCGTAACGGGTCTAAAGCACTTAGGTTAGGTTCCGATTTAGAATGTAGGCTTTGTTAAACCATATCACATGAGTTCCAATACTCATTTGGTTTACAAGACCTCATTCTATCTGATCTTCCGATTTAGATGTCGATTTATTTACTAGTGATCCGATTACTAGGTACTACTTGAAATTCCTTGGTTTGTCTGAGATTCGCTAAGTTCTTTAGATCAAGGATACCCTTCTATTCAAGTGAGTACATAGTTCCCCTATTTTACTGTTTTCAATTGTTTTGGGGTGATTCATATGTATTAAAACGATTTCGATATTTAAACGATGGTTTCAAAAACGATAAAGATGGTTTATATTAAACTAATAACGATTTTGATAATGTGAACGAACTTGTTGGTTGTAGTTACATAACGAATGACATTCATTAATTTTGGCCGAACCGACCAGTATTAGGTTATGGTAGCATAGGATCTGACAAATCCCGTTATCAGACTACACCCATGGTTATGTGTGGGGGTTATGTAGGTAACGACCGAATCTGTGATTGTTAACTTACCCTTTGGTGGTTTGTTAATACGAGAAACGAGGTAGTCGAGTCATGAAGATGTGAATGTTATTAGCGAGACGACCATAAGTAGTTTCACAATTAAAACGAATACGATTTTGGGACAAGTTAAAACGATTTGGAACGACTTAAACGAGATAAAACGATTTGAACGAACGATTGGTTTGGGTTGTGATTAGGTAATGGGATGGGTGTAACATGATAGAAGCATGGTAGATACGCCGCTGGTACATCTTTTATATAAGTGCTTTTATCATATTACATTTCATGTCATTATTTAGTTCACTTGGGAAACGATTTGAAACGATGTCACACAACGAGGTTTTCGAAATGATATAAACCATACGAGTTTTATTAACAAGTTTTGACGAGATGTTTTACGAATTGGTTCACTAAAACAAAAGTCTTTGAGTTAAGAACCATGGCTACGAGATTTTATAAATTATAACCATCTTGATTTGAGTTTGTTAACCATGTTGCAATATTATATACTTTTCAAAACAAGGTTTTCGAGGTATTGCAATATATATAAACGAGCCATGATTCTGATACTCTTATAAAACCTATGTGCTCGCCAACATTTCTTTGCTGAGTTTGTTTTTACATATGTTTCAGGTGATGTTGCGTGATGATTACTAGGGAGCATGTTCACTTAGGATTTGGACGTGGCCTTAGTGACATAAAAACGATAGTAGACGATGTTTAATTTGTTTGTTTGGTTTTAAGACAATGTAAATTACTTGATAAATCAATAAAACGAAACTTTTAATTACCATGGTTGTGAAACGATGATTCTGTTACAACACCCCCCCGATGTTTCCACCACGGTTTGTTGTTTTACTTGGTCGGGGTGTGACACTTTCTTAATACCATAGCATTCAATCATAACAACGCTATATGATAAAAACCAGTAGATGTTCATCCATATATTAAGTTTGAAAATACCACAACATAAATTGTCTGAAACGTTGACACCGAATTCAAGTTACAAACCGTATCATGTTTTAATGAGTTCACTAAGACTTGACAAAAGACCTTAAACAAACCCGAGTTTAGAACCATGTATCTTGTCCAGGATTAAGATACATCTCCTAAACCCTAATGACTTGGATGACATCTTTTATTTAATACGCAGCTTGAGAACATGCAAACACCTGCCAGATCCACTTAGTTCCCTGAAATACATGTAATTTGAAAACATCAACAAAAGTTGAGCGAGTTCATGTGTTTGTGTATGAATAAACCTTTAAAGTATGTCTGTATGTATGTATGTATGTATGTCCCTGGTATGTAGCAATAAGGAAAAACAGATCACCAATGGTTTGCAAGGCCAATGGTATGTGTGAAATGGGGTAGGAAAACTGAAACCTAGCGGATTTGTACCGGGCCTCCGGCTGGAAGACATAGTCACCCTATGGGCCACCCTGGTCCCCATGGGTGTGGGCTCGCTACACCCAAATAGATCTATCACTCATGTCCCTCAGTCCTACGACGAGGATTAATGGCCTTAAGTGTTGTACCCACCTTTCACATGATCAAGCAGTAACCCTCCTTAGCTAACCATACCATGTATCAAACGTTTGTAAACAATTGTAACATGTATTTCACCCCTGAAGTATAAAACTGAAAACAGTTAAAAGAAAAGGGGGACATGAACTCACAGTTTTGCGTCTTTGGTACTCGTAACTCAAATCTCGTCAGCAAACACGACTACCTACAATGTACTAGGGTCTATTAGACGAACGGGTCGTGCCTTGCCTTAGTATTCACGTTTTTTAGTTACGTTTCTTGTATGTCCTCAATGTTATTCCAAGTTATAATTACTTATTAAAATAATAAATATTTTAACTTTAAATTATATTTTATTTTGACATAATTGTTAAACAATATTTTTATAACAATACTTCTCAAGTATTTATTTTCGTATTTCCTTCCCAATGATGGGGGTATCTCATACATGTATTTTCGTATTCTTGTATTTGTAGTTCCAAATTAATATACTTTCAAGTCTCACTTTAGAAAATATATAACAACTTATTTTGTCGAAAAATAATGTATTGTCAAGAAACTATATATTTTTTCCACAAAAATCATATATCTTCTAAATATTCAAGAAAATATATTTTATCTTCCCAAAAATAATATATTTTCTCCTTGTCGAAAATATGATATAACTTGGTAATATTTACAAAAATCATATTTTCATTTCTTGTATCCAAAATATTATTTACCAAAAATATATTTATAACGGTATTTTCTGGAATATTTTATAAGTTACATTCTATCGTTCGGTTCCCCAATATTATGTGTAACTTGTATATTTATTCCTTGTGATTTTTTTTATTATTTTGGATTGTAATTTCTTGGTATTTTGTTAAGTCATATTATTTTAAATCCTAAAATAATATAACTAATACACAAAGTATACAAATAATCACACACAATGTGTCTTTGATGTAAATATATTCTAAATACATATTTATCCATTTTTATTTATAAAAACCAACCTCCAATACTTGTATTTTTGTAACAAATTCTATGGCAAAGTTTATACTGAAAACCATGGTTAAAACACACTTGTAAATATTTGTTTAGAAAATATTTTTCTAAGTGTTTATATTTTTAGAAAATTTTGCCATAGTTTCCTCTAAAAATGGAGGTGTCCATGCTATCAAAGCATATCATTTTCTTTTCAAAATCATCACAAACAATCAATAATCAATCTACACTTACCGAGTGCCAAAACAATGCTATCTACATAATAATCATGAACTTGAACCTTCATAAAAACTTGTAGTAACTTGGTAGTGTGTTTAGTAGGTTTAGTTACCCTTTAAAGTGTGTTTATTTCTTTAAAAATCTCATTCTTAAAGGATTTAGGTGTTTACAACTTACTAGATGATTTTTCCAAAAATCATTCTCTTGAATTTTTCTTGTAAACAATGTATTCTTATACTTGTTTCTCCCCTAGAAACATGATTAGTTTCTTTTAAAACAATGTTCATGTAAATCTTTGTGATTTAACTTAGTTTCTTGAGAAAACTAGTTTTTGAAACCATCCACTTACAAGACTTGTATTTTGTTTAAATCATCATCATATGAAAACAACTTTTATTATTCAAGTTCATGTCTACACAAAGTATGATCATCTTGGTCTTTCACAAGATCATCATCTTAACTTACTAGATCATGTGTTTAATCACAATCTAGTAGGTTTCTTATGATGTCTAACATCATCAATACAAATCATCAATCATCAAGAAGCAAATCAACACTAATCAACATGTATTCATATGTAAATAAGCTTATGTTAAGGATTCATGATTATGTTCTTTAGTGTTCTTCAAGATTAACAATGTTAATCATCTTTTAACCATCAAAATATGAAGTAAAAACAAGTTACAAGGAGCTTACTACTAGCACAAGGGCTAGGGAAGAACACTAGAAGTTGAAGATGATAAATGTGTTGGATAAAAGCAAAGGAAAAGGTCCTTCCACTTCCAATGCCACCAAGCTTCCTTAGACACCTTCTAGCACCTTAGGATGAACTTGGAATGGAGGATCAATGGATGAAAGTGGTGGTGGTGTTGTTTTTGTTTACGGCCGAGAGAGGGAAGGGAGGAAGGAGAGAGTATAGTGTGTGTTTGTGTGTGAGAGATGGTGAGATTATGATCCACTAACTTGTTCTTATAACCTAGTTTAGGCTTTTATCCAATGGTTAATGTGTCTAATAAGTATATGGCAAGATCTATTAACAAATCTAGTGAGATCAAGAAAGATTATGGGTGGGCCACCCTTGGTGACCGTCCATATGAAGGTGGGGGGGTCTTGGTTGTGATTAAATGGTAACTTAAGTTATCTAGTTAGATCTTAAGTATAGTGTTTAGTGTTTAGTGTTTAAGTGTGTTATGTGTTATATAGTGTGTTAGGGTGTTCGGGGATCATAACTAGCTCAGAAACATTAAAACAATGCTTCTAGTATAATTTTGGTGTTTCGGGTAGTGTCTGGTTGTTTGGTTAGATACCGGTTCGTTAAAGTGTCAAACTATACCGTTTAGTGTTCTTTATGTACCCTTTTGTGACACTTTTAATTCCTGACACTTAGGAAAGCATTCAGGGCCATTTAGTCATATTTTTGCATGTTACCAACTTGTTAAAATGCTGATTTTTGCTGAAAAATGCCGAATTCAGCACTTTAAGTGGGTTTTAGGCACTTTCCGGCACTTAAACTATCACCTAATAAAGCAGTTTTGTGATCCTCACTTTCCTACACACTATACTAGTGTAGTACCTTGTCTCTGGCCCATACTGGGTCTCAAAACACTGTCTGTCTATGTATTGAACCTCGTCAGCATTTTCTGAGTTATCCGCTACTGTGCTAACTGTGCTTTGTGCATCATTTATGTTAATATGGTTTGTATGTAATAATGAAGTGACATCATGAAATATGTGATGCACATGTAAGTATGATACAGTAATCAGAAAGCAGTCAAGTATAATTCAGCACAGTCATTAAGCACTAATCATGGTTAATTAATTGTACAGATACCTGGATTTTTAACGGTTGTCACAAACAGGCTTCAGATTTGGACATTTGCAACCAACATTCCAATTTGTTGACATTTAAAACATGTTTTCTTTGAAACATCTTTAGCCTGTTGCTGTTGTTTCTTCTGAGCAGAGAATTCCTCATTTGTCTGTCGACTAAATCGGATTTGTTTCTCTTCTTCAGAACTTGTTCCATGAACAAAGTTCGTCTTTTTCTAAAATTTTGTCTTTTCAGCCCTTTTCTTTTAGTTTTGTTTCTTTTTATAACCCAACCCAGCCCTTGTGTTTTTCTTTTTGTAACCAGGTTTGTTATAAAAAGTTTTCTTGCTCGCTTTACCCGCAAATTTTTCAATTTCTGCCAATTTAAAAACTTTGTCAATCTTTTTCGCAATCACATTTTGAATCGGAAACTCAACATCTAAGAATAATTTGTCCAATCCAACCATATAATATGCCAAAATTATTGGATCTTCATTCGCATTTTTCTCAAATTTTGAATTCTTTAGATAATTCTTATGAAAACTTTCCTCATCTTCATCTTGTGATTCAGACTTATCATTTTTGGTAGCATCATTGTTTTCTTTCAAAACGCTTTCAACTACCTTACTTACCACCTCTGAATCACCAACATCATCAGATTTTTAGTAAGTTACGTCAATGTTTTCAAGCAATTGATCAACCATGTCGAAAGCTTTTGCCACCTTTTCGTCATCATAGAATGTATATTTTTTCTCAAACAGTGGTGGAACCTGATGATATTCTGAATCTCTTCACTTTTTGTTCTTTTCAGAATCATTATCATCCGGTTTAATGTTGAAAATACGTTCAAAATTATATGAAGAAGCATGATAACTATGTAGTTTATTATTGTCTTTTTCTACTTCAGCCATTTTACGTTTAAGCTCAGCAACTTCATCAATATACTGATTTAAAACTAGTAGTTTTC
Organism: Helianthus tuberosus; assembly: GCA_030545235.1. Lineage (NCBI taxonomy): Eukaryota > Viridiplantae > Streptophyta > Magnoliopsida > Asterales > Asteraceae > Helianthus > Helianthus tuberosus. The sequence continues at coordinate 54,141,653 of CM060417.1, read as the reverse complement.
CTTTATATTTGGCTTCAAGAAGTCTTGTTGTTTCAGAATATTTTGTAAGTCTAGCTTGAATACGTTGCATTTGACTTTTCAAAGTTTCATATGCTTTTTTTTGCTGTATGATATGAAATTTTCATTACATCATATTCTTTTTTCATTTCTTGAACATCATTTTCTTTTTGTAAACATTCATTACTGTTTGCTGAACACTTTGTTTCAAAATCTCATTTTCTTTTTCAAAAGAATTACATTTTTGTGTAGGCTCTTCTTCTTTTTGTTTCAAAATATTTTCATTTTCAAACATTTTTTTACATTTTTCTTTGAAAACCTTTTCGATTTTAGTAAATTCAACATTTCTGGATCTTAAATTTTCATCCTTCTCAGTACAGGCACTACATGTTTCCATACATTTCCTACACTGCACATCATTTTTATTATCAGATTGTTCATTATTTTCATCAATATTATGTCACACCCCTAAAAATACCCCAAGCGAAAACCCCCGCGAGGTGTGTGACGTACCAGGATCTAGCCACCAATCACAATGAACTCACACAAGATTTTAAATAAAAACCTTTATTCATTAAAATATAGTGTTACATTACATAAAGTATAACTCCACATTTTCAGCGGAAGCATAAATCATTAGTTATGTATTTCGTAAACCATGTGTATGAAGGTTATTAGACTTGTCTCGTGTTTCCATGTGTCTTGACCCATGACCACTCCAGCATCCCAGATAGCAAGTTCCAAATGAATGTACCTATTGACCTGCAAGCATGCAGATAAGTGTATCAGACAACGCTGGTGAGTTCACAGTTTGTTTAACCGTTTGTTACCAAGTATTGATTTACGTTATGTTATGTTGATAATAACTCGATACCGCAGACGGCCCATTTTGCCATTCTCCAATGCTCTATCAAACATTGGTCATGATTTTAAAGTTATTATTTCACGCCCGTCCTATCCAGGTACGTCGTGAGGGTGCCAAACCTAATAGCGCTATCAACTAATAACCTCGTTACCCTACAAGCAACTAACCCGGTAGTATGATGGGATTTAAGTGATAGAAAGTGAGTGTATTATCCAACATCAACATTTACGGAAAACTGTTTCATATCCCCTGCAAGGATATGGGTTTGTGAAATCCGCCTCACATCCCCTACAAGGATGTGGGTTCATGAAAACCGCCTCATATCCCCTACAAGGATACGGGTTTATGAAAATCCGTTTACATGTTTGTCTGTTTGATTGTCCCCACCGGACGCATGCTTGTTTTGAGAGAAGTGAACTCACCTTTGGTTTGCTCGGTAAGACTAATTACTTGTTCACAGTTAGTCATTCAAGTCCTAGTATGGTTATCACAGTGATCAGTTTTGACATACAATTAAATCACATACTAGAACAGATAATAAACATTGTCACATAGCTCATAGTAACATCTAAACCAAACACATATTCATGTCACTATTTCTAATCATCACATAATAGGTTGATATTCAAAGTATGCATATTATGAAGTGTGGTCCAGTTGTGTGTGAGGCCCAACATTTAGCTTGTGCGATTGAGCCCACTTGTGTGACTGAGTCCACTTGTGCGACTGGGTCCACTTTTAATTGTGCGATCCGACGTGACTCGGCCCATCACAGTGCGACCCAATTATTTTACCCAACCCCTAAGATATACGGCCCAAAGTAAATCATGAACATTAAGAAACACATATTCCTTCATGCATATTCGAATCCAACAACTCATTATCAACGGCATAATAACAACAGTTCTAATCATGCGAATTCGGTGCGTGATAGATCATGAACGAACCCCTAGGTTTTCATATTAACATATACGATCCCTTTCACAAAATACAATTCATGCAAGAAACCACATCTTACAATTTAACTCAAAACAACATGATCATTCATACGAGTAACCTTGATTATGAGTATGATGACTAATCGAGAAGTGGGGTGTGTGCAAGCCGACTGGAATGAAGGAAGGATGGTGACAATTAGTGAGGGCTTTGAGAATGTAAGGTTACCATCGAATGGGAGAGGGAGGAGAAAGTGTTTAAGGTTTGTTATTAGGTTTGTGTGTTGAGAGGTTATGAGAAACAAATCTCTAATGAGTGTGTGTATATGCATAGTAACCGAGCCGAGCTCAATTACAAGGCTTCACTTGGGCCGAGTACATTGACACTAGTGTTAAAAGTTTGGGCCGAGAACCTACTTCAACAATATAGAAGTGTGCAGTTAGTAAGGTGTGTGCGACCCGTGGGTCTTGTGCGACCAAATTATTATTATGCCTTTCACAACTATAACGTTCACTAAACACATACATAAACAAGCTCAAAAGCATACAATTAAAATCCACACATCAACCAATCAAATAGTGTACGTACAAGTTACGTCAAAGTACAACAAAATATTCTAAAATACGAGTTGTCACATCCTCCCCAACTTGAAAGAAATTTCGTCCCGAAATTTGATAAGCAATCTCAGAGAAGCGAAGTGATAGATCACAAGGATTGTAGATTTTCCTCGGGTGTTACATCATCCCCAACTTGAAAGGGATTTTCATCCCGAAATTCATGAGGTCCAGCAGCTTTGAATATTTGAAGATATTTAATCTTGAGTCCTAACAAACTCTCGCAATTGTAGTTCGAATATGCTTATGAATTTGACCTCCTAGTCCAAGATTTCAATAGGTTTCCCAACAACCGCGACTTATCATCGATCTGCGGTTCTTACAAAGAGACGGCAAGTGTTTCGTCGAAGAAACACTTCTTCAGATTTCAAACGTGAACGACAACGTGAACGTTGCCCAGTTTGATAGATAACTCGAATTTGTAGGCCACTTTGCCGATTCTCTCCAGACTCCCGAATGACCAATCGTATCGTGAATTAAGTTTGTTGTGCTTCCCGAAGCACACCACACCCTCCCAGGGTGAAACTTCCAGCATAACACGTTTGCCTTCTGCGAATTCTAAGGGTTTCCTACGCTTAACGGTTTTTCTGATGGTCATGCACTGCCGCCATATGATTTCCGATCTAAACAGTCTTCTCAGGAGTTTCGAGTACAAGTCCTGGACCTGTGATTAGGCTGTCACCCACCTCAGTCCAACAAGGAGATCGGCATTTGCGTCAGTACAATGCCTCGAATGGTGCTGCTTGAATACTGGAATGGTAACTGTTGTTGTTGGAAAACTCTATCAATGGTAAATGTCTTTCTAACTTTTACCAAAGTCAGTCACACACATGCTCGCAACATGTCTTCGAATGTCAGGATGGTTCATTCACTCTGACCATCTATTTGAGGGTGTGATAAACAGTGCTCGTGTCTAGACATGAGCCACATGATTTGTGTGCTGCCTACCCTAAATCGGGTATAAAAACAGATCAAATCAGAGGTAATAGAAGTTGGAACCTCGTGCCCAGAACCCACCTCTCCTAGAGAAATATTCACAAACTGCGAAGACTCGTTGGTTTCCTTGATTGCAAGAAAGTGTGATGGTTACGTGAGACAATCAACGATCGCCCAGGTGATATCGTCTTCGTTTCGAGTTTTAGGTAGACTAGTGACAAAATCCACGGTAGTCTGTTCCCATTTTCCATATGGGTGTTTCTGATCGGTGACATAAACCAGAAGGTCTCTGATATTCCACCTTGAATTTCGCACAAGCCAAACATCGTTCACATACATCACTATGTGGGCCTTCATGCCCGGTCACCCGTACATGGTCTTCAGATCTTAATACACCCTATCAAACCCCATATAAATAGGATATCGAGACTCGTGTGCTTCGTCTACACCAGTTCCCTAAGGTCGCCGTATAATGAGACCCTTATTCGCTCCATGAAGTAGCGAATACCATCTGATTTTAGCTACAAATTGTTTTTCCATACCCCGCATGGATTCTGCCGGGAGGTTCTCTTCCTTCAATGCTTCGGTTTGGTCCAAACGTATCTGATCAAGTAGGTTAAAGCCGATGGTGAGCTGGAAAGCTCGTTCATGTTTAGGTTTCACAGCCGTAATCGTTCAAGGGTTCCATCCAGCAACGCCGCCACATGTTTAGCTCTTTCGAATCAAAGGTACACGGGAGGCCCTTGTGGTCGGTCTAAATAGTGCATTTGGTACCGTCCAAGTAATGCCTCCAACTTAAATCTAAAGACCATGGTTTCCGCCCCAAGTTGTGAGTCGTGCAATCCTTCTTGTAAATCCACCACGTAAGCCATCACCTTCTCGTGTTGCATCGGCGTGTAACTGAGACTATGATTCGAACCATCATGGTATACCACTAGATCACCTGTACCCTCGGGTAAAGATAATACTCAGTGCATTGTAGAGTTGGGTTTTAAAAGCTGAAAAGACGTCCTCCTGTTTTGTCTCCCATGAATACACAGCACCCTACTGTGTTAAAGAGATTAAAGCTGCACGATCTTCGAGAATCCCTTGATGAATCTGCGATAGTATCTAGCGAGACCAAGAAATTGCTGTATCCCCAAAGGACTCTTCGGTGCCGCTCAATTTCTAATAAAATGGATCTTAGCGAGATCCACGTGTATTCCCAATTCGTTGACTACATGACCAAGAAAGTGTATTTCTCGAATCCTGTAGTTACACTTAGGTAGACTTTGTCACACCCCCAAAATCCACACGCGGAGTATCACCGCTTGGAGGCGTGACTGACCAGGATCAAGCCACCAATCATATCAAACGTAATAAGAATTAAATGTAATTTAAACCAAACGATATGAAAGGTGTTCCAACAAAACATGTTAAGTGTATAGCGGAAGCATAAAATGTAAACCCAACGTAAGTAATAAGTTCAATGTTTGATGTTTCAATAAGATCCACAATCCGTGCCCACAACGACCTGCTCCTCCCTGTGCAAGCTCCAATGTACCTAAGATCCTGCAAGGCATGCAGCAGAGAGTCAACAACTAGTTGAGCGAGTTCACAGAAAGTAAGTTCGTTATAACAAATCATACATGCATTTAGTGGGGGCTTCCCATGTAAATACGTACTAATGGTGGGGGTTTCCCATGGTCTTATGTATTACTAGTGGGGGTTTCCCACGTTTATCTTTACTAGTGGGGGCTTCCCATGTTTGTACTTACTAGACTATTTGCAACCATGTGTTCTTCTTAATCCGAGAACAGGAATACGTACAAGGTCACGTAGGATTTACGTGAGTGCCCTTCCCCGAGGACAGTGGTACGCGTGGGGTTTACGTAGGATTTACGTAAGTGTCCTTCCGACCCGGAAGACAATGGTAGGTATTAGTTTACGTAGGTTTTACGTAAGTGTCCTCCCGACCCGGGAGACAATGGTAGATACTAGGTTACGTAGGTTTTACGTAAGTGTCCTGACTATCCTGAGGACGATGGTCTATAGTCTAGCGATAGCGTAAGTACGAGTAGTTATCCATTTCACATAATCCAACCCGATTCCCAACCCGAGAATCCCATGCCTTGGCTGTGTGAACTCACCTTGGTTTGCTCGGTATGCTAAGTATGTGCTCGCAATTAAATCAATCACGTCCTAAAGTACGCATGTACACATAATCAGTTTGTATTCACAAAGTTCACGTATAAGTATAATCACAGTGGACAATGCATTAATATTCATCGAGTAGCACATTGCACGTATTCAATGATCATACAAGTCATGCACAACATTTAACGGCAGTTAACTAACTCAGTTAACTCTAACAGAAATAAACTAAGTTACTGTGTGAATTACCCCATCGGCGAAGCACCCTTGTTTCGCCATAAGCCCCTTCGACGAAACACTTCCATTTCATCGTTATATCCCCCGGCGAAACACTTTTGTTTCGTCATGCGTTTCGTCGAGACTGGTTCCGGCGAAACACATTTGTTTCGTCGGATCTGTTTCACCGTGATTCGGTTTCGTCATTAAGTCAGTTACGTCATGATATCAGTTACACATAGAAACCCTAATCTGCCGATCATCATCATACAGAATCAAACAACCATTCCACATAGTAATCGTTGATACCCTCAAGGTTAATACATGTATTCAATTAATAATCAATCACCTATCTCATCGATTATCGAATATAGATCAACAGCAACATGAACCCTAATCCAAACACTTAATTAATCATTGCGATTACCAACATTCATCATCAACAACTCATGAGTATCACTAAACAGATTCAACCGCTTCAACACATGATCAATCAATCAGATTCGAGTCACATAACTCACTGTTATGCTAAACATATCATGCAAAACATTAATTAGTGGCACACACATGATCCTTATCTATTTGAATCTATTGGCCGACCACATGTTACTGACAATTCACAAGTTGCTTTCAATTTAATTATACATGTCACTGACAATCCACATGCAAACATGAATCTATTTGGCTGCACATTCTAATCATCCCACATGCAAACATATACACCATCACATGCAAGAACATAAACTTACTAACCAATTAAATGCTTCGATGCACAAGGGGGTGTCTCCTGTTGCCGCCACTCCAAAGGAATTAGGGTTGGTATGTTGATATTGTGAGTTCACGTATTACCTAATTTAATACTAACAACTTAAAGTGGGCCGGTGGTCAAACAACCTAAAGTGGGCCGGTGGTCAAAGCATGACATCTAATAATATGTCAACAAGCTAGGTGGGCCGAAATTAGTATTATATGCGCAATACACAATGTAGCAGGCCGAGATCAAATTAAACAAATAACATAACAAACACAAAACGATTTAACAGTTGTGAAACAAACAAGTCGTGTGAACAAACGACTTAAGCAATTAACGTGCAATTAATGCCAAGGTGGAAATCGTGGAAACTCGAGTTGTCACATTATCCCCAACTTGAAAGAAATTTCGTCCCGAAATTTAGCATGTGGTTACTGAGGAAGCTAGTTGTGTGACGTTGTTTACCTGTTTCGTATCGCGGCTCCCCGAGCAGGTTTGCGAAGATTACTGGTTTTCTTGGGGTGTCACATCATCCCCCCGTTGATTTGGAATTTCGTCCTGAAATTCTGCAGTAGTAGCTTCAGCCTCAGTCGTAGTTGCATTGGTTCCAAATAACTGGGGATATTTGAGTTTCATCTGATCTTCGCGTTCCCAGGTGAACTCTGGGCCACGGCGGGAGTTCCAACGAACTCGTACAAGAGGGATTCTCGTGTTCTTGAGGACCTTAACATCCCGGTCCGTGATTTCAACTGGTACCTCGACGAATCGGCACTGTTCATCGATAGTGAGCTCCTTTTAAAGGAACTATGAGGGTCTCATCTGACAGACACTTCTTCAGATTCGACACGTGAAATACGTTGTGAACTGCACTGAGTTTCAGCTGGTAAGTTCAGTCTGTAGGCCACCCTGCCTATCTTCTCTATAATTTCGAATGGTCCAACATATCGCGGATTGAGCTTGCCTCGTTGCCAAAACGAACCAAACCCTTCCAGGGCGAAACTTTGAGTACTGCTCGATCCCCAACTTGGAATTCGAGTAGTTTTCTATCTTTATCGGCATATGCTTTCTGACGGTCACGAGCTGCCGCCATGCGTTGTCGTATTTGAGAAATCTTTTCAGTAGTATCAACTACCATTTCTGGACCTGTGATTTGACTATCTCCCACCTCTGCCCAACAGAGAGGTGACCGGCATTTACACCCGTACAATGCCTCGAATGGTGCAGCTTTAATGCTGGTGTGGTAGCTGTTGTTATACGAAAATTCCACAAGTGGCAGATGTTTTTCCCAACCATTGCCAAAGTCGATTACACATGCACGAAGCATGTCTTCTAGAGTTTGAATAGTGCGTTCAGACTGCCCATCCGTCTGAGGATGATAAGCTGTGCTCATGTCTAAACGAGAGCCAAAAGATTTATGCATTGCTTGCCACAGTTCTGAGGTAAAACGTGCGTCACGATCAGAGATGATGGAGGTGGGCACCCCGTGCCTCGAGACCACTTCTTTTAAGTAAATGTCTGCTAAGGTAGAGAACTTGTCTGTTTCTTTGATAGCCAAGAAGTGAGCAGACTTTGTGAGTCGATCCACGATCACCCAAATAGTATCATTTCCGCGCTGAGATCTAGGTAAGCCAGTAACAAAATCCATGGAAATTTGTTCCCATTTCCATTGTGGTATCTCAGGTTGTTGGAGTGGTCCTGACGGTTTCTGATATTCTGCCTTGACTCTCGCACAAGTCAAGCATTTGCTAACGTATGTGGCTATGTGGGCCTTCATGCTAGGCCACCAGTATGTAGTTTTGATGTCGTGGTACATTTTATCCGAACCTGGATGTACCGAGTAGCGAGACTTGTGAGCTTCATCCATTACAAGCTCTCGTAGGTTACCATAGAGTGGGACCCAGATGCGTCCTGTTACGTAATAAGCACCATCTTCCTTCTGTTCTAAGCGTTGCCTTGAGCCGCGTAGGGCTTCAGCCCTGACGTTGTCTGGTTTCAATGCTTCTACCTGAGCATTTCGTATCTGGGAAGGAAGACTAGACTGTATAGTGAGTTGTAAAGCTCGCACGCGCTTAGGCGCGGTGTCCTTTCGACTGAGGGCGTCAGCCACAATATTGGCTTTGCCTGGATGGTACCTGATTGAGCATTCGTAGTCGTTTAGCAGTTCGACCCATCGTCGCTGTCGCATATTCAGTTCCTTCTGTTTGAAGATATGTTCGAGGCTTCCGTGATCAGTGTAGATAGCACATTTGGTACCGTACAAATAGTGTCGCCATATCTTAAGTGCAAAAACAACCGCTCCCAGCTCTAAATCATGTGTAGTGTAATTCCGTTCGTGAATCTTAAGTTGGCGGGAAGCATAAGCAATAACTTTATCCCTTTGCATCAATACACACCCAAGACCTTGGATAGATGCGTCGCAGTAGACTACAAAATCGTCTGTGCCTTCAGGCAATGAGAGGATAGGTGCACTACAAAGCCTATCCTTTAAGTGCTGAAACGCTGCTTCCTGTGCATTACCCCAACGATAAACAACACCCTTCTGCGTCAGTAGTGTAAGTGGCTGAGCAATCTTTGAGAAGTCTTTGATGAACCTTCTGTAATAACCCGCCAAACCCAAGAATTGGCGTATTTCTGTTGGTGTGCGAGGTGCAGGCCAGTTCTTGATCGAATCCACCTTGGATGGATCGACATGAATCCCATCCTTGTTTACCACGTGGCCTAAGAAGTGGACTTCACGAAGCCAGAAGTCGCATTTTGAAAAATTAGCGTATAGCTGTTCCGTTCGAAGAAGTTCCAAAATAAGTCGTAAGTGCTGCTCATGTTCCTCCTGACTCTTCGAATAAATCAGGATGTCGTCGATGAAAACAATGACGAACTTGTCGAGATAAGGTTTGCACACCCTGTTCATAAGATCCATGAAAATCGCAGGCGCGTTCGTTAACCCGAAAGGCATGACCAGAAACTCGTAGTGGCCGTAGCGTGTTCTGAACGCTGTTTTGGAGACGTCCTCATCCCGGACTCTCAGTTGATGATACCCTGACCTTAGATCAATCTTCGAGTAATAGTTCGACCCTTGCAACTGGTCGAATAAGTCGTCGATGCGTGGAAGAGGATAGCGATTCTTCACCGTCACCTTGTTCAGTTCGCGATAGTCTATACACATGCGGAAGGTACCGTCCTTCTTCTTTACAAATAGTACTGGAGCTCCCCAAGGCGAAGAGCTAGGACGTATGAAACCCTTTTCCAAGAGTTCTTGTAGTTGCTTAGACAGTTCTTCCAGTTCAGTTGGAGCTAAGCGATAAGGTGCTCGAGCTATGGGTGCTGCTCCTGGAGCTAGCTCGATCTGAAATTCGACCTGGCGATGAGGCGGTAACCCAGGTAACTCTTCAGGAAACACTTGAGGAAAATCGCGTACCACAGGAATATCCTCAATCTTTTTCTCTTTCTTCGATGTATCCGTAACGAGAGCTAAAACAGCTGTGTGGCCCTTTCGTAAACACTTCTGAGCCTTCAAGAAAGAAATGATGCCACTCACGACACCACTCCTGTCGCCTTGAACTCCGAGAGGTTCTTCACCAGAGCGTGGAATACGAATGGTCTTCTCCTTGTATAGGAACTCTGCTTGTTGTTGGGATAACCAGTCCATACTAATGACGATGTCGAAACTATCGCAACGCTGGGGTCATTCCTAGTATCACCCTGACCAATCACGAACACTCGACCCCTGGCACCATTGCCGTCGTTATTACCCCCGTTGTTGTCTTCCCTGGTTCCCGTTTCCTTGGTTGCGGTTCTGGTTCTGGTTTAACCGTGGGCAGTGTCTCTTGAAGAGACCTTCAGCACCACCCTGATAACATCCCTTGTTACCCTGCTGTTGCTGCTGATTCTGAAGATCTTGTGTCTGTTGTTGTTGGTTCTGGCTTGCAGGACGTGAGTTTCTACCATCTTTGGCTCCATGACCGAGCTTGTCGCATCATTGACAATGATTTAGGTTGCACTGCCCGCTGTGGTGCGAGTTACATCGTTTGCACTTAGGGTAGCAGAAGTAGTGGAAGTAGTAGTGGTAGTAGTATCGCTGATACGTTGAGGCAGCTTGTTCGGTCCCACTGCCTGGTCCGTGAGACGATGAGCAAGATGAGTAACATCTTGAATAGTAGCAAGATTAGCCGTCATCACATGACTTTGAATTTCTGGTACTAAGCCTTTGAGGTACCGCTCTCGGTGCGCTTTATGGGAGGTTCCACCATAGTAGGGCACAAAGTTGCCAGTTCGTTAGATCGCTTCGTGTACGCTTCTATCTCTGACCCCGTCATCTTCATGTTAAAGGACTCCACTTCCAGCTTGTGGATGTCATCACGACTGTAGTATTCACGTTTGATCAGTTCCTTAAAATCATTCCATGGGGTGGCATTAGCAGCCGCCAGCCCCAGCATCTGAACTCGCGCGTTCCACCAAGTTAACGCAGTGCCTTCGTGAGTAACAGTGGCATATTTCACCCTACGAGCCTCGGGTCATTCACACTCGAAGGCCGATTCCAGTTCCTCGAACTAATGGAGGAGTCCAACAGCTCCTTCAGTGTCGCTGAAAGTAGTAGAACGACAGTCCATAAAAGTCTTGTATGTGCATACAGGTGGCTGAGCGTGTTGACTTGTCGTGTGCGTAAGAGTAATCAAAATTAAGCACAAGTGTTGAGTTACGAGAGTAGGATCTAAAGATCCTAGAGTAAGTGGTGATGGCAGGTTACACCTCCTGCCTGGGCAGCTGCGAGTGCTGCAGTAACTTGTTCAGTGATCGAAGCCGCCAAACGGGCTTGAGTTAGGTTACGTATCCACTCACGATCTTGACATTAAGGAGAACATGTGGGTGAGAGGTTCGCGAATAGTGCGAAGAGAGTGAGCACACAAGTATTCTCAAGCAATAACATATAGTAGGTTCTGTAATCTGAGCATACCACGAGCAAAGTTCTATGTAATTCTAGCAAGTAGGTAAAGTAACATGAATAGTAGTACCTATGATGTTGAGCCTTGCACGTGGAGCGAAGCGTCGTTGTGGATCGTTGAGCACTGTTCTGGTTATAGTCTGGTTTTAACAAAAATCGTTTTCCCCTTATTAAAACCGAGTTCTCTATAACCAATGGCTCTGATACCAATCTGTCACACCCCCAAAATCCACACGCGGAGTATCACCGCTTGGAGGCGTGACTGACCAGGATCAAGCCACCAATCATATCAAACGTAATAAGAATTAAATGTAATTTAAACCAAACGATATGAAAGGTGTTCCAACAAAACATGTTAAGTGTATAGCGGAAGCATAAAATGTAAACCCAACGTAAGTAATAAGTTCAATGTTTGATGTTTCAATAAGATCCACAATCCGTGCCCACAACGACCTGCTCCTCCCTTGCAAGCTCCAATGTACCTAAGATCCTGCAAGGCATGCAGCAGAGAGTCAACAACTAGTTGAGCGAGTTCACAGAAAGTAAGTTCGTTATAACAAATCATACATGCATTTAGTGGGGGCTTCCCATGTAAATACGTACTAATGGTGGGGGTTTCCCATGGTCTTATGTATTACTAGTGGGGGTTTCCCACGTTTATCTTTACTAGTGGGGGCTTCCCATGTTTGTACTTACTAGACTATTTGCAACCATGTGTTCTTCTTAATCCGAGAACAGGAATACGTACAAGGTCACGTAGGATTTACGTGAGTGCCCTTCCCCGAGGATAGTGGTACGCGTGGGGTTTACGTAGGATTTACGTAAGTGTCCTTCCGACCCGGAAGACAATGGTAGGTATTAGTTTACGTAGGTTTTACGTAAGTGTCCTCCCGACCCGGGAGACAATGGTAGATACTAGGTTACGTAGGTTTTACGTAAGTGTCCTGACTATCCTGAGGACGATGGTCTATAGTCTAGCGATAGCGTAAGTACGAGTAGTTATCCATTTCACATAATCCAACCCGATTCCCAACCCGAGAATCCCATGCCTTGGCTGTGTGAACTCACCTTGGTTTGCTCGGTATGCTAAGTATGTGCTCGCAATTAAATCAATCACGTCCTAAAGTACGCATGTACACATAATCAGTTTGTATTCACAAAGTTCACGTATAAGTATAATCACAGTGGACAATGCATTAATATTCATCGAGTAGCACATTGCACGTATTCAATGATCATACAAGTCATGCACAACATTTAACGGCAGTTAACTAACTCAGTTAACTCTAACAGAAATAAACTAAGTTACTGTGTGAATTACCCCATCGGCGAAGCACCCTTGTTTCGCCATAAGCCCCTTCGACGAAACACTTCCATTTCATCGTTATATCCCCCGGCGAAACACTTTTGTTTCGTCATGCGTTTCGTCGAGACTGGTTCCGGCGAAACACATTTGTTTCGTCGGATCTGTTTCGCCGTGATTCGGTTTCGTCATTAAGTCAGTTACATCATGATATCAGTTACACATAGAAACCCTAATCTGCCGATCATCATCATACAGAATCAAACAACCATTCCACATAGTAATCGTTGATACCCTCAAGGTTAATACATGTATTCAATTAATAATCAATCACCTATCTCATCGATTATCGAATATAGATCAACAGCAACATGAACCCTAATCCAAACACTTAATTAATCATTGCGATTACCAACATTCATCATCAACAACTCATGAGTATCACTAAACAGATTCAACCGCTTCAACACATGATCAATCAATCAGATTCGAGTCACATAACTCACTGTTATGCTAAACATATCATGCAAAACATTAATTAGTGGCACACACATGATCCTTATCTATTTGAATCTATTGGCCGACCACATGTTACTGACAATTCACAAGTTGCTTTCAATTTAATTATACATGTCACTGACAATCCACATGCAAACATGAATCTATTTGGCTGCACATTCTAATCATCCCACATGCAAACATATACACCATCACATGCAAGAACATAAACTTACTAACCAATTAAATGCTTCGATGCACAAGGGGGTGTCTCCTGTTGCCGCCACTCCAAAGGAATTAGGGTTGGTATGTTGATATTGTGAGTTCACGTATTACCTAATTTAATACTAACAACTTAAAGTGGGCCGGTGGTCAAACAACCTAAAGTGGGCCGGTGGTCAAAGCATGACATCTAATAATATGTCAACAAGCTAGGTGGGCCGAAATTAGTATTATATGCGCAATACACAATGTAGCAGGCCGAGATAAAATTAAACAAATAACATAACAAACACAAAACGATTTAACAGTTGTGAAACAAACAAGTCGTGTGAACAAACGACTTAAGCAATTAACGTGCAATTAATGCCAAGGTGGAAATCGTGGAAACTCGAGTTGTCACAGACTTCGCGTGGAGTTGCTCCTCCCCTAGGAGCTCTAAGATAAGATACAAGTGCCGTTCATGGTGTTCCCTTCTCCTGGAAGTGATTTAAAGCGTCATTAATAAACACGGTTGGCGAATTTGACGGGATAAGGTTTACACATACGATTCATGTGGTCCATAAAGCTGCTGGTGTATGGGATAACTTGAATGACATAATCAGAAAATCGTAATAGCCGTACTGCGTTTGAAATTCCGTTTTAGGAACATCCTCCTCTTGGACTTCCATCTGATGATTGCCCGATCTCAAGTCGGTTTCCGAGTAGATAATTGACCCTTGCAGCCGGCCAAGTAGGTCGTCAATGTGAGGTAATGGGTGACGGTTTCCAACTGTCACCTTGCTGAGTTTACGGTAGTCGTTACATGAACGAAAGGACTCGTCCTTCTTTTCACAGGTAGGGCTCAGGCTCCCCAAAGCAAGGAGCTAGATCAGTTAAGACCCTTGTCCAGCGGTTCCTGAAGTTGATTAGGCAGTTCTTGCAACCTTCCTGATGTGAGACGATAAGGGGGTACTAGAAATCAGGGCTGCTTCTGACATGATACAAATCTGATATTCCTCCTGACAATGTGGAGGAAAACTTGGAAGTTCTTCAGGCTGCGCACCCGTAATCAATGATAGGGTAGCAAGGTAGTTGAAACACTTCTAGGCTCCCACCGCCGAAGTGATACTGACCATCAATGAATCTCTGCCATGGAGAGATATACATGCGATTTCCTTCTTACAGAAGATTTCTGTTTGTGGCTAGGACATCCGATCCATACCATCGGATACACCAAAGCTTCTAACGGTAGCAGGGGGAAGGTCAATGTAGAACTCGTGACCTACAAGATTGAGTTGCATCTCAGGTGAACGTGTGAGACTTCAATTGGCTTGCCATCAGCCACTTTTACAACGTGTCTGGCTTCGAGAGGCATCAGGGTTAAACAGAACAGAGACGAAGTGATTAGTTACCAAAAACATACAAGCTACCATGTTGCTATTATACCTGGCGTCGCCCACGCCAATCCTAAATGCCCTTCCACGAGCACCACTTCCAGTGTTGTTGTTACTGTTACGATGATTCCCAATACTGTCATTGTTCCCTAGGTTGTTGACGTTTTGACTTATCAACGGTCAATCCTTGTCAAAGTCACCTTCATTTCCATACTGAAAGTTATGATTTGCGAGTACCTTGTTGTTGTCGTGGCCATTGCCCCTAATGTTGTTACTTCGTAAACAGATCTCCATGATCTTTCAAAAGTATCCACCTCTCTGCATCTCTTGACATATACTAGGGTGCTGCCCATGCACCAGAATTTACTCATCTCATACTCCGATCGATCGTCAGTGGTTATGCCCCGTTTGGTTCGTAATGGTTGGCTCCCAGAGGTTGCTGACTAGGGTTAGGGACTTGGTCGAAATCAATCTGCTAATGTTCGTTATCGGAAACCAGGGTCGTCCTAAAACTATGGTCGGTATTGTATCACGTTCAATCCCTTGTCCATTGGTCTTGTGGGTCAATTGAATAACGCACGGTACGTTGCTAGAGAGTACAGAAGTGGTCATACTTCGAGATCTAAGGCGTCAATTCGTGCAATTCAAGTAAACGAAGAAAGTGAGGGAGGCACAGACCAAGCATTAATGGTTCGATGGCTAACTCAAAGATGTTCACATAACACTTAACATTCTTATACGGTTCGATAGACGTGCAAATACGTGTTCGGGCAAAAAAGGATTACATTCGAATAGGAGGCAATCATCGCTATGACTCCTATGGGTCGTCGTGTTTCTCATTAGATCGAATAACGGAATGAACCCCTTTTCACACTTGTTAAGCCTCACTGGGACTTACATGCACCCCACATTATTATTATGTGTGCACCCACAATAATATTGTGATTTGCATGTTCAACTCAGTTCCTCAAGCTTAAATGTCAAACGGAGGTTGTCAAAATGACAAGATCACTGAAATCTAAGAACTACGACATACAGACAACGCATCATAATGTAAACAAGCGATTCATGTAATTATACTATAGTGACGAGTGTGTGTGTCCATATGCTACATCATAAACAAGTGTACAATAGTCATGCAATGTATTCATTAGGAGAAAACGACGAACCTTGCAATCTGGAGCTGAGTATCATGGTCGTATTCTCATATTCAGAACTGTTCGGTTATAGTCTGGTTTTTATAAAGACGTTTTAAAACCAAGTTCACTATAACCAGTGTCTCTAATACCAAACTGTCACACCCCCAAAAATACCCCAAGCCGAAACCCCCGCGAGGCGTGTGACGTACCAGGATCTAGCCACCAATCACAATGAACTAACACAAGATTTTAAATAAAAACCTTTATTCATTAAAATATAGTGTTACATTACATAAAGTATAACTCCACATTTTCAGCGGAAGCATAAATCATTAGTTATGTATTTCCTAAACCATGTGTATGAAGGTTATTAGACTTGTCTCGTGTTTCCATGTGTCTTGACCCATGACCACTCCAGCATCCCAGATAGCAAGTTCCAAATGAATGTACCTATAGACCTATAACCATGCAGATAAGTGTATCAGACAACACTGGTGAGTTCACAGTTTGTTTAACCATTTGTTACCAAGTATTGATTTACGTTATGTTATGTTGATAATAACTCAATACCGCAGACGGCCCTTTTTGCCCTTCTCCAATGCTCTATCAAACATTGGTCATGATTTTAAAGTTATTAGTTCACGCCCGTCCTATCCAGGTACGTCATGAGGGTGCCAAACCTAATAGCGCTATAAACTAATAACCCTGTTGCCCTACAAGCAACTAACCTGGTAGTATGATGGGACTTAAGTGATAGAAAGTGAGTGTATTATCCAACATCAACATTTACTGAAAACTGTTTCATATCCCCTGCAAGGATATGGGTTTGTGGAATCTGCCTCACATCCCCTACAAGGATGTGGGTTCATGAAAAACGCCTCATATCCCCTACAAGGATACGGGTTTATGAAAATCCGTTTACATGTTTGTCTGTTTGATTGTCCCCACCGGACGCATGCTTGTTTTGAGAGAAGTGAACTCACCTTTGGTTTGCTCGGTAAGACTAATTACTTGTTCACACTTAGTCATTCAAGTCCTAGTATGGTTATCATAGTGATCAGTTTTGACATACAATCAAATCACATACTAGAACTGATAATAAACATTGTCACATAGCTCATAGTAACATCTAAACCAAACACATATTTATGTTACTATTTCTAATCATCACATAACAGGTTGACATTCAAAGTATGCATATTAAGTAGTGCGGTCCAGTTGTGTGTGAGGCCCAACATTTAGCTTGTGCGATTGAGCCCACTTGTGCGACTGAGTCCACTTGTGCGACTTAGTCCTCTTGTGTGACTGGTTCCACTTGTACGACCCGTTTAATTGTGCGACCCGATGTGACTCGGCCCACACTGTGCGGAAAATTATTTTACCCAACCCCTAAGATATACGGCCCAAAGTAACTAGCCCAGATCATGAGATGTGTGATTGGGCCTTATTGTGCGATTCGGAAATCTTGTGCGACTAGGCAGTGGATTCGTCCAACGGTACCTAGAGCCTGCCCCACTGTTGTGCGATCCGTCAAAGAGGACCTTGTGCGACTGGACTATGCTTGTGCGATTACATTAACTTGTGCGATCAGTTGGAAAATTGCTGAAATCATGGGGATCGGTTACACTAACCTAGAGTCAGTTATTTGGTGAATCATTCCAAACATATCCATAAAAATTAATCAAAATCAAATAACGTCTAAAACGGATCAAACCGTTTCCATTCCTTGAATTCGTATGAACCCTAATCATAACTAAATCATGAAAATTAAGAAACACATATTCCTTCATGCATATTTGGATCCAACAACTCATTATCAACGGCATAATAACAACAGTTCTAATCATGAGAATTCGGTGTGTGATAGATCATGAACGAACCCCTAGGTTTTCATATTAACATATACGAACCCCTTCACAAAATACAATTCATGCAAGAAACCACATCATACAATTTAACACAAAACAACGTGTATGATGACTAACCGAGAAGTGGGGTGTGTGCAAGATGACTGGATTGAAGGAAGGATGGTGACAATTAGTGAGGGCTTCAAGAATGCAAGGTTGCCGTCGAATGGGAGAGGGAGGAGAAAGTGTTTAGGGTTTGTTATTAGGTTTGTGTGTTAATAGGTTATGAGAAACAAATCTCTAATAAGTGTGTGTATATGCATAGTAACCAAGCCGGGCTCAATTACTAGGCTTCACTTGGGCCGAGTACATTGACACTAGTGTTAAAAGTTTGGGCCGAGAACCTACTTTAACAATATAGAAGTGTGCGGTTAGTAAGGTGTGTGCGACCCGTGGGTCTTGTGCGACCAGATTATTATTGTGCCTTTCACAACTATAACGTTCACTAAATACATACATAAACAAGCTCAAAACCATACAATTAAAATCCACACATCAACCAATCAAATAGTGTACGTACAAGTTACGTCAAAGTACAACAAAATATTCTAAAATACGAGTTGTCACATATTACCCACTGATTCATCCTTGTTTGACGACTCATAAGATTCAGTTTGAATTTGTACCTTAACTTTTTCTGGCATCATAGCTTCTTCTACCGACTCCTTCTGATTCTCATCAATCTTCTGTTGACTTTCATCAATGGCTTCTTCTGCTGTCTTCTTCAACTTCTCAACCATCTTCTCAACATTTTCTCCAATGGCTTCTTCCTCAATCTTCTTCAAATTCGCAAGCATCACTTGTTTTATTCGCTTCGCCATGTTTGCAACATAATTTTTATCTTCTTTCTTCTTCGAGTAAAGTTCTCCAGCAGTAGGGATAACAGCAAGCAATGCGTTAGAATTTACACTCTTTGAATCTACTACCGGATTTCCTTTAGGATCTGTGTAACATTCTCTCTTTTCATCCCATCTTCTTGCTTGTTTTGCCTCTTCGAAAGTTGCAGACATGTCACTCAATCTGTTACACGCAATGCGTCTTTCTCTATCAGTTTTCTCTCTAACTTGATCAGATTTCACTCCAGCAACCGATGCATGTTTTTCTTTTGGAATATATTTATTCCAATTGAAGCCCTCGTCTTTTTGAGTAACCACCAAAGCTTTCTTTCTTTGTTTCGAAAAACCTTCATCAATTTGTTTTTGATTCAACTTTCGCGGTTGTTCATTGGTGCGATGATATATTGCCTTTTTGTAGTCATCAAGAAATGGATTCATGCTTTCATCAACACCCTGATTCGAGCACTCTCTTTTGAAGTGTCCTTTCTGCTTGCATCTGAAGCAAGTAACCTTGGATTTGTCAAATCCCAGTTTTGTGTTTGGACCTTCAAGACATTGCCTGCCGGTAATCTCCATGAATCTTTGAGCTATCCTGATTACACTTGCCATACACTATCTAATATCTATAAGCTCCATCTCTTCTGGACCTATCTACTTGTAGTCTTCCTTAGTCATGTTCGGATTTCCAATTTTGCTCGCCACCAGACTTTCATAAGATTCCAAAATAGATGCTAAGAATACCATCTGTTGTTTGGCTGAATCAACATTCATAATTGGAGAATTTTTCAAGTTCAGAGCAATGTTATATTGAACCAGATTTGGATTGGATTTATCTAATGCTGAAGATGAATGATATCCAGAATCATAACTTGAGGAACTGCTTTTTGGTGAATCTTTTAAACTTTCAGCACTATAAGCTTTACCAATCTTTGATGATTGATGGTTCGATAAAATGCTTCCTAGGTAACAGAGATTCACATTTTGCTAATAGTTCCAGCTGCTCATTTTATTTTGTTTTTGAAGTTCCATCTCATGTCCTTCAAGCTTTTCAATCAACGTGTCCAAGGTGATTTCTACACGCGGTAATGCCTCCATAAGTTTGTCGATGATTTCTTCTCTGTCCTTTTTTATGCCGAATATCTCTAGCTCATTTTTCAGATGACAGAAACGTTCTATCATCTGTCGGACATTCTCACCCTTTAGACAGCTGAATAGATCGAACTCTTTCTTACGCAAAGATATTTTGTTTTTCTTGATTTCCTTTCCACATTCAGCCTTCACTTTCAGCGCCTCCCATATGGATTTCGACGTTTCATCATGTTGAAGCAAACAAAGGATATCATCCCTAACTGACTGTTGTATCAATGCAATCATTCTTTGTTCATCAGAGAATTCCTTTTTATCATCTTTTTCAAATTGTTCAAGTGGAATTTCTTCTTGTTTATCATTTTTAGGTTTCTTATATCCATATTTTAACAAGAACCAACTTTCATAAGCATACGCTTTCACCAAATTCTCAAATCTTTCTTTCCACCGGTTATAATCTTCTATATTCATTAGTTTAGGTGGTCTTTGATGAGTTCCGTACACGTTATCATAGTTCAAATTTTCTGAAATAACATTCAAGATGTTCTTTGATGTGGGTATTGTTTCGGATGTGAAAGCATTATAAAATTCGTTGTAAAACTCCTCTTCCATGATTGTAAGATCCTTGAAAAACACATGCAAGACAATCAACAACGTATCAATCAAACTTAAAAAATCAAACAACTTGAATCTTGGTTCGCGTGGATGGGGGATTGTGGATCCGTGCGAATGAAGTCTTGTTGATCCGTGCGAGCTATAGAATTCAGATCCGTGAAAATTAATTGTAGTTGATTCGTGCGGATCAAGGTGTATCTTGATCCGTGCGGATGTATATTGTCAAACTCAGATATGTGATTAACCAATAACGTAATACCCAAACATATTTCAAGTTTTTCAACAAATTTTCAAGTATTTAGCTTGGATTTTGATTTGAAACTTTGAAGGATTGATTAAAACTTAATTTCGCCCAACATGTTCAAAAATCAGCCATTTTTAACCGTGAATTTGACGTGAATCTGTGTTTTAAAGTTGAAAAAGAATGAGTAGAAGAAGAATGAGAAGAATATGATGAGATCAGCTCTGATTTGGATATGATTATGCTTGAATCTTCTTGTTTCATGTATCTTCAATCCTTGCAATCAATCTCCCGCACTGATACCACTTGAAAGTGCGTGTTAGGATCGATTCCGATGCACTTGAATGCTTCGTTGATCGCGTAGATCTCGTATCTTATGCGGAATCCAAGTACAAGAATGGATTGAACAAGAACAAGCTAAATTTAAGATGATTTCTATTAATGATTGATAAGTACAAAACCACGAAATCACACGGACAGAGTTTCCCATTCAAGTCTACAAAGTTACCAATGAACAAGACCTAATATCACTATATATAGGTTGTCCAGATTCGCATGAAACATAACTGAGGATGGAAATCTTAGCGCGGATCACCATCTAGTGCGGACGGACCTCCTGGTGCGGATCAACCTAGTTGGTGCGGATGAACAAGCCTGGTGCGCACAGATCGTCTTTAAACATGAAACCCTAATTCCACGCAGGTTCGTTCGAACCTGCTTTCCCCATCTGTACGGACTGACATTCTTCATAATCCATACATTCATACACTTTAGAACCTTGTCTTGTTTCATCTGTTGGCTATGATATGTGATTGGAGGAAGCAATAGACATATGCACTCACAAATTCTTTCTTTATAGCTTGTTGAAGAAGATTCAACATCTTTTTCTCCCTCATGAACTTTTCTTTCTCTGCTTGAGTGATCTGAGTTAGAATTATCTTTTGACCATTCTCCCTTGTTGGAATGGATATTCTTCTTCTATCGAATAACAACAATCATAATAATTGGCTTCTACCCAGTTTTCAAATCGTATGCCAACTTTTATAGTCATCCATACTCATTAGTTTTGGTGGCTTGGTCATAGTTCCCATTTCATTCCAAATTGAGATTCTGAACCACAGTCATTGGAGTCGTGGCAAACGCAATGTAAAACTCGTTCACCATTGAAAAAGTAGTTTCGTACGGATGTGACAAAGTTTGGTGCGAAGGAGTAGTTCATGCGGATGTAATGAAAACTGATTGAAAAAGATCTCATTGGAGCGAATGTAGCAGGTCCGTGCGAACTAACACAAAAACAAACTTGATTACTTTCGTGCGAATGTAACTTTTTCAGACAAACAAAGTTTACTTCCGTACGGACGTAATACGTTCGTGCGGAAGTAGTACGTTTGTGCGGACGTAGTTAGTTCGTTCGAATGTGAAAAATCAAGTTTTCTCGTTTGTTGCCAATTTTA
The DNA here is from genome assembly GCA_030545235.1 of Helianthus tuberosus. NCBI lineage: Eukaryota > Viridiplantae > Streptophyta > Magnoliopsida > Asterales > Asteraceae > Helianthus > Helianthus tuberosus. Next base: position 54,119,592 of record CM060417.1, on the reverse strand, counting down.
ACATGATGTTGATTGAATTTTAAGCTGAATTTTTAGAGGCTTTGTTAAAAATGAGTTTTCTACAATCCTCGAAAAAATCAGTCCATTTTGATGGTTAAATGTGTGACAAAATAAAGAAAAATGAATAGAAAATGAGTAGAAAGAAGTCTTCAATGTCTGAATCTTGTAGAATGTCTAAGATATTAGCCTCCAAGCTCCGATACCAGTTGTGAGGACCGTTTCTATAGATGTTTAGCTCAGGTAATATCTATAACCTAGTCAATATGTGCGGAATCCATTTTGATTAGGCGACATAACAGGATTAGTTAATTTTTCAGTGTTTCATTAATCTATCAATGGTTACAATTGAGAAAACAATCCGACAGAGCTTCGTCGTCAGTTAAGCAAAATCTATTTAACACTAAGTCCTCACGGCTGTTTATACTAGATTTACCCTTGTGCGGACCTAGTTACCTCCGTAAAGATATATCATATCCATGCGGACTAGCTTACATTCGCACGGATGTGTACCTCCATACGGATGTACATTACAACCAAAATATAATCTTAACATTTTGTCCTATTAGATACTCCACACGACTCAATGATGTAGGCAGCAGACAAAACCTTTTAAAGCACTTAAGTGTAAGGTCTTGGGTTCAAGTCTTATCGGGAACAAGAAATTCATCATTAAAAAAATTGTCGTTTGTGAAATTTAGAGGGTTTATTAGTTTGTTTTTGTCATTGGCATAGGCCACCCACATTTAGGGTTGTTCAAAAAGATCTAGATCTAAACCGAATCCGAAAATTTGTATCTGAAATATCCGAATTTTCGGATTTAGATTCGGATATTGATTTCTAAAAATTAAGGATAATCAGATTATCTGATATCCGAAAACTAAAAAGGTAGTAAATAATTGGATGCATATTTATGAGTGTTTTTTTTCAATGTTCGAAATTTGGAAAATCAAATACAGGTTTTATTTTAGTTTATGCACGAAACGGATCTTTTGATTTTTTTAATATATCATGATATCCATTTAAATATCCGAATCCTTATCTGAAATTTTGAATATCCGAAATTTCAGATATGGACTCAGATATTCAAAAACTGGATAATCCGATCTCGAACAAACCTACCCACATTTGCTTTTAAAATATACTAGTTTTTCTTGATAATGTAAAACAAACGTGATTTGAAAATAAATCATGTTGTTTAGAAAACTAAATCAATAGGACGGTTTAGTTTATTATCGTACCGTTTTATTATACCAAATAAATAATTTATTTTGACTACAACTTCGTTTTCAACAAAACTTATAACGGAATGTCGGGAAAAAAATCAAGCACAACTACGCACATGAGTTTTTTAAAAAAGTTTGTAAACGTAAATATTTAAAGAAGTATCAAATTATCGATAAATTAGTATATGTTAAAAAAGAATTATTAAAAAATGGTAAGGAAATATATAGTTTTAAAAAAGGGAAAAATTAAAAATATGTTATTAAAAGTAAATATAATAATAAATTATTATAATATATTAAATAAAAGAATAATAAAAACTTATATATTATTATAAAAAAAGTTACCATTCATTGTTCTTCATTAACATATATACTAGTTTTTTTATATCGCGCGTTGCAGCCAAACCGAACAAATGATAATGTAAAACAAACATGATTTAAAAATAAAGTATTTTGTTTAGAAAGTCAAACCATTAGAACGATTTAATTTATCATCGTACTGTTTTATGATACCAAATAAATACTTTATTTTAAGTACAACTTCGTTTTTAACAAAACTTATAACGGAATGCCAGAGAAAGTGTGACAACCCGTATTGCCATCCGACGATTGTACAAATGAATCACTATATGAAATGAAATGTCTTTGGATCGAATCACCGTTTGACGATTGTGCCACAACTATTTGATTCACATGTAAACTTATCAAACAATTAAAATGGCCGAAAACAATGAATTTTGCCACTCAAACAGATCTGGTATAATGTGAAATTGACTGACTTATAGCTCTCGTGACTTCACTTATTTTAACCGCTTGACCTATTGACCACTATTCCAATTGTAATTGGGCCGATATCTGACTTTGATAGAAATCACCACAATCTTCACATGCTAAATGGCCGACAATCTCATTCGTTACATGCAACTTACTTCAAAGTCTAATGATTCACATAAATCGATGAGTAATAATGACCAACATGCAATTCTTAGTTAAATGGGCTGCAAGATTTTTAATAGAATTCATTCTATTGGACCAAAGAACCCACTGAGCCCAACCTTGCATGTGTAGATTAAGGTGGCCCAATCCTTGTAGCCCAACAATATTAGCATAACTGACCCACTTGTTTAGATATTGGCATTATAGTTTAATTGTACGTACCCTCTTTTCATATCTCACAATTGCAACATAACAACCCTACCCCGTACTTGTTGTGCGACGGCAGAAGATAAGACCCCCCCCCCCCCTCTCTCGTAACTTTCTCCTCTGCCTATAATCTTGGATCAGTATGTTATTTCCATCATATGATTTATATTAGTTAGTTGTGTTGATCATGCATGATTCATGAATATGTGTTGTTGTGTTTAGACTAGAAGCATGATCATAGGAATCGTTGTAAACCGTATTAAATCTGGACATATGATATCAAACAGAATTAATCCGGTGTAATATGTATAGATTGATTTTATTGTGTGCATGAGTTTGATTAAAGGGGTAAAACATGAATGTATCTAATTAACTGTTAACGTGAACAAATAATGATTCTTGGTGATTTGTGATTATGTAGTTAATTTGTAGATTGAAGCATGATCCTAGAATTATACGTGAACTTCTTGAGATTGGATGATTATGATTGTTGTTGAAATTTGTATTAATATTATAGGAAATTCGATGAACTGTTAAAAAGGTTTAAGGTGTAAACCCTTGCATGGTAAACATAAACCTTGACTAAGATATGTTGCATGTTTAAATCTGTTAACTAATTAAAGAATGAGAATGTTGAGGATTTCGCTTATGAAAACACACATTTGATGCACTAGGTATAAGCCGATCAGGTATGAACATACATTAGCAACCTTGTCATGTTACGCATTTGCTTTGGGCCGCACAAACTTTAGATCGGTATATACTTGGGCCGGGTATTAGGCTGGATTGCACAAAGGGGCCCAGTAGCACAAGAGTTCTACTCGTTTAAGCGGACCAGTCACATATACAACCGGGCCTTACACATAGACCGGGCTACATGATTTAATTTGAGATAAATAATTATGAACGGGCCGTGTACAACGTTGAACCATGTTATTTACATTGGGCCGTACATGTTGACTGGGCAGCGGGATGGCTGCTCGTCGGCCCACAAACAAAGCAGGGAAGGCATGTTTGTAGAGGTTATACTAACTGACAAGTATATATGTTTGTGATATGTGAATTCGTGAAACACACCAACTGTTATTGCATGTTGTAGCTAATATGTGAATGACTATTAAGTGAATGTCATTATGTTGTATGGATGGCTATTATGTTGCATGACTAAATGTTATAACGTGCATGAAACTGAGTGGGTGCTATTCGTGTGATATGTATATATACAAGGAATACATGATTAGGGGTTTACGAGACTAATTTGTGACACCCCAGGAAAACCAGGAAACCACGCAACTTAACTAGCTTCCTCAGTAACCACGTGCTAAATTTCGGGACGAAATTTTCTTAACAGGGGGAGAATGTGACAACCTCATAATTACATGTATCCGTACGATTAATTAATATTAAATTGTGCTTAATTATTGTGCAGAAAATTGACTAAATGGTCCTGAATGTTTTCCTAACTGTTGGGAATTAATTGTGTCACAAAAAGTTACATAAAAGACACCATACGGAATAACTTAGCACTTTAACGAACCGGTATCTAACCGAACAACCGGACATTACCCGGGACACCAAAATTTTGTCAGAAACATTGTTGTATTATTTTTGGACTAGTTATGGTCCCCGAATACCCCAACACACTATATAATATTTCATACACACATAACACTAGACATAACACTTAACTTCCACTAGTTACCTACTTACCATTACAATTTACACTTGGACCCCTTCCGCCTTTATATTTTCGGTCACATGGCATGGCCCCACATCAATATTTGCAAGATCTCACTAAATCCCATAAGATCTTACTTGATATTCTTTAGATATGGCTAGATCTTGCAATCCTTGAAGATCTTGATATTAGATTATAAACCAAACCTTTCATCACAACCCACCTCCCTTAACTCCTCTCTCTCCCTCCCGGCTCACCCAAGTGCCACCACCACCACCACCTTGTCACCACCATCATTCCATTTTTAAGCCTAATTCAAGTGCAAGAAGGTGATCCATGGAGCTTGTTGTTTGAAGATCTTGAAGAACCTTCATCCTTAGCTTTCATCCATCATTCTTCATCATCATTTTCTCTAGTGATCTTCCCTAGCTTTGAGCTAGTTGTAAGTTCTTGATTAACCCTTCTTTACTTCTACTTTAATGGTTAAAAGATGTAATATGTTGATTATCACTAGAACCCTAAAAGACATGAACATAAATCTTGAACATAAAGATGTAAGATGATGAAATCTTGTTAAAATAATGTTGTTAAATACATGCATGATCTTGATTGTTCGGTATGATGAATCTGTTAGAAAGTAGCATACAACTGCTAAGGATGATACGAAAGTATTTATACAATTGCTGAACATGAAAAAGAAACCCAGAAACTTGTTTTATAAAAGGGTATGTGAAAACAGAAAACTGTTCGGTGTTTACAGCCAACTTCAGTTGGCTGTAACCGGGTCATAACTTAACGAAAAATTGATTTTCTTGAGTCTATAACGTGTTATTTCGAAAAACGCTTCAAATGGCACTGGAATCATATTTTTTTGAGGTCGTTTACTATTTTTAAAGGCCCGTTTTGTACAGCAGCAAAAGCTGCGTTTTTACTGCAGAAAATATGTGTGATGTTTTTCGTCATAACTTGAAACCTGTGTAGAATTAGCTCATGAAATTTGTATTGTAGATGACCACTTATGTCGTTATAATGCTCCAACTTGAATTTCATCAATCGGACTTACGATGAATTTTAAATGAATTATTCCGTGGACTGCAGTCAGAAAGTGACGAATCTGATTGCAGTCCGGTAAATGATTTTTTATAAAATATTGGTAATGAATTGGATCCCGATATTTTTACACAATAATATCTGGATCGATTAAAACAATCTGTAAAAATTTGAGAATTTTTGGTGTAAGTTAACTATTTTATTAAAATTCCCGAAAACAGCCCAGTTTTGAATGATAAAGCTGAAACGACATAAGTAGTAATTTGCGTGTCTAAATGTCGGGTAGGTTATCTGAGAATGATCTAACGTGTTATATGTCAATGAAAGTGTTATGTGCAATATCGTATGTTTGCTTTTGAATGGTTATAGATGGGATGTTTATATGGGCGTGAAATGTTAACATGAGTGCGTGCTATGTGATAGATGCGTGTAGGGACTTTGCGTTTTATTTAAAACTATTAACAAACTAAATGGTAATCATATTAGGACATGATTGACCAACCCTGACCGTTAGCTATTTTAAGAGTTCAACCGAGCAACCAAAGGTGAGTTCACACTCTTTCTAAGGCATGGGATTCCCGGTGGTTGGGAATGGGTTAAAGAACTAAAACGGAACCTGCATATCCTCCTTGGGTAGGATATGTACCGCCATCCTCCATGGGTAGGATGCCAATATTAATCCTGCGTATTCTCCTTGGGTAGAATACGTACGTTCGTCCTCCTTGGGTAGGATAACAACCTTAACTTACTAGACAAAACTCTATCATTAAGTCCCTCATTTTATATCGACTTAATCGCCGAGGCCAATGGCGAGTGGGTCATTAGTTAATAGCGCTATTAGGTTTGACAAACCTCATACCGTGCCGGTCGGACGGGCGTGTACTAATGGATCATGGCAAACAGTCAATGATGATAGACATTGACATAGGGCACAACTTACTTTCGTCAGTAGTCGATATGGTAACGGTCTAGTGGTTCACATGGGGAATCCCCCACTGATTATGGATATGGTTTGGGGAAAAATAAAGATACTGGTTAACTCGTGGATTACGAAACAACTTATGGTTTCCAAAACAAACTCTAAAACTAAACAACCAACTGTGAACTCGCTCAACTTTGTTGTTGACTCCTTGTTACATGCCTTGCAGGTCCTTAGGTATTTATGGAGCTTGCATGAGAGGAAGGACTCGTTGTGGGACATGGACCGTGTGTGCCATGTTAAACTTGCTAAACTTATAACTTATGTTTTGGTTTTACGTTTTATGCTTCCGTTGTTTAATTTGAACTTGGTTAACTAGTTTTTGAACACCAATTATATTGCGTGGTTGGATTTTATCTATTTTAAATACATTGTTCAATATGATTGGTGGCTTGATCCTGGTCATGTCACGCCTCCAAGCGGTGATACTCCGCTTGTGGATTTTGGGGGTGTGACAGATTGGTATCAGAGCCATTGGTTATAGTGAACTTGGTTTTAAAAAGGGAAAAGCTTTTTGACAAAACCAGACTATAACCTGTACAGTGCTCAACGATCCACAACGACGCTTCACTCCACGTGCAAGACTCGACACAATAGGTGGTATGATTTATGTTTATATTGTCTGTTTGATAGTTCACATAGTGCATTAGTTAACGTGATAACTGCTATTTGAACCATGTGTGCTTACTCTCTTCTGTCATCCCACGCTTACGCACTTTCGCGACACTTTCCTCACTCACGTTGCTTCGTTGTGAAGATCATGAGTGGATGTTTGAACTTGACTCAAGCCCAGCTGACGGCTCTAATCAATGAACGAGTGGCTGAGGCACTCGCAGCTGTCCCTGCAGGAGGTATAACCTGCCATATCAACCCATCTTAGGACGTTTAGATCCTACCCACGCGAACCAACTCTTGTGCTTAACCTTGTCTTTTATTCTCGTGCAATAGGTCAACATGCTCAGCCTCCCGTATGTACGTTCAAAACGTTCATGGATTGCCGACCTAGTACTTTCAGCGGCACAGAAGGAGCTGTAGGTCTTCTTCACTGGTTCGAGAAGATTGAGTCTGTTTTTGAGATATGTGAATGCCCTGAAGCACGTAGGGTGAAATTTGCTACTGGAACACTCGAAGGTGTTGCGTTAACCTGGGGGAAAGCACAGGTTCAACTGCTAGGGCTGGCGGTTGCTAATGTTACCCCATGGAACGACTTCAAAGATTTGATCAAAGAAGAGTACTGTAGTCGTGACGACATCCACAAGCTAGAGGTGGAATTTTTCAATTTGAAGATGACGGGGTCTGAAATCGAGGCATGCACAAAGAGATCAAACGAATTAGCTATCTTGTATCCTACGATGGTGGATCCCCCTATCAAGCGTATCGAGCTGTAACTTAAGGGTTTAGTGCCAGAGATTCAGAGCCACGTGACCTCAGCTAATCTTGGCACCATTCAACAAATCATCCGGTTGGCTCATCGTCTCACTGATCAGGCAGTTGAGCAGAACAAGCTGCCCAAGCGTATTAGTGCTACTACTACTTCTGATGCTCCCAGAGATAGCAAGCACAAGTAGGATGGAAATTCGGGCAAGGGTTCTACTTCAGTTCAGTCTCAGTCCCAGGAGTGAAAGACAGATGAGTACAGGAGCCCCAGTCAGCAGTCTTCTGGGAATCAAGGTCAGGGTGGATACAGGGGAAATCACCCTAAGTGCAATCGATGTAATTTGCACTACAGCGGGCCGTGCAACAAGGGTCGTTGTCAGAGATGTATCAAGCTGGGTCATGAAGCCAAGGATTGCAGGAGCTAACGTCCTGCGAATCAGAATCATCAACAGCAGCCACAAGCTCCACAGAATCAGCAGCAGCAACAGCAGGGTAACAGGGGATGCTATCAGTGTGGTGCAGAAGGTCACTTCAAGAGAAACTGCCCCCAGTTGAACCAGAAACAGAACAATAACAACAATAATCAGGGGAACAGGAACAATAACAGGGGTAACAATGATGGCAATGGTGCCAGGGGACGTGTTTTCATGATGGGTCAAGGTGATGCAAGGAACGATCCCAACGTTGTGATGGGTAAGTTCCTTCTGGATGATTTCTTTGTTACTGTTTTATTCGATTTGGGAGCCGATACTAGTTATGTGTCCTTAAAAGTTAGTCAAATGCTTAAGCGCACCCCAACACTTTTGACCACCAAACACATGGTAGAGCTAGCAAACGGTAAAAGTTTAGAGGCCACACACATAGTTAAGGGTTGTAATCTTGTTCTTGCTGATCGGACTTTTTTATCGACCTCATTCCTATCGTTCTAGGTAGTTTTGACGTTGTCATTGGGATGGATTGGTTATCTCATCAGCAAGCGGAAATTCTTTGCAACGAGAAGACTGTCCGCATCCCTCGTTCTGATAAAGAACCCCTTGTAATTCGTGGCGACAAGAGTGGTGCTGTTGTGGGCATCATCTCTTTCCTTAAGGCCCAGAAGTGGTTGCGAAAGGGCCACACTGCTATTCTAGCCCTCGTTTCTAATACATCTTCGAAGGAAAAGAAGATAGAAGAGATTCCTATTGTGCGTGACTTTCCTGAGGTATTTCCTGAGGAATTACCTGGTCTTCCGCCTCATCATCAAGTCGAGTTTCAAATCGAGCTAGCTCCTGGAGCAGCACCAATAGCTCGTGCACCTTATCGTCTGGCTCCATCAGAACTTGAAGAACTGTCCTCGCAACTACAAGAGCTCTTAGACAAAGGTTTTATTCGTCCTAGCTCTTCGCCCTGGGGAGCTCTAGTCTTGTTTGTGAAGAAGAAAGATGGTACTTTCAGAATGTGTATTGACTATCGCGAACTCAACAAGGTGACTGTGAAGAATCGTTATCCCCTCCCACGTATAGATGACTTGTTCTACCAGTTGCAAGGGTCGAGCTATTACTCTAAGATTGATTTGAGATCGGGATACCATCAGCTGAGAGTCCGAGATGGGGACGTCTCCAAAACAGCATTCATAACTCGTTATGGGCATTACGAGTTTCTGGTTATGCCTTTCGGATTGACGAATGCACCTGCGGTCTTCATGGATCTCATGAACCGAGTGTGCAAGCCTTACCTGGATAAGTTTGTCATAGTTTTCATCGGCGACATCCTGATCTATTCGAAGAGTCTGGAGGAACACGAGCAACACCTGAGGCTTATTTTGGAACTTCTTCGAACAGAGCAGTTGTATGCCAAATTTTCGAAATGTGACTTCTGGCTTCGCGAAGTCCACTTTCTAGGCCACGTGGTAAACAAGGATGGGATTCATGTTGATCCATCCAAGGTTGACTCGATTAAGAACTGGCCTGCACCCCGTACACCAACAGAAATCCGCCAATTCTTGGGTTTGGCGGGCTACTACAGAAGATTCATCAAGGATTTCTCTAAGATTGGGCAACCTCTCACCTCGCTAACTCAGAAGGGTGTCACCTATCGTTGGGGTGATGCACAGGAATCTGCTTTTCAGCACTTAAAGGAGAGACTTTGTAGCGCGCCTATTCTTTCGTTACCTGAAGGCACAGATGATTTTGTGGTTTATTGCGACGCTTCCATCCAAGGACTTGGTTGCGTGTTGATGCAACGTGACAAGGTCATTGCCTACGCATCACGCCAACTTAAAGTTCACGAAAGGAACTACACTACGCACGACTTGGAATTGGGAGCAGTTGTTTTCGCACTTAAGATATGGAGACATTACCTGTACGGTACCAAGTGCACCATTTACACCGATCACAGGAGTCTCGAGCACATCTTCAAGCAAAAGGAGTTATACATGCGACAACGTCGATGGGTCGAGCTCTTGAATGATTACGAATGCGTGATCAAGTACCATCCGGGCAAAGCCAATGTTGTGGCCGATGCCCTCAGTCGAAAGGATACTACACCTAAACGTGTGCGAGCGTTACAACTTACCATCCAATCTAGTCTTACTACCCAGATACGAGATGCTCAGGTTGAAGCGTTGAAAGCAGAGAACATCAGGGCTGAATCCTTACGAGGATCGAGGAAGCAGTTAGAACAAAAGGAAGACGACGCCTACTATGTAATAGGGCACATCTGGGTCCCACTTTACGGAAACTTACGCGAGCTTGTGATGGATGAAGCGCACAAGTCTCGTTACTCAGTACATCCTGGTTCGGATAAGATGTACCACGACTTAAAGACTACATACTGGTGGCCTAGTATGAAAGCCAACATAGCAACCTACGTCAGTAAATGCTTGACTTGTGCTAGGGTCAATGTCGAATACCAGAAACCATCGGGCCTACTTCAACAACCAGAGATACCTAAATGGAAATGGGAGCAAATTTCCATGGATTTCGTTATTGGCCTGCCTAGATCTCAACGCGGAAATGATACCATTTGGGTGATCGTGGATCGACTGACCAAGTCTGCACATTTTCTGGCTATCAAGGAAACGGATAAGTTTTCTACTCTAGCAGACGTCTACCTAAAGGAAGTAGTATCAAGGCACGGAGCGCCAACCTCCATCATTTCTGATCGTGACTCACGTTTTACATCCGAGTTGTGGCAAGCTATGCACAAGTCCTTTGGTTCTCGATTAGACATGAGCACGGCATATCATCCACAGACGGATGGACAATCTGAATGCACCATCCAAACCCTTGAAGACATGCTTAGGGCATGTGTAATCGACTTTGGTAATGGCTGGGAAAAACACCTCCTGTTAGTGGTGTTTTCGTATAACAACAGTTACCACACCAGTATCCAAGCCGCTCCGTTCGAGGCATTGTACGGACGGAAGTGCCGATCACCTCTTTGTTGGGCAGAGGTTGGCGACAGTCAAATCACTGGCCCAGAACTTATAGTAGATACAACCGAGAAGATTGCTCAGATACGACAACGAATGGCGGCAGCTCGTGACCGTCAGAAAAGCTATGCTGATAAGCGAAGGAAACCACTCGAGTTCCAGGTTGGGGATCGAGTGTTACTTAAAGTCTCACCTTGGAAAGGTGTAGTTCGTTTTGGCAAACGAGGCAAACTCAACCCGCGATATGTTGGACCCTTCGAAATCATTGAGAAAATTGGCAAGGTGGCCTACAAGCTGAATCTATAGGCAGAACTCAGCGGAGTTCACAACGTATCCCATGTGTCGAATCTGAAGAAGTGTCTGTCACATGAGACCCTCATAGTTCCTCTCAAGGAGCTCATTATCGACGATCATCTGCGATTCGTCGAGGAACCAGTAGAGATTACCGATCGAGATGTTAAGGTTCTCAAGCGTACCAGAATACCTCTTGTTCGAGTTCGTTGGAACTCCCGTCGTGGCCCAGAGTATACCTGGGAACGAGAAGACCAAATGAAACACAAGTATCCCCAGTTGTTTGAGAAAAGTACAACCACTACTGAGGCTGAAGCTACTGCGGAATTTCGGGACGAAATTCCAAACCAACGGGGGGATGATGTGACACCCCAGGAAAACAAGAAACCATACAACTTAACTAGCTTCCTCAGAAACCACACGGCGGGGTGTAAAACATTGTCAAATAGTACTAATGTCACAATCGTCATCGACCACCAACACTGACTCGACCTAGGATCTGCGTGTTGCGACGAACCTGTCAAACATGAAAAAATAGAGGTAAAAACATTCAACCACACATACACGTTGCGCCGTGTTAACTTGAAAAATTTGAAACAAAACATAAAAGTTGAACCACAGTCGTACGTTGCGTCGTATTAACTCGAAAAAATTTAGAACTATACGTAAAAAGAAAATTTGCGAAAGATGAAAACAATATGTGACAAAAGATGTGAAGTTAAATTGCAAATAATGAAAAGTTTTGTGTTAAAGTTAAAAAAACAAATTATGTAGGGTTAAATTTGCAAAAGGTAAGAACCTTTGGATTAAAAGTAAAAATTCAACTTTTTTTTTTGAAAAACTCATAAAACACAATGTACAAGTTATATTGCATGTTTTTATTGGTTATTTATAGTAATAAAATAAGTTTTACACATTTATAACACTAGTGGATTCCTCTTGTGATAGTAATCTATAAAGAAAAAATACAATAAAATTAAGGCTTGGTAAAAGGATATTAGTATGTTTTACATCGATTGAAAACAATGAAAACAAATACTGGTACTGAAGCTTTTCAGTCGGAATGGTTCGATACCGTCGATCGTACAACCAATGATACCAAAAAAACACCCTATTTTAAATACAACTCTATCGTCAATGAGATTTACAATGGAACATTGAGAAAAATTAAACATAATTACTTTTTAAAAAATGTAAAGGAATATGAGTTATGAAAGAGAAACCAAATAAAATAAAAAACACATATGTTAATAAAATATAAGAGTGAAAATTAAATTTAAAAATTTGAAATAAAATTTCTTTTATTAACATATTATATATATAAACTGGCCGAGTTACATCAATATCGCAGGTAAGCGAGTAACAAGCTGCGCCGCTACCCATTTCTGAATAGCAAACCCTAACCAAAATGATATTAATATTTTTTTTCGTTTAGCGTTCACACATCTCTTTTAATATACGATATAGTGTGGGTGTGGAAGAACTTATCACATAAAAATTTATATTTATAAATTGATTAATTAACTTCAATTTGTAGTTACAACAACATTTACAATGGAACATCAAGAAAAAAAATAAAAAATAATCGCTTTTAAAAATATAAATGAATATGATTTATCAAAAGAAATCAGATAAATAAAAAGTAAAATAGTAAAGTATAATTTGTTTTCCGGTGGTTCAATCTAAATTACATAATGACACCATGTCTTCCACTTTTTGTGTAATGACATCCTTTAGTGGCATTCATCACACTATCCACTTTTTGTGTAAAACGTTTTTTTTTTTTTTTTTTTTTTTTTTTTGTGTTTGTGTGTGTGTGTGTGTGTGTGGGGGGGGGGGTTGGCGGGGAGGTTGGGGGTTAGGTTTTTTTTTGGTGGGGGGTGGGTTAGGTTTTTTGGTCTGTGTGTGTATATAAATATATATTGTGTGTGGGGGGGGGGGGGGGGAGGGTTTAGGTTTTTGGGTGGTGACGGGGTGGGTGTTTAGGTTCTTGAACACTTTTCACTCTATAATGATTTTTACACTTCTTATTTTTATGAGCATTTGTAAAATAACTTAACCTAGTGATAGGTGTGTTGAAGAAGTTATCACATATAATTTACATTTATAAATTATAAATTGATTAACTAACTTCAATTTGGAGTTCAAAAGACTTCAATTTGGAGTTAAAAGCAAAAGAATCACCTTTTGTATATCAAGTAACATACTCAATCCAAACAGGATTTAAATCACACAAAGGAATTAGTCGATGGAATATTTCCATGAGTAAATAAATTCTGGTTCTCAACGTAGGGCTAGCCACTTCTCATAAAGGTTGGTCTCAGGTTTATGTCTGGGCATGAAAGATTAGTTAGAATTATTTTGATGTAATTAAGTAGAGCAAGCGTTCTCATAAAAAAAATCTGGTTGCTCTTTCTACTATTGTTATTATTATTTTATTATTATTTGAACAGATGATACAGGCTAGTGTGTTGAAAAAGTCAAGGTCAAATTTGTACCGATACTTCGTCGCAGGCAACACAAACTAATTTATTCATTTCTGTTTTATATTTGTTTCTTATTAATTCCATTTTAAACTCATTTGCCTCCTAGATGCTTAACTAGTACAAGGTTTCCCTAGCTTTCCCAAATGCGATGTGAAAAATCAATCTTTACCTTTACTACATAAAAGATTTACCAACTCTAGACACCATAAAATAATACATGTAACGATACCTTAGACGGAGTAGGCTAAAAGCCATTTCCTCTACAAGGGAAGGAAAGGATGACTCATCCTTCCCATAAGCAAGAAGCCAAGAATATTCGCAAAACACTAGAGGAAGGGTCGAATCAACTTCTCATGGTATGCTTTGATACCAAAGAACGACGTGACATTCAAGAAGATCTAGAACTTGCAGGTCAAACCTAGGGGAAAAGGTGGATACAAAAGGTCAAGACAAAACAACACTCCATGTGCCGGAAAAAGCAAATCAAAGACTTACCCGATTAGGAAAAGACGGGGGCTCCAAGGCTTCAAGTAGCGAATAGGAACCTGCAACCCACCTACTTTTAGTATACCACTAAACGGACCAATAAGAGGGGAGAGTGAAGAACCCGCACCTACTTTTATATACAACCCTTCAGGATCAACATTTGACACACAACATCTTTGAGATCACTTCCAACTTTACTTTACTTCCCTTCACTTTACTCTTCGTTCCCTTTACTTACATTTTATTGTTATTTTGCATCAGGGGAACTTTTAGAAACCATTCCTTGTCATTGGGCCACAAAGGGCAAAACTCTGTTATTAATACAATCATACTCAAACTGACTACATTTTGTAGCAACTATACCAATGCTTGGCCGACATCGGTTTGGTATCAATAAAAAGGGTTATCCCAAGTTTACAATAAAAAAGTAATTTATATTGAATACATCCCCATTTCCATCGATACAAAGTAACAACTTTAATTTGGATATAACTTTGTTTTCAATAACCATTGTTTAAATACATATAAAATTAATAATTGTAGAACAATTACCTTATAAAAAATATTTAGTAAACATAAACTTAAAATAAGAATATATATATATATATATATAGGGTAATGCTCCATAGAAAACCTTAGATTTTGAGAAAACTTTGCAAACTCAACATGTGTCCTACATTCTTCCACGTATCCATAGTCAACTGATTATCCTTTTCGCCTCTAAGGGTATATATGTAATTATACATCTATCCACCCAACCCAAGATATCTTCCCCATTTGATTTGACATTATCTTTAATGCCCATCACCTCATTGTTCAAATCACCAAACCCCCATTTCTTTTAGATTATTTCATTTTTAAAAGGAAAAATTTAAAGATCTCTTCTCCATTAATATCCCTCATATCTTCTTCTACTCCATATCATCCTTTCTCCATTAATGTCCATGGAGACAAATCCACCAACCTACGAGTTAATGTCGCCGGTTCATCTGCTCCCCAACAGGTTCATTACCAGTGACTTCCAACATGATGAGGAATTAAATGCTCAAGGTTTGTCTCTCTATCTAACTTAACTCCCTCGTATATATGTTTTTTTTTATTTGACATTTTTTTAATGGAATAATCCTAATATACTGCATGGCAATGTTCACCTGTACCATTCGAATCTTCTCGATACACTAACATGCCGGTTGATGGTGCTTGATCATCTCAAGTCCCTGTTAGATCACCGGATTTTCTGATCTCCAACAAGTTCATTAGCAGTGATTTCCCTACTGACGAGGTTATGGATAATGATCAAGGTTTGTTTTTCTATATACATGTTACACTCGTTTTATTTTTTTTCTTCCCCAGATATGGCATAATGCAAACATATGGCATAATGTTCACATGTAGCATCCGAAGATTCTGGCTACACTCACATGCCGGGTGCTGGTTCTGGATCATCTCAGGGCCCTTCTGTGTTTGCTGAATCATCTCGCGGGCCGTTAGATGGTTGTTTATTTTCCATGGGAGCACACTTTACACTCATATACCAGATTTCTAACCTTTCGTGCTCTCATGTACCAGATTTCTAACCTTTCGTTTTCTGATGCAGGGCCAGCGCATCCATACTTCGTTTTTGATACGCCTCAGGGAACCCGCTACTGGATTCCTACAGTCGCTGATAAGTTCATACCAGTGTGTGGGAAATCTTATCCGACATTTGAGGCTCTTCTCTCCATGTATGAACTTTATGCGTTTGAAGCTGGTTTTTCTGTTAAAAAAGGCCAAACTAAAGTCTGGAATGGAATTCCCACACACAAGTATCTTCGCTGCTCAAAATACGGGAAACCACAACTAAAGAGGACTTTTGACACACTAGATGAATCTTCTGTAAGGCCAAGGAGAACCAACTTCACATTGTGTGACTGTAAGGCAAGCATTCTAGTCTCAATCTATAATGATACATACACAGTTATGAGTTTCAATGATATTCATAATCATGAACTTGTTGAGAATTACAATCGTGATCTTAGCAAGATATCACGGAAGCTGTCATTCACCACCAAACAATTCATTCACAATATGAGTCTAAACCGTATCGGACCCATGAGAGCTTATAGATGCCTTGTAGCTTTAAAAAGGGGGCATCACAATGTCAACGGGACTCCGGTGGATTTTAAAAATTTTAGCCACCAGTTGCGAATTTTTATTGGTTTTTTATTGGTGAACGCGACGCACAAGTTTTCCTTGAACGCTTGCGTGAGCGCTTTGACAACCTACCCAACTTCTATTTTGATTACACGATTTCAAATGGAAAGTTGTCTTCTGTATTCTGGGCTGATGAGATTTCAAAGCTAAACTACAAAGCTTTTGGCGATGTCCTCGCCTTCGACGCGACTTACAGCACTAACAGGTGAGTTTCCCCTTAACATGTGTTAGGCCTGATATCAAAGTATACAAACCTAACAAAAAAAGTGTTACATTTTGTTAACTTCAAATCCATTTTTATCAATAGGTACAAGATGGTTTTTGTGCCATTCACGGGTGTGGATCATCATTTCCAATGTGTTACATTTGGTGCGGGTTTGATATCAACCGAGTCCATTGAATCTTATGCGTGGTTGCTTAAGGCTTTCTTGAAGGCACACGGTACTCAACCAACTCTCGTGTTGAGTGATCAAGACCCATCTATGCTTCAAGCTGTTCCTATGGTCTTTACCGAATCATGCCACCGGCTATACATGTGGCATATAATGAAAAAACTACCATCCAAGGTTAGGTTAAATCGTTAGCCTTTAACATGTGTTATTCAACATCACAGACTTATATGCCTGTTTAAACTGTCTAATCTAACATGTGTTAGTAACTCTTAAAATTTACCAGATCTCTACGGACCTTCTTGATAACACTGATGTTCGGGCCTGCATTCACCGGTTGGTTTGGAATGTTTATATCAAACCAGAAACGTTTGAGTCCCGCTGGCATGACCTCCTAGAAACATTTGGCCTACAAGACCACACTTGGTTGAACGAAATGTACAACATCAAACATCTTTGGGTACTAGCCTACTTCAGGGAACTGCCAATGTGTTGCTTGATGAAGACCACTTCACGCTGCGAAAGCTCGAACGCTGCCTTCAAGGTCAACTCAACAAGCACAAACACCCTTGTACAATTTATGATGTGCTTTGAAAATAGGGTAGACAGCCAACGCTATCGGCAACGTGTATCGGAGTACAAAACCTCATCCACGGTGTTCAAGGGCAATACTGATTTAGCGATAGAACAGCACGCTTTCTCCATTTACACAAACGCTGTTTTCATGCAAGTTCAAAAGGAGATAATTAAAGGGAAGTTTTTATGCTACATCACAAACCAAACTGAGTCCAGCAATACCACTCTTTTGCTAGACGTCACTCATTTGGACAAAAGGAACAACATCACAAACGTCTATCAGGTAACACATGTTAGGCAATTTCATTATTACTACTCCACTAACATACGTTAGATATAAATGCCTTTTTTTGCTCCTTCTGTCCCCAACAGGTTACATATAACACTGTAGACCAATCCGCCAGTTGCTCATGCAGGAATTTCACACGTATTGGATATCTGTGTCGCCATGTCTTTTGCGTATATCGATTAAAAAATGTTGCAAAGATACCACCCCAATACATAAACGATAGGTGGCGCCGAGATGCCCTCCCAAAAGAGGTTTTTTCACTTTCCAGCCGATACGGCGTCAACGCACACGCACCGTCCGTTATGCGGAATGAAATCCTTGACCTCGTTACTGAATGCGTTGATGTGGCCAGAACTGATGAGGATTCATTGTCAAAATTGGTTGCCCAACTCCGGGATTTCAAGATCAATGTGCTTTCCAAGCAACCATTGGGTACAACTCAAAATGAAACAAACGAGTGTGAAATGGAAGAAATAGTTGGGCAACCAATCAACATTCTAGTCGAAGTTGCTAATCCAGATGTTGTACGCAATAAGGGATGTGGTACACATACTCGCATTTCCGGACCTGGTGAGAAGGCAAAGACAAAACCACCAAAACGTCCAAAGCAGCTTCGTCTATGCAAGCGTTGTGGCCTGTATGTCGACGGCCACGACTCACGCAACTGCGTTAAGGTGGCCGCAATGAAAGCAGCAAAGGCAGCTGCTGAACAACAAAGGCAGACCGCCACCGGTGCCTCCCCCTCTGATTAAAATCCTCATGCTTACTAGTACTATGTAATGGGAGACTCTCTTCATTTTGGCCTTCTTACACACATGTAACAGTCTTTTAACATCCTCCTGCCTTTTTCTGTTACGTGTGTAAGAAGGTGGAACTATTTTTATCCCATTTATCATTTCTAGTCTTGTAAAAACTTTATGGCCTTCGGCACTTTGTGTTTGTAGGCCACCTTTTGTGGACCTCTGTTTGCTATTAACTTGCTTTTCTTATTATCTTATGCATGGATAATTGTGGTTTTGGTTTATATTTTACAACAGCATTACAACAGATGCCTAACACACGTTAGCCCCCGTACTTGGGGTTTTTTTAACTGTAAAGGATCAGTAAAAGACAAAAGGTGTTAACCACACCAATAGCTTATATATAAAGACACATCAGGTTATAGAATTAAACTTCACAACTAGCCAACTTAACCACACATACTACTACTAGGTTACAACCGCAGATAAAACAACGGATCGGCTACCGAGCCGTCACATCAACACATCCCCACAAAAAAAAATAATAAAAGAACAAAAAAACGACGTTAGTATGTCGTCTACAAACATACGGGCAACAGGTTAACACAACTATAACCACTTATGACATCCTAACTACCCCTTCTTATCCTCCATCTCTACGAAGCTTTTCATCATGGTGTTTCAACATCTTCATCATGAAAGTACAGAGGAGACGGGCTACGCTCACTCTCCCATGGGTCATGGTAACACCAGGACCTGATTGTTTCGGGTGAGTATGGACACAACGGGCAACCACATAATTCATGGTCTGGATCCGTCAGCAACCTAACCAACTCCTTTGGTAGCCCCTTCAAAATTTCAGCTTCTGGTAAAACGTGTTCCGTACGACGTCTGCTAACATCAGCTACATTGTTTGTTCCGCTTTCTGAAGCATCGTCACCACCCGGGCCTCCAGTTTTCACGTCCTGGCGCTTCTTGTGAAACACTTTTCTTTCGTAGCACACCCCGTACCGACCCTCACATGCTTCCTTCCCCTTTTGCTTCAGCTTCTCCATGCCTGGTGGTGTAGCCGTGACCTTATTTTTATAAGTGTCCATCACATTAGCACACTTTGGAACCACTAAAAGTTTTTGGTTTGCTGAAGTATTACAGAATATGACTTGGTTCTTCATACACTACTTATAGAGGATATCATGGATACATTTAATATAGTTGTTGTGACTTAACTTTGATGTGACTATAAGGGGCAAAAGAGCAATGGTTCCTTTCCAATAAAGTTGTTTTCTAGCCTCCAACCCCTATGTTACTAGACTTCTGCCACCTACTTTCCCAAACTTCCAATAATCCTACTACATTTATAACAGTGGGCCCCTTGACAACAGGAAGGAGCATTTTCATTTCCTTAAATGTTACCCCGGCCAATATATAATTTAAAACATTATCAACTACATCAATAACATTCAAACACATGCAAGATTTGTATGTTGTCAATATTCTTCAGAGTATAAAATTAGAACTTAATAAACATCAATTTTAAACAGACAGATTTCACACAGACAGTCTACCCCCAAAAGACCTGGTACACTTAACGCAACACCTGTCCCACAATAAGTTTAAAGCAACTTCCACAAAACAAAATACATGCCACACCCAAAACAAAGTCTACATATACATATAATAGGTGTCCCCAAAAGAGCTGGCACACTTAACGCTACACCTATCCCACAGTAAATACCATTCACCCCCTAACACACGTTACTCTAACCGGCAACCCTGCTGGATTTTAGGAAGCAGCACATTCACCTCCGAACATAAGATGTGCGCAGCATACCTCTTTCTCAACTTCCGCACCTCGGCCATCTTCTTTGCCCCACTCATGCCGAACCCACAATTAAAACTTTTGTTTTTCCCCATGTAGCACTCCATGTGCCGCATTAAGAACACCCCACAATCAGTTGTGTTTGCTGTCGTCGCCCAACTAACCGGCATACGCTGGATGTTGCAGTCGTCAATGTCATCGGCTCGCGGATTCCCAACCTCCCAAAGGTATTGCACAAACATATCTTTCTGCATATACAGATACAAGCCATGCTCAATTAAAAAACACATCTTGAATACAATCACACTTATGGTACAACATGGGTCATTTTAATAACTTACAAACTTATACGGTGTGTCCTTGTGGAGGTAGTATACACTATCTTCTATCGGCTGAGCTTGTCTGGCTTTGTCATTATCAACAACATAAATTCCGGGGTCCCGTAACTCAAACACTAGCAAGTAAAAATGTTTGTGCTCCAAGATCGGGAACAAAACAATGTCGTGCTTTCTAAAATCAGGAACCTTTTCAGCGCTGTTAACCGCACCTTTTATACCAACCCGAAACTTGTGCATCCGCGCCTCGACTCCCCCTTTCTCAGTTGTTAACATCCACGGAAACTTACACAAAAGAGAAATTAATAAGGCTAACCACTCGCCACACCCTAACTACTTTTCCACAAAAAACATCAATCTACACAAATCATGTCTATATACAAAACACTCACCACAACTTTAGTACCAAAGAATAGCCTACTGTAAGCTTCCCTTGATTTGCGTTTCTCTTGGAAGTTTAGCACCTCCGCCCAACAGTCGATAATACCATCCGACACCTCCTTGCCAACGTTTAAACTCTTGAACATAGCCCGAGACGCTTCTACATGGGCAGGGCTTCGAAACAGCAACTCCCTGGTTTCATATGTACAGATAAAAAATTAACTTCCATATCTTAACACACATTACTGTAATTTAACTCATTTTTTAACAGTTTCCCCCTACTTACACAGCCATGTGTATCGGGCTATCTACATCATCAACTGACGACGTACCCTGTTCATTCCTGCGGCAAAAATAAAAAATTAACCAATTAACTAGATCCATTGGGTTCATGGTTTACACGCTATTATACAACAATAAACCCTGTAGTAGTTCTACTTACTTGTTTGCCTCCATTGCCCGCTTCCTACGAGAATGCCCATTTAGAAAGTGCGTCGGGGATTCATCATCGTATATGTAATCCCACAGATTCGCCTCCTTCTTAGTGATTGGTTGTCCCATGTCAACAGACCTTATATAGTAAGGTGATCTATTTGGTTCCGCTGCCACTTTCTCTCTAAAAGGGAGCTTCCTTTTTTGGGCCCCCAATTCAGCTAACATATGTACACGGTGTGCTAGCGACAAATTGTCCTCCACCTCATTCGCATCACCACCAAATAATTCCACCCCAGCTTGCCCCTGGTGGATTGCAATTGCGGGGTCATATGAGCTAACCGGTTCTACCATTATAACCATACTCAAGTTTGGGGTAGTCTCCACATCGCCTAAACATGTATAAAAAAAATAATTCACGTTACTCTGTAACCAATATAACACTGTCACAGTAAACAAAAATAGTAAAGCTTACCGGAACGTTCGAGCGCTGTTTCTGTCCCAGCCATCTCATCCACCTTTGCACTTGTGCAACCTGCATGTTCGATGTTACTTATTTTTTTGAACCCGGTAGTGAACCTTTAAGGCACCACTAGGTCATATGGTTTAACATGTAACACGTGTTACATTGGATATATAATTATTTTCTTTTGTTAATTGTTTTTGTGAACTCATGATAACATATTGAGTAAAAAGTTAGTATGTTAAGAAGTTTGTTTTTATATTGATCCATCATTGAAACACGTGTTACTGCTGCATGTTCTTAAAGTTTATTTTTATGTAACACTGTACACAACTCAGGCGTTGCACGTGTTACACAGGGGCATACATGTAACAAACGAACGTTTTGTAAATCTCTACGTAGCCATCTGGTAAACGTAAACCTTTACGTTGTAAACGTAAACCGTAACCACGTAAACCTTTATAACCACTGATCTAGTAATTTTTTAAATAAGTATTTTTTTAAAAACTGATCTAGTGGTTGAGAAACCACTGTAGGTTTAAATAAGTAATTTTTTAAAAACATCGTAAGTAACACTTGTTACAACGGTTGTTTTAAGTACTTTCAAATATGTTACAAGGTGGATGTTTTTTAAAAAAAATTTATAATGAACATAATAGAGACGTGTAAGTAGGTAAAAACCTTTTGTAACACGTGAAAAATCTAACACGTGTTGCGTTGGATGTATATTCAAGCTGAAGATGGGATTATAAAAAGGAAAATGCACAACTTTAAAAAGTTGTAACAGATGTTACAACGGTTGTTTTAAGAACTTTCAAATAAACAAGTGTTGCAATAGTGGATGTTTTTGAATAACTGTTTTAATCAACGCAACAGAGACGTGTAACTAGGTAATTTCCTTTGGTAACACGTGAAAAATCTAACACGTGTTACATTGGATGTATCTTTACGTTGAGGATAGGATTATAAAAAAGAAAATGCACAGCTGAGTAAAAAGTTGTAACACGTGCTACAACGGTTGTTTTAAGAACTTTCAAATAAACAAGTGTTACAAAGTGGTTGCTTTTAAAAAACTGTTTTAATCAACGTAATAGAGACGTGTAAGTAGGTAAAAACCTGGTAAAAACCTGCTGAAACACGTGTTACATTTGATGTATCTTTACGTTGAGGGGGGGGGGGGGGATTATAAAAAGAAAATGCACGACCGAGTAAAAATTTGTAACACGTGTTACAACGGTTGTTTACAGAACTTTCAAATAAGTGACAAGCCAGACGATAGCCAGTGGTACAAAATGGATGTTTTTTATGCTAGCTGTTTTTTTTTTTTAAATCTTAATTGTTGAACAAATGAGATTCCATTTGTAACACGTGTTACCGATGGATGTTTTTTAAAATTCTTAGGAAACCATATGTGACAGGTGTTACAAGTTAAGCCTTGTAACATGTGTCACACGGACCTTTGCACTTGTGCAACCTGCATGTTCGATGCAAATAAGTATATTTAAATGACTCCCACTAAACCAACAATCCTAATCATTTTAATGCTCTTACGTACCGGTTTGCTGTGACTCGTCAAATTCACCACCAATTTGTGTCATTCCAAGACTCCAATTAGGCCCATCGAAACTACGTTCATCAATAAACGTATCACCTCCGTCCACTGTTCGTATGATTAACACATGTTAACCCACTAAATGTTCCTAATAGGGAGCTATTTAACACATGTTATAGAATGAAAAGCTTTACCGTTAAAATCCGACTGCCACTCCTCTTCCGCCGCTTTGCCTTTACCATCCATAACCACCTCCTCAGCTTTATCGAAAGCATCTCCTTCCATAGAGCCAGCCACCACGCCAACACACTCTTCCTTATTTACGACAGTTGAATCTACTATGTCATGCTCAGTCTTACTATTTGAAGCTGCATAAAACATTCTTATCACATCTCATGCATAGGTTACTATTTGAAGCTGCATAAAAATTTTACCGTTACAATCACGGTGACACTTCTCTACAGCCGCCTTGCCTCGGCCATCCAAAACCACCTGTTCATCCTTATCGATACCATCACCTTCCACAGAGGCAAACACGACGCCACCACATTCTTCCTTACTTGCATCAGTTGCATCCACAACTTCATGCTCAGTTTTACTATTTGAAGCTGCATAAACATTCTCGAATAAATTAGACATGGCTAAACATCGTGCGTTTAGAGTTTTTAAGACCCTACAAATAAAATGGTTTCTGAAGATTACCTTCATTGTCATTCCCTTCAACCTGGTCAGTAAGCTTAACATCCATCTCAGCAATTTTGGCTACCTCTTCAGCACAGCTAAACCCCGGTTCAGAAATCTTATCCTTTTTTGCGTCAATCGCTTCTAAATCGGTGATCTGCTGATCATCGTCCTTCTCATCCACATTATTGACAGGTGGAGGTACATGTCCTGCTGCCTCCACACTATATGCATCTTTACCAACCAACTGCATGCCAGAGCCACCGTCAACTGTCAAAGCAATATGACACATGTTAAAACAGAATAAACTAATAAAGCACACTATAAAAAACAAACAATCTAAAATGGTACGGAGCACTACCAGGTACACCCTGGGCCGCTGCTGCTTTAAAACGCAGTATCGCACGCATTAAACCCAACGTCTTATGGACTTGTTCAACATCACTTTTATTCCCGCTCCATTGTCCTTCAATATGTTCTGCCCCACCCATACTACAGTCACCTCTAGTTGAATTACCAGCCTCATGAACAATCTTATCACCGTTGACGCCTTCATTTGCTTCGTCCCCAACTTCACTACACCCCCCTTAACTTTCGTCGTGTTGCTTCTCAGTCTCGTTGCACCCTATAACATCACATTAATATTAAATGGGTTCAGACACATACGCATATTACAGGGACATAAACTTTGTCGAGCAACAAACAACGCGTCACCATCAATGTGTACTTATGTTTTCTTCCTAGGTTGCCATCTATACACTTAATTGTAAACGTACAATGTAACTGGTAACACATGTAACAATTTACCTGTTTCGTTACCACCATCAGTGTATGGCCCATCAAACTTTATATTTGTCTTACGCATATTTGGGGTCACACAGCCTACTTCTTTTTCAGGAGTATCCTTTAAGTTCTTCAGTCGAGGAGATCTCCTCACCCGCAACGACTTCCCACCATCTTGCAGCGTTTCAGCACACTCTTTTCCATCAGGTACGGTTGATTGCCCCGCAACATCAGTTTCAACCACAACGGATGTTAAACAATCAGATCGGTAACACATTAACATGTGTTACACTATACATTTCAGTCCCGTACGCATATTACAGGGACATAAACTTTCTCGAGCAATAAACAACGCGTCACAATCAATGTGTACTTATGTTTTCTTCCTAGGCTGCCATCTATACACTTAACTGTAAACGTACACTGAAAATGGTAACACATGTAACACTTTACCTGTTTCATTACCACCAACCGTGTTTGGCCCATCAAACCTTATAACTGTCTTACGCCTTTTTGGGGTCACACAGCCTTCTTCTTTCTTAGGAACATCCTTTAACTTCTCCAGTCGAGCAGATCTCCTCACCTGTAACGACTTCCCACCATCTTCCATCGTTTCAGCATACTCTTTTCCATCACCAGGTACACTTGATTGCCCCGCAAAATCAGCTGCAACCACAACAGATGTTAATCAATACGATCGGTAACACATTAACATGTGTTACAGTGTACATTTCAGAAAGATAATCATCGCACCTTCCAGGGCATCAAAGTCTATGGCTGAAGATCCTACTTCTTTCAATCTCCTTTTACTGATCCTTTTGTTAAGCCGATTAAGTGACTTCCTGTACAAACTAGCTATTGGCGAACCATCCGAGCATTCGTCAACCACGCCATTCCCTACGAAAACGTTGCACATCAGTAAATGCGTGCCACATTAATAAACTCAATATTACAAAGAATAACAGTGACTAACCAGCGTTCTCTCCCTCGTTAATGTGAATACTTTCATCATTTTTCAAATCTTCCAACACTTCATTGATACGGTGCGACGATAAATCTACCGCTTTATCGTGATCTGTACTTGCATAGGCTTTCTGTTCAAACAAACTTTCATACATTGCCTTCAACGTTTGTACTTCCTCGTCATCAGGGCTCTCCACACACATAGATTCTAACATACCCTCTATTTTGATTTTGTTCTTGTTTGTCACATTAATTAGCTGTCGTACCATCAACAGCCTCTCCTGTTTCAAAATTTTTTTCAACAGTTACATACCAAAATTATATACTAATTGTAAAAAACACATGTTAGTGCATATAACTATACCTCCTTACTTGCCCAGTGTTCCACGTTATAGTTACTTGGAAGTGTTAACCCTTTAAACCGTCCCAGACCAAACCCACCAGCAAGTATTTCCAGCCTTTCTCTCTCTCGCAATCTCTTCAAGTTCCAGAAAGCCAAAGGACACACCACCTTGTCAACCTTCATCCCTGTGCACTCAATGCTATCAATGTACAACAGCTACAAGAAACAGCTATCTGTTCAGTCCGAAAACAAGCCAGTATATTAACACATGTTAATTCTCCCAAATAAATAAATTTCACTTACAATCAGAATCGTGAGAGGCCCAACGAAGATGCTTTGTGGGTCAAGCCGATCCCAGGTATCTTTGCAAGTTTTCAACTTATCTACCACCAGGTCACACTAGTCTACCTTTGCAAAATCCATTTCGTCATCTAGATACTCTAAGATTTCTTCCCGTAAATAACTTTGTTTATGACAGTCAACGAGCACTGCCACAAAACACATTAGAAAATCCATACGGAAATCAAAACTGTCTTCGCCGTCGGACTCATCTATCATTTTCACCATCTTTGTTGGAGGTACACGTACACCCGGGTATCTCGCCCTCCAATCCGCAATGGCATCAACCTAGATGGGCAGCTTATCAATCGAACTAAACTTTTTCCCACCGGTCGGAATCCCTAATAACTGATGTATCACTTTCCTGTTTACCTTGATATTACCAGCAGGTGTACATATCACCATCTTATCGGGATTAAAATTGTCGACAACAAAATAACCTAACTTAGCTGGTAACCCATCAACGCTGAAAGTAAGTAAATGACCAAAGCCCATTTCCCTGTCCGCCTCACGTTGTTGGTCTGTCAATACTCGTACACACTTATAAAATTGTAGTGGTGCGGATCTCGTCCTTATTCCTGGAAATTCATCCTTCTTGGCTCGCTTACGGGCTTTGGGAACTTTTGCCTGTTCGTTACCAACTTCCTTTTGCTTCCGTGCTTCACCTTTCACACTCTCCTCTGAAACTTTCTTCTTCCCTGACCGTAACGTTCTCCCGCTTGATGTAGCTGTTACATCTGCCCTACGTGCTGGTATAACGTTTTATACGCAACCAAAACAACAACAAAAATTAGTCTGCTTTACAACCGGTAACATTACACTTATACTATCAAACACCCAACAATTAATCAATTGAACATCAAACAAATGAAAGTCAATAAAAATTAACTAACCACGGTTTCTTTGCATTCCATTGCCAGAATTATCCTCGGCGATGGTTTTTCCCCCTGCCAATTAACACATGTTAGGCAAACTTCAAACTCAGACCATTAATTATTTGGCAAACAAACAAATCAAAGCCAGTAATATTTAACTAACCATGTTTTCTTTTACTTCCAGAGCCAGAACTATCCACGGCAATGATTTTTTTCCCTGCCATTTAACACATGTTAGTCAAGTTCACATTGATACGCAAATACCAACTATTGTAACCAAAGGCACTTACCTTTATGATCTTTGGTCTCTCCCTCTTTTCCTTCCACATAAGCTTCTTTACTCCCTGAGAAATTAGTAACAAAAACGATTACTTCACCCAGAAACGATACAAACTATACACAATATTACTAGTTAACCTTTAACGGTTTTCCGTCGTTTCCCAGGGCCTGGTGACCCACTATCAGTATCATCATACACTGCAACGCAGCCAACAAAAGTATGTTATAAACATGGACTAATCCAACACACTATACATATATACATCACCTTCAACTGTGTTCACGGTTCATACACACATCAATACTAACCTAACGCCCTTTGGGTCGGACCGAAGCCAGATTGTTGATTGGAAGGACCTTCCTTGGAATCATCGGAGATAATAACAACACTACGGCTTTCGGACCTTTTCCGCCCTAATATAGGTCTCTTAGTGCTATATATATAAAACAAAACAAAATCAGTTGCCATTTTGGGGGAAATCGATTGAACAAAACCCCCTTTTACAGGTTCGCTTACAAGAACTAATACTTGAACTCTTCATCTTCCTTAATCGTTTCATTTTAACCGACGACGACAAAATTATGAACGATTTCCTCATTCTCCACGATCGCCACTATCGGCTTCTGTCTTAGGGTTAGAAAGTACCGATCGATTTGGAGAAAGAGAAATATGAATAGTGAGTATCTAGTGGGAAAGATAAACAAGAAAAGATTTTGAAATGCTTTGAAGTTTTGATTAGACGCCTGCTGCATGGCAGGGATTTGGTTTTCCAAAGTTCTATTTGCACTACCGAAAATGCCCTTCCTCTTGTACTAATGTGTATTATAAGATTTCTTTTAAATATAATTCTTACCAAAATTAAGAGAGCCATTGATCAAGTTAGCTGAAAGATAATCAATGGATGACAATGGGTTTGCATAGTTTTCTTAAAAAGATAGAGTTTTCTATAGAGCCCAGCCCTATATATATATATATATATATAGAACAAAGATCCGTTAGGAACCACTCTTTATTGCGAGAACCGCGAGAACCAATGTGAACACAACCAAAAATACATAAAAATAGCTAAAAAACACACAATTTTTTTTAAATATTTTTTATAAAAAAATCGCTACTTTTAGTAGCCAAATTTTTTTTTTAAAAATATTTAAAAAAAAATTTGGCTACTAAAAGTAGCGATTTTAACTTAAAAAATATTAAAAAAATTTTTTTGTGTGTTTTTTGGATTTTTTTAGGTATTTTGAGGGTTTAGTTTTTAGCATTTTAGCTTGGGTTGGGGGTGGGGGGGGGGGGGTTTAGGTTTTTGGGGGGTGGGGGAGGGGGGTTTAGGTTTTTTTTGGGGGGGGTGGGGGGGTTTAGGTTTTTTTTGGGGGGGGGGGGGGTGGCGGTTAGGTTTTTTAGCTATTTTAAGTTGTGTTCACATTGGTTCTCGCGGTCCTCGCAATAAAGGTGGTTCTCGCATGAACCTTACCCTATATATATATATGTATCGTCGTAGGGTAGTCTAAGTGAGAAATTATATTCTGTTGAAGTTACTAATGCAAGCACATGCAAATGCCTCGGTGGCGGTACCAAAAAAACCTAAACCGATACAGTACCGAGTCGGTAGCAATATTGGAAAAATATTGAGACCGAATAGTATAGTATCGAAATATAAAACCATAAAAAAAGATATAGGTAACGATATTGTTTGGTTTCTATCGCTTATGTTGTGACAACTGTCCAAATTTCAGGTATCCGTACAATTATTAGATAATGATTAGTGCTTAATGACTGTGCTAAATTGCAATTAATTACTTGAATTGTTTTCTGATTAGTACCATGTACATACATGTGCATCATATATTGCAAACGACATATCATTACTGCATACAAACTTTATTGATTCGAATGATGCACGAAACTCCGGCAGCACAGTTATCAGACAAATCAGAAAAATGCTGGCAAAGTTCAATAGATAGACAGACATTGTATTGAGACACAGAATGAGCCAGAAACCAAGTACTACACTAGTATAGTGTGTAGGAAAGTAAGGATCACAAAACTGCCTTCCTAGTGATAGTTTAAGTGCCGGAAAGTGCCTAAAACTCACATAAACTACAAAATTCTGCAGAAAATCAGCAAATTCAGCATTTAAACACATTTATATCATGCAGAAATATGGTTAAATAGTCCCGAATGCTTTCCTAAGTGTCGGGAATTAAAACTGTCACAAAAGATAACATAAAGCACACTAAACTGCGTAGTTTAGCACCTTAATGAACCGGTAACCAACCGAACAACCGGACATTACCCGAAACACCAAATTTTCACTAGAAGCATTGTTTTATCATTACCAAGGTAGTTATGGTCCCCGAACATCATAACACATTACATAACACCTATTAACTAACCAACCTAACTAAATACTTGAATTTCAACCATATTAACTAAGTTTTAGTTAGAACCTAGTCTACTACCCCCCCCCCCCCCCACACCTATGACCGTCCAACATGGTGGCCCCACCAAAGATTTTATTTGATTGTTTAATGGATCTTGATATCACTTTACTAAACATTATAACCAATGGAAAATGTGTTTTGAGAGGATTATAATTTAAGACACTAGTAACATCACTCTCATTCCCATTCATCACCAACATCAAAAATCCTCTCCTTCCCCCTTCCATAACTCACGGCCAAGAACACCCCATACACTACCATCATCATCAATCATTTTCCATCCATTCCACATATGTACAAAGGTGTAAGAAGGTGTATTAGGAAGCTTGGAGCTTTCAGAAGTTGAAGGACCTTCACAATTTGCTTTTATCCATATCATTTTTTCTCTTGATCATCCCTAGCCTTGAGCTAGTAGTAAGAACACTAATCTTTCCATTTTACATCTTATATAAGTGGTTAAAGAATGATATATGATGATAAACTCGAAGAACACTAAGAATCAAGAGATAGACACATGAACATAGCTTAAATCATGAAGAAACTATGTTGTTTATGTGTTGATTTACTTGTTGATTGATGTTTGCTTATGAAAATGATGTAGATAATCATATGATCTTGCTAGATCATGATTAAAAATATAATCTAGCAAGATGAGAGGATGAACATAATAGTAGTTATTGGATCATCCTCATAAGAAGCATGAACTTGAAAGAATATGTGGTTTACTTGTAAAATAATGATCAAAGTGAGTTGTTAATCATGTAGATCTAAAAATTTCACGGATAATTTCTCAAGAAACCAAGTTAAAAATATAAGATTTACTTGATCTTGGTTCTTACATAAATAACCCTATTTTTTGTGGATAAACAAGTGTAGAAACACTTGTGTAACAAGAAAATCTCATAAAGAAACATTTTTAGAAATTGTGATCATAAGTTGTAAAAATCTATCTTCTTCAAAAATGAAGTTTTTAAAGAATCAATCACACTTCAAAGAATAACAAGGCTTACTAATAACACTAGTAAGTTATTACAAATTTTTACAAATATTCAAGTTCATGAAGTAGTAGTTATTACTTGTTTTTGGCAAAGTTGGTAAGTAAAGGTTGGTTATTATTGATTATGGATTGATTGTGATATTTTTACAAAAGAAAATGATATGCTTGAAAGCATGGAAACGTCCATTTTTAGGGGAAACTACGGCAAAATTTTCTAAAAATGTACACACTTAGAAAAATAATTCTAAACAAATATTTACAAGCGTGTTTTAAACCATAAAGTGTTACAAAAACTTTGCCATAAATTTTGTTACAAAAATTATAATTATTGGAGGTTGGTTTTTTTAGAAATAAAAGTGACTAAATATGTATTTAGAAAATACATATTTAGATGACACCATGTGTGTGATTATTTGTATACTTTGTGTACTAGTTATATTATTTTAGGACATGAAATAATATAACACATCCAAATACCAAGAATTACAATAAAAAATATTACCAAAATTCCAAGAATATGAATATACAAGTTATACACAAGATATTCGTGAAACCGAACTAAGGAATATAATTTACGAAATATTCCGAAATTATACTCACAAGTATATTTTGGTAAATGATATTTGGACACCAAAAGACAAAAATATGATTTTTACAATTATTACAAGCTTATATCATAGTTTTGACAAGAAGAAAATATATTATTTTTGGATGAATAAAAATATGTATTTTCTTGGAAATATTAGAAGATATATTATTTTTGGGAGAAGAATAAGTTTATATATATTTTCTAAGTTAGACTTGAAAATATATTACTTCTGAAACTTATATGAAAATACAAATATTTTTGCCAAAGGAATACTATAAGTAATTTTTCTAAGTAGTATTTCTTAAAATATATATTTGGAAATATACATGGATTTTTACTAAGGATATTATTCCGGAAAAGTAATACAAAATTAAGTATAAAGAATACTTAACATTTATCAGAAGATACGTATTATGGTACGTATAAATACACACCGGAATACGACCCTAATACATGGCAAAATATACAAGTGAAAGAATACGAATACAATTACACCCATCCTTGGGAAGGAGATACAAATATAAATACTTGGGAAGTATTAAGTTAAAATATATTGTTTTAACAATTATTCCAAAATTTAATAAACATAATTTAAGTTAAAATATTTATTATTTTAACAAATAATTATATACTTGGAATAACATTGATGACACAAAGAAACGTAACTCAAAGACACTAATTAAGACCAAGGTACGCATGTAGGTAGTCGTGCGTTCTAGAGGAAGCTTTAAGTTACATTGGATACGAAGAACGCAAAACTGTGAGTTCATGTCCCCCTTTTCTCTTAACTGTTTTCAGTTTTATAACTTCGGGGGTGAAGTACATGTTACTAAATGTTTACAAACAATTACAAATGGTATGGTTAGCTAAGGAAAAATACTGTTAGAACACGTGAATGGGTAGGCGCACTCTTAAGACTATTAATCCTCGTAGTACGACCGAGGGACATGAGTGATAGATCTATTTGGGTGTAGCGAGCCCCACCCATGCGTCCACCGAGTGGACTATGTGGTGACTATGTCTTATTGCTGGAGACAAAATTTGCTAGGTTTGAGCCTTCCTGCACCATGTCACATATATTAATGTATTAGCTACACATTAATTGATCTGTTTCCTTGTTGCTTCATACCAGATTACAAAGTACATACGTACATACTTACAAATTTTTTCAAGGATGTTCGCGCACACATACAGAACACATGATTTCGCTCAACTTTTGTTGATGTTTTTCAAACTACATGTATTTCAGGAAAGTAGTTATGGATCTGGCGGGCGTTCAAGATTTCAAGTTGTGTTTTTAATAAAAGATGTCATCCAGTGCTGAAGGGTTTGAGTCATGTGATTTATCCTTGATAGAATACATGGTTCCAAAGCTCCCTTTTATTAGTGTCTTTTGTGAAGTCCAGTATGGAACATTAAGCTTTGGTCGTCATGAGATCTAAATTTGAAGTCTTAGTTTGATGTTAAACAATGACGGTTGTATTATTTTGAAAACTATATATGGATGAACATCTTGATATTTTCATATAGTTGTTTGTTATGGTTGAATGCAATGATATTAAGCAAGTCACACCAAATCACGCTTCCGCAAAAGTCAGGGTGTGACAGTTTGGTATCAGAGCTTCGATTGTAGTGAACTAGGTCTCTTTCTCGAGTCTAGACTACAATCAAAGGTCTCTCACGAAATTTTTTTTACAACATGTTTTCATTGCATACACGAAAACGCCCAGATCCAAGAAACAAAGATTTTTATAAAGAAAAGACACGAAACACATTTCAAGGTTTATGTTTGTGACAACTGTCAAATTTGCATGCATCCATACAATTAATTAATATTTAATCCGTGCTTAATGACTGTGCTTGATTACAACTGTGATTAAACTGCTTCCTGATTTCTTTTACATACATACATATGCATCACATTTCATACTGTCACTCCATTTATTTCACACAAACTTTAGTGACAAACTTGATGCACAAAGCACAGTTAGCACACCGAGCGGATAACCCAGTAAACATGCTGACAATGCCAGCACCTAGACAGACATTGTTTTTGAGGCCAGTATGAGCCAGGAATAGAATACTACACTGGTAGGGAGTGTAGGGAGGTGAGGATCATAAAACTGCGTCACTAGGTGATAGTTATAGTGCCCGGAAGTGCCTAAAACATACTTAAAATGCAGAATTCTGCACTATATAACCAAAATTCAGCATTTAACAATGCTAGTAAAGTGCAAAAACTTGGCAAAATAGTCCTAGATATTTTCCAAAGTGTTGGGAATTTAATGTGCCACTAAAAATAATATAATGACACTTTAAAGCTTTATTTAGCACTTTAACGGATCAATATCCAACCGAACGACCGGACTTTACCCGGAACATAAAAATATTGCCAAACACATTGTTTTTACTTTTTTGAGCTAGTTAGGGTCCCCGAACACCCTAACACACTTTATATTATAACACATATAAAAAAATACACAAACTATATCATTAGATTTTAAACTTGTTGTTGGTTAATGAGGCACATTACATGTTGGTTAATGGTAACTTTGGTTAATAAATAAGCACTTAGGGTCTTGAGACTTTCATTTTATCAAACACCCAACTCCAAACTTCTCTCCTCTCCTCCTTCCACCATTCACGGCCGCCACCACCATCCACCATATCACCACCATCAACTTCCTTTCTAGCCATTTTCATACACTCAAAGGTGCAAGAGGTTCAATAAACAAGCTTGGTGCACTCGGAAGCTCAAGGACCACTCTAGTTTTCTTTTATCCACCACTTTTACGCTTTGAAACTTCCCTAGCCTTGTGCTAGTAGTAAGTGCTCTAAAACTTCATCTTGTTCTTGTATTTAGTAGTTAATAGATGGTTGAATGGTAAAATGTTAAGAAACACTAATGAACATAATCTAAGTCTTGAACATAAAGGATAAATAGTGGATAAAGAGAAGATATATGGGTAAATCATGTTGATCTTGTGTAGTTATGATTATTTGATGTTGTTTGTTAGTTGAAGTAGGATGGATCATCATCTAGACATGCTAGATCATGTTCAAGAACATGAACTAGTAAGATGTAAATGCTAGAGATATGAAGGATGATGAAACCATCCACCCATGAACTTGAAACTTGAATAAATGTAATTTTTCTTGAAAAATAAGGTTATATACTTGTAGATCTAAAGATCTACAAGTGGTTTTCCGGAAGAACCAAGTGAAAAATACTAGTCTTGTTAAAACCCGGATCTTGTATGAACTAAAATCATTTTTAGTAAGCAAACAAGTGTAGGAACACTTGTGTAGGAAGAAAGTTTAACAAAGAAACATTTTTGTAAATCATGACTAGAAGTTGTTAAACTTCAAATTCTTTAAAAATAAAGTTTTTAAGAAATTAATTATATTTTTAAAGATAACAAGACCTACTAAATGTGTCAGTGATTTGCTACATATTTTTACAAACCTTCAAGTTCATGAAGTTTATGATTTAGGCTTATTTTTGTCAGGATTAGTGATTAAAGAATTGTATATTGTGGATTGATGATTGTTGAGTAAAATTTGAAAAGAAAATGATACGCTAGAAAGCGTGGACACCTCCATTTATAGAGGAAACTCTGGCGAAATTTTTCCAGAATTTCAACACTTAGAAATATTTTTCTAACAAATGTTTACAAATATATTTTTAACTTGGATTTCAAAATAAACTTCGCCATGATTTTTATTTCAAAAATTACCAAGTACCGGAGGTGGATTTTCGTAAATAAAACTTGATAAATATATATTTAGAATATATATTTTATAATAAAACAATTGTGTGATTGCTTGTTATTATGTGAACTAAATATATTATTTTTAGGGTAAAAATAATATAACTGGAAAATATTATGAAATTACGACTCCAAAATAATACCCAAAACCCTCACGAAATAAATATTTAAGTTACGCATTTGAAAAAGCAATACGAAACGCTAAAATGTGACTTATGTAATATTTCGGGAAAATAGTCTTATACGTATATTTTGGTAAAATATTATTTTGGAAACTATAGAAAAAAATATATTATTTTTGGGAAAAATACATATATTTTGGAAATACATTATTTTTGGACAAATGAGTTGAATATATTTTTCCAAGTGGGAGATAAAAATATATTTTCCTAGTATATTTAGAAGATATATAATTTTTGAGAAAAATATATATTTTCTGGAACGATACATGATTAAACAAAATAAGGTTTATTTATATATATATTTAAGTGAGACTTGAAATATATGGTTTTGGAAATATATATTGGGAATATATTAACATATATTTAATTGGAACAATACACCGAAATACGACGCCATTACTTGGCAAGATATACAAATACAAATACGAAAATACATGTATGAGATACCCCCACCCTTGGGAAGGAAATACGAAGTTAAAATGCTTGAGAAGTATTAATACAAAACACTGCAGAAACAATTATTCCAAAACTAAATACAATTATTATAACTTGGAATAATACCAGAATCGTAACTCAAAAACATACATGCTAAGACAAGGCACTACTCGTTCGTCTAATAGTCTAATAGACATTAGACCATTGTAGGTAGTCGTGTTTGCCGCGGAGATTTGGGTTACGAGTACGAAGACGCAATACTGTGAGTTCATGTCCCCCTTTTCTCTTAACTGTTTTCAGTTTTATACTTCGGGGGTGAAATACATGCGACAATTATTACAGACTTTTACGTAAATGGTATGGTTAGCTTAAGGAGGGTTTTACTACTTAGATCATGTGAGGGGGTAGGTATTACTTGGGGCCATTAATCCTCGTTGTAGGACCGAGGGACATTAGTGATAGATCTATTTGGGTGTAGCGAGCCCCACTCCTGAGTCCGCGGAGTGGGCCAGGTGGTGACTAAGTTCCCGACGCACAAATCCGCTAGGTTTGAGTCTTCCTGCATCACTTCACACATATCATTGGCTTTGCAACCCAATGGTGATCTCTTTTTCCTTAATTGCTACATACCAGGGATTTTTCATACATACAGACATGTTACAAAAGTTTATACATACTCACTTACACATGAACTCGCTCAACTTTATGTTGATTTTTCAAACTACATGTATTTCATGGAATTAGCGGATCTGGCGAAGTATGCATAAGTCAAGCTGCGTTGAATAAGATGTCATCCAGGGCAGTAGGTTTAGGAGGTGTAACCCTTACCTGGACGGGTTGCATGTCTTAAATCTCGTTTTATTAAAAGTCTTTTGTTGTGTCTTATGAACATGTTTTAAACATGTATGTTTTGTCTTAGAGACTGGGAGGATGGTCTTAGTGATCAGGGATTTAGTCTTAGAGACTGGGAGGGTGGTCTTAGAGACCAGGGGTTTAGTCTTAGAGACTGGGAGGATGGTCTTAGAGATCGGGGATTTAGTCTTAGAGGCTGGGAAATTGGTCTTAGAGACCAGGGAGTTGGTCTTAGAGACTAGGGAGTTAGTCTGAGAGACTAGGGAGTTTAGTCTGAGAGACTGGGTAGGATAGTCTAGGGAAGACTAGGATGATTACATGCTTACATTGTTATTACTTACACGCTTAATTGCTGATTATTGATATACGTGCATATGTGGTGAATATTTGCATACACTAATTGTTAATAATTACTATGGGTATACATGCTATGACTATTATGAACCGGCACACACGTCACACTATTTAGAAGGCGAGTTATCAGACATTGATAACCCTACGGCCGCTGTCACAAATGATGAGACTGCATCTGCGCCAGAGACGTTTACGTCAGACACTGAGAGTGATCCTGACATACTGACCAAGGACGAAGGCGACTTCCAACCGTCCGCGCTGCCAGACTTTGGTGATGAATTACCCTTGTTAATGGCTTCCTTGACGAAGATCCCTCTGTCATTCATGTTTCGGCCCATGACCACTTCATTACTGGTCATCCCATTGGTAAGCACACCATGGCTCCGATCCTCGGCAATGCGCCTCTTGTGGACATTCCTTCGGAAGGTTGGATACTCGACGAACAATTGGTAACGATATTGACGTGATATTAATGGTCCTTCCGATAACGCCCATGATGATGGAAAGTTAACGAGAACGTCGTTACAAATTTCACTATTGAGACCCCTGTTGTCAAGCTACCCTCTGATTTTAGCATACATTCGGTTTCAGACTCCTTCGAGTCTGTGGCATCTGCAGCCTTATAGATAGCCGGATTACAGCTTCCTACTACTGACGCAGACAACGATGACATGACTGCCGCACTATCACCTGCTCAAGGCACCACACCGTTACGCAACTCAGAGCCTGCTCCTAAGCTAGCTTCTGCACCTTTTGGGTCCGCTTGATGTTGCACCTGCTGAACCTGCACCCTTACTTGATCATGACCCTGTTTCTTTTGGCTTACCAAGCATTGCACCCCTTATATCTGACCCAGTACCTGCACCTGACGATCTCCTTATTGGTTGAGACGTTTGTTTTTGCACCCGCAACCGATGATGTTGCTCATTTTATCCTATGAAGACCGACGTCCATTGCGCCAACGTGCCTATCTCTTTCTTTCAAAACATAACCGCACCCCGGGAAGGTACTCCAGGTCAGTACCCGCATAACGATCCATTTGCTACAACAGCATTTTCCCGACTTCGCAGGTTGCACCATTTGCTACATTCACCTCTACAACGCCGGACGAGCCATTTTGATGGTCCCTATAATACACTATGCTAATTTTAGACACTTACCATCCCTCACATTATGGAGACCACACACGAGATAAGATGCTCCTGTAACATCAACTACAGTTTGAGGATATGAGTCGCAGAATGTTGGAACTTGAGCTGACACCATAATTGGCAACTTCAAATGCAAAACATTACATAACCGAAAACATGATTTAAGTGTCTACATCACAAGACAGCATATTGTCTGAAAAGTTTATGTAAGACACCACGTCCTCCGCCCTGTCTGTTACTAGTGTACTTTGGTCCTTCACATCTATCAAAGATTCTCTTGGCACTCTCCCCTGTTACTATTACACTTTTCCCAGGGTTTGATGCTCGTTTCTTTACTGCCAAGCGGCAGATCAGCTAATTGCTTCGACGTATATACAAGCTCGAGGAGGATTTCACGCAGGATAACAGTTTACTTGTCACACCCCCAAAATCCACACGCGGAGTATCACCGCTTGGAGGCGTGACTGACCAGGATCAAGCCACCAATCATATCAAACATAATGAGTATCAAATGTCATTTAAACCAAACGATATGAAAGGTGTTCCAACAAAACATGTTAAGTGTATAGCGGAAGCATAAAATGTAAGCCCAACGTAAGTAGTAAGTTCAAATGTTTAAATGTTTCATCATAAGATTCACAATCCGTGCCCACAACGACCTGCTTCTCCCTGTGCAAGCTCCATATGTACCTAAGGTCCTGCAAGGCATGCAGCAGAGAGTCAACAACTAGTTGAGCGAGTTCACAGTTAATAGTTCAGTAATAGTAATGGTATAGTAAGCCTTGTATTCGTTCATTTAGTCATGTGTCATATTAGTTCATATCGCGGCCCTCTAGGCATGTGTGCGATGATTAGGGGAAACTTCCCGAGTATTCTAGACTAGGTATATTTGTATCGCGGCCACCCAGCATGTGTGCGAAGTTTTAATGTATAGTTCGCGGCCTTCCTAGGCATGTGTGCGAAGATTAGTCATATTATCGCGGCCAACCCTGGCATGTGTGCGAAGATCAGTCATATTATCGCGGCCAATCCCCGGCGTGTGTGCGAAGATCAATTCTATTAGTATCACTAGTCTAGCCGTATCTTATCAATAAGCCTTCCTCTCCCGAGGACCATATAACTAAGTTCCATAAACTAGGTAAGTACAAGTAAATAATCCAATCCCATTCCCACCCCGGGAATCCCATGCCTTGGCTGTGTGAACTCACCTTGGTTTGCTCGGTATGCTAAGTATGTGCTCAAAGT
Organism: Helianthus tuberosus; assembly: GCA_030545235.1. NCBI lineage: Eukaryota > Viridiplantae > Streptophyta > Magnoliopsida > Asterales > Asteraceae > Helianthus > Helianthus tuberosus. The sequence continues at coordinate 54,080,018 of CM060417.1, read as the reverse complement.
AAATCAATCACGTCCTAGAGTACGCACGTATACATAATCAGTTTGTGTTCAAGTTGTTCACGTATAAACATGTAGCACGTATTCACAATCATATACAAGATGGTTACACTTAACAGCAGTTAAATATTCCAGTTAACACTTAACAGAATTAACTCAAGTTACTGTGCTGATTACACATATCGGCGAAACACAACAGTTGGCGAAACACAAATTTGGCGAAACACATATTCTGTTTCGTCGTTCATGGTCTCGGCGAAACACTTATGTTTCGTCGTCACCTGTGTTTCGTCTAAGGTGTCTGTTACGTCGAGCACATAACTATTTCAGCAATAATAAACAATAGCACAAAATCTTAATGCCCTAGTGGCCAACATCTATCAACCACCGCCAAGCATCATTGGACCGCTAGTTATCTCATCATTATCAACACAGCAAGAAACCCTAAACATGCTAACAGTTATCGTATCTCAAATAACCAAACATCATGATTATAATCCACCTATTATTCAATCATCAATCACCAATGGAACTTATTAAAAGAACATAGTTGTCAGCCATTTCAGTGAACCCATATGCACATAATAGTGGAACATATAATTACTCAACATGTAATTATGACTTTTCCATGAAACTTGATTTCAATTGGACCAATATATCAAGAATCTTAGTCAACATTCAAACGGTTGGCTGGCATCATCATCATTCATTATTTAAATTTTTATATATCACCACATGTGCCAATCACAATGATCAGTAATGAATTATGTATGAACAACCTTGATCAAATCATGCAATCAGATTGCCAACGCGTGTTATTACAACTTTCACTACAATCCATAACAATTTCACATCTTACTAATCTGAGATCGACACAACGAATCCTACAATCACACATCAAACAAAATATAAATGGACTAACCGAATAAGTGTATGATAGGTGCCCGATTAGATGGGACGAAGGGAGCTCCGAAGTAGGTGGTCGAGTGGGGCACCTTTCTGTTGCCGTCGTGATGTAGTAGGGAATGGTGTCTAGGGTTTTAGCTTTTGCCAAAGATGTGAAATAGAAATCGTTACACGCTAATATACACGAATTAACGTTCTGGGCCCGTGATGGGCTTCGGCGTAACTGGGCTTGGCGAAACAGCTTTGTTTCGTCGAGATATGTGTGACAAATCACACACTTGTTTCTTCGGAGAAGCGTATGGCGAAACACACTTGTGTTTCGTCGGGTTGTGCATGGTGAGTGGCACTTCATTATACAAGGCTTATATAGTTTAAGTTTCCAAACAAGTTACATGCTATAACAACAAATATACACATATACAATAATCACAATACGTCTTAACATATCACAATGTATACAGTTACAAGTCAAACAAGTCAAACGACTTCACAGTCAAAGTCAACGTGCATTTAATGCGAAAGTGAAAGTCGGAAACTCGAGTTGTCACATTACTTTTCTTTCCTCCTCCACCTCAGTCACCAGTATAGTTGGTTCCTGGACTATGCGGATTGCATTACATTACATTTGGGTAAAGACGCTAATGATGAGCCGAGATTGTGAAGAATTTTGAAGACCACGTCTGACTACGTAATTTTGATATGCTGATATACTTGTTGGGCAAGGGTAGGGTGACCCTGTGTCCCTTTTGATATGATACACTTTGTAAGACAATGGAATTGCGGTCGGAGAATAACGAGAGCCAATCATCATTAAACATACGACAACACTTTGTGGCCAATAACCAATGAAAACTCAGTCGCTATGTCTTCATTAAGCGCGTTATTGATCTATATGTGTGTACTATAATTATAATGCTACGTGCTTACTTGCTATGCTCTCATTAAACATAATTCCCAAATTACATGCTTATGCTATGATTATGATGCAATGTGCTTACCTGTTTAATGAAAACCTAATCGTACTACGTGCTACCAATATAACAGGAATGTGCTATGATTGAGATACACGTGTTTATTTGTTATACTTTCAGTAAACATGATTCCAATTACTTGCTTGTGCTGTTGCGTGATGTGTGATATGATGATTTAAATATGTCCAAATACATATGATTTCCAAACAACTATTTACATTCCCCGAATAGACGAGACCTAACTAACCTGAACTTCTTCATAGAAGATGGCTCATCAAGAGATCACTCGACTGACCGAGGCAGAGTGGCAAGCGCACGCCTCACGAGTCATAGCTCGACATGAGGTTCTTCGCTACAAACACAGCGAAGGTACCTCAAGGAGTGACCCACCAAACGGTAATGTTTAAGTCATCCAAGACACATTACAACACGTTTGGAAAAATCCCCAATGTGCTTTGCTAATACTTACTGTGATGATGATTGCTTGGGTACAGGTTGTACCTACAAACATTTTCTAGAATGCAAACCCCTGAACTTCGGTGGCACTGGAGGTGCCATAGCTTTTGTAAAATGGGCTGAGAATGTGGATACCGTTGTGCGAACGAGTGGTTGTACGCTAGAGCAACAAGTCCCATACGTTTCCGGATTGCTACAAGATGGGGCTCTGTTATGGTGGGACCTTAAGGTTCGAGAAATGGGCGAGGCTGTAGCATATGCGTTAACATGGAGTAAGCTGAAGGAAATGATGCGTAGGGAGAATTGTTCTCAGATGGAGATCCAAAAGCTGGAATTAGAATTCTGGGAACTAAAGATGGAAGGTCCAAAAGTGGTGGAGCACGTGCAAAAGCTTTATGATTTGTCGCGAATCATTCCGTACCTGGTGGAACCCGAGTTGAAGAGAATGGAGCAATCCATTTGGGAACTGGCGCCTCAAGCCTTGAGCTTGATGATAGCATCAACGCCACCAACAACTATGATTGCATATATGATAAGTCTGGAGCTCACTAAGGAAGCACTTAGATTGGGAAGACTTTCAATCCCGGACGAGAAGAAGGAAACTCCAGTAGAGACATCTGAGAAGAACAAAAGAAACCTCAGTGAATTTCAAGGAGGTGATCGGGCAAATAACAAGAACAAGGTCAAAAAGGGAAAAGAGTACATGGGTAAATTACCTCAATGCGACAAGTGTCGACGACATCATACCGGGCGATGTAAAAATGGGAAGTGTGACAACTGTGGCAAAGTGGGGCACAGCAGGGAAACGTGTTGGCATGAGACGAAATGTGGAAAGAAAGGTAAAGGATGTTATAACTGTGGTGATATGGGGCACTTTAGGAAAGATTGCCCAAGGAAGATTAAACAAAATCGTGGGGAGAATGTCTAACACCGGAGCTAGGGAAGCACGCCAGGATCCAAACATGGTCATCGGTACGCCTCATAATAGTCAATGTTATGCATCTGTGCTATTTGATATTGTTGCCAAATTTTAGCTTCAGGATACACTTGTTTTAGTAGTAAGTGAGATAGATATCCAGTACTTGATAAGAACTAGTTAAGGAGAAGTCTTGACGTGGTAACTGGAATGGACCAGCTGTCAAGCAATCGAGCGGAGATTGATATCCGCATCCCGATGGCGAACGAAGGAATGATCGTGACTCATGAAGCAGGATACGCCTCTACAGATTACTAATTACTTGACAGCACAAAATTGTTGCGTAAAGGATGTGTTGTTTTCTTGGCTCATGTCATGGACAAAGGAGCCGAAGAACCAAAACTCGAAGATATTCCCGTGATAGGGAAATATCCTGAAGTCCCTCCTGAAGACTTGCCAGAATTATTTCCTCAACGACAAGTCGAATTTTGCATAGATTTGACTTCAGGCGTCGCGCCTGCAGTCAATGCACCTTAGCGACCTACACCTTCGGAGATGCAAGGATTGTCAGTGCAACCTCGGTGGTTGATAGAGAAGGAATATAACAGACCAAGGTTCCCTTTTGGGTACCTCCAATTCTGCTCGTCAAGAAGAAGGACGTGATTTTCAAATAAGCATCAATGACCAGGAGCCGAACGAACTAGCCAACCAGTATTTCCCGACTGATCGATGATCAAGTAGCTGTAAATTCAGGAAGGAAGTATACCGGGGGGAAATTATGGGACAATAACTTGTTTTAAACATACACAAGGGTGACGTTTCCTACACGATGCACAGAACGATTCTACACCAAATACGAAGCTCTGAAAATATAGGAAACATGTACTTAGGACCATTGGGAACCCAGGACCAAATTCACAAAGGTTGTTGTTTAGGAATCACATCCATTAACTCAAGCAAAACCTATTATTCTGACATATATACTATTTCAGTTGACTAAACAGAACATACTTAAATTTCCTACTCCCCTTAATGGTAGTTGCATCACGTAAATTTTTCCTCGCTGAGAACGAACACCCATTGAGTCGATACTTGGTCATTTCTCCATTTTAGCAAATACACATTGCTTCATTTCTTGAAAACTTATATGTTATACATGCACCTTTTACTTCACATGCGATTTCATTTCAAACGCTTCATTGAAGTTCAAATATTATGTTGCTAAGTCTGGTTACTGAATTGTGATTCGAATGACCTACATTATTGTAATTGTTGGCTCTTTTGCTGTCAAGTCAACACACTCTCTTGAAACTTCTTTTATTCCAAATTACATTCATGGTTTATTTTGTTACCATACCGAGATTTCCTTTGTTGATACATACGTTTATTGTCGAGTTACGCTGAAACCCAGTTCAATTGCTTGAACTTATCCAATTCGCATATTTAAGACATCATATGATGTATTGAGAGCATCATATTCAAGTATCTTCGTAAATGTTCTTTCGTTACGAGTCATAGTAGACTTAGTTAGTCTACGGTCCCACTAAATCGATTGTCGAATTCAACACCATGCGGTGGAACCTTCACGAAGACGAAGCTTGCGCTAATTTGGTTACGCACCTCCTACGCGGATTTAATTGTTTATTCATTAACTTGCTTTAAATCCGTCTTGTTTATTTCAATTAAAGCAGTCTCTACACAGTTGTGTGTTAAAACAATGGTACAAAGATTTATTTCATACCGCAATGTACCTCCTAACGATTCTTTCATAATCAATCGAATGCCTTGTGATACTTATTACTCTTCATCTTCGATCGAAAACAGTGGTTCTTTGATGTTCCGTATTTAATTGGAAACTCTATGACATTGCGTAAATCAAATCTTCATATTTTCTCAGTACACTTTCATTTGATTCCAAACACGGTGAACTTTTTCAGTCACCACTATACTTGAATTACGTCGGTACAACACCTTGTAGTGTCATTACCAACTTGTATCTTGTGCTAATAATGGTCAACCGTTCCACACAAACTATACATACTTTTGTTTGACTTGTCCTTTAAACATTTCTGATGCAACTACAAATCAAGACAATGATACACCAGGTTCGCTGGTACTTCAGTCGGTGTATTTTCGCAAATCAAAAATGTCAACACGCTAAACCTTACCATCCATTTACTCGGGAGTTGGCAGATCATCCTACTATTACATTTGAGTTGTTAATTTTAAATTCATATAGCGGATGCTATGGTTTGTGAAAACTCGTTTACTTATTGCGATCGATTGTCTGAGGAACCTATTGGTCAAAACTCCACTTTTTTGGAACCCCTCTAACTAGATTATACTAGGCTATACGTAGATACGTCTTGTATCTTTGACAACAAATTCTGAAACACACACTATTTAACTGCTGGGTTTTGATTATAGATATCCTTGGATTGGCCTGACTTGAGTAAGTTTTGATTCTATTTTGGGTTACTTACCTCAGTATTATTCATATACAGACACGTGTGACGAAACCATAAGGAGTTAAGGTAATACAAATTTCGAGGACGAAATTTTCTTAACGGGGGGAGAATGTGACGACGGTCAAATTTGCATGCATCCGTACAATTAATTAATATTTAATCCGTGCTTAATGACTGTGCTTGATTACAACTGTGATTAAACTGCTTCCTGATTTCTTTTACATACATACATATGCATCACATTTCATACTGTCACTCCATTTATTTCACACAAACTTTAGTGACAAACTTGATGCACAAAGCACAGTTAGCACACCGAGCGGATAACCCAGTAAACATGCTGACAATGCCAGCACCTAGACAGACATTGTTTTTGAGGCCAGTATGAGCCAGGAATAGAATACTACACTGGTAGGGAGTGTAGGGAGGTGAGGATCATAAAACTGCGTCACTAGGTGATAGTTATAGTGCCCGGAAGTGCCTAAAACATACTTAAAATGCAGAATTCTGCACTATATAACCAAAATTCAGCATTTAACAATGCTAGTAAAGTGCAAAAACTTGGCAAAATAGTCCTAGATATTTTCCAAAGTGTTGGGAATTTAATGTGCCACTAAAAATAATATAAATGACACTTTAAAGCTTTATTTAGCACTTTAACGGATCAATATCCAACCGAACAACCGGACTTTACCCGGAACATAAAAATATGGCCAAACACATTGTTTTTACTTTTCTGAGCTAGTTAGGGTCTCCGAACAACCTAACACACTTTATATTATAACACATATAAAAAAATACACAAACTATATCATTTGATTTTAACCAAAATAGTAACTAGATCATCACCACCCAACCCCTTACCCCCCCCCCCCCCCTTTGACGGTTGTAAGAAGGTGGGACACCCCCACCATTCTTTCCATTATTTTATTAAACTAGTTGTTGGTTAATGAGGCACATTACATGTTGGTTAATGGTAACTTTGGTTAATAAATAAGCACTTAGGGTCTTGAGACTTTCATTTTATCAAACACCCAACTCCAAACTTCTATCCTCTCCTCCTTCCACCATTCACGGCCGCCACCACCATCCACCATATCACCACCATCAACTTCCTTTCTAGCCATTTTCATACACTCAAAGGTGCAAGAGGTTCAATAAACAAGCTTGGTGCACTCGGAAGCTCAAGGACCACTCTAGTTTTCTTTTATCCACCACTTTTACGCTTTGAAACTTCCCTAGCCTTGTGCTAGTAGTAAGTGCTCTAAAACTTCATCTTGTTCTTGTATTTAGTGGTTAATAGATGGTTGAATGGTAAAATGTTAAGAAACACTAATGAACATAATCTAAGTCTTGATAATAAAGGATAAAGAGTGGATAAAGAGAAGATATATGGGTAAATCATGTTGATCTTGTGTAGTTATGATTATTTGATGTTGTTTGTTAGTTGAAGTAGGATGGATCATCATCTAGACATGCTAGATCATGTTCAAGAACATGAACTAGTAAGATGTAAATGCTAGAGATATGAAGGATGATGAAACCATCCACCCATGAACTTGAAACTTGAATAAATGTATTTTTTCTTGAAAAATAAGGTTATAAACTTGTAGATCTAAAGATCTACAAGTGGTTTTCCGGAAGAACCAAGTGAAAAATACTAGTCTTGTTAAAACCCGGATCTTGTATGAACTAAAATCATTTTTAGTAAGCAAACAAGTGTAGGAACACTTGTGTAGAAAGAAAGTTTAACAAAGAAACATTTTTGTAAATCATGACTAGAAGTTGTTAAACTTCAAATTCTTTAAAAATAAAGTTTTTAAGAAATTAATTATATTTTTAAAGATAACAAGACCTACTAAATGTGTCAGTGATTTGCTACATATTTTTACAAACCTTAAAGTTCATGAAGTTTATGATTTAGGCTTATTTTTGTCAGGATTAGTGATTAAAGAATTGTATATTGTGGATTGATGATTGTTGAGTAAATTTGAAAAGAAAATGATACGCTAGAAAGCGTGGACACCTCCATTTACAGAAGAAACTCTGGCGAAATTTTTCCAGAATTTCAACACTTAGAAATATTTTTCTAACAAATGTTTACAAATATATTTTTAACTTGGATTTCAAAATAAACTTCGCCATGATTTTTATTTCAAAAATTACCAAGTACCGGAGGTGGATTTTCGTAAATAAAACTTGATAAATATATATTTAGAATATATATTTTATAATAAAACGATTGTGTGATTGCTTGTTATTATGTGAACTAAATATATTATTTTTAGGGTAAAAATAATATAACTGGAAAATATTATGAAATTACGACTCCAAAATAATACCCAAAACCCTCACGAAATAAATATTTAAGTTACGCATTTGATAAAGCAATACGAAACGCTAAAACGTGACTTATGTAATATTTCGGGAAAATAGTCTTATACGTATATTTTGGTAAAATATTATTTTGGAAACTATAGAAAAAAATATATGATTTTTGGGAAAAATACATATATTTTGGAAATACATTATTTTTGGACAAATGAGTTGAATATATTTTTCCAAGTGGGAGATAAAAATATATTTTCCTACAATATTTAGAAGATATATAAGTTTTGAGAAAAATATATATTTTCTGGAACGATACATGATTAAACAAAATAAGGTTTATTTATATATATTTAAGTGAGACTTTGAAATATATGGTTTTGGAAATATATATTGGGAATATATTAACATATATTTAATTGGAACAATACACCAAAATACGACGCCATTACTTGGCAAGATATACAAATACAAATACGAAAATACATGTATGAGATACCCCCACCATTGGGAAGGAAATACGAAGTTAAAATGCTTGAGAAGTATTAATACAGAAACACTGCAGAAACAATTATTCCAAAACTAAATACAATTATTATAACTTGGAATAATACCAGAATCGTAACTCAAAAACATACATACTAAGACAAGGCACTACTCGTTCGTCTAATAGATATTAGACCATTGTAGGTAGTCGTGTTTGCCGCGGAGATTTGTGTTACGAGTACGAAGACGCAATACTGTGAGTTCATGTCCCCCTTTTCTCTTAACTGTTTTCAGTTTTATACTTCGGGGGTGAAATACATGCGACAATTATTACAAACTTTTACGTAAATGGTATGGTTAGCTTAAGGAGGGTTTTACTACTTAGATCATGTGAGTGGGTAGGTATTACTTGGGGCCATTAATCCTCGTTGTAGGACCGAGGGACATTAGCGATAGATCTATTTGGGTGTAGCGAACCCCACTCCTGAGTCCGCTGAGTGGGCCAGGTGGTGACTAAGTTCCCGACGCACAAATCCGCTAGGTTTGAGTCTTCCTGCATCACTTCACACATATCATTGGCTTTGCAACCCAATGGTGATCTCTTTTTCCTTAATTGCTACATACCAGGGATTTTTCATACATACAGACATATTACAAAAGTTTATACATACTCACTTACACATGAACTCGCTCAACTTTATGTTGATTTTTCAAACTACATGTATTTCATGGAATTAGCGGATCTGGCGAAGTATGCATAAGTCAAGCTGCGTTGAATAAGATGTCATCCAGGGCAGTAGGTTTAGGAGGTGTAACCCTTACCTGGACGGGTTGCATGTCTTAAATCTCGTTTTATTAAAAGTCTTTTGTTGTGTCTTATGAACATGTTTTAAACAAGTATGTTTTGTAAACTATTTTTAAGTATCGAGTTTTCCAAATACTGATGTTGTGGTATTTTAAAACTTAATGAACGGATGAATGTCTTGTGTTTTTATCATATAGCATTGTTATGATTGTTGCTATGGTATTAAGAAGTCACACCAAAATAATCCACGCTTCCACAAAAGCCAGGGTGTGACAATGTTTGTGATTCAGTCTGAGAGACTGGGTGGTTCAGTCTGAGAGACTGGGTGGGCTAGTCTGAGAGACTGGGTGGTTCAGTCTGAGAGACTGGGTGGTTTAGTCTGAGAGGCTCGATGGTTCAATCTGAGAGACTGGGTGGTTTAGTCTGGGAGACTAGGTGGTCTAGTCTGGGAGACTTGGTGGTTTAGTCTGGGAGACTAGGTGGCTTAGTCTGGGAGACTAGGTGGTTTAGTCTGGGAGACTGGGAAAGATAGAAAGTTTCATGAAGGATAAATGTGAATGCATGATTACATGATAAATTTCCTTTGTTTTCATAAATTGGGTGTTAGTGGTTACTATACGTACATATGTTAGGATTACGACATTGCAGGCACATGTTATCCTCAGAGAATGGGTTGTCGGATGCCCGCAACCCGAAGGCAGTTGCATCAGACGGCGAGGTCATGCATATATACGTCAGACACTGACAGTGATCCTGACATGCTATCCAAGGACGAGGACGACTTCCAACTGTTCGCGCTACCAGACTTAGGTGATGATTTACCCTTTCTGATGGCTTCCCTGACGAGGATCCTTTCGTCATTCCTATTCCAGCCCATGATCACCTCATCATTGGTCAACCCGATGGCAAACACACCGTGACTCCGATCCTTGATGTTGTACCTCCTGTGGTCATTCCCCCCGAGGATTGGCCTCTCGACGATTTGTTTGATGATGATGTTGATTTGTTTGTTGATGGTCCTCCTGATGACGCCCATGATGATGGAAAGTTAGACGAGAATGTTGTTGCTATTCCACTTCTTGAGATCCCTGTTATTGAGTTATCCTCTGATACTAGTTTGCACTCGGTTTCAGATTCTTTTGAGTCTGTGACATCTGCAGCTTTACAGACAACTGGATTGCAGCTTTTTGCTACTGAGTTAGATGACGACGCCGCTTTGTCTGCCGCACTATCACCTGCTCGAGATCCCACACCTCCACACAACCCAGAGCCTGCTCCTGAGCTCGCTCCTGTTCCTTTTGGGTCAGCCTGATTTTGCGCCTATTGATCTTGAGCCGATTCCTGATCCTGACCATGGTTCTTTTGAATTACCAGATATTACACTCCCTATTCCTGGCCCAATACCTGCACCTGTTGATCTTCTTTTTGCCAAGCCATTTATTCCCCCACCTGCACCCGCTGATGTTGCCCCTCTCCCTCCTGTAAAGTTCGATGTCCATCGCACTGATTTGCCGATTGTTTTTCCTTCAGGACATCCCTGCACCCCGTCCAGGGGAAGGTACTCCAGGTCAACACCCGCATGACAATCCTTTTGCTACAGTAGAATTTTCTTCGACCTCACATGCTGCACCGTTTGCTCCCTTCACTACTTCACCGCTGGACGAACCATTCTGATGGTTCCTACCATACACTATGTTGATTTCAGACCCCTACCATCCCTTACATTATGGAGGCTACACACGGGATGAGTTGTTCCTGTCACATCAGCTACAGTTTGAGGTTTTGAGTCACAGAGTTTTGGAGCTTGAGCTGACACCATGTCCTCCACCCTGTCTATACCAGTATACTTTGATCCTCCACATTCATCACTGTCCCCTTTTGGCACTCTCACCTGCTGCTCTTACACCTTTCCCAGGTTTTGATGCTCGTTTCTTTACTATCGAACAACAAATCAGTTAATTACTTCGACGTGTATACAAGCTCAAGGAAGAGCTCGCACATGTTTGCAGTTTGCTTTTCTTCCCTCCTCCACCTCAGTCACCAGTATAGTGGTTTCTGGTTTTATGCGGATTGCATTACTTTTGGGGTAAAGACACTACTAATGAGCCGAGATTGTGGAGACTTTTGAAGACCACTTTTAACCACGTGATTTTGATACACTGATAGACTTATTGGACAAGGGTAGGGTGACCCTGTGTCCCTTTTGATGTGATACACTTTGTGGATAATGTGATTGTGGTCGGTAAATAATGAAAGCCCAATCATTATATTCCCCATTAAACATATAAATCAACAACGAGCTTGCTTGTTACGTTCTCATTAAACATGTTCCCATCTACAGGTTTGTGCTATAATTATGGTGTTATATGATTGCTTGCTATGACGATTACTTATATACATATGTATACGCACCTCCTAGGTCTTATTCGTTAATTAGAGGCTTATGTGCTTGTGTCTTTAATAAGACATGACCTAACCGATCTTCTTCTTAGAAGATGTCGATTCAAAGGAACATCGATACCAACAACCCTCTGCCGACGATAGAGGCAGAATTACAAGAGCGCATCTCACAGGCCATCGCACAGCACGAGGCCCTTCATGTCACACCCCCAAAATCCACAAGTGGAGTATTACCGCATGGAGGCGTAACTGACTAGGATCCAGCCACCAATCATATTGAACAATGCAATTAAGTAAATAGAACCAAACCCAATATAATTGGTGTTCAAAAGAAACCAAACATGTTTAAGTAATCAGCGGAAGCATAGTAATGTTTAAATAACCCAAAACATAGTTTAAAAGTTCAAATGTTAAGCACGGGACATAACAGTCCATATCCCACAATGACCTCTCCTCCTGGTGCAAGCTCCTTAAGAATCTAACGACCTGCAAGGCATGTAACAACGAGTCAACAACAAAGTTGAGCGAGTTCACAGTTGGCTGTTTAGTTTTAGAAGTTTGTTATGAAAACCATAAGTTGTTTCGTAAACCACTAGCTAACCAGTATCTTTGTTTCTCAAACCATATCCATAATCAGTGGGGGCTTCCCCATGTGAACCACTAGACCGTTACCATATCGACAACTGACGAAAGTAAGTTGTGCCCTAAGTCAATGTCTATCCTCATTGATAGAGTGCCCAGATCCATTAGTACACACCCGTCCTACCGGCACAGTGTGAGGCTTGTCAACCCTAATTGTCACACCCTGGCTTTGCGGAAGCGTGGTTAATTTTGGTGTGACTTCTTAATACCATAGCTTAACCATAACAAGCTATATGAATTAAAAACATGCAAGATCATCCATTAAGTTTTGAAAACCAAATACGGTACCATTGTCTTAACGGGAACATACCCCAACAACCATAACCTTGTTCAACAGACATTACAACTTAAACATAATATAAACATGGTTTAAGGATTGTGTCTTGTCCAGGAAAGAGACACATCCCCTAAACCCCGGATGACCTTGGAAACTAGTGCAGCGGAAAACATGCCATACCGTGCCAGATCTCGTTAATTTCCTGAAATACATGTAGGTTGAAAAATCAACAATAATGTTGAGCGAGTTCATGTGCAAGTGAGTAAGTAAAACACTTGTAAGTATAAAAGTTCCCTGGTATGTAGCAGTGTAAGGAAAAGAGATCACCAATGGTTTGCAAGGCCATTAGCATGTGTGAAATGCAAGTAGGAAGATTCAAACCTAGCTGATTTATGCGTCGGGCAACCAAGTCACTCAAGGTCCGTTCTGTTGGTCCTCACAGAGGTCCGTTCTGTTGGGCCTAGAGTTGGGCTCGCTACACCCAGATAGATCTACCGCTTAAGTCCCTCGATGTTCTGCCTACCCATTCACATGATCTAAGTAGTAAACCTCCTTACGTTAACATACCGTGTATAATAGTACTTGTAAACAAAGTAACATGTATTTCACCCCCGCAGTTAAGAAAACTGAAAACAGTTAGAGAAAAGGGGGACATGAACTCACCGTGAAGCGTCTCTACCAAGTATCTCCAAATCAGAAAGCTGTGCGACGACCTACAAGTGCTAATTCTATTAGACGGACGGCCGTGCCTTAGCTTTATAGTTTAAGTTTTTGGGAAATAGTTAGGCAACTAATTCGTGTTTACATTCTGTATATACTTGGTAGTTAAACTCCTTCCCAAGGATGGGGGATACAATACATGTGCGTAAGTTACGTTTTACAATCGAGTGGTAATACAATTACCGGCGTAACATATATATTCATGGTGAAAGCGTTCGTATTATTTTGGGATCGTTAACGTTTGTAAATATTACTTTTACTCCTAAAAATAATATTTATGTATTTTCACAAAATAATCATAAACAGTGTGTGAAAAATATAGATATTTATCACGTTAAATTTTGTGAAAATCCCACCTCCGAATATTAGTAAATAAAGTCATGGCGAAATTTATATTTCGAAAATATGTCAAAAATAATTCTAACACTTGTAGCGTAAATAGTTCTAAGTGTTAGGTTTTTAGAAAAATTTCGCCAGAGTTTCCTCTGTAACTGGAGGTGGCCACGCTTTCAAGCGTATCATTTTCTTTTACAAAATCAATTCAACAACTTCTTTATTCAATCAAACAATTTCCGACACATCAAACTAGTCGACAAGTATGTAATCGCATAATCGCATGAACTTGTAGTTTTTCCGCAATTATAGTGTAAATCCCATTATATTTTGTAGATCTTTATATAAAGTAACTTTGATTTCGTAAAAACCTCGTGTTTAGAGAAATCCGTCTTTACAACTTCTAGTAACATTTGACAAAACTAGTTCTTTGTCGGATCTTTTCATTTCACAAGTGTTTACACACTTGTGGTTTATAAAAATCATGTTGGTTAGTGTAAGATCCGTCTTTTAGAAAACATGATTTCTTTGACGCGTGGTCCTTTGAAAATACCACTTGCAGATACGTAGATCTGCTAGTTTTAAACACTATTGTACATGTTAAAACACTTTTACACAAGTTCATGTTTCATGTGTGGTAGAGTTTCACCTTTTAACCCTTGTATCATTCAAAGCAAGCTTATGTTAAGATCCATGATCTTACCAAACCGGGTTAAACGGTGATCCGAGCTACCACAACATAGATCAGGTCTAAATAACCACATATTTCAAATACTACAACTTTTACACCACTTATATGCTATTAACCACCATTTCTCATGTTTTTAGTAAACTTTTGTGCATCATCTTGCATTTAACGAGATTTAACCGACATAATTCCTTTTAACCACTTTAGTATAGTTTAAAAACGAGTTTTAAGTGTTATACCTCTAGCTCAAGGCTAGGGAAGATTCTTGGCGAAAATGGGTGGATAAAAGCAAAGTAACGAGGTCCTTCGCGTTCCGTTTGCTCCAAGACTCCTTGTATACGATCCTTGATACTAGAATGACCTTGGAATGGCTTGTTGAAAATCGAAAGTATGATGGATGGGAGGGGGGTGTTTGGCCGTGACTATGTAGAGAGAAAGAGGAGTGTGTGAGGTTGAGAAATGTGGTGAATGTTCATATGTGCTAAACCATGATCTTATAGGCAACACACAAGTTAATTACCCAATGGTTCTAATGCCCCCTAGATATTAAACAATTTAGATTATAATAATCAATAAGGGTACAAGTGTGTCTCCTTGTAGTAGGGGACGGTTAGGAATGGGGGGGGGGGTCTAGTCCATTTCTAACTAATAGTTAGGTAATATAGTTAGGTTAAATTAAGTTAGTTAAGTGTTTAACTTAATTAGTTATGTTTAGTGCTTTAAAGCGGGTGTTAGGGTACACGGGGACCCTAACTGGCTCAGAAAAGATAAATAATGAAAATAACAATATTTTCATGTTTCGGGTATAGTCCGGTTGCTCGGTTGGATAGTAATCCGTTAAAGCGTTAACAAAGCTTTAAAGTGTCGTTATTGTTATTTTTAGTGACACAATTTAATTCCGACACTTTAGAAAGTGTCTAGTAGTATTTTCCCATATTTTGGCACTTTACTAGTCAGCTAGAAGCTGGATTATTTATTAAAGTGCTGTGTTTTGTACTTAAAGTACGTTTTAGGCACATCCGGTCATTGTAACTTATCCCTAGAGACGCAGTTTCACAACACTTGTATCCCTACACTCACCATTAGTGTAGCAAAATATTTGAGGCTCTTAACAGGCCTTAGAGGCAGTGTCTGCCTGATGCTGGTTATATCAGCATGTTCACTGTGTATCCGTTTAGTGCTACTGTGCTTTTTGTGCATCATGTTTGTCACTAGGGTTCAGCATGTAAATAATGTAGTGACGATAAGTAAAGTATGATGCAAGTAAGTACATGTATCAGATATCCAGTAGCAGTTCATCAGCTAGTTTAAACAAGCACAGTAATTAAGCAATAATTTATCATTAATTAAGTCGTACGGATACCTGATTTAGTGAGGGTTGTCACATTCTCCCCCCGTTAAATAAATTTTGTCCCAAAATTTTAGTTCTGCTACTAGATGCAGAGTTCTTAGGAAAAAGGTGGGGGTATTTCTCTTTCATCCTGTCCTCACGTTCCCAGGTGCATTCAGGGTCATGTCTGGCATTCCAACGAACCTTGACGAGTTTGACACTGCTCCGGCGGGTCTTGTTAACTTTCCAATCCGTGACCTCTACAGGTTTTTCAACGAAGTGGAGCGTGTCGTCAATATGAATCTCGTCGATGGGAATGGCAACGTCAACTTGAGTTGGACTTTTCTTTAGGTTGGATACATGAAATGTATCGTGAACACCATTCAGTTCAGCAGGTAGGTCCAACTTGTATGCTACTAGTCCTATTCTTTCCAGAATTCTGAAGGGACCAATGTAGCGTGGATTTAACTTCCCACGCTTTCCAAAGCGTGCCACCCCTTTCCAGGGTGAAACTTTCAATAATACCATTTCTCCAACTTGAAAATCCACATGTTTCCGGTTTGGATCCGCATAGGCCTTCTGTCTGTGGCGAGCTGCTTCGATGCGTTTAAGAATTTGCGCAATCTTGTCTGTCGTCTCTTGGACGATTTCGGGACCAGCAAGCTGCCTATCACCTGCGTCAGACCAACAGAGGGGTGATCGGCACTTGCGTCCGTAAAGGGCTTCAAATGGCGCGACACCAATACTGGTGTGGTAGCTGTTGTTGTACGAAAATTCGACCAAAGGTAAATGTTTATCCCAGCTACCGCCCAAATCCATGACACATGCCCTCAGCATGTCTTCCAAAGTCTGTATCGTTCGCTCGCTCTGGCCGTCAGTTTGCGGATGAAACGCAGTGCTCAGATTCAATTGTGAGCCAAAGGCTTCTTGGAAGGATTGCCAAATCCTTGACACAAACCTTCCGTCTCTATCAGAGATGATCGAGAGAGGCACTCCATGACGTGCGACGATCTCTCTCATGTAAATTTCCGCAAGTTTACTAGTGCTGTCTTTCTCCTTGATTGGCAGAAAAGTGTGCGGACTTTGTTAGGCGGTCAACTATTACCCAAATCATATCATGGCCTCTTGGCGTTCTTGGCAATTTTGTAACAAAATCCATTGAGATTTGTTCCCATTTCCACTTGGGAATCTCAGGTTGTTGCAGAAGTCCTGAAGGCTTCTGGTATTCCGCTTTAACCTTAGCGCACGTTAAACATTTGCTAACGTAAACAGCAACGTCGCCTTTCATCCTAGGCCACCAATAAAAATCTTTGAGGTCTTGGTACATCTTATCCGCTCCAGGGTGGATAGAGTACCGTGATTTGTGAGCTTCATAAAAAATAACCTTCCTCAAATCACCAAACAGAGGAACCCAAATCCTTTTCTCAAAACATAACGTTCCTTCCTCGTTTGGTACCAGAAGCTTCTCCATCCCACGGAGATATTCTTCTTCAAGATTCCTTTCCTTGAGAGCTTCCTTCTGCGTGGCACGAATGCGCAAGGAAAGATCGGTTCGTATAATCATTTCCAAAGCTCTAACCCTTATGGGCTTGATTCTCTCTTTACGACTTAGGGCATCGGCGACTACATTCGCCTTCCCTGGATGATACTTTATCTCGCAGTCGTAATCGTTCAGCAACTCAACCCATCGTCTTTGCCTCATATTCAACTCCTTTTGGTTAAATATATGCTGTAGGCTTTTGTGATCTGTGAAGATTGTACACTTCGTACCATAAAGGTAGTGTCTCCAGATCTTTAGTGCAAATACCACTGCGCCGAGCTCCAAATCGTGTGTGGTATAGTTCTTTTCGTGCACTTTCAACTGACGCGATGCGTAAGCAATAACCTTTTGGCGTTGCATCAACACACAACCCAATCCTTGACGCGATGCGTCGCAGTATACCACAAAATCGTCAGTACCTTCCGGTAGAGCTAAGATTGGCGCATTGCAGAGTTTATCTTTCAATACCTGAAACGCTTCCTCCTGTTTGATTCCCCAATCAAACTTCTTATCCTTCTGGGTGAGGAGCGTCAATGGTTGAGCGATTTTCGAAAAATCCTCGATGAACCTTCGATAGTAGCCAGCCAAACCCAAGAATTGTCGAATCTCGGTTGGCGTTGTAGGCGTTTCCCAATTCTTGATTGCCTCGATCTTTGTGGGATCAACATGGATTCCATTTCCATTAACCATATGTCCAAGAAACTGGACTTCGCGTAGCCAAAACTCACACTTAGAGAACTTGGCATACAACTGTTCCTCCTTTAGCAGCTCCAAAATAGCTCTTAGGTGCTATTCGTGCTCTGCCTTTGTCCTCGAATAAATCAAGATGTCGTCGATAAACACAATCACGAACTTGTCCAAGTACGGCTTGCAAACTCTATTCATCAAGTCCATAAAGACTGCAGGTGCGTTTGTCAGACCAAACGGCATAACGAGGAACTCGTAGTGTCCATATCGAGTTCTGAAGGCTGTTTTTGGAATACTTTCCTCCTGTATCCTTAACTGATGGTATCCAGATCGAAGATTGATCTTTGAATAAAAGCTTGAACCTTGAAGTTGGTCAAACAGATCATCGATTCTTGGCAGAGGGTATCTATTCTTGATCGTCAGCTTGTTCAGCTCCCGGTAGTTGATGTTTATTTGAAAATCATCATCCTTCTTTTTGATGGGTAAAAATGGGATTACCCCAAAAAGGAATTTTTGGTCTGTTATCTTCCTTCTCCATCCATTGCCAACACTTCTCTGTCAATCCTTGCATCCCGAAAATGTAAGTCGCTATGATGCATCGACCACGGGTGCCGTGCCTGGAATTAAATCGACGTGAAACTCTATTTGCCTCAGAGGCGGTAATCCAGGCAAGTCTTCTGGGAAGGCTTCTGGGTACTCCCTTACGACAGGGATGTCTTCGATTCTTGGCTCAGCAGCCTCCTTATCCACGATGTGTGCCAGGAAGGCAACACATCCCTTCTGCAAACACCTTCGCGCTTTCAGGCAGCTGATAATCCTTAGCGGCGTGTCACGCTTCTCTCCGTGAACAACAATGGTCTCACCATCATCGGTTGGGATATGAACAACCTTTTCGTGACAAACTATCTCAGCTTTGTTGCCCGATAACCAATCCATTCCCACTACCACGTTGAAACTTCCCAACTGGACTGGTAGTAGGTCCAAAGCAAACTCGTGCTCTCCTAATTCGATCACACAGCCTCTGATAACTTCATTGGCTTCTACTAACTTCCCATTAGCCAATTCGATTGAGTAGGGAATATCTAACTTACTAGCAGTTACACCAAGTATATTCTTACTTTCTAATGACACGAAGCTATAATCGGCACCAGCATCAAGCAAAATAGATGCAAAAGTTTTGGTTGTTAGAGAACGTACCAGAAATCACACCTGGATCCTGGCATGCCTCACAAGCTCCGATGTTGGATCTTCTTTCACGGTCTTGTTTCAACTTCAGGCATTCCCTCTTAAAATGTCCAACGTCCCTACAATGGAAGCATCCTAGCATTCGGCCATTTCCTTTCCCACTTCCACCTAGAGCGTTGTTACTGTTTTCTCCTTGTATGGGACTCTTCATCCCACAACCTCCTTTGTTGTGTCCTTTCCTCCCGTACCTAGGCTTCTGACATCCACAATCACGGTGATAGTTGCACTCAGCACATCTTGGTTTGGTTTCTAAGTAAATCTTATCATTGGCCTGTTTGTTGTTAGGGAAATCTTTCTTGAAATGCCCTTTGTCCCCGCAGTCAAAGCAACCTCGAATAGATCTCTGTTCATCATTATTCGTTCGGGTATCCTCGGTGAGCTTCCTTTTGTTCTTTCCGGACGACTCTACCTGAGTTTCCTTGTCTGGGTTTGCAAGTTTTTCTAGTCTAATTGCTTCCGTAAAGAGTGCCAAACCCATCTTACTTGCAGCAATAGTTGTTGGCGGCGTAGATGCTGTCATCAAGCTCAAGACTTGAGGTGCCAGTTCCCAAATGAATTGTTCAAGTTTCTTTAATTCTGGTTTCACCAGGTACGGAACAACTCGTGAAAAATCATGAAGTCTTTGCACGTACTCCAACACCTTCGGACCTTCCATCATCAGGCTCCGAAACTCATCTTCCCACTTCTGGGTTTCCGTTTGAGGGAAATACTTCTTATGCATCATTCCTTTCAGTTCGTCCCAAGTTAACGCGTATGCTGTAGTTAGGCCCATTATTCGAACCTGAAGATTCCACCATAATCGAGCTCCATCTTGAAACAACTCAGAAACGTATGGGACTTGTTGTTCTGGCGTACAGCCACTCATTCGAAAGATGGATTCCATACTTTCAATCCATTTTACTAAAGTTATGGCACCCCCAGTGCCGTCGAACTTCGGAGGCTTGTAGTTGAGGAAGTGCCAGTAGGAACAACCGTTATTTTCTGAGGTACCTCTGATAGGTTCGGAGCGTAGGGCCTCGTGCTGTGCTATAGCTGCAGCAATTATCTCTTTAAGTTCTGCCTCAGAGGTGGGCATGCGCATTTCGCGTCTTGGCGGCATCTTCTAAAAGATGTTTCACATAGGTTAGGTCATAGCAAGTGAAGTGTACGTATGCATTCAACAATACCAACACATAACATCTCATGCTATCAACAAATCAATCACATAACCTCTTATGTTATAGGACATAAACAATAGATTGAACATCGCATGTGATGAGAATACTGCGATTGTATTGCCACAATTCGAGACCACAATGCAAAGCTTACAAGTACCACTATATCATACTACATTAATGACTTGGTAGGGGACGACCCTAGACAAGTCGTGCGATCGCTGGACATGTTCAGGAGTCTCTGGTTCGTCCATTCTCAAATTCCAGGACTCCACGTCAAGTTTCTGAATTTCAGCCCTAAAACAACATTTCTTCTCAATCGTTTCCTTGAGCTCGTCCCAGCTCAGTGCATAGGCAACGTCTGTGCCAAGGGTCTGAACCTGGAGGTTCCATTAAGAGAGTGTACCATCTAGAAATATCCCCGGGATGTAGGTAACACTCTGTTGGGGCGAACAGTTACTCATTCTTAGACTGGAGTCGGTCTTTTTGGACCAACGAACGAATGCAACGGCGCCTCCGGTTCCGACATAGTTCAAAGGCTTGCAGTTCAGGAACTGTTTATAGGTGCAGCCAGTTGGAGGGCTATCTCCAGTAATGCCATCGTTGTGCTTAGAGTGGAGGGCTTCATGTCGTGCATTTATCTGTGAGATGCGTTCTTGCAGCTCGTCTTCGGTCCTTGGCAACGTACTGGTGTTTGTGTCACGTCTGGGTGACATTCCCTTTTGTCGAAGTGGTGTGAAGCGGGTTAGACAACGTTTCAATTGTCTATGAGGTATGTATAGCAACATAAGCCATCATGTAATCACCCAATTTCACACGCAAATATACTCAATGTATGAGTGGGGAAATAAGTTTCTGAGCCTTCACATAGACTTGCCAATTTGGCTTGTTGCTCGTAATAGAATGAACTCGAGGCTACATCGTCTTGGTCATTCGTGTTTTAGATATTTCCTGCTACATTGGTTTTCATTAGCTTGACCCGCAGAGTCCACCAGGATTTCTGTGCACTACAAGCCGTTATTACGTGGGCCCCCGTAATAATAAATTGTCTTGCACAGTTACCCCAAATTTTCTCTCGTTCAAGCAGATGATCAATCAAGTAGCAACAGTAGGTGCATTGGCATGAACAAGGTCATGCTCCAATGCGGGGTCAGGAGCAGCGCCTGGCTCAGGGGCAACGGCCGGCTCCGGATCAAAAAACTCCATCTCAAGATCAGCTGGGTCGACCAACATAGGGTCGACAGGGGCTACAGGATCCTCCAAGGGCTGGTCTAAGTGTATGAACTCATGGTCATGGCCTGGATCAAAACCAGGTGGAAAAACAGGATCAACCTCAATATCGTGATCAAACTCAAAGCTGTGTGCGGGAACTGGTGCAGCTGATGACGCCATATCAAGGTCGGCGTCGTGTGAGTAGTGCTGCACTCCCTGTGTATGCAAAGATGCGGATGTCAGAAACTCAAATGAGTCTGGGATAGGGGAATGGGCATGAGTTTCCCCTGTAGAAGCGTCCGCATGCAGCAGTCTAATACCAGCAGCAATAGGGCCCTGCCCTCGAATGGGTCCTCCTCCAGTAGATCGTTATCGTCGTCAGAGGCCACGTCGGGAGGGGGGGCATATCCTCAACAGGATGAGTGGTACGGGCACAGGAGCAGGGATCACCGCGAGTGGCAAACTCCCAACAAGATAGCCATCAGTAGGCTCTGCTACGACTTCAGGCAGCGCAAAAGGGTTTAAAGTCGTCATTGTCTGTGCCGGTAGTACCTGAAATGTACGCCTCGTGCTTCGACGAAACTATGTCGTCTGATACTATGGCCATGGGATTCGTAGTGTCCATCTTTCTAGTACTTGATGAAAGCATAACGTTTGTAACACAAACACATATATGTATAATAATCAATCATATAATCAGTTAATCACATAGTCACCAAGTAAGCATTCAAATCATTCTCCTAGTCTCACTAGCCAATCTCTCCCAGTCTCGAAGACTGCTCTATCCTCCACCTCGACCTCTTAGATCGAGCCTATAATAAACCAACGTGCTCAACTACTTCGGTCACCTCGATCCTCCAGACCGAGCCTCAGCCCTCCAGGCTGAGCCTATAATTGATAAAATGTGCTCAACATTTGTTTGTAAAAAGTTTTGGATCTGGACTTAAGTGGTATGCAGTAAAATGTTTTCGTGAGAGCCCTAGTGATCATAGTCTAGACTCGAGAAAGAATCCTAGTTCGCTATGATCAGGGCTCTGATACCAAGCTGTCACACCCTGGCTTTGCGGAAGCGTGGTTAATTTTGGTGTGACTTCTTAATACCATAGCTTAACCATAACAAGCTATATGAATTAAAAACATGCAAGATCATCCATTAAGTTTTGAAAACCAAATACGGTACCATTGTCTTAACGGGAACATACCCCAACAACCATAACCTTGTTCAACAGACATTACAACTTAAACATAATATAAACATGGTTTAAGGATTGTGTCTTGTCCAGGAAAGAGACACATCCCCTAAACCCCGGATGACCTTGGAAACTAGTGCAGCGGAAAACATGCCATACCGTGCCAGATCTCGTTAATTTCCTGAAATACATGTAGGTTGAAAAATCAACAATAATGTTGAGCGAGTTCATGTGCAAGTGAGTAAGTAAAACACTTGTAAGTATAAAAGTTCCCTGGTATGTAGCAGTGTAAGGAAAAGAGATCACCAATGGTTTGCAAGGCCATTAGCATGTGTGAAATGCAAGTAGGAAGATTCAAACCTAGCTGATTTATGCGTCGGGCAACCAAGTCACTCAAGGTCCGTTCTGTTGGTCCTCACAGAGGTCCGTTCTGTTGGGCCTAGAGTTGGGCTCGCTACACCCAGATAGATCTACCGCTTAAGTCCCTCGGTGTTCTGCCTACCCATTCACATGATCTAAGTAGTAAACCTCCTTACGTTAACATACCGTGTATAATAGTACTTGTAAACAAAGTAACATGTATTTCACCCCCGCAGTTAAGAAAACTGAAAACAGTTAGAGAAAAGGGGGACATGAACTCACCGTGAAGCGTCTCTACCAAGTATCTCCAAATCAGAAAGCTGTGCGACGACCTACAAGTGCTAATTCTATTAGACGGACGGCCGTGCCTTAGCTTTATAGTTTAAGTTTTTGGGAAATAGTTAGGCAACTAATTCGTGTTTACATTCTGTATATACTTGGTAGTTAAACTCCTTCCCAAGGATGGGGGATACAATACATGTGCGTAAGTTACGTTTTACAATCGAGTGGTAATACAATTACCGGCGTAACATATATATTCATGGTGAAAGCGTTCGTATTATTTTGGGATCGTTAACGTTTGTAAATATTACTTTTACTCCTAAAAATAATATTTATGTATTTTCACAAAATAATCATAAACAGTGTGTGAAAAATATAGATATTTATCACGTTAAATTTTGTGAAAATCCCACCTCCGAATATTAGTAAATAAAGTCATGGCGAAATTTATATTTCGAAAATATGTCAAAAATAATTCTAACACTTGTAGCGTAAATAGTTCTAAGTGTTAGGTTTTTAGAAAAATTTCGCCAGAGTTTCCTCTGTAACTGGAGGTGGCCACGCTTTCAAGCGTATCATTTTCTTTTACAAAATCAATTCAACAACTTCTTTATTCAATCAAACAATTTCCGACACATCAAACTAGTCGACAAGTATGTAATCGCATAATCGCATCTTGTAGTTTTTCCGCAATTATAGTGTAAATCCCATTATATTTTGTAGATCTTTATATAAAGTAACTTTGATTTCGTAAAAACCTCGTGTTTAGAGAAATCCGTCTTTACAACTTCTAGTAACATTTGACAAAACTAGTTCTTTGTCGGATCTTTTCATTTCACAAGTGTTTACACACTTGTGGTTTATAAAAATCATGTTGGTTAGTGTAAGATCCGTCTTTTAGAAAACATGATTTCTTTGACGCGTGGTCCTTTGAAAATACCACTTGCAGATACGTAGATCTGCTAGTTTTAAACACTATTGTACATGTTAAAACACTTTTACACAAGTTCATGTTTCATGTGTGGTAGAGTTTCACCTTTTAACCCTTGTATCATTCAAAGCAAGCTTATGTTAAGATCCATGATCTTACCAAACCGGGTTAAACGGTGATCCGAGCTACCACAACATAGATCGGGTCTAAATAACCACATATTTCAAATACTACAACTTTTACACCACTTATATGCTATTAACCACCATTTCTCATGTTTTTAGTAAACTTTTGTGCATCATCTTGCATTTAACGAGATTTAACCGACATAATTCCTTTTAACCACTTTAGTATAGTTTAAAAACGAGTTTTAAGTGTTATACCTCTAGCTCAAGGCTAGGGAAGATTCTTGGCGAAAATGGGTGGATAAAAGCAAAGTAACGAGGTCCTTCGCGTTCCGTTTGCTCCAAGACTCCTTGTATACGATCCTTGATACTAGAATGACCTTGGAATGGATTGTTGAAAATCGAAAGTATGATGGATGGGAGGGGGGTGTTTGGCCGTGACTATGTAGAGAGAAAGAGGAGTGTGTGAGGTTGAGAAATGTGGTGAATGTTCATATGTGCTAAACCATGATCTTATAGGCAACACACAAGTTAATTACCCAATGGTTCTAATGCCCCCTAGATATTAAACAATTTAGATTATAATAATCAATAAGGGTACAAGTGTGTCTCCTTGTAGTAGGGGACGGTTAGGAATGGGGGGGGGGTCTAGTCCATTTCTAACTAATAGTTAGGTAATATAGTTAGGTTAAATTAAGTTAGTTAAGTGTTTAACTTAATTAGTTATGTTTAGTGCTTTAAAGCGGGTGTTAGGGTACACGGGGACCCTAACTGGCTCAGAAAAGATAAATAATGAAAATAACAATATTTTCATGTTTCGGGTATAGTCCGGTTGCTCGGTTGGATAGTAATCCGTTAAAGCGTTAACAAAGCTTTAAAGTGTCGTTATTGTTATTTTTAGTGACACAATTTAATTCCGACACTTTAGAAAGTGTCTAGTAGTATTTTCCCATATTTTGGCACTTTACTAGTCAGCTAGAAGCTGGATTATTTATTAAAGTGCTGTGTTTTGTACTTAAAGTACGTTTTAGGCACATCCGGTCATTGTAACTTATCCCTAGAGACGCAGTTTCACAACACTTGTATCCCTACACTCACCATTAGTGTAGCAAAATATTTGAGGCTCTTAACAGGCCTTAGAGGCAGTGTCTGCCTGATGCTGGTTATATCAGCATGTTCACTGTGTATCCGTTTAGTGCTACTGTGCTTTTTGTGCATCATGTTTGTCACTAGGGTTCAGCATGTAAATAATGTAGTGACGATAAGTAAAGTATGATGCAAGTAAGTACATGTATCAGATATCCAGTAGCAGTTCATCAGCTAGTTTAAACAAGCACAGTAATTAAGCAATAATTTATCATTAATTAAGTCGGACGGATACCTGATTTAGTGAGGGTTGTCACACTAATAGCGCTATTAACTAATGACCCGCTCGCCATTGGCCCGGCGATTAAGTAGATATAAAAATGAGTGACTTAATGATAGAGTTTTGTCTAGTAAGTTTTAAGGTTGTTGTCCTACCCAAGGAGGACGAACGTACGTATTCTACCCAAGGAGAATACGCATGATTAACATTGGCATCCTACCTATGGAGGATGGAGGTACATATCCTACCCAAGGAGGATATGTAGGTTTCGTTTTAAATTCTTAATCCATTCCCAACCACCGGGAATCCCATGCCTTAGAAAGTGTGTGAACTCATCTTGGTTTGCTCGGTTTGCTAAATTACGTGCTCACAAATACTAAGTCAAAGCCTATAGCATGCACGTATACACAATCAGTTTATGTTTGTAAGGTTTCACATGCAATCTAACAACACAAGATGTGCTTAGGCAATTATTATCAAGTAACACATAACAATTATTTCAAGTTCATACAATTCATGCTTCACATAATTGATTTCTCAGTCTATTCTAACATAGTTATCCTTTAACAGACTTAACAGAGTTACTGTGATTGTTTCCCAACTTGACGAACACCCCTATTTTCGTCGCGATCTCCCTTTGGCGAAAACCCCAGATGGCGAAATCCCTTGATCGACGAAATCTCAAAGGGTTTTCGTCGTGATTGAATGTTCGTCGGGACAGGGTTTTCGTCGGGCAAAGCATGATCATCATCAACAGTACGCAACCCAGAAACCCTATCTATCGTTTAACAGTTCCGTAATCATACCATCATTCCTGTCATATGATTAGCATTATTGAAATCAATCCAAGTAACAATTTCATTCCACTTTTAAAACATGTTACGGCTACAATCATGACATTACAATCGGTTTATCATCCACATCAGATTATATAAAATCACAAATCAACATCGATACAGCACGTAACACATATCATCGAAATCGGCTCACAAGCAAACCTAAACCGATCACACAGTTTATCATGAGAACCTAATCACAAGATCAATTCCATCACAGTCCTAAAATACACGATTCAGCATGAACAAATACAAATCATAAAGATTCGGAGCATTAAGAAGATATAGATCCTCAAACCCTAATCATCAACACATCATATGATTACCAAGCACATAACAGATTATAACAAGAGGTCACTAACCGATACGAATGTCTGAGAGCTTCACAGAAAATCAAAGTTGCCGTCACAGAGAAAGAAATGCTCTAGGGTTTTCTATTCGGTCCGTTGTTTCACGAATGTAACAGTTCACGTAATATATACACACTTGAATGAACTGGGCCCTTAATGGGCTTCGGTGAAATCCGGGCCGGCGAAATCCTAGATTTCGTCATGATGGACATGGCGAAAACCCTTGGGTTTTCGTCGAGACATGTTGTGGTGAAATCCCCCACAGATTTCGTCATGTACATATATATGATAGCACGTCACATAATTCACAAAGTCCATGTTTAACTTTTAATCAATTAACACTTAAACAGCAATTTACAATCAAATAACAAGGTGCACATAAAAGAACGCAACGAATTAAGAAAACACAGTTGCGAGGAAAGACCTTGAAAACTCGGGTTGTCACATCATCCCCAACTTGAAAGAAATTTCGTCCCGAAATTTAGCACGTGGTCATTGAGGAAGCTAGTTGTGTTACGTTGTTTTCTGTTTTTCCTGGGGTGTCACATCATCTCCCCGTTGGTTTGGAATTTCATCCCGAAATTCCGCAGTAGCTTCAGCCTCAGCAGTGGTTGTACTTTTCTCGAACAACTGGGAATACTTGAGTTTCATGCGGTCTTCTCGTTCCCAGGTAAACTCTGAGCCACGACGGGAGTTCCAACGAACTCGAACAAGAGGAATTCTGGTACGCTTGAGAATCTTCACATCTCGGTCAGTAATCTCTACTGGTTCCTCAACGAATCGCAACTGATCGTAGATGGTGAGCTCCTTCAAAGGAACTATGAGGGTCTCATCTGACAGACACTTCTTCAGATTTGACACGTGAAATACATTGTGAACTCCACTGAGTTTTTCAGGTAGATTCAATCTGTAAGCGACCTTGCCAATTCGTTCAGTGATTTTGAATGGTCCGACATAACGCGGATTGAGTTTGCCTCGTTTGCCAAAACGAACTACACCTTTCCAAGGTGAGACTTTGAGTAGCACTCGATCCCCAACCTGGAACTCGAGTGGTTTCCTGTGCTTATCAGCGTAGCTTTTTTGACGGTCACGAGCTGCCGCCATTCGTTGTCGTATCTGAGCAATCTTCTCAGTTGTGTCTACCATAAGTTCTGGGCCAGTGATTTGGCTGTCGCCAACTTTTGCCCAGCAAAGAGGTGATCGGAATTTACGTCCGTACAATGCCTCAAACAGAGCGGCCTGGATACTGGTGTGGTAGCTGTTATTATACGAAAATTCCACTAAAGGTAGATGTCATTCCCAGCCGTTACCAAAATCAATCACACATGCCCTAAGCATGCCTTCGAGGGTTTGGATGGTGCGTTCAGACTGCCCATCCGTTTGCGGGTAATATGCTGTACTCATGTCTAATCGAGAGCCAAAAGACTTGTGCATCGCTTGCCACAATTCAGAGGTAAAACGTGCGTCACGATCTGATATGATAGAGGTTGGCACCCCGTGCCTCGAAACTACTTCCTTTAGATAGATGTCTGCTAGAGTAGAGAACTTATCCGTTTCTTTAATAGCCAGAAAATGTGCAGACTTGGTTAATAGATCTACAATTACCCAAATGGTATCATTTCCTCGTTGTGATCTAGGTAGGCCAGTAACAAAATCCATGGAAATTAGCTCCCATTTCCATGTCGGTATCTCTGGTTGTTGAAGTAGGCCGGATGGTTTCTGATATTCAATCTTGACTCTCGCACAAGTCAAACATTTGCTGACGTAAGTTGCTATCTTGGCTTTCATGCTAGGCCACCAGTATGTAGTCTTTAAGTCATGGTACATCTTATCTGAACCAGGATGTACTGAGTAATGAGACTTATGTGCTTCATCCATCACAAGCTCGCGTAAGTTTCCAATAAGTGGGACCCAAATGCGCCATGTTACGTAGTAAGCACCGTCTTCCTTTTTGTTCTAACCGTTTCCTTGATCCTCGTAGGGACTCCGCCCTGATGTTCTCGGCTTTCAATGCTTCAACCTGAGCATCTCGTATTTGAGTAGGAAGACTAGATTGGATGGTAAGTTGTAACGCTCGCACGCGCATAGCTGTAGTATCCTTTCGACTGAGGGCGTCGGCCACAACATTGGCTTTGCCCAGATGGTACTTGATCGTGCATTCGTAATCATTCAAGAGCTCGAACCATCGACGTTGTCGCATGTTTAACTCCTTTTGCTTGAAGATATGCTCAAGACTCCTGTGATCGGTGTAAATGGTGCACTTGGTACCGTACAGGTAATGTCTCCATATCTTAAGAGCAAAAACCACTGCTCCCAACTCCAAGTCATGTGTAGTGTAGTTCCTTTCATGATCTTTAAGTTGGCGTGATGCGTAAGCAATGACCTTGTCATGTTGCATCAACACGCAACCAAGTCCTTGGATGGACGCGTCCCAATAAACCACGAAATCGTCTGTGCCTTCAGGCAGTGAGAGAATTGGTGCGCTACAAAGTCTATCTTTTAAGTGCTGAAATGCAGATTCCTGGGCATCACCCCAATGATAGGTGACACCCTTCTGAGTTAGTGAGGTGAGAGGTTGCGCAATCTTTGAGAAATCCTTGATGAACCTTCTGTAGTAGCCTGCCAAACCCAAGAACTGGCGGATTTCTATTGGTGTACGGGGTGCAGGCCAGTTCTTGATCGAGTCTACCTTGGATGGATCAACATGAATCCCATCCTTGTTTACCACGTGGCCTAGAAAATGGACTTCGCGAAGCCAGAATTCACATTTCGAAAATTTGGCATACAACTGCTCTGTTCGAAGGAGTTCCAAAATAAGTCTCTGGTGATGCTCGTGATCTTCCTGACTCTTAGAATAGATCAGGATGTCGTCAATGAAAACAATAACAAACTTATCCAGGTAAGGCTTGCACACTCTATTCATAAGATCCATGAAGACCGCAGGTGCATTCGTCAATCCAAAAGGCATAACCAGAAACTCATAATTCCCGTACCGAGTCCTGAATGCTGTCTTATAGATGTCCTCGTCTCAGACTCTCCGTTGATGGTAGCCTGACCTCAGGTCAATCTTTGAGTAGAAACTCGACCCTTGCAACTGGTCGAATAAGTCATCAATGCGTGGGAGAGGATAACGATTCTTCACGGTCACCTTGTTGAGTTCGCGGTAGTCAATACACATTCTGAAGGTACCGTCTTTCTTTTTCACAAATAATACTGGAGCTCCCCAAGGCGAAGAGCTAGGATGAATAAAACCCTTATCCAAGAGCTCTTGTAGTTGCGTGGACAGTTCTTCAAGTTCTGATGGAGCTAAACGATAAGGTGCTCGAGCTATGGGCGCTGCTCCAGGAGCTAGCTCGATTTGAAATTCAACCTGACGATGAGGCGGAAGACCAGGTAATTCCTCAGGGAATACCTCAGGAAAGTCACGTACAATCGGAATATCTTCTACGTTCTTCTCTTTCTTTGTGGTGTCAGTAACGACGGCTAAAATAGCAGTGTGGCCTGTTCGCAAACACTTCTGGGCCTTAAGGAAAGAAATGATGCCCACAACAGCACCACTCTTGTCGCCATGAATCACTAAAGGTTCTTCACCAGAACGAGGAATGCGGATGATCTTCTCCTTGCAAAGGATCTCTGCTCGATGTTGAGATAACCAATCCATTCCAATAACGATGTCGAAGCTACCAAGAATGACGGGGATAAGATCGATAGAGAAAGTCTGACCAGCTAAGACGAGGTTATAACCCTTAACTATGTGTGTGGCTTCAAGACTTTTACCGTTTGCTAGTTCTACCATGTGTTTGGTGTTCAAAAGTGTTGGAGTGCGCTTAAGCATTTGACTAACTTTTAAGGACACATAACTAGTATCGGCACCCGAATCGAATAAAACAGTAACAAAGAAGTCATTCAGAAGAAACTTACCCATCACAACGTTGGGATCATTCCCCGCGTCACCCTGACCCAGCACGAAAGCACGTCCCCTGGCACCATTGCCATCATTGTTACCCCCGTTATTGTTCCCGTTCCCCTGATTATTGTTGTTGTTCTGATTCTGGTTCAACTGGGGGCAGTTTCTCTTGAAGTGACCTTCAGCACCACACTGATAGCATCCCCTGTTACCCCGTTGTTGCTACTGCTGATTCTGTGGAGCTGGTGGCTGTTGTTGATGATTCTAATTTGCCGGTTGTGCGCCCCTGCAATCCTTAGCTTCATGGCCAAGCTTGTTACACCTCTGACAACGACCCTTATTGCACGGCCCACTATGATGCATGTTGCATTGGTTGCACTTGGGGTGGTTTCCTCTGTATCCACCCTGCCCCTGACTACCTGAAGATTGCTGACCAGGGCTCTTGTAGTCATCAGTCTTTCGCTGCTGAGACTGAGACTGAGTTGATGTTGAACCCTTTCTTGAGACTCCATCCCATTTGCGCTTGTTGTCGCTGGGGGCATCAGAAGTAGTACTAGTAGCACCAATACGCTTGGGCAGCCTGTTCTACTCGACTGCCTGATCAGTGAGACGATGAGCCAAATGAATAACTTGCTGGATAGTGGCGAGGTTTGCTGCAGTCACATGGCTCTAAACCTTTAAGGTACAGCTCGATACGTTTGATAGGAGGATCCACCATAGTAGGACACAAGATAGCCAGCTCGTTCGATCTTTTCGTGTACGCAATTTCCGACCCCGTCATCTTTAAGTTGTAGAACTCTACTTACAGCTTGTGGATGTCATCACGATTACAGTACCCTTCCTTGATCAATTCCTTGAAATCGTTCCATGGGGTGGCATTAGCAACCGCCAATCCCAGCATCTGAACCTGAGTGTTCCACCACGTGAGCGCTACACCTTCAAGAGTACCATTAGCATATTTCACCCTACGAGCCTCAGGGCATTCACACATCTGAAAGACAGACTCGAGCTTCTCAAATCAGTGAAGGAGACCTACAGCTCCCTCAGTGCCACTGAAAGTAGTAGGTCGGCAGTCCATAAAAGTTTTGAAAGTACACGTAGGAGGCTGAACATGTTGACATATCGTGTGTATAAGAAGAGACAAGGTTAAGCACAAGTTTTGGTTCACGAAAGTAGGATCTAAGGATCCTAAAGTAAGTTGTAATGGCAGGTTATACCTCCTGCATGAGCGGCTGCGAGTGCTGCAACAACTTGTTCATTGATTAAAGTCGTCAACTGGGCTTGAGTCAAGTTCAGTCGTCCACTCATGATCTTCATATCAAAGGAAACATGAGTGAGAAAGGTGTCGCGAAAGTGCGATGACAGAAGAGAGTAAGCACACATGTGTTTCAAACAATAGTTGCTACATTTATCTAAGCATACCATGAACAATGTACTATGTAACTAACAGGTAGGTAATATAAACATAAACCATATCACCTAGAATGTTGAGTCTTCCACGTGGAGAGAAGCATCGTTGTGGATCGTTGAGCACTGTACATGTTAAAGTCTAGTTTTGTCAAAAAAAAAACTTTTCTCTTTTAAAAACCAAGTTCACTATAACCAATGGCTCTGATTCCAATCTGTCACACCCCCAAAATCCACAAGCGGAGTATCATCGCATGGAGGCGTGACTGACCAGGATCCAGCCACCGATCATATTGAACAATGCAATTAAGTAAATAGAACCAAACCCAATATAATTGGTGTTCAAAAGAAACCAAACATGTTTAAGTAATCAATGGAAGCATAGTAATGTTTAAATAACCTGAAACATAGTTTAAAAGTTCAAATGTTAAGCACGGGACATAACAGTCCATATCCCACAACGACCTCTCCTCCTGGTGCAAGCTCCTTAAGCATCTAACGACCTGCAAGGCATGTAACAACGAGTCAACAACAAAGTTGAGCGAGTTCACAGTTAGTTGTTTAGTTTTAGAAGTTTGTTTTGAAAACCATAAGTTGTTTCGTAAACCACTAGCTAACCAGTATCCTTGTTTCTCAAACCATATCCATAATCAGTGGGGGCTTCCCCATGTGAACCACTAGACCGTTACCATATCGACAACTGACGAAAGTAAGTTGTGCCCTAAGTCAATGTCTATCCTCATTGACTGAGTGCCCAGATCCATTAGTACACGCCCGTCCTACCGGCACGGTGTGAGGCTTGTCAACCCTAATAGTGCTATTAACTAATGACCCGCTCGCCATTGGCCCGATGATTAAGTCGATATAAAAAATGAGGGACTTAATGATAGAGTTTTGTCTAGTAAGTTTTAAGGTTGTTGTCCTACCCAAGGAGGACGAACGTACGTATTCTACCCAAGGAGAATACACATGATTAACATTGGCATCCTACCCATGGAGGATGGAGGTACATATCCTACCCAAGGAGGATATGTAGGTTCCGTTTTAAATTCTTTAACCCATTCCCAACCACCGGGAATCCCATGCCTTAGAAAGTGTGTGAACTCACCTCGGTTTGCTCAGTTTGCTAAATTACGTGCTCACAAATACTCAGTCAAAGCCTATAGCACGCACTTATACACAATCAGTTTATGTTTGTAAGGTTTCACATGCAATCTAACATCACAAGATGTGCTTAGGCAATTATTATCAAGTAACACATAACAGTTATTTCAAGTTCATACAATTCATGCTTCACATAATTGATTTCTCAGTCTATTCTAACATAGTTATCCATTAACTGACTTAACAGACTTAACTAAGTTACTGTGATTGTTTCCCAACTTGACGAACACCCCTATTTTCGTCACGATCTCCCTTCGGCGAAAACCCTAGACGACGAAATCCCTTGAGTGACGAAATCTGAAAGGGTTTTCGTCGTGATTGAATGTTCGTAAAGCATGATCATCATCAACAGTACGCAACCCAGAAACCCTATCTATCGTTTAACAGTTACGTAATCATACCATCATTCCTATCATACGATTAGCATTATTGAAATCAATCCAAGTAACAGTTTCATTCCACTTTTAAAACATGTTACGGCTACAATTATGACATTACAATCAGTTTATCATCCACATCAGATTATATAAAATCACAAATCAACATCGATACATCACGTAACACATATCATCAAAATCGGCTCACAAGCAAACCTAAACCGATCACACAGTTTATCATGATAACATAATCATAAGATCAATTCCATCACAGTCCTAAATTCCACGATTCAGCATGAACAAATACAAATTATAAAGATTCAGAGCATTAAGAAGATATAGATCCTCAAACCTTAATCATCAACACATCATACGATTACCAAGCACATAACAGATTATAACAAGAGGTAACTAACCGATACGAATGTCTGAGAGCTTCACAGAAAATCAAAATTTCCGTCACAGAGAAAGAGATGCTCTAGGGTTTTCTATTCGGCCGGTCGTTTCACGAATGTAACAGTTCACGTAATATATATACCCTTGAATGAACTGGGCCCTTAATGGGCTTCGGTGAAATCTGGGCCGGCGAAATCCTAGATTTCGTTGTGATGGCCATGGCGAAAACCCTTGGGTTTCGTCGAGACATGTTGTGGCCAAATCCCCCACAGATTTCGTCATGTACATATATATGATAGCACGTCACAGAATTCACAAAGTCCATGTTTAACTTTTAATCAATTAACACTTAAACAACAATTTACAATCAAATAACAAGGTGCACATAAAAGAACGCAACGAATTAAGAAAACACAGTTGCGAGGAAAGACCTTGAAAACTCGGGTTGTCACATTTCGCTCCGAACGTAGCTGAGGTACCTCAGTAAATAACCCACCCAACCGTAATGTTTAGTCACTTAAGACACATTACAAAATGTTTGGACATTTCCACGGGTGCTTTGCTAATGCCTTATGTGAATGGTGTTGCTTATGTAGCAGGCTGCACCTACAAGCAGTTCTTGAGCTGCAAGCCCCGGGATTTCGACGACACTAGGGGTGTCGTAGCCTTCGTGCGCTGGGTTGAGAAGATGGATTCTGTTTTGCGTTTGAGCAAATGTGCACCAGAGCATCAGGTCACGTACATATCTGGACTGTTTCTAGATGGGGCTCTGTCATGGTGGAACCTTCAGGTTCAGATGCTGGGTGAGACTGCTGCGTATGCTTTGACATGGGACGAACTTAAGGAGCTGATGCGTAAGAGATATTGCTCAAGGGCAGAAGTCCAGAAGTTAGAAACTGAATTCTGGAACTTGAAAATGGAAGGTCCAAAGATAGCCGAGTATGTGCAGAGATTTCACGATTTACAAGTTACTCCGCGTCTGGTGGAACCAGAATTTAAGAGGATCGAACGCTTCATCTGGGGATTGGCACCTCAGATTCTAAGCATGGTGATAAAATCTAAACCTCCAACGATTACCGATGCTAACAACTTAAGTGTGGCGCTCACTGAGGAAGCGGGTAGACTGGGAAAATTTTCCACCTCGGAGGAGAAAAAGGAAACTCCTGTGGAGCCATATGGAGATAACAAGAGGAAGTTCGCAAATTTCAAGAAGGGTACTCGGGCCAGTAACAAGAAGAAGGCCAAAAAGGGAAAAGAGTACATGGGTATCCTACCTAAGTGCGACAATTGTCTACGTTATCATGTCGGGCGATGTAAATATGGAAAATGTGATAACTGTGGCAAGAGGCGGCATGTCAAGGAGACTTGTAGGCAAGGTACTGAACATGGAAATGGAGGCCGAGATGGTAGCGAGAATCACAAAGGAAACAACGACAACAACGACTATCAAGGCAGGAAGAGTGACAAACGAAAAGGTGCTCAAGGGTGTTTTAACTGTGGAGACAAAAGGCACTTCAGAAAATATTGCCCTAAAAACAATCAGGCACGAGGGTGAAAGCTCAACAGCGGAGCTAGGGAAGCACGCCAGGATCCAAACGAGGCCATCGGTACGTTCCATATTAGTCAACGTTATGCATTTGTGATGCTGGATACTGTTACAAATTTTAGCTTCACATCTTTAGAGTTTAATAGTATACTTAGTTTAGTAGTAAGTAAGTTAGATATCCAGTACTCGATAGAACTAGCTAATGGGAAGCTAGTGGAAGCCAACGAAGTAATTAGAGGCTATATGATAGAACTTCGAAAGCGTGAATTCTCGATAGATCTTCTGCCAGTTATGTTGGGAAGCTTCGACGTAGTAGTTGGAATGAATTGGTTGTCGAGTAACCTAAGCTGAGATCGTATGTCACGAGAAGATTTTCTGCAGCCCGATGGCGAGTGAAGAGACGATCGTGATTTATGGAGAGAGCGGGATACGCCACTTCGGATTACTTGTTTGAAGGCATGAAAGTTGTTGCATAAAGGATGTGTTGTTTCCTTGGCTCATGTCGTGGACAAAGAAGCTGAAGCACCGAAGCTAGAAGATATCCCTACGGTAAGGGAATATCCTGAAGACTTTCCCGAAGACGTGTTAGGATTACC
Organism: Helianthus tuberosus; assembly: GCA_030545235.1. Lineage (NCBI taxonomy): Eukaryota > Viridiplantae > Streptophyta > Magnoliopsida > Asterales > Asteraceae > Helianthus > Helianthus tuberosus. Next base: position 54,043,624 of record CM060417.1, on the reverse strand, counting down.
TCCACAACGACAAGTCGAATTCCATTTTGACTTGGTTCAAGGCGTCGCGCCTGTAGCTAAGACACCTTATCGGCTTGTGCCTTTAAAGATGCAAGAATTATCAATGCAGCTTCAGGAGTTGTTAGATAAGGGATTTACAAGGCCAAGTTTCCTGCCTTGGGGAAACTCCAGTACTGTTCGTCAAAACCAAGGACGGTAGTTTTCGAATGTGCATCAACTACCAGGAGCGGAATAAGCTAACCATCAAGAGTCGGTAACTCTTGCCGAGGATTAACGATTTATTTAACTAACTGCAAGGATCCAACTACTATTCTAAGATTGAACGTTGATCGAGTATCATTAGCTGTGAATTTAGGAAGAAAGTATACCAAGGTACGGTGAGTCAACCACTTGTTTTAAACATACACTAATACTGTGTTTTGTACACAATACACAAAACAGTTATACACAAAGTACAAAACTTCGAGAATCTAGGAAACACGTATTTAGGACTCCCGGGGACTTATGTCAAAGTCCATTAGAGATTACCTCGTAAAAACCACATCTATTAACTCGGACAAACACTACTAGTTTGTCATGCAAGCTATTTTAGTTAACCGAACGGGTAAAGTACTCGAATTTCTTTTATTGAAATTCCACTTTTGCTTCTAGCGAGTAGATGTTTGCATCTCTACTTCTCTTAATGGTAGCTGCATCGCGTTAATTTTCTTCACTAGAGCGAACGCTCACTTGCTTCGGTACTTGATCATATCTTCATTTTAGCAAATACTCATTGTTTCATTTCTTGGAAAGTCATATGTTACGCATGCACCATTTGTTATGCATGTGGCTTCGTTTCGAATAAGCGCTTCATCAAAGTTCAAATATTATTTGCTAAAGCGAATTATTTATTTGTGATTCGAATAACCTACATTATTGTAATTGTTGGCTCCTTTTTAGCAAGTCAACACACTTTCTTGAAACTTCTTTCTTTTCAAGTTACATACATGGTTTATCTTTGTAACCATGCCGAAATCCCCTTGTCAATACATACGTTTATTGTCAGGTTATGCTGAAACCAAGTTCAATTGCTTGAACTTGTCCACTGCGCATATTCACTTCGAGACACCATATGATGTATTGAGAGCATCATATTCAAATTTATCTTTGCAAACGTTCCTTTGCTTCGATTCGTAATAGGCTTGTTTGATCTATGACTCCAGTAAGTCGTCTGTTGGTTCCAACACCTTGTGGTGGTGTCTCGTTAATTCGAAGCCTGCGCTAATTACATATACACATCTCATACACGGATTTGATTGTTTATTTATTGACTTGCTCTAAATCCGTTTTGTTTTATCACGATTAATGTAGTCTTAACACAATCGTGTGATAAGAATATGGTACATAAATTCATTTTATACCCCAGTGTACCTCCTAACGGTTCTTTCATTATCGATCGAATGCCTTGCGGTACTTATTTCTTTTTCATCTTTGATCGGAAACAGTAGTTATTTGGTGTTCTATATTCAATTGAAAAATCCTACGATGCCGTTTGAATCAAATTCTCAGGATTGCTTCATTACACTTTCATTTGATTTCAAACACGGTGGACTTGTTCGGTCACCGCTATTATTGAATTATGTCATTAGGACACCTTGTGGTGTCGCTACAACTTGTAGCCTGTGCTAATCATGGTCAACCGTTTCACACAAAACTACACATACTTTTGTTTGACTTGTCATTAAAACATTCTTAATGCAACTGTGTATTAAGACAATGATACGCCAAGTTCGATTGTAATTCATTTCGGTGTATTCTCGCAATTCAATATTGTCAACACACTAGTTTTATTCATTTGTTTGTTCAAAAACTGACAGATCATTTTCGTGTCACTATTACATTTGAGCTTGCTGATTTTGAGTTTATCTAGCAGATGCTATTGTTTCTGAAAACTTGTTTGCATACTGTGAACGATCGTTTGGAATTCCATCGGTCAAAACTCCTCTTTTGTTGAACCCCTGTTAACTAAGTTACACTAGGTCATACACCTTTACATCTCGTATCCTTTGACATCAAATTCTGAAACACATACCTTTTAACCGCTGGGTTCCTATTGTTATAATATGTCTTTGGGTTCACCTGATTCAAATAAGATTTGATTTGGCTTCGTGGTTAAGCGCCTTGATAATGTTCATACCCATACACGCATTAGGTAACCCTAAGGAGTTAATGTAGATTAAATTTCGAGGATGAAATATTCTTAACAGGGGGAGAATGTGACAACTGTCAAAATTTCAAGTATCCGTACAATTATTAAATAATGATTAGTGCTTAATGACTGTGCTAAATTGTAATTAATTACTTAAATTGTTTTCTGATTAGTACCATGTACATACATGTGCATCATATATTGCAAACGACATATCATTACTGCATACAAACTTTATTGATTCGAATGATGCATGAAACTCCGGCAGCACAGTTATCAGACAAATCAGAAAAATGTTGTCAAAGTTCAGTAGATAGACAGACATTGTATTGAGACATAGAATGAGCCAGAAACCAAGTATTACACTAGTATAGTGTGTAGGAAAGTAAGGATCACAAAATTGTCTTCCTAGTGATAGTTTAAGTGCCGGAAAGTGCCTAAAACTAACATAAACTACAGAATTCTGCAGAAAATCAGCAAATTCAGCATTTAAACACATTTATATCATGCAGAAATATGGTTAAATGGTCCTGAATGCTTTCCTAAGTGTCGGGAATCAAAACTGTCACAAAAGATAACATAAAGCACACTAAACTGCGTAGTTTAGCACCTTACGAACCGGTAACTAATCGAACAACCGGACATTACCCGAAACACCAAATTTCACTAGAAGCATTGTTTTATCATTACCAAGCTAGTTATGGTCCCCGAACATCATAACACATTACATAACACCTAGTAACTAACCAACCTAACTAAATACTTGAATTTCAACCATATTAACTAACTTTTAGTTAGAACCTAGTCTACTACCCCCCCCCCCCCACCCACACCTATGACCGTCCAACATGGTGGCCCTACCAAAGATTTTATTTGATTGTTTAATGGATCTTGATATCACTTTACTAAACATTATACCCAATGGAAAATGTGTTTTGAGAGGATTATAAGTTAAGACACCAGTAACATTACTCTCATTCCCATTCATCACCAACATCAAAAATCCTCTCCTTCCTCCTTCCATAACTCACGGCCAAGAACACCCCATACACTACCATCATCATCAATAATTTTCCATCCATTCCACATATGTACAAAGGTGTAAGAAGGTGTATTAGGAAGCTTGGAGCTTTCAGAAGTTGAAGGACCTTCACAATTTGCTTTTATCCACATCATTTCTTCTCTTGATCATCCCTAGCCTTGAGCTAGTAGTAAGAACACTAATCTTTCCATTTTACATCTTATATAAGTGGTTAAAGAATGATATATGATGATAAACTCAAAGAACACTAAGAATCAAGAGATAGACACATGAACATAAGCTTAAATCATGAAGAAACATTGTTGTTTATGTGTTGATTTACTTGTTGATTGATGTTTGCTTATGAAAATGATGTAGATCATCATATGATCTTGCTAGATCATCATATGATCTTGCTAGATCATGATTAAAAACATAATCTAGCAAGATGAGAGGATGAACATAATAGTAGTTATTGGATCATCCTCATAAGAAGCATAAACTTGAAAGAATATGTGGTTTACTTGTAAAATAATGATCAAAGTGAGTTGTTAATCATGTAGATCTAAACATTTCATGGATAATTTCTCAAGAAACCAAGTTAAAAATATAAGATTTACTTGATCTGGGTTCTTACATAAATAACCCCATTTTTTGTGGATAAACAAGTGTAGAAACACTTGTGTAACAAGAAAATCTCATAAAGAAACATTTTTAGAAATTGTGATCATAAGTTGTAAAGATCTATCTTCTTCAAAAATGAAGTTTTTAAAGAATCAATCACACTTCAAAGGATAACAAGGCTTACTAATAGCACTAGTAAGTTATTACAAATATTCAAGTTCATGAAGTAGTAGTTATTACTTGTTTTTGGCAAAGTTGGTAAGTAAAGCTTGGTTATTATTGATTATGGATTGATTGTGATGATTTTTACAAAAGAAAATGTTATGCTTGAAAGCATGGAAACCTCCATTTTTAGGGGAAACTACGGCAAAATTTTCTAAAAATGTAAACACTTAGAAAAATAATTCTAAACAAATATTTACAAGCGTGTTTTAAACCATAAAGTGTTACAAAACTTTGCCATAAATTTTGTTACAAAAATTGTAATTATTGGAGGTTGGTTTTTTTAGAAATAAAAGTGACTAAATATGTATTTAGAAAATATATATTTAGATGACACCATGTGTGTGATTATTTGTATACTTTGTGTACTAGTTATATTATTTTAGGACATGAAATAATATAACACATCCAAATACCAAGAATTACAATCTAAAATATTACCAAAATTTCAAGAATATGAATATACAAGTTATACACAAGATATTGGTGAAACCGAACTAAGGAATATAACTTACGAAATATTCCGGAAATTATATTCACAAGTATATTTTGGTAAATGATATTTTGGACACCAAGAGAAAAAATATGAGTTTTACAATTATTACAAGCTTATATCATAGTTTTGACAAGAAGAAAATATATTATTTTTGGATGAATAAAAATATGTATTTTCTTGGAAATATTAGAAGATATATTATTTTTGGAAGAAATATATATTTTCTCAAACAAAAACGGAGTATATTATTTTTGGGGGAAGAATAAGTTTATATATATTTTCTAAGTTAGACTTGAAAATATATTACTTCTGGAACTTATATGAAAATACAAATATTTTTGCCAAAGGAAAACTATAAGTAATTTTTCTAAATAGTATTTCTTAAAATATATATTTTGGAAATATACATGGATTTTTACTAAGGATATTATTCCAGAAAAGTAATACAAAATTAAGTATAAAGAATACTTAACATTTACCAGAAGATACGTATTCTCGTACGTATAAATACACAGCGGAATACGGCCCCAATACATGGCAAAATTTACAAGCGAAAGAATACGAATACAATTACACCTATCCTTGGGAAGGAGATACATGTATAAATACTTGGGAAGTATTAAGTTAAAATATATTATTTTAACAATTATTCCAAAATTTAATAAATATAATTTAAGTTAAAATATTTATTATTTTAACAAATAATTATATTCTTGGAATAACATTGATAACACAAAGAAACGTAACTCAAAGACACTAATTAAGACCAAGGTTAAGGCACGACCTACCCGTCTAATGGACCGTAGTACGCATGTAGGTAGTCGTGCGTTCTAGAGGAAGCTTTGAGTTACATTGGATACGAAGAACGCAAAACTGTGAGTTCATGTCCCCCTTTTCTCTTAACTGTTTTCAGTTTTATAACTTCGCGGGTGAAGTACATGTTACTAAATGTTTACAAAGAATTACAAATGGTATGGTTAGCTAAGGAAAAATACTGTTAGATTACGTGAATGGGTAGGCGCACTCTTAAGACCATTAATCCTCGTAGTAGGACCGAGGGATATGAGTGATAGATCTATTTGGGTGTAGCGAGCCCCACCCATGCGTCCGCCGAGTGGACCATGTGGTGACTATGTCTTATTGCCGGAGACAAAATTTGCTAGGTTTGAGCCTTCCTGCACCATGTCACATATATTAATGTATTAGCTATACATTAATTGATCTGTTTCCTTGTTGCTTCATACCAAATTACAAAGTACATACATACATACTTACAAATGTTTTCAAGGATGTTCGCGCACACATACAAAACACATGAATTCGCACAACTTTTGTTGATGTTTTTCAAACTACATGTATTTTAGGAAAGTAGTTATGGATCTGGCGGGCGTTCAAGATTTCAAGTTGTGTTTTTAATAAAAGATGTCATCCAGTGCTGAAGGGTTTGAGTCATGTGATTTATCCTTGATAGAATACATGGTTCCAAAGCTCACTTTTATTAGTGTCTTTTGTGAAGTCCAGTATGGAACATTAAGCTTTGGTCGTCATGAGATCTAAATTTGAAGTCTTAGTTTGATGTTAAATAATGACGGTTGTATTATTTTGAAAACTATATATGGATGAACATCTTGGTATTTTCATATAGTTGTTTGTTATGGTTTAATGCAATGATATTAAGCAAGTCACACCAAATCACGCTTCCGCAAAAGTCAGTGTGTGACATATGTTTGTTACAATACCAAATAATCCTTAAAAATGGCAATCCCTAATTTACGATACCATTAAATGTTTTATTCTGGATACATCTTCATTTTCAATAAAATTATATTGGGATATTGATAGAATTGTATATTTTTATGCTTTTTTATAAATTAGCAAACACATGTTATTAAAAAAAGAAAAAGTAAAATGCTATAAAAACATAACCGAGAAAGTTACTATTTATGGATAGTTTTAATAGCATTAGAAAATTAATTTTATTTCTAAGGTAAACTATTCTATATTCTATACTATAATAAAAGCAAACATGAATAGTGATTATGTCTTCTTGGGTCACGTGGTCCATGTCATTGGGTTGTTAACAAATGGTGATTTGGTGAATGTTCTAGTGATTTGGTCTTCTTGGGTCACATGGCCCCACACCATTAGGTTGTTAACAATGGTGATTTGATGTGATTGGCCACGTGGCCCTCAACCATTAGGATATTTTTTTTAACAAATAGAATGTATTTCGTTATTTTTTATATTACTAGAGATTATAGATATATAATACTACATGAAAGTTTATATAATATTAAAGTTAGTATAAACGAGTGGGCTATGTTTGTGTGTTGAAGTGGTTCGGTTTGAACCAACCCTAAACAATCAATTTTATTATCTTGGTCAACTACAACCGAACACGTGTTGATAGCGTTTTTGTTACACTGCCACTTTTTTTTATTTTTATGCGTATTTGAATTTACTCTTTCAATTGTTGTACCAAGTTTTGTGTCACACCCCAACCGATGGCGGAATCATCGGGGCGCAGCACTAGGCGAATCAGATTGCTCAAGAGAATCCATAACAACTAATTTGTGACAATATTTATTACATTTGTTATCCCATACTAACAATCAATACAATCACATAAGTTATCACAGATTTCTTGTCCTCTCGAACAATACAAATCCGACAACCTAGATTTTAGGTGAGTTTCTAGACTTCCTAGCTTGATTTGATGTAGCCTGCGATCTAACCTGCAACATACGTTAAAATAATGTCAATACAAAAGTATTGGCGAGTATACAGGTTTGATATGTAATAGTGTAATAGATAAAAGTTGTGAATTTCCACATACATAAACGTAATACACGACATATATACTCACAAAACTGATACTACCAGCTAAGTCCTCGAGCTGCGATTGCGATTGCTAAGCTAGACCCCGTCGGGTGCAATAGTACTACACTAGTCATGGTGGGACGTCGCGAGTATAAGTCCTAGCACATATTTAACTAGCATCACGTATAACTATGCATGTAAGTCATTCGCAAGTGATAAGTAGTTTAAGCAGTTGATGTATTTCGATTTGATAGCAACGTATGTTACACCCAAAAGTGCAAAAGCAAAAAGCGTTCAAGTATACTCACAGTCGGTGTTCAGCAAGTAAACACAGCTTGATTGGATTGATGGGAGCGCGTCTGAGATTATCCTGGTTTCAGTTTGATAGCGTAAGCGTCGAACAGTGCGTTAAACGGTGGCGAGTGAACCAAGTGTCGAATGGTAATCCGGTGGGATGGCAATCCGACCGGATGGCCATTCGATCGGGTGGCAATCCGTTCGGATGGTCATCCGATCGGATGACCATTCGGTTGGATTGTCACCTTGTTTGGTGAAGAGGTGTTTGTGTATGATGGTTTGCCTTTTGAAGTTTTCGTTGTAGCATTATGTAAATAGAGAAGTATCTTTACCTTTCAGGTCGGTCGATCAAACGGTCGGTCGATCGGGTGGCAACTCGATCGGGTGGCTGTTCGATCGGACGGTGATAGGATTCGCAAGGCACTTTTGGTTGCTGATAAGTTCACAGCAGACTGGTCGCTCTATCGGGTGGAAACCCGATCGGGTGACAATCCGTTGGAACTGATGTGTGATAAGGGTTTGTAAAACATTTAAGTGTTGAGGGTCCAAAAGTCAGCCGATCGGATGGTCGTTCGATCGGACGGCAATCCGATCGGACAGCAATCCGTTCGTTGTTCAGATCCTTGAATGTTTGAAAATTTGTTTAAGTCTTGACCCCAAGTGCAACACGACCGGATTGCTGGTCGATCGGGTGGCAGTCCGATCGGATGGCAATCCGATCGGATGGTAACCCGTCCCGCAATCTTATCGTTTTACATCTTGGCTATCTCATTAAGTTTTTGCGATCTGATCGAGACGTTACGACTACGAGCTAAACAATTGAACTCCACTAGGTCTGAGTCACCGGATCAGATGGGAATCACCCCGTCCAATCAGTTAACTGTTCTCGATGGTTATTCGTGTTTATCATGACAATCCGGTCATCTCGTCGATAGGAACCAGTTCTCAAACCGACACTTCACTATAGGAAAAGTAGAAGGTCTGTACAAGATCTGTTGCTACCGGTTTCAAGTGATAAGTTAGGAAAGTTTGATGAAAAACTTAGAAAACTTTGATTCGGCTTAGATTTGTGCGAGTTTATTGTTTATTCTCCGTGGAATCCATCAGATCTGGACTGTTCTTGATGAGATGAGATCATACTTCATTGTTCCTAAGAACTTCATGATGACATCACCTTAGAACGGCTCAAATCCACAGATTTAACGGTGAAGAAGTGAGATTTGATGGTGAGAACGATGAAGGAGTGCGTGTAGATCATAGAAGTACAAGATTTGAGGTAGAAACTTACAAGAATTGCGAGAAATCGAGAGAAAATGGCGAGAAGGCGTCTTGGTCGAGAGAGAGCAGTCACATCAACTGTTGTTGATGTGACAAGAGGGGTATTTATAGGCAAAGGAGGAGAAAGGCGGTGCAGTGCATCGGATCGGATGGCTGTCCGATCGGATGCCTGTCCGATCGGATGGCCATTCGATCGAAGTGCCATTCGATCAAACGCCTCCGGCGAGCTGAGTTTTGGCGTTCCGTTTCGATTGCTAAGCGTTGCGATAGTTTGGTTACACATTCTCATCTACATTTCCATATATTTATTATAATTAGCTACGTTGGCTCGTATATACATATCCATATTTCAAAGTTACGATACAATAACCGGCTTTCGTTTCGAATATGCGTTGCTTTGCGACGCTTCAGGGTCATCGAGGAGGGTAGAATAGGTCCTCACTCAACGTCATCGTGAACGTTAATGTGTGTGATGCGATGTGTGTTTTGAGTAACGAGTTGCACTGCGACACATCACGGCTATCAAGGAGGGTAGAATTGGTCCTCATTTGACATCTTCGCGGTTATCAGCAAGTACAATGTGATGTGTAGCGATAAAGTAACTTGAGTCGATTGAAACTCGTTTTATGAAATTTTCTTGTCACGCGACAGTAACTTGAGTCGATTGTCATACCAACGTTACAAGGTAATCTCGTTTTATTAGAAAAATTTTTGTAAGAAAAGGTTGGTTTAAACTTTGGGTAAACAAAGCTTTCCTAATAATATCAAAAATTTAATTTTTAAGGTCGGCCCCGCATGGCACTTTTCCATGAAAGTTCGACAATATGGCTAAAACACTTATATATAGGAAGTACCAGCGGCGTATCCACCATGTTTTAGCCATATAGCTTCCGTCTCGTGAGGCGGTGTCATGTGTGTCGACATAGTACTGATAGATTTCGATTCCCTAGGTCCAAGCGAAAGATGGTCGGACCAAGTGTAAGAGAAGGATTGAGCAAACTGAGCGATGAAGTCGTTTTCGAACTCAGTTTAGCGATACGAGCGAGTGCTATAAGCGATGAGCGGTACGCGAATATTGATAGCACAAAACAAAGATAATAAGCGAAGACAACGGCGACAGGCGAAAAGTGATAAGCGATAAGGATAGCGACAACCATCAAGCGATAGGCGATAGGCGACGATCGATGTGTTGCAAGTGATGGGAACGTATGTGATTAACGCGATTCGATTGTGAAGGGGTAAGGTCCCAAAAACCTCATAATAAGTATTTGAGACCATACCACAATCTGGCTTTTTAACCTTTTAACTTTGCGCGGCCGCGCACTGGTCTTACAAAAGGAAGAAAGTAATCAGCAATCTATAGTTGCGCGCCCAAAGGAAAACATAAATCCTTGCGCCTTCTCCCATTAGCAAAGGATAAAAATCCTGAGATCAATATTTCGGCCCAAGTATCCAGACTTGGATATTATTCTACCCAGATTTGGATTTGTTATTCAGTGGTTTCCACACGATAAAATACCACACTAGATTACAGCAGTAATCTTCTAGAAGAAATACAATCGTGCACCACCCAGACGGTTACAACCGTCTGGACACGTGTCATCACCACAGGCACCCCTGAAATCACAACGAAGGCATGCAATTGGAGAGTAATCTCCACTTGATCACATTACACGTGGCAAATCCCCAGCCCTCGATCTAGACCACGATCCGTGTGCTCTCACGTCGGATCAAAGAACTTAAACGGAAGGAAATGTAACCGCTTACGGGGTTAGCATCTTCCGTTAACTTTTCACTAACGGGCTTTCCCGCCTAAAACGACTCCCGGTTATAAATATGAGAAGCAACCCAGGTATGAATTCAAGTTACACATACTTCTCAAATACATTCTCTTCTTCATTACCAATACTTATTCTCACACCGGAGTCGGGTAAAGGAGAGAACCCTTTTCTCCCCTTGGCGAGGCTAACGGTGCTCTTTTTTGCAGAACTTTCGGAGAAGAAGATCAGCTGCAACTGAATCAATCGAGAGAAAACTAACCTTTTTATGCGGATTCAAACCCCCTAGATATCTCGGTTCTGACCATTTATCTAGTGTTTCTTCATTGGCGCCCACCGATTCCTCTGTTTTCTAGTTTTTATCTCGTTTCGATTCAGTTCTCTTCATTTTCTGTTTAGCACATGGCAGAAAATTCGTCATCTCACCGGCAACTTGGTCCTCGACCAAACATCGGAAACAATTTACAAGTAGAAGGAATCGTAGAGGAGGCCTCGGACGATAACGAGGTCCAATCCAATCGAGCAAACGATCCTGTCACTCCAGGGGTGTTACCAGCAAACCCTGCTCAATCAATTTTACCACCAGGAGAAACTCTGATATCATGGTATGTTCGGTCTCAAGGGGCATTAAACGCAGTATACACACAGCTGTGTGCTCAAACTGCTCCCCTGACGCAATCACGGAGACCGGGATCTCGTGCTCATGCCTCCCAACGGGAAGAATCAACTTATGAAGATACAGAAGTTCATGCCAGATCCACGTCACAATGCGAGTACATTCAGTCAGGCAGTTACCAGAGATAACACCACGGGGAACCACATCTTCGTCGAAGACAATCGGTTCATGATAGGTTGGGTTCCCAACGGGACACTCATACTGATGAATCTGATCCAACATACCGTCTGAGTGCAAAAAACAGTGTGTTCAATCGACTGCAGCCAAAATATAACAAATGCAGACCTCGAGCGGTTTATAACCCTGAGGCAGAACACAATTATGACTTAGTTTACCGCCCTGCAGAAGCAGCGAAAAACTCGAAGTTCATATTGGAGATAGTTCTAGCTCCATTGGAGAAGGCTAAATTACCATCCAACATAGGGAAGTTCAATGGGTTAACGGACCCCGATGATCATCTGAGAGTATTTACCAGCGCGGGTTTGGTTGGAGGGTGGACCCTTCCGCTATGGTGTCATCTGTTTGTACAAACATTAACTGGCCCAGCGCGAATCTGGTTTGATAACCTACCAACCGGATAGATTGAATCATGGAAGGATCTGCGTGAAAAGTTTTTAACACACTTCAGCCAGCAACGGCGTTCCATTCGAGACACTTCTGACGTCATGAACATATGGCGCCATGATGACGAAAATCTAGAGGATTTCATCACTAGATACAATAAAGAAGTGTTAGAGATTGGTGGTGTTCACGAACAACTAATCCGTGCTCAGTTTAAGTATGCGGTTAGGTGTGATGACATGGTTAAAGTCTTATCTGGAACAGAGGGCCTTCCAACAAGTTGGGAGAAGATAATGGCGGCGGCCAAAGTTTATGCGCAAACTGAGAAAAACCTCACAACAAACAGGCCACCACCACCACACAATAGGCCTGCGGACTTAAGCTTAACCGGGGAAAGAAGGTTTAAAAAGTCATGGCGCGAATCTGGATCAGGAAGTCGATCATCTGAAGACGCTTGCACAACAATTAACAAACTCTCCGCACAGAGGGAGAACAAACAAGAAAATAGGGAGAGGCAGTGGACTCCCCTAACAAAGACCCCGGCGGAGGTTCTGAGTACTGAGGACTATCAATTCAAACCTCCAATCCCAATGAAAAGTAAACGTGGACAAGACCCGGCGCAATACTGCGAATATCATAAAGACAACGGGCATACCACTAACAACTGCATATCTCTGCGCACAGAAATAGAGAAAGCCCTCAAGAACGGTGAACTCACGCATTTACTCCAAAATATGCGCAAAGAGATTAAGCAGATAACCTGGGGAGAAGAAGGCCCAAGCAAACGGGCAAAAACCTAAGTGACGACTCTATAAGTTCCCGCAGAAAGACATGATCCATCAAGTATGGCGGAACTATCAGAGAGTAAGTTAAGTTCCATATAATTATTAGCAAAAAACTTTGTAAAGCCTCTGTGCTCTATCCATGAATAAAATTGCAAAGTTACTATTATTTTTGTGTTTACAAAGTGCATGCAATTTCTTTTTAGTAAGCGCAAAAACATTATGGTAGTACAAAACAAGCTCCATGCGCGGTCAGTGATCACATCACAAACGACCATAAATTCACACATGAGCTTTATACCAACTTCATTCGCCTTACTCAACAAAAGCAATTGTACTCATGCAAAATATTGTAAAATCATTAAACAAAAACAAATAGAAACATATTGTTTTCAGCGTACAGATACGCCCTGAAGATTTTCAAACACGACAGTGTTTAGAAATACTTGCGCAACAGCGCACCATCAAAACAGGGATTTACACCCCACATAAAAAATTGTTCAATACAATTTCAAACTACTCTAAATCTTCACCCTCATCCGGAAAGATTTCTTTAAGTTGCGCTACGTGATCGTCTGATTGCAGCGCCACATTTATTAGCTCCGTGACCGGAAGTTGCAAATTGTTAAACTCTGTTTTCATGGAAGCAAGCGCGGCGGCAGTATTTACGCCAAAGGTAGCAGACTTGCTATCATCCCAGTTAACCTTCAATGCGCTGTTCACATGTTGGGAACATTCCGCATAACCTTGCGCATACCCATCTCGTCGTGCAGCAACCATTAAATTAGCAACAGTTTTATCCAGTTCTTCAGAGTTTAACACAGATTCAGCAACCTATGAAATCAAGCGAAAATGAGTATCAAAAAAGCGCATATATGATTCCACAACAAAAAGGAGAAAAGAAACTTACACAAGCAACCCCGCGATCTTTCAACCAGGCCATATCATTCTTTAAAGGTTCAAGCTCGCTTTCCGCTGTAACCCGCGCCGTTTCTGAATTTTCCAGCTTCTCTTCAACCTCAGTCAAACGGCGGGAGGTTTCAGTATTCTCGGAATGCGCAAGCTCCAGATCCTTCTTTAGTTGTTCCTGGTCAGAAACCAAAGCAGTAAGTTCCTCTAACTCTTTATCTCTAAGGGCAAGAGTGGCGAAAGCTTGTACCTCCCGTTGCTCACTGCGTTCCCTATGAGAACGCGCCTCCGCCAGCACAGCTTCTACATCAGCTTTCTCTTTCTTCAATTTTTCTACCTCCGCATCTTGATTCTTCAAATTTTCAACCTCAGCCTTGAGGTTATTAATGATATTACGAAGATTTGCCTTCTCAGCATTATCTTTCTCGTAAATTCTCCTCCAATTTTTGCGTTCCTCAGACGGGAGAGCAGCTTCAGCTTCCGCCTTTCTCTTCCAACAAGCAACAGACCATTCCTCAGTCTTGCGCTCAGCTTCAAACTTGGCTCGCTCAGTTTCTAATTTAGCCTTCAACTGAGCCACATGTTTTTCATCTTTAGCAAACTTCTTTTGAGATGCCATGAAAGATGCCTGCTCCTTATGCATACTATACCACTCACGCACTATGCGGTGAGTAGTAGAAACATGAGAAGCAGTTTCTGCAAGATAAGACTGATAGGTCTGTTCATAAGGTTGATTTTTCTGAAACTTAATCTCTCCAGGCGGAAGTATCCCCTGCAACCAATCTTGGCATACACGCCAATCCGAGAAGGTATCGCCTTTCTTCAAATTCCAAACAGGGACATGAGGATCAGAAGCATCTTTTTCCGTATAAGTCCGGTAATAATATTCTCCCAGAGTTTCTTCTGGACGAATTGGAGATTGTTTATCAACACCAGCAGATGAGCCTGGTTCCTCAGTTGTGACCCTCTCAGTATGTTCAGGCATAGCTTCAGAAGGTCTAGGGGAAGAAGTTGAAATTTTTTCAGCAGTCTGCTCTTTCCCCAAATCTTGAACAACAGCTTCAGGGGTTGGTGGATTATCAGCACCATCTACCACACTCGGTTCAACAATCTTTTCAGCCTCTGTATCAACACCTACAGGCTTCTCAGCCTCAACAGTTTTCTCCACACCATCCCCAGCAACCTCTGTAGGCTCTAACGGGTCTGCAACAGAAGCGCGCGGAGGAGTGGAGGGAAGTTCTTCATTAACCACAGATTGCATTTCTGTGGGAACAGGGGAAACAGGAACTTCTGGACAAATAAAAATCTCTAAGAATTCAGTCCGCCTAAAGGAAACAAGGAGAAACGACACTTACCAGGAACAGATTCCGAAACAAAAGCATCAAGATTCCCTTTCCTGGTAACTTTCTTCCTTTGCACTTTCTTAGGAGGTTGACCCTCCGCATCAGTATGACTTTGCTTCCTTTTACCAGCCTTCCTATGTACCAAATGCTCGGGACTAGAATCCAAATCAATAGGCTCATTCGGATTAGAAGGAGGAATATCAGCAGAATCCCTTGGTTCAGGCTTCGGTTCCCGTATAGTCACTGCAGGAGTAAGACCCTCCAAAGAGTCAGAAACCACCACATAATCACACCTTGAGTCAGAGGAACGGCGCGTACCTTTCTTCTCTCCAACATTCTTCATCTTCAAAGGTTGAGCTTTAATAGTCTCACTCCTCTTTGGCACAGAAGTAGAAGTCGTTGCGCATTTCTTCTTCTCAGGACCTATGCCCAAATTCAACAATTCACCTACAAGAGCGCAAAGCAAAAACTTACCCACAAAGAGCAAAAAGGAAAAGAAAAGCAGATATAACTTACCAGCACCAGCAGCCGGTTGAGCAGATAGGTCCGCATCTCGCGGAAGAACAAAATTCCTTACAATATGGTGATACCAAAGCTCCTCTTCAGGTTTCTTTTTGATGGTACCCATCCTTCCGCCTTCTCTCTTGAAGGCAACAACATACAAAGAAGCAACTACATTAAAAAAGAAAACAGGTCAAAAAAAAAAAAAAAAAAAGAGGAAAGAGAGTGGAAAAGCCCCAAACTTACTATGACCATCCTCTGTGTATACGGGTTTATCTTCACGCTCCATCTTCCAGTTCAAACTCATGCCGGCTCCGACGAGAGCTTTCTCTGGCAACGCAATATTGGGCACATCTTTCAGATCTTGGTACCAGTTCTCATCGACAGGGGTCTGAAGCGTTTCAATCGGAACGTCGTCCTTCCCCCTTAAAACCATCTTTACCGGAATCACTCCGGCCTTGATAAAGAAAAATTTTTGCTTCCAATCATGGAAGGATTTTGGGGGTTGCAGTAGAATTTTCTTCGCAGAAGCCCTCTGAACAAACGAATAAAACCCTTGGGTACAATGCATCTGATGAAAAACCCTAAATCGAGGAACGGTCGGTTCAACATGCATTGTCCGGCACACAAATTCAAAATGTCGAACCCTAACCATGCCAATAGGGTGAAGTTGGGAAATATGAAGTTTGTAAAATCCAAGGACGTCAAGGAAAAATCTAGTAACAGGCAAACGAAAGTTACCGTCACAGAAAAAATCCCAAAAGAGGGTAATGTACCCGGCCGGAGCGTCCGCTGCCGTTTCTCCCTCTTCAGGATACAAAGCACCCCAGTTGTCCGGGAATTTGAGATTCTGAATTAAACCATCAAAGGATGCCCTAGTCCACTTCAACGGTGGGAGTTCAGTCGTCATTTCTTCAACAAAATCTTCTTGATGTTCTCCGGTTGACATAAGAGGAAGAACGATAGAGTTTTTGGTAGAAAAAAAAATGGGGAAAAGTTTTTCAACAAGACAATGATTGTACAAAAGAGGTTATCCAGACGTTATATATACTTATCGCAATAAATAGCATCGGTAACCGTTACAGCGACTGTTCCGGGTATCACAGTTCCCCAAGCAGCAGAAAAAATAAATGTCAGACACACACGCGTTTACACGCGCACGTGTAAGACACGGACAGTAAAAAACAACTGACAATGACTGGTTGTCAATCAATTTACTGCACCAGTCTCGTTAAAAGTCAAAGATTTTCCAAAAAATCTTTACAAAAATCAAAAAATTTAATCTTCTCATAGAAGATTTCTCATCTCTCGCGCCCAAAAAACATTTCCCTCTCACAAGTCCAGTGCTCCACTTATTTGCATAAGTACAACACTAGACTGGGGGGACTTGAAGGGGTAAGGTCCCAAAAACCTCATAATAAGTATTTGAGACCATACCACAATCTAGCTTTTTAACCTTTTAACTTTGCGCGGCCGCGCACTGGTCTTACAAAAGGAAGAAAGTAATCAGCAATCTATAGTTGCGCGCCCAAAGGAAAACATAAATCCTTGCGCCTTCTCCCATTAGCAAAGGATAAAAATCCTGAGATCAATATTTCCGCCCAAGTATCCAGACTTGGATATTATTCTACCCAGATTTGGATTTGTTATTCAGTGGTCTCCACACGATAAAATACCACACTAGATTACAGCAGTAATCTTCTAGAAGAAATACAATCGTGCACCACCCAGACGGTTACAACCGTCTGGACACGTGTCATCACCACAGGCACCCCTGAAATCACAACGAAGGCATGCAATTGGAGAGTAATCTCCACTTGATCACATTACACGTGGCAAATCCCCCGCCCTCGATCTAGACCATGATCCGTGTGCTCTCACGTCGGATCAAAGAACTTAAACGGAAGGAAATGTAACCGCTTACGGGGTTAGCATCTTCCGTTAACTTTTCACTAACAGGCTTTCCCGCCTAAAACGACTCCCGGTTATAAATATGAGAAGCAACCCAGGTATGAATTCAAGTTACACACACTTCTCAAATACATTCTCTTCTTCATTACCAATACTTATTCTCACACCGGAGTCGGGTCAAGGAGAGAACCCTTTTCTCCCCTTGGCGAGGCTAACGGTGCTCTTTTTTGCAGAACTTTCGGAGAAGAAGATCAGCTGCAACTGAATCAATCGAGAGAAAACTAACCTTTTTATGCGGATTCAAACCCCCTAGATATCTCGGTTCTGACCATTTATCTAGTGTTTCTTCAGATTGGATTGATCAACACCACAAAATTTAACTAACATTAGACCCCAAATGACCCTTTTTCCACGAAGGTCTGCTGATATGGCTAAAACACTTATATATGGGAATTACCAGCGGCGTATCCACCATGCTCTAACCATATGAGTTTCGTCTCGTGAAGCGAGGTCACGTGTGCTAACTTAACACAGATAACACAGGTACGGTAAGCGATAGGCGATGAGCGATATGCGATTAAGCGAATAGTGCGATTTCGATTAGATTCCACATTAAAACCCACATGGCATGTTTCCACGAGAGTTGGCTAACATGGCAAAACACTTATATAAAGGAAGTACCAGCGGCGTATCCACCATGTTTTTTACCATATTAGTTTTGTCCAGTGAAGCGATGTCATACATAATAAAACAACACAAATTGCGATGAGTATCAGGCGATGAGCGATGAGCGATAAGCGGTAAGCGGTACGCGATAAGCGATAAGCGATACACGGTACGATTAATCTCCACATTTCCACAATTTAACCAACATTAAGGGGCTGTTTGGTAGCCACTTAATGACCATTCAGATGCTACCTCTTAATGGTTTAAAACCTCTGAATGAATAAGAGGTAACCTCAAGTCTGAATGGTTAAGAGGTAACCTCTGAATGGTAAATCATCACATGCTATATTTTTCTACTTTCTCATTGGTAAAATTCTTAATGTTTCCATTAAGAGGTAGTCTCTTAATGACCATTCAGAGGCTACCAAACAGCCCCTAAGCCCCACATGGCATCTCCCCACAAAAGTTTGCTAATATGGCTAAAACACTTATATATAGAAGTACCGGCGGCGTATCCACCATGTTTTATCCATACTAGATCCATTTCGGGAATCGATGTCATGTGTGCTAACATAACACAAGTAGCGATAAGCGTTAGAAGCGATAGGCGATGCGAGTATCAAAGCGATGAGATTAATAGATGCGTTAAGCGTTAAAGTGTTGCGAGGGTGATGTGCGTTAGATTCCAGCGAAATTGCGATTGAGTTGCGATTAAAGACTTACGACTAGTCTGGCGTCGATGCAGTTGCCCTGCGGGGGTAGACTCTCCAGAGTCCATCGATGAGGCATTTGCATTGCGTTTGCAGACTTACGACAAGTCTTGCGATGATGCGATGTAAATGTTACGCCTTGCGAATGAGTGTAGTGTGTCGAAAATTACCATAATAATATAGGTCTAAATAACGTTCAACTCCACGTGGCACTTTCTTCACGAGACTTCGGTAGTATGGCAAAGCACACCTTGCTTTACCCCTACTACTTGCATCCCGTGAATAGATATAACACTTTGTTGACATGGTCAAGACGCTTATATATAGGAAGTACCAGCGGCGTATCCACCATGCTCGACCACACTTTTAACGTTATGGCACCATTAGAACTCACTACGATCTCCGTGCACTGACCAGAATAATCCCGTGTGCACCCGTGATTAGTCGTTCCTTACACGTTTATCGTACCTTATCCTAAGAGTGTAGTGAGGGTAAAACACATTATATCGTGATATAATATATAGCATGTGTGTGATTCCAGATTAAGTGCGAAGGCGAGAGAGAAAACGAGAGGTAAATAGAGTCCACATTGCGTCGAGAAATAGAACAAATTCAACACATAAAAGAACTAACGGCGAAAATCGTAGTATTACAACAACATTGGAAGCATAACTAATGTTGCTGTGGAGGACTTCCACGGAGAATGCGGTTGTTGCTGAAATTCCTCAAGTCTGCGGCCCCGTGCGGCAGTGCTGGGTAAGATGACCATACCAGTTGCAATTTACGCAAAAGCGACAGTTAGCTTCTGGCGGGTGATGATACGTACACATGAGACACAGGGGATGAGTTCCGTTGTAGTCGCGCTTCAAGTGAACTGGAATTGCTTGGAGAGGTTCTGGCTGCGACAGTTTGGTTGTTGAAGAGTTTGGGCTCAGGGTCTTTCGTTTGCGGTTGGACTGAGCTTCCTGAAGCGGTCGTTGGCATCGGAGGATTCGTCCGAAGACTCACCTGAAGAATCATCGGTAGAATCGTCGGAGGAATCGTCAGAGGAATCATCGGAAGAGTCGATGACGATTTCTTGATGAGCTTGTTTGACAGGATTCTTGGAGAAAAATCCGTCCAAGATTCGTTTGTCATTGATTTATGCGGCCAAGCAGTAGGTTTCTTCGATGGAAGCAGGTCTTGCAGCTTCGACAAAATCGCCCACACACTCAGGCAAGCCGCGAATGTACTTCGTGATGGCTTTTTTCTAAAGTGTTGACTTGACTTGGGCAGATTATGCTAAGCTGTTTAAACCTTGCCGTGTAGCCAGCATTGTCACTTTCGACTTGCTTGATTTCCCAAAATTCGTCTTCTAGCTTCTGGACTTCGTGGGAAGGGCAGTACTCTTTCTTCATGAGCTCTTTCAGCTCATCCCAAGAGAGAGCATAAGCTGCGGAGATCCCACGTTTGTTACGTTCGCCTGTCCACCAGTCGAGTGCTTGCGATTGAAATACTCCGGTAGCGCAAGTAGTACGAAAACCATCGGGACACCCACTCCGACGAAGGGTAACTTCGATAGAATTGAACCACTGGAGTAGTTGGGACACACCTCCTTCACCCGTGAACTCCATCGGGTCACAGGCTTTGAAGTGTTTGTAGAGGAAAGCAGATTGCGGCGCTTCCGTCTTAGAGTCTTCCGGGTTTCGAGAGTTGCTGAGAGAGTGCACTTGAGCGACAATTTGAGGAATGACCTTGGCCACAAGCGAGGCAATCCTCTTTTCGGCATTTCGTTTGGCTCTTCTCCTAGCTGTTTATCTAGAGGTAGAGTCGTTGGAAGGCATCTAGATAGAGAGAGATTTGGAGTGAGATTCGATCATAATGATTTTGAGTTTTTGCGATGCGATTGAGCGCGATCAAAACTTGTTGTAGGTAGTATAATAGATTTCACATAGGAGCCACATAGGAGACACGAGATTCCTAAGTTCCCCCACAATTGATTTGTTTGTATATATATATAATTAGTTGTAGCTTATACTCGTACACATACATGTCGGTATAGAATGCGCGAGGACGCGATGCAGAGAGTGAGAGTGAGAGCGAGTAATTAGACATTAGTTTTGTTGTGAACATTCGGTTTTCATTTTAGATTGCGATGGCTGTGCGAGTCGTGCATTTATAAACCAGGGAGCGAAAATTGATAAATCGAGAAATTGAGAAATCGATAAAGCATAAAGTTTTAAATCGTAAACACGTAAGCGTAAATAGGTTCCATAAAGCGTAAAATCGGCGAGTCGTATGCTAGAATGCCTCGGGTGTTTAGGCGTCGACTGCCCAAGGTAACCCAACTATACCCAACAAGTTCGTGCACGCGCGTTGTCCTAGAAGACTTATGCTTCCACTGGGATGCAGCTCATGGCACTTGTCTTCTTAGTCATCGTGTGGCTCGAGTTATCGTCATAGTCGAGTCCTTGGTGAGAGCTTTTTTGTCACGACCCCAGCCCTGGTTTGACCCGGTCAAGAGCTGCGGGACAGGAACCCGTGGTATTTACGATGTGACAGCGGAAGATTTTCAACAGGATCTTTTTAAAACTCAAAATGCCCAATTCTTTTATTTCATAAATTTGGAGATAAACCCCGTAATTTACATTAGAGGAATTTAACTAGGAAATTCCTTGATTTATTAAAACATGTTTATATATTTTAACTGAGCCACCGCTTCAAGCTTGTTAGTGCTCCGTAGCACGTGTCCTTGATTTACAGCAGGTCACCTGAAACATGTTTTAAAAATATTTTATCAGCGGGGAAATGCTGGCGAGTCACTCATTTTGCATAAAATGACACATAGTTATAAATTACAGCATAAGAGCGATTACAATGGCTTCTATCTTATTTTTATCTGGCGCCTTGTCACATGTGATGATGGTCATACCACTATTGGGTCCCACCCCAAGTAGTGATGATTATCCCTGTAGGTCAATGAACCTAAAAGGGAGAAAATTAGTAATGTGCACAATACCCCACTAGCCAGTGATTCAAGATATCCACGACTTACTCCCTGTAATTATAACATTTGAAAATGGAGTATTGTAAAATGCTTTTGGTAAAAAGAGAATGACTCACTTTGCAGATTTATATGAGCAGAGCTTTAGCCTACTGATTAGCCTTTTAACCTAAATTTAAACAACATGCACACGAACTAGGTCAGTAACTAATACAGCATTTACGATAACTCACGAGATTAAACCTTCACAACGAATGACAAAGTGCGATACTTAAACATTCAACGCATTCACGACGAATGACAAAGCATAAACCCTAATGTGGGCAGCACTTAAACATCCATTGGATAGTTTCAATCGATAGGACATTGAATCGTAGCAGCGATCGAGTTAATACCCGTTATCGGAGCAGCGCCTCGCTAATTTAATTGAAAATTTGACTTCAGAGTAATGAGAATTCATTTTTGAACTTTGGTTTCGAAACCAACGGACTGCTCCTGATCAAACCTATTTATAGGTGAAAAATAGGGTTCACGCGGCCCGCGTGAACCTTGGTTCAACCTTTACGCAGCCCGCGTGGCCGCCTAGTCTACGCGTAGGTCTGATTGGTCACGAGTAGGTATGCCAGCTGGGCAACACGTGGATCCGGAACACTTATCTGGTCAACCCAACATTGACGCGGCCCGCGTAAGGTATGCTTACCCTTTACGCGCCCCGCGAGAGGACCAGGATTCTAAATTTCTTGATTTTTTAATATGGATTTGGTTTTCAGGGTCCGATTTTATACTTACGAGTCATTTTGGGATATTTTTGGAGAGTCCTTACATCCTCCCCACCTTATTTAAAATCTCGTCCTCGAGATTCATTAGAATAAGTGAGGATACTTTCGCTTCATCTCCGATTCCAGCTCCCAAGTGTATTCGGGTCCTCTCTTTGACTCCCACTTGACTTTGACAAGCACTAATCTTTTGTGTTTGAGAAATTTAATCTTTCGATCTTCGATTTGAAGAGGTTTCTCAACAAATTTTAACTTTTCGTTTACCTCTATATCCTGAAGAGGTACTTTCAAAGATTCGTCTGATAGACATTTCTTGAGATTGGATACATGAAATACGTCATGTACTCCAGCTAGCTCCTCTGGTAGTTGTAAGCAATAAGCAACTGGTCCTATACGTTGGATCACTGGGAATGGTCCTACGTATCTTGGACTTAGCTTTCCTTTCTTACCGAATCGAACTACTCCCTTCCAAGGAGAAACTTTCAACAGTACTCTATTTCCAACTTGGAATTCTAACGGCTTACGTCGATTGTTGGCATAGCTCTTTTGGCGATCTCGAGCGGTCTTCAGTCTTTCCTTGATGTGAGTGATCTTGTCGGTGGTTTCTTGCACGATTTCAGGACCTGATAATTGACTTTCTCCTATTTCTGCCAAAAAAAACTGGAGTTCTACACTTACGTCCGTATAGTGCTTCAAATGGGGCAGCTTCAATGCTTGAATGATAACTATTGTTATAGGAGAATTCAATTAAAGGTAAATGGTTGTCCCAATTTCCACCAAAATCGATCACACATGCCCTAAGCATGTCTTCCAGGGTTTGGATTGTCCTTTCACTTTGTCCGTCTGTTTGAGGATGATATGCAGTGCTCAAGTTCAGTTTAGTCCCCATGGATTCTTGGAAACTTGTCCAAAAGTGCGAAGTGAAACGACTATCTCTATCCGATACAATGGAGAGTGGAACTCCAGGTAAAGATACTACTTCATCTACATACAACTTTGCTAACCTTTCCATGCTAAAGGTTTCTTTTATGGGTAGAAAGTGAGCTGATTTGGTTAATCGATCCATAATTACCCAAATCGCATCATTACCTTTTCTGGTTTTGGGCAACTTAGTAACAAAGTCCATTGTTATGAGTTCCCATTTCCATACAGGCATTTCTAATTGTTGTAGTAGACCTGAAGGTTTCTGGTGTTCTGCCTTAACTTGTGAACAAGTTAGACACTTAGAAACATATCTAGCTATGTCCTTTTTTATTCCTATCCACCAAAAATTATTCCTTAAATCTTGGTACATTTTATTGTTACCAGGATGCATGGTATATCTAGATTTATGGCCTTCTTCTAAAATCTTAGTTCTTAAGTCTCCTTGCTTAGGTACCCAAATCCTTTTCTTATGAAATCTCCAAATTCCATCACTTCCTTGCTCTAATTCTTTAATTCGTCCTTTCATTCCTTCAGCAACATCCTGGATTGCTATTTCTTGAACATTCTTTAATTGTTCCATTAAATCTAACTGTAGATTTAATCTAAGAGCACGAACTCGCTTTTGCTTTTCATGATACTTACGACTTAAGGCATCTGCAACTACGTTTGCCTTTCCTTCGTGATATTGAATATTGCAGTCGTAGTCACTTAGGATCTCCATCCATCTTCTTTGCCTCATGTTCAATTCTTTTTGCCCGAATATATATCTTAAACTTTTATGATCTGTATAGATAGTAAACTTACTACCATACAGATAATGTCTCCAGATCTTAAGGGCAAAAATTATGGCACCTAATTCTAAATCATGGGTCGTATAGTTTTCCTCGTGCTTTTTCAGTTGCCTTGATGCAAACGCAATTACCTTCTTGCGTTGCATTAACACACATCCTAATCCTAGCTTTGAAGCATCACAATATACTTCAAAATCTTCTGTTCCTTCGGGTAAAGCTAGAATTGGAGCATTGGTTAATTTTTGTTTTAAAATCTTAAAGGCTTCTTCCTGTTTAGGTCCCCATTCAAACTTAACGGCTTTACAGGTTAGCTTAGTTAATGGTACAACTATTTTGGAAAAATCCTTAATAAACCGTCTATAATATCCAGCTAAACCTATAAAACTTCTAATTTCCATTGCTGACTGCGGAACCTTCCATTTGGTGATTGCTTCTATCTTAACAGGATCTACGTGAATTCCTTCGTGGTTCACCATGTGTCCTAAAAATTGCACTTCCTGTAGCCAAAAATTCACACTTCGAGAATTTGGCGTAAAGCCTCTCCTTTCTTAACAGAGTTAAGAGTGCATGTAGGTGCTGACAGTGTTCATCCTGACTTTTGGAATAAATAAGTATGTCGTCGATGAAGATAATTACAAATTTATCCAAATACAGTTTACAGATTCGATTCATCATGTCCATGAATGCTGCAGGTGCATTTGTTAGTCCGACGGGCATGACTGTAAACTCGTAATGACCATACCTAGTTCTGAAAGCGGTTTTAGGTATGTCTTCTTCTTGTACCTTTAATTGATGATATCTGGAGCGTAAATCTATCTTAGAAAAATATCTATCTCCCTGAAGTTGATCAAAAAGATCATCAATCCTAGGTCATGGGTATCGATTCTTAATTGTAACCTTATTCAATTCTCTATATTCAATACACATTCTCATTGAACCATCTTTCTTCTTTACAAACAACACTGGCGCTCCCCAAGGGGATGAACTAGGTTGTATGAATCCTTTACTTAGTAATTCATCTAATTGCTTTTTCAGTTCTAACATTTCAGTAGGTGCTAACCGATAAGGTGCTTTGGCTATCGGTGTAGTTCCAGGAATTAGATGAATTCTAAATTCTACCTCCCTATCTGGTGGTAATCCAGGTAGTTCTTCTGGGAATATCTCTGGGTATTTTGATACTACTGGAATTTTCTTGAGTTCCTTACCCTTAGTGTTAATGATTACTGAAATCATATACACTACTCCTTGCTTTCGTTCATAACTAGCAACTTTCATTACTGAAATGAACTTCATGGTTTTACGTGGCTTATCCCCTGTGATTATGATTACTTCTCCGGTGGGTGCACGAATTTCTATGGAGTTCTTATCACAAAGGATTCGAGCATGGTTGGCTACTAACCAATCCATTCCTAACACAACATCGAAACCAGCTAGATTCATTGGTAATAGATTTGCATGAAATTTATAACCGATAAGTTCTATATTTTCTTTTTGCAAAACCTTATCTATGTTAATAAAATTCCCATCTGCTGTTTCGACTGTAAAAATCTGCCTAAGGTTGGTTAAGGGTAATTTAAGAGCTTGGCAGAATGAAGTATTGATAAAACTTTGGTTTGCACCAGAGTCAAATAATACTTTTGAATAAATGTCATGAACTAGGAACGTACCAGCTATTACATCAGGGATCAGTTCGGCTTCCTGAGTCGTTAGTTGCAAGGCTCTTACATTCCTTTTTGCTCCTTCTGCAGGTTTGGCTTTGTTATCTGCTGGTTTGTTTAGTTTTGGGCAGTCTGGCTTAAGATGTCCAGCTTCTCTACAGTTGTAGCAGACTGTGAATTTCTTCCTCCTGCAGTCTTCTTCTTGATGCCCTGGAATTTTTCAAAAATTGCAATATCCTTTGCATCTTCCAAAATGCTTCCTTTTGCAAGAATTGCAAAATGGACAAGTGGAAGATTGCCCAGTCCCTCTTCTCTTGAAATTGTTACGGTTACCCATACGGAATCCTTGGGTAATCTTTTGGGCTACTTCCTTTCTTTCTATTTTCTTCTCGAGTTCGTACCAGTTCGTCGGTCAGAGTATTGGCTAAATCTACCGCATCATCAATCGTGCGGGGTTTCGCAGCCTTGACGATATTACGGATTTCGCCAATTAATCCCAAATATAGCGGGAAATAAGTACTGGTTCTGGTGAAACCAGAGTTGGTACTACTCTCGCATATTCGAAGAATGTCGAAGTATACCCTCGACAGTCTACATCCACCATCCGGTGGTTCAAGAATTTATTTGTCATTTGTTCCTTTTCGTACTCAGGACAGAATTTTCTTTCCATAAGACTCTTAAATTCTTCCCAATTCATAGCATACGCCACAGTTCTTCCTTTAGCTTGTAGAACTATATTCCACCATTCTAGTGCCCCTTCTTTGAAAAGATTTGACGCATACATGACTTTGTCTTCTTCAGCACATTTACTTATGGTAATGAATGCCTCGGTTTTCTCCAACCAACGCAGTGCTGCAGTCGCCCTTTCGTTACCTGCAAACTCAGCTGGTTTACAGGCAAGAAACTCCTTATAAGTGCAACCAGGTGTTGCAGCTTTCATTTTCTTAAGGAGTGGAGCGTGTATCCTTTCGTTGTTGTTATTAATATGATTGCCGCCTCCGTTTACACTGTTACTGGAATTATCATCGTTTGTACGTTTGCTAGGAATAATTTGTTGAGGTGCAATTGGATTTTGAGCAGCAGCAAGGATGGCTGGAATAGCATTGGCTATTCCCTGAGCAACGATATTCTCGATATCTTGCCTACTTAGAAATTGATCCTCCTGATGTTGCTCAGATTGATTTACTTCATTCACAGGTTCATTACCAGCGTTTGCCATCTGGTAATTAATTTATATCAGTGATTAGCATAAATAACTAATAATTAAACATAACCAAACAATTTACATATAATCACATTTAACACATATAGTCAAAAGTTATTCATTTCTCGATTTTTATTTTATATTTTATATTATGCATCCGTACACACTTGTTATCTTACAACCGTTTTATTTTTTAGATTATTACACATACTGATTTTTATTACTATTATTATTATACAAACACAGCTTCACCACCCAACTTTTCACTTGATAGCTAGCATATTAAAAACGATGTTCCCTCTCATCATATTTCCAGGAGATTTGTCCTCCTATCTCCCGGATCCTATTCCCTACATCCATCAATTCCTCGCCAAAATGACGGAGTTCAGCTAAATTTTCATTACTCATTGGTGGATTTGGTGCAGGTTCTGGGTCGATCTGAGGGAAAAAGGTATAAGGGTTATTGAGGAGGTTTTGAAACTGCCAATCGTTAGTCCACCACTCGTCCATTCCTAAAGGTTGGGTGTGGATCAAAGGTTCTGGAATGGCTGGTTCCAAATTTATTGGAAGTTGAGTTTCAGCATGATAAGG
The DNA here is from genome assembly GCA_030545235.1 of Helianthus tuberosus. Lineage (NCBI taxonomy): Eukaryota > Viridiplantae > Streptophyta > Magnoliopsida > Asterales > Asteraceae > Helianthus > Helianthus tuberosus. The sequence goes on along the minus strand of CM060417.1, from coordinate 54,015,914 downwards.
GTAGTGGTTGGTGTTGACAGGTCTAATGATATCACAGCTTGCCAATACGCGATCTAATTCTTCCTGTAATGGCAACTCCTCGACTTGTTTAGAACTCTCCCCAATTTCCATTTCTATTTGCCTAGATCCTTCCCCGATCTCAATTCCTTTTCCTTTATCTATGGGATTCTCGATTTTGGGAATCTTTTTAGTTGCTGGTTTTCTTCTGCGTACACGCCTCCAACCTACGAATCTTCTTCTTTTCTTAGGCTTTGGTTTCTCCAAAGGTGGAGCATGGAATTCCATAGGTTCTTCCACATCGGGTATGTAACCAGTAAAGTCTTTGGAAACTTCTATTTTCACCGGATAAAGATTGAGATTCTGAAGAGCTTCAGATAACTCATTCATGCTGTTTAGCATATATGCAAAAATATACTAAGTTAAAATTTTATAACAAAATTTCACAGATAACTTTCAAGTATTATTGCATACCGTGTGACTAATTAAATACAAAGGACAACTGAAAATTAAACATACTAGTATTTATTATAAACTTATTTATTTACTAAGTAAAGTTTCTGGTTTGTGGTTGATAAGGGTGCTAATACTGGTTTATGGTATTTTAAAGATTTGCATTTACTGCGACAGTGGCTAGCATATAAAGATCTGCCCATTTTTCATCTAACTTGTCTTCCCATGGTGGGTTACTGCCTAGTTCCTGGGTTTCCTGATTAGCTCTCATTTCTTTTGATAGTGATTTCTTTATTTTCTCCTGACTTTTCTTAATAATCAAACTTTTTTTATTAGGAGAAAGTGGTTCCTCATAATGGGCTTTACGAACAAATATTCCCTCCTCAGTATTTACTGAGTATCTTGAGGATTTTGTTTGGGATGAACTTCCCTTCTCTTTTGGTGAACTATCTAATTTAAGATAGATGTTTGAAAGCTTTTGCTTACCCATACTGTAATTAACAAACAGTCAGTTAATAAACACAAGATCATAAAATGGCAATTAGGAAAATTAAGTATTTTGAAATACTTAATAGGCTTTAAATCAGTGGCTTGATCAGTGTGGCTCTGATACCACCTTTTCCTGTCACGACCCCAGCCCCGGTTTGACCCGGTCAAGAGCCGCGGGACAGGAACCCGTGGTATTTATGATGTGACAGCGGAAGATTTTCAACAGGATCTTTTTAAAACTCAAAATGCCCAATTCTTTTATTTCATAAATTTGGAGATAAACCCCGTAATTTACAATAGAGGAATTTAACTAGGAAATTCCTTGATTTATTAAAACATGTTTATATATTTTAACTGAGCCACCTCTTCAAGCTTGTTAGTGCTCCGTAGCACGTGTCCTTGATTTACAGCAGGTCGCCTGAAACATGTTTTAAAAATATTTTATCAGCGGGGAAATGCTGGCGAGTCACTCATTTTGCATAAAATGACACATAGTTATAAATTACATCATAAGAGCGATTACAATGGCATCTATCTTATTTTTATATGGCGCCTTGTGACATGTGACGATGGTCATACCACTATTGGGTCCCACCCCAAGTAGTGATGATTATCCATGTAGGTCAATGAACCTAACAGGGAGAAAATTAGTAATGTGCACAATACCCCACTAGCCAGTGATTCAAGATATCCACGACTTACTCCCTGTAATTATAACATTTGAAAATGGAGTATTGTAAAACGCTTTTGGTAAAAAGAGAATGACTCACTTTGCAGATTTATATGAGTAGAGATTTAGCCTACTGATTAGCCTTTTAACCTAAATTTAAACAACATGCACACGAACTAGGTCAGTAACTAATACAACATTTACGATAACTCACGAGATTAAACCTTCACAATGAATGACAAAGTGCGATACTTAAACATTCATCGCATTCACGACGAATGACAAAGCATAAACCCTAATGCGGGCAGCACTTATGTCACACCCCCAAAATACCACAAGCGGAAACCCCCGCGAGGCGTGTGACGTACCAGGATCTAGCCACCAATCACATTGAACTCATAGGTATATTTAAATAAAACTTTCATTGATTTAACTTTAAGTGTTACACGCTACAAATAATTTACAGCATACAGCGGAAGCATAATTCATTAGTTAAGTGTTTATAAACCACATGTAAAAACCATTAGTCTTGTGCTGCGATTTCATGCATCTCGACCCATGACCACTCCAGCCTCCCAGACAGCAAGTTCCAAGGATATGCACCTAAAGGCCTGCAAGGCATGTAACAACGAATCAACAACAAAGTTGAGCGAGTTCACAGTTGGTGTTCATTTTAAAGTTGTTCCAAAAACCATAAGTTCATTCGAAAACCAGTAGTTAATCAGTTCCTTGTTTCCCAAACCATAACCAGTGGGGGCTTCCCCATGTGAACCACTAGACCCGTTTACCATATCGACCACTGACTAAAGTAAGTTGGTGCCCTGACGTCAATGTCTATCATCATTGACTAGTGCCCAGATCCATTAGTTCATGCCCGTCCTCTGCGGCACGGTGTGAGGCTTGTCAAACCTAAATAGCGCTATCTAACTAATGACCCGCTCGCCATTGGCCCGGCGATTAAGTCGATATAAAAGGAAGGACTTCATGATAGAAAGTTTTGGTCTAGTATCCGTGTTGTCACCCTTCAAATAAGAGGGTGTGTACGTAATCTCCAAACCAGGAGATTACGCAGGTTCCGAATCAATTCCTTATCACATGTTGTCACCCTTCAATAAAGAGGGTGTGTACGTGTTCCAAACCAGGAGATCACGCAGTTTCAGTTTAAATCCTTTACCCATTCCCAATCCCCTGGGAATCCCATGCCGTGTGGAAAGTGTGAACTCACCTTGGTTTGCTCGGTTAGATTAAATGTCCGTTAAATAGTTGGTCAATCAAGTCCTATCGTGGTTACCAAATTCAGTCAGTTTCTCAATCACATAACGTAAATTGTACCACATATTATGCAAATAACATACACATATCATCATGCATTTTAGAAATCCATATAGAAATCTGAAGGATCGGTTTGCGACCCGAACGAGTCGTTCAGAAGAGATTTTATCAGTTTCAGAGGCGGAAACTAAGAAACCGATTGCGAAACAGCTTGCGTATCACTTTAACACTGATTATATTGATATACTATCGTTTACAATCAGTCCTCACACCGGCAGCACCTCGGTATGGAATTTCAGAAACGTTACAAATGAAATGACAAACATCCTATTTATAGTGTTGAGGGTTCGCTTGGAAACACTTCAAGCGAAACCCACCAATTTCCTTTCAAGCGAAACCTATCATTTCATTTTGTCTTTAAGCGAAACCTACAAATATGGATCATTCAAGCGAAATCTTTCAATGTTACTTTGTCTTCATGTGAGATGATGTCATTGATGATGTCATCTTGATGATGTCATCATCAAGAATGATGACATCACTCTTGATCAGATTTGCAACGCAACCCGAGACTCGACATAAGACGAAGACGACAGATGAATGCACCAACAAAATCAATGGCAGTTTAGTAAGCAACACCTTTAATAAAACTACCCGGCCCAAGCATCAACATTATTATCAAACATCATGCATCCTAATCATAAACACCATGATTAATTTATGTTTTTGAATCATAACTACAAGACTCGACTGTATTAAATCCTAGCTCTTAACATCATGCATTCAAGTTTAACAAAATGCATATACTATATTCATATTACATAATAAGACATATGTATGTGTTTAATACTTGTGTGCGGCCCAACATCACAACCGGCCCAACAGGCATCATAAGAAAGTGTGCGAGAATCCTAACCCACATATTACTTTATTCGTTTCTAATGTGCAGTGGTCCAAGTAAATTCAATGATGTGTGCTCAACCATAATGTGCGGCCCAATCCCATATCTTGTTACCCCTTATCGAATCACTTCCACCATACAAATTAATTATTGTCCTCTAATTCAAAATTCATGAGTATTAGATAAACATTATTGTTAAGAGGTCCAATACTGATTAAGCTAGTTATGAGATTGTCAGACAATTGCATGTGCATTACTCTTTATTGAATTTAACAACTTGTTCGGTCACAAATAATCATCACGGTCAGTAATTATGATTTCCTTATCATGCATATTCACCAACACAACCAACTAGTCCACTGTTCCATGTGTAAGTTTTATGGACGAAACCCCCATTGACTTCCTTAAACTAATCTCTATATCATAACAGCCCTTGTATATTCACATGAATATTTGTACTTGGTTTCATGTCACTAATTTAACATAATTATCACCATTGGAACCCTTATAAATTACAACATTACATCGGCCCAATAACACATATCATGAACAGTGAATTACAATGAATAATTAGGGAACTATCAACAAACAATCAATATATCCATCCATAACCAAAACATCGGTCAATGAAAATCAAGTAAAGGCATTATACTAACCAAAACTCTAATGTTCATGCACATAATTATAATCCTAAAATAACAATTTGGTTGTTTACGACATATACACATCAGACAAACATCATCCTCATGTAGCATATATTGTAGCATTCAATCATCACTCAACATCCAGGTTTTTATAATCATTCATGTCTATCGATCCTAGGTTGTTGCACATGTATAAAATCATAGTTTTAATTATAGTTCTATCATTAACACCTAACCGTATATTAACTAAGCAAATAAGAAAAGTGAAGTGCCTATACTAAACCAATAATCATACTTACCACCGGATGCAGAATGTTGAGAGTACTAAAATCGATGGAAGAGGAGGGGTTCCCAATGAAGAAAAGAGTTGATGTGCCTCACGTATAGAATATTAGGGTTTCATGCAATTATGTCAATAATAAATAATGGTGATCAACTCATTATTTATTTATTTGTTTGCGCCGCTAAAGAAGGGGGGTCCGGCTCGGGTTGGGCTGGTTGGGCTTGTGCCTGGCCTGGTGATGGCCCAAGTGATACAAATGACGTTTAACTAGTCTTAGTGAACCGTCGACAACTTATAACAATATAATTCCATAGAGTTTACAATAATATAATTCCATGGAGCTATTAAGTGTTTAACGTAACATGCAAGCCATTGATCGAGAAATCAAAGAAACTAACCTTGAAAGTTCGGGTTGTCACATCATCCCCAACTTGAAAGAAATTTCGTCCCGAAATTTAGCACGGGGTTACTGAGGAAGCTAGTTAGGTTGCATGTTTTCCTGGTTTTTCCTGGGGTGTCACATCCTTCCCCCGTTGGTTTGGAATTTCGTCCCGAAATTCTGCAGTAGCTTCAGCCTCAGTAATGGTTTCACTGATCTCGAACAACTGGGGATACTTGTCTTTCATCTAGTCCTCTCGTTCCTAGATATACTCTGGGCCACGACGGGAATTCTAACGAACCCGAACAATAGGTATCCTGGTGCGTTTGAGAATCTTGACCTCCCGGTCCAAGATTTCCACTGGTTCTTCGACAAATTGCAACTGATTGTCGATGGTGAGCTCCTTGAAAGGAACTGTGAGGGTTTCATCCGACAGACACTTCTTCAGATTCGACACACGGAATACGTTATGAACTCCACTGAGTTCTTCGGGTAGATTCAACCTGTAGGCCACCTTGCCAATTCTCTTAGTGATTTCGAAAGGTCCGACGTAACGTGGATTAAGCTTGCCCTATTAGGCAAAATGAACCACACCTTCCCAAGGTGAGACTTTAAGTAGTGCTCGATCCCTAACCTGGAACTCGAGCGGCGTGCTGTACCTATCAGCGTAGCTTTTCTGGCGGTCACGAGCTGTCGCCATTTGTTGTCGTATCTGAGCAATCTTCTCTGTTGTGTCCACGACGAGGTCTGGGCCAGTGATTTGAAAGTTTCCAACTTCTACCCAACAAAGAGGTGATCGGCATTTCCGTCCGCACAATGCCTCGAACGGAGCAGCCTGGTTGCTGGTGGGGTAATTGTTGATATACGAAAACTCCACTAAAGGTAGATATCTTTCCCAGCAGTTGCCAAAGTCGATTACACAGGCTCAAAGCATGTCTTCAAGAGTTTGGATGGTGCGTTCAGTCTGTCCCTCCGTCTGTGGATGATATGTTGTGCTCATGTCTAGACGTGAGCCAAAGGATTTGTGTATTGCTTGCCACAAATCAGATGCAAATCATGGGTCGCGATCAGAGATAATGGAGGTTGGCACCCCGTTCCTAGCAACCGCTTCTTTCAGGTAGATGACTACAAGTGTAGAAAACTTATTTGTTTCCTTGGTTGTTGTCGTTTTGATTTAGCAACAGCCACTCCATGTCGTAGGCACCTTCATTTCTATACTGTTGGATGCCATTTTAGGTACCTTGTTGTTGCCGTCACTGTTGCCCCCGATGCGGTCGTTTGAAATGGAGCTCTACGATCTTTCATCGACAGGGTCCATATTTCCACATTCTATGCCACGCCCTAAAGCGCAATTCCTTGTGCTAGCAGTTACACATTCCACACCATGGTCAGTTGTCATCACCTATGTCCCATTTGATTCGTAAGAGTTGGCTCCCATGAGCCGCTGAATAGGGTTACGGATTTGGTTGAAGCAAATTTGCTGATGCTCGTTGCCGGAAATCAGAGTCGTCCAAGTGCTGAGGTCGGTAACGTACTACGCTCATCCTCTTGTCCATCGATGTTGCAAGTTGTTTAAGTGATACTCAGTACACTGCCAGAGTGTTGCAGAAGTGATCGCACTTCAGGGTCTAAGACGTTAACACACAGAGTTCCAACCAATGAAAAGGGGTAAGAAAGGTATCGATCAATCGTTCGACGCTGTGACATCCAACTCAGGGACGTTTGTATAAGCACCTAACATTCTACACGGTTCGCTAGGTGTTCAAATGGGTGTTTAGGTAATACTCGATAGCATCGAGATTCAAAAGGATCCGGAGAGGAATGAAAAGTTCACGTTCGAGTAGGGGAAAATCACTGCTATGACCCCTATAGGTTTGTTATGTTTCACAACGATCAAATAACGGAACGGAACCCCTTTGTCACTTGTTAAGCCTCACTGGGACTCGCATGCACCCCACATTATTATTATGTGTGCACCCACAATAATATTGTGATTTGCATGCTCATCTCAGCTCCTCTTAACTCATGTCAAATGGTTCCTCAAACTCGAGTAGCAAACAAAGAGTATCACGAAGCGTAAGTCATGAAGGTTTAGGGAAATACCACCCTATCAGTCACATAACACATGCAAGTATACATGAATTCATACTGTTGTGCTAAACGTGCAATCACATGCAATATCATATGTAAGTGTTCACTAGTTATGCAGTACAATGAGTATATGAGAGGCGAACCTTGCAATCTGGAGCTGAGTGTCATGGTCGTATTGATGTTTTCAGAACTGTTCGGTTATAGTCTGGTTTTACAAAAACATTTTTCCCCTTTTTAAAACCAAGTTCACTATAACCAATGGCTCTGATACCAATCTGTCACACCCCAAAAATACCACAAGCGGAAACCCCTGCGAGGCGTGTGACGTACCAGGATCTAGCCACCAATCACATTGAACTCATAGGTATATTTAAATAAAACTTTCATTGATTTAACTTTAAGTGTTACACGCTACAAATAATTTACAGCATACAGCGGAAGCATAATTCATTAGTTAAGAGTTTATAAACCACATGTAAAAACCATTAGTCTTGTGCTGCGATTTCATGCATCTCGACCCATGACCACTCCAGCCTCCCAGACAGCAAGTTCCAAGGATATGCACCTAAAGGCCTGCAAGGCATGTAACAACGAATCAACAACAAAGTTGAGCAAGTTCACAGTTGGTGTTCATTTTAATGTTGTTCCAAAAACCATAAGTTCATTCGAAAACCAGTAGTTAATCAGTTCCTTGTTTCCCAAACCATAACCAGTGGGGGCTTCCCCATGTGAACCACTAGACCCGTTTACCATATCGACCACTGACTAAAGTAAGTTGGTGCCCTGACGTCAATGTCTATCATCATTGACTAGTGCCCAGATCCATTAGTTCACGCCCGTCCTCTGCGGCACGGTGTGAGGCTTGTCAAACCTAAATAGCGCTATCTAACTAATGACCTGCTCGCCATTGGCCCGGCGATTAAGTCGATATAAAAGGAGGGACTTCATGATAGAAAGTTTTGGTCTAGCATCCGTGTTGTCACCCTTCAAATAAGAGGGTGTGTACGTAATCTCCAAACCAGGAGATTACGCAGGTTCCGAATCAATTCCTTATCACATGTTGTCACCCTTCAATAAAGAGGGTGTGTACGTGTTCCAAACCAGGAGATCACGCAGTTTCAGTTTAAATCCTTTACCCATTCCCAATCCCCTGGGAATCCCATGCCTTGTGGAAAGTGTGAACTCACCTCGGTTTGCTCGGTTAGATTAAATGTCCGTTAAATAGTTGGTCAATCAAGTCCTATCGTGGTTACCAAATTCAGTCAGTTTCTCAATCACATAACGTAAATTATACCACATATTATGCAAATAACATACACATATCATCATGCATTTTAGAAATCCATATAGAAATCAATGGCAGTTTAGTAAGCAACACCTTTTATAAAACTACCCGGCCCAAGCATCAACATTATTATCAAACATCATGCATCCTAATCATAAACACCATGATTAATTTATGCTTTTGAATCATAACTACAAGACTCGACTGTATTAAATCCTAGCTCTTAACATCAAGCATTCAAGTTTAACAAAATGTATATACTATATTCATATTACATAATAAGACATATGTATGTGTTTAATACTTGTGTGCGGCCCAACATCACAACCGGCCCAACAGGCATCATAAGAAAGTGTGCGAGAATCCTAACCCACATATTACTTTATTCGTTTCTAATGAGCAGTGGTCCAAGTAAATTCAATGATGTGTGCTCAACCATAATGTGCGGCCCAATCCCAATTCTTGTTACCCCTTATCGAATCACTTCCACCATACAAATTAATTATTGTCCACTAATTCATGAGTATTAGATAAACATTATTGTCAAGAGGTCCAATAGTGATTAAGCTAGTTATGTGATTGTCAGACAATTGCAGGTGCATTACTCTTTATTGAATTTAACAACTTGTTTGGTCACAAATAATCATCACGGTCAGTAATTATGATTTCCTTATCATGCATATTCACCAACACAACCAACTAGTCCACTGTTCCATGTGTAAGTTTTATGGACGAAGTCCCCATTGACTTCCTTAAACTAATCTCTATATCATAACAGCCCTTGTATATTCACATGAATATTTGTGCTTGGTTTCATGTCACTAATTTAACATAATTATCACCATTGGAACCCTTATAAATTACAACATTACATCGGCCCAATAACACATATCATGAACAGTGAATTACAATGAATAATCAGGGAACTATCAACAAACAATCAATATATCCATCCATAACCAAAACATCGGTCAATGAAAATCAAGTAAAGGCATTATACTAACCAAAACTCTAATGTTCATGCACATAATTATAATCCTAAAATAACAATTTGGTTGTTTACGACATATACACATCAGACAAACATCATCATCATGTAGCATATATTGTAGCATTCAATCATCACTCAACATCCAGGTTTTTATAATCATTCATATCTATCGATCCTAGGTTGTTGCACATGTATAAAATCATAGTTTAAATTATAGTTCTATCATTAACACCTAACCGTATATTAACTAAGCAAATAAGAAAAGTGAAGTGCCTATACTAAACCAATAATCATACTTACCACCGGATGCAGAATGTTGAGAGTACTAAAATCGATGGAAGAGGAGGGGTTCCCAATGAAGAAAAGAGTTGCTGTGCCTCACGTATAGAATATTAGGGTTTCATGCAATTATGTCAATAATAAATAATGGTGATCAACTCATTATTTATTTATTTGTTTGCGCCGCTAAAGAAGGGGGGTCCGGCTCGGGTTGGGCTGGTTGGGCTTGTGCCTGGCCTGGTGATGGCCCAAGTGATACAAATGACGTTTAACTAGTCTTAGTGAACCGTCGACAACTTATAATAATATAATTCCATAGAGCTTACAATAATATAATTCCATGGAGCTATTAAGTGTTTAACGTAACATGCAAGCCATTGATCGAGAAATCAAAGAAACTAACCTTGAAAGTTCGGGTTGTCACAACTTAAACATCCATTGGATAGTTTCAATCGATCAGACATTGAATCATAGCAGCGATCGAGTTAATACCCGGTATCGGAGCAGCGCCTCGCTAATTTAATTGAAATTTCGACTTCAGAGTAATGAGAATTCGTTTTTGAACTTTAGTTTCGACACCAACGGACTGCTCCTGATCAAACCTATTTATAGGTGAAAAATAGGGTTCAGGCGGCCCGCGTGAACCTTGGTTCAACCTTTACGCGGCCCGCGTGGCCGCCTAGTCTACGCGTAGGTCTGATTGGTCACGAGTAGGTATGCCAGCTGGTCAACACGTGGATCCGGAACACTTATCTGGTTAACCCAACATTAACGCGGCCCGCGTAAGGTATGCTTACCTTTTACGCGCCCCGCGAGAGGACCAAGATTCTAAATTTCTTGATTTTTTAATATGGATTAGGTTTTCAGGGTCCGGTTTTATACTTACGAGTCATTTTGGGATATTTTTGGAGAGTCCTTACATCTTTGAAAACCATTTCGTTGAGAGTGGAACGGTTTATTAAGATACGGGTTTCACCCCTGACTTAATAACTTCGCTCCTAACTGTGGTTGTGCTCTTCGAATAAATTCGGGAGTTCCACTGGATTTTGAAATGGAGACTTTTGTTGAGATATGGATGTCACTCCTAGCTCAACGGAAAGTTCTCATGCTAGAAAAATGCGCTGAGTGAGCGATCTTATCGAGAGTTCTTAGTTTTCACGCCTGATCTTGACTGGATCACTCGGTTGTGTTACGCGAGTATTTTTGGAAACGCGTGTATTGTGTTGGCCTTAGGAAAGGCTAAGTAATATTCTAGCCTTAGGAAAGGCTCTTCATGTGAAGTTGTAGTATGCGGTGTTCACGCGAAGTAGTAGCTTTTAGCGAATTCGAACGAGAATATCAAGTAGGCACGTGCAAATCCTACTGGGTTCGCACGAGTCGGACCGTTGGTACTTAGACTATAGACTAGGTCGTTTCTAAGACATAGACCCGGACTAGGTCATGTCTGGCCTAATTCCCTATAGTTATGGCTCTGATACCAATCTGTCACACCCCAACCGATGGCGGAATCATCGGGGCGCAGCACTAGGCGAATCAGATTGCTTAAGAGAATCCATAACAACTAATTTGCGGCAGTATTTATTACATTTGTTATCCCATACTAACAATCAGTACAATCACATAAGTTATCACAGATTTCTTGTCCCCTCGAACAATACAAATCCGACAACCTAGATTTTAGGTGAGTTTCTAGACTTCCTAGCTTGATTTGATGTAGCCTGCGATCTAACCTGCAACATACGTTAAAATAATGTCAATACAAAAGTATTGGCGAGTATACAGGTTTGATATGTAACAGTGTAATAGATAAAAGATGCGAATTTCCACATACAGAAACGTAATACACGCCATATATACTCACAAAACTGATACTACCAGCTAAGTCCTCGAGCAGCGATTGCGATTGCTAAACTAGACCCTGTCGGGCGCAATAGTACTATACTAGTCATGGTGGGACGTCGTGAGTATAAGTCCTAGCACATATGTAACTAGCATCACGTATAACTATGCACGTAAGTCATTCGCAAGTGATAAGTAGTTTAAGCAGTTGATGTATTTCGATTTGATAGCAACGTATGTTACACCCAAAGGTGCAAATGCAAAAAGGGTTCAAGTATACTCACAGTCGGTGTTCAGCAAGTAAACACAGCTTGATTGGATTGATGGGAGCTCGTGTGAGATTATCCTGGTTTCAATTTGATAGCATAAGCATCGAACAGTGCGTTAAACGGTGGCGAGTGAACCAAGTGTCGAATGTTAATCCGGTCGAATGGCAATCCGACCGGATGGCCAGTCGATCGGGTGGCAATCCGTTTGGATGGTCATCCGATCGGATGACCATTCGGTTGGATTGTCACTTTGTTTGGTGAAGAGGTGTTTGTGTATGATGGTTTGCCTTTTGAAGTTTTCGTTGTAGCATTATGTAAACAGAGAAGTATCTTTACCTTTCAGGTCGGTCGATCGAACGGCCGGTCGATCGGGTGGCAACTCGATCGGGTGGTTGTTCGATCGGACGGTGATAGGATTGGCAAGGCACTTTTGGTTGCTGATAAGTTCACAGCAGACTGGTCGCTCGATCGGGTGGAAACCCGATCGGGTGACAATCTGTTGGAACTGATGTGTGATGAGGGTTTGATCGGACGGCAATCCGTTCGGATGGTCGTTCGATCAGACGGAAATCCGTTCGTTGTTCAGATCCTTGAATGTTTGAAAATTTGTTTAAGTCTTGACCCCAAGTGCAACCCGACCGGATTGCTGGTCGATCGGGTGGCAGTCCGATCGGATGGCAATCTGTCACACCCAGACCACGTGAGACAACGAAACGTGGCGGAAAACGTCGGGGAGTGTTGTAACAGAATCATTGTTTCATAACACATGGAAATTTAAATATTGTTTTATTGATTAAAATTGTTACAATGTCTCGACAATCAAAGAAATACAACATAATTAACTAGTCTAGCATCTTTTATTGTCACTAAAGCCCAAGTCCGCCTAAGTGCATCTTGATCAATCCTATGCATCATCTCCTGAAACACATGTGAAAATAGGTACGTCAGCATAAAAATGCCTGTGAGATACATAGGTTTTATGAAAATAGAATTCATGACTTATGTTTAAGAAAATGTTTAGTCATGAACCTTGTAATTTGCTTTGTTTTGTAAATCAATTGAAAAACGATAAGATCAGATGATATGTATAAATAAATGTAAGGTTAAATGAATAACCATGTAAAATGAGTTTGTATAAGATAAGTTGTTTGTAAACAATGTATTGTGAAAAGTATGTTATTTGTATAAAATGTTATATGTCCAAATTGAAATGATTCAAATAACGCTACGATATGTAATACCATACAATCACTTATATATAGGAAGTACCAGCGGCGTATCCACCATGCTTGTATCATATTACACACGCCTCGTTACTCAAATCACTTACCCAAACAAACCACCAATGTAAGATGTCTATGTTTAAACCAATTGCCAAACGTATTGAATAATATGTCAAAATGTTTATGTCAAGATGTAAATCATGTAATGTGTAACCAATGTCAATAATGTTTATGTGTCAAATGAAAATCATGTAATGTGTAACCAAAAATGATATGTATGGCTAGTGAAATGCATCAACTAAACCATAGGTAAAATGCACAAAACAAAGTATTGAAGTAAAACTTTGTTTAAATCAAAGTTATGTTCTGTGGAAATGCATGCTATACTGATACAAATATCTATGCGGTATTGTGAAAATGCATACATCCAAGCCTTGAGACTGTGGCGATAAACCCTTAAATAAATTAAAGGTTTATCTAAGTTATGTATATCGAATTCGGTCATTCCTTCCAATCCAAACCAACCCAGGATTTCAGGAACGGGAGTTGTCAATTCCTATGGTACCACTACCTACTAACGAACGGCGTAGCTAATGTTAATGAATGTATTGTTCCATTGTAAACAACCCAAATGTCATACCAAAATGTAAACATGTTATGAAAACCACTGTACTAAGTATGCAACAAATGGACATACATAGCATAAAATGTAAATGTAAAACAATGTACTAAGTACGCACGCAATGGACATACATAGCATGTGAACTGTAATGTAAAACAATGTACTAAGTACGCACGCAATGGGCATACATAGCATAAAATGTAATGAAATCGTGTACTACAAATGTACTAATGAACATAGGAAGTATATGATGTGAAAACAGGAAAGCATGAAAGTAACAAGTAGGCACATGTGTTTCACCCCAAAACAGTTTGGAAAACAGTAAAAGAGGGGTCTATGTACTCACTTGAGATTGCTTAGTAGTCCTTGAGTAACAACCAAACAATGCTAGAGATCACGGAATATCAAACGGCACCTAATATAGGTAACTACATTAATAAACCGGACCTAAATCGGAAGATCGGATAGAATGAGGCTCGTAAACCAAATGAGTATGGGAACTCATGTAGTATGGTTTAACAAAGCCTACATACTAAATGAAACCTAACATAAGTGCTTACGACCCATTACGACCCGTTTAGGTAGCTTATGCTACTTTAACGCGTCGCTCGCGTGAAACGCGTTTGGACCGCCTAACTAGTCCTATGACAAGTAACATATGCCTTAACATGTCTAATATTGTTGTCAAATCAGTTTAGATGTCAAAAGTTATGTTACATATGCTTAAAATGAATTTTGGCGTCAAAAGGGCATTTTGGTAATTTACCTAAGGCATATAAACTACCTATCATACAACTACTTAAATGAAGCGACCATAAGGTATAACCTTGGAAGCTTATTCCCTATATACAATGGTCACCTAATGTGCTTGGTCGGATCCTAATGATCGACCAAACGGGTCGGGTTTGAAAGTATAAGCGATTGTTTAGATCGCTTACCTTACGACCCTATATAAGCACTAAACTAAAAGTGACGAGCTAAGCATGCTAAAACATGCTTAACTAAGTTTAGAAAACAGGTTTGGTATCAAAACAAACGGTTTTGATACCCATAAGTAGTTTGGTTACAAAATACGCAAGAATACGTATTCTGACCGAAACTACGGCTCGTCACTGAGCCTAGATAACGTGGTAATCAGTAGGTATAGTCACTAGGGACTATAACCATCGTGATTACGCTCACGTTATGAAGTTCAAACGAACTTCGCATCGACCATAAACTGGTCAATGCAGAAAGTCAAACAAAGTTTGACTTTCGGACTCGAAAAGCAATAAAAGAACGAAGGAACACTTACGAAGGGTCCCCGAATGCTAATCCAGATCAAAATAGCTCAGGTATGAAACAAAGGTTTCAACTTAGAGCACAATTGATCAGATTCTAGTGAGAAATGAAATTGGGGTATGTGGGTATTTATAGTTTTCGGTTCACCGTTAGGATCGTTTCTTGGAAAAGAGGGAATGATCTAGCCCGTAGACTTGTCAAAATGTTGTGGTAACTAATTTTGGCCACCATAGGAGATTAACATGTGGCACTTGACCTTTGGAGAGTGTTTAAAAGGCTGTTATCAGCTGTTACTTGACCTTTGCTGATCTAAAGGGCTGACGCGGCCCGCTTCAGGATTCACACAAACTCAGGCGGGCCGCCTGGAGCTTCTGATCAGAAAACAAGTTTCAAAAGTGACAGTTTTGGTCCCTGTTGTGTTTTAAGCCCATTTCCGGCACTTCTATGGCCCGTCAAGCCAACTTTAAGGCCCTAAAATGATGCCTAAACATTGTGGCTATGAAACATGCCCAAAAATATGTCGGATGTTGGTTCGTTTGGTCGTACGAACGCGATGTTTGCTTAATTAGGACGGAATGCGTATAAGCGCGAAAAACGATCCAAATGACGCAACGAATGGATTTTTCTTATGCCAAACACTAAAATAAAATATTTTAGTTCTTAAATAAATTTTTGGATGTCCAGATGTATTCAGAACGTAAGGTATGCACGAAAATGCAAACTTGTGCACTTTTTGACACTTTTAGTCCCTGAATGACCCAAAAGTTTATTTTTGCACACCGAACCCCTTAAAGCCTATTTCTATGCTATGTAGAGGATATTTAAGGTGTGTTTAACTTATGGTCATGTTCTGGAATGTCTGTTACAGTTCAAATTGGCATACTTTCACAGTTTGTCAAGTTTAGTCCCAGTAAGCGAATTAACTTGTTTTTGCCATACCAAAGCCTTCAAAACTTATTTCTAAGTTATGTAAAGGTTATTTAAGGTATGTTAAGCCTATTTCACTATTCCGGAGTGTTTTTTGCATTAAACTGGTTATATTTACGCATCGGTGCGCGTATAACCTTCCAGAAAGCGATTTAGAGTTTGGAATTGAACAAAAATTGATATGTGCAAATGATACACATATTTTTACAAATCCCAAGTATGAAATATAATATTTCATTGGTTCGGTATTTGTTTGATGGCCGTGGAGGCACAGGTGTTACAGTCTCCCCTACTTTAGGAAATTTCGTCCCGAAATTTATTTAGAGGAAACTTGTGAGAGTTTAAAACATGAAGTTGAAAAGATCGAACAACATTGGTTAGGGTTCTGAACTTCTAGTAACCTTAATAACATTATGCTTGCAATGTAAGAGGGACACTTATATACAAGTATATGAAGCGTCATTGGTGCGTCCACCGTGCCTCCATTACATCGTTCTCATTTTGTTATTGTTGTCACTATCGGTTCTTACACATAATAAACCTTACTGGGTTTCTGTGCACTAAATTTCATAATTATGTACGCGTCCATAATCAGACAATTCCTTGCACAGTTCACACAGTCTATTTTATAATGTGTAGGGGAAAACCAAATGAACAATCCTGTGATGAGTGTGACTAGACCGCCATAGAGTCCTTTTTATTAAATCAATAAATGATCTAAATAGACTATCAAGGAGTCTGTTCAGCTACATCACTAGATGTCGTTCTTTCACCAAATTGTGAATCAATCCTTTTGACTAGACCACTAAAAGGGTCTCTTATGAATCATGGAGTGGTACTATATAATCCAAGGGTCTTAACTCTTACATAGAAGCCCATTAAGGATTTAAGGTAGCACCTTTTGACTACCCTGCTACGAATCCCTCATATGGAGATATGAAAGATCCTGCGAGGATTTGGATAACGAATATCCAGAGTATAAAAACACAAAATGCATAAAAGAAAACATAAGATGAATAAACACATAGTCGTATAACCACAAAGATTGTTTATTTGTTAATTTGTTTTGTTGACAGAGCACATGCATTTAAAGTACAATAGGAATCCATCTCGTGGATTTCATTTGGCACTTTAAACATTTACAAGAATCTATCTATAAAGATAGAAAGATTTTTAAAAGAGAAATTCGATTTCGATTATAAGGAACCGAAATGTTCGAATTCAGGTACATAAGGAATCCAATTAAGGACTCTGATTTGAATGATGATCATGCACAAGGGTCTAAATGTGAAGATAAAAAGATCCCATATGGATTTTAGAAGTCGAAGATGTTTTGAAACCTTGCACTGGACGTGCTTATATCAAAACATGAAGTAAAAATGCTTATGAAGTTGAGATGCCAGATATGCCAAGGCGACATATGAAGCGAAATTTGAAAGTTAAGTCAATGTATGAAGAAAATATTTTTGGAAAACTATGCATGGGGTTCAAAAAATGTTTTTGAAACCTTATATATAATACTTTTGAAATCATAAAGTAGGTTTTTAGATAAGTATATTTATAAAAATGTTTTAAAATCATGCGAAATGAATTTTTGAAATTATGTATAAGGTTTTTGGAAAACATGAATGATGCTTTTGAAATCATGCACTTGATAAGAAAATATACTGTGTTAATATTGTTTTCAGACTATATGAAATATTCTGAAATTATGAAAGTTGTTTTTTTTGAAAACATAACCAATGTTTTTGAAATAACATAGACAATGCATTTGAAAAAAATTGTTTTCAAACTATATGAAATGCTTTGAGATCATGAAGATTGTTTTTGAAATACTTGTACTGTGTATGTTGAAAAAATCAAAACGTAATGGGTATGAGATTTGAAACTACCCTTAGTTATCTAACCAAGGATTTAATGGCACAGATGTGTAAAAAGCACGATTACTCATAATTTCACTTTATTTCATGTACTTCGTTTCTTAGAGTGAAACGAGTACTTAAAATTTTCGAGGGAATCATGAGCGATCATTTGAAAGGGAGAAATCACAAGAGTAGTTTGTAAGGTACATAGTTTCCTGATGTAAGTATCGTAGGAAAAGTCATACACACATGTAACTACACTTGTATATCAGAATTGTGAACAATAATTTATTTATAAACAAAAGAGATTGTTTCACATTACAAGAAAACAAAAGGACAAAAGCATAAGACAGCAACATCTTTTGCTCAGCCAGATGCTCGTCCAAGGGTTGGATTTGCACTGACAACCTTTGGGCAGTTGTTCCTGAAATGGCTCGTCTCGCCACAGTTGTAGCAAGTACCAGGCGGGAAACGAGCTTGAGTAGGGTTGACTTGGGGTTGGGTAGCAGCAAGGTTTATAGCAGCTTTGTTTTGGATAGAAAAGCGGCATGTGTTGACCAAATGTCCCCTCCGTCCACAGTAGGTACATTTGGAGCAGGGTATGAGGTTTGAATGATGACGGTTGCATCGTTTGCACAAAGGGGCAGTTCCTATGTATGGCTTCCTAACTGGTGGCCTTGCCACATGGCTAGGTCCCGCTTGATTAGGTATAACCGCTTCGGGTTTCCTTGAAGCCTTACGCTTCCTTGATTTTGGTGCTGGCTTGACTTCTGCTTCCTTTGGTGGCTCTTGAGTGGCTTCATTGTCGAGACGAGAGGCTTCATTGTTGAGACGAGCCATGGCAATGCCTAAATCCACAGTCTTCTGAATCACTTCGCCTATTTGCTGGGCAAATTTGGCTGTTCGCTCGGACATTTGACCAGTGCTGAGAGGAAGAGACATTCTAGAAGAAAATGAAAGACATAGGAAGAAACAAGTGAAACGTCATCGGATAAACAATACAGAATGGCAATGCATAACAATTGCGATCATTTGTTTGTTACCTAAGGCAAACAAATGAGACGGTGACAAATCAAAGTAAACGGGTCATATTAATGTATCACTGAAGACATGCTCGCCTATAAGTGAACACTCACCCCAAGAGTTCCGAGTTAAGAGTGACTGGTCCGATACAGCGGATTTGTACGAACACTCTAGCCTTCGACAGAAAACTCAGGGTACAGGCATTCACTCTTCCAGTTTGCACGTGTTCACATTATACGACCCAAACTTTGACGAGATTTGAAAACTTAGAGGGTTCAAAACCTTATAACAGAGGGTTCAAAACCTTACAATAGAGGGTTCAAAACCTAGTAATCAATCATCCTAGAACAGATGATTAGTTTTCAAAGCGGTTTTGAAATTTGTGTTCTTGTTGAGGTTGTCGCATAAGGATAGGTGACGGTATTGTTTTATGACTAAACGCAAGTAAACTTGCGTTAGGGTCCTAAGAAGGTTATAGACTAGGTCAAGGTATTACTAATAACCTAATTCCCTATAACCATGAGCTCTGATACCAACTTTTCTGTCACACCCCGACCACGTGAGACAACGAAACGTGGCGGAAAACGTCGGGGAGTGTTGTAACAGAATCATTGTTTCATAACACATGGAAATTTAAATATTGTTTTATTGATTAAAATTGTTACAATGTCTTGACAATCAAAGAAATACAACATAATTAACTAGTCTAGCATCTTTTATTGTCACTAAAGCCCAAGTCCGCCTAAGTGCATCTTGATCAATCCTATGCTTCATCTCCTGAAACACATGTGAAAATAGGTACGTCAGCATAAAAATGCCTGTGAGATACATAGGTTTTGTGAAAATAGAATTCATGACTTATGTTTAAGAAAATGTTTAGTCATGAACCTTGTAATTTGCTTTGTTTTGTAAATCAATTGAAAAACGATAAGATCAGATGATATGTATAAATAAATGTAAGGTTAAATGAATAACCATGTAAAAATGAGTTTGTATAAGATAAGTTGTTTGTAAAACAATGTATTGTGAAAAGTATATTATTTGTATAAAATGTTATATGTCCAAATTGAAATGATTCAAATAACGCTACGATATGTAATACCATACAATCACTTATATATAGGAAGTACCAGCAGCGTATCCACCATGCTTGTATCATATTACACACGCCTCGTTACTCAAATCACTTACCCAAACAAACCACCAATGTAAGATGTCTATGTTTAAACCAATTGCCAAACGTATTGAATAATATGTCAAAATGTTTATGTCAAGATGTAAATCATGTAATGTGTAACCAATGTCAATAATGTTTATGTGTCAAATGTAAATCATGTAATGTGTAACCAAAAATGATATGTATGGCTAGTGAAATGCATCAACTAAACCATAGGTAAAATCCACAAAACAAAGTATTGAAGTAAAACTTGGTTTAAATCAAAGTTATGTTCTGTGGAAATGCATGCTATACTGATACAAATATCTATGCGGTATTGTGAAAATGCATACATCCAAGCCTTGAGACTGTGGCGATAAACCCTTAAATAAATTAAAGGTTTATCTAAGTTATGTATATCGAATTCGGTCATTCCTTCCAATCCAAACCAACCCAGGATTTCAGGAACGGGAGTTGTCAATTCCTATGGTACCACTACCTACTAACGAACGGCGTAGCTAATGTTAATGAATGTATTGTTCCATTGTAAACAACCCAAATGTCATACCAAAATGTAAACATGTTATGAAAACCACTGTACTAAGTATGCAACAAATGGACATACATAGCATAAAATGTAAATGTAAAACAATGTACTAAGTACGCACGCAATGGACATACATAGCATGTGAACTGTAATGTAAAACAATGTACTAAGTACGCACGCAATGGGCATACATAGCATAAAATGTAATGAAATCGTGTACTACAAATGTACTAATGAACATAGGAAGTATATGATGTGAAAACAGGAAAGCATGAAAGTAACAAGTAGGCACATGTGTTTCACCCCAAAACAGTTTGGAAAACAGTAAAAGAGGGGTCTATGTACTCACTTGAGATTGCTTAGTAGTCCTTGAGTAACAACCAAACAATGCTAGAGATCACGGAATATCAAACGGCACCTAATATAGGTAACTACATTAATAAACCGGACCTAAATCGGAAGATCGGATAGAATGAGGCTCGTAAACCAAATGAGTATGGGAACTCATGTAGTATGGTTTAACAAAGCCTACATACTAAATGAAACCTAACATAAGTGCTTACGACCCATTACGACCCGTTTAGGTAGCTTATGCTACTTTAACGCGTCGCTCGCGTGAAACGCGTTTGGACCGCCTAACTAGTCCTATGACAAGTAACATATGCCTTAACATGTCTAATATTGTTGTCAAATCAGTTTAGATGTCAAAAGTTATGTTACATATGCTTAAAATGAATTTTGGCGTCAAAAGGGCATTTTGGTAATTTACCTAAGGCATATAAACTACCTATCATACAACTACTTAAACGAAGCGACCATAAGGTATAACCTCGGAAGGTTATTCCCTATATACAATGGTCACCTAATGTGCTTGGTCGGATCCTAATGATCGACCAAACGGGTCGGGTTTGAAAGTATAAGCGATTGTTTAGATCGCTTACCTTACGACCCTATATAAGCACTAAACTAAAAGTGACGAGCTAAGCATGCTAAAACATGCTTAACTAAGTTTAGAAAACAGGTTTGGTATCAAAACAAACGGTTTTGATACCCATAAGTAGTTTGATTACAAAATACGCAAGAATACGTATTCTGACCGAAACTACGGCTCGTCACTGAGCCTAGATAACGTGGTAATCAGTAGGTATAGTCACTAGGGACTATAACCATCGTGATTACGCTCACGTTATGAAGTTCAAACGAACTTCGAATCGACCATAAACTGGTCAATGCAGAAAGTCAAACAAAGTTTGACTTTCGGACTGGAAAAGCAATAAAAGAACGAAGGAACACTTACGAAGGGTCCCCGAATGCTAATCTAGATCAAAATAGCTCAGGTATGAAACAAAGGTTTCAACTTAGAGCACAATTGATCAGATTCTAGTGAGAAATGAAGTTGGGGTATGTGGGTATTTATAGTTTTCGGTTCACCGTTAGGATCGTTTCTTGGAAAAGAGGGAATGATCTAGCCCGTACACTTGTCAAAATGTTGTGGTAACTAATTTTGGCCACCATAGGAGATTAACATGTGGCACTTGACCTTTGGAGAGTGTTTAAAAGGCTGTTATCAGCTGTTACTTGACCTTTGCTGATCTGAAGGGCTGACGCGGCCGGCTTCAGGATTCACACAAACTCAGGCGGGCCGCCTGGAGCTTCTGATCAGAAAACAAGTTTCAAAAGTGACAGTTTTGGTCCCTGTTGTGTTTTAAGCCCATTTCCGGCACTTCTAAGGCCCGTCAAGCCAACTTTAAGGCCCTAAAATGATGCCTAAACATTGTGGATATGAAACATGCTCAAAAATATTTCGGATGTTGGTTCGTTTGGTCGTACGAACGCGATGTTCGCTTAATTAGGATGGAATGCGCATAAGCGCGAAAAACGATCCAAATGACGCAACGAATTGATTTTTCTTATGCCAAACACTAAAATAAAATATTTTAGTGCTTACATAAATTTTTGGATGTCCAGATGTATTCAGAACGTAAGGTATGCGCGAAAATGCAAACTTGTGCACTTTTTGACACTTTTAGTCCCTGAATGACCCAAAAGTTTATTTTTGCACACCGAACCCCTTAAAGCCTATTTCTAAGCTATGTAGAGGATATTTAAGGTGTGTTTAACTTATGGTCATGTTCTGGAATGTCTGTTACAGTTCAAATTGGCATACTTTCACAGTTTGTCAAGTTTAGTCCCTGTAAGCGAATTAACTTGTTTTTGCCATACCAAAGCCTTCAAAACTTATTTCTAAGTTATGTAAAGGTTATTTAAGGTATGTTAAGCCTATGTCACTATTCCGGAGTGTTTGTTGCATTAAACTGGTTATATTTACGCATCGGTGCGCGTATAACCTTCCAGAAAGCGATTTAGAGTTTGGAATTGAACAAAAATTGATATGTGCAAATGATACACATATTTTTACAAATCCCAAGTATGAAATATAATATTTCATTGGTTCGGTATTTGTTTGATGGCCGTGGAGGCACAGGTGTTACACAATCCGATCGGACGGTAACCCGTCCCGCAATCTTATCGTTTTACATCTTGGCTATCTCGTTAAGTTTTTGCGATCTGATCGAGACATTACGACTACGAGCTAAACAATGGAACTCCACCAAGTCCGAGTCACCGGATCAGATGGGAATCACCCCGTCCGATCAGTTAACTGTTCTCGATGGTTATTCGTGTTTATCACGACAATCCAGTCATCTCGTCAATAGGAACCAGTTCTCAAACTGACACTTCACTATAGGAAATGTAGAAGGTCTGTACGAGCTCTGTTGCTACCGGTTTCGAGTGATAAGTTATGAAAGTTTGAAGAAAAACTTAGAAAACTTTGATTCGGCTTATATTTGTGCGAGTTTATTGTTTATTCTCTGTGGAATCCATCAGATCTGGACTGTTCTTGATGAGATGAGGTCATACTTCATTGTTCCTAAGAACTTCATGATGACATCACCTTAGAACAGCTCAAATCCACAGATTTAACGGTGAAGAAGTGAGATTTGATGGTGAGAACGATGAAGGAGTGCGAGTAGATCATAGAAGTACAAGATTTGAGGTAGAAACTTACAAGAATTGCGAGAAATCGAGAGAAAATGGCGAGAAGGCGTCTTGGTCGAGAGAGAGCAGTCACATCAACTGTTGTTGATGTGACAAGTGGGGTATTTATAGGCAAAGGAGGAGAAAGGCGGTGCAGTGCATCGGATCGGATGGCTGTCCGATCGGATGGCTGTCTGATCGGATGGCTGTCCGATCAGAGTGCCATGCAATCAAACGCCTCCGACGAGCTGAGTTTTGGCGTTCCGTTTCGATTTCTAAGCGTTGCGATAGTTTGGTTACACATTCTCATCCACATTTCCATATATTTATTATAATTAGCTACGTTGGGTCGTATATACATATCCATATTTCAAAGTTGCGATACAATAACCGGGTTTCGTTTCGAATATGTGTTGCTTTGCAACGCTTCACGGTCATTGAGGAGGGTAGAATAGGTCCTCACTCAACGTCATCGTGAACGTTAATGTGTGTGATGCGATGTGTGTTTTGAGTAATGATTTGCACTGTGACACATCACGGCTATCAAGGAGGGTAGAATTGGTCCTCATTTGACATCTTCGCAGTTGTCAGCAAGTACAATGTGACGTGATAGCAATAAAGTATGCGTAATATGCGAAAATACTGCGAAATAGCGATGTATGCGGTATAGATACATTATGATCCGAATCTATGGTGCTAGGCGTAACGAGTATAACGAGTAGTAACAACGCACGAACGTGCGGGTTGTTACATTTTGATTCTGTACCTGCCATGGAGCGCAAGCATGAACCTAGTTTTATAACATTTAAATTTAACCACGTAATATAATCATGAACATTGAGGGTGAGAATCAAATAGAAAGTTTATTTTGGCTAGGAAGGATAGGAAGCAATAGGATTATGACATGTGGCAAAATTTAAAATAAAGAGGAGTGTATTTTAGTCAATTTTACACAATCTTATCCCTTCTTCTTCTCTCTATAACTTCAAAACCTACCATTTTCAAAACCCACCATCTTCAACCTTTTCTTCACTTTCTATCTCTTTAATCACTACATTATAGTACGATTTTCGTCACCGATCAATGATTCCAACACCCAATCAACGTGTTATTCAACTTTTTTGAAGAAACCCAGTTTAATTTCATACAATATCTCATTTTTTTCCTGTGATTTTGAAGCGAATCACTTGAGTCGTTCGATTCGATCGCTGATAAGTGTTTTTAACATTCATATTTCATCAATCGGTGAAGAAATCTGAAGAAATCGGCTTCGATCTATGTAAGAAATTTTCGAATTGCATTTTTACGATCTGGGTTTTTGAATTGAGTCATTGCATTTTACATAGTAATCTTGGCGGGGGTTCGGGGGCAGCGCCCCTGGGAGCAGGGTCCAAGGGGCTGAGCCCCTGGCTGGGGTCGAAAATTTAATTGCTTTAATGAAACTTCATCAGAAAATTTAATTTTCTGGAAATTGCCTCATTTCGTAGACAGTTTTTGATCTCCTATTTCCTGGTTCAGACAATTCACAGACAAAATATACCCTGGTTCATTGTGTTTTAGAGAGAACACTTTCTTTTGTGTTTTTAGGCCATTGCGTTTTAGAAATAAGACATTTTTATGTGTTTTCTGGCTATTGCATTTTAGAAAAACACATTTTTGAAGTGTTTTTAGTCCATTGTGTTTAGGTAAAACACATTTTTATGTGTTTTCAATCCATTGTATTTTTGAAAGAACACTTTCTTTTGTGTTTTTAAGCCAGTGCGTTTTAGAAAAAAGACATTTTTAATTGTATTCTAGCCATTGCGTTTTAGAAATAAGACATTTCTTTGTGTTTTTGGTGCATTGCGTTTAAGGTAAAACACATTTTTATGTGTTTTCAGTCCATTGCGTTTTAGAAAGTACACTTTCATTTATGTTTTTAGGCCATTGCGTTTTAGAAATAAGACATTTTTTGTGTTTTCTAGCCATTGCGTTTTAGAAATAAGACATTTTTTTTGTGTTTTTGGTGCATTGCTTTTTAGGTAAAACACATTTTTATGTGTTTTCAGTCAATTGCGTTTTAGAAATTATACTTTCTTTTGTGTTTTTAGGCCATGGCGTTTTAGAAATAAGACATTTCCTTGTGTTTTCTGGCCATTGCGTTTTAGAAATAAGACATTTCTTTGTGT
The DNA here is from genome assembly GCA_030545235.1 of Helianthus tuberosus. Lineage (NCBI taxonomy): Eukaryota > Viridiplantae > Streptophyta > Magnoliopsida > Asterales > Asteraceae > Helianthus > Helianthus tuberosus. The sequence goes on along the minus strand of CM060417.1, from coordinate 53,990,224 downwards.
TTTTTGTGCATTTCGTCTTAGAAAAAAGTCATTTTTACGTTTTTTGTCCATTGCGTTTTACGCAACTGGGTTTTCGAATTTTTTTTTCAAAAATATAGCAATAGTATACTCGTTTTAAAGATAAAAAACGCTCGTTTTTGTGTAATTTTATAAAAAAAATAATGTCGTATGAAAAAGTTATTAACATTTAAAAAATGGGGGAGAGGAATTGGAGAAGAGAGAAACTATTCTCCTAGATTGACTAGAATGCTTTTACACAAACCCACGCGCCTCTTTTTTTTCAATTTCACTCATTTAATCTTAGCCCTTGATTAAATCAATTGATAATCAAGATTACTTGCTAACCAAAAAAAACTTCATATTATCCTAACCCTGAACATTGATACCTACTCTTTCATAATACAATAAACAAGTAGAATTCCCTCAAATATAACTGAGCTAGTTACTATTCATAGATAGTTGTACCTAGAATTACGACCCGTCGCAATGCAGCGAGGATTCTTTAGTTATAACTAAGTCGATTTAGGACCTGCACGTTATGTTGAACCTATCAAACAGGAAAAAATAGACGATGTAAAAACGTTCACCCACACACGCACGTTGCATCGTGTTAACTCGCAAAATTTAGAACGAAACGTAAAAACATTAAACCAAAGAGGCACGTTGCGATGTGTTAAGTCACAAAATTTAGAACGAAGCATAAAGCGAAAAATTTACTGAAAATGAAAACTATAAAGGACCAAAGTTGAAAGTAAAAAAAAAGTTGTGAGAATAGATTGCAAAAGATAAAAAGTTTAGGGTTAAAAGTAAAAAAACAAATAGTTTTGGGTTAAAAGTAATTTTTGAAACACTTTTGGGTGAAAAGTAAAAAAATCAATTTTTTTTTGAAAAACCCTAAAGCCAAGGTTACAACAACCATATACATAACCATTTTTCATTTGAAAAACCCCCAAAGCCAAGATTCCAACACATATATGCATAAATATGTTGCTTCTTTATAGTGTTTTAATAACTAACTTGATCAATTACCCACGCGTTGTGACGAACCTGTAAGATAAAAAACAATAGACGTAAAAACCTTGAACTACACATGGACATTGTGCCGTGTTAACTCATAAAATAATGAACAAAACGTAAAAACGTGGAACCATGCAAGTACGTTGCTCCGTGGTAACTCGTAAAATTTAGTACGAAACGTAAATCAAAAATTTGCGAAAGATGAAAAGTAGAAACTTGTGAGGTTAAATTGTAAAAGAATGAAAAGTTTTGACTTTAAGGTGAACAAAATCAATTTTGTAAGTTAAATTTGCAATAATAGGAAGAATTGGGTTAAAAAGAAAAATTCATAATTTTTTTTTTTAAATCACCCAAAGCCAAGGGTACAACTACCCTAAGCTTAAAGATGTTGCTTATTTATATAGTGGATAATAGCATTAGAAACTAATTTTATTGCCCTAGGTAAACTATTCCATAACATTTAAATTTAACTACCTAATATAATTATGAAAATTGATACTTACTCTTTCATAATAGGGGTAACTTTGTAGAATAGTAAACAAGTTTCTAATGTGTTTTAATAAAGTCACCCAATCTTTTTTTGTCTCCTAAAAATCACTGAAGTTTGATTTAGTGTTCTAATCTTGTGTAATTAGTAGGTTACCAGGTTAACTCTATTTATGTTAATTTTTAATGATTTTGTGAATTTTATATTTACCTTTTTACCCTTTCAAATAAACAATGAAAAAGAAAAAAAAACATAAAAAGAAAAGCAAAACAGCAGAAACAAGAAAACAAATGCCGCCCTCTTCAAATCTTCACAACCCTGTCATCCGGCAACTAGGAACATCGGCGACTTATTGCTCATCTCCATCAACTTGGACCTTTCTTCTTCACGGGGAATATTGCTCGTCTCCTCTATGTTCCACCTCCTCCCGTAAACGGTCCGTCGGCGAGTGAACCAGTTCATCGGAGCATTTGGTCGTGGCGGTACGGTGCTCCATTGACGGCCAAAAGCTCGCCAAAGCTTCTAAAGGGATGGAGAAAACTAAATGTGCTCTTTAAGAAGCATTTTAAATGGTTGAGTAGTCGATCGGAAAGTGAGAGTATTCCCCGGAATCTGTGGTCTGTGAATTGAATTGGATCTGTGAAATCGATTTGGGCTTATGAAATCGATTTGGATGGACGTCACAACAACGTAAGAATGGGGATCGGTGATGGACGCGGAGGCAAGCGGGTTCTAATGTCGGAAACATGTATCGAAGAATAGCCAAAGGAGGAAGAAGATTGACGATTTGATGTTATTGTGTTTTTTAATAAAAAATGATGAGATATAATATTTTTTTTCAATTTTTAATTGAGGGGGTACAAAAGTAAATTACAAAATCTGAATAAGCATTAAAATTAAAATAAATAGTGGTAACCTGCAAATTACGCAAGATTAGAACAGCAAATCAAACTTGAGTGACCTTAAAGATACAAAAAAAGATAAAGTGATTTTAGTGAAACACGAGAGAAACTTGGTTACTATTATGTAGAGTTTTCCCTTCATAATATAATAGATAGTTGTAATAGCATTAGAAACTAATTTTATCGCCCTAGGTAAACTATTCCATAACATTTAAATTTAACTACCAAATATAATCATGAAAATTGATACTTACTCTTTCATAATATAATAAACTAGTAGAATTCCCACAAGTCATACGACGAAAATTTGGTATATGCATATAATATAAAATAATATTTACAAAAGGATAATGAATAAGAATAATAATGACGTTTTTGAAACCAAAAGCCATAAAAATAAATACGAGTGTTATACCGAAGTTGTTTGAGGGTTATCGGTTCAGTAAAAAATCAGGTTTTCGGTCTAGGTTGTTCGAAGGGTTTTACATTGACAAAAATTTAAAACAAATACAGATAATGGTTCTGATAATACTCATAACAGTACCGATGTTGTTCGATCGATATAAGTTTAGTTCGTTACGGTACCGATTCTTTGTATTGCTTACGATACAAAAAAGTTTATTTACAATGGTTTCATTACCCAAAAGTTGTATGACATAAACTAAAAAACAAAGTCGTGTTCTACAACGATCGAAAATCACAAAAAAATGTATATCGATAATAGATAAAACTAATACCCGAACTGATGTTGTTTGGTCGGTACCAATTCGATCCATCATTGTTCTGGTATGGCATACCACTGTAGCTTAAGATATCAAAAAGATACTCGATTTTGAATATAACTTCGTTTCCAATAAAATTTATATTGGAGTGTCAAGAAAAAAAACTAGCATATCCATATATTAAGATTTTCTTTAAAAAACTAATAAACAATAGTTATAACAAAAATTGAATTATTTAAAAAATAAATTGATTATGTTGGGATTGAACCCTATCAAAGGAACAGATAATTAAAGCCAAAACTGGATCAGCGCAGTGGATCCAGAATAAGCAGATGTTGCATACATGTCTCTCCTCTTGAAAGTGGTTTCAACATCTGCTGACCTCCTATCTACTGATCATGCAAACTGCTGACCTACAAACTGCTGATCTAAGTAAAGGCCTGATGAAAGACTAAAGCTCTGCTGTTCAATCTACTGCCTTGAGTCAAGCTCTGCTGATCCGGACAAGTACTGCTGGGTTCACATCAGTGGAAGGGTGCAGCAGTAGTTTATTATGTCTTTATGTTATGAAATGTAATATCAGTAGTTTAGCATAGCAGGGTTTGTATAGATCAGAGGTTAGAGTTTGTTAGGAGGTTAGATGTCACTTTCATGGTGACGTCAGCTTAGATGCTCAGTGGTTTGCTAATGCCTATAAATAGAACAGTGCTCTGTACTGTTCTATTAGCTCTTTGCAAAATCGTCTTCTCTGCACGAACAAACACTGAGCTCTGGCTGAGGGGGAGTTTGTATTCAACATTGCATTGTAATCGTAATTGAAATAAATTCAATCTTTCGGTTCTTTATGAAAAATGTTTGATCAAAACAATACTCTCGTTTGATTGTATGCAAAGTTTGTTTCCATCTTAATTCCGCTGCACAACTCATCCATCTTCATTCTAATTCAAACGAAAAATACAATCAAAACCAAACTCAGATCCAACAATTGGTATCAGAGCTTGGACAGTCAAATTTGATTTAACAATCATTTTGACATAAATAGTTCAGCTCATAATCATTGATACTGATAGTTTGTTCGTTTGTGTTGAAAAACAGAGCAAGGTTTAATCACCATCAAAGTTGATTGATCAGTGCCTGTAAAACAACCAGGATGACGTCACAATCACAAGATGATAAGAATAACATTGGCTCACTTTTTAAACCACCCATGCTTAAACGTAATGAGTACAACATCTGGGAGAGAAGGATGGGTCACATCCTTGCTCAACAGAACACTGGATGTTGGAGGTCTGTTGTTTTTGGTCCCCATGTTCCTATGGTGCCAAGTGTGACAACCCTCACTAAACCAGGTATCCGTACAACTTAATTAATAATTAATTACTGTGCTTGTTTGAAATTACTGATGAGCTGCTACTTGATTTCTGATACATGCATATACCTGCATCATACTCTACTTGCCGTCACTACATTATTTACATGCTGAACCTTAGTGACAAACATGATGCACAAAAAGCACGGTAGCACTATAGCGGATAACCTATTGAGCATGATGATAAAGCCAGCATCAGGCAGACACTGCCTCTAAGGCCTGTATGAGCCAGAAATATTTTGCTACACTAGTGGTGAGTGTAGGGATACAAGGGTTGTAGAACTGCGTCTCTAGGAATAAGTTACAATGACTGGATGTGCCTAAAACGTACTCTAAGTACAAAATTCAGCACTTTACATAAATAATTCAGCATTTAGCTACCTAATAAAGTGCCAAAACATGAGGAAAATATTCCTGACACTTTGGAGGAATAAGTTGTGTCACTAAAAATAATAACAATGACACTTAAAGCTTTGTTAACGCTTTAACGGATTACTATCCAACCAAACAACCGGACTATACCCGGAACATGAAAATATTGTCAATAACATTATTTATCTTTTTCTGAGCCAGTTAGGGTCCCTGAATACCCTAACACCCATTGTAACGCATGACACACCACTAACCGGGTTAATCCCTAAACTTAACTGGATTAACCTAACTATTATCCTAACTACTAGTTGGAATCGAACTAGTACCCCCCCCCCTTAACCAAACCGTCCCCAAGAGGGGGACATACCTTGTCCTTTATTTGATTATTATAATCTTGTGTTTAGTATCAAGAAGACATATGAACCTTTGGTTAATACTCACACTAATTGTCTATAAGTTAGATCATTAACACAACATAACATCCATCTCACAACTCAACACTCAAGCTCTCTCTCCCTCTCCTAGAGCTCTCGGCCGAACACACCCCACCCCCATCCATCATTTTCGAGTTTTGATCTTGCCTTTCCAAGCTCATACAAGTGACAAGGATCGCGTATAAGGAACCTTGGTGCAATCGGAAGGCGAAGGACCTCACTACATTGCTTTTATCCACGCGTTTTTCGCATAGATTCTTCCCTAGCCTCGAGCTAGTAGTAAGTTGCTTGAATCACCTTCTCGAACTATTTTAAAGTGGTTAATATGATTTGTAACGGTTAAAACTCATAAACATACAAGATGACACACAAAAGTCTACTTAAAACACTAAAAATGTTGGTTAAAAGCTCATATGTTGTGTAAATCATGTAGTATTTGATTTATGTGATTATTTAGACCCGATCTATGTTGTGGTAGCTCGGATCATCGTTTAACCCGGATTGGTCATGACCTTGGATCATGACATAAGGTTGTTTTGGAAGTAACAAGGGTTAAAGGATGAAACTCTACCACACACGAATCATGAACTTGTGTAAAAGCGATTTTGCTTGTGAAATAGTGTTTAAAACTAGTAGATCTACGTATCTACAAGCGGTATTTTCAAAGAACCAAGTATCAAAGAAATCATGTTTTCTAAAGACGGATCTTACACTAACACGAATGATTTTTAGAACACACAAGTGTGTAAATACTTGTGTAACACTAAGTTTCGACAAGATAACTATTTTTGGAAAAGATGACGAGAAGTTGTAAAAATGGAATTTCTCTAAAAACGAGGTTTTTACGAAACCGGATTGATATATATAAAGATCCACTAAAAGTAATGGAATTTACTTTATGTTCTTGGAAAAACTACAAGTTCATGAGATTCTTGCGAATTACATGTTTATTAACTAGTTTAATGAGTTGAACATTGTTGATTGAGAAAATTGTTGGTTTGATTTATAAAAGAAAATGATACGCTTGAAAGCGTGGCCACCTCCAGTTACAGAGGAAACTCTGACGAAATTTTTCCAAAAGCCTAACACTTAGAAATATTTTCACTATAAGTGTTAGAAATACATTTTGACTTGTTTTCAAATTATAGATTTCGCCACGACTTATTTACAAAACGTCGGAGGTGGGATTTCACAAAATAAAACTTGGTAAATATATATTTAGTATATATTTTTCATAAAGTCACTTGATATGTGTTTATGATTATTTTGTGAAAATACTAGTATTATTTTTAGGGTAAAAATAATACTATCAAATGTTAATGGATCCAAAATAATACGAACGCCTCTACGATAAATATATAAGTTACACCGGTAATTATTATTACCACTCGATCATTAAAATGTAACTTACGCATTTTGAGAAAATATGACTTAACGCATATCTTTGTCAAGGTATTATTTTGGGAAAACTTATGTAATAGAAAATATAATATTTTTGAGAAGAATATTTATATTTTGGAATTAGAAATAAAATATATTAAGTGAGACTTAATAGTGTAATTCGAATGTTACGAACGCACATGTATTAAATCCCCCATCCTTGGGAAGGAAAATAACTACCAAGTATATACAAAATGTAAACACGAAATAGTTGTCTAACTATTTCTCAAAAACTTAAACCATAAAGCTAAGGCACGGCCGTTCGTCTAATAGAATTAGTACGTGTAGGTCGTCACACAGCTGATCGATTTGGAGGCATACTTGGTAGAGACACACCACTGTGAGTTCATGTCCCCCTTTTCTCTAACTGTTTTCAGTTTTCTTAACTGCGGGGGTGAAATACATGTTACTTTGATTACAAGTACTTTATACATGGTATGGTTAGCGTAAGGAGGTTTACTACTTAGATCATGTGAGTGGGTAGGAGCAATATGAGGCCATTAGTCCTCATGGCAGGACCGAGGGACAGGAGCGGTAGATCTATCTGGGTGTAGCGAGCCCAGCCCCAGGCCAAACTAGAAACGGACCTCGGGGTGACTTTGTCCACATACTAATGCCGTGGCGAAATCTGCTAGGTTTGAGTCTCCCTACTTGCACTTCACATATATCAGTGGCATTGCAAACCATTGGTGATCTCAATTCCCTTATTTGCTACATACCAAGACTATTTTTATACTCACAAAGGTTTATTTACTCACTTACACATGAACTCGCTCAACATTATTGTTGATTTTTCAACTTACATGTATTTCAGGGAATTAAAGGATCTGGCGCGGTATGACACGTTTTCCCGCTGCACTAGTTACGAGGTCATCCGGGTTTGGGGAATGTGACTCTTTCCTGGACAAGTCACAGTCCTTAAACTATCTTTATATTATGCTATGTTTGTTGAACAATGTTTATGTCGTTAGGATGTGTTTCCGTTAAGACAATGTGGTTGTATTTGGTTTTAAAACTTAATTAAATGGATGATCTTGCATGGTTTTATTTCATATAGCTTTGTTATGGTTAAGCTATGGTATTAAGAAGTCACACCAAATTAACCACGCTTCCGCAAAGCCAGGGTGTGACAGCTTGGTATCAGAGCTCTGATCATAGCGAACTAGGATTCTTTCTCGAGTCTAGACTATGATCACTAGGGCTCTCACGAAAACATTTTTACACTGCATACCACTTAAGTCCAGATCCAAAACTTTTTACAAATGTTGAGCACATTTTATTTATTGTTTAGGCTCAGTCTTGGAGGCTGAGGCTCGGTCTTGGAGGCCGAGGCTCGGTCTGGGAGATCGAGGTAGTTGGCTAGTGGGACTAGGAGGATTGGCTAGTGGGACTAGGAGAATTGGCTAGTGGGACTAGGATAATTGGCTAGTGGGACTAGGAAGAACAGTCTGAGAGGCTGGGAGGCTAGTGGGACTAAGAGAATTATTTGAATGCTTACTTGGTGACTTATGTGATTAATTGATTGTATGATTGATTGTTTGTGCATGTTTGTGTTTATGTTACAGACACCATGGACACCTCTGGCACAGGTGACTCAGACACCACAGGACCTAGACCTATAGTATTAGATGACCTAGAGTCTTCGGAGCGCGAGGTTCACACATCCGACGTTACTAGCACAGACGAGGATGACTTTCAGCCCTTTGCTTTACCTGATGGTGCTGATGAGCTCACTGATGGCCCTTTGGCCGGGGACCTACCGTTAGTGGTGATCCCTGCTCCCATACCACTTGCTTCATATCCTGCTTACGATTTGCTTCTCGACGCCGACGATGATGACGACGTCGATCTGTTTGACGACGAGCCCTTAGAGGATGAGGTTCAGGGTGAGGCCCTTCTTGCTGCTGGAGATCTTTTGTTGATCGCAGATGCTCCCGCTGAGGAGTCACCTGCTCACTCTCCGGTCCCAGACTCTTTTGAGTCTGTGGCCTCCGCACCTTCACACACTCAGAGTGCGCAGCACTTTTCTCCTGGATCAGATCCCGACCAGGCATCCTCTGTTGCCCCTATTCCTAGTTTTGCTTTTGACCACGATGATTTGGAGGATTCCGATCCTGTCTTTCCCCCAGGATTCGACCCAGATGAGGATATAGAGTTTATACCCATGGATAAGCCTATGGAGGATCCAGTCGACCCATTTGACCCAGTTGATCCCATCGACCCAGAGTTTGATTTTGAGATGGCCTTCGTTGATCCCGAGCAGCCACTAGACCCTGCTCCTGACCCAGTGTTTGAGCACGACCCAGTTCATGCTGACGCACCTATTATTGAGCCTAAAAAGAAAGAGACTCACGTCGAGTCATCAGGAGGTAACAAACGGAAGTTCTCAAACTTCAAGCAGGGCGCCAGTGTGGCGGTTAAGAAAGGTGGATCAGGCACGCCAGCTCAGGTTACAGCTGGTAGTGGAAAAAAGGAAAAGGATAAATGGGCACCCAGCCCAAGTGTAATACCTGTCAACGCCACCATACGGGCCTTTGTAGTGTGAAAGTATGCGAAGCATGTGGAAAGACGGGCCACTTGAAGGATTCTTGTTGGGCTAGTGCTGGCCGGGGAGGCCAAGGAGGATTTGGGAATAGAAATAATAATCGTGGTGGTAATGGAAATCGCCCACAAGTAAACAATGGAGGTAATGGGAATCGAGGCAACAATGCTAATCAAGCAGGCGCCGTGAATCGTAACCAGAGGAATAATCAAGCTGGTGGAAACGGGCAGAGACCCGGATGCTTCAACTGTGGTGATCTTGGGCATTACAAGAGGAACTGCCCAGAGTTAAACCAAGCCCGTGGAAGAGTGTTTAATATTGAAGCGAGGGAGGCACGCCAGGATCCCAATATTGTCACTGGTACGTTCCCTGTAAACCAACGCTATGCATCCGTTTTATTTGATACTGGCGCCGATTATAGCTTCGTATCGTTAGAATTTAAGAATACGCTTGGTTTAGCCGCTAATAAGTTAGATATTCCGTACTCAATCGAATTGGCCAAAGGGAAGTTAGTAGAAGCCAATGAAGTTATCAGAGGCTGTGTGATTGAATTGGGAGAGCGTGAGTTTGCTCTGGATCTACTACCAGTCCAGTTGGGAAGCTTCGACGTGGTGGTAGGAATGGATTGGTTATCAGGCAACAAGGCTGAAATAGTTTGTCACGAAAAGGTCGTTCGTATCCCAACCGAAGATGGTGAAACAATTGTGGTTCACGGGGAGAAGCGTGATACGCCGTTAAGAATTATCAGCTGCCTGAAAATGCGAAAGTGTTTGCAGAAGGGATGTGTTGCCTTCCTGGCACACATTATGGATAAGAAGGCTGCCGAACCGAAGATCGAAGACATCCCTGTCGTGAGGGAATATCCAGAAGTCTTCCCAGAGGACTTACCTGGACTGCTACCTCAGAGACAAGTAGAGTTCCACATTGACTTAGTTCCAGGCGCCGCACCTGTGGCTAAGGCACCTTACAGACTTGCTCCGTCTGAGATGCAGGAACTGTCGACACAACTTCAAGAGTTGTTAGACAAGGGATTTATCCGACCAAGCTTCTCGCCTTGGGGAGCTCCAGTTTTGTTTGTCAAGAAGAAGGACGGTAGTTTTCGTATGTGCATCGACTACCAGGAGCTGAACAAGCTGACGATCAAGAATAGATATCCTCTGCCAAGAATTGATGATCTGTTTGACCAACTGCAAGGGTCAAGCTTTTACTCAAAGATCGACTTGCGATCTGGATACCATCAGTTAAGGATACAAGAGGAGAGTATCCCGAAGACAGCCTTCAGAACTCGTTATGGACACTACGAGTTCCTTGTTATGCCGTTTGGTTTGACAAACGCACCTGCAATCTTTATGGACTTGATGAATAGAGTTTGCAAGCCGTACTTGGACAAGTTCGTGATTGTGTTTATCGACGACATCTTGATTTATTCAAGAACAAAGGCTGAGCACGAACAACATTTAAGAGCTATTTTGGAGTTGCTGAAGAAGGAACAGTTGTATGCCAAGTTCTCTAAGTGCGAGTTTTGGCTACGCGAAGTCCAGTTTCTTGGACACGTGGTTAATGGAAATGGAATCCATGTGGATCCAACCAAGATCGAAGCGATCAAGAATTGGGAAACGCCAAAGACGCCAACCGAGATTCGACAATTCTTGGGTTTGGGTGGCTACTATCGAAGGTTCATTGAGGATTTTTCGAAGATCGCTCAACCATTGACGCTCCTCACGCAGAAAGATAAGAAGTTTGATTGGGAAATCAAACAGGAGGAAGCATTCCAGATACTGAAGGATAAGCTCTGCAATGCGCCAATCTTAGCACTACCGGAAGGTACAGATGATTTTGTGGTATACTGTGACGCTTCGCGTCAAGGATTGGGTTGCGTGTTGATGCAATGCCAAAAGGTTATTGCTTACGCATCACGTCAACTGAAAGTGCACGAAAAGAACTATACCACACATGATTTGGAGCTAGGCGCAGTGGTATTTGCATTAAAGATCTGGAGACACTACCTTTATGGTACGAAATGTACAATCTTTACAGATCACAAGAGCCTACAACACATATTCAACCAGAAGGAGCTGAATATGAGGCAAAGACGATGGGTTGAGTTGTTGAACGACTACGACTGCGAGATAAAGTATCATCCAGGGAAGGCGAATGTGGTCGCCGATGCCCTAAGTCGGAAGGAGAGGATCAAGCCCATAAGGGTTAGGGCTTTAGAAATGATTATCCGAACCGATCTTTCCTTGCGCATTCGTGCCGCGCAGAAAGAAGCTCTCAAGGAAGGAAACCTCGAAGAAGAATATCTCCGTGGGATGGAGAAGCTACTGTTGCCAAACGAGGAAGGAACGTTATGTTTTGAGAAAAGGATTTGGGTTCCTTTGTTTGGAGGTTTAAGGAAGGTTATTTTCGATGAAGCTCACAAGTCGCGGTACTCTATCCACCCTGGAGCGGATAAGATGCACCAGGATCTCAAAGATTATTATTGGTGGCCTAGGATGAAAGGCGATGTTGCTGTTTATGTGAGCAAATGTCTAACGTGCGCTAAGGTGAAAGCGGAATACCAGAAGCCTTCAGGACTTCTGCAACAACCTGAGATTCCCAAGTGGAAATGGGAACAAATCTCAATGGATTTTATTACAAAGTTGCCAAGAACGCCAAGAGGTCATGACACTATCTGGGTGATAGTTGACCGCCTAACGAAGTCAGCACACTTTTTACCTATCAGAGAAAAGGATAATACGAGCAAGTTGGCCGAAATTTACATGAGAGAGATCGTTACGCGCCATGGAGTACCTCTCTCAATCATCTCTGATAGAGACGGAAGGTTTGTGTCAAGGATATGGCAATCCTTCCAAGAAGCTTTTGGCTCACAATTGAATCTTAGCACTGCATTTCACCCGCAAACCGACGGGCAAAGCGAGCGAACGATACAGACTTTGGAAGACATGCTGAGAGCGTGTGTTATGGATTTGGGCGGTAGCTGGGATAAGCATTTGCCTTTGGTCGAATTTTCATACAACAACAGCTACCACACCAGTATTGGTGTCGCGCCATTTGAAGCCCTTTACGGACGCAAGTGCCGATCACCCCTATGCTGGGCTGACGCAGGTGATAGGCATCTTGCTGGTCCCGAAATCGTCCAAGAGACGACAGACAAGATTGCGCAGATTCTAAAACGCATCGAAGCAGCTCGCCATAGACAGAAAGCCTATGCAGATCCAAACCGGAAACACTTGGAATTTCAAGTGGGAGAAATGGTGTTATTAAAGGTTTCACCCTGGAAGGGTGTGGCATGCTTCGGAAAGCGTGGGAAGTTAAATCCGCGCTACATTTGTCCTTTCAGAATTTTGGAAAGAATAGGGCTAGTAGCATACAAGCTGGACTTACCTGCTGAACTCCATTCAGTTCACGATACATTTCATGTATCCAACCTGAAGAAAAGTCCAACTCAAGATACCATTGCCATTCCCATCGACGAGATCCATGTTGACGACACGCTCCATTTCGTTGAAGAACCGGTTGAGGTTACGGATTGGAAGGTAAACAAGACCCGCCGGAGCAGTGTCAAGCTCGTCAAAGTTCGTTGGAATGCCAGACATGGTCCTGAATACACCTGGGAGCGTGAGGACCGGATGAAACAGAAATACCCCCACCTATTTCCTAAGAACCCTGCATCTACAAGCAGAACTTAAAATTTCGGGACGAAATTTTTCTAACGGGGGGAGAATGTGACAACCCTCACTAAACCAGGTATCCGTACAACTTAATTAATAATTAATTACTGTGCTTGTTTGAAATTACTGATGAGCTGCTACTTGATTTCTGATACATGCATATACCTGCATCATACTTTACTTGCCGTCACTACATTATTTACATGCTGAACCTTAGTGACAAACATGATGCACAAAAAGCACAGTAGCACTATAGCGGATAACCTATTGAGCATGATGATAAAGCCAGCATCAGGCAGACACTGCCTCTAAGGCCTGTATGAGCCAGAAATATTTTGCTACACTAGTGGTGAGTGTAGGGATACAAGGGTTGTAGAACTGCGTCTCTAGGAATAAGTTACAATGACTGGATGTGCCTAAAACGTACTCTAAGTACAAAATTCAGCACTTTACATAAATAATTCAGCATTTAGCTACCTAATAAAGTGCCAAAACATGAGGAAAATATTCCTGACACTTTGGAGGAATAAGTTGTGTCACTAAAAATAATAACAATGACACTTAAAGCTTTGTTAACGCTTTAATGGATTACTATCCAACCAAACAACCGGACTATACCCGGAACATGAAAATATTGTCAATAACATTATTTATCTTTTTCTGAGCCAGTTAGGGTCCCTGAATACCCTAACACCCATTGTAACGCATGACACACCACTAACCGGGTTAATCCCTAAACTTAACTGGATTAACCTAACTATTATCCTAACTACTAGTTGGAATCGAACTAGTACCCCCCCCCCCCTTAACCAAACCGTCCCCAAGAGGGGGACATACCTTGTCCTTTATTTGATTATTATAATCTTGTGTTTAGTATCAAGAAGACATATGAACCTTTGGTTAATACTCACACTAATTGTCTATAAGTTAGATCATTAACACAACATAACATCCATCTCACAACTCAACACTCAAGCTCTCTCTCCCTCTCCTAGAGCTCTCGGCCGAACACACCCCACCCCCATCCATCATTTTCGAGTTTTGATCTTGCCTTTCCAAGCTCATACAAGTGATAAGGATCGCGTATAAGGAACCTTGGTGCAATCGGAAGGCGAAGGACCTCACTACATTGCTTTTATCCACGCGTTTTTCGCATAGATTCTTCCCTAGCCTCGAGCTAGTAGTAAGTTGCTTGAATCACCTTCTCGAACTATTTTAAAGTGGTTAATATGATTTGTAACGGTTAAAACTCGTAAACATACAAGATGACACACAAAAGTCTACTTAAAACACTAAAAATGTTGGTTAAAAGCTCATATGTTGTGTAAATCATGTAGTATTTGATTTATGTGATTATTTAGACCCGATCTATGTTGTGGTAGCTCGGATCATCGTTTAACCCGGATTGGTCATGACCTTGGATCATGACATAAGGTTGTTTTGGAAGTAACAAGGGTTAAAGGATGAAACTCTACCACACACGAATCATGAACTTGTGTAAAAGCGATTTTGCTTGTGAAATAGTGTTTAAAACTAGTAGATCTACGTATCTACAAGCGGTAGTTTCAAAGAACCAAGTATCAAAGAAATCATGTTTTCTAAAGACGGATCTTACACTAACACGAATGATTTTTAGAACACACAAGTGTGTAAATACTTGTGTAACACTAAGTTTCGACAAGATAACTATTTTTGGAAAAGATGACGAGAAGTTGTAAAAATGGAATTTCTCTAAAAACGAGGTTTTTACGAAACCGGATTGATATATATAAAGATCCACTAAAAGTAATGGAATTTACTTTATGTTCTTGGAAAAACTACAAGTTCATGAGATTCTTGCGAATTACATATTTATTAACTAGTTTGATGAGTTGAACATTGTTGATTGAGAAAATTGTTGGTTTGATTTGTAAAAGAAAATGATACGCTTGAAAGCGTGGCCACCTCCAGTTACAGAGGAAACTCTGGTGAAATTTTTCCAAAAGCCTAACACTTAGAAATATTTTCACTATAAGTGTTAGAAATACATTTTGACTTGTTTTCAAATTATAGATTTCGCCACGACTTATTTACAAAACATCGGAGGTGGGATTTCACAAAATAAAACTTGGTAAATATATATTTAGTATATATTTTTCATAAAGTCACTTGATATGTGTTTATGATTATTTTGTGAAAATACTAGT
The DNA here is from genome assembly GCA_030545235.1 of Helianthus tuberosus. Lineage (NCBI taxonomy): Eukaryota > Viridiplantae > Streptophyta > Magnoliopsida > Asterales > Asteraceae > Helianthus > Helianthus tuberosus. The sequence continues at coordinate 53,975,079 of CM060417.1, read as the reverse complement.
ATTATTTTTAGGGTAAAAATAATACTATCAAATGTTAATGGATCCAAAATAATACGAACGCCTCTACGATAAATATATAAGTTACACCGGTAATTATTATTACCACTCGATCATTAAAACGTAACTTACGCATTTTGAGAAAATATGACTTAACGCATATCTTTGTCAAGGTATTATTTTGGGAAAACTTATGTAATAGAAAATATAATATTTTTGAGAAGAATATTTATATTTTGGAATTAGAAATAAAATATATTAAGTGAGACTTAATAGTGTAATTCGAATGTTACGAACGCACATGTATTAAATCCCCCATCCTTGGGAAGGAAAATAACTACCAAGTATATACAAAATGTAAACACGAAATAGTTGTCTAACTATTTCTCGAAAACTTAAACCATAAAGCTAAGGCACGGCCGTCCGTCTAATAGAATTAGTACGTGTAGGTCGTCACACAGCTGATCGATTTGGAGGCATACTTGGTAGAGACGCACCACTGTGAGTTCATGTCCCCCTTTTCTCTAACTGTTTTCAGTTTTCTTAACTGCGGGGGTGAAATACATGTTACTTTGATTACAAGTACTTTATACATGGTATGGTTAGCGTAAGGAGGTTTACTACTTAGATCATGTGAGTGGGTAGGAGCAATATGAGGCCATTAGTCCTCATGGCAGGACCGAGGGATAGGAGCGGTAGATCTATCTGGGTGTAGCGAGCTCAGCCCCAGGCCAAACTAGAAACGGACCTCGGGGTGACTTTGTCCACATACTAATGCCGTGGCGAAATCTGCTAGGTTTGAGTCTCCCTACTTGCACTTCACATATATCAGTGGCCTTGCAAACCATTGGTGATCTCAATTCCCTTATTTGCTACATACCAAGACTATTTTTATACTCACAAAGGTTTATTTACTCACTTACACATGAACTCGCTCAACATTATTGTTGATTTTTCAACTTACATGTATTTCAGGGAATTAAAGGATCTGGCGTGGTATGACACGTTTTCCCACTGCACTAGTTACGAGGTCATCCGGGTTTGGGGAATGTGACTCTTTCCTGGACAAGTCACAGTCCTTAAACTATCTTTATATTATGCTATGTTTGTTGAACAATGTTTATGTCGTTAGGATGTGTTTCCGTTAAGACAATGTGGTTGTATTTGGTTTTAAAACTTAATTAAATGGATGATCTTGCATGGTTTTATTTCATATAGCTTTGTTATGGTTAAGCTATGGTATTAAGAAGTCACACCAAATTAACCACGCTTCCGCAAAGCCAGGGTGTGACACCAAGTGCTGAGGATGCAAAGAAGTTCGTTCCTAAACCAACTGAAAACTATACTGAAACTGATTTTCAAAAGTTCGAACTCGATGCCAAAGCATTTAGCATCATAGCATCTGCATTACCAAATGAGATCTATGCTGGACTGTTACATTGTAACAGTGCCAAAGAGCTATGGGATGCACTGAAGGAACAGTTTGGGGGAACTGAAGAAGTTATTGAAAACAATAGGGAAATTCTGAATCAGCAGTATGAAACCTTCTGTCACATTAAGGGTGAATCATTGACCCAACAGTTTGAACGTTTTAGCTGTCTCATCAGTGAGCTAAGGCTTGTTAAAGTTGAAATTCCAAAATCAACACAAAATAGCAGGTTTCTTAGATCACTACCTGATAAATGGGACACAATTGCATTTGTGACTAGAAACTCAGCTGAGTTCAAAGATCTGACCCTGACCCAACTTCATGGTAGACTCCTGACCTATGAAAGGGAGTTAAACCAGAAAAAGAAGTTGCAAGAGTCTGGCAAAGTTGCTGATGATTATTCATTCGGTAGCACAGCTCTTTTGGGTCAGGAAGAATCTGGTAGCAGTGGTAAGGATCAGGGTTATGATCACTTCATTGATATAACTGCTGGTGGAAATTTTAATAACCCTGATCCTCACTCTGCAAATTATGCTTTTACTGCAAATTGTGAAAACCAGATGTCAGATAACTTGTGCTTTGAACTCAATGATTTGCAACACTTTGTGTGACAACTCGAGTTTCCGACATTCTTTATTTGCATTAATTGCACGATAACTGTTTAGTTGTTTGCTTATTAGACTTGTTTGCTTTGTAACTATACACGTTGTGATATGATAAAACGCATTGTGTTTGCATGATTTTGTGTTTGGTTGTATAACATGAAACCTGTTGAAAAACTTAAACTGTTTAACACATGAAAGGACCCGACGAAACAGACTGTTTCACCATATATACATCTCGACGAAACAGAAGTCTGTTTCGCCAAGCCCAGTTTCGCCGAAGCCCATTGCGGCCCAGTACATTAGTTTACGTATAAGTCACACGGAATGGCTTCATTCGTGATACTTCTTCAGAATCGAAACCCTAGAGCCCTTTCTGTGTGACGGCAACCTGAAACTCTCGAAGCCTTCCTTAGCCTTCAATCCATCGTTCCTTTCATCTCGGACGTGACTGATTAACTATGAGAACATACTTAGCATACCGAGCAAACCAAGGTGAGTTCACACTAGCCAAGGCATGGGATTCCCAGGGGTTGGGAATGGGATTGAATAACTACTCGTACAACCACTACTATTAAACTAATTATTACTGTCCTCGGATTGAAGGGCACGTACGTAAAATCTATGTACAGTTATACTTACTACTGTCCTCGGATTTAAGGGCACGTACGTAAAGCCTACGTACACGATCATAAGACCATCAACTCTATCATTTGAAGTCCCTCATTTATCGACTTAATCGCCGAGGCCTATGGCGAGCGGGTCATTAGTAGATAGCGCTATTAGGGTTTAACAAACCTCACACCGTGTCGTCCGAACGGGCGTGTACTAATGGACTATGGGCAAAGGGTCAATGCTGATAGACATTGACTTAGGGCACCTCTTACATTTCCGTAGTAGTCGATACGCGTGGTCTAGTAACACATGGGAAGCCCCCACTAATCATCGCACGTATGCCTGGATTGGTTGCGATACGGATTAATACAATACATGGTTTACAAAACGAATATATGATTTACGAAATGAATACTGTAACCAAACAACCAACTGTGAACTCGCTCAACTTTGTTGTTGATTTGTTGCTACATGCCTTGCAGGTCATTAGGTACTCATGGAGCTTGCACAGGGAGGAACAGTCGTTGTGGGACATGGCAGTGTGTGCCATGCTTTAAACATTACTTTACTTCATACTTAATATTTGCTATGGGTTTTACAATTATGCTTCCGCTAAACACTTAACTATGCTTTGGTTTTTGGACACCTTTCATATTGTTGGTTGAATTATGTTTACTTATATGTTTGTTCAATATGATTGGTGGCATGTTCCTGGTCAGTCATGCCTCCAAGCGGTGATACTCCGCGTGTGGATTTTGGGGGTGTGACACTTTGATCCCACTGACTTAGAAGAGATGGACATTTTGCATCAATTGGCTTTACTTAGTGTAAGAACAAGCAAATTCTACAAAAGAACAGGGAGAAAATTCCCAGGGTTACATGGGAATTTAAAGGTTGGGTTGGATAAATCTAAAATCAAGTGTTACAAGTGCAATAGGCTAGGTCATTTTTCTAAGGAATGCAGGAGTTAAACTACTGGTCCTATAATTACTCATCCCAGCTCAAACCCTAGACCACAAAATCAAAGCACTGTTCACTATACCCAATATACCCCTGCAGCCCATGTTAACACTGCTCACTATGCTGCAACCCCTGTGCCTGTGCATTATGTCCAAACCACTGTTCCACAAATTCAGTATGTTCAAACCCCTGTCCCCCAGGCACAAGTGCAACCTGTTGCACCTCAAACAGCTGCTCCAGCAGTGGTACACCCAGATCAGCAAAGCTTTTTCACTCAAGGCTTTGTTGACTGGAGGAGCATGCCTGATGAGCTTGGTGATGAAAATTTTGCACTCTATGCTTTTAATGAACCTTCTAATGATGAATTTTGTTTGATGGCATTAGAGTCAATACCAGAGGGGGTAGAAACTAAAGGTGAACAGCTAAGTGCTGAAACAGTGGATGAGGTGACTGAAGCAGTTGTTAATGCAGTTGCTGGTGAACTGCTGCTGGGAGAAAATTCAGAAACCCTGATTAAACCACTGACAGACCCCTGGTCCAAAGAGGACAAAGAAGAAGAGGAAGAGAAGAAAGCAGGTGAGAAAGAAGTAAGAGCTGATGATGAAGAAAATCATCAATGTGATTGTGCCATGATGGTTGCTGCCAAGGGAGCTTCTGCCTGCTTAGATAGCCTCTGGTATGTTGATAGTGGAGGCTCCAGGCACATGACTGGATGTAAAGCCCTACTCAAAGATTTCAAAATTCATGGAGGGGGTGATATATCCTTTGGGAATAACAGTAAAGGGAAAGTTCTGGGGTCTGGTACAGTACAGTCTGGCAATGTAAATTTTGAAAACGTCAATCTGATAGACAGTCTGAAATTCAACCTCCTGAGTGTTTCACAAATGAGTGACAAGGGGTATGGGTCATTCTTCACAAAGGAGTGTTGTAGGATTGTTGGACCTGAAATGGTCAAAAAGATTGAAGTAATAATAAAAACTGGTCAAACAAAACTTGTTGCTCAAAGAAGTGGCAATGTTTATGTTGTTGATATGTCAAAAGAGTGTCCCAGAGCTGATGCTTTTCTGTTCTCAGCTGCCTCTAACAAAGAGACAGAACTTTGGCACAGAAGACTGGGGCACACAAATCTTAAGACAATCACTGAAATTTCAAAAAATGGTTTGGTAAGAGGCCTACCACAAAAATTGTTTTCATGTCCTGAGCATTGTGTTTCCTGTTTAAAAGGAAAACAACATAAAAGCTCTTTTAAGTCCATTGAAGAGTCCAAAACAACCCAGTGTTTGCAAATGCTGCACATGGATTTGTTTGGCCCAGTTCAAGTCATGAGTCTCAAAAAGAAGAGATATTGTTTAGTTATTATTGATGACTTTTCTAGGTTTACATGGACTTTCTTTTTACACTCAAAAGATGAGACTGCAGGCATTTTGCAAGACTTTGTGACACAGGTTGAAAAGCAATTTGACCTTCCAGTAAAAGTCTTCAGGAGTGACAATGGCACAGAATTCAAAAATAAGGAGTTGGATGCCTTCTGTGTGAAGAAAGGGATTGTAAGGCAGTACAGCATCCCTAGAACACCAGAACAAAATGGGGTAGTTGAAAGAAAGAACAGAATTTTGATTGAGGCTGCCAGAACCATGCTTGCTGATTCAGGTTTGCCATTAACTTTTTGGGCAGAGGCAGTAAACACTGCTTGCTATGTCCAAAACAGAGTTTTAATAAACCCCAGGCACAAAAAGACTGCCTATGAAATTCTGTATAAAATCAAACCACTGATCTCATACTTCAAGGTATTTGGCTGCCCATGCTTTATTTTGAACTTAAAAGATTCCATTTCAAAATTTGCAGCCAAAATTGATTGTGGTTATCATCTGGGATACTCAACCACTGCCAAGGCCCACAAAGTGTTTAATACACGGACCAAGGCAGTGGAGGAGACCTTGAAGGTAAAGTTCAATGAACTTTCATCAATGAAAATCCCAGCAAATCCCACAGATCTGTTTGATCTTGATAAATTCACTTTTGAAAATACTACTGTCAAGACTAACAGTGCAGGTCCATCAGAGGATTCATCATCAGACTATGGGTATGAGATCATCATTCCTCAACAAAAGTCTGCCAAAATGGGAAGAGCAGCAGATGTTCAAAACAGCTGTCAAAGCTCAACCACTGCTACCTCAACAGTTGTTGACCAAAGTAACCCATCAACCACTGCTTCCACATCAACAAACACTGCTGACAAAAGTCCCCAAACAGTGGATAAAAGTCAGCATGTGTCCACATCATTATCTCCTATTCCACCACCTTTTGAAGCCACTGCTGGGTCATCAAAGTCACCAGCAGTGGTTAGTTCAGATGATACATATTTGTAGCCTTCACCAACAAATGCCATCATTCCATACCAAGGAGATTTAATCTACTTGAGATATCATCCACTTGATCAAATCATTGGCAACATCAATGAAGGGGTGCTCAAAAGAAGCCAAACCCAAAACATTTGTCTTTTTGCTAGTTTTCTATCACTCCATCAGCCAGTCAAGTACCAAGAGGCACTGAAAGACAACAGCTGGGTAGAAGCCATGCAAGAGGAGCTCCAACAGTTTAAAAGACAACAAGTATGGGAGCTTGTACCACTGCCAAAAGATGTCAGCCCCATCGGCACAAAGTGGGTCTTTAAAAACAAAACTGATGAAAGGGGCATTGTTGTCAAAAATAAAGCCAGGCTTGTGGTTCAAGGTTACAGACAGGAAGAGGGGATTGATTATGATGAAACATTTGCCCCAGTAGCAAGATTGGAAGCTATAAGACTGTTCCTGGCCTTTGCTGTCAACCACAACATGAAGGTGTTCCAAATGGATATTAAAAGTGCTTTCCTCTATGGTATAATTCAAGAAGAGGTGTATGTGTGTCAACCTCCAGGTTTTGAGGATCCATTTTATCCAGATCATGTCTACATGCTAAACAAAGCCTTGTATGGCTTGAAACAAGCACCTAGGGCCTGGTATGAAACTCTTTCCACCTTTCTACTCTCAAATGGTTTCAAAAGAGGTACCATTGATAAAACACTGTTTCTAAAATGGAGAGGGAAGGATTTAATGATTGTCCAAATTTATGTGGATGACATTATTTTTGGAAGCACATGTACCAAAATGTGTGAAGAGTTTAGGGAACTCATGACAGCTGAGTTTGAAATGAGTGCAATGGGTGAGCTGCAATGCTTTCTTGGTCTCCAAGTTCAGCAAATGCAAAATGGAACTTTCATTCATCAAAGCAAATATGCTAAAGAACTTTTGAATAAATTTGATATGAATGATTGTAAACCATGCAGCACACCCATGGCAACAAATAAGCTTGTCATGTCTGATTAAAAGGATGAGCTGATTGACCAAACTCTTTATAGAAGCATGATTGGGTCTTTACTGTACCTAACTGCATCTAGACCAGACATCATGTTTGCAACATGTGTCTGTGCAAGAAGTCAATCAGCTCCCAGAAAATCAAACCTCATTGCTGTAAAAAGGATCTTCAGATACATAAAAGGTGCTCCCACACTTGGTATCTGGTATCCAGCTAATGGGAATATCAAGCTTTCAGGTTTTTCAGACAGTGACTTTGCTGGATGTCACACCACAAGGAAGTCCACTTCAGGAGGGTGCCAGTTTCTAGGCGATTGATTGGTTTCTTGGCAAAGCAAAAAGCAAGCAGCTATTTCAACATCCACTGCTGAAGCTGAATACATTGCTGCTGCAAGCTGTACAGCCCAACTCCTGTGGCTTCAAAATCAGTTGCTGGATTTTGGTATCACTGCCTTAAAGACACCACTCATGTTGGATAGCCAGGCAGCAGAAAATATCATCAAAAATCCAGTTTCCCATTCAACCACCAAACACATCGACATCAGACATCACTTTGTGAGGGATTGCTATGAAAAATGTTTGATTTCTCTGCATCATGTTCCAACTAAAGACCAGCTGGCAGATGTGCTCACAAAAGCATTAGATACTGCCACTTTTGAAAGTCTGGTCTCTAGGATTGGCATGCTAAACATGGAATAATAAGCAACATCTTGTTTTTCTATGAATTAATGCATTAAAATGTTTTCAGAAAATCAAAAATCCATCCTTAAAAATAGCTAAAAATGAAGTTTTCATTAAAATCCTTAAAAGTCTGCCATAACCACTGCTTGTTCAAAAGTCTGCTCTACTTCAAAGTCTGTCCACTGCTGAAAGCCATCCCCTGTTCTCTCTCCTTGATAAACTCTGTTGTTCAAAAGCAGTGTCTTATCCACTGATATGCTATCTACTGATAGTGAAAATCATCCACTGCTTCCATTTGTTACCGTTGAAACCACTGCCTTCATCAGTATCGTTCATAAAAGTATTGTCCTTCATTTCGCCAGGGGTTGGCATGTGGGCAGTACATTGTCGTCAGACCTTTTGTAACCGCTGCCACATCAGCATTCACTTTTTCTCTATAAAACCCCCACTTCACACTAAAACAGGGTTTTACTGTCGAATTGAATTCTCAAAAATTCTCTTCTCAAAGCAGTTTTTCTTCAAATTCCTTCACAACTTTCTTCGATCATCGTCTCCAAAATGATAAAATCGAAGTCATCTGCAAAACCCACTTCCAAATCAACATCCAAACAAGCCTCTCAAAAGGCAAAACCCACTGAAATTCCACACAAACCATCTCACAATCTTCTGGGTCTCCTCACAAAACCCGGCACTACAGACGCTTTCGATTCCATCATTGCTACCATATCTGCATCAAAGTACAAAACTTTGTTAACAGTAGATGCACCAATTTACTTGACAACCCAAAGAGAATTTCGGAAGAATGCAACCCTGGAAAAACAAGGAGACACTGTAATAGCCATCAACTCTTCTCTAAAGGGTAAAGCCGTCAAGATTACACGACAATCAATTTCAGTGGTCTTTCAACTCGATGATCAGGAAGGTACAATTTCTTTTCCCAAAAATGAGTTAAAAAATGATTTTCTGGAAAGAGGGTATAATGCAGAAATAAAAAAGGACACCTTACAAAAAGGTTACTTCCCTTCTGCAACAAGATTTCTATTTCATACCCTCCTGATGTGTGTTTCAAACAAAACCACTGCTTTTAATGAAATACCATTAAAGATTCAAAATCTGGGATATGCTAATCTTCAAGAAGAAAATTTTAATTATTCTCGGGAAATCTTTAATGATCTGGTTAAAAATGTTGAAACAAAATCATTCTTACTGTTTCCCAGGTTTTTAAGCTATTATTTTGAAAAGAAATTCAGTAAGGATAATATTGCTGTAATAAATCAAGGTGACTCTTTACAAATGCACAGCTTAACTGCTGAAACTTTTACAAGAATGTCAACACCTTGCAAAACACAAGCAGAGGTGCCTGAGCAGAATTTAGCAGCTACCACTGCTCCTCAGGTATCTGCTGCTGAGCCCACTGCTCAAGGTGATCAAAGTAGCAACACAACTGCTTTGAAACCCACACCTACAATCACCAAAAAGCCAACAAAAAGAAAAACTCAAAAACCCCCCAAACCTATCAAAAATGCAACTCTGGAGGATGAGATACAAGAGCAACTGCCTGTGACAAAACAAAAGTCACAAGAAACCACTGCTGCTTCTTCCTCACAGCAGTTGGTACAAATATCTCAACCCATAATCGAAACTCCTCCTGCTTCTTCTCAAAAAGAACATGTTGTACACATTGGGACACCACAATATGATGCTCTGGAATCACTCGTTTCCATCATCCACAGCCCAATGCCCGGGGAAAATTCTCTTCTAACCCCAAACCTCACATTCACAATTCCTCCACCAACTAGACTTTTGTTGGAAGCAATTGATTTGAACCAGGCACAAACCAGTCCTTCTCAATTACCTATCAATGATAATATGCCTCAACAAATGACTGGGTCTGATGTATCATTCTTTGCTAACCCACCAACACAACCTGAGGAGGTTACACCCCTTGAGTTACAAGTAACTCTTGGTGGTAATCCAAGTGAAGCAGCCACTACAAATGTTGAACCCATTGGTTTACATTTGGACAGTGATTACATCAATAAGACTTCCTTGGAGGCAATTCCTTCCATAGCACCTCTGCCAACCACCAGTGGATTTGTTTTAACCACTGGCAACATCAAAAGGTTGTCAAGTGTTGAAGGAAGAAGACCCCAGTAACAAGAAAAAGCGGCATCAGTGGTTAATGTTTGGAGTACACTCCCTACCTCAACCACTGATAAAACCACTGTTAGTGGGAAATCAGATGATCCCATTAAATTGGGTGATGGTTTAAAATATATGGATTTGACGGAACGAGTTGACAAACTGGATACAGCTGTTGCAGATATCAAAGACATGCTACAACAGTTGTTGAAAGTACAAAAGATACAATCCAATGTTGTTCCACCTCAAGCACCTGCTCCACCACAAGCACCTGCTGCAAATGAGCTCTGGAATCTCTTTCAACCTTTTCTCCAACAACAAAAACAAATTGCTGATCAGCAACATGAAATACATGTACAAGAGCTGAGAAATGTAATGGAGTCTAGGTTCAAGAACACACAAGCAGACATCAAGGCACTCAAGGCCCACATATTGAAAACCACTGGCATTGCTCCTCCAATTGTTCTCTTCATTGATCAATTACCCCCAGATAATGCCAAAAAGGGGGAGAAAATTAAAGAATGGAAGAAGAAGGGAGTAGATGATGGTCTTTACATCGAACCAGAAATGGAAAATATGACCAAGCAGATACCTTTGCCAGATGGTAGCAAAAAGGTTGATGTTACCCAAAATGCACTTGATGAAGCTATAGCAACTGTAAAAAGGGACAGAGCGGCAAAGGATATGTCAAGGTGGAATAAGGAGAAAAGAGCTTACATGGAGCTGAATGCGCAGGGTTGTTCTGGGCTAAAGGATGTTCAAAATCCTGAGCTAAAAAGAAATCCCACTAGAAAAGTAAGGGAACCCAAGTCCACACCATCCAGACTCACAAAGCATACTTCTAAACCACCATCCAAAAGCCTCCGACATCAAACCTCCATCCAAACAGCTGTTGTAACTCCTGTTGTATCAACTACTGCTGGTACTTCAGAGGTTTCAACATCTGTTATCATTTCAACACACACCACAACCACTGCTTTACCACCACCACCATTACCACCAAAAACTACATCACCACCATTGTCTCCTGCCAAAAAGCAGAAGACAGCTGATGTTACAACATTTGCTGTAATGACAACAGTGGTTGAAGCACCAGTTGTTTCAACAGCTGTTAGTCAACCACAAACCACTGCCACTCAAACTACCACCACTGTTCCACCCAAAGCATCATCAGTCTCTCCTCAAACAAAAAGGAGAAGGCTAATTCTAAAAGATGATGACACATCTCCACCACCAAAATCTTCAAAATCTCTGTCACTTGTCACAATTTCAAAACCCATGCCTTTCTCTTCAGCTCAAATTCTAAAGCCATTGCCTCCTGCTGGTGTCTCATTTCCTTTGGAACTCATAGCAGTTAGGGAAGAAATCAAATCCTTCTACTATGAGGATGACCCTGATAAAAGGAGTTTGCCATCAGTTAAAGGATATCCCAGGCCAAACAACATTGAAGAATATTTGAAAATCAAGGCCAAGCAAGCAGAGGATATCTCAATAAAAAATAAACAAGGGAAATCTGATAGAGAATTTCAGCAAAACTATCAGTTTCTACTCACACAGGTCAGATCTATGGAGCAATTTGCCAAAAATGTATGTCAGCAAATCTCAGAAAGGGCAGATGAGTCCTTGAGAAAAGACTACATTGATAACATCATGACCTACAAGAAATACAAGGGGGAGAAACACATGTACAAAAACTGGACCATTCCTGAGCTTGAAAAAGAGACAGCCAGGATTCAAGAAATGATCAAAGATAAGGTCAAGCAGACTCCTCCTGAAAAATTCAAACAGTTTGAAGCTGACAAGGCCTTAGAGTTGAAGAGAATGAAAGAGGAGCTGATAGCAGCTGAATATGGGTCAAAGAATTCTGTGACAAAATGGGGAGAAGATAGGGTCAGGGCTACCTACAAAAGTTTGGAGGAACTTAGAAAGAAAGATCTAACAGTTCCACAAAAGCCTGACTACTACAAAGCAGATGTCTCAAAAAGACCACCAAAGCTGCAAGTCAAAAGAACCACTGCTCCAGCTGGTGCTGCCATCTATAAAAGAAGGAGTCAAAACCAGTTAGGTGCTGAAACAGTTCACAATCTAAATGCTGGAAATGACCTTGTAAAAGAGGGCATTAGATTAATGATGAAAGAAGATCCTGAATTGGAACAATCTGCAAGTACTGCTCAGCCAGTCATGAATAGGCCAGCATCTCCAAACACCTCTTCTAATAAAAATCTCCCAAGAAACCCACCAGGCTCAAAAGTACTAAAGTGGGAAACAGACAAACAGAGCCATGTATTGACTATGTTCAGGTCTGGTGGAGAAGTGAAGAAAATAACAAGGGAACAAGCTCTTAGCCTGAGTCTTGAAGATATGCAGGATCTCCTTGATCTTCCACTTGGCAGGGATGAAGATGACACAGATTCCCTAGACTTTGAGCTACAACTTAAAGGTCAGATAAGGGAACTGTTGATGAGGCAATAAAGTTCTACAATAATGAAGGGTTTTGGCATTATCTGTTCCAGGGGGAGATTGTTGGGATTGAACCCTATCAAAGGAACAGATAATTAAAGCCAAAACTGGATCAGCGCAGTGGATCCAGAATAAGCAGATGTTGCATACATGTCTCTCCTCTTGAAAGTGGTTTCAACATCTGCTGACCTCCTATCTACTGATCATGCAAACTGCTGACCTACAAACTGCTGATCTAAGTAAAGGCCTGATGAAAGACTAAAGCTCTGCTGTTCAATCTACTGCCTTGAGTCAAGCTCTGCCGATCCGGACAAGTACTCCTGGGTTCACATCAGTGGAAGGGTGCAGCAGTAGTTTATTATGTCTTTATGTTATGAAATGTAATATCAGTAGTTTAGCATAGCAGGGTTTGTATAGATCAGAGGTTAGAGTTTGTTAGGAGGTTAGATGTCACTTTCATGGTGACGTCAGCTTAGATGCTCAGTGGTTTGCTAGTGCCTATAAATAGAACAGTGCTCTGTACTATTCTATTAGCTCTTTGCAAAATCGTCTTCTCTGCACGAACAAACACTGAGCTCTGGCTGAGGGGGAGTTTGTATTCAACATTGCATTGTAATCGTAATTGAAATAAATTCAATCTTTCAGTTCTTTGTGAAAAATGTTTGATCAAAACAATACTCTCGTTTGATTGTATGCAAAGTTTGTTTCCATCTTAATTCCGCTGCACAACTCATCCATCTTCACTCTAATTCAAACGAAAAATACAATCAAAACCAAACTCAGGTCCAACAGATTAAATATGTATAATATATAGTATAAATGGTTTAACTGAAACTTTAGATGATAAAAAAAGCCAGTGGGAGATGTGTGTCCCTTGAGAGCTAAATGTGATTACTTTGCAAAAAGTTGAATTGTCAACCTTAATTAAGTTCGAGTTTTATACCCCGAGTTAGGGTGTTTATCTGTTCGTTTTATGGTTTATTTGGTTTTTAAAATTTTGTACCTGTCACACCCCTATTTTCCATGTGTCACCGGTGGGCCCGGTGGGGAGTATCGTGACGTAGTTGGTATCATCATAGACAAACAACACAATATATAAATGCACAGCGGAAGCAAAGATAGATTCATTTCAACTTTAGTAAAGTGTAATATTAAATATCACAATAGTTGAAACGGATCCACAGGCGGATCAAAATAAAATAAGACGTTGTTCAACAGTTTATTGTCATCAAAGCTTGCGAGACTTATTGTGGACGCTCTAGAAGACAGCCAGCCTAGTACGAGTAGTACCTGCACTTAACCTTTTGGGAAAAATACGTCACTTTACACTGGTAAATACAATTTAACTGACTCATTTTGAAAAGGGTTGAAAATTGATTTGAATGCACGTGGCACAAAACATTTTTATAACTTGGGATAATTATGTAATATAATCTTGTGAACGAATTACATGTTACTTGTGCGTTCAGTAGCCCGGATCTTGTCCGGGTTAAAGATCAATAGACACACCACATTATAGAGTTATACACTGACAGGTGTACGCCTACACCCCATGCTCAGGTCGTGGCCATCTCGTAGGATGATGCCAAGGATATCCGGGACATGGTCATTAACCCTCCAAAGGCTTTAAGTGAACAAGACTGTTTAAATGAGCCGATCAAATTATTCAATTAACCACCCAAAGATGTAAGATTTGATGCTCGATCAAGCGGTATTCTATATACCGTAACCCAAGCCCGTATAGGGAAAATAAGTTAAAAGTATTTACCTTGGTAAGTATAAATCACAACTAGCAAGTGAAGGTAGCTTTTACTGGTTCTTCTACTCTGGAACAAAGGTTTATAATAACCTATTAGATTTCTAACGGGTCTTTATTTAAGCCTAAGCTTAGACCGGTTAGTTTTAAGGACGATACGGTTCAAACGCACGATTAAGCGAAGACCGGATAGAATGTGATTTAGACCCGACAAGTTTGAAGACTTGTATAATATGGGTATACTAAATACATTCTGGATTTTGAGACAAAAATGATAATGTTTGACCCGTTTCGGTCAATTTATGCAAACTAGTTACATAAACCGAACCGGACGCGAAAAGGGCGTTACGGGTAACCATAAGAGTCATATGCAAGTTCCCTAATTTAATATGCCTTAATTATGTTATAATATCAGTAAGATATCTACTATTATGCCCAAAACGGATATAAACTCAAATTAAGCCTCATAAGGGCATTTTGGTCATTTAAAAGATTATAAAAGAGTTTATTTGTAAATCTGAGTTACAGGTCTGATTTATACAGTAAATACACTTAATTTAACATGTTATAACAGTAGGGTATGACCCATATGTGAAACTTATCATTTAAAACCAAACTATGCACCTTAGGGGTATTTTGGTAATTTCACAAGGGCTAAAAAGGTCAAAACAGGAAACCTGAGTTCAAAAACTTGTACTTACTGTTATTATATAAAAATATACTAAAAATATCAGTAGGTATCAATCTTATATGTTTAATATGGTTTTAGCACATACTATGCGTTAAAAACGCTTAAAAAGGCGATTTGGAGCCATTTCCGGGTTTTTAAAAGAAAGCTGATATTTTTATAATTCCAGAAAGCTCAAAATATTTTATTTAACAAATAAAATCAGTAGAAAAAGGTTTGGGGTCAAAAGGATTTGTAAAACTCATTTTATGGCTTAAAAGGGCAAAACCGTCATAACCGAATCAAACCTAGAGACCTATGTTATGCTCAGCCAAAAATTAAATAAAAATCTTTAAAAATCCCAAAATATTATATAACATTATTGGGTAAAAATTTTGATATTAAAAAGTGGGTTTAAATAGGCTATACCCTAATTACGCCATTTAATTAACAAAAAGCTCTCAAATTACGATAATGAGCATAACTCTTAATCTAGACCTCAAACTGATATCAAATTTTAGGTGCAAGTTTATAAATCAGTAACAAATGTTTCTACTCTTTTACTTTTCCAAAAATCACATTTTATAGTCAAAAGGGCATAATAGTCAACTTTTAAGCATAATTCGGAAACATGCATATGAATCGGATAAATATTGAACCAAGTTGTAAAATCTCAGAGAGTTAAACTTATATGAAACTTGGTCCAAAATAAGCTCTAAGGCAGATCTCAAACATGCATGAACGGATCAGAACTGATAGTCAAAGCAAAAGTCAAAATATGCGACTTTCTGTTCCGATTCGGGTTTAAACTGAAAATTGTCGAGATGAACATGTTGAGACATGTTCTTACATTAATTACCAAGTTATTTTAATGATCAAACAGGTTGCATGTACCCTACATTGCTAATTATGCTTAAACTTGCAAATAGTCATTCTGTTGACTTTTTAAAGTATGCTTTGACTCGACAATTAGCATAGTTAGAGTGGGAATCTGAAAATACCCTTTTAAGGGTTTGTTACCCACATAAATACCAACTTGTAGGTACTTTCAATTCGAGAAATGATAGAGCCAATTTCATTTAATCACGAAATCAAACTTAATTTACGACAGTTTGACTTTCGGTTAATTAACTAAGCTAGAACGAATTTGGAAGGGTTATGAATACTTACAAGAGTCCTAATTATGCTTAGAGATCACTAGAAAGTTGGCTTGATGTCCAGAGAGCTCCAGAGATGATCTTTTGCAAAGTTGTAAATGCAAGTGTTGGATGTTTGCAACTTCAATGATCTTTTATAACTAGTTTGATCTCATTTGATGCTGCCACATGAGTCTAGGGATGATATAAGATGAGTCCAAGTGCCCCTAAATGCATGTAAATCCATTGGTGAGGCTCTGGGATCGGATACAGCTGGTTACAACTCAAAAACAGACCTGCAACTGGCACCTGCGCTGTTTTGTTCGCTGGTGACTTGTAGGCGGGCCGCGAGAGACCCCTCGCGGGGCGCGTACAAGTGGCGCATCAGGTTACAAGTTTCCTTTGTTTTGCATTTCAGTCCTTGGTCCTTAGATACGTGGTTTTGGCTATTTATCTTGCTCATTAGACCCTCAAATCTGATTTTTAAGGACCTTGGGACATTTACAAACATGGTAAAGTCCTTGGTTAGCTTTGTGCTTACCCGAAAAGTCACGAAATTCAACGTTAACGCATTTAACCCTTCGTGCACGGTTTTGACCATAACTTTCTCATACGATAATGAAACTTTATGAAATTTTTACCACATATTCTAGTGAGTATATTTTATCATTACAAAGCTTCGGGTTTGCCAAAAGGTCACTCAGAGGTATACTTTCAACATGTTGACACATTTAGCCCCTGTAGTTTGTAATTCCTTACTTTCTTTCATTTTCCGCTTCGTATGATCCATGATTTATCCGTTTAAGATTATAAACACCATGTAGGGTTATTTTAGAGTCTATTTATCCATTGTTGACACTTTGGACCCTTATATTCACATAGTTTCACTGTTTGTCAACTTTAGTCCCTCTAAAGTACTTTTTCACATATTCAAAGCCTATGACACGTGTCAGTACATTATTGGACGTAAATTTTCGAGGTGTTACATCCTCACCCCCTTAAAAGAAATCTCGACCTCGAGATTTACTGAAACAAATGAGGGTATTTTTCTTTCATCGTGGATTCTACCTCCCATGTGTATTCGGGACCTCTACGGGCATCCCATTTGACCTTAACAATAGGTACATGCTTCCTTCGAAGCTTCTTCACCTGTCGATCCTCAATCGACAATGGTTTCTCCAAAAATTTCAAGCTCTCATCTATATGTACATCCGTATGTGGTATGACCAGTGATTCATCCGCGAATCACTTCTTCAGATTACAGATGTGAAAAACATTGTGTATAGCACTAAGCTCTTCAGGCAAATTTAACTTATAAGCAACTGACCCGACACGTTCGATAACCTCGAAAGGTCCTATGTATCTCGGGCTTAGCTTGCCTTTCTTACCAAATCGCATCACCCCCTTCCAGGGTGATACTTTAAGCAATACCTTGTCACCTACTTCGAAGTGAAAAGACTTACGCTTTGGATCCGCATAACTTTTCTGCCTATCCCTGGCAGCTTTCAGGCGATCGCGAATCTGGACAATCTTGTCCGTTGTTTCAAAGACCAAATATGGTCCTGATAATTGAACTTCTCCTACTTCCGCCCAACAAATGGGTGTTCTGCACTTTCTACCATATAATGCCTCAAAAGGCGTAGCCTTAATACTAGTATGGTAGCTATTATTATAGGAGAACTCGACCAGTGGTAGGCGATTATCCCAACTGCCACCTAAATCAATCACACATGCTCGAAGCATGTCTTCCAGCGTTTGGATGGTACGCTCACTCTGTCCGTCTGTCTGTGGATGGTAAGCCGTACTGAAGTTTAGGCGTGTGCCCAAAGACTGTTGGAAACTTTTCCAAAAATGAGAGGTGTATCTCGTATCTCGGTCAGAGATAATTGACAATGGTACACCATGTAGAGCTACGATCTTATCTACGTATAATTGAGCTAACATGTCAGAGCTGTATGTTTCCTTAATGGGAAGAAAATGTGCTGACTTGGTCAGCCTATCTACTATGACCCATATAGTATCGTTTCCCTTTCTCGTCTTTGGCAATTTGGTGATGAAATCCATCGTCACCATCTCCCACTTCCATGTGGGAATTTCAGGTTGTTGCAGCAAACCTGACGGCTTCTGATGCTCAGCTTTGACTTGCGCACAAGTCAAACATTTAGCTACATAGGCAGCTACAGACTTTTTCAAACCAATCCACCAGTAGTTTGCCTTTAGATCCTGGTACATCTTATCAGCTCCAGGATGAACAAAATATTTGGAACTGTGGGCTTCCTGGAGGATAACATCCCGAAGTCCTCCAAAAACTGGAACCCATATTCGTCCATTCAGTCTTAGCATTCCGTCCTTGTCATAGGATAACTGCTCCTCAGTTACTCCTAACTTTTCTTCAGGATAGTTAGCTTCCAACACTGCTTCCTTCTGTGCAGCTAATATCCTTTCGTTCAAACCATTCTTGATTTCAATGCGCTTGGCATTGATTCTTATCGGCTTTACTCTTTCCTTCCTACTTAAGGCGTCAGCAACTACATTTGCCTTGCCTGGATGGTACTTTATCTCACAATCATAATCATTTAGAGTTTCCATCCATCGTCTTTGCCTCATGTTCAAGTCCTT
Organism: Helianthus tuberosus; assembly: GCA_030545235.1. NCBI lineage: Eukaryota > Viridiplantae > Streptophyta > Magnoliopsida > Asterales > Asteraceae > Helianthus > Helianthus tuberosus. Next base: position 53,956,662 of record CM060417.1, on the reverse strand, counting down.
CTGATTGAACAAGTGTTGAAGGCTCTTGTGATCTGAATAGATCACACACTTGGTTCCATGTAAGTAATGCCTCCATAGCTTTAATGCAAATACAACGGCACCCAGCTCCAAGTCGTGGGTGGTGTAGTTCTTCTCGTGCACCTTTAGCTGTCGTGAAGCGTAGGCAATAACCTTGCCTTTCTACATGAGTACACAACCCATACCAGTGTGTGACGCATCACAATACACCACAAACTCTTCTATACCATCGGGCAATGTTAACACTGGTGCATTGCTCAACTTTTTCTTCAGAATGTCAAAGGATTCCTGCTGCTTAGGGCCCCAATCAAACTTAACCTTCTTACGTGTCAACGAAGTTAGGGGCGCAGCAATCCTTGAGAAGTTTTCGATAAATCGCCTATAGTATCCTGCTAAACCCAGAAAACTGCGAATCTCAGTAGGCGTCTTTGGCTCTTGCCAATTCATAACTGCTTCTACCTTAGCGGGATCCACTTGGATACCACGCTCACTTACCACATGTCCAAGGAATTGGACTTCTCGAAGCCAAAATTCGCACTTCGAAAATTTGGCATAGAGTTTCTCATGATGTAGAAGTTTGAGAATACAACGAAGATATTTCTCGTGGTCAACTTGATTCTTTGAGTAAATAAGGATGTCGTCAATAAAGAAGATGACGAATTTATCCAGATAAGGCTTGCAGACGCGATTCATGAGATCCATTAATGCGGCTGGTGCATTAGTGAGCCCGAAAGGCATCACTAGGAACTCGTAATGACCATAACGAGTCCTAAACGCTGTCTTGTGTACATCTTCATCCTTGACCTTCAACTGATGATAGCCTGACCTCAAGTTGATCTTTGAAAAGTAGCTTGCCCCTTGCAACTGATCGAACAGATCGTCGATCCTGGGCAAAGGATACCTATTCTTAATAGTGACTTTATTAAGCTCATGGTAATCGATGCATAGACGCATCGACCCATCCTTCTTCTTGACAAACAAGATCGGCGCTCCCCAAGGGGACGAACTAGGTCTAATGAAACCTTTGGCTAGCAGATCATCTAACTGCGTCCTTAACTCCTTCATTTCCGTTGGTGCTAACCTATAAGGTGCTCTAGCAACAGGTGCTGCACCAGGAATGATGTCAATTCGGAATTCTACTTGCCTATCTGGTGGTAAACCAGGTAGTTCTTCGGGAAAAACTTTAGGGTATTTTGAAATGACAGGGATGTCTTCAATCTTGGGTTTTGGCTCATCAATAGTAACTTGTGCCATATAAATGACACAACCCTTCTGCAGACATCTGGATGCCTTGAGCATGGACACTTGCTCAGGCAGTCCATGCTGAGTATCCCTGATGTGTGTAAAATGCAACATATAAATTACATCAAATAAGGCATAAAACTAATCCTTTTTAAGTACTAATATTGGAAAAAGAGTGTTTTTGTCTTCCTTTTGTATTTTCAGGATTAAATGAGCTCAAAAACATAAAAGAAACAAAAAGACAGCTAAATCCAACGTAAATACAAGGAAAGGAACATTAGTGGACTGCCCGACCCCTCAACGGCACCTTCCAAAGCAAAATAGAGAAGACAGAAGTCTGAACACGCCCCGTGCTCAGCCAGCACGGGGCCGTGCCCAAGAAGCAGCAGAAAAGACAAACCTATAGAAGCTTCTATTGCCCACCACTGGGCGTGCCCAGCGGACACGGGGGCGTGTCGAAAGTACAGCAGGCGCATTAATTGTAATTGCGAATTACAATTAATGAGGAGAGAGAGTGTCAGACAGGCACGGGGCCGTGCCCAGCGGACACGGGGCCGTGCCCAGCTCTCTGTTCAGCCTATAAATAGGAGTGCTTGGATTCATTTCAACTTATCCCTTGGCACACCACCTCTCTCACACTTCATCCACCACCCACCACCACCATAACACCATCATCCACCACCATCATCCATTGTCCATCGTAGAGTGTGTGAGTCGTCTCGGGATCCAAGATTGATCGTAAGAGTTCTTGACAATCAAGGCCATGTTTGCCTAAGTCTCTTACATCACTTGGTGAAGACAAAGTGTCTAGTTTAATACTTTTTATTTCTAATCTTTTGCACTTTTTATTTGGTTTTGTATTAATGACTTTAATAACTAGTTACTTATGTTGAAGGTGATCTTTCCTTATCGTTTGTCCGTGGTGTCTTGGCATTATTTTACTGTCTATATAAAATAAAGGATTTTCACCATTCATATCTCCACGGTCTATATGGAGGTATGTTGGCTACCTGGTCGGGGGTTAAGGGAACGGTTTGGTAAAGGTCTTGCCATTGTTCAGCGTTTAGAGGTCCTGCAATGGACCTGGGTCAAATTTAGTAGGACCTCCTTCAATGCTTCACGGTATTGGATGGGGGGGTCCAAACTCTTTGACCCCCTCATAAGTTAACTACTATTAATACTATAACCCGGCTATTTAGGACTGTATCCCTGCTGACTCAGACTACTTAGCCGAGGGTAACGTCACCGCCAAAAGCGGGGCCTACCACAATACTGCATTAATAACTTAATTCATTATCTTCCAATAATCCACCCCTTTAGGATTGTATCCTTGCTGACTCAAACTACTGGGGTGAGGGTAACGTCACCTTCAAAAGAGGGGCCTACTACAATAACTAAGATAATCTCTTAATTATGTGCAAAAGTGCGGAAATAATCAAAGGTTATACTAGATACGAGTCGGAACCAAGTGATTCATCTTGTCTATCTGTTTTCTTTTTATTTTTATTTTCAGCATTTTAGTTAGTTTTTATTTTTCTTAGTTTAAAACATTTTTCTAAACTTTTTATTTTGGTTAGACGTTGAGGATAAACCGGTACTAAAAGCTCTTGTGTCCTTGGACGACCTCGGTATCTTACCAACACTATACTACGCTCAACGATGGGTGCACTTGCCCATATGTGTGTTTAGTGTTAGTAAAATATCGTGTTTTATAAATTTAAAACTTGGCTAAAAATAAGTGTTAAAAAGGGCTTAAAATATACACCTAAAATATACGACACTTTCACGCACATCAATCCCCTTGAATGGTAAGTGACTCCCCAGACGGAGTTTTGACTACCACTTGCTTTCTGTTGCACACAATCTGAGCTTGGTTACGTGATAACCAATCCATACCTATCACTATGTCAAAACCGGCTAGCTTAAAGGGAAGTAAGGACAAAGGAAAAGAGTGATTCCTAATGGATATAACACATCCATCTAAAACAGTCGAGGCGGTTTCTATGGTTCCATCAGCTAATTCCACCTCATACTTCACACTTAAGGCTTTTACAGGTAATTTTAACAACTCACAAAACTTATTATCCACAAAAGACTTATCTGCTCCAGAATCAAACAATACTCTAGCAAAAACATCATTTACGAGGAAAGTACCTGTAATCACGTTGTCATCTTGAACTGCTTCCTTAGCGTCCATCTTGAAGACCCTTGCGTTGGTCTTTTTCCCATCTTCGGTTTTCTTGGTGTTCTTTGGGCAATTAGACTTAATGTGCCCTTTTTCGTTGCAACCGTAACATGTTGCATCCTTCAGCTTCTTACACTCCAAAGTCTTATGATCCGTAGATTTGCAAATTCCACAGGTTCTCGTGTGAGACTGGGATTTCGACTCAAATCGACACTTCCCAAAATGGTTCTTCTTGCAAGTTTTACATTTGGGCTTATCCCCCGATTGTTGCCCATCCTTCTTAGATCCCGACCCTTTCTTGTGGTCGTCATTTCCTCGGTGTTTCTTACCTGATCTTCGTGAGGTATCGTCCTCACGCTTCCTTTTGTTCTCTTCTGAATTCCTGAGTGCTCTCAACCTGACTACGTCCAAGGTAAGAGATAGAGATAGATCAGCTGCTGATCTGAAGGTTGCAGGCCTTGATGCCTTAACACTTGCTTTAATTTCAGGGGCTAAACCCCCGATGAAGCGGGCAATTCTCTTAGGTTCTGGGGTTACCAAGTACGGAACCAACCTAGATAGGGTATTGAAATTGGTGAGGTATGCCTGGCAATCTAAATTCTTCATCACCAACGACAAGAAATCAGATTCGATTCTTTCAACTTCGTGTTGCGGACAGTAATTATCTTTTTAAGAGCAACGAACTGATCCCATGACAAGTTATAGAGTGGGATCTTTCCAGCAGCTTGTATGAGAGACTTCCACCACGCCAGTGCTTCTCCTTTGAACGATTGGGATACATATTTCACTACATCCCTTTCAGCACAACCGCTAATGTCCACAACCGTATCCATTTCGTCCAACCAGGTCATGCAGTCAATCGCTCCCTTCTCCCCAGTAAAGTCACGGGGTTTACATGAGACGAAGTATTTGTATGTACAGGACTTACCACGCGGTTCCTGTTTATGCTCGACCTTCCTTGACGGGACACTGTTTTGGTTAGATGAATGTCGATCATCATCCTTCTTGAGCTCATCTTTCTTAGGTACATCTTTCTTAGAGGGCGGTTTGCTATGAGCTTCCGAGTGAACCTTGGGTTTAGAATGTGGTGCGGATCGGGTCCTACTTCGGGTCCCGTTTGATTCACTATATTGCCTTTCAATGGCTCTGGTAACAGCATTTTCTACTAATGCTTGTAGCTCCGCACCCGTTACTAGTATTTTAGTATTTTCAGGGTTTTCTACCGGATGACTGTTTATTTCTTCAGACTTAGCCATGTAGTTTTAAGTGCTACATAAAAATAAGGACAAGGTCTATTTAGAAGCCTAAACAGTATTATCGTTCTTGACGATTTATTAACTATGGTAAATAAAAGCCATATTAGTTAATTTATTAAGTAATTTCATTCAGGACTTTTTATTAGAAATTTTATCCAAGAATGAAACAAAATATTGGCACAACAGGCCTAGTCACGTAGACAAATTTCTAAATTATAAATTTAGACTTTGTAGGATTAAAGTTTGAATAAAATCAAATCAATCCTTTTCTTGGCAGGGAGTCTATAAACTACGGCTGCCTTTTGTTTTATATGACATTCGTTATAACCCGTAGGCATTATGTCACAATCAAATAGATATAAAAATATAAATTGGATAATTTATTAAAAAGGGTGACATGTGTGATTTTGCGGATCACATTAGTCAAGAATGTTAACATGTTTACAGATGTTAACAGAGATTTGAATCTTTTTAAACAGGTTCTACCATATTGGGCAGGTCTTCAATAGGACATTCAAGCTAGGTTTTACCTTTTTAAGATTCTTATTATTTCATTAAAATGGTAAATCAAAACAATAAAAGTTATTTTTCATTTATTCATATACTATGTTTATGCACATAATTTAAAATGAAAAACTTAAATTAACCATTCCAAATAAAATTTAACTAGTACGCGTTTTGCCCTAAACGGGACTTTTACACAAATAACATGCCCACGCAGGGGCCAAACTAACAAACAATCCCATGCAGGGGTTAAATAGAAAAACATGCCCACGCAGGGGCAGAAATGAAATATGCCCACGCAGGGGCAGAGTAGGGAAATAAATGTCCTCGCAGGGACATGATTACAACTAAAATAAATAAACAAACAAAGGATTTTAGTGATCCTTCTTGCTTTTACCCTTGATCAAATCCACCATCTTCTTGAACATCCCCCGGTTATGCCTTCGTTCTTGCCGCAGCTCATGCCGAAAGTCCTGACGCACCTCATTTATCCCTTGAAGGATTTCCTGAATTTGAGGCGGTGATATCACCGGTGTCTGCGGTGGTTGCTGATATTGCGGAGGTCGAGGAGGCGGCTGTTGATACCCATATGGTGGGTATCCATAGGTCGAGTGTCCCGTAGCCCAGGGACCTCCGTAGGGACCTTCCTGATGGAGAGTGTTGGAGTTTGCTGCTATCCAGTAGGGATCCTCTGTAAAGTTGTAATTCGTGTGGATCGGCTACTCGAAGGGGTTGTATGCTGCTGCACCAGTGTAAGCTGGTATTGGGTCTCCAAAACCCAATGGTGGCTGTGGCGCGACTGGCGCCGAGTTCACTTCCGAGACAGGGTGTGAAGATTCTCCCATCTCCGGTTCTTCGTGAAGTGGCGAATACCGGCTGCCACTTGAATGTGGAGGGTGCTGATGCACACTCCCCCTCGCGCGGATATCCGCAAGGTAGTTCTCCTTCGCCTCGGGGGCGAGGGAGGCTGAAGCTGTGGTGGGGCTGCCGGCGGAGTGACCGCTACAAGTCGAGAATCCTCAGAAGGATTCTGCTGCTGCTGTGGCTGTTGCTGGTGGTGCAGGGGAGAGCTGTGTTGCGGCTGGTGCAGGGGAGAGTGGTGTGGCTGGTGCAGGGGAGAGCTATGGTATGACTGGTGCAGGGGAGAGTTATGGTAACTGGGAGTAAATACCCAGTCGTACTGCTTGAATTTCTCCTCAAAGCTATCGGGACCATTGTATGGTGATCCCACAAATGGTGACCCATCAGAAATCTCGATGGGGTGGTTCGGAGTTCCGGATGGTGGCATTGAAGGATCGGTGTCCTCGTCGATATCCATCGGGTTGCCACCAGAAAAGTGGTCTTCGGGTCCAAGTGGATTAAAACCCATTGGCACTCCAAGGTAGTCAGCAGGGTTAAATTGGCCTTGGAAGACAGGCGATGGGTGGTCAAAGGGTGATTGGCGTCCTTGGAGAGGGATATAGGAATGGTGAGAGTTGTGGGGCTCATTTTCTGAATGAGGCCCGAAGGAGTGTGGGATGGAAGGTGAGGTACTCAGTGAAACCGAGCGCCTAGCTGGCTCAATGAAAGACCTCCAAAGATCTTGAGCATCTGTGTTATGGGGGTCTGAAGGTGTTCGCCGGTGCGAAGGTCCGGCTTCATGGTCGTTCGGGGCTACAAGTGCTCCTTGTCCCCTTCCTCTTCCTCTCATACGTGGCGGCATTTTTGTGAACCTGTCAAAAACAACAAGTGATACAACATAAATATATATAAGACAAAGTTAGAAATAAAACAAAAATTTGGAAATTTCCTAAGTTCTTTGTCTAGACTCGAGAATCGAGGATTGTGCAATTGTGTAACTGAGATTAAACACAAAAGGCTAGTGTTTAATTCACTCAGAGTTGGCTCTGATACCAACCTGTCACACCCCTATTTTCCACGTGTCACCGGTGGGCCCGGTGGGGAGTATCGTGACGTAGTTGGTATCATCATAGACAAACAACACAATATATAAATGCACAGCGGAAGCAAAGATAGATTTATTTCAACTTTAGTAAAGTGTAATATTAAATATCACAATAGTTGAAATGGATCCACAGGCGGATCAAAATATAATAAGATGTTGTTCAACAGTTTATTGTCATCCAAGCTTGCGAGACTTATTGTGGACGCTCTAGAAGACAGCCAGCCTAGTACGAGTAGTACCTGCACTTAACCTTTTGGGAAAAATACGTCAGTTTACACTGGTAAATACAATTTAACTGACTCATTTTGAAAAGGGTTGAAAATTGATTTGAATGCACGTGGCACAAAACATTTTTATAACTTGGGATAATTATGTAATATAATCTTGTGAACGAATTACATGTTACTTGTGCGTTCAGTAGCCCGGATCTTGTCCGGGTTAAAGATCAATAGACACACCACATTATAGAGTTATACACTGACAGGTGTACGCCTACACCCCGTGCTCAGGTCGTGGCCATCTCGTAGGATGATGCCAAGGATATCCGGGACATGGTCATTAACCCCCCAAAGGCTTTAAGTGAACAAGACTGTTTAAACGAGCCGATCAAATTATTCAATTAACCACCCAAAGATGTAAGATTTGATGCTCGATCAAGCGGTATTCTATATACCGTAACCCAAGCCCGTATAGGGAAAATAAGTTAAAAGTATTTACCTTGGTAAGTATAAATCACAACTAGCAAGTGAAGGTAGCTTTTACTGGTTCTTCTACTCTGGAACAAAGGTTTATAATAACCTATTAGATTTCTAACGGGTCTTTATTTAAGCCAAAGCTTAGACCGGTTAGTTTTAAGGACGATACGGTTCAAACGCACGATTAAGCGAAGACCGGATAGAATGTGATTTAGACCCAACAAGTTTGAAGACTTGTATAATATGGGTATACTAAATACATTCTGGATTTTGAGACAAAAATGATAATGTTTGACCAGTTTCGGTCAATTTATGCAAACTAGTTACATAAACCGAACCGGACGCGAAAAGGGCGTTACGGGTAACCATAAGAGTCATATGCAAGTTCCCTGATTTAATATGCCTTAAATATGTTATAATATCAGTAAGATATCTACTATTATGCCCAAAACGGATATAAACTCAAATTAAGCCTCATAAGGGCATTTTGGTCATTTAAAAGATTATAAAAGAGTTTATTTGTAAATCTGAGTTATAGGTCTGATTTATACAGTAAATACACTTAATTTAACATGTTATAATAGTAGGGTATGACCCATATGTGAAACTTATCATTTAAAACCAAACTATGCACCTTAGGGGTATTTTGGTAGTTTCACAAGGGCTAAAAAGGTCAAAACTGGAAACCTGAGTTCAAAAACTTGTACTTACTGTTATTATATAAAAATATACTAAAAATATCAGTAGGTATCAATCTTATATGTTTAATATGGTTTTAGCACATACTATGCGTTAAAAACGCTTAAAAAGGCGATTTGGAGTCATTTCCGGGTTTTTAAAAGAAAGCTGATATTTTTATAATTCTAGAAGGCTCAAAATATTTTATTTAACAAATAAAATCAGTAGAAAAAGGTTTGGGGTCAAAAGGATTTGTAAAACTCATTTTATGGCTTAAAAGGGCAAAACCGTCATAACCGAATCAAACCTAGAGACCTATGTTATGCTCAGCCAAAAATTAAATAAAAATCTTTAAAAATCCTAAAATATTATATAACATCAGTGGGCAAAAAGTTTGATATTAAAAAGTGGGTTTAAATAGGCTATACGCTAATTACGCCATTTAATTAACATAAAGCTCTCAAATTACGATAATGAGCATAACTCTTAATCTAGACCTCAAACTGATATCAAATTTTAGGTGCAAGTTTATAAATCAGTAACAAATGTTTCTACTCTTTCACTTTTCCAAAAATCACATTTTATAGTCAAAAGGGCATAATAGTCAACTTTTAAGCATAATTCGGAAACATGCATATGAATCGGATAAATATTGAACCAAGTTGTAAAATCTCAGAGAGTTAAACTTATATGAAACTTGGTCCAAAATAAGCTCTAAGGCAGATCTCAAACATTCATGAACGGATCAGAACTGATAGTCAAAGCAAAAGTCAAAATATGCGACTTTCGGTTTCGATTCGGGTTTAAACTGAAAATTGTCGAGATGAACATGTTGAGACATGTTCTTACATTAATTACCAAGTTATTTTAATGATCAAACAGGTTGCATGTACCCTACATTGCTAATTATGCTTAAACTTGCAAATAATCATTCTGTTGACTTTTTAAAGTATGCTTTGACTCGACAATTAGCATAGTTAGAGTGGGAATCTGAAAATACCCTTTTAAGGGTTTGTTACCCACATAAATACCAACTTGTAGGTACTTTCAATTCGAGAAATGACAGAGCCAATTTCATTTAATCACAAAGTCAAACTTAATTTACGAGAGTTTGACTTTCGGTTAATTAACTAAGCTAGAACGAATTTGGAAGGGTTATGAATACTTACAAGAGTCCTAATTATGCTTAGAGATCACTAGAAAGTTGGCTTGATGTCCAGAGAGCTCCAGAGATGATCTTTTGTAAAGTTGTAAATGCAAGTGTTGGATGTTTGCAACTTCAATGATCTTTTATAACTAGTTTGATCTCATTTGATGCTGCCACATGAGTCTAGGGATGATATAAGATGAGTCCAAGTGCCCCTAGATGCATGTAAATCCATTGGTGAGGCTCTGGGATCGGATACAGCTGGTTACAACTCGAAAACAGACCTGCAACTGGCACCTGCGCTGTTTTGTTCGCTGGTGACTTGTAGGCGGGCCGCGAGAGACCCCTCGCGGGGCGCGTACAAGTGGCGCATCAGGTTACAAGTTTCCTTTGTTTTGCATTTTAGTCCTTGGTCCTTAGATACGTGGTTTTGGCTATTTATCTTGCTCATTAGACCCTCAAATCTGATTTTTAAGGACCTTGGGACATTTACAAACATGGTAAAGTCCTTGGTTAGCTTTGTGCTTACCGAAAAGTCACGAAATACAACGTTAACGCATTTAACCCTTCGTGCACGGTTTTGATCATAACTTTCTCATACGATAACGAAACTTTATGAAATTTTTACCACATATTCTAGTGAGTATATTTTATCATTACAAAGCTTCGGGTTTGCCAAAAGGTCACTCAGAGGTATACTTTCAACATGTTGACGCATTTAGCCCCTGTAGTTTGTAATTCCTCACTTTCTTTCATTTTCCGCTTCGTATGATCCATGATTTATCCGTTTAAGATTATAAACACCATGTAGGGTTATTTTAGAGTCTATTTATCCATTGTTGACACTTTGGACCCTTATATTCACATAGTTTCACTGTTTGTCAACTTTAGTCCCTCTAAAGTACTTTTTCACATATTCAAAGCCTGTGACACGTGTCAGTACATTATTGGACGTAAAATTTCGAGGTGTTACAGTACCCTAAACCAAAAACCAAACCAAATCAAATAAGGAATATGCAAACTGATCCAAACCAAACCAAATTCAATTCGGTTTGGTTTCGGTTAGAAACAAAATAAACCAAATCTAACCAAATTGTATCTAAGTATTTTTTTTTTCCTAATTTATATTTATGTTTGTGTTCCAACTTCCGAACATCGCAACTAATTTACACCTAACAATATATGAATACAAGAAAGTTTCATTGCGAAATAAAACAAACACATCCATAAAGTAGTCGTAGACACAACCACAAATTTAAAGCTTCAATACATATATCATAGAAACTATAAATAGTTAACAAGTCTAATAGCACAAAATATAAATAATCTTCAAACATGAGTCTTTCTCTAACTCGAGTGAACCTGCATACATAACCCTTTCCCCCAATCACGCATAACCCTTCATTTCTACAAGAAACAAGAAAACCAATAGATGTTTAGCTGTTAAAACTTGTAAATATAATATAAATAATGTTTGTTAAAAGAATAATGAGAAACGAGTAAAAAAACAATAACCTTCTTCCAGCTTATTATGCTCTTCAATGTTCTCTTTCACGTTAACAACATCACCATATGGAAAAATCCAATCTTAACAACAAATTAAACCTTCAACAATTGGAGGACTTAAAGAACTCCTAAATGTATCAAGCACCCTACTTCCCGTGCTAAATACAACAACAACAACCATACCCAGTAAATCCCACAAATAGCAAAGCTACTTATAGGGTCTAGGGAGGGTGGGATGTAGACAGACCTTGCCTCTATCCCTAGGGATAGAGAGGCTGCTTCCAGAGAGACCCTCGGCTTCAAAACGAACTGCATACCAATACACCAAGTCAAAGAATATAGAAAAAAGAAGTCACCAATACCAAGAAAGTGATCAGAGTGACACAATATAATGTAAATCATGTATAAAAGCATACAACATCATTTGGCCCTAAACACAAGAAGGCAATCACCGGTAAAGTCACTTAAAGAAAAAAAAAACCTACGCCCCTAAAATACACCTAAGACCTTACTGCAATCTCCTCTAGAAGTCCTTAACTCTAATCCTACGCCTCCACGAAGTCCTATCTTGGACCGTGTCCTCAAAAAGATGCAACTCTAGTAAATTATGCCTAATCTGCTCATCTAATGTCAGTTTGGGTCTGCCTCTTCTTCTCCTCCCCTAAAAAGTAAGAGTTTCCACTACTCTAACTGGTGCCTTCGTTTGCCTCTGCTTCACATGCCCAAACCATCTCAATCTCCCCTCCTTAATCTTAACCGATATACTAGCCACTCCTAATCTTTCCCTAAAAACCTCATTTCTTATCCAATCTAACCTCATGTGTCCACATATCCACCTCAACATCCTCACCTCTACTACCTCCATCTTGTGCATTTGTGTCTTCTTGATAGCCCAACAGTCTGTTCCATATAGCATAGCGGGCCTAACTGCTACCCTGTAAAATTTCCCATTTAGTTTAGTTGGGAACCTCTTATCACATAATACCCACTGGTCGCCCTCTATCTACACCAGCCAGCCTGTATGCGATGGGTTACATCACTATCTATGTCACCATCTCTTTGTATAAACGACCCCAAATACTTAAATTTAGTTGCCTGTGGGACCAATTGATCCTCAATGGTGATTTGAGTGTTACTGTCATCGGCTACACCACTGAAATCACAATGTATATACTCAGTCTTAGATCGACTTATCTTTAGGCCCTTGCCCTCTAGAGCTACTTGCCACTCCTCTACCCTCGCGTTCAAGCACTTTTTAGGCTCTGCAATTAACATAATATCGTCTGCAAAAAGCATGCACCACGGAATTGTCTCCTGAATCAACTTGGATAACTCATCTAAGACAACCGCAAAAAGAAAATGGCTCAACACAGAGCCTTGGTGGAGTCCTACCTCCATAGGAAAGAAGTTTGTATCCCCTACAGACGCGCGGACACTAGTTTCTGTTCTATCTTATGTATCCTTAATTATGTCTATATTCTTCCCAGGTAGCCCTCGACCCTCCAAACTATCCCAAATCAGTTTCCATGAGACAGTGTCATATGCCTTTTCAAGGTCGATAAACACCATATGTAAATCTTGCTTCTTCGCTCTATATTTTTCCCTCAATCTCCTAAGAATATGTATCGCTTCTGTAGTTGACCTCCTTTTCATGAATCCAAATTGGTTTACTGAAACCTGAGTTTCTCTTCTAATTCTAGTTTCAATTACCCTCTCCCAGAGATTCATAGTGTGACTTAGCAGTTTGATTCCCGTCTGTAGTTCCCAACATTGAATGTCTCTATCGCAACCTCGACCCCTTGCCCCAGGAGGCGGGCGGACGAGCTCACAGATTAGTGGTATCGGTGTTTATTAATTTGGCAGCGGAAATTTACATCAGGACCGTAATTAGGAAATAGTTTATCAGAGTAAAACACCTCATTTTATAAATAACAAATACATGGGTAAAACCCAAATTTCCATTATAACATGTTTATAGGGGTAAACCCTATTTTATTGAAATAAAACTTCTTTCTTGTTTTAGGTAACTTTTATAGCTACTTTTCCAAGCCTTCAGTGCTCTCCAGCTGGCTTCTATTTGGCTTGCACGTTTTCTTACCTGAAACGCGTTTTAAAACATTTTGTCAGTGGGAACTACTGGTGAGTGCATCCCAATTTAATCGAAACAATTTTATATCTTTACAGTATTGAGGGCATCCGCAATTACATTTGTTTACATCTACCAAATTACCACCCACGGTACTGTCAATCCTGACTTGTGGCCGTCCTACTATTCTCAGTATTAGAAACAAGTAATGTATACAAAACCCCAACATACCGACAGTAATTGTAGAATTACAAATACTCAATCACTGTTAAATTATATGTTAAAACAATTGAGGTTTTGTAAAAACAATTTATTTATAAAAAGAGAATGACTCACATCGCTATTTTAGATAACACTACTGCTGGTGACTTCCTGGTTATAATCTATTAAATTAAACAATGCACAAGTGTTAGTAAGATAACCCAATTTACGTTAGCTATACCCCCTCCTGAGATAGAACTCCAACGAATGAGTCAGGCAGAGCCTCGACATGCATTACGGAGCACTAGATCAATCGGGCAGAGTAACTAATACATAACAGGGGGTTATAATACTTACAACGAGGCAGAGCTTCGCTTTTTAGTGGGTATTATGCCCGAAAATTATTTCTACTTATTAAAATTCGAGAGAGATTTGAGAGTTTTGAACGAGGAATAACTGAAGCCGTTCACCTCCATTTATAGGGCTGGAAACAGAGGGCCTCGCGGCACGCAACAGCCTCTGTTGTCTCCTTCGTGGCCCGCGACAAGATTAGGCTAGGCCCTTGCCTTGTCGTCTCAATGACTAGCTTCGACACGACTGGGACACGTGGCAGTACCAGGTGCGGCCTGGTGTCCAGCTTGTCACGCCCCGTGACAGCTTGGGTTAGCCTAGTCGCTCCCCGCGAGCGGCCATAGGATTTTGTTTTATTTGATTTTTAATGAAATAAAGGTATTTCGGGGCCGTTTTTCGTATACGGAGTGTATTTTAGGACATATAGGGGTGTTTTAAGAATTTTGGTAGAGTTGTTATAGTCTCCTTTATTCTTGTATAAAGGCACCACGACACTACCCCTCCACTGATCTAGCATTTTTCCAGTCTTGCAAAATACGATTGAACAAAAGTGTTAACCATAGGACTCCTTCTTCCCCCAAACACTTCCACACCTCAATCAGTATGTTGTCCAAACCCACTGCCTTGCCTATTCCCATCTTCCTAAATGCCATCCTCACCTCTTCATGTGTGATCCTCTTGCAGTAGCAATTATTCTGTTGTCACCTTTGAGTCCTGGGATTGCTGCTATCTTATTGGTATGCCCTACCGTCGTTGAAAATATTATGGAAGTAGGTTTGCCATCTCAACTTAATGTCACGTGCCTTGACTAAAACATGTCCATCCCCTTCTTTGATAAACTTTACTACTCCTAGATCTTGTCTTCTTCGCTCCCTAGCTTTGTGTTAGGAAACTTTATTTGTAAGTATTGAACAAAATCGGATTCAACTTGATCCACGAAGAAGATAACAGTTCTGAAGATCACAACAAGAAGAAGAAGATCGGATAGGACAACTGAAAAGAAACAACATCTACTTCAAAGTATCATAAGTTGATCAAGAGCTGAAGAAGATTATCAGAGAAGGTCTTTATGATGGATCTAATGATATTTCTGATGAAATATCATCAGTTTCTGACAATTTGGATCATCAGATTTTCTGATGATTTGTTCACCGGAATTTCTGATGAAGTGGTTTATCAAAAATTCTGATAAAAAACCCCACTTGTCTAAAAATCAGCTCTATCCTGCCACAATAACCAAAGCAACTTGACATTATTGGATATCATGATGACAAAGGCAACTTGATTGTTGGATTCAATGAATATGTCAAAGAGCTACTTTTTGCAGGACTTATACATGAATAAACAAATGTTTATTCATGTATCCAGCCGTCTATAAATAGAAGGCTTATCAAGCAGAGAACAATGAGTTAAGCTTAACATTCAATACACACTACAAACTCCATTATCCTTTCACCCTCAGAATTCAAGTATTCATTTGTAATAGATAATAATCTTACAATCACCTTGTAAACCATTTTGTTTCAAAGTGCTATAAACTTGAAAATTTTGTAGGTCTTGTTTCTTGAAAGTCTGATTTCTATTTCCGCACACTATTTTCACATCTATTGAAATCATTTGCCATATTACGTGAAAAGAAGTTTTTAAGTCCAAACTGGGACCAATAATTGGTATCAGAGCAGATTGAATAAATTATTTTCAAATGATCAATCGCTCATCTTCTTTTCTCTAAATATGGCCAGCTTTCAAACATGGAATAATGCTTTTAACATTGGTTCAATGTCTAAACATCCGACTCTTGTCAGAGAAGAATACCCACAATGGAA
Organism: Helianthus tuberosus; assembly: GCA_030545235.1. NCBI lineage: Eukaryota > Viridiplantae > Streptophyta > Magnoliopsida > Asterales > Asteraceae > Helianthus > Helianthus tuberosus. Next base: position 53,941,022 of record CM060417.1, on the reverse strand, counting down.
AATCAGGATGGTTAATTTCCTTAATGGACATGACCGAGCTCTGTTTCAATCCATTGAAATGGGTCCACATGTACCAATGACTACAATACCAGCTATTCTATCAATTGATCAATCACCAGAAATCCCTGCCTCCCGGGTTCCCAAAAGTGAAACACTTTGGAGCCCAGAAGACAAGGAAAAGGTGGCTGCAGATGAAAGGGCAAAGTCACTTTTAATAATGGCTATCCCTAATGACATATTTTTACAAGTTGATGCATGTGCATCGGCAAAGAAAATATGGGATCAGTTGGAAAATCTTTGTGAAGGAGGAGAAAGGATGAAAAGGAATAAAAGAACAAACAATGTTTCCTCATATAAGAGATTCAAAAGTTTACCAAATGAAAAAATAAACGAAACATATCAAAGATTTACAAAATTTTTGAATGAGCTAAAGAAATTTAGGATTACAAAATCAAATGATGAAAGAAACATAAAATTTCTAGATGCATTACCTAGAGAATGGAGAAGTCTAACCATGACTTTGTCCTCAACCTTAGAACTAGGTAATATAAGTCTTGATGACTTATACAGCATTCTGGTTCCCAGAGAAGAAGAAATATTTGAAGAATCCATTCAAAGAGGGGGATCTTTAGCTTTAATCTCAAACTCACAAAGAACACCTACCATTGATCCACAGCTTTCATATAGTCAAAATCTTGAAATTTCTGATACATCATCAGACTTTTCAGCTTTTGCTGAAGCAATTGCACTGCTCACTAAAACCTTTGAGCAGAGGTTGAGGGGAGGAGGCCAAAGATACCAGAAAAGTGACAAAGGGAGGATGGACGGAAGATCTAAGGAAGAAGGAAGATCTAAGGATAAGGGAAAAGCTGAAGTTGTGTGTTACAAATGCAAACAAAGAGGTCACTATGCATCAGAATGCAAAACCAAAAAACTGAAGGATGTTGCATATTATGAGAAGAAGCTGGAAGAAGCAAAGAAGCAACAACAAGTCAGTTTGATTGCAGGGACAGATACATGGCTGTCTGATGATTCTTCTGATGAAGAAGAAGAAGAGATGGCAAATTTCTGTCTTATGACACTTTCTGATGAATTACTAGAAACTTCAGAACAGAAGGTAATTTAGACACTCTTGATCTTGAACACAAGTTAAACAAGCTCATGTCTGATTTTCTAAATCTGCAAGATAAACAGAGATCAGATAGCAAAAAATCTGATGAGTTGCAAAGGACCATGAATAAAGTTATACTTGAAAACCAATTACTAATAGAAGAAAGTTTAGATCACAGAGCTAAAATTGAATTTTATGAAAAAGAAAGAAAAGATCTTTACAAGAAAATTCATGATAAGGAAATTAATGTAAGAGGTTTTCAACAAGCTAAGGAATTCCTAAACTTTATTGAGTCCATACCAAAGAACAAAGGAGAGGGTTTGGGATATGTAAGAACAAATGAAATTAAACCCACCATCTTTGTAAAAGTAACACATCAGATTTCTGATAAATTTACATCAGAATCTGACTCTGAATCATTCAAATCAACCAGTTCTGAAAACTCTTTTGAAATTTCAAAACCCAACTTTAAAACAAAAAGGAGTGAAACCAAACAAAAATCTTTCAATATTCAAGAAGCAGTTCACTCATTGTTTCAAAATTATCCACTCATTCCATCACAAGAAAAAATATCAGAAAATTCTGATAAAGAATCTTGTATGTGTGTTGACATACTGAAGCTTGTTCAACACCATCTCCAAATGAAAAATGAAAAATCTGTTCATGGCTCAGCATGCAACAGATATTCTGATGAAAGACCATCAAGAGAAAACAACATGATTAAAATCTCATCAGAGAGAGTACCCAAGCAAGTCTAGGTACCAAATACTCTCTAATTTTTTCATTTAAGGACCATCATGTGCAGCAGATCTGGTACTGCGATTCTGGAGGCTCCAAGCACATTACTGGGGACAGGAGCTTACTTAGTAACTTTGTTTCAAAACTGGGTAAAATGGTAAATTTTGGGAATGGAGTAAAAGGGAGGATTATAGGATATGGATGCATAAGGTATGGATGTTTGACCATAGAGAAAGTAGCCTATGTAGAAGGCTTAAAGTAAAATCTGCTAAGTTGTGGTCAATTCTGTGATAAAGGTTTTTCAGATAACCTTATTACCATAAAAATGCTTGACAATTTGTTTCGATAATCATAAATCTGTTAAAACACCAGAAAATCTGATGTATTATCAGAAAATCTGATCTATCATCAGAAAATCTGATATATCATCAGAACATCTGATGAATCATCAGAAATTCTGATGATCCATCAGAAAACATGTCAAAAAATCATAATCACAGTTGATTATTAGAACAGATTCATGCATGTCACCATCTTTATTCATATCTCATATCTGCATATTCATAACTGTTTTTCTTCTTTCGATCTAATTTTTTTCCATTATTAGTTTTTATTGAACACCAATTTGGGCTGATAACGTCACAGTTAGAAAAATTTATGGGAACTCGTTAATGGTTGTTAAGCTTTTTCTCCTCTTCGTTCAATTCACCTCATCAATATTAAGGAGTTAGAAGTGACATATAGGCAGGTAATCATGATAAATTATCAGAAAATAGCCGCCTAAATCATTAAATGCAGGAGAGTTTATCTCAGTTATTCTTTATGCCATCTGATAGAAAATTAAATAACATAGATTGTGATGAACAAAATCTATAAGCAGGTAGATATCATTTATGGCAAACTTCAAGTTTACTATAAATGATCACCACCTTGAGCTAAGACTATCACCATCACATAAGGAAACCCTAGAAAATTCAACTTCATCTTGTTCTTCATACTCACACTTTCTCACATTCACAAAAATGCTTACCATCAAAGTTGATCGTTTCCCACTTCCTTATCATCCTTATCACAACCTCAGACTGAGGACCAACCTTGAGGGTCCTCAATGGGAAGGATGCCAAACCATACTGAATCTAATCATAGGAATCCGTCTGAAATATGCCCTCACAGCCCACATAATGGTCCACCCAGACATTCTTCAAATGTTTTGGAAAAATGCAACATTATCAGAATATGAGGGTAGAGGACAGATGGTAATCGAAAGTGTGGTGCTTAACCAAAGAGTTTTGGTAACTAAAAGTATCATCAGGACGGTTCTACAACTCAATGATGATAATGAAGTTTTGATGTTCACAAAGGCACAGATAGATGAAATCCTGGAGCAGATAGGTTACAATCCTATAAACCCACTACGAGCAATCACCAAAAATGGCTTCATCAAGCCATGGCAATATCTGATCACCCAAATAGGAGCATGCTTCTCAAAGAAGATCATCAATCATCATGAAGCATCCCAAAGGTTGATGGAACTTGTACGAGCACTCGTACTAGACACACCTTACAATTTCTCTTATTACTTAATAAAAGATTTTGCAAGTAATATGTGGTCTAGCAGGCCATTCTTGATTTATCTTCGTTTTCTGATGAGGATAATCACGAGTCAGCTAGGCTTTGGAGGTGTTCTTGCAGGATATCCCAGAGCAGAGATGAGACTTCAACAAAACATGAATCTCAACATGCTCATACCTACTAATCAGAACACTGGTTTGGTGACTGATCTATGGTTGCTCCTTGAGATGGATCATGGAGAAGGGATGGACCTTGATTAGGTCATCTTTGTTTAAACTTAGTTTGTGTAGATAGTCTCCTTGTTAATATGTTAATATAGTATGTTCCTAATATTGCTTTGTTATCTGGCTCATAGTTTGGGAAAAGAAAAATGGGTAAAGATAACTGAGAAACATGATCATCAGAAAAACAATCATTTGACACAAAATTCTTGAGTTTCTGATGACATGAGACTAAAATCTGGTAATATAACTTAAAATCACTATCAAATTTTTTTTTAAACTTCAAGATGATAAAAAGTTTTAGAAAATATCAAAAAAAGTTAAGAGACTTTGATGCCACCAGAAAATCACATGTAAGTCTTCTGACCTCATATCATTCCCTCTCATCTCAAAAAAAAAAAAAAAAAAAAAAAAAAAAAAAAAAAAAAACCCTGTATACCTCTTAGTTAATCAAAAGAGAAACTTCAAAATCTGTTGAAAACGCTCACAAATTTAGGGGGAATTTCAATTGAAAAATTCTGTTGAAAATTGTTGACTTCTGTTGACTACATGTGAAAGGTCAACGAAATTCAAAACAGAAGAACATATAAATTCTTAACAGAATTTCTGGTCAATATCTGATGACATCATCAGAATGGATTTTTGACTTTGAAAAAGGAGGAATATTAAGAAGAAAACTGATTGGACCATTAACAAAAATGGGGTCCACAGAAATGAAAAGGTGTCATATGATCGATAGTATTCTCCAATCAAAATTCAGTTTAACATTTTTATGGAATGATTGAAAAACTACAAGTTGAAAGGGCATAACCACGATTACACGATCAACCATCATTAAATGTCTTGATACCCACGATCCAGCGGTTACATTCTGAACCAAATTTCACATCACACGATCTAACGGTAATAAAGATAATTAATGATCTTTTAACCGCCATTACATGGCACGTTCCATATCCCCTCAACTCCATAAACCCACAAATATCTGCTAAAACCCTCACTATATAATTCATACTTAGCATAAATTCAAAAATCACTCACCTTCTTCACAAGAACTTCAAACCGCAATATCCCCTGGTTTCACTCAAAACCCAAAAATCCCTGAAATTCGAACCCTAACTCACAAAATTTAACTATGGCTGAAGTAAACCTCAACTTCCCAATTGTTCAACATGATGTACCCTTTGTTGAAGACACATAATTCCTACCAATGAAAGAAAATAACATGCTGATGAATACAGAGCATTCAGAATATGATGTGAGATGTCAACTTCTGATAGAATATCTTATGAAATGTCCAATCTCAAGTGCACTAACAAAAGGAAGAGAAATACCAGAAAAGTTACTACAGCAATTTGTCCACACTTTCACTGAAGATGAAGAAAATGAGGCCTCTGCTCATGTATGGGGAAATGTTTCTGTAACATTAACTCTAGTAAGGATAAGAGAATGGCTTGAACTTCCGGTTCTTGAAAATTACATTGAAGCACCAAGTAGAGAAGATTTGATAAGCTTTACTATTGAGCTTGGTTACAAGAACAAGAAAATTAACAAAATTAGAGCAATTAGAAGAAATGAAATGCCAGCCATCTGGCAAGTGATGATGAAAGTATTAAACAAATGCCTCACATCAAAGATAGGAGGAGCTGATCAAGTCAGTCAAGCTATTCTATCAATCATGTATGGACTCATAACTGGGTTCAAACTTGATTATAGGACAGAAATCTTCAACCTACTCAAAAGATCAATCCTTACCAGAAATGGAAGAATAACCTCACACCTGCCATATCCAAGGTTTATTTCAATTTTTATTTCTGAAACTTTTGCTGAAAGGAACATAGAAATTCCAATTTTGGTAGATATCTGGAGTTCAAATACCATGAAAACCTGGAGTGCCACTCATGGATGGGAATCAGACAAAGATATCCCTGAGTTACCAGAAAGCATGTTGTGCATCATTGCACCAGACTCACAATATAGACTGCAACATGAAGAACTTCTTGCCAAATCATATACTCCAACAGAAGAACCTAGCAAAGAAGTTTTTAACTACTCTTCATCACCAGAAGAAGAAGAAGTTGAGAAGTCCTGGTCATAGAAACAAAGGCTGCAGGAGGAGAAGGAGTTCTGATGATAACTAACTCACTAGAAAACAAGACAGAACATGCTGAGAGACAAAAGATTCATGAAGCTGGAATTCATCTTGAGTTTGATATTCATTAGGAGAAAGAACATCAACACTATGAAGAATCTCATATTGCTGGAGGAACTCATGAAGATGCTGAAGATCAACAGTATGAAGAAACTCACTTTGGTGAAGCAACAAATGAAGCCACTGAAGTCATACATCATGATGAGTCTCGGGTTGCTGGTACATCTCTTTTAAACACAGTTTTATTTGATACTTCTACAAAAAGAACAAACTCAGAAGATTCAATTAATGTTTTTTACAACTTAGCATATAGAAACACTGATGTTAATGAGGAGGTTACTAGTTCCATTCATCTCAACTCTGAATCAGAAAATGAGGAAGAGGTTGAGATCTCAACAGATAGAGATTAGGGAACTGATCAAGGAAATCTGGTAAAAGGTAATCTGTTTACCTCAAAAACTTATGGAGAATCATATATTGACATGATTCAAGGACATAAGGAAATCCAGGATGAAAATGTGTTTTTCACATCTGGTGGAGATGATTCTGGCACACTTAAGGTTGCACCAAAATCTGGTAAAGCCAAAAGTGACCCTATCATTTCCAAAACAGCTACAAATATATTTACAGCTGGAATGTTAGAGGGAACATCTGTTGTTCCAAATATCCCTGAAACACCCATGAACCAAGAAAATTTGGAAACTGTCCTAGAAAATGTTTACAAAGCCTGCAAAAGAAATCCAGTAGAAGAAAAGCTTGATTTGTTGCTGATGCGTGTGTAGTGTATATGGTTTTTAATGTATATTTTAAGCCCTTTTACACTTTTTAGCCAAGTTTTAAATTTATAAAACACGATATTTACTAACACTAAACACACATGTGGGCAAGTGCACCCATCGTGAGCGTAGTATAGTGTTGGTAAGATACCGAGGTCGTCCAAGGACACAAGAGCTTTTAGTACCGGTTTATCCTCAACGTCTAATCAAATCAAAAGTTAGAAAAAGGTTTTAAACTAGAAAAATAAAAACTAACTAAAATGCTGAAAAATAAAAATAAAAGAAAAACAGATAGACAAGATGAATCACTTGGCTCCGACTCGTGTATAGTGTAACCTTTGATTATTTCCGCACTTTTGCACTTATTTAAGAGATTATCTTAGTTATTGTAGTAGGCCCCTCTTTTGAAGGTGACGTTACCCTCAACCAAGTAGTTTGAGTCAGCAAGGATACAATCCTAAAGGATCGGATTATTGAAAGATAATTAATTAAGTTATTAATGCGTATTGTGGTAGGCCCCTCTTTTGAAGGTGACGTTACCCTCGGCTAAGTAGTCTGAGTCAGCAGGGATACAGTCCTAAGTAGCCGGGTTAAAGTATTAATAGTAGCTTATATATGAGGGGATCAAAGAGTTTGGACCCCCGCCATCCAATACCGGTGGGTATTGAAGGAGGTCCTACTAAATTTGACCCAGGTCCTTGCAGGATCTATACACTGAACAAGGCAAGACTCTTACCAAACCGTTCCCTTAACCCCCGACCAGGTACCCAACATACCTCCATATAGACCGTGGAGATATGAATGGTGAAAATCTTTTATTTTATATAGACAATAAAATAATGCCAAGACACCACGGACAAACGATAAGGAAGAATCACCTTCAACATAAGAAACTAGTTATTAAAGTCATTAATACATAACCAAGTAAAAAGTGCGAAAATATTAAAAATAAAAAGTATTACACTAGACACTTGTCTTCACCAAGTGATGTAAGAGACTTAGGCAAACATGGCCTTTGATTGTCAAGAACTCTTACGATCAATCTTGGATCCCGAGACGACTCACACACTCTATGATGGACAATGGATGATGGTGGTGGATGATGGTGTTGTGATGGTGGTGGGTGAAGTGTGAGAGAGGTGGTGTGCCAAGGGATGCCTTTGAAGTGAACCAAGCACCCCTATTTATAGCCTGTACAGAAGCCTGGACACGGCCCCGTGTCCGCTGGACACGGCCCCGTGTCCACCCTTTTCTCTTTCTTCATTAATACAATTTGTCTGCATTAGCTCCACATGCCCCCGTGTCCGCTGGGCATGGCCCTGTGTGCAGAAGCGTATCTGTACTTTCAAGATTTGCTCAGATTCTGCGAATCTTTGCGTTGACCACGGCCTCGTGTCCGCTGGACACGCCCCCGTGTTGGGAAATAGAAGCTTCTACAGATTTGTCTTTTGTGCCAGGGCTGACCATCCTGGACACGGCCCCGTGCTCAGCGAGCACGACCCCGTGCTGAGCTGGGCACGCCCCGTACTGAGCTGGGCACACCCCGTGCTGAGCTGGGCACAACCCCGTGCTGAGCTGGGCAAAGCCCCATGCTGAGCTGGGCACAGCCCCATGCTCAGCTTTCTTCTTGTTTTTGCGTTGGGAGTTGTTGTCGAGGGGTCGGGCATGCCACGTTTCTTCCTTTTCTTTGTATTTATGTTGGTTTTAGCTGTATATTTGTTCCTTTTGTTTGTTTAAGCTCATTTGACCATGTAAATTCAAAAGGAAGACAAAAACACACTTTTTCCAACATTAGTACTAAAAAAGGGTTAGTTTTATGCCTTATTTGATGTAATTTATATGTTGCATTTTACACACATCAAATACCCCCACACTTGAATCTTTGCTTGTCCTCAAGCAAAACTCTTTATTTTGTAGCTTACACACCCAAATGGAATGGGTAGAAGAGAAGTTTTGGGCTTGTCTTGAGTGTCGGGAATCCAAGATCTTTATTTGGTTTTATTTTTATATTATTTACAATCATATTCGTTATGATTTATTTAGAACGTTACATAAGATAAATTACTTATTAGGGCATACCATACCTTTTTAAAATTCCATTTATATACAAGTTCACATACCTCACGGGAGATCACTCAACACTCGGCCGAAGGTGTATTTTAGTGAATCACTCTAGAGTGGCATGGAACTTACTCCTACCATAAGCTTGCCAAGCAATCAATCCTTCTCCTTTTTAACTATACGCCTTTGTAAATATCAAGATGACTTTTGTGGGTGAAGGGTTAGGCTTGGGTTAAAGGTAGGTGGTTGGCTTAGTGGTTAGTAAAAGGGCGAAAGGCGTAAAAAGCATCGGTTTTCGTAAGACTTTTTATTTTTTATTATTATTTTTTTTGTAACTTTTTATTTTGATGAAGCATTTTTTTCAAACAAAGTTATTTTTGATAAACTTGTTTGTTTATTTCTTTTGGCTTCATCAATTTTTTTTTTATATTTTTTTTTTGATAAGGAATGTCACATGAAAACCGAGCTTTGTACTAAAATAAAGGGTTAAAATAAAAAAGGGTTTTGGTGCGTAAAGGGTGTTTGTTTTGGGTTTAGAAATGAAAAGGTTTAGGCTCAAAGGGGTTAACTAGGGGGATTTTGGGTAGGTGGTAAAAAAAAAAAAGAAAAATAATGGTGTTGAAAGAAAAAGGGTTAGTCCTAATGCCTCCATCATTTACTTACTCGGGGTTAAGTTGGTAAGGACCGGAAATGTATCGTCATGGCAAGTTCTAGAGTCGTAAGAAACCAAGCGGCTATTCACACAAGAAACGAAAGATGAGCATTTAATCTAAAGATGTGTATTTGTTTGCTCAATAAAGGCTCAAAACTCACTTTTTGTGGGAATGGGTTTTTAATGTGATCAAGTATATATAATCAAATTTTAACTAGATTTGTCATGTCGTTTCATAATTTTCTTATGTTGGTTCTTTTTATCACGACGCTATCGGTTGTAAATTTGTAAAAGTATAACCTTTTTAGAACTTGAAATTCCCAAGTTAAACCTAGACAAGTAAAAAAAAATTGAAAATTTTTGAAAAAAATTGGGGTGATTAGCGGTTCCAATAGAGTTTTGTGTAAGGCTTGTGATTAGGACTTGCAAGATTCAAGGTTTTAGCATCCCCCCACACTTAAATTACACATTGTCCTCAATGTGTCCCAAAAATAAGTTTTTCGGTTGATTAAAATGTGTAAAAGTGGGTTAAAAACAAGATTTTATGTTACTGGGTAGCTGAACACGGGGTGTGTTGAGCTGAGCACGGCCCCATGGTCAGACTGCCAGTATCAAATTTAAAAAGAAGGCTGGGTATGGGGGCGTGTTCAGTGAGCACGGGCCCGTGTCCAGGTACCTGAACTGGGCATTTTCTGCAGAACCTTGGGCACGGGGCGTGTATGGCTGAGCACGGCCCCGTGCTGAACTTGCTGTAATGAAGAAAAATCATCGGGAGGCTCTGTTTTTTTGCATGGGGTGTGGGTTCAAGTTTTCCCTTAGTAACCTCCATCATCCCGAGTGTGTTTTATTCCTGATAATTAAAACTAAACTAGAAAACGTAAAAGTTAATCTAAACTAAAATTACGGATAGTTCTGCGGAATGCCTCCGTAGTACGCCACGTTTATAAGGGTCCTTGGGTGAAGTGTGAGAGAGGTGGTGTGCCAAGGGATGCCTTTGAAGTGAACCAAGCACCCCTATTTATAGCCTGTACAGAAGCCTGGACACGGCCCCGTGTCCGCTGGACACGGCCCTGTGTCCACCCTTTTCTCTTTCTTCATTAATACAATTTGTCTGCATTAGCTCTACACGCCCCCGTGTCCGCTGGGCACGGCCCCGTGTGCAGAAGCGTATCTGTACTATCAAGATTTGCTCAGATTCTGCGAATCTTTGCATTGACCACGGCCTCATGTCCGCTGGACACGCCCCCGTGTTGGGAAATAGAAGCTTCTACAGATTTGTCTTTTGTGCCAGGGCTGACCATCCTGGACACGGCCCTGTGCTCAGCGAGCACGACCCCGTGCTGAGCTGGGCACAGACCCATGCTCAGCTGGGCACAGCCCCATGCTCAGCTTTCTTCTTGTTTTTGCGTTGGGAGTTGTTGTCGAGGGGTCGGGCATGCCACGTTTCTTCCTTTTCTTTGTATTTATGTTGGTTTTGGCTGTATATTGGTTCCTTTTGTTTGTTTAAGCTCATTTGACCCTGTAAATTCAAAAGGAAGACAAAAACACACTTTTTCCAACATTAGTACTAAAAAAGGGTTAGTTTTATGCCTTATTTGATGTAATTTATATGTTGCATTTTACACACATCAGTTGTTGTCAGAGATACAAGGTCAAAGGGCAGATATGAAGACTTTATCAAAATCAGTGGAAGTGATAAAGACACAAACTGAAAGAAACACTGAAGCACTAAAGTCTCTTCAAAAGTTACAGGAAAAGGCACTAGAAACCAACATCTCTGCATCAGAAATTCAAAATATTTTCACAGAAATAGAAGAGATCAAGACACAAGTTACAAATGCTGTGGAGTCAAGACAATCAAGCATTGCAAACAAGGTTTTGGAGGAAGTCACCATCCTAAGGGCAAGCAACAACAGTATCACAGATGCCCTTGAGAAGTTGTCAAAAGAATGGGCTGGCATGCAGAAGAAAGCTTAAACTGAATTTACAAAAGTTCAGAAAAGCATAGCCAGCAACTCAAACCTGGTAGGAGAAGTGCAACAACTGATGAAGAAAGTGCAATTCAACATTGCCAGATTGGCCAAAGTGGATCCAAAAGAAATCATGAAAGAAATTCCTATTGAAGGTTCAGACCAAGAAATTCCAAAGTCAACCCCACAGCAATCATCTGCTACACCAATCTCCGAAGCTGGAACCACTATGATGGGTCCACCTCCAAATGTCTCAAAAGATGAAATGCTGAAAAGGTTATCAACTTCAAAACCTCAAGTTGTCACAAATTTGAAACTTATAACTTCACAAACTGTTCCAAAACCAACTTCTTCTAATGACACTGCCATAAGTAAATTGATGAATCTGCAAACAATGAATGATTGGGAACAAGAATCTGATTCAAGAAAACCACAGATTGTCAAAAGAAAAATCTCTGAAACTCAATCTATGATGGTTAGAGAGATTGACAGGGATATAATGATATTTCCTAAATACAATATGGTGAAATACAATTGGACAAAAGAAGATGTACCAGAAAGGCCACCAACTCCTGTCAGAATGGCTATAAGGGAATAGAAGTTAAAAAGAGGTCCAAGAAGCATTCACTACACCAATGAGAATCCAATAAAAAGAATCTTAAAAGTGGATGAAGTAAAAGTTGGAACTGATGGTGTTGGAGGAACTTATGTGCAGAACAGATACACACTTCTAATAGAAAATGGGGAAGAAGAAAAAGTGACTGATGAAGAAATTGCTGATAGATTACATCCTTTAGACATTCTGTTCATAAAGGATCAATATGAAAAAGAAAAGAAAAACAACAAAGAAGTCAGAAGAGCATTAAAGGGCATATCAAATGCTGGAATACAGCTGTTTGAAAGAATGGCTTTTTCAGACTTTGATTTATGCATCAACTATGATTATGTGCACAACAAAAAGGTCTATATCAGTGCACCAAAGACAAGTATTCCCTCAGAGCTGTTGGAGGATGCAAGATCTGGAGACATCATTGAGCTGCCAAGTAAAAATAACAGATATAACTATGGTGTAATCTCAGAGATATTGAGAAGAACAAAGCTATGTTCAGAAGTGTTGATATCTACAAGTACTCAAATCAAACACTGAAGTTTATTATGAAAAGTATCAACAGGAGACAAGAATAACTTCAGAAGACAGGAATGAACAAAGAGAATGAAAGACAGGAAATTGAACAAATGATTGAAGAATGGATTCAAGCAAGAACCTGGTACAAAGACATGTATGACATCTACAACAAGTATATCTCTTACAAGAAGCAATTAAAGCATGGAGATGTACTAAAGAAATTGAAGCTGTATTGAAGAACATATCTGTTTTAAAATTTCATTTCATTATGTAATTTGTTTTTCAAAATAGCAGTAACTGGTTTAATTTGCAAAGTTTTAAGTTTCCACTGTTTGGAAATTTTCTGTTCATGAGATAGTTCATTTTCTTACAATACTTAGGGGGAAACTGTTAGGAAACTTTATTTGTAAGTATTGAAGAAAATCGGATTCAACTTGATCCATGAAGAAGATAACAGTCCTGAAGATCACAACAAGAAGAAGAAGATCGAATAGGACAACTGAAAAGAAACAACATCTACTTCAAAGTATCATAAGTTGATCAAGAGCTGAAGAAGATTATCAGAGAAGGTCTTTCTGATGGATCTGATGATATTTTTGATGAAATATCATCAGTTTCTGACAATTCTGATCATCAGATTTTCTGATGATTTGTTCACCAGAATTTCTGATTAAGTGGTTTATCAGAAATTCTGATAAAAAACCCCACTTGTCTAAAAATCAGCTCTATCCTGCCACAATAACCGAAGTAACTTAACATTATTGGCTATCATGATGACAAAGGCAACTTGATTGTTGGATTCAATGAATATGTCAAAGAGCTACTTTTTGCAGGACTTATACATGAATAAACAAATGTTTATTCATGTATCCAGTCGTCTATAAATAGAAGGCTCATCAAGAAGAGAACAATGAGTTAAGCTTAGAATTCAATACACACTACAAACTCCATTGTCCTTTCACCCTCAGAATTCAAGTATTCATTTGTAATAGATAATAATCTTACAATCACCTTGTAAAACATTTTATTTCAAAGTGATATAAACTTGAAAATTCTGTAGGTCTTGTTTCTTGAAAGTCTGATTTCTATTTCCGCACACTATTTTCACATCTATTGAAATCACTTGCCATATTACGTGAAAAGAAGTTTTTAAGTCCAAACTGGGACCAACACTTTGTAAATCTTGAACATATCATGTTCCCCCTCTTTCGTTTCCAAACGTTCATATATTTGTTTATAGGCTGTGTTTTTTGCCTCGGCCACGGCCTTTTTCGCTTCCCTTTTGCCTTCTTGTATATTTCCCTCACCCTCAGCCGCTCCTCTTCATCTGTGCACCTCAAAAGATCTCTAAAACTCTGTTGCTTATCCTTTATTTTGGCATGCACGTCTTCATTCCACCACCAGGACTCCTTATGCCCCTAGTCTTTCCTGTTGTGACCCCTAACGTCTCATTCACCACTGTAGTGATCGTAGTTGCCATTTCCCTCACCCTCAGCCGCTCCTCTTCATCTGTTTACGTCGTCACCTAGTTGCATCGATGTCATGGAGTTAACTTTATCTCTAAACATCATAATTTTTTCTCCCTTCAAGTTTTCCCAACGAATCCTAGGTCGTGTTTTCCTCTCCCCCTCAGTTAGCCTTACTTTTAGAGCTATATCTGCTACCAGCAAATGGTGTTGAGCCGCTGCAGTCTCCCTTGGTATAACCTTGCAGTCCATCCACATCCGTCGATCTTCCTGCCTCATCAAAAGATAGTCGATTTGCGTGTTACGTCCTCCGCTACTAAAATTGATTAAAAGAGATTCCCTTTTCCTAAAGAACGAGTTTATAATACCTAGGGCGTGAGCTGCCGTAAAGTCTAGTAGGTCTCTACAAGTGTAACACCTCGTAAATTCATGTCCAATAATATATCAACACGTGTCATGGACTTTAAACGTGTAAAGAAGTGATTTAGAGGGACTAAAGTTGACAAACAAAGAAAGTATGTGAATATAAGGGTTCAAAATGTCAACAATGGATAAATATACTTTACAATAACCCTACACGATGTTTATACCCTTAAACGAATGAATCATGGATCATACGAAGCTAATTGTGGAAGAAAGTGAGAGATTACAAACTACAGGGGTTAAATGTGTCAACATGTTTAAAGTGTACCTCTGAGTGACCTTTTAGCAAACCCGAAGCTTTGTAACGGTTAATTATACTCACTAGAATAAGTGATAAAAATTTCACAAGATTTCGATAAAGTATGAGAAAGTTATGACAATATTCGTATACGAAGGGTTAAAAGCGTCAACATTGGAATTTAAGACTTTTCGGTGATCATATGAATAACCGGGGACTTAACAAAGTTGTTTTATGACTTGTGGTCCTTAAAAGTCAAGTTAGAGGGCCAAGAGTGCAATAAAACAAGTTAAAAACGAGTTTAGAATGACCAGGGACCAAAATTGGAATATTTGCAAACTTGTTGATCGGAGCCAACCTTGACACGGGCCGTGTAAGACCAGGCTCAAGTCTTACGCGGGCCGCCTGAGGATGCCAGATGCAGATTCTTTGGACGGGTGCCTGTTTTTGCAAGTTTAACCGACTTATGGAGCTTGTTTTCGATTCTATGGGCTTGTTTGATGGTTTATTATGGCCTAGGGACACCTGTAATGATCCCATAACATCTATAGACTTGGTTGTCATGATCTAAAGGCATCAAAAATCCCTATATAAAGACCCATTTGTTGCAAGACTTGGACACTTGCATTCAAAACCTTCACAACTCAACTTCTGGAGATTGCTGGAGCTCAAGGACATTTTCTAGAAGTCACTAGTCGTGCTTAGGACCTTTGTAAGCTTCCTTAACCTTCCTTAATTCAGTTTTGCTTAGTTAATTAGTCTAAAGTCAAACCGTCGTAATTAAGATTTGACTTCGTCATTAATCTTAATTTGTCCAGTCAAATTCCAAATTGAAAGTACCTATGTGTGGGTAATTATGTGGGCTATAAACCCTAAAAAGGGCACCCTCAATTCCCACTCTAACTAGGTCAATTGTCGGGTCAAAGTTAATCTCAAAAAGTCAACAGAAAGCTTATTTTCAAATTAATGCATAATTAGCAATGTAGAAGCTATGCAACCTGTTTTGTCATTAATATAACTTGGCAATTAATGTAAGAACATGTCCAAACATGTTCAACTCGACAATTTTCAGTTTAGGCTCGGTTCGGAACCGAAAGTCGCAAAAGTAGACTTTTGCTTTGACTTTCAGTTCTAACCCATTAGAGCATAGTTTAGAAATGTCTTAGAGCCTTATTAGGACCAGGTTTCATATAAGTATAACCCTCTGTGATTATACAACTTGGTTCATTAGTTATCCGATTCATATGCATATTTCCGTTAAACGCCTAAATGTTGACTATTATGCCCATATGACCTTAAACCATGAATTTTGAAAATGTAAAAGAGTAGAAACCTTAGTTACTGATTTATAAACTTGTACCTAAAATTTGACATCAGTTTGAGGTCTAGATTAAGAGTTATGCTCATTAGCGTAATTAGAAAGCTTTTTAGTAATTAAACGGTGTAATTAGCGTATAGCCTATCTAAACCCAATTTTTAATACCAAACTTTTTACCTACTGATATAAAATAATATTTTGGGATTTTTGGAGATTTTTATTTATTTTTAGACTAAGCATAACATAGAGTTCTAAGCTTGATTCGGTAATTGTCGGTTTTGCCCTTTTAGGCTATAAAATGAGTTTTACAAATCCTTTTGATACCAAACCTTGTTCTACTGATCCAATATGATAAATAGAATATTTTAAGCCTTCTACAATAATAAAAATATCAGCTTTTCTTATAAAACCCGAAAATCGCTTAAAATCGTCTTTTTACGCGTTTTAAGCGCATAGAATGTATTAAAACCATTTTAGATATATAAGACTTGATACCTACTGATGTTTTAAATAAATTTTTATACTTTAGCAGTAAGCAAAAGTTTTAAACTCAGATTTCAGATTTGACCTTTAAACCTTAGGTGAAATTACCAAAATGCCCCTTCGGTGCATAGTATGGTTAGAAATGATAAATTTCACATATAGGTTACACCCTACTGATATAACTTAGTAAATTAAGTATTTTTACTGATTACATCAGACCCAAAACTCAGATTTATATTTAAACTCTTTTATAACCTTTAAAATGACCAAAATACCCCTACGGGACGTAATTTGTGTTTAAATCCGTTTTGGGCATAATAGAAGATATCTTACTGATCACAACATATTTAAGGCATATTAACTTAGGAAACCTGTGTATGACTCTTCTGGTTACGCGTTACGCACTTTTCGCGTTCGGATCGGCTTATGTAACTAGTTTGCATATATTAGCCGAAACGGGTCAAACCGTATCGTTTTCATCTCAAAATCCAGAATGTGTTTAGTATACCCACATTAAACAAGTATACAAGCTTGTTGGGTTAAAACCACATTCTAAACCAGTCTTCGCTTTATCATGCGTTTGAACCGTGTCTTCGTTTTTGAAAACTAACCGGTCTAAGTCTAAGCTTAATTAAAGACCCGTTAGGATTCTAATAGGTTATTAAAAACCTTCGTTCCAGGTTAGGAGCCCAGTAAAAGCTACGTGCACTTGCTGTATTGATTTATACTTTGCTCAGGTAAATACTCTTAACTTATTTTCCCTATACGGGCTTGGGATACGGTACTATAAAAGTACCGCTTGGTCGGGTGTGTAGTCATTTAAATCGGATTGTGATTGATGTATTTACATAACTCGTTTTAATCTGTATTATTTGGTGTATGGCCTTTGGGGGTTAAATGACCATGTCCCGGATATCCTTGGCATCATTCAAAGAAATGGCCATGACCTAAGCACGGGGTGTAGGCGTACACCTAACAGTTGCATTATGTAAAAACTGGTAACCCACTTAAAGGAATCAACCTTGTGGGCACTATACCTGTGGCGTGTCAGTTAATCTTGTCCGGCCCTACAAACCGGCCCTAACGTAATAGGCTAAGTTCAGGTACTATACGTAATAGGCTGGCTACTCCAGGCATCAATAATCAAGTCTCGCAAGCTCTAGATGTTAAAGTCTATTGAACAATTTCCTTTTTCTTTCGATCTGCCTGTGGATCTGTTTCAACTATTTTGTGATACTTAATATTATAATTTATTCAGTTGAAATGAATCTATCTTTTGCTTCCGCAGTGCATTTAAATTTGTGTTATTTGACTATAACGATATCAATTACGTCACGATACTCCCCACCGGGCCCACCGGTAATACGTGGAAATATCGGGGTGTGACAGGTTGGTATCAGAGCCAACACTGAGTGAATTAAACACTAGCCTTTTGTGTTTAATCTCAATTACACAGTTGCACATTCTCGAGTCTAGACAAAGAACATAGAACTAATCCTAATTCGTTTTATTTTGTCTTTTATTTGTTTCCTTGTTATTTTCTGTTTAGCCCCTGCATGGGCAAGTAATTTCAGTTAGAAGTCCCGTTTAGGGCAACCATGTACTTGTTTAAATTTTAATGGAACAGTTAGATTTAAAATAACATTCCTATTTAAGATCTACCATTATAATAAAATGGCAAAATCTAAAAAAGGACAAGACCTAGCCATGTGTCACCTTAAGACAGGGCCAAGATGGTAGTTCCTCAATTAGATTCAGATCCATATTAACATCTCAATTTAGGATTGTTCTGCGTCAAATATTAAAAAGAATCTAAAAGGTAAAACCTAGCCTAAATGTCGTTGCAGACATGGTCAAGATGGTAAAACCTATTCAAAAGATTCAAATCCTTTTTAACATCTGAAGACATGTTAACATTGGTGGCAAAGATATGATTCGATAAAATCGCATAAGTCATCCTTAAATTGGATTACTCCAATTTTCCTTATTAAAATAATCATCCCTCTAAAGATGAAGTGCCTACGGGCTATAATTAACGTCCTCTGAGACTAAAGACAGTGGTAGCCTACAACTCCCTGTCAAGAAAAAGTAACGAACTTTGATTCAAACCTTAATACCTCGATTCTGTAAAATCCTGGTTTATAAATTAAATATGTCCATGTGACTTGCTTTTTGTGCTATTATTAAATTATAATTAGGGATTGTGATAAAGATCCTGAATATGTATATACTTAACAAATTAACCAAAAATAGTTATTAAAGACCATGGTTAATAAATCGTCAAGAACGATAGTACTGTATAGGCTTCTAAATAAACCTTGTCCTTATTTTCTTTTATGTAGCAATTAAAGCTACATGACTAAGTCAGAAGAGGTAAACAGTCATCCGGTGGAAAACCATGAAAATGCTAAGATACATGTGACCGGTGCGGAGCTGCAAGCATTAATAGATAATGCTGTTACAAAAGCTATAGAGCGGCAATATAATGAATCTAGCGGGACTCAAAGTAGGACCCTATCCGCACCGCATTCCAAGCCTAAGACTCATTCAGAGGCTCATAGCAAGCCACCCTCTAAGAAAGATGAACCAAAGAAGGAGGATGTTCAGCACTCCTCAAATCAACACAGTGTTCCATCTAAGGGAATGGTATTTGACAGGGAACCACGTGCCAAGTCCTGCACTTATAAATACTTTGTCTCCTGCAAACCCAGGGATTTTACTGGGGAGAAAGGAGCGATTGATTGTATGACCTGGTTGGATGAAATGCACACCGTGGTTGATATCAGCGGTTGTGCTGAAAGGGATGTAGTGAAGTATGTATCCCAATCATTCAAGGGAGAGGCACTAGCATGGTGGAAGTCTCTCATTCAGGCTGCTGGAAAGATCCCACTCTACAATCTGACATGGGATCAGTTTGTTGCTCTCATTAAGGAGAATTACTGCCCTCAGCATGAGGTGGAAAGGATTGAGTCAGATTTCTTATCATTTGTGATGAAGAATCTAGATTGTCAAGCTTACCTCACCAGTTCCAATACCCTATCTAGGCTAGTTCCGTATCTGGTAACACCGGAACCCAAGCGAATTGCTCGCTTCATTGGGAGTTTAGCCCCAGAAATTAAGGCCAGTGTTAAGGCATCGAGACCTGCTACTTTTAGATCAGTAGCTGATCTATCTCTGTCTCTTACTTTAGATGCGGTCAGATTGAGATCGCTTAAAAATTCTGAAGAAGGTAAGAGAAAGCGTGAGGATGATAACTCACGAGGGTCGGAGAAGAAGCACAAGGGAAACACTGATTCCAAGAAGTTTGGGTCTGGAAAGAGTAGTCAACGAACAGAGGAGAAGCCAAAGTGCACGACTTGCCAAAAACGCAACTTTGGAAAATGCAGACTTGAGTCCAAGTATCAGTCAGGACCAGCTGCATGTGGGTTATGCAGGTCTAAAAAGCACAAGACTGTGGATTGCAAGAAAATTAAGGATGCCACATGCTACAACTGCAATGAGAAAGGGCATATCAAGACTAACTGCCCTAAATACGCCAAGAAGACTGATGAGGTCAAGAAGACCAATGCAAGGGTCTTCCGGATGGATGCAAAGGAAGCTGTTTAGGACGACAATGTAATCACAGGTACCTTCCTCATAAATGATGTCTATGCAAGAGGGCTATTTGATTCAGGAGCTGATAAGTCATTCGTAGATAACAAGTTTTGTAAGTTGCTGAATTTACCTGTTAAAACCCTAAGTGTGAAATATGAGGTTGTATTAGCCGATGGAACCATAGAAACCGCATCAACCGTGTTAGATGGATGTTCCATATCCGTTAGGAACCACTCTTTTCCATTGTCCTTACTTCTTTTGAAGTTAGCCGGTTTTGATATAGTTATAGGCATGGACTGGTTATCGCATAACCAAGCCCAGATTGTTTGCAACAAGAAGCAAGTGGTGATCAAGACTCCATCTGGTGAGTCACTTACCATTCAGGGAGATACCCAGTATGGACTGCCTGAACAAGTGTCTATGCTCAAGGCATCTAGATGTTTGAAGAAGGGTTGTGTCATTTATATGGCACAGGTGACTATTGACTAACAGAAGCCCAAGGTCGAAGATATTCCCGTCATTTCTGAGTACCCTGAAGTATTTCCTGAAGAACTACCTGGTTTACCACCAGATAGGCAAGTAGAATTCAGAATTGACATCATCCCTGGAGCAGCGCCTGTCGAGAGAGCGCCTTATAGATTGGCACCAACAGAGGTGAAGGAATTGAGGACACAACTAGATGATTTGCTAGCCAAAGGTTTTATTAGACCTAGTTCGTCTCCATGGGGAGCACCTATCCTGTTTGTAAAGAAGAAGGATGGATCGATGCGTCTATGCATCGATTATCGCGAGCTTAATAAGGTCACTATCAAGAATAGATATCCTTTGCCCAGGATCGACGATCTGTTCGATCAATTGCAAGGGGCAAGCTACTTTTCTAAGATTGATTTGAGGTCGGGCTATCATCAGCTGAAGGTTAGAGATGAAGATGTGCACAAGACTGCGTTTAGGACTCGTTATGGTCATTACGAGTTCCTAGTGATGCCTTTTGGGCTCACTAATGCACCAGCAGCATTCATGGATCTCATGAATCGCGTCTGCAAACCTTACTTGGACAAATTTGTTATCGTCTTCATTGACGACATTCTGATTTATTCAAAGAATCAAGCTGACCATGAGAAGCATCTTCGATGTATCCTGGAGCTACTTCAGCGGGAGAAGCTTTATGCCAAGTTCTCAAAGTGTGAATTTTGGCTTCGTGAAGTCCAATACTTTGGACATGTTGTTAGTGAGAATGGTATCCAAGTAGATCCCGCTAAGGTTGAAGCTGTCATGAATTGGCAAGAGCCAAAGACGCCTACAGAAATTCGTAGCTTTCTAGGTTTAGCAGGATATTATAGGCGATTTATAGAAAACTTCTCAAGGATTACTGCACCCCTAACTTCGTTGACGCGTAAGAATATTAAGTTTGACTAGGGTCCTAAGCAGCAGGAATCCTTTGACATTCTTAAGCAGAAGTTGAGCAATGCTCCAGTATTGATATTGCCTGATGGAATAGAGGAATTTGTAGTGTATTGTGATGCATCGCACACAGGTATGGGATGTGTGCTTATGCAGAAAGGCAAGGTTATCGCCTATGCTTCTCGATAGTTAAAGGTGCACGAGAAGAACTATACCACCCATGACTTGGAGTTGGGTGCCGTTATATTTGCACTAAAACTTTGGAGGCACTACTTGTATGGAACTAAGTGTGTGATCTATTCTGATCACAAGAGCCTTCAACATTTATTCAATCAAAAGGACTTGAACATGAGGCAGCGACGTTGGATGGAAACTTTGAATGATTATGACTGTGAAATACGATACCATCCTGGCAAGGCGAATGTAGTCGCCGATGCCTTAAGTAGGAAGGAAAGGGTAAAACCTATAAGAATCAATGCCAAGAGCATTGAATTAAAGAATAGTTTGAATGAAAGGTTGTTAGCTGCACAGAAGGAAGCTGTTTTAGAAGCTAACTATCCGGATGAAAAGTTAGGAGTAACTGAGGAGCAGTTATCCTATGGCAAGGACGGAATACTAAGATTAAATGGACGAATATGGGTTCCAGTTTATGGAGGACTTTGGGATGTTATCCTCCAGGAAGCCCACAATTCTAAATATTCCGTTCATCCTGGAGCTGATAAGATGTACCAGGATCTGAAGGTGAACTATTGGTGGATAGGCTTGAAGAAGTCTATAGCTGCCTTTGTAGCCAAATGTTTGACGTGTGCACAAGTTAAAGCTGAACATCAAAAGCCGTCAGGTTTGCTACAACAGCCTGAACTTCCCACCTGGAAGTGGGAGATGGTGACAATGGATTTCATCACCAAGTTGCCAAAGACAAAGAAAGGAAATGATACTATATGGGTGATAGTAGATAGACTAACTAAGTCAGCACATTTCCTACCCATTAAGGAGACTTATAGCTCTGACATGTTAGCCCAATTGTACGTAGATAACATTGTATCTCTGCATGGCATACCAGTGTCTATTATCTCTGACAGATATACTAGATACACATCACATTTTTGGAAAAGTTTCCAACAATCTTTGGGCACGCGCTTAAATTTTAGTATGGCTTACCATCCTCAGACGGACGGACGGGCAGAGTGAGCGTACCATCCAAACTTTGGAAGACATGCTTCGTGCATGTGTGATTGACTTAGGTGGTAGTTGGGATAACCACCTGCCATTGATCGAGTTCTCCTATAACAATAGCTACCATACTAGTATTCAGGCAGCGCCTTTTGAGGCATTATATGGTAGAAAATGCAGAACGCCTATTTGTTGGGCAGAAGTAGGAGAAGCTCAGTTATCAGGACCTGACATAGTCTTTGAAACGACGGACAAGATTGTCCAGATTCGTGACCGCCTGAAAGCTGCCAAGGATAGGCAGAAAAGTTATGCTAATAAAAGGCGAAAACCTCTAAAGTTTGAGGTTGGTGATAAGGATCTGCTTAAAGTATCACCCTGGAAGGGAGTGATGCGATTTGGTAAGAAAGGTAAGTTAAGCCCAAGGTATATAGGACCATTCGAAATCATCGAATGTGTAGGAGCAGTGGCTTATAAGTAAAACTTACCTGAAGAGCTCAGTGGTATTCACAATGTATTCCACATCTGCAATCTGAAGAAATGCCTAGCAGATGAATCGCTAGTCATACCACATACAGATGTGCACATAGATGAGAGCTTGAAATTTGTGGAAAACCTTTGTCGATCGAGGATCGACAGGTAAAGAAGCTTCGAAGGAAGCATGTGCCAATTGTAAAAGTTAAATGGGATGCCCGAAGAGGTCCCGAGTACACGTGGGAGGTAGAGTCTACAATGAAAGAAAAACACCCTCATTTGTTTCAGTAAATCTCGAGGTCGAGATTTCTTTTAAGGGGGTGAGGATGTAACACCTCCTAAATTCATGTCCAATAATATATCAACACGTGTCATGGACTTTAAACGTGTAAAGAAGTGATTTAGAGGGACTAAAGTTGACAAACCAAGAAAGTATGTGAATATAAGGGTTCAAAATGTCAACAATGGATAAATATACTTTACAATAACCCTACACGATGTTTATACCCTTAAACGAATGAATCATGGATCATACGAAGCTAATTGTGGAAGAAAGTGAGAGATTACAAACTACAGGGGTTAAATGTGTCAACATGTTTAAAGTGTACCTCTGAGTGACCTTTTAGCAAACTCGAAACTTTGTAACGGTTAATTATACTCACTAGAATAAGTGATAAAAATTTCACAAGATTTCGATAAAGTATGAGAAAGTTATGACAATATTCGTATACGAAGGGTTAAAAGCGTCAACGTTCGAATTTAAGACTTTTCAGTGATCATATGAATAACCGGGGACTTAACAAAGTTGGTTTATGACTTGGGGTCCTTAAAAGTCAAGTTAGAGGGCCAAAAGTGCAATAAAACAAGTTAAAAACGTGTTTAGAAGGACCAGGGACCAAGATTGCAATATTTGCAAACTTGTTGACCGGAGCCAACCTTGACACGGGCCGCGTAAGACCAGGCCCAAGTCTTATGCGGGCCGCCTGAGGATGCCAGATGCAGATTCTTTGGACAGGTGCCTGTTTCAGCAAGTTTAACCGACTTATGGAGCTTGTTTTCGATTCTATGGGCTTGTTTGATGGTTTATTATGGCCTAGGGACACCTGTAATGATCCCATAACATCTATAGACTTGGTTGTCATGATCTAAAGGCATCAAAAACCCCTATATAAAGACCCATTTGTTGCAAGACTTGGACACTTGCATTCAAAACCTTCACAACTCAACTTCTGGAGATTGCTGGAGCTCAAGGACATTTTCTAGAAGTCACTAGTCTTGCTTAGGACCTTTGTAAGCTTCCTTAACCTTCCTTAATTTAGTTTTGCTTAGTTAATTAGTCTAAAGTCAAACCGTCGTAATTAAGATTTGACTTCGTCATTAATCTTAATGTTAGTGCATTACGTCTATTGACTTCGTCCTGTATCATGTAACATAATAGGATAGGTTAGGATAACCAGTGCACGAGGTTCGAGAGTTGAAATTTAGTGGTTATGCAAGAGGTTCCGCTTATATGGACACTGACCATAAAAGCGAAACCATAAGTAACAGGTTTCGCTTATATGGACATGTCCATATAAGCTAAACCTCTCCAACTATAAATAGTGCACATGTTGGTTCATTTGGCACGGATCCAGAAATTGTAACGAAGTGCTGCCAAATTCTGTCAAGGTTGTAATCATTGTTAAATGCAATATAAGTGACAGATTATATAGTATCAAGTTGTTTACGCGTCTAGTTCTCTGATTCCGCCTTTGAACTGGACTTAAAGCTCTTCTGATCGACTCAGTTGGGTCAAACAACGACCCTACAAGTGGTATCAGAGCTCAGGAAGAAGAGTTTAGCTTGATTTCGATTACATTCAGACTTCTACACCTTCTTTGAACTTTTCAGAGAATTTTATCGGTCAAAATCGGCTCAAAATTTCACAGATTGTAGATAATTGGTCATAGATAAATCCTGGAAAGTTTCATACTGAAATTCGGATTAAAAATGGACCAAATTGACTTCAGACTTTATTTCGCTCATACGAACATTCAGTGATTTCGCTTATTTGTCACTCTGATTTCGCTCATATGACCATCAGATTTCGCTCATAGGTGCAACAGAATAAGGGATTTCGCTTTTGTGTCAGGCTGATTTCGTTCTTGTGTCACATAACCAGTGATTTCGCTCCAAGTGCATATAGGGGTTTCGCTCTTGTGAACAATATAAGTGATTTCGCTTTTGTGAACCACATCAGTTGATATTGCTTGTGTATTGTGTCAGTCTAATCAAAGTGAACGGTCCAATGCATGTGTAGCATTTAAAAATATATCAACCAAATTAATGTTGTTGTCAGCATAGTGGGATTTAAAGGCCAAATTAAATCTTTCGGTTCATATATATCCGTTGTGAAAGTCAAAAGTTGATGTCAGCCCAAGAAGTCTATTGGCCCAATCAGATTTAAAGATTACATCAGTTTGTCGGATTTATAGATTTGTTATTGGCCCGTATGTTGTGAGTCTTTTGAATCGGCCCAATCAAAGTTCTTTTAAGTGCTGAATTGTTGTCGGCCCATTTTTCATTATTATCAACGGCCCAATCATCACTAGTTGGTTATCATTTTAGTTTTCAAACAACAAGTTATCAGCTCATTCAATCAGTTTGCACGATTTGGATTTTAGTCAGTCCTCGAATCTTCGACACGAGTCCTAGATCAATTTCGTTCTCACACTTTTACATATACAGTTCGTTTAAACTGATTGTTGTTTGTTTGTTTGTTTTCTTGTGATTGTCAAGGTTTACATCATGGCTGAGGAATTCTACAACACGTTTTTCAACGCATTCACATCCGAATCGTCCGAGGTTGCAAATGTTACACCAAAAACCATCACTAAGGCGATCAATGAGAACATTAAGCATGATAAATTTTACGGAACTCACTCAAAGCCACCAACTCTGGAAAGCATTGAAGATTATACCTGGTGGAAAGAACGTTTCATCAACTGGGCGAAAGCGTATGCTCATGAAATCTGGTTCTGCCTGGAATATGGATATGAAAAACCAAAAGATGATAAAGGCGAAGATCTTGTATTCAAGAAGTTTTCCAGAGAAGATAAATCTGAATTCGGAGCTGAACAGGGAATGATAGCATTGATCCAGTCGGCAATCAGAAATGATATTTTTGCTTTACTAACTCATGACGGGTCATCTAAATCTGTTTGGGAAGCTTTACGAGTTAAAGCTGAGGGGGGTAAACAGATTAAAAAGAACAAAATCGCTTTATTAAAGAAAGAATTTGATATGTTTGATTGTATTAAAGGAGAGACAGTGAGGCAAATGATTGAGAGGTTTTGCCATTTAAAACTTGAACTTGAGAGATTTGAGATAGTTAAACCAAGAGAGGAACTGGTAGACAAAGTAATTGAAGCGTTACCACGAGCAGATCAGTGGCAAACGTTTGTTTTTATTTTGAAAAATGATGCTTTGTATGATACAATTACTCTTGATGCTTTGTTTGAAAAGATTGAAAGTCATGATCTGGAGCTACAAAAGCAAAACAAGATGACTGATTCTTCACATCAACAAAATGTTGGCTTGTACTACAAAGGCAGTGTGCCTTCTGATAAAGGCGTTGGTTCACCAAAAACAGCATTTAGTGGTGAAAAGATGAAAGAACCACCAACAACGTCAACAAGTCATCATTCTGGATATCATTCATCTTCAAAGACAAATTCTGATGAATCTGAAGAAATTCTGTGCAACATTGCTCTTAAACTGAAGAATTCTCCAGCAATGAGCATCAATGCAGCAAAGCAGCAAATGAGTTTTCTTGCATCTGTTCTGGAGTCATATGAAGGTCTTGTAGCTGGCAAAATTGGAAACTCCGAATTGACCAAAGAAGATTACGACCAGATTGATCCGAAAGAGATGGAGCTCATTGACATCCGTTGGTGTTTAGCTAGTTGTATTCGAAGAGCTCAGAGGTACATGGAGATTACCGGGAAACAATCGCTTGGAGGTGCTTCAACAAAGCTTGGATTCGATAAATCCAAAGTGACCTGCTTCAGATGCAGGCAAAAGGGTCATTTCAAAAGAGAATGCAGAAACTCTGAAGTTGCTGAAGGAAATGAACGTCCTTTCAACAATGATTATTATCAAAAGGCGATATACCATCGAAGCAGAGAAGAGCCAAAGTTGATTGAAGATAAACCAAAAGAAAAGTCAAGAGCATATGCAGTAATCTATCCTGATGAAGGATTTGACTGGAGTACAGTTTGTCCAGAAGAAGATCGTTTAGAGAATGTTCGTAAAACAGCTCATGGGAGAGCTATGACAGAAGAAAGAAAGTTTGTTTTTGTTGCTGAGATTCAAAATGAAAACAAAGACAAAGGTCCATGAAGAAAAAGTTGTGATCAAAGAAAAAACTCGAGAAGAGAACTTGAGTGAGAAGACTTACAGAGAAAGAAACGTGGTCTACAACAGAATGGAGGATATGCAAGAGGAGTATGAGATGGCTGTCGGTAGCAAAAGATGGGATAAAAAGAGAGAATGCTATTATAACAGAGAAGGAGAACCGGTTGTTCCCAAGAAAGACATAATCTTCGATGATGTTCTTCTCAAAGTCCCGTTGAGAGCTGAATACTATAGAAATGTATTGAAAGATGACACATACGCTAAGATATTTGAAAAGGAGATCAGATATGCTATGTTATCGTGTCTGAGAAAAAGGGATGAGGAGAGAATGAAGAAGAATGTTGAAGAAATGGTGAACAATCTGAAGAAAGCTGCTGAAGAGGTTAAAGCAGAAACTGTTGAAGTTGAAGATGTGAAGGAAATCAAAAGTGAAGAAGTTGTTGTGAATAAAGAGGTTGAGAAAGCTGTTACTGAAGAACAGCAAATTGGAGAAAATGTGAAGAAAGAAGAAGATGAAGAAAAGAATGAAAATTTGGTAGCTAGTAAGGTTGGTGATGAAGTCGACATTGAAGGAAAACAAGATGATGCTGAGTTGAAGCAGACAAAAGCTGCTGAAAACATCGGATTGCCAATCACTGAGGTAAATTTTGATTCTGAAAACTTGAAAATGATTGATCAGTGCAAGAAATGCATGGAACCGTGCAGAGCTTGTACTGAAAAAGATGAGCAATTTAGAACAAGAGATCTTGAGTTTACAAAAATTGAAAAGATTTTCAAAGAAAAATGCAAAGAAATGCTAGAAAAAGAAAAAGTTTTTAAAGAAAATGATGAAAAATTTTCAGAAAAATGTAACAAATTAGAGAAAGAAAATGAAGTTTTGAAAGAAAATGTCTTGAAAATGACAAATGAATGTGAACAAAAAGAAATTGCTTGTCAAGAAATGAAAAAGGAATATGACTCAATGAAATTATCATATCACATTACAAAAGAGTCATATGATAAAGTAAAAGACGAAATGAAATATGCTCAATCAAGAATGAATTATCTGTCTGAAACAACCAAAGAACTTAAACGAATGTATTCTATAAAACAAGATGTTGTTAATTCCTATATTGAGGATGTTGCTAAGTTAAAGCGACAGATTGCTGATTTAGAACAGGATAACAACAAGTTAAAGAGTTACCATGTGTCGTCATATGTGCTTGAACGAATTTTCAATATAAAACCGGGTGATGGTAAGCCTGAGCAGAACAAGAAAGGCATTGGCTCAGAGTTTCATCAAGTTCCACCACCGGGAAAATTTGCATTTTATGATGAGGAAAAGGTCGAAAAAAGCTTTCAACATGGTAGACCAATTGCCAGACAACATTGACATAACCTATTCCAAATCTGATGATTCTCATGATTCAAAGGTGGTAGGAAAAGTCGTTGAAAGTGTGTTGAAAGAAGAGTCAGTTGATACAGGTAAATCTGAATCACAGGATGAAGATGAAGGAAATCTTCATGATGGATATCTGAAAAACACAAAATCCGAAAAAAATTTGAATGATGATTCAAAAGGATTGGTTTATACCATGATTGGATCGGACAAATTGTTCTTAGATGTTGTTTTCCCGATTCAGAATGTGATTTCAGAAAAGGTTGATAAAGTTTTCAAAATGGTTGAGATTGAGAAGTCTGAGATTTCAAAGTTTGCTGGTAAGAGTCATAGAGGTTCGTATAACAAAACTGGTTACAAGAAGAAAAACATGAAGGTTGGGTTGGGTTATAAAAAGAAACAAAATCGAAACAAAAATGAAACTCAAAATTTTCAGACAAAAATGAGTTTTGTTCAAGGAGACAGTTTAGAAAAAGAAAAAGAACTCAAAATGAGACAGTCTAATGATGAGTTCTTTGCTAAAAAGCAAAAGCAACAACCACAGGTCAAAGATGTGTCCATGAGAACATGTTTCAAATGTGATCAAAAAGGACATCTTGCACGCAAGTGTCCTAATCTAAAACCTGTGGATGTTGACAACAAGAAGATTGATACTGAGAAACAAAAATCTGAGAATGTGAGACAAAGGTCAACCAGATTTGATTCAAAACAAACTTGGAGTTACAACACAAACAAGTTTGCTTCGAATCAAAATTGGAAATTAAACCAGAACAGGTTTGATTCAAAACAGATCTGGAATTCTTACACACCCAGATTCAGAACAACACAAAGTTGGAAAACATCTATTGATATGACAAAACCCCAAGAGTTTTGGAAACCAAGAGTTGTTGTTCAAAATCAAAATGTTCAAAAAGATTCACATTTTTACAAACGAGGTACACCAAAAGGTCAGACATGGTTTGTTAAGAAACATGTTGATTTGGTAAAAGATGAGAAAGTTGAAGTTAAAATTGAGAAAGTTTTTGTGAAAGATGACAAAGAGTTTCCAGCATTGAATGAAAATTATTGTGTTGAAATGCCTAAGGTTCAACAGACCTGGGCTAAATTGTTCAAGTAATCAAGAAGTTTGTTTGTGCAGGTGCTCATGGAATCTGAAGATTGTAAAATTGGAACTTGGAGCAGCCTGGCACAACAAGAGGAGGAGGCTGCTGTTGATTCCTGTGTTGGTTGAAACAGGGAATTTATATGTTTTTCTGTACATAAATAAACAATATTTTCAAAATCCTAAAAATTGAAAAATTTGAAAAACCAAAAATATGTTTTTAGTTTCTGTCAAATATTCAAAAATACAAAAATATATGTTGATTGAATACGCCGAAACCCTCACGGCTGAACAAACATGATTAATTTCACAAGATTGAAACACGGTTTTCAAACTGTAAATATCAATGTGTTGTAAATCATGGGGGTACATTATTTTTCTGCAAATTTGGTACACGATAAGCAGAAAATGGTTGGCGAGACAAAGCTATCAGTGTTGGTTGTCAAATTTTCTTTAAATGGTTTTGCATTTTAGGGGGAGTAATATTGTCAGAAAATACAAAAACATTTGAAAATTTGAAAAAGTCAAAAACATGATAAAATTTAAAATTTGAGTTTTTGCGTAAAAAGAGGAAATGATAGTTTATCAGTAGACAGTTACAGTATGCTAAAGATTTGTAATGATTAAATAGCGTTAAACAGTCTCACTGATGATATGTCGATAGGTTTTTATACATTTAGTAAACTTTTTCGGGATATAAATCTAAATTCAAACTTTGCTTATTTCGTGGGGAACACTACTTGGATATATAGGTAACCCCTGAAATCTTGTTTGAAAGGTCCCTCTTTCTGAGATACTAGGTCTTTATGCTTAGTGATATCTGGGGTATTATTCAGGGACTTCTGCTGAATGGAAGTTCTGACCTAGTCCTCGAATAATACTTTCTGCAAATGCTTGAAACATAGCATCGCCCTCAGCAAATTGATGAAACAATAAAATTGATAGTCATTGCTGTTGTAATACAAAAGATCCTCTAAAGGAGACACACCGAAAAGTCGAGCCGTCATCTCTCTGCTGAACGGAAGTTCTGACCTGAGCTCTCATGGTTTCGTACTATAATTTATTCCCCTTAAAGATATCATCTAGGTATACTCACCTGTAAGACTGAATATTGGGATCTGGATACGGGAGTATATTCAAGAGGTGGGACACATGAATGGGTTTAAGTTCCTAAAATACCTAATTCGTATCCTGAATCAGTTGAAATTTGTGTGAAAATTTAAGTGGATCAGTATATCGACAATCTAAGTGAATTGTTTAATTCTTACTGTGTAACTAAGCTCAACGGTACTTGTGACTTGTCAAAAACTGATATGATCCTCTGACGCATACTCAAACAAAAATATTGTCTGTAAATATGTTTGTATAGATTTCTTTACTGCTTTATATTTTCAGAAAATACAAAAAGATTTTGATTTTTGCTTTATTTTCGACAACCGATATCTGAAATGCTGAGTTTCAAAATCTAAGTAAGCTGATTGTGTTTCTGAAAATAAAACAAGTTCATTAATTTGATACTTGATTTAAAATCAAAACTTTCAAAAACAGTTTGTGATATCTCCAAGGTCATTAATTTGGACTTGGATGATTAACTGTGAGAGAGTTTGATTCTTTAACGCTGCCAAATCAATAAAGTTTGTTCATAGGGGGAGTGAATTAGAGAATTTGATTGATAATATGAAAACATTGTATTTATAAATGTTTGAGTGATTGCAGATGTACCAGACTACGATCCCGAGAGCAGAGTCTAAGGGGGAGTCTGAAGACAAGCTTGAAGCAAAGAGAAGCTTGTAGATGGAAAGCTAGGTGTCGATCCCAAAGCACGGAAGCTTGACGAAAGGGGGAGCCTGAAGCTAATAAGAAGAAGAGAAAGATTGTTGGATGCTTACATTGTTACAACTTGAAAGAAAAGATAGAATGATCAAGACTGAAGATATGTCATATTGAAGATTAGTCACTGAAGACTTCGTCAATATCCGAGGGGGAGTCTGTTAGTGCATTACGTCTATTGACTTCGTCTTGTATCATGTAACGTAATAGGATAGGTTAGGATAACCAGTGCACGAGGTTCGAGAGTTGAAATTTAGTGGTTATGCAAGAGGTTCCGCTTATATGGACACTGACCATAAAAGCGAAACCATAAGCAACAGGTTTCGCTTATATGGACATGTCCATATAAGCTAAACCTCTCCAACTATAAATAGTGCACATGTTGGTTCATTTGGCACGGATCCAGAAATTGTAACGAAGTGCTGCCAAATTCTGTCAAGGTTGTAATCATTGTTAAATGCAATATAAGTGACAGATTATATAGTATCAAGTTGTTTACGCGTCTTGTTCTCTGATTCCGCCTTTGAACTGGACTTAAAGCTCTTCTGATCGACTCAGTCGGGTCAAACAACGATCCTACACTTAATTTGTCCAGTCAAATTCCAAATTGAAAGTACCTATGTGTGGGTAATTATGTGGGCAATAAACCCTAAAAAGGGCACCCTCTAATTCCCACTCTAACTAGGTCAATTGTCGGGTCAAAGTTAATCTCAAAAAGTCAACAGAAAGCTTATTTTCAAATTAATGCATAATTAGCAATGTAGAAGCTATGCAACCTGTTTTGTCATTAATATAACTTGGTAATTAATGTAAGAACATGTCCAAACATGTTCAACTCGAAAATTTTCAGTTTAGGCTCGGTTCGGAACCGAAAGTCGCAAAAGTAGACTTTTGCTTTGACTTTCAGTTCTGACCCATTAGAGCATAGTTTAGAAATGTCTTAGAGCCTTATTAGGACCAGGTTTCATATAAGTATAACCCTCTGTGATTATACAACTTGGTTCATTAGTTATCCGATTCATATGCATATTTCCGTTAAACGCCTAAATGTTGACTATTATGCCCATATGACCTTAAAACATGAATTTTGAAAATGTAAAAGAGTAGAAACCTTAGTTACTGATTTATAAACTTGTACCTAAAATTTGACATCAGTTTGAGGTCTAGATTAAGAGTTATGCTCATTAGCGTAATTAGAAAGCTTTTTAGTAATTAAACGGTGTAATTAGCGTATAGCCTATCTAAACCCAATTTTTAATACCAAACTTTTTACCTACTGATATAAAATAATATTTTGGGATTTTTGGAGATTTTTATTTATTTTTAGACTAAGCATAACATAGAGTTCTAAGCTTGATCCGGTAATTGTCGGTTTTGCCCTTTTAGGCTATAAAATGAGTTTTACAAATCCTTTTGATACAAAACCTTGTTCTACTGATCCAATATGATAAATAGAATATTTTAAGCCTTTTGGAATAATAAAAATATCAGCTTTTCTTATAAAACCCGAAAATCGCTTAAAATCGTCTTTTTACGCGTTTTAAGCGCATAGTATGTATTAAAACCATTTTAGATATATAAGACTTGATACCTACTGATGTTTTAAATAAATTTTTATACTTTAGCAGTAAGCAAAAGTTTTAAACTCAGATTTCCAGATTTGACCTTTAAACCTTAGGTGAAATTACCAAAATGCCCCTTCGGTGCATAGTATGGTGAGAAATGATAAATTTCACATATAGGTTACACCCTAGTGATATAACTTAGTAAATTAAGTATTTTTACTGATTACATCAGACCCAAAACTCAGATTTATTTTTAAACTCTTTTATAACCTTTAAAATGACCAAAATACCCCTACGGGGCGTAATTTGTGTTTAAATCCGTTTTGGGCATAATAGAAGATATCTTACTGATCCCAACATATTTAAGGCATATTAACTTAGGAAACCTGTGTATGACTCTTTTGGTTACGCGTTACGCACTTTTCGCGTTCGGATCGGCTTATGTAACTAGTTTGCATATATTAGCCGAAACGGGTCAAACCGTATCGTTTTCATCTCAAAATCCAGAATGTGTTTAGTATACCCACATTAAACAAGTATACAAGCTTGTTGGGTCAAAACCACATTCTAAACCGGTCTTCGCTTTATCATGCGTTTGAACCGTGTCTTCGTTTTTGAAAACTAACCGGTCTAAGTCTAAGCTTAATTAAAGACCCGTTAGGATTCTAATAGGTTATTAAAAACCTTCGTTCCAGATTAGGAGCCCAGTAAAAGCTACGTGCACTTGCTGTATTGATTTATACTTTGCTCAGGTAAATACTCTTAACTTATTTTCCCTATACAGGCTTGGGATACGGTACTATAAAAGTACCGCTTGGTCGGGTGTGTAGTCATTTAAATCGGATTGTGATTGATGTATTTACATAACTCGTTTTAATCTGTATTATTTGGTGTATGGCCTTTGGGGGTTAAATGACCATGTCCCGGATATTCTTGGCATCATTCAAAGAAATGACCATGACCTAAGCACGGGGTGTAGGCGTACACCTGACAGTTGCATTATGTAAAAACTGGTAACCCACTTAAAGGAATCAACCTTGTGGGCACTATTCCTGTGGCGTGTCAGTTAATCTTGTCCGGCCCTACAAACCGGCCCTAACGGACGACAAATAAGTAAAACTGTATACAAGATTATTTTTGAATAATTGTCCCAAGTTATAAAAGATATTTTTGCCTAAGTGCATTCAAATCAATTTTTAAACATTTTCAAAATGAGTCAGTTAAGTTGTATTTACCAGTGTAAACTGGCGTATTTTCCAAAAAGGCTAAGTGCAGGTACTATACATAATAGGCTGACTACTCCAGGCATCAATAATCAAGTCTCGCAAGCTCTAGATGTTAAAGTCTGTTGAACAATTTCCTTTTTCTTTCGATCCGCCTGTGGATCTGTTTCAACTATTTTGTGATACTTAATATTACAATTTATTAAGTTGAAATGAATCTATCTTTTGCTTCCGCTGTGCATTTAAATTTGTGTTGTTTGACTATGACGATATCAATTTTGTCACGATACTCCCCACCGGGCCCACCGGTAATACGTGGAAATATCGAGGTGTGACAACAAGGGTCATTCTTATCGCCAAAACCAAAACCCCCATGTGCCAACTCAAAGCCATCACTATCCTTACCAATGTCCCCATTAAAATCTCCTCCTACAAAAATTTTCTCCTCCCTAGGTATGGCCCTTACTACTACATCTAGACAATCCCAGAACTCTCTTTTCTCTTGAAATCCTAGTCCCACTTGCGGTGCATAGGCGCATACCACTGTCACTACTTGTTCACCTAATACTAACCTTAACACCATAATTCTATCGTTATGTCGTATCACCTCAACTACATTCTTATGCAATTCTATAGACACCAAAAATCCTACTCCGTTCTTGGCCCCATCAGACCCGGAATACAACAACTTATACCCATTGCGCTCTTCTGCTCTATGTCCTTTCCACCTAGTCTCCTAAGGCACGCTATCTGCACCCTACGTCTTTAAGTGCGTCTATCACTTCTAACAATTTACTAATAAGAGTTCCTACGTTCCAAGACGCCACACGTAAACTACACCCTCTAACTTTACCCTTACCTGCACCTCTCGTCCTTGGACATGATCTCAAGTAAAAGTCATGGCTTCTATTGTCTATGATTACAACTAACAACTAATCACAAGGTAACAAACAATGGGTAACACAAAGTACACAAAGGGCAAAACTATACAATACGCAACAACAAGCATACAATGAAAATAAATAGCATAGATGACTATGGCCAAGTAATACACTTAGCATGCGACACAGTTAACAAGAAACACTATAAGCCACCCTAGGGACAGACAAAATGTCTATTATTAGTATTATTACTATTATTAAGTATGTTAAAATATATGTTATTATTATTATTAGACTTTATAGCATAAGATACAGTTAACAAGAGGCACAATAAGCCACACAAGAGTCACACAGAATGTCTGCTATTATTAGACTTTATATTCAGGGTTTTTTTTTTAATTAGGAATGAAAACACCTGGCCCGAGAGAGATTTCCGAGACGTGAACTGCTGGAAGTACTGAAGCTTCGGACAAAATGGTGGGTTTGGTCACCCTTATAACCTGCAAACAAAAATCAAAACCCTACAACCCAATATGTTTATCGGGTTTGACCTGGTCTCTCCGGCAACCAACTCCGGTGGGTGGTTCTAGCGGTTCCGGCAACCTGATTTTGAATTCCACCGAAGACACCGTGTGACTGAATAAAAGTAAAAACCGAGTTCTCGAGCGCTAAACTTTGGTGTGCATCTAGTCGGTCGCGTTGTCCAGCTACGGTGGTCCACAGCGGTAACGACAAATATGTTGCCGGTACTGGATATTTAGCGGTGTCCGGCAGAACAAACCAACTATTATCTAGTGGTCGCCGGGGTGCTTTACCCAGTCGTCCCAAAATTTAAGCCCAAATTGAGGTGTTTGTGGTCGCCAACAAACTTGTGTATTACCGGAGAGAAGACGCCACCAAGTTCGAGTTGACTGTGGAGTTGACCGGTGTTTGCGGATGTAGTTGGTGGCCGGAGAGGGAAGGGGATAAGGCATAGGAGGCGAGAAAGGAGAGATATAATAGAGAGAAAGGATTTACCTGCGGAGTCTTGGAGATAGAGGC
The DNA here is from genome assembly GCA_030545235.1 of Helianthus tuberosus. Taxonomy (NCBI): domain Eukaryota; kingdom Viridiplantae; phylum Streptophyta; class Magnoliopsida; order Asterales; family Asteraceae; genus Helianthus; species Helianthus tuberosus. The sequence continues at coordinate 53,904,661 of CM060417.1, read as the reverse complement.
AGGCTTACCTGGGGTGAATTTCCAGTGGTTGGAGGGAATTTCCTGTACCTGCAAAACAGAGGAAGAAAGACGTCGCACTTTGGTACGGAGGGAAAAGGTCAAAGACTACAAAGACTCTTCCTCCTGTGCTAAAAGTATCAAGAAAATGTAGAAATTCTAAACCCTCGTTTCTATACCGAAGGTCTAAAGTTCTATTTTTTTTAGAAATGAGTGGGTTTGAGTTTGGCTTTTAGATTTACATTTGTTATTTTGGGCTGCATAAAAAATAACTATTTTAGGCTAATAAATTGTATATGATTTATAAAATATTATTATTTTTATTTAATAATTAACTAAGTTAAATGGTTTATTCGGTTATCCAAATAAACCGAATAAACCAAATAAAATAAAATGTGGATCCATAAACCAAACCAAAAACCATATTCACAATTCGGTTTCGGTTAGAAACCAAACCAAAAACCGAATTCGTTATTCGGGTCAGTTTATTTGGTTACGGTTACGATTTACGGTTCTTATTTGGTTACGGTTTTTTCTGAACACCCCTACCCCGAGTTTATCTTTTATCGTGAGCTTTACCGAGTTTGTTATTTGTATAAATATAATAACTTTTATGTCTTATAATAAATATAGCTTGTGAGATTTGGTCTAGTGGCATTAAGGTGTTGGATAAGACTTACCTTTGTAAGATTAAATATATTATGGTATAATATTTAATCTAGTAGCCATTATAATCATTTACATTATATGGATCAAAATATATAACAACCTATTAAATAATTAGTTGGTAATTGTTGATGGGCCTAATTACCCTTATTAACTAATTAGGGTTTCCTCCTGGGTGCATATATAAGGAGAATAATGTGGAGGTTAAAGGGTTAGACAATTACACAAACCCTAATAACACATAACATCAATCTCGCCTCTCTCTCCTAACCGATTCCCTTGTCGGTTTCTCATCATCACCATCATTAGATTGCACCCTAAGGAGGAACCAGACCAAGCTGACAATCATGTCAAACACTGTTGCTGCGTCTCCATCTGGATTCTCTGCTGGCCTGTGCTGATGCAATCAAAGGTATGTTTTCATGTTTTCCATTATGCCTAAAACAGAACTGATCAACATGTGGTATCAGAGCATATGTTGATTAGTCAGTTCTGTTTTCGTATCCATTATTCTGGGATTGAAATCTGGAAAACATAAGTTTTGAAAACTCAATAAAACTCATGGCTGTTTTCGGGTCATATGTGCCGAGATCAATGTTTTTCAGGAAAAGAATGTTTTTTAAATGACTCGGAATCATAATGGTAAATCTTAATTGTACCGAAATATGTTTAAAGCCTTAAAATTTAGGTTTCGGGTTCCAGAATCATGTTTTTATTTTTAGGGTTCATCATGTGTTCTTAGGAAAATTCGAAATTCCTTTATGTTTTGGAATATAATTTGGATTTTTGAGTGTTATTTCCCTGTTTGATCCAATTTAATCTGTTAAGTTTATTCGAAAACTGTTAAAAGATATACAGTTATAATTTTCGAAATATTATGATAAAATTAGATCATCACTAAAACAGGAAACCATATCTCAAAATCCTTAACAATTCGAATTTTCGGTTATGTTTTCACATTAATAGCTGTAACAGAAGTTTCGAGATTAGTTTTAACCACCCGAGACAAAGGTCTCGACTCGAGACCACAAGAACTCGACTCGAAATCATAAGTGTTCTCAAATGTTTATAACTCGAGACAACGATTTCGACTCGAGATCATAAGGTCTCGACTCGAGACCACTGAGGTTTCGACTAAGGGCTTAAATCTGTACAACTCGAGACAAAGGTCTCGACTCGAGACCATAAGGTCATAACTCGAGACCATAAGGTTGCGACTCGAGACCATAAAGGTCACAACTCGAGACCATTAATGAGTCGAGACCTCATAATGTTATAAGCTGAGTCAAGACTTGACTCGAGATCTCACTCGAGACCTCATAACTGACTCGAGATCTCATAACTCAGTCGAGACCTGACTCGAGACCTGCACCCCCCAGCGAACTCACCGCGGAGTTCGATCCGCGCTAACAGGTGGTTTGCTACTAAATAATTGGTTTTTTTAATTAGTTAGTTAATTAATAAGGATCAAATAATGTTTTACAAAACCAAAATGGCTTTACTTGAATGAGCTTCTGATGTATCATTTCTGGCCAAAGCTGATTTGATACATCTACTTATCATCCAAGTATTACGAAAGCTATGTTAAGTGTGCATCATAAACATGAATGTCTTAATATCTGGCCAAAGCTGATTTAATTCCTTCATAGATGGCATACTTAACAAGTGCATAACTAAAGTGATTGTCTCAATTTCTGGCAAAAGCTGATTTGTTACAACCACTTTGCACACATGCTTAAATGATTACACTTCTGGCCAAAGCTGATTTGTCTTCGTTTAAGTAGAACTTTAAATAGTCTATTATTTTGATGTTAGTAATAGACATATCACAACCTCTTCACACAATGATCCTTATATTAATGATCCTTAATTAATTTTTATGATCATTTCGTCTGCCTTATTTTTAGTACCCATATGTTACTCATTATAATTTTCTTCTATAAATCTATATCTCATCCACTCTAATTCCTAAATCTAAAATGTTTTGCTTTATTTAAAGTTTCTATAAGAATTAGCTCTTAAATTAAATCCTTGATTATCTCTTAAGACATGATAATCCTACTGCTCTCTTCTGATAAAGGTACTACAGAAGAAAAGTAGAGCATGATGAATAGGACAAATCGAACATGATGTCTCTTATGATAATCAAGATCTCTCTAATCATAAATGCTATTACTAAAGTTATTCCAGATTAAGTCTTTCCTAAGACTAATCTATTATTGTGGAATAATCACAAGAACTCCTAAGATGCATGCCTTCATATAAAATTCTAAACTATAAAGCTAACTGGTATATGTGAATACATAATAATGTACAATACCATGACCCATAAAGTTAAGGGCTTACGCATTGAAATAAGTACATTTTTTCCAGTATATTACATACTAAGATTTTCACTTGTACAATTTGATGCCTTATAAATCAACTATAACACTCAAAAGTACCAAAGTATAATGAGTGTGTTGATAAGCAATATATGTACATAGAAATAAATGTTTGAAACTGGAAAATAAGATGTTATTCACCTTACAACCACTAATAGTTTAAAAGAGGATTGTTCTAAGGTCCTTAGACAAATTACAAGTGCTAATTCCAACTTTAAGGTTCTTAAAGGGAAAATCTCAATGCATAATTATGTCATTAGACTAGGCATAAGCAACGAGACTATCCATTATTCTAAAGAACAGTTGGATAAATTAATTAGATAGTCACTTACTAATGATATTTAAGTCTGATAATTTTTAATATTCCTATTAACACATGATTAGTTGACTCAAGTTTTAAACGTTTCTTTACCAGAAGTCAACAAATAACTAACATGAGAGTTAGTGACAAAATTAAATGTTCAGGCTATAAGAACCATAATAAGCAGTCTTCTGACAACGCTTTTCGATACCTTATATATTCTGAAGATTAATCAGAATATAGTATCATAATTAAGCAATGTTATGAAGGTTGTGAGGTTTGCATAGTCAACATAAAGTCACACTTACCTTAAACTCTCATCTTATTTGTTCTAAATATCTGGATTGAAACATTACTAAGATAAAACTAGATGATACCTTACATTTTTCACAACTTTTGTCATCATGTAAATGAGAATTTGACAAAAGGAAAATGAGACTTATAAATTTCATCCATTACAACCAAAATTCATGAGAAATCATGACATGGTTATGAGGATGATTTTTCCATCTAATCTCATTCTAAGTGATTTTAAATCATGACGTTATAGCCCTAAATATTACTTGGCTTAAGGAATAAGTATGGGTCCATCATAAGTCATTCATTGACATTCGTGGAACTTATTCCAAATGGAATATTTAGACATAATTTATTTATCATTTGAAAGACTATCAACTTGTATCTAAATTTTGTCGTATATGGCCCACGGTCTTAGAAGAAATCTATTCATATACATACTTTATAAGATTTCTATTAAATATGTCCCTAAAGTTTCTTATGATATCTGGACATTAAAGAAATCAAATAAAGTCTAACGTATATATGATAGGTTCCCACGTCACGTACCTCATTGAAACTTCTCTTGTAGCATTTCTAGAGATATTAAAGATCAGTGGGAGCATTAAATGTCTTAATAATAACTTGCAATAGTTGCAAGAGGTGGGGGAGTGAAAATTTTACATTACCTAAATTTGCACCTCTTGTACAAGACACCGCTCCATCACGACACTGTTCTATCATAACTTGTCTCCTTAAAATCTAATGCTACTCTTACAAAAGTTTCATTGTTGCTTAATTGTGGGCACACTTAGATTTCTTACCTAAACTAACATAATCCTCAACAAAAGAAATCACAACGACTAACGTCATTAACTTGTTTCTCTATTAGAATTTGTTCGTCATTAAACATTGACCCTAAGCATGCTGAGTTCCTAAAGTTTTCTAAGGTCAGTGGGAGAAGTCAAAGTCCTTATCATGATTTGTAAGGAATACAAGAGGCGGGGGGAAGAGTGTCATTAAATTTCACTCCAAATTTAACTCCGATTACACCACTTGTACACCATACTGCACCAACTCTTACACACTTAGAACCCTGAAAATGATAGCAACCTAACCAAGAGCTAATCCATAAAACTAAAACTTCTAACAAACCCAATAATCAACTCAGGGGGTCATCTAGGTTTAAAAGCCTACTAGCTTTGATGATTACATAACCTCCCTAACTGAAGTTGAAATGGATTTTAGAAAAGTTTACTGATCCTATCTCTTCTAATTAAGCCACTAGCGTCAATCGATCTTCTGAATGGAATAAAACAGTTTTCTAGTAAAACTGATTTTATGTGTTCGTATAACGTTTGGGATTTGATTGAATTACCTAAGAGTGTTCATAACTAAACCAAATCCTGATATAAGCGTTAAGACACGAAGAGGTATGATTGATTGTCAAAGGTTGTACTTAGGAAGAGATAAATTATTAAAGATTTCTTTGAGGATCATCACTGTTCTAGTAGCTTATAATAGTTTAAAACTACATTAGATGAACATTAAAAACAATTTTCCCTAATAAATGGCTGACATATTTACATGTTCATAAAACAACCTGAAAGTTCCAAACTGAAGGTTAAAGAACACTTTATTTGTAAGCCAATAAAATCCATGTATGGGTTAATGCAAACATTATAATGTGATGAAATCTTAACGTAATTATTTTCATCAACAACCAAGTGGATTAATGTACCTACCTCAAAATGAGTGGGAGCAACTAAGATAAACCTGTCTATATAGATGATATTCTTTTGACAGGTATATGTTACATAAGTCAAAGCATTGTTAACACAAACTTTGATATAATAGATCTCAAAGATATCTCTTACGTGATAGATATCATAACATACTCAGATAGACCCAATGGGATATTAGTTTCGTTCCATAAGTTTAACCTTAAATGGGTCCTTACATTTATGTAACAAACAATATTGCTTTCCTTTAGAGGATAATAGGATAAATGAGATTATTTATGTACGCTTCATTAATTGGAAGCCTTATGTATTTTAAGTCTACACTCGTTTAGATATTACTCACATTGCAACACACTAGATTTGTCTAGATTAATGTGAAGCATCTAATGGAGTATTACAATATCTTTAAAAGAAACGAGAGGCTAAAATTTAAAGAAAAAGTGAGAAGTAAAAAAACGGTTGATTACTTTAACTTTGTAATATTCAAAGATGACAAAATGTAATTTCGGGTATATCTTTATGTCAGCAGACAAAACCTATCTCATGGAGGAGTCATAATGCACTGATATTAACAACCTAAGTTATAACGACATAATATAGTCACTAAATGTTGTTGGAAATTTATCAGTGGACTCATAAGTTTATTAACTCCATATAATTAATGTTTTGAAGACCTAGTGTGATAAAGTCAGCTACCATGACTCCTTGAACAGTAACAGTTCGAGAGGTGCTGCATTAAATTTCGATACGCAATTAATTATTCGTTTATGAACGAATTGAGGAAACTAAGTTTTGTATCGAATACATTCATGATATGCTTAAGGATCCTATGACTGAAGGGCTATTACCCATAAGTCTTATTAAGAGAGCTCATTTACGGGTATTAATTAATGGTCGTGCGCAATTGCATATCGTACTATGAATGACTAAGTATTAGTTAATTTTTCCTCATCAGTTTGATTTTGTATGTCTCTAAGAATATGTCAAGTCGACATAACGGCATATAGACAAATAAAGTTACAAATCAAACAAAGGGCTTATGCGTATTTTGATCATAACGATTAAGTTTTAAATTAAGGCTATAGTATGACTAATGGGGGTCCTGAGTCGCATAATGATTCAACGGCTGTATTTCTCTGCTATAGTACTTGTTTAAGGCTAAAATGAGTGTTAACTCCTGATCAGGCTTATCTAATACTCATAGTAAATGATTACTCGGCTAAGTGAGAGAATGTAAGATTAAATATATTATGGTATAATATTTAATCTAGTAGCCATTATAATCATTTACATTATATGGATCAAAATATATAACAACCTATTAAATAATTAGTTGGTAATTGTTGATGGGCCGAATTACCCTTATTAACTAATTAGGGTTTCCTCCTGGGTGCATATATAAGGAGAATAATGTGGAGGTTAAAGGGTTAGACAATTACACAAACCCTAATAACACATAACATCAATCTCGCCTCTCTCTCCTAACCGATTCCCTTGTCGGTTTCTCATCATCACCATCATTAGATTGCACCCTAAGGAGGAACCAGACCAAGCTGACAATTATGTCAAACACTGTTGCTGCGTCTCCATCTGGATTCTCTGCTGTCCTGTGCTGATGCAATCAAAGGTATGTTTTCATGTTTTCCATTATGCCTAAAACAGAACTGATCAACAACCTTTTCATATGTAGAGGGTTCAAATCCTAATAGTGTAAAAATGAAGTCGTTCAAAAAAAAAAACTATAAGTTACATTATTCAAGTTTCTTGTGATTTAAAAATAAAGATTGCAGATATCACTTGAGACATACTTAATGATAGTGCGTGTCAGCACTATGACACTATTAAAACTTCCCTGGTTTAATATACGGTATAATTGTTTTGAAACTAGTCTCAAAGTTATGTATGAGAATAATATATAGGAAAGAGATATGATTATATCTTTTATCAAGTATGAAATGCAATATAACATATATAGGAGAATGACGTTTAATAAAGAATATTAGTAAACCTCTCATTCCATATCATCTTAATACACTCATATATTCAAAATCGTTATAAAAATGTGCTAAAAAACCTAGTGGGAAAAAAAACTAGTGAAAGGATAATGTGGAGACCTAAAAAACATGCTTGAAACGTGTCAACTAAAAGTAGTCAGTAAGCTCGTAGGTGTAAGACACAAAGTAAGTATATGTTGTAGTCAAAGTCAATGTCAAAAGTCATGTCTAATATCAAAGTCAAAGTAAAGACAATATGTTTATGCGTTTACACAAGTAGGGTGATGCAATCTACATGAGTTCACGACCAAACCTAATGACGATGTGTGCCTTGGCTACTGTCCGATCAATGACATTCATGAATGTATGTTGGATTATATTCACTCAAGTATGACCAGTGACGTTTGGTGGTTGTAGCTAGCAAGTCCAACATGAACGAGTAGGGGTGTAAACCCAAATAGTACTATTTAATATCTATTCATCTGCCTAATCGCATGAGAACTGATTGTGTAGAACAATAGGACTTAAGACAGGAGCAAAGACACTTATGCAATCAACATGAGAGTTACAATGTGTATAAAATCAAACATAAAGGGCCAAATCTCAAAGTCTCAAGGTTAAGAGTCACAACATAGTAAAAAAAAATAATAAGTTGAGCATGTTTCCCCAGGATAATAGTCAAGAAAAGGTGCCACGAGAACTCACCTGACAGTGGTAAGTAAATGTGATCCATGAACATAAAAAACGACAAAAGGTAGTCCTACTCGAGTGTTGTAATAATTTATACAAAAATAAGGTCAAGGACTAGTCCTAATATCATGGCGGGTCTAGACTCACGGTTCTTTCAACATTAATCCAAGTGTTTTATCAAACGTCTAATTAAGTCCATAGGCTTGTCTCTCTAGGCTTGATCATAAAATGATAATCAAGTTTTAAAACTTTTGAAGACATGTAAGTGATATTTTTCATAAAGGTTTGACTATAATTACGTTTTAAGAAAACTCAGATCTAACTTCTCCTAAGTAATGAAACCTTTGGATATGTGCATTTCCTTTTAAAAATAACTTATCCTCTCATAGCTATAACATTTTTCTTTGGACTTATTCAGGCCAGTTCTCAAATAACTAGTAAGTTGTTGGACGTTTCCACAAGTTCTCTTATAGAATTTCTTAACTCTTAACAGAGCCGTCCCCGAAAACTCTTGAAAAAATTTAGGCCTCGGGCGACGAAAAGAATTGGGCCCAAAATTATGGTTAAGGGTAAATGAATTACAAAAATAAAAACTTAGTGATGGAGCAAAGACTCAAACTTGAGACCTTTACATTATTTTGAGATGGTTTTTGCCACTACACCACCAATAATTTTTTGTATAATAAACGGATAAATATACTAAATATATAATTTAATAAATATATACAAGCTTATAAAGACTTTTCGGGCCCTTTAAAATTTTGGGCCTCGGGCGTCGGCACGGGTTTGCCGGACCCAGAGCCGGCCCTGACTCTTAAAGTCAACATGGCCATTTGATGCATTCAGTCCATCTCCAAATATGTTGGGGAATTTCGGTATGCCGGAAGATCAGAGAGGCGTGTAATCACTCTCAGATCAAATTATTTCGGTGGTTCACCCGAATAATTTAATCGGATACAACTCTGATTATGAGAAATCGAACCAGTGTATGTGTGTATGCGAAATTGATTGAACCAGAGAGAATTATGATCAAAACTGTGTGTACGAATTTGGGGTTTGTTTTCAGATAACTGCCTCTGGCAGTTCTCTTCTAATTTAATTAAAATTGCATTAAAACATGCCTTATTTTTGTCTAAAAAATTAGGACGATTTTTCACAAATTTTATTTTCTAAGGCATTTTCCATAAAGCAATTTAATTAAAATAAAAATTTTGTCGACCCCAGCCAGGGGCTTTGCCCCTTGGACCCCGCCAGGGGCTGCCGCCCCTTGGACCCTGCTCCCAGGGGCGCTGCCCCCGGACACCCGCCAAGGGGGCGCTGCCCCCTTGGAACCCCCGTATAGTACGGAGCCCGTACACTTCGAATAGTAATAACTCAAACAAGCGTGCACTCCCGCACCTCCTAACTTGCTTGATGTGTATTACTATTCGCTTTGATCACCAAGTCAATCCCCGATTACACTAAAATATCTAACAAAATATCGTCTGGACTGAAGTTTTCAAAAATCCTTACCGATATAAGAATTACTATAAGATCTTCATCAACAAAGCATTCTTCAAATGTTATAGATGGTTGAATATAGAGTGTTGGAACTGACGGTGTATTCTAAGCATGCGATGCTGTTAAATTTGTTAATGTCACCAAATATGCAAAACCGTGAGTATACTGTTCAATATACCTTCCCCTTTACTAACCTTATTTTATGGATTCCAACTCATAAGTTTTCAGCATGCCATAAAACCGAGTAAGGGTTAGATTCTTAAGGGGTGAGGGTATTGAAACATCCCTACTTTTTAAGTGCACATCCCCCCCCCCCCCCCAGAGGTGGCGTATAGGGCAATAAGGGGAGTATATAGTGTGAAAGTAATTAATGTGTCAGAAAAAGGGTTTTGATAAGCCTCTCATTGTCCTATGAGAGGCGTATAAGGTTGTGGTAAGTGGATCATTAAACCATATACGCCTCTCATTGAGCAATGAGAGGCTTATCGGCACGACTTTTGATGAATTTAAGGTATAATTACTGACATGAAAGGAGTTCAGTCTGAAAAAGCGTGAAAGTCACCCATATGACCCTTATCGACCTATACGACCCTTATCGACCAAAAATGTTTATTTACCCAAGCATACGGGATTTATTTGATTCAAAAATTTTCAAACTCACAAAATACCGATGAAATGATGAAAATTCTTAAATAAAAAAGTTGGTTGAGATCGTGTAGCATAAAGATGTCGTTTTAGGACATTGGTAATATTTTTGGCGAAGATTCGAACCAGTCGTACGTCTCCGAAAGCGTTTGGTTATCCGGCATTGATCGAGGTGAGGAGGAGGTTGTGTCTGTGCCTCGTTGTGATGACGGGGGTGTGCGACCCGTGTTACCTGACTTGAACCAGGTGTTTGTAGATGAGGGGGAACCATCTTACATTGCCCAAAGTTATCCGCGACACGAATACGGGACTTACCATTCGTATATGGAAAACCAACACAAGTTAGAGTATGAGGAAGGTGCTAAGGAGTATGAGGAAAATGATAACGAAGTCGAAGAAGGTGCTAACGACTTTGAGGAAAATGATAACGAAGTCGAGGAATGTGCTAAGGACTTTGAGGAAAATGATAACGAAATCGAGGAAGGTGTAATGCACTTTGAGGAGGGTGTTGACGACGACGAACATGCTAACGAGGAAGGTGTTCACGACGACGAACGTGCTAACAAGGAAGGTGCTAATGACGAGAAAAAAAACAAAAAAGGTATGACATAACCGTCAATTACGTGTTATTCGTGTTATATAATGTTGATATAATTTTAGAGTGAAAAAATGATTTTGCATACGTGTTATTCGTTATATATAATTTTTATTAGGTATGAGAAATCTAGAAAATGTTTGACCCGTCCCGACCTTAACCCGAACCCAACCCGAAAATTGTGTCATACATATTAACCCGATTTCGTTATCATTTTGGAGAAATATTATATATGTTCTGGTGAAATATTTTGTTAAAAATAGATTACTTAGGCTTATAAATAAACCGAACGAACACGAACGAGGCATGTATACTGATTAAAAGTAGAAAATGTATGACACGAAATTTCATACAAACCCAAAAATGTGGTATACATATTAACCCGAACTCGATGTTCAACCCGAGTTTTTTTATTGTTTTTTCGACAAATTAATATATTAATTTCATTTATGTGGATTTCTAATGAACCTTTTTTTTGAGGCATTTGGGTCACTTGAAGAATTGAAGAATTGGGTATACAAAAGAGAAGTTGCGAAAGGTTACGTCATTGTGACCCAACGAACGATAACAAAAGGCGAAGGTTCGTCAGCAAGGACAGTGAAGATATGGTTGCAATGCGATCGTGGCAGCGAACCCAAAAGTAAAGCAACAGTTCGGCGTTCGGGTAGCAAAAGACTCAAGTAGTGGTAATTGGAGCCTTGTGGAGAAGAAAAACATTCACAACCATGAGCCTGCTGAATTTCTCGAGGGCCACGCGTTTGCTAAAAGGATGACCCCGGACGAAGAATCACTGGGGGAGAGACTTTATCTACAAAACATGGAGCCTACAAATATACATTTAACCATAAGAAAACAAAACCCACATAGCGTGTGCATTCTACAAGATGTACAAAACATGATTAAAAAGATTAAACTCAAAATGTACGGCCATCGAACTCCAATGCAGATATTGGAGAGCATGTTGCAAGAAGAAAGGTACGTTTATTTCACCAGGGTGAATCCCTCCACAAACGCGGTTGAGGAGGTTTTTTTCGTTCATCCAGACTCGTACAACATGTGGCGTGCATTCCCACGTGTGTTGATGATTGATGCTACGTACAAGACCAATGAGTATAAGCTTCCGTTTATTCAAGTTGTGGGTGTGACATCGACACACAAGTCTCTTTGTGTGGCTCATGCGTTTGTCTCTAAAGAAAAAAAGATAACTTCTTATGGGTCCTGGAGAAGCTCAAAGAATTGTTGGTAGATTGTATGGAGCCACGTGTAATTGTCACAGATAGGGATCAAGCTTTGATGAATGCTTGCGATAAAGTATTCCCAAAAGCTTCCAAATTGCTATGTAGGTGGCACATCTCACAGAATATTCTAAAACACTGTCGGGCAAAATTTACGGATGAAGACTGGAAAATATTCAAGCTTTCTTGGTCTCGACTGTGTAGTTCTCCCACTCCGACGTTATACAATTATAACTTTCAGCGGCTTTTCACGCGACTGACTAACGACGAACGATCAGGTACATATTATATTAGTTTACATACATTCATCCATACATATATACATACAAACATTAAAAATCATTGTATTCATTTTTTTAGATGTTCTGGATTATTTGTATGATGTGTGGCTGAAAGATTATAAAGAAAAGTTCGTTTAAGCTTGGACTAACACAATCCCCAATTTTGGTCAACATACAACCAACAGAGTTGAAAGCCAGCATTCTAAGTTTAAGAGATACATTAAAGGGCCAAACAACTCGCTCCATAGACTTGTGTGGCTTGTTGGCAAAGTTGTAGAGTCACAAAAGATACAAATAAAACTTAGTTTTCAGGAGAGCAGGTCCGTGCAAATGGGGGACCACAGATTTCCGTTTTTTGACAACCTACGCGGTAATGTTTCCCAAAAAGCCTTAGAGTTGTTGGTTGTCGAGAAGAAAAAGCTACATGCGTTGAGGGTAGGAGGGGGGACTTGTGGCCACCAGCTTTCTACGGGTTGTGGGTTGCCATGTGCTTGTCAGATGGAGTGGTGGGAAAGTACAGGTAACATAACAACTATAACATATGCTTCGATCCATAGAATATAATCATCATTATACTTCACGTTTTAACAATGATTCTTGAAAAACAGGTTGCAAAATTCCACTTGCCGCGATAGACAAATTCTGGACAAAACTTGATTTTTCAACAGAAAACCTTAATCAAGACGAGTGTAATATTCAGGCGGAAATGGATAGACTCACATAGAAACTACAGACGCAGCCACCTCTAGTGTTAAAAAGTATGTTGTCGAAGATGAAAGCGGTGTTGAATCCAAGTATGACTGACCATCAACCGCCTGAGGTACAACAAGATACCCGGGGCCGCCCAACTACGAAAACAAAACAACAAAAGAATGAAGGCCTTGCGAGACGTAAAGATAAACAACCCGAATCATAGAGGAACGACTACACTCAAAAGCCAAATGTGTGACGTAGTCGTTCAAAGAAAAGCAAATAAGAAAAAAAATACACTTCAGATTATAGATAAAGACTTTCCATTGTTGGCCGGGCACATGTACATACGTACATACATACATATATTTAGAATTCTTTTTCAATTTTTTTTTTAATATTTTTTAGTTTTTTTTTTATTTTTTTGCCAATTATAGGTACAAAAACATGATCGAGCGTTTTAAGGATTGGCTTCCATCTAGCTATCGAAGATACATAACACATGTCGAAGATGCCCAGTCAGACGGTAACTGTGGGTTTCGATCCATAGCTATGGGTTTGGGGTTCGACCAGAAACAGTGGAAGTGGGTCCGCCAAGAGCTACTCGACGAGATGTTCATTAACAAAAAGCGTTGGGGCATATACTCGAATCATTGGACAAGGGATGTTACGACAATGTGTATCGATCGATAAATTGGTTAAATGTTGAACTTGCACCAAAGGCATGCTGGATGGTGTTGCCCTACACAAGGTTGTTGGTGGCTCAAAAATTTGAGGTGATTGTTCAACATTTAAGCAACGGTGTTTGTCAAACTTACTTCCCGATATTCGATGGACCGCAGGTTTACCCGAACCATTCCATTTTAACGATTGCTTATGTCAAAGATAGCCATTTCATCATGGTTAAGTTAGCGGATGATAGGCCGATGCCAGTACCAAATGGACTTTGAAATATATACCGAAGTATGAAAGCTATGGAATGGGAGACAATGTACATGTCTAGTATTGCACAGGGTAGGGCGTTACTACGTAGTAATAGAACTCGACAAAAAGAAGTTATTGACTTGTATTAGGTGTAGCATCCGTGAAACATAGTGTACACAATGAATTTATTAATTCTCTTTAATATAATTTAAATATATTGTAACATCCGTCAAATATAGTGTACGCAACAATTTTTTTATAATTTTTTTTAATTAAAGTGCTTCATATAAAAGAAAGGAGTACAAAATAAAAGAAAACTATTGTTTTAAAGGGATTTAAAATTGTTGACTCAAACTAAAAATGAAATCTGTTTTTGTTTTTTTTTTAATAAAAGGAATTAATGTTAATATAAATAAATGAATAATAAAAAATGTAAAAAATGCAAAAAACCGGCCATAAACCAGTTTCAACGCGGCTCGAACTCGTGACCTCCCAGTTAAATGCACCCGTCCCTTCCACTGGGACAAGTGTCTCACCCATTGATTATCCCGATTCTTTTTTCTCTTATACTAGGTTTCACAGATTCAAAAAGGAAAGTACAACTACTATACGCCGCTCATTGACCCATACGACTCTCATTGACCACAAACACTTTCCCAACTTCAATAAAGGGGTAAAATAGATCTGAAATTTGAAAACTCACACACTAAAACACCAAGAACACAGACACAAATGCTCTGGACCACACGATTTTCACAAGATAAACTCTGGACCACCCGATGAAGGTTAGTTTGTATTCCAAATTTTATTGCTTAATCTTCAACCTTTTTTTTATTTTTTGGTTTTATTTCCACTGTTTGTGGTGGTGTTGGGTTTGACGGTGGTGGGGGATTGACGGCAGTGGGGGATTGACGACGGTGGGAATTGACGGCGGTGGGGGATTGGTGGCGGTGGGGATTGACGGCGGTGGGGGATTGACGGTGGTGGGGAATGATGGCGGTGGTGATTGATGGTTGTCGTGGTGGTGGTGGTTGTGGTGGTGGGGATTGACGGCTGTGGTGGTGGTTAGGCGGGTGTGGTGGTGGCTGTGGTGGTGGTGGTGGTTATGGTGGTGGGGATTGACGGCTGTGGTGGTGGTGGTTGTTGTGGTGGTGGTGGTTAGGCGGGTGTGGTGGTGGCTGTGGTTGTGGTGGTGGTGGTTGTGGTTGTGGGGATTGACGGCTGTGGTGGTGGTTGTGGTGGTGGTGGTGGTGGTTGTGGTGGTGGTTAGGCGGTGGTGGTGGTGGTTGTGGTGGTGGTGGTTGTGGTGGTGGTGGTAGCGTAACCCTACCCGACCCCCGGCCTGACACGTTTGCCGGGTCTAGACTTATATCATCGTTTTTTTTAAATGTGCATATGTTATTTTTATTAAGTAATATTATTATTATTATTTTTAACAATATATTTTCGGATGTCGAGTCTAATGCAATAATTGTATGTTTTATTAACAGGATATCGAAAGTCGGTGTTTTGATGGTGGTGGTAGCGTAATCCTTATTGAGAAGTACACTGCGTTCATATTTCAGATTCAAACGCTTAACTGCGTTCGTATTCCAGATTCATGCACCGGAACGTCCACCAACGACAATGCTTCTGCACCCACAATCTCGATGGAGAACTCCTTCTGTATGGATTGGTGGAGGCGGATATTTACCGGTGACTGTGAGGGTGTGATTTGTTCTTTGATGCTGGATATGGGGTACCGGTACACAACGAGAATGCTTCTGCACCAACCATCTCGGGTCGGAGGTTCTTCATGTGGTAATGGGGAAGCAAAAAACACGTTTACCGTGGAATGCATCCTTAAACTTGATAGCAACAATATGGTGACCGAATAGAGATCTGAATAACCGATACAGTTTGCAAGAATTTAAGAATATGTAACAGTTAGCGATTTAGGGTTTAAGGTTTAGGCGTTACATTTTGTATTAAAATGACATGTTTTGTGTATTAATATAAAACGATGTTTCGTGTATTTATTGCGTTATGGTTAATAAATGACAAGTGAAAAATAATTAAAGACATAATAATAATTGATAAATAAAAAATTTGACATTTTATAATACACACAATTCATTTCATAAAATATTTTCATGGGTCAAAGACCCTACCCGACCCCCGGCCCGTGGCGGGACTAGATATAACATCGTTTTTTTTAAATGTGCATATGTTTTATTATTATTATTATTATTATTATTTGTTATTATTATTATTATTATTATTTGTTCTTCTTCTTCTTCTTATTATTATTATTATAATTTTTTTTAATTAAAGTGCTTCATATAAAAGAAATGAGTACAAAATAAAAGAAAACTATTGTTTTAAAGGGATTTAAAATTGTTGACTCAAAATAAAAATGAAATCCGTTTTTGTTATTTTTTTAATAAAAGGAATTAATTTTAATATAAATAAATGAATAATAAAAAATGTCAAAAATGCAAAAAACCGGCCCTAAACCAGTTTCAACGCGGCTCGAACTCGTGACCTCCCAGTTAAATGCACCCGTCCCTTCCACTGGGACAAGTGTCTCACCCATTGATTATCCCGATTCTTTTTTCTCTTATACTAAGTTTCATAGATTCAAAAAGGAAAGTACAACTCCTATACACCGCTCATTGACCCATACGGCTCTCATTGACCACAAACACTTTCCCAACTTCAATAAAGGAGTAAAATAGATCTAAAATTTGAAAACACACACTAAAACACCAAGAACACACACACAAACGCTCTGGACCACACGATTTTCACAAGACAAACTCTGGACCACACGATGAAGGTTAGTTTGAATTCCAAATTTTATTGCTTAATCTTCAACCGTTTTTTATTTTTTGGTTTTATTTCCGCCGTTTGTGGTGGTGTTGGGATTGACGACGGTGGGGGATTGACGGCGGTGGGGGATTGACGGCGGTGGGAATTGACGGGGGTGGGGGATTGACGACGGTGGGGATTGACGGCGGTGGGGGATTGACGGTGGTGGGGAATGACGGTGGTTGGGATTGACGGCTGTGGTGGTGGTAGTGGTGGTGGTGGCTGTGGTTGTGGCTGTGGTGGTGGTGGTTGTTGTGGTGGTGATGGTGGTGGGGATTGACGACTGTGGTGGTGGTGGTTGTGGTGGTAGGGATTGACGACGGTGGTGGTGGTGGTTGTTGTGGTGGTTGTTAGGCGGGTGTGGTGGTGGCTGTGGTGGTGGTGGTTGTGGTGGTGGTGGTGGTTAGGCGGGTGTGGTGGTGGCTGTGGTGGTGGTGGTGGTTGTGGTGGTGGTTAGGTAGGTGTGGCGGTGGCTGTGGTAGTGGTGGTGGTAGCGTAACCCTACCCGACCCCCGGCCCGACACGTTTGCCGGGTCTAGACTTATATCATCGTTTTTTTTGTGCATATGTTATTTTTATTAAGTAATAATATTATTATTATATTTATTATTTTTAACAATATATTTTCGGACGCCGGGTCTAATGCTATAATTGTATGTTTTATTAACAGGATATCGAAAGTCGGTGTTTTGATGGTGGTGGTAGCGTAATCCTTATGGAGAAGTTGATGCGTAGTCGAGTGTTATATATATTAGGTGTATGCCCCTTTAACACTTTTTAGTCAAGTTTTAAATTTACAAAACACGATATTTACTAACACTAGACACACATATGGGCAAGTGCACCCATCGTGAGCGTAGTATAGTGTTGGTAAGATACCGAGGTCGTCCAAGGACACAAGAGCTTTTAGTACCGGTTTATCCTCAACGTCTAATCAAATCAAAAAGTTTAGAAAAAAGTTTTATCTAAGAAAAATAAAAACTAACTAAAATGCTGAAAAATAAAAATAAAAAGAAAAACAGATAGAAAGATGAATCACTTGGTTCCAACTCGTATCTAGTGTAACCTTTGATTATTTCCGCACTTTTGCACTATTTTAAGAGATTATCTTAGTTATTGTAGTAGGCCCCTCTTTTGAAGGTGACGTTACCCTCACCCCAGTAGTTTGAGTCAGCAAGGATACAATCCTAAAAGGGTGGATTATTGGAAGATAATTAATTAAGTTATTAATGCAAATTATGGTAGGCCCCTCTTTTGGAGGTGACGTTACCCTCGACTAAGTAGTCTGAGTCAGCAAGGATACAGTCCTAAATAGCCGGGTTATAGTATTAATAGTAGTTAACTTATGAGGGGATCAAAAAGTTTGGACACCCGCCATCCAATATCGTTAAGTATTGAAGGAGGTCCTACTAAATTTGACCCAGGTCCATTGTAGGACCTCTAAACGCTGAACAATGGCAAGACCTTTACCAAACCGTTCCCTTAACCCCCGACCAGGTAGCCAACATACCTCCATATAGACCGTGGAGATATGAATGGTGAAAATCTTTTATTTTATATAGACAGTAAAATAATGCCAAGACACCACGGACAAACGATAAGGAAAGATCACCTTCAACATAAGAAACTAGTTATTAAAGTCATTAATACAAAACCAAGTAAAAAGTGCGAAAAGATTAGAAATAAAAAGTATTACACTAGACACTTTGTCTTCACCAAGTGATGTAAGAGACTTAGGCAAACATGGCCTTGATTGTCAAGAACTCTTACGATC
The DNA here is from genome assembly GCA_030545235.1 of Helianthus tuberosus. Taxonomy (NCBI): domain Eukaryota; kingdom Viridiplantae; phylum Streptophyta; class Magnoliopsida; order Asterales; family Asteraceae; genus Helianthus; species Helianthus tuberosus. The sequence goes on along the minus strand of CM060417.1, from coordinate 53,886,117 downwards.
AATCTTGGATCCCGAGACGACTCACACACTGTACGATGGACAATGGATGATGGTGGTGGATGATGGTGTTATGGTGGTGGTGGGTGGTGGGTGAAGTGTGAGAGAGGTGGTGTGCCAAGGGATGGTTTGAGCTTGAGCCAAGCACTTCTATTTATAGGCTGAACAGAAGCTCGGGCACGGCCCCGTGTCCAGTGGGCACGGCCCCGTGCACATCCTTCTCTTTCTTCATTTAATGCAGTTTTGTCTTTTTAGTTGACCACGCCCCCGTGTCCGCTGAGCACGACCCCGTGGTGCAGAAGAATCTTTGTACTATGAAGATTTGCTGGATTGTGCGAATCTTATAGTTGACCACGGCCCCGTGTCCGCTGAGCACGGCCCCGTGGTGGGCAATAGAAGCTTCTACCACTTTGTCTTTTCTGCTGACACTTGGGCACGCCCCCGTGCTGGCTGAGCACGGGGCGTGTTCAGTCTTCTGTTGTCTTGTTTTGCTTGGGAAGATGCTGTCGTGGGGTCGGGCGTGTCACGTCTTGTTCCTTTTCTTGTATTTATGTTAGATTTTGATGTCTTTTTGCTTCTTTTGTGAATTTGAGCTCATTTAATCCTGAAAATACAAAAGGAAGACAAAAGCACACTTTTTCCAACATTAGTACTAAAAAAGGGTTAGTTTTATGCCACAATTGATGAAATTTATATGTTGCATTTTGCACACATCAAATACCCCCACACTTGAATCTTTGCTTGTCCTCAAGCAAAACTCTTTATAATGTGGCTATTACACTTCCCAAATGGAATGGGTAGAGAAGAAGGTTTTTGGGCTTGTCGTAGAGTGTCGGGATTTCCAAGATTCTTTATTTAATTTTATTTTTATTTATTTACAATCCTATTCGTCATGATTTATTTAAAACTTTTCATAAGATAAATTACTTATTAGGGCATAACATGCCTCTTTAAAATTCTATTTATATACAAGTTCACATACCTCACGGGGATCACTCAACACTCGGCCGAAAATGTAATTTTGTGGATCACTCGAGAGCGGCATGGAACTTACTCCTACCATAGGCTTGCCAAGCAATCAATCCTCCTCTTTTTTAACTTATATACCTTTGTAAATATCAAGAGGACTTTTTGGGTGAAGGGTTAGACTTGGGTTAAAGGTAGGTGGTTGGGTTAGTGGTTAGTAGAAAAAGGGCGAAAAGCGTAACAAGCGTCGGTTTTCGTAAGACTTTTTATTTTTGTAACTTTTATTTTGATGAAGCTATTATTCAAAAAAAGTTATTTTTGATGAACTTGTTTGTTTATGTTCTTTTGCTTCATCATCAACAAAAAAAATTTAATTTTTTTTTTTGAAAAGTCATACGAGAAACCGAGCTAGTTACTAAAACAAGGGGTAAAAAAAAAAAAAAAAAGGTTTTGGTGGGTAAAAGGGTGTTTGGTTTGGGTTATGAAATGAAAAGGTTTAGGCTCAAAGGGGCTAACTAGGGGGATTTTGGGTAGGTGGTAAAAAGAAAAGAAAAAAAATGGTGTAGAAATAAAAAGGGGTTAGTCCTAATGCCTCCATCATTTACTTACTCGGGTTTAAGTTGATAAGGACCGGTAATGTATCGTCATGGCAAGTTCTAGAGTCGCAAGAACCAAGCGGATATTCACACAAGAAACGAAAAATGAGCATTTAACCTAATGATATGTAATTGTATGCTCAATAAAGGCTCAAAACTCACTTTTGTGGGAATGAGTTTTTATGTGATCAAGTATATATATAATCAAATTTTAACTAAGCTTGTCATGCCTTTTCATAATTTTCTTATGTTGGTTCTTTTTATCACGACGCTATCGGTTGTAAATTCGTAAAAATATAACCTTTTTAGAACTTGAAATTCCCGAGTTAAACCTAGACAAGTTAAAAAAAATGGAAAATTTTTGAAAAAATTTGGGGTGATTAGCGGTTCCAATAGAGTTTTGTGTAAGGCTTGTATTTAGGACTTGCAAGATTCAAGGTTTTAGCATCCCCCCCACACTTAAATTACACATTGTCCTCAATGTGTCCCAAAAATAAGTTTTTAGGTTGGTTGAATGTGTAAAAGGGTGTAAAAAGCAAAAATTTTGTGTTACTGGTTACCTGGGCACGACCCCGTGTTGAGTGGACACGACCCCGTGCTCAGGTGCCAGTAACGAAGACTTACAGAACACGGGGGCGTGTTGGCTGAACACGACCCCGTGTCTGTCAAGGTCTGCAGAATTAAAACAAACAACAGGCTCAGGGGAATGGGCACGGGGGCGTGTCGGCTGGACATAGCCCCGTGTGGACAGTCTGCAAAGTTGAAAAACAGGTTTCTTTCCTCGGTTTTCCTGTCCCGGCTTTAGTAGTACTAATGCTTAGTACTTTAAGCCTCGTTTGTACCTGTTTAATCAATAAACACTCCACCCAAACATAGCAAACATCCTAATTTTACCAAGTTCAATCATCCAAGTCAACAAACTAAAAAGAAAAAATAAATGCAGAAAATAAAAGAAGTTAGGGAAAGTAAATTACAGGTAAATTACCATCTTTGTCTTGAAAAGCATATTCCAAACCTTTTGGAAGTTCTTTGAGCTCAAGTGGTGGGTCTTTAGGAGACTCCGTATTTGGTTGCTCATTACGATCAAGAACTTTAAAAGTTTGTTCTATGGCGACCTCTTCTTCAACAAAGTGGTCAATCTCTTCATTTGTATCGGGTGGTTCATCTTCATCTTCAATTAGGGGGTCATTATTGCCGAAAGGATATTTCATTGACCGTTCGAGATCGACACTTCTTTTAAATGCCCCTAATTGAATAGGTAGATTGTTGAACTTCCGGTTTTTTAAAGCTTCGTGAGTTTTTACAAATGGTCGTCCCAACACTAGAGGAGCGTCATCGAGGATGACAAAGTCGGTCGGGATTACCATTTGATTTGTTTGAATCAAGACATCCTCAACTATACCGATTGATTTTATTACTTTCCGATTGGATAGAAAAATGGGTATTTGAAGTGGAGAAAAATCACTAATACTTAATTTTTCGAAAATGTAATTAGGCATTATGTTAACACAAAGATCTTTATCAATTGTGACATTACTAATAAACGAATTTTGAAAGAAACATGGAACCGGTGTAATGTTAATTTCAAATGGGTCTTCTTTTATTAGTGAGGTTTGATCATAAGTTAACTTAACACTTACCGTTTCGTCAATTTTAGTGTTAGTATTTAACTCTTTTAAAAACTTAGCATGAGTAGGTACTAAACAATGATTTTAAAAAGAATGTGACAAGAGATTAATTTCTTCAAAATTAGACTCTTCTTGAATTTTAACATTGTCGGACTCACCTTTTTCGTTGTTTAACTCATGTGTCAGTTTTTCACTTACTTGTTCTTCCATTTTTACACTTTCAGTTATCTCTTCCTTTTTTAATTCTTCTCTTGCGCGGGACTCCTCTTCCCTTGCGCGAGATTCTTTTATACATCGGTCGATAACTCTGATGTGTTCTAATATCCTCTCGGTCACTTCGGTTATAGAAAAAAAGTCAGAATTTTCAAAGCTTGAATCCGGTTGTTCGATCCTTTGTTCCTCATAATACCCATACGAAGTAGATGGTTCACACCATTGTTCTTCATTGTAAGCATATGATGGATAAGGGTCGTAATTTTGTTCTTCATAATACTCATATGAGGTGGGTTGTTCACGCCATGGTTCCTCATAATAAGCATACGAAGGTGGTGGCTCATATCTTGGTTCCTCAAAGTATGAGTATGAAGGCTCATACCTTGGTTCATCAAAATATGAATATGAGGGAGGAGGTTCATACCTTTGGTCTTCATAGGATGTGTATGAAGTTGATGGCTCGTACCTGGGTTCCTCATAGTAGGTGTATGAATTGGATGGTTGATGTGAGTGATTATTTTGAACCGAGTGTGTGTTACGACAATTAGTGCAATAATTACCCCTATAATCATCCTCCTCATAGGTGTAGTTGTAACCTCCTGAGTATTGATCCATAAGAATCACTCAGCAGACCACAACCAAGTCTCGAGATCAGAAAACAAAAATAAAAACGGAAACAGAGGCTGGACACGGCCTCGTGTTCAGTGGACACGGCCCCGTGTTCAGGATCTGTATCTGGGCGTTTTAATTAAATTTACTGATTTTGTTGAGCTCGGGGCGTGTTCAGTGAGCACGGCCCATGTTCAAGTTTCTGTTACTGGGTGTTTTTATGAAAATGTGCAGCACGGCCCCGTGTTCAGTGAACACGGCCCCGTGTACAGCTTACTGTAAATGCAAAACTAAACTAAAATGCAGAAAAAAGTGCGCGCATTTAAAAAGGTTTTGAAAAGCTGATTAGGCCGTCGATTTTATGCTTTCTTAAAATCCTTGTGTCCCCGGCAACGGCGCCAAAAAATTGATGCGTAGTCGAGTGTTATATATATTAGGTGTATATTTTAAGCCCCTTTAACACTTTTTAGTCAAGTTTTAAATTTATAAAACACGATATTTACTAACACTAGACACACATATGGGCAAGTGCACCCATCGTGAGCGTAGTATAGTGTTGGTAAGATACCGAGGTCGTCCAAGGACACAAGAGCTTTTAGTACCGGTTTATCCTCAACGTCTAATCAAATCAAAAAGTTTAGAAAAAAGTTTTATCTAAGAAAAATAAAAACTAACTAAAATGCTGAAAAATAAAAATAAAAAGAAAAACAGATAGACAAGATGAATCACTTGGTTCCGACTCGTATCTAGTGTAACCTTTGATTATTTCCGCACTTTTGCACTATTTTAAGAGATTATCTTAGTTATCGTAGTAGGCCCCTCTTTTGAAGGTGACGTTACCCTCACCCTAGTAGTTTGAGTCAGCAAGGATACAATCCTAAAAGGGTGGATTATTGGAAGATAATTAATTAAGTTATTAATGCAAATTATGGTAGGCCCCTCTTTTGGAGGTGACGTTACCCTCGACTAAGTAGTCTGAGTTAGCAAGGATACAGTCCTAAATAGCCGGGTTATAGTATTAATAGTAGTTAACTTATGAGGGGATCAAAGAGTTTGGACCCCCGCCATCCAATACCGTTAAGTATTGAAGGAGGTCCTACTAAATTTGACCCAGGTCCATTGTAGGACCTCTAAACGCTGAACAATGGCAAGACCTTTACCAAACCGTTCCCTTAACCCCCGACCAGGTAGCCAACATACCTCCATATAGACCGTGGAGATATGAATGGTGAAAATCTTTTATTTTATATAGACAGTAAAATAATGCCAAGACACCACGGACAAACGATAAGGAAAGATCACCTTCAACATAAGAAACTAGTTATTAAAGTCATTAATACAAAACCAAGTAAAAAGTGCGAAAATATTAGAAATAAAAAGTATTACACTAGACACTTTGTCTTCACCAAGTGATGTAAGAGACTTAGGCAAACATGGCCTTGATTGTCAAGAACTCTTACGATCAATCTTGGATCCCGAGACGACTCACACACTCTACGATGGACAATGGATGATGGTGGTGGATGATGGTGTTATGGTGGTGGTGGGTGGTGGGTGAAGTGTGAGAGAGGTGGTGTGCCAAGGGATGGTTTGAGCTTGAGCCAAGCACTTCTATTTATAGGCTGAACAGAAGCTCGGGCACGGCCCCGTGTCCAGTGGGCACGGCCCCGTGTCCACATCCTTCTCTTTCTTCATTTAATGCAGTTTTGTCTTTTTAGTTGACCACGCCCCCGTGTCCGCTGAGCACGACCCCGTGGTGAAGAAGAATCTTTGTACTATGAAGATTTGCTGGATTGTGCGAATCTTATAGTTGACCACGGCCCCGTGTCCGCTGAGCACGGCCCCGTGGTGGGCAATAGAAGCTTCTACCACTTTGTCTTTTCTGCTGACACTTGGGCACGCCCCCGTGCTGGCTGAGCACGGGGCGTGTTCAGTCTTCTGTTGTCTTGTTTTGCTTGGGAAGATGCTGTCGTGGGGTCGGGCATGTCACATCTTGTTCCTTTTCTTGTATTTATTTTAGATTTTGATGTCTTTTTGCTTCTTTTGTGAATTTGAGCTCATTTAATCCTGAAAATACAAAAGGAAGACAAAAGCACACTTTTTCCAACATTAGTACTAAAAAAGGGTTAGTTTTATGCCACAATTGATGAAATTTATATGTTGCATTTTGCACACATCAGAAGTACACCGCGTTCATATTTCAGATTCAAACGCTTAACTGCGTTCGTATTCCAGATTCGTGCACTGGAATGTCCTGAAACGTCCACCAACAACAATGCTTCTATGTCAGCAACCTCAAGGGAGAACTCCTTCTGTATGGATTTGTTCTTCATGCTGTGGAGCCGGTTACTGAGAATTCTTCTGCAACAACGAGGGAGCGCCCGATCAGGTCGGAGGTTCTTCATGTGGTAATGGGGAAGCGGAAAGCACGTTTACCGTGGAACGCATCCTTAAACTTGATAGCAACAATATGGTGACCGAATAGAGATCTGAATAACCGATACAGTTTGCAAGAATTTAAGAATATGTAACACTTAGCAATTTAGGGTTTAGGGTTTAGTCGTTACATTTTGTATTAAAATGACATGTTTTGTGTATTAATATAAAACGATGTTTCGTGTATTTATTGCGTTATGGTTAATAAATGACAAGTGAAAAATAATTAATGTCATAATAATAATTGATAAATAAAAAATTTGACATTTTATAATACACACAATTCATTTCATAAAATATCGTCATGGGTCAAAGACCCTACACGACGCCCGGCCCGACCCGTTTGCCGCGTCTAGATATAACATCGTTTTTTTTTTTAAATGTGCATATGTTTTATTATTATTATTATTATTTATTATTGTTATTATTATTATTGGTCAATGAGCAACTTAGTGCATATGCTTTGTTATTATTATTATTGCTATTATTATTATTATTATTACAATTATTATTATTATTATTACTATTATTATTATTATTATTGTTATTATTATTATTATTATTATTATTATTATTGTTATTATTATACGATACGTCGGGCCAAAACGTATTTAAGCAATGGTGTTTGTCAAACTTACTTCCCGTTTGTTCGATGGTCCCGAGGTTTACCCGAACCATTCCATTTTATTGATCGCTTACGTCGAAGGTGTCTATTTCATAATTGCTAAGTTAACGGGATGATTGCCCGATTTCGGTATGAAATGGACTTTGAAATACCTCACCGACGTATAGAAGCTATGGAATGGGTGACAATGTACATGTATCGTATTAAACAGGGTAGGGCGTTAGTAGATAGTAATAGAACTTCACGAAAAAGAATTTGTTAACTTGGCAAAGGTGTAACATCCGTGAAATATACTTTATGCAACAATTTTTTTATAAAAAAATATTAATTAAGGTGTTTTATAACATAAAAACCTTAATTACCACACAAATTTTTTTTTTAAAATTAATTGCATATGAGTCGTATAGGGCAATGAGACCCATATACAACTCCTATAAGGTGCTTATTGACCAATAAGCCTCCCCTAGTGGACACCTTATGAGTGTCTCATTGAGCAATAAGCCTTCCCTGGTGGTTTCCACCTTTATCAACGGTGGAATAGTTCAACCAAGAGAGGCTTATTGGTCAATGGGACACTCATAATGTGTCAACCAGGGTAGGCTTATTGGTCAATGAGCAACTCAATATGTGATATGCTTTATTATTATTATTATTATTTATTATTGTTATTATTATTATTATTATTTATAATTATTCTTATTATTGTTATTATTGTTTGTTGTTATTATTATTATTATTATTATTATTATTTATTATTCTTATTATTGTTATTATTGTTTGTTGTTATTATTATTTATTATTATTATTGTTATTATTATTATTTATTATGGTTATTATTATTATTATTTATTGTTGTTATTATTATTATTATTTATTATTGTTATTATTGTTGTTATTATTATTATTATTATTTATTGTTATTATTATTATTTATTATTATTATTATTATTTATTATTATTATTATTTATTATTATTATTATTTATTATTATTATTGTTATTGTTATTATTTATTGTTGTTATTATTATTTATTATTTATTATTGTTATTGTTATTATTTATTGTTGTTATTATTATTTATTATTATTATTATTTATATTATTATTGTTATTATTATTATAATTATTATTTATTATTGTTATTATTATTATTTATTGTTGTTATTATTATTATTATTATTATTTATTATTATTATTTATTTTTATTAGTGTTATTATTGTTGTTGTTATTACTATTATTATTTATTGTTATTATTATTATTTATTATTAATTTAATAAATTTTCTGTTATAATTAGTTTAATAAATTTTTCAGTTTTAATTAGTTTAATAAATTAACTGTTATAATTAATTTAATAAATTTTTTGGTTTTAATTAATTTAATAAATTTTCTGTTATAATTAATTTAATAATTTTTTTGGTTTTAATTAATTTAATAAATTTTCTGTTATAATTAGTTTAATAAATTTTCTGATTTAATTAAGATTAAAAAAGAAAAAAACCCAAAAAATGCAAAAAACCCGCCTCTACACCCGGATCGAACTCGTGACCTTTCCCTTAAATGCACCCATCCCTTCCACTAGGACAAGTGTCTCACCCATTAATCATCCCGATTATTAATTTTCTTATGCTTAGTTCCAGAGATTAAAAAAGAAAAAAATATATCCGCCCCTTATTGCCCTATACGCCCCTCATTGATTCAAAAACTACTTTTCAAGTTTGACCAAATGGAGAATAGATCTAAAAGTTCTTAACCCCACACACTAAAACACCAAGAGAACACACACTGTCTCTCTCGTATCGCTCGATCCGAACGTATCAACCTATGGTCCGTATTTTCATAAAAGGTTAGTGTATTATTTCATCTTTCCTTTGTCTATTTTTTTTTAATTTTGGCCGGTGGTGGGTGGTGTTTGATGGTTTTCATGGTGGTGTTTCACGGTAAGGGTTATAGATTAGTTTAGGATGTAGATAAAGTTGTCACCAGAATAGTTGGGGACTGTCACCGGAATAGTTGGGGATGGTGACCGGACAAGCGACGGGGGATATGGTTTTGGTTATAGATTAGTTTAGGATGTAGATAAAGGTTGACGCAAAAAAAACAGATGAAAACGAATCCGATTAGCGGTTCCGGGGTTGCCGGAAACCTGCCGGAATCCCGCCGGAATCTCGTCGGTAAAGCAGTTTTTAAAGTTTTAGGGAGTCGACAATGTGGTGTCTAATATTTTTCAACTTGACAATAATAGTCCTTCTGGTCCTTCACTTTTTTAAACTTTATTTAGTACAAATCTTAAATTTAAACATTAAAATTGTAAAAGTTTTTATAGAAATTATTTTGTTTTCTAAATTTATTAATATTTCTGTAAAAATTAAATGTAAGTTATAAAAAAAATTAACTCGAAAGGTTTATTGAAGAATAATGTGTTACAAATAAAATAAACGAATACGAAAAATATCGTGTTAAAATTATTTGCGTTTTATTCGGCGTTAATTGTCGATTAGTTATTTAGTTATGTCTTATTTGGTGTGAAGTGTTGATTATTCGGGTGTTATTTGGTGTTGTTTGTCGATTATTTAGATGTTAATTTGTTAGAAACTTTGTCGATTATTTAGGCGTTAATTTCGTTAAGGTGGGTCGGATTTGGTGGTGGTGGTGGGTCGGCTATACAATTCATTACTAAAATTATTACAAGTTTATAAAAATTGTAAAAAAGTTTATAATATGACACGTATTATATATTAATTTTTGCAGATACGTCATCAGACAAGGAGGAGTTTGGTGCGAGACAGGTGCCTGGATTCAATGAGATGGCCGGAGGTGATTGTTTGGGTATTCCCTATATGGACTACCCGAACAATTCTAGGGAGAATAAACGTTTTAACAGGTTGCGACAAATGAAGGTGGGGCGGCAGAGGTCGTTATCATGGGAGGCTTTCGGGAAGTCGGGGAGGAGGAGAGAGCCTGGGGTTTGATCAGGGAGAATTCCCCGTGGGATCGCATGTTTTCAGTGGCGGCTGGGCCGTCTTATAGGACCATGATGGTGGAGTTTCTGTCCACATTCGTGTTTCATCCACGGCCGGCTGACCGGCCTAATTCGGATATGGACGATCCGAACGTGGAACCACCGCCTCCCGAGGTATCTTTCTGTTTGTTCGGGCAGCGACAAAATATGTCCCTACGTCAGTTTGCTGTTGCCAGCGGGTTCTATACCGATGATGAGTTGGTTCAGGACATCTATACCACCGCCATTTGGGCTATGCCTGATGATCAGTTGTTTGCTTGGTGGCCCACTCTATGTCCTGAACCCTTCGGTAAGAAGGCCCGAGTTTTTGCGATTCCTGACCCACTCGTTCGCTACATACACCGCTGCATTGCCACGTCAATCTCTGCGCGTGGCAAAAGCAACGAGTGGGTCACGAAGGTGGATCTGTTCTTTCTGTACTGCTTATATACGGGCACACCGTGCGGCCTCCATCGCTGTCTGGCGGAGTATTTCGCCTCGTACGGCAAACGGTAGAGGCGTAGCCATTAGATTGGAGGGGCGTTTATCACGCGTATTGCCCAGCATTGCGGTCTGTATTTCCCATTCCTTGAGGATATGCCAGCCCTAGCACCACACGAGCCCTTAGATCTTAGGACGATGAGAGGGATGAAGATTGCGGTGAACTTTCCGGATCTCGGGCATCAGTTTGTTGACGATCACCAACAGGTTTTTGAACCCCAACCGATAGTCCACCAGGCACTGCTCGAGGCTGGGGAGGTGGAGATGCCGCATATTGCTGACGTGCCTGTTATGAATGGAGACATGGAACCTCAGGTTGACCAGGGGCATCCGTAAGAGCCGCCACAGATTCCACAACGCGTTTATCATGCAGTGCGGTTGCCTCAGTCCACCCAACGTCTCCTTGAGAGGCTGGTAGCGGGTCAGGATGGTATGATGGCGAGCTGGACACATCAGTTTCAGCGGATGGACAGGCGGATGGACCGGATGGAGGATTTGATGGAGTGGGTGATGGCTAGTGAGGCCGAGAGACGTACCCAGGCGGGGTTGGCGGTTCGACCCCCGCCACATCCACGAGTGTATCTGGGTATCGACATGGAGGTAGGTCCGTCCGGGACGCAGGCAGGTGGTGGGGATGATTCTGACGACACCGATGAGGACATGGAGGATTAGTATTTGTATTTGTTGGGTGAACTTTATTTTGTTAAACATTTGTGGGCATGTATGAACAAATATTTATTTCTTTTTGTTTATTTTGGTATGTTTAAACATTTGTAACTTGATGAATGTTTGTTCCTTTTGTTATTTATGCTTAGGTATATATGCTTAGTCGACTTATTATAAAAAAACAACATTTTTTAAAAACTTAATATATATAATAATATTAAAAAACGACATTTATAACTAATATTCGATTACATGTCTTGCATAAACTTACATACTAACAATGAAAAATAACAAGATAAACAACACAAAAAAAATCCAACTGATTATCAAACAACGTTCCCTCTTACGAAAACCCTTGAATGAATATCTTCAAATTCCGCTTCTTGCAATTTATAAATTCGAACCTCCTCTCTCAAATACTTGACTTCGTTTTGAAGCACAGCCTTCGTATCCATCAGTTCTTTGATGACCACACATGCCCTACGACACATGGGAGGATCAACCCACACAAAGAAGTTGCACTTAGAACGTTGACACGGAAGAGGAATTAGTGTTTCAAAGTAAGGATGACAAATTAAAAATGTGCTAAAAAATTACCCGTCGGTTTCGGGTATACCCGCGGGTAACGAGTATACCCATTAGTTTGTTAAAAGATATACGTTGGGATTTCCAAATACATCTTTTACTATTATAATTTTTATATAATTTTATTTATACAACAATTATTATAAATTAAAAATGTACATTACATACATATAAGTTTTATTATAAATTAATAATAATTTTATGATAGTTATACACTTATATTTATACACTTCACAACATACAAGGGTTAATGAAAAAAAATCACTAATATACAAGGGTTAATGGAAAAAAAAAATACATTAAAAATTTGTGTATATGATCGGGTATATAGTTCAGGTAAACGGGTATGTCGTTTCGGGTAATCGGGTCAGGTATCTCCTAATCCCATACCCGACCCATACCCGCGAAAATTTCTAAAACTAATCCCATACTCGGCCCAATACCCGTCGGGTATCGGGTATACCCGTCCCATTTGTGTCGGGTTTCGGGTATACCCATCGGGCTCGGGTGTTTTTACCATCCCTACCCGATTTTTTTTTAATTTATATTTTTATAACCGGGTATGAGATTAAAAACATACCATACTGTGGTAAGTGTAAAATTGACGTCGGAGATTAGCTTCAGTCCAAGATGTTCTTAGTGCAGCCGTCCTACCACATTTGCAAAAAACCATTGTGAATTTGTGATTGTGAAGATGGTGTATATTTCTGAATTTGCAAACAACCACTATGGCAAGTAAGGATGACAAAAATACCCGACATTTGCAACCAACATATACAAGCTTTAAAAAAAAACAAACCAATATGCCGCTCATAGGCCCATACGCGCGTATTGTGGGTACGGAGGCTGACAACTTTTCAGCCCATATGCCTCGTATAGCCCGATGAGACCCATATACATCTACTTTTTCTGAAAAGTTGACAGGACATTTATGACACCCCACTTGCATACGACTCTCATCGACCCATACGGGTCTCATTGAAGTTATGTTTCATTTATTTTTATAGTTTAACCGAACAAGTACAAATGCAAAAGTTATTTTTTAGACGAGTTCTGGGCAACACGATGACAATCCGGAAGGGGACCACACGCGTCTCTCGTATAGTTTTCGCTCTCGTATCGGTCTATACGGTCGGAATATTCAAGGTTTGTTTTTTTTTTTTTTTGTGGTTTTATTTTGGCTGTTTATGGTGGTGTTGGGGTTGTGGTTGTGGTGGGTAGGTTGTGGTAGTGGTGGTGGTGGGTCGGCTGTGGTAGTGGTGGTGGTGGTGGTGGTGGGCCGGCTGGGGTGGTTGTGGTGGTGGGAGTGGGTCGACTGGGGTGGTGGGTCGGCTGGCTGTGTTGGTGGTGGTGTTGGGTCGGCTGTGGTGGTGGTGGTGGTGGTGGGTAGGCTGTGGTGGTGGTGGGTCGGCTGTGTTGGTGGTGGTGGTGGGTCGGCTGTGGTGGTGGTGGTGGTGGGTAGGCTGTGGTGGTGGTGGGTCGGCTGTGGTGGTGGCGGTGGTGGGTCGGCTGTGGTGGTGGGGGTGGTGGCGGTGATGGTGGTGGGTCGGCTGTGGTGGTGGTGGTGGTGTGTCGGCTGTGGTGGTGGTGGTGGTGGGTCGGCTGTGTTGGTGTTTTGTTTTTTTTTTTAGTTTTTACAATATATTTCGAATGCCGAGTCTAATACTAAATTGTATTTTTTATTAACAGGATATTGAAAGTCGGTGTTTTGATGGTGGTGGTAGTGTAATCCTTATGGAGAAACTACGTTCGTATTTCAGATTCATGCACTAGAACGCCGATCTAGGATTACGTGTTATCGGAGTAGCCTGTTGCCTCGTCAGCTCCCAGTGACGCTAGACAACGCGGTCTGCCCTGTAACATGTCCTTCCAAGAGAGGAGTTCATTAGTGTTCTCATGAGCCTTCCACCAACGGGAATGCCACTTCGCTCACCATCCTGACAAGACGCGGAAGACTAGACGGTGGTTGATAAACGAAATGTCGACTCCACTGCTCCAACCTCCTGATCCCTTGTTCCATCTCAGTGTGGTAGATGTGAAGCAGAATCCCGTTGGAAGGTAGGGTTCGGTACGCAATTCCAAGACAGCCGGGCTGTCTCGAAATTGTGTATGTTGCACCCATCGTTTTCCTGTACTGGAATTCAAGAATATGTAACAATTAGCGATTTAGGGTATAGGGTTTAGTCGTTACATTCTGTATCAAAGTTACATGTTTTGTGTATTAATATAAAACGATGTTTAATTACATTTTGAATTACGTTTCTTGTTGCGTTATGGTTAATAAACGACAATTGAAAAAAAATTAAAGACATAAAAATTTGACATTTTTTTAACAAACACATTGCGTTATGGAAACAATTAAACACATAATAATAATTGATAAATAAAAAAGTTGACATTTAATAAAACGTTATAATATACCCATTTAATAAAATTTGACATTTAAAAGTTTGGCAATTAAAGACGTAATAATACTCATTTAGTAATATTAAATAAATGTCGTTTAATAAAAAATTGACATTTAAAAATTTTGACAATTAAACACATAATAATAATTCATAAATAAAAAACTATGTTATAATATATACAATTCATTTTATAAAAAAATTGACATTTAATAATACTTATAAAAAACTATGTTATAATATATGAAGTTTTTATAATACTAACACAATTTTTATAACAACATTTTATAAAAAAAATATTAATTTTCTTATATAAATATTTCACAACTTCCCCATACAAATACCCTATCAAAATAAAGTTTCTTACATCCCAATCATTGGTAATCATTGGCTGACACCCAATGATTGGCATTAATTAGATGGTAGGGACCATTTTCAAACGTATTGGGCAATGAGGGGCGTATTGGTGGGGCCAGTTTGATGCGTATTGGGCAATGAGGGTCATTTAGGGTTAGGGGATGTGTAAATACTTTTGGGGGATGTATGGATACCCTGGCCGTTCTTAAAATCAATGGAGTTCCCGATGACAAAAGCGTATAGCTTTAAAGGCTGAGGATCTTAAGAACTTGTTTTGTAATTTCTCATTCTTGAAAGTTGGACCAAAATATTTAACCTAACCTAACAAGGATGGAACCTTTCAAATTGTTTGTCATTGTTTTTCCATTGATTTATGTGAACAATTCATATTGATGACTCAAAATTTCACATCTTTGGCCAAAACATAAGCAACACCATCCAATTCTTTAGTTATGCTACTCCAAAGCTCTTTGTCAATATATCACAATGAAAAACCTCAGTTAATCTCGTTTGGTAGGGCTACAGAGAGCACTCCAACAACCTTCTAGTCAACATACATTCTCTAGTGACATGCGTGTGGTGTTTATGGAAATATAGAAATGACGTAGTGTTTTTGGACAAAAAGAAAGGCGTTGTCAAGCTGCTCGAAGATATCAAGTCTCTCAGCTACTTATTGTTGGACCCAGTTTGGCCTTAAAACAACTTCTTTTCACGTAATATGGCAAGTGATTTCAGTAGATGTGAAAAAGATGTGCGGAAATGGAAATCGGACTTTCAAGAAACAAGACCTACAGAATTATCAAGTTTATATAACTTTGAAACAAAAAGGTTTACAAGGTGATTGTAAGATTATTATCTAGTACAAACGAATCTTGAATTCTGTGGGTGAGAGGGCAATGGAGTTTTGATGTATGTATGAATGATAAGCTTCAAACTCACTTTGCTTCTCCTAGTTGAGCCTTCTATTTATAGAAGGCTGGGTGCATGAATAAACAATAGTTTATTCATGCAATAAGTCCTGCGAAAAGTGCCCAATTGACATATTCATTGAATCCAACGTTCAAGTTGCCTTTTTCATCATGATATCAATTAATGTCAACTTGCTTCGGTAAGTGTGGCAGGACAGAGCCAATTTCAGACAAGTGGGGTATTTTATCAGAATTCTGATAAACCACTTCATCAGAAATTCTGATGAACAAATCATCAGAAAAATCCTGATGATCAGAATCGTCAGAAACTGATGATATTTCATCAGAAATATCATCAGATCCATCAGAAGTGACCTTTTCTGATAATCCAATTCTGCTCATGATCAACTTGTGATTCTTTGAAGTAGATGCTATGCATTCCAGTTGTCCCATCTGATCTTCTTTTTCTAGTTCGTGATCTTCAGGACTGTGATCTCTTCATAGATACAGTTGATTGTGATTTTCTTCAATACTTACAAATAAAGTTTCCTAACAGTTTCCCCCTAAGTATTGTAAGAAAATGAACTACCTCTATATCTAACATAAACAACTTTCTTTGAAAGAGAAATTTAAAAACAACTAAGTTCAGAAACATAGAACATAGTCAAACCAACCATAAATCAGACAAATTTAAAACTTTGTTCAAAAACAGGAATTTAATCTTATCAATTCATTAGTTGATCTTCACTCCACTTTTGTACTTGTCTCCTGGTTTCAGTCTTTTCTTGTGATCAATTGCCTTTTGAGTTTGTTTGTACATTTCTTTGTACCATCCTCTTGCTTCCATCCAGTTATCAATGCATTCTTCAATTGTTTTTCTCAGTTGTTCATTGTTCTTTCCCTTCTTCTTGAGCTGCTCATGTTTCTCATTCATGCAGTTCCTTATATATTTTAGAGTTTGATTTGAATACCTGCATATATCACTGATTCTGAACAGAGCTTTATCTTCATTAGCATCTTTGAAGACTACTCCCATTTCTGGTTGGTCAAAGATTGCTGCAGTTCTCACTAGCTTCTAAGGGATCTCAGCTGGAATACTGGTGTTGGGAGGAGGTATTAGCACCTTGTTACTGTACTCAAAATTGATACATAGATCAAAGTCTGCCAGTGCAGCCCTTTTGTATAGCTTTGCTCCTACACTTTTGAGACTTTCAAGTGCTCTTCTGATCACAACTGAATTACCTTTCATTTCATCAATGATATTCTTCATTTTGACTATTCCCATCGGGTGAATATCATCAGCTAGATTTGCATCAGTAACCTTTTATTCACTGTTATCTTTTCTGATCAAGGTATACTTGTTTTGTGCTTCATAGCCTAAGATGCCTCCTCCAGTGGTCAAAGTATCAATTCTTTCAATTGATACTATTGGATTGGTCATGTGCTTGTGTAAAATTACCCAACCTCCATTGTTTCTGTTTTCAACAATACCTTTGCTCATTGGAGAGAGTGGTCTCTTTGGGTTGTCTTCTGGACCTTTCCAATAGTAATTCTTTAGATGTTCTTCAGGGTACATAATAGTGTGTAAATCACCTTTGAGCACATCCATTTCTCTGATGTTCCCTTCTGAATCTTCTATCATTTCTTTTCTTGGCCTTTTTGAGGAAGTTACTTCAAGTTCCATTCTTCTCTTCTCTTTTGCATCCATCCTTATACTTAGCTCTATTTCTCCTGTGATAGCTGTAGAAGATGACTGAACTGGAACATGATCTTTCTGCTGTACCCTTGATGTATCTGGCTTTGGGACATTTGGTGGAGGACCCATGAGTAACTTTTGTTTATCTGGTGGTGGACCCATGGGTTGCTTCTGTTTATGAGCTGTTGAAGTTTCTGTTTGTTTGGTTTGACCTTGTCGAATGGTTTTTGGTTGTTGTTGAGGACTTTCTGATCTCCTTGCTTGTCTTTCTTGTGGAATTGGGGCTTTCAGTTCATGAAGTTCAACATTTGCTAGTCTGGCAACATTATACTGTAATCTCTTTACTAACAGATGAACATTAGTGAGAGCTTGAGTATTTATTTCTTCTTGTTTCTTCATTTTCTGAAACTCCTGATTTTCTTGATTTCTTTGTGCAGTTAATTCCATCAACAGTTTCTCAAAAGCCTCAGCCATGCTGCTGTTGTTGGCTCTGAGGAACTGTATTTCTTCAAGAAGCTTCCCTGAACTTGAGCTTTCTCCTGCAGTTGCAACCTCAGCCATCTTTTTCTTGATATCATGCAGTTCCTTGAGAGCTTTCTCAATTTCCAATGAGCTCTCTTTGTTTTCAGATGACTTTTGCAATTTGTTGAGGGCTGCAGCATTGTCTTCTGTTTGCTTCTGCACAGCTTTGACAGTTTCTGACAAAACCTTGATATCTGACTTTTGATTTCTGATTTCTTCTAGTATCAGATCAAGTTTTTCTTATGTTGCTGTTTTCACAGTAGTAGTTGTGTCTTCAAGTTCTTTGTAAAGTTGTTTAGGGGACATAGATTGATGTCCTTGGGAAATAGGAGAAACAACTGATGTTCTCCTTTTAACACCAGCAGAAAACACATTCTCTGCTGTTCTGAGGTTAAAAGGATTTGAAGATTCCAAATTCTCTATATCCTCACCAGAAAATTGAAACACATTCAAGTTCTGGATTTCCTCATATCCTTGAACCTTTTCAGGTTCTCCATGAGTTGTTGAGAAACTCTTAATTTTCTCATCCAGGTTTCCTTGATCAGCAGGCTGATCTCCACCTGTTGTCACCTCATTTTCCTCCTCAGGATCTGATTCAGAAAATGGGTCTTTGGTTTTACTCACATCTTGTTTTGAAGAAATAGTATCTCTAAGTAAGATTTCATGTTTTCCTTGAATTGATTCATTAGAATCACTCTCAGAATCATAAAATATGTTTATTTTAGACTGTTGTGCACCTGTTTCTCCTATGAGTGAGTCTTCAGCATGATGTTCTTCAGCCACAGGACTCATATTCACATCTTCATCAGCTGGATGAGGATTAGATTTACCCTGCTGTTCCATTCTTGGTGTGCTTGACTCCTGTGCATCATGCTCCATAGGGGACACATTTTCAAAAATTCCTCTGTTCTCTGGCCTTTTATTCAACATCTTCAGATATTCTGCTCTGTATGGTGAATCTTCTGGTATCAGATTCATCATTCTTTCTGATAGAGCAGGCACATCATAATCTGACTTCCAAGATCCTATGGCAGTCCAAGGTCTCATAATTTCCGTCTTCCACATATTTTCTGATACTGGAATTTCTATGTTTCTTTTTAAAAAAGCATCAGAAATTATGATTGATAGAAATCTTGGAAAGGGTAGACGTGAATCTATTCTTCCAACATTAGTCAGAATTGATATTCTGACCAGAATAAATATTTCTGCTCCAAAATCAATGTTCATTCCATTAATGAGACTGAACATGATTGTTAGAATGTTCATATTTATCTGATCTGTACCTCCAATCTTTGATGATAGACACTTGTTCAGAATTTCCATTAAAACTTGCCAGAAGGCAGGTAGCTTGTTTCTCTTGAATTCATTGATTCTTGAAATCTTTGTTTTGTAACCCATTACAACATCAAGTTGTGAGAACATATCTTCTTTTTCTGGTGCTTCTTCAAAGCTCTGATGTAAGGGTAGTTCCAAACATTCCCTTATCTTTTCTGGTGAAATTTTAATAAAGATATTTCCCCATACATGTGCTGTTAGCTCAGTTTGACTTGAAATTTTGAGAGTTTTTACAACTTGTTGTATGAGTTCTTCTGGTACCTCTCTGGTTTTTGTAAGAGCTTGAGCAATTGGGCATCTGGTTAGAAATTCAATGAGAATTTGACACTTCATATCATACTCTTCGATGTTATCATTCATTGCTTCATTGTTGCTCTTTAATGGAAGAAATTCAGCTTCAGTGATGAAGGGAACTGAGTGTTCAATTGGTGGTATGTTGATGTTGATAGCAGCCATTGAGAATTTGGGTTTTGTTTTCGGAAAAGGGTTTTAGGGTTTTGAATTTGAAGGTTGATGATGGAAGTCCCTGTTTTGAATGAGGTATTTATAGTGTACACGGACAGAGATTTTTGAGTTTTTATCGTATGTTGTTTGTGATCAAGGTGTTTAATGACACCTTAATGATGTTTTAATCCTTTTAAGGAAACAATCGTTTTTGAAAAACCTTTGGTTTATCTCTAATTTAATGTAAATCCTTTAAAGAATTTTAGAGATTCCAATGATTTTTCGGATAAATACTAATTTCCAACTTGCACCTTTTCTTCTTGTGGGACCCCTTTTGTTTCTAAAAGGTCCAATAGAAACCTTTTGTGTGTCTTCCCAGGTATTTCTCATGATGATATATATATATATATATATCAGAAAGTTTTGAATAAAACTTTTAAGAGTTGTATTTTCTGCATATATCATCAGAATTCATCTGATTCATTTTTAGTGGATAAATCATCAGATTTTTTTTTTTTAAGATGAGAGGGAATAACTAGAGTTCTGAGATTTTACTTACATTGTAGTCTTGCAGTTCTGAACTCCACACCTTTGTTCTGATATACAGGAGGTATTTTTCATATAGCTTGTTCCAGTCCTCAGAAAATTTTTTTAGAAAGAAACTTATTCTCAAAATTTTGGATTTTCATAAGTTTCTTTAAATCTGGTTAAAAGAATTGTTTTTCTGATGATATGTTAAACTTCCTGGTTTTCAAAAAAAATTTGATTTACTGACTTATTGTCAGAATTTTCACAGTTTTCTGGTGAATGATCAGATTCGTGTTGTTTAATGAGTTTTCTGAATAAATACCAGATTTTTTGATTGATCATCAGATTTTCTGAGTTCTACTAACTCCTGTCAGTTCTCATGTGTGATCCACCAGATTTTCTTTGTTTTTTTTTTATCAGACATGTTGTGTTAGTTCCCCGTAGATCTATTACCATTAAGAAAAAAAATTAAAACAAACCGGTTATAAAAAAAAACAAACAAAACATAAAACAAAAAAACAACTACTACTACTACTCCTCCTCCTCCTCTAATACGTTGTACATGCACTTCACATATAACCAAAGACTGGTTATCCGACCGGTGTGATTCGTTGATGGCGTCAGGGTGGCTTCACTAATGTTTTCTTGAAGTACCAGCTCGGCCCTTGGATAGCAGCTTCTCACTCCTCCGAAGTCCAGCTGACTTGTGATCACCTTGGTTACGAATCGTGGGTAGATCAGAAAGGGTTGACGGTCGTGGATGTTTGCTTCTAGGTCTCTCATGAGAAACTTGGCATAATTGTAAGGTTTCTCTTGTATTATAGCATGAACCACTTCCATCATCTTATGAGACAGCTCGTTGAAGTGTCCAATCTTCTTGGAGAAGCAGAAACTTAGCTGTGTTACCAAAAACTGGAAAGGTGGTATAAAACCAGATTTGCTAACAGCCCTTGACGTGTTCAGTGAATGATAGCCCATTTCAGTCAAGGTCTGTTGCACATTTACCTTCTCCAGAAATTTGATTTCATGATCATCACCCAGTTTGAGGACATTTCTTATTGTTTCCTCTTTTAGGGTGATCTTTACCCCCATGACCTCACTTTCAATCCACACGGAAGTACCACTAAAAATGATTTGAGAGTTCCACCAGAACTCTTGGAGAAGTTCTGGATAAATGGTGACATGTGATGATACAACAAAGCCCAAAGGACTTCGCATGATCATATTGTACACAAACCTGCAGTCCTCCCATGCAGGTCCTTCCAAGTTGGATCTTAATCTAAGATTATGAAGTCTGTGAAATGGGAGAGGGAATTGAGTGGCTTTCATCAATTTTGGGCGACCCATTTTTAGATAAGAAAAATTCTATTGAAGAGATATTGAAGAGATGATTTGTTGTGAGGTGAGTTTTATTCAGGTTGTTAATATTTATAGATGAAAGTGATATTAACAGCCAACCTTTTTCTCTTCAATTAAGACGATATCTGTTGCAGTGAATGTAATAGTGAATGTAACAGTGAATGTGACAGTCTACTAAACCCCATGTGTGAGTAAGCATTTAATGACTAGGCGGCTACTTTCATAGCTCCTAATGATTCTAGTGCCTACGTGTCACTTAAGTTCCTTATGAAAAAATGACGTTGCATGCATTTGCAGAAGAATAATGAAATTCAATAAACTGAAAAAAAATTTGAGACGGTTGATTATCACAGCTGTATGGAACTTCATCAGTATGAATGTTACTTTTCCCCCTTTTTGTTTTTTTTAATTAATAACAAAAAAAAACAAAAAAAAATATACACAAAAATGAGTAATTACAATATGTGGAATGTGCATGAGGATGAAAAATTATTACAAATTATTCTGATGTTTCAATATAGTTTCTGATTTTATATCAGAACATCTGGTGTTTTCACCAGATATTCTGATATTTCTTCAGATTATCTGATAAATTATCATTTATTGATGATTTATCAGATTTTCTGGTGTTCCATCAGATTGATGGATTGTTTCATCAGAAGCTAGTTGATTTGTTCTATGAATATCAGAATTTTGATGTTCAACAAGTTGGTTTTCAATTTGTGTCTTTGTGTTTTCTGAAAAATCTCCATCATTTAGATTAACCATGCCTAGTTTGCTGATCAAAAAATTGTGTCTCTTTTCATCAAGAGGCTTTGTAAAGATATCAGCAATTTGATTTTCAGTTGGAACAAAATACATTTCAATGTTACCTTTCTCCACATGATCTTTTATGAAGTGGTATCTGACATCTATGTGTTTGGTTCTTGAGTGATGAACTGGATTTTCTGTTATTGCAATAGCACTCTTTGAGTCACATAGAATTGGAATTCTTGTCAGAGTTACTCCATAATCTTTCAGTTGAGTTTGCATCCACAACACTTGTGAACAGCAACTTGCTGCTGCTACATATTCTGATTTTGCTATTGATGTGGCAACACAGTTTTGTTTCTTGCTTACCCAACATACCAATTTTTCTCCCAAGAGTTGACAGGCACCAGATGTGCTTTTCCTGTCAATTTTTCACCCTGCATAATCTGCATCTGTGTATGCAATTAATTCAAGGTTTGTATCCTTAGGATACCAGAGACCAATTTCTGATGTGCCTTTGAGATATTTAAAAACCCTTTTTACAGCTTTTAGATGGGATTCTTTGGGATCACATTGATATCTGGCCAGAAAGCATGTTGCAAACATGATATCTGGTCTGCTTGCAGCTAAATAAAGCAGTGATCCTATCATCCCTCTATAGGTTTTAATATCAACACTTATACCATCGTTATCAGAATCTAACTTGTTCCCTGTTGCCATGGGAGTTTTTGAAACAGAGCAGTTTTCAAGTGAGTATTTTTGTAGAATTTTTTTCACATATTTTGATTGACTCAAAAATATTCCATCAATTCTTTGTTTTACTTGTAACCCTAAGAAAAAGGTTAACTCACCCATCATACTCATTTCAAAGTGGCTGGTCATCAATTTTTGAAATTTGTCACAAAATTTTTCATTAGTTGATCCAAATATAATGTCATCAACATATATCTGAACCAGCAAAGTATGACCTTTGTGTGTTTTGAGAAAAAGAGTGGTGTCAATAGTTCCTTTGGTAAACCCTGATTCAAGTAAGAAGTTTGATAAAGTTTCATACCAGGCTCTAGGAGCTTGCTTCAACCCATACAAGGCTTTGTTTAATCTATAAACATGATTTTGAAATTTTGGATCAACAAAGCCTTCTGGTTGATACACATAAACTTCTTCCTCAATTTTACAATTTAGAAAAGCTGATTTTACATCCATTTGATAAACTTTTAAATCCTTGGATGCAGCATAAGCAAGAAAAATTCTTACAACTTCTATTCTAGCCACTGGTGCAAAAGTTTCGTCATAATCAATACCTTCTTGTTGACAGTAACCCTTGACCACTAACCTTTCTTTGTTCCTTGTGATTATCCCATTCTCATCAGATTTATTCCTGAATACCCATTTTGAACCAATGACAGATTTGTCTTTTGGCTTGGGTACCAGATCCCATACCTTGCTCCTTTCAAACTGATCAAGCTCTTCTTTCATAGCCTGAATCCAGTCTGGGTCACTTAGAGCTTCTTTGACAGATTTGGGTTCTATCTTGCTTAAGAACCTAGAAAATGCACACTCATGCGCAGTGGCAAATCTTGTTCTGACACCATCTGCAGGATTGCCTATGATGTCAGAATGAACATGTCCTTTAATCCATCTTAACTTGTTGTGAAAAGTTGTTGGTTCTGATGGATTTGAAGTTGTGACGACTGGCACCAAACCGGTAATTTCCGTACACTTTAATTATTGTTTAATGATTGCAATTATGTGCTTAATTGTCAGCAATGTCTGAACACATGATTAAACAAGTGAATTCATGCACGTTGTATACTACAAAATATTGCTTTATGCATAAACGAGAGCGTTGCGTCAAAAATAATAGTAAACTCACCGGTAAGACACACTGTGTCAATGGAACTGCAGAAAGCAGTCAGACAATAAAATTGGAGCCTAGGTGTAGGTCCGACAATAAGAATGCATTAAAGCCCAAGAGTACATACAAGGGTTTAATATATATGCAATACGAAAGCAAAAGTAAGCACTAAAAAGCACCCGAAACGCACGTTAAGTGCAGAATTTATATAATTCAGCATTTAAACATATGAATATTTTGCAGAAATGTCATTTTATTATCCAGAATATTTTCCTAAGTGTTGGGAATTGAAAGAGTACAAGAAAGGTACTTAAAAGACACTAAAAAGTGTAATTTAGCACTTTAACGAATCGGTATCTAACCGAACAACCGGACAATACCCGGAACACCAAAATAATGCTAGAAGCATTGTTTTTATTTTTCTAAGCTAGTTAGGGTCCCCGAACACCCTAACACACTATATATTACATGACACACTTAAACCACTAACTAAACATTTGATTTCTAACTAGATTGGTAACTAAACAATTAAAACTCAACTAATACCCCCCCCCCCCCACTTGATGGCCGGTTAGGGGACATGTTCCCCACATAGGATCTTCTTTGATTATTTTATAAGATTATGTTGAGAATATGCTAAGCAAAGATGCCATATGCTTTACATGTTGGAGAAAGATTTTGATAAAAACCTAAGGTCCATCCTTTTCTTCCATTCATCATCTTCAACCTACAACACATCTCCCTCTCTCTCTAAACTCTCGGCCTAACACCCCTCACATGCAACCACCATTTTCACTCATCATCTAAGCATTCTAAGGTCACTAGAAGGTGTAAGAAGGTCACTAACGAAGCTCGGTGCAAGCGGATCTTAAAGGACCTTCTTCATTTGCTTTTATCCACTTCATTTACCCTCTTGAACTTCCCTAGCCTTGTGCTAGTAGTAAGTGCTTCAAATCTTCATATTGTTCTTGTTTATGATGGTTAATAGATGATTTAATGGCTAAAAATCATGAAACACTAAAGAACTTACATTAAAGTGTTGAACATAAGATGAATAAGGTGGATAAAGAGAAGATATGTGTGTAAATCTTGTGAAACTTGTCTAGTTATGATTATTTGATGTTGTGGTTAGTAAAAGCAAGATGGATCATCATCTAGACATACTAGTCCATGTTAGAAAGCATGAACTAGTAGGATGTAAAAGTTAGAAAATTAAAAGATGATGGATCTATCCATTCATAAGACATGAACTTGAGTAAAAGTAATTTTCTTGTAAAATAAGACTCTAAACATGTAGATCTAAGGATCTACAAGGGGTTTTTCGGAAGAACCAAGCAAAAATATTAGTCTTGTTTAAAACCCGGATCTTATCCGAACTAAAAGCATTTTTAATAAATAAACAAGTGTGTAGACACTTGTGTCACAAGAAAAATTTAACAAAGAAATATTTTTGTAAACCTTGACTAGAAGTTGTGAAACTTCATATTCTTTAAAAATAAAGTTTTTAAGAAATTAAACTTATTTTTAAAGATAACAAGACTTACTAAATGTGCTAGTGAGTTACTACACATTTTTGTAAATATTCAAGTTCATGAAATGGAGAAATTAGTGAATATTGTTGATAATTGTTGTTGATAATTGTTAACGATTTAAAAGAAAATAAACACATGTTTTGAAAACATGGGAAACGTCCATTTTTAGGGGAAACTGTGTCAAAATTTTTATAAATTTTGACACTTAGAAAAATATAAGTTTTTGAGAAACTTATTCCCTAAAAATGTATTTAAAAGTATTACCAAGGTTTCCCTAATTTTTGGTGATAAGAAATAAGGATTTCTTCAAAAATAAAAATGGATATTAAGTATATATATTTTGAGAGAAAAATATATATTATTTGATCACCAACTTTTGTGCTAAGTGTATATAGTATGTGTTATACGTGCTAGTGTATTAAGACTTAAAAATACACTAAATACTCATGAGGAGTATAAACATAAAAATACACATACAACATACAAGATACATAATTCGGGTGCAAAGTGCAAAATACAAAAAGCTTATATTTATTTTAGAGAAAATAATATAAGTGAGGTACGTAGTTAAAAATATAGAATATTTTTAACACAAGAATATATACAAAAGAGAGTGACTGTACTTGTGCGACGCAAGTCTAGTGACTAACGTTAAGAAAACGCGTATAGGTTACGACGTTATTTAAGCAAATCCGGTGAAGTTTACGACGCTAGGAACGCAAAGTTGTGAGTTCATGCTCCCCCTTTTCTCTTTAACTGTTTTCAGTTTTTATAACTTCGGGGGTGAAATACATGTACAAAAGTACAATATTTATAAATGGTATGATATAAATACAAGAAGTACACTTGGTGAGAACGAGAACCAAGTGTGACAAAATATAAGACAATAAGAAACGCGCTTGGTGAGGACGAGAACCAAGTTGGACGCGTTATGAGAAATGATAAAAAGAAACGCGCTTGGTGAGGACGAGAACCAAGTAGGATGCGTTATGAGAAATAGTGTCACGAATAGGGTACAGAAGCACCATTAATCGTGTACATACTTAGACCGCAGAACAAAAGGTTAGATCTAACGGGTGCCTGGCAGCCACACTCTCGATGAGGGCGAGAATCGAGTAGTGCTTTTGTGTCTCAGAATATACCAATTAAATGCCTTAGGTTTGGTGACTTCCTATGTCGTGCCACATGTTAATGGCTTTGCAACCCATTAACAATCTGATATTTACAGAAATACTGTATTTACATAAAATTCATACCATACTAAAATTGATATATAACTTGAAGTACGTGGGGTACTCAAGAGGATTGATATATAACTTGAAGTACGTGGGGTACTCAAGAAAAGATTGAATTATACATGGGTACGTGGTGTACACATGAAACTGAATTTATATATGAAAACTTGATTTATTCACAAACTATGTTTTCATACAAAGTATACAAGCATGAAATACAAAACTGCATGAATTCACACCAACATTATGTTGACGTTTTTCCAAAACTCACATGTATTTCAGGTAACTAGGATGGATGTGCGCGCGGTCTCGCTTATGCTTGTGGATGTCGCTTAAGTTTATCTTTAAATAAAGTTGTAAACTTTTTAAGACAATGTTTTATGCGACTTAGCGATATAAACGCTAAACTTATGTTTTCAAATTATGGTATTTGATGTTTTTACGAGCATATAGCATGTTTACCTTTCGTATGCAATGAGAACCTTTCATGATCACACGTCGTGCTTCCGCCACAGAAAGGGGTGTGACAGATTGGTATCAGAGCTGCGATTGTAGTGAACCAGGATTCCTTCTCGAGTCTAGTCTACAATCTCTAGGATCCATTCACGAAAACAATTTTCAAAGAGTTTTCATTGCATAAAACGTCCCGCGACATCCACTGCCTGAAACTGTCTACATGAGTCTAGAAAAGACACTACGAGACTTAGAGTGCACTTGAGTAGCACTTGTCGTTGACTAGAAATTACTTGCAATTATGTGTGATAATTAGCATGTACTAGAAGTAGAATGTCACAAGTATATGTGACTTTACCTGAAAGCAATGGCCCATCTGAAGGAAGAAATACAAGGACGAAACGAACTGTGCGGACTGTGCAAGGAGTTACGTAATTATGGATGCATACATAATTATGGAATTCAGTGCACAAAAATCACAGCAAGTCTTGTCACGTGTAGATCCCCTCAGTGCAAGCCTACTAAGTACTCTGCTAGAGTAATAATTGTTTGATGTCACTTATGTGGTATATATACCTGTGAATATATATGCTACTAATGTCTAGTATGACGATATCAAACAAATGCCTAAACCTATTGGGTTGTGTTCGTCAGAACACGGCACCCAGAAGAGCTGTGAACGCTCGTGACCAACCTCCTCCTCCCCCACTGCCAAGACTTGCCGAAGAGCTGGAAGCTCCACTGGAAGAAAGGATCTCCGCTGCTATCGCCGAATACGAGGTGAACCGTACTCAAGACAGTGGTGGCCCAAGCAACGCTAGACGTAATGGGAATGGAGATTCATCTGGAGGCAGATCAGCTCAAGGCTGCACTTTCAAGCAGTTCCTCGACTGCAAGCCGATGAACTATGATGGCACAGGAGGAGCAGTAGCATTTGTGCGCTGGACGGAGAAGACTGAAGCTACTATCCGCATGAGCAAGTGTACCGCGGATCAACAAGTCACCTTTGCTACTGGGTTGTTTGTCGATGAAGCTCTGACTTGGTGGAACCTGCAAGCCCAAACTTTGGGTGATGATGCCGCTTATGGCTTAACTTGGGAGGAACTGAAGGAAAGAATGAGAGAGAAGTATTGCTCTCGCGCTGAACTCCAAAGGCTGGAAACGGAGTTCTGGCACTTGACCATGGTAGGTGCTGACATTAATGGTTATACTCGAAGGTTCCACGATCTGTCAAGAGTGCTTCCCTACATGGTGACTCCCGAATTCAAGCGCGTTGAACGCTACATTTGGGGACTGGCCCCAGAGTTTCGTGGCATGGTGACGTCGGCCAAACCACAAACAATCACTGAGGCTGTAACTCTGGCTGTCAGCCTTACGGAAGACTGTGTTCGCATGAAGAAGCTGTCACTGAACCCAACAAAAAAGACCGAGACGCATGCTGAGTCGTCCGGCGACAAAAAGAGAAAGCATACAAGTTTGAACCAAGCAACTCGTAACGACAAGGGTTTCAGCAAGAAGCGTGACGCTAACCCGTCTCAGGAGGCGAAGACCCTTGCAACCAAAGCATACCAAGGTTCCATGCCTAGATGCCAAAAATGTTAGTATCACCATGATGGAGCTTGTCGCATTCCAAGGTGCGACAAATGTGGTAAATTGGGTCATCAAACAGAAGACTGTTGGGGAAAAGGAAAGAACCGAAATGGAAACGGTGCTGGTAACAAGAATGGTAACGGGAAAGGGCAGAACCAAGGATGCTTCAAGTGTGGAAGCAATGATCATTTCATGAAGAACTGCCCAGAGAGAAACAATGCTCAGGCTTGAGCATTTGTGATTGGAGCAAAGAACGCACGCGAGGACCCTAACGTGGTCACCGGTACGTTTCTCATTAACAATCACTTTGCATCCATATTATTTGACACTGGCGCCGATTATAGCTTCATGTCTGTGGAATTTAAACGCATACTCGGAATAGAATCTAGTAGATTAGAAATTCCTTATTCCATAGAGCTAGCCAATGGTAAACTCGTTGAATCGGGCGAAGTTGTTAGAGGCTGCACACTAGAACTTGGTGAACGAAATTTTAGCATCGATCTCTTACCTATTCAACTGGGTAGCTTCGATGTAGTAGTCGGGATGGACTGGTTGTCCAAGAACAAAGCTGAAGTTATTTATGAGAAAATCATTCGCATCCCTTTAGCGAATGGTGAAACTCTCATCGTGCATGGAGAAACGAGACGCGCCTCTTCGAATCATCAGCTGTATGAAGGCACAGAAGTGCTTGAGGAAGGGATGTGTCGCTTTCCTAGCACACGTTATAGACAAGAAGGCTGTGGAGCCAAAACTTGAAGACATTCCTGTGGTGAAGGAATTTCCTGATGTGTTCCCTGAAGATCTGCCAGGACTACCTCCGCAACGACAAGTCGAATTCCGTATAGACTTGGTTCTAGGAGCTGCTCCTGTAGCCAACGCACCCTATCGACTTGCGCCATCCGAAATGCAAGAATTATCTACACAACTCCAGGAGTTGTTGGATAAGGTATTTATAAGGCCAAGCTTCTCACCCTGGGGAGCTCCGGTATTATTCGTGAAGAAGAAGGATGGAACACTGCGGATGTGTATCGATTACAGGGAACTGAACAAACTCACGATCAAGAATCGGTATCCGCTACCAAGGATTGATGACTTATTTGATCAATTGCAAGGATCAAGCTACTATTCCAAGATCGACCTTCGATCTGGATACCATCAGCTGAGAATCCAAGAGGAAAGCGTACCAAAGACTGCATTCAGAACGCGATATGGGCACTACGAATTTCTTGTGATGCCGTTTGGGCTGACGAATGCACCAGCGGTCTTTATGGATCTGATGAACCGCGTATGCAAACCATATCTCGATAAATTCGTGATTGTATTTATCGATGATATCCTGATTTATTCGAGAACGAAAGAAGAACACGAGCAACATCTCAGAACCATCTTGGAACTACTGAAGAAAGAGAAGCTTTATGCAAAGTTCTCCAAATGCGAATTCTGGATTCGTGAAGTACAATTTCTTGGTCACGTTGTGAATGAGAAGGGTATTCATGTAGACCCATCCAAGATTGAAGCGATAAAGAACTGGGAAGCTCCCCAAACCCCAACTGAGGTTCGTCAATTTTTGGGCTTAGCGGGCTATTATCGGTGATTCATCGAGAATTTCTCAAAGATAGCTCAACCGCTAACGACCCTTACACAGAAAGACAAGATGTACGACTGGGGTCACAAACAAGAAGAAGCCTTTCAGCTACTTAAAAACAAGCTCTGCGATGCACCAATACTATCATTACCCGAAGGCACTGAAGACTTCGTGGTATACTACGACGCCTCACGACAAGGCTTGGGTTGCGTGCTCATGCAACGCCAAAAAGTATTCGCTTATGCTTCAAGACAACTGAAGGTTCACGAGAGAAATTATACCACTCACGACCTGGAGCTGGGCGCAGTGGTATTCGCCTTAAAGATTTGGCGACATTATTTATATGGTACTCGATGTACAATCTTCACAGATCACAAAAGCTTACAACACATATTTGATCAGAAGGAATTGAATATGCGCCAGCGACGTTGGGTCGAGCTGCTGAACGATTATGACTGTGAGATTAAGTACCATCCTGGAAAGGCAAATGTTGTAGCGGACGCGTTGAGCCGAAAAGAAAGGGTTAAGACCCTAAGGGTTCGAGCATTGGAAATGACGATTCGAACGAACCTCACTGCACGCATTCGGGATGCACAACCGTAAAGCTGAATACCTATGGGGTATGCTGAAATACATGGTGCCAAATGAAGAGGGAGCCTTATACTTCAAGAAGCGTATTTGGGTTCCACTCTATGGTGGCATACGAGAAGTCATCCTTGATGAAGCCCACAAATCGAGATATTCGATCCATCCAGGGTCGGACAAAATGTATCAAGACTTGAAGGAATATTACTGGTGGCCGAGACTTAAAAGCGACGTTGCTGTCTATGTTGGAAAATGCCTAACCTGTGCTAAGGTTAAGGCAGAATATCAGAAACCGTCCGGCCTACTACAACAACCAGAGATTCCCGTGTGGAAGTGGGAACAAATCTCGATGGACTTCATAACGAAATTACCCAGGACCCCGAGAGGGCACGATATGATATGGGTAATAGTTGATCGATTAACGAAGTCTACGCACTTCCTACCTATCCGAGAAAAAGACAGCACTGGTAAGCTTGCTGAAATATACTTAAGAGAAATTGAGGCACGTCATGGAGTGCCAATCTCAATCATTTCAGACAGAGATGGACGCTTTGTCTCAAGAATCTGGCAATCATTTCAGGAAGCCTTTGGGTCTCAGTTAGATCTAAGCACGGCATTCCATCCACAAACAGACGGCCAGAGCGAACGGACTATACAAACGTTAGAAGATATGCTTCGCGCATGTTTCATGGATCTAGGCGGCAGCTGGGATACTCATCTACCTTTAGTTGAGTTTTCCTACAATAACAGTTATCATACGAGCATAAAAGCCGCGCCGTTCGAAGCTCTGTATGGCCGTAAATGTCGATCGCCCTTATGTTGGACAGATGCCGGAGATAAGCGTATGGTTGGTCCTGAACTTGTACAAGAGACAACCGACAAGATTGCGCAGATCCGAGAGCGCATTAAGGCGGCTCGAGAACGACAAAAGATCTACGCCGATCCGAAAAGGAAATCAGTAGAATTCAAGGTGGGAGACAAAGTGTTGTTAAAAGTCTCACCTTGGAAGGGCGTAGTCAGATTTGGAAAGCGTGGAAAGCTGAATCCACGATATATCGGACCATTCAGAATATTGAAGAGAATTGGTACCGTGGCATACAAGTTGGAGTTACCGGAAGAACTTAATGGAGTACATGATACGTTTCATGTATCCAACCTGAAGAAGAGTCCAACACAAGAAAACGTGATCATCCCGATGGATGAAGTGCATATTGATGAAGCCCTCAGATTTACGGAACAACCCGTTGAGGTTACCGACTGGAAGGTCAACAAGACCAGGAGGAGCAGTGTGAAACTTGTCAAAGTACGTTGGAGCTCTAAGCACGGACCCGAGTACACATGGGAACGTGAAGACCAGTTCAAAGAAAAGTATCCCCACCTATTCAAGAAGACTCCTGCGAGAGTTAGTTCAGCCTGAATTTCGGGACGAAATTCTTTTAACGGGGGGAGACTGTGACAACTGGCACCAAACCGGTAATTTCCGTACACTTTAATTATTGTTTAATGATTGCAATTATGTGCTTAATTGTCAGCAATGTCTGAACACATGATTAAACAAGTGAATTCATGCACGTTGTATACTACAAAATATTGCTTTATGCATAAACGAGAGCGTTGCGTCAAAAATAATAGTAAACTCACCGGTAAGACACACTGTGTCAATGGAACTGCAGAAAGCAGTCAGACAATAAAATTGGAGCCTAGGTGTAGGTCCGACAATAAGAATGCATTAAAGCCCAAGAGTACATACAAGGGTTTAATATATATGCAATACGAAAGCAAAAGTAAGCACTAAAAAGCACCCGAAACGCACGTTAAGTGCAGAATTTATATAATTCAGCAATAATTCAGCATTTAAACATATGAATATTTTGTAGAAATGTCGTTTTATTATCCAGAATATTTCCCTAAGTGTTGGGAATTGAAAGAGTACAAGAAAGGTACTTAAAAGACACTAAAAAGTGTAATTTAGCACTTTAACGAATCGGTATCTAACCGAACAACCGGACAATACCCGGAACACCAAAATAATGCTAGAAGCATTGTTTTTATTTTTCTAAGCTAGTTAGGGTCCCCGAACACCCTAACACACTATATATTACATGACACACTTAAACCACTAACTAAACATTTGATTTCTAACTAGATTAGTAACTAAACAATTAAAACTCAACTAATACCCCCCCCCCACTTGATGGCCGGTTAGGGGACATGTTCCCCACATAGGATCTTCTTTGATTATTTTATAAGATTATGTTGAGAATATGCTAAGCAAAGATGCCATATGCTTTACATGTTGGAGAAAGATTTTGATAAAAACCTAAGGTCCATCCTTTTCTTCCATTCATCATCTTCAATCTACAACACATCTCCCTCTCTCTCTAAACTCTCGGCCTAACACCCCTCACATGCAACCACCATTTTCACTCATCATCTAAGCATTCTAAGGTCACTAGAAGGTGTAAGAAGGTCACTAACGAAGCTCGGTGCAAGCGGATCTTAAAGGACCTTCTTCATTTGCTTTTATCCACTTCATTTACCCTCTTGAACTTCCCTAGCCTTGTGCTAGTAGTAAGTGCTTCAAATCTTCATATTGTTCTTGTTTATGATGGTTAATAGATGATTTAATGGCTAAAAATCATGAAACACTAAAGAACTTACATTAAAGTGTTGAACATAAGATGAATAAGGTGGATAAAGAGAAGATATGTGTGTAAATCTTGTGAAACTTGTCTAGTTATGATTATTTGATGTTGTGGTTAGTAAAAGCAAGATGGATCATCATCTAGACATACTAGTCCATGTTAGAAAGCATGAACTAGTAGGATGTAAAAGTTAGAAAATTAAAAGATGATGGATCCATCCATTCATAAGACATGAACTTGAGTAAAAGTAATTTTCTTGTAAAATAAGACTCTAAACATGTAGATCTAAGGATCTACAAGGGGTTTTTCGGAAGAACCAAGCAAAAATATTAGTCTTGTTTAAAACCCGGATCTTATCCGAACTAAAAGCATTTTTAATAAATAAACAAGTGTGTAGACACTTGTGTCACAAGAAAAATTTAACAAAGAAATATTTTTGTAAACCTTGACTAGAAGTTGTGAAACTTCATATTCTTTAAAAATAAAGTTTTTAAGAAATTAAACTTATTTTTAAAGATAACAAGACTTACTAAATGTGCTAGTGAGTTACTACACATTTTTGTAAATATTCAAGTTCATGAAATGGAGAAATTAGTGAATATTGTTGATAATTGTTGTTGATAATTGTTGACGATTTAAAAGAAAATAAACACATGTTTTGAAAACATGGGAAACGTCCATTTTTAGGGGAAACTGTGTCAAAATTTTTATAAATTTTGACACTTAGAAAAATATAAGTTTTTGAGAAACTTATTCCCTAAAAATGTATTTAAAAGTATTACCAAGGTTTCCCTAATTTTTGGTGATAAGAAATAAGGATTTTTTCAAAAATAAAAATGGATATTAAGTATATATATTTTGAGAGAAAAATATATATTATTTGATCACCAACTTTTGTGCTAAGTGTATATAGTATGTGTTATACGTGCTAGTGTATTAAGACTTAAAAATACACTAAATACTCATGAGGAGTATAAACATAAAAATACACATACAACATACAAGATACATAATTCGGGTGCAAAGTGCAAAATACAAAAAGCTTATATTTATTTTAGAGAAAATAATATAAGTGAGATACGTAGTTAAAAATATAGAATATTTTTAACACAAGAATATATACAAAAGAGAGTGACTGTACTTGTGCGACGCAAGTCTAGTGACTAACGTTAAGAAAACGCGTATAGTTTACGACGTTATTTAAGCAAATCCGGTGAAGTTTACGACGCTAGGAACGCAAAGTTGTGAGTTCATGCTCCCCCTTTTCTCTTTAACTGTTTTCAGTTTTTATAACTTCGGGGGTGAAATACATGTACAAAAGTACAATATTTATAAATGGTATGATATAAATACAAGAAGTACACTTGGTGAGAACGAGAACCAAGTGTGACAAAATATAAGACAATAAGAAACGCGCTTGGTGAGGACGAGAACCAAGTTGGACGCGTTATGAGAAATGATAAAAAGAAACGCGCTTGGTGAGGACGAGAACCAAGTAGGATGCGTTATGAGAAATAGTGTCACGAATAGGGTACAGAAGCACCATTAATCGTGTACATACTTAGACCGCAGAACAAAAGGTTAGATCTAACGGGTGCCTGGCAGCCACACTCTCGGTGAGGGCGAGAATCGAGTAGTGCTTTTGTGTCTCAGAATATACCAATTAAATGCCTTAGGTTTGGTGACTTCCTATGTCGTGCCACATGTTAATGGCTTTGCAACCCATTAACAATCTGATATTTACAGAAATACTGTATTTACATAAAATTCATACCATACTAAAATTGATATATAACTTGAAGTACGTGGGGTACTCAAGAGGATTGATATATAACTTGAAGTACGTGGGGTACTCAAGAAAAGATTGAATTATACATGGGTACGTGGTGTACACATGAAACTGAATTTATATATGAAAACTTGATTTATTCACAAACTATGTTTTCATACAAAGTATACAAGCATGAAATACAAAACTGCATGAATTCACACCAACATTATGTTGACGTTTTTCCAAAACTCACATGTATTTCAGGTAACTAGGATGGATGTGCGCGCGGTCTCGCTTATGCTTGTGGATGTCGCTTAAGTTTATCTTTAAATAAAGTTGTAAACTTTTTAAGACAATGTTTTATGCGACTTAGCGATATAAACGCTAAACTTATGTTTTCAAATTATGGTATTTGATGTTTTTACGAGCATATAGCATGTTTACCTTTCGTATGCAATGAGAACCTTTCATGATCACACCTCGTGCTTCCGCCACAGAAAGGGGTGTGACAGAAGTTTCCCCCTGAACAGGTGCTTCAATTGTGTGTAAGATATCAGAATTCTGAGGTTCTGATGTACTACACCTTTGTTCTGCAGAGTTAGTACATGATGGATCTTTTGATTTGTTTTTGAAAGAATTATCATGTTCTAGGAAATCTTCATTTAACATTTCAAAGAGATGTTCATACTTTTCTTGTTTGTCAGAAAAATTTATTTCTTTCAAGTATTCATCAGAAACCTCTGTTTCTGGTGAGTCATCAAATGAAACATACAGACTTTCTCTGATTGTCCTTGTATTGAGAACAAAAATTCTATATGCTTTTGATGACAAAGAGTAACCAAGAAAAATACCTTTTTCTGCTTTTCTGTCAAATTTTTCAAGGCTTTCAAAATCATTAACAACAAAACATCTACAACCAAATGTATGCAAAAATTTTATACTTGGTATTCTTCCATTTACAATGTTGTAAGGTGTTTTGTTGTGCCTTTTGTTGATTATGGATCTGTTTTGTGTAAAACATGCATTTGCTATAGCTTCTGCCCAAAAGTGAGTGGGCAATTTAGCATAAGCAAGCATGGTTCTGGCAGCTTCTACCAAGGTCCTATTCCTTCTTTCAACCACCCCATTCTGTTGGGGTGTTCTTGGAGCAGAAAAATCATGAGAAATTCCTTTACTTACAAGAAAATTCTCAATTTTTGCATTTTTAAACTCTGTTCCATTGTCTGATCTGATCCTTCTTACTGTTAGTTTTAACAGATTTTCAATTTTCTTAATAAAATTAATGATCAGATCAGGAGTTTCACTTTTCTTTCTCAAAAATTCTACCCATGTGTACCTGGAAAAGTCATATACTATTACTAGTATGTATTTCTTTCCAGAAAAACTTTCTGTACTTATGGGTCCACACAAATCCATGTGTAAAAGTTCCAAATTTTGTGAAATAGAAGACTCAGAAATTGATTTATGTGAGCTTCTCTTGGATTTTCCCATCTCACATACTTCACAAATTTTATCCTTCTTTGAGGATATCAAAGGTAATCCTTTTACCAGACCTTTGCTTGCTAGTTTGCTTAGGTTTTTGAAATTTAAGTGAGCAAGCCTTTTGTGCCATAACCAACTACTACCTTTGTTGAGTTTTGAAAATAAACATAGTTTTGGATGTTCACTTTCTTCTTTGAAGTCAAAATAGTAAATTGATTTTCTTATTCTTTTCCCACTTAAATAGATTTTATTATCATCTATACCTATTAACAAGCATTTTCTGGTAAAAAGGTTACCTGAAAACCTTTGTCACAGAATTGACCACAGCTTAGCAAGTTATACTTTAAGCCTTCAACATAGGCTACTTTCTCTATGGTCAGACATCCATACCCTATGCATCCATATCCCATGATCCTTCCTTTCACTCCATTTCCAAAATTTACCATTCTACCCAGCCTTGAAACAAAGTTGCTGAGTAAGCTCCTGTCCCCAGTCATGTGCTTGGAGCTTCCTGAGTCGCAGTACCTAATCTGCTGCACATGATGGTCCTGAAATGAAATGATTAGAGGGTTTTTGGTACCCAGGCATGCTTGGGTACTATTTCTGATGGAATATTAATCATTTTATTTCTTCTTCTTCTTGGTTTTACATCAGAAACTCTGTTATATGCTGAGCCATTAACATATTTTACATTTTTCTTTTGAAGATGGTGTTGAACAAGCTTCAGTATGTCAACACACATACAAGAGTTATCAGAATTTTCTGATATTTCCTCTTGTGATGGAATAAGTGGATAATTTTGAAAAGATGAGTGAATTGCTTCTGGAGTCTTTACAGATTCTAGACTACATTCACTCATGTTTGTTTTGAAGTTTGGTTTTTCAAACAAGTATTCAGAACATGTTGTTTTGCAAGATTCAGATTCTGATACAAATTTATCAGAATTCTGATGAGTTGCTTTTACAAAGATAGTGGGTTTATTTCTATTTGATCTTGTAGAACTTGTATAACCTAAACCCTCTCCTTTGTTCTTTGGTGTGGACTCAATAAAATTTATGAACTCTTTGGCCTGTTGAAAACCTCTTACATTGATTTCTTTGTCATTGATTTTCTTGTAAAGATCTTTTCTTTCATTTTCATAAAACTCAATTTTAGCTCTTTGATCTAAACTATCCTCTATAAGAAGTTGGTTTTCAAGAATGATTTTATTCAAAGTCCTTTGCAACTCATCAGATTTTCTAATATCTGATTGATGTTTTTCTTGCAGATTTAGAAAATCTGACATGAGCTTGTTTAGCTTGTGTTCAAGATCAAGATTGTCTAAATTTACCTTTTGTTCTGAAGTTTCTGGTAGTCCTTCAGAAAGTGCCATGAGGCAGAAATTTGCCAATTCTTCTTCTTCATCATCAGAAGAATCATCAGATAACCATGTATCTGTTCCAGCAATTAAGCTTACTTGTTGCTGCTTCTTTGCTTCTTCAAGCTTTTTCTCATAATAGGCAACATCCTTCAGCTTTTTGGTCTTGCATTATGATGCATAATGACCTCTCTGCTTGCACTTGTAACACACAACTTCAGCCTTCCCTTTATCCTTAGATCTAACCTCTTCTTTAGATCTTCCATCCATCCTTCCTTTGTCACTCCTCTGGTATCTCTGGCTACCTCCCCTCAACCTCTGCTCAAATGTTTTGGTGAGCAGTGCTATTGCTTCAGCAAAAGCTGAAAAGTCTGATGTCGCCTTAGAAGTTTCAAGATTTTGGCTGTTTGATGGTTGATCATTGGTTGTTGTTGATCTTTGTGAGTTTGAGATAAGAGCTAAAGATCCCCCCCTTTGAATGGTTTCTTCAAATATTTCTTCCTCTCTGGGGATCAAGATGCTATATAAGTCATGAAGACTCATGTTTCCTAGTTCTAAGGTTGATGATAAAGTCATGGTTAGACTTCTCCATTCTCTAGGAAGGGCATCAAGAAATTTTATGTTTCTTTCATCATTTGACTTAGTTATCCCAAATTTCTTTAGCTCGTTTAAAAGTTTTGTAAATCTTTGATATGTATCATTTAACCTTTCATTTGGCAAACTTTTAAACCTTTCATAAGATGAGACATTGTTTGTTCTTTTGTTTCTTCTCATCCTTTCTCCTCCTTCACAAAGATTTTCCAACTGATCCAATATTTCCTTAGCTGATGCACATGCATCAACTTGTGAAAATATGTCATTGGGGATGGCCATTATTAAAAGTGACTTTGCCCTTTCATCCCCAGCCACCTTTTCCTTGTCTTCCGCGCTCCAGTTTATTTCACTTTTGGGAGCGCGGGAGGCAGGGATAGCAGGTGATTGGTCAGTTGCTGGAATAGCAGGTATATCAGTCATTGGTGTATGTGGACCCCTTTCAATGGATTGAAACAGAGCTCGGTCATGACCATTAAGGAAATTGACCATCCTGATTTTCCATTGAGGGTATTCCTCTCTGACCAGAGTCAGAGGTTTGGACATAGAACCAATGTTAAAAGCATTATTCCAGGATTTAAAGCTGGCCATATTTAGAGAAAAGAAGATGAGCGATTGATCGTTTGAAAATAGTTTATTCAATCTGCTCTGATACCAATTGTTGGACCCAGTTTGGCCTTAAAACAACTTCTTTTCACGTAATATGGCAAGTGATTTCAGTAGATGTGAAAAAGATGTGCGGAAATGGAAATCAGACTTTCAAGAAACAAGACCTACAGAATTATCAAGTTTATATCACTTTGAAACAAAAAGGTTTACAAGGTGATTGTAAGATTATTATCTAGTACAAACGAATCTTGAATTCTTTGGGTGAGAGGGCAATGGAGTTTTGATGTATGTATGAATGATAAGCTTCAAACTCACTTTGCTTCTCCTGGTTGAGCCTTCTATTTATAGAAGGCTGGGTGCATGAATAAACAATAGTTTATTCATGCAATAAGTCCTGCGAAAAGTGCCCAATTGACATATTCATTGAATCCAACGTTCAAGTTGCCTTTTTCATCATGATATCAATTAATGTCAACTTGCTTCGGTAAGTGTGGCAGGACAGAGCCAATTTCAGACAAGTGAGGTATTTCATCAGAATTCTGATAAACCACTTCATCAGAAATTCTGATGAACAAATCATCAGAAAAATCCTGATGATCAGAATCGTCAGAAACTGATGATATTTCATCAGAAATATCATCAGTTCCATCAGAAGTGACCTTTTCTGATAATCCAATTCTGCTCTTGATCAACTTGTGATTCTTTGAAGTAGATGCTATGCATTCCAGTTGTCCCATCTGATCTTCTTTTTCTAGTTCGTGATCTTCAGGACTGTGATCTCTTCATAGATACAGTTGATTGTGATTTTCTTCAATACTTACAAATAAAGTTTCCTAACACTTATGGATAAAGAATATATCGCCGTTAAGTTGTATTCCATGCTCCTAATGGTGTAATTTCAATTTCGCTTTGTAATCCTTTTGCTAGCGTCTTGCTAGTTGTTTAATGAAGTTAGCAGTTACAAAAAAAAAAAAGGTTAATTGATGTCCGGCATAGTGTGTTTCATTAGGACCATCACCGGTGGCAATAACAAAAAGCTAAAATAAATGCTTCAATTGACAATCAAATAATCATTATATTGGCTAACGTATTACAATCAACGGAAACAACTGCTTATAATAGCAAAAAAATATACTAGCGAGGAACAGGGTGAAGTAATCGCTCTAAAATCCATTGGGAGTAGCCCAATGGTGTTGGTGAGTTAGATAAGGTGTAGATTGGTGGAGGTCATGGGTTCAATCCTCATGACATGCAAGTTTAGCCATTAAAAAAAAAAAAAAAGTAATCGCTCTAAAATTAGACACAAGCTACGAACCAAATCATGAAAATATCATGGATTGTTGTAAAGGTGTTGGTGAATTTCTATTCAAACTTGGATCCATGGGATGATAGCTTTAACTTAACATGGTATTTGTTGATCGATACCCTTTAAATTTAACTGGCATAACCCACATTATTTTACAACTTCTAGTGAACGATTTTATTGAGTAAATATCTTTTTGCTTCTAGGATAGATTTTGTGTACATATTTTTACTACCCTTACTCATTTTTTATTAGCAAATTTAATTTCAGGAACAATATGAAATTTGGTGCGTGATGGTGATGATAACGGATCTAAAGGGTTTTACAGGATGGTGGTTTTGTTGGATTTTGAAGGTGGTGATTGGTGGTTGTCTTTTAAAGCCACTTAAAAATACATGTGATCCAAGAAGGTTTTTTTAAAATCACATGCATTTGTTTTCTTAAGTCGGAAATGAAAAATATGTCCATTACAATGCCAACGATATCGAGGCCTCATATATAATACTTAACAAAATAATGAAGGATATACGTCTAGTGCATGCAGTTATTAAAGTTTAGAAACTCTTATTGTATGTTTCGTAAAAATAATATTGTACGTAAGTTTTTGCCACGACATGGATGAACCTACAAGTCTACAACCTAAATTTAGTCATAATATAATAATGTCAAAGGTTATAGGAATTTAAATATATTTAAACGAAGTTTCCGTACATGTTATTTAACTTATTTTCAACCAAACAAAGAAGTTTGATCAATTTTTTTTTATAATTTGGTAAAAGCCTTAAATACATTTCTCTATGAACAAGTCAAAAATATATTAAGATTCCATTAATATATTACATATGGTCATACTCGAGATTTGTTCGTGAAAGGAACAAAATTGTTTTTTTAAATACAAAGATCATAATAATAAAAAAGATTTAAAAAGTAAACTCCTATGAATATTTCAAAAGGGCTATCTTCCTTTCCCAATATGATATCACTTATTAATTATGGCTTTAAATTTTTGACCATCTCATATAACGTTTTCTATTATCATGCTTTTGGATAATATTTAAAGCACTTATAAATCGTCAACATTATATTACATTAATTCTATAGTGCTGGTGGTAAAATGATGTATTTCCCAACCAAATTATTATGAAATTAAATCCTAGCAAAAAGGTGACTATGACGTTGGTGGGCATGTTGTGGCGATCATACTAGAGCGCTTGTGGCGGTGGCAGGTGCATTGATGGTGGACGCCTTGGTGGCAAAAGTAGAGCATTAGTGGCGGTGTTAAATGCGTCGGCCACATCGGTACTTATGGTGGAGACAGTGGAAAAGGGTGGTGCTAATCTATTTAAACTCTTTCTAAGTTAACAAGTTTTACACTATTTAACGGTTTTGTTTGGTTGTCTAATTTAAGAAAACCCGAGTGCCATGTTGACTAATATGAGTTGACCTAAATGCCCTCATTAATAATTCACCAAGTCAACCCATTCAACAATGAATGTGGAATGATTTCCATTTGTGTTCACATTTAAGGAGGTGATCACTACCATGATCTTGTGAGATGTATAAGGTTCAATACAAGAAGCAATTTGTTTGATCATAACATGACATGAAAAAAAGTCTTGTTTATTAAATTTATGTCCAATACGTCCTATATGATTCATCAAGCTTGTAAAGTCTCAAACTACATATCTTGTATCATGTATAAAATAATAGGGGTCAACTAACAAGTTGGTGAGTAAACATAGGTTTTAATACGTATAATAACCATAAAATAGCAAATCATAATTCCGTGATCAAATATGAACATATATGAATAAACGAATTTGCAATGATCAAACTTATTTGATAAGAATAAAAAAAATGATATCAATTTGGATACCCTAATGCCTTGGGCGGATCGTCAAACCAGTAGCGCCATTATCTACTACTTTAGGCATAGTGCGTTAATGATCAAAGCATAAAGAATAATGCTCACAAAGAATAAGACTAAAAAAAGAATAAGTCTAACACATAACATCAATGTAATGCTTCGCTTTTTAGTACTTTTCTTATTTAGAATGTATGTCTGTATTTCTATATTTGTAAAACTTGTAATTTCTTTGTCTTCGTATTACCTTTCCAAACATTGTAATCCGAGGCTTTGATCATAATAAAACTCGATTATTTTTATGCATGCTTGTTATACGTTGTAAACATTGATACATACTCATTTACGCAAACTCATACTTGGAATACATGCAACATCAGTTTATACATGCATTTTATTTACACTTATACATATACATCACACTTGTATGCTTGAAATACTTAAAACTGGCTGAAATACGTGAAAACGGCCAAACTAAACCCTTTCATAAGACTGGGCACTCTTCCTGCGATTGGGCAAACCTCTTCGTGTGAAGAGGAACACTCCCTCGTGTGACTGGCTAACTCGCCCCAATCTCAGTCGCACCGAACACTCCTCCGTCTATAAATACGAACCCATTTCCTCACTTCACACCTTCCAGCCACTCCGAATTCTCTCAAACACTTTGAACTTGCATACTTCAGCAGAATATCTCAGTAGCTCCTAAGTGAGTCCTAGCTCACTAACTTCATCATTTTCTACTTGATTTCTCCCTACGTTTCTTCTATTTCATCTATTTTTCCTCAAATCTTCACACTTGGCTAACCTCTTGGATGTTTTCACAAACTTGCCTTAGCAATCTAATGATGAAACTCACCACATTGGGATATGTGTATTTGTTTTCTGTTATAATCATTATTCGTGACCAACCAGGTTTGTTAATGATGTTAATAAACTTTGAGCTTTGGTGAATCATACAACGAGGTGTTTATACCTCCATACATGACTTCTATGAACTTCGTGACTATACTGGACTAATAATGCTATACTATATAATATATATCTAAAATACACTTAACCAGATGCACGCTGTTAACCGTTTAATGGTTAAAAATGTTCGAAAGGACTTCTGTTCGCACGGACTGGTTCCACTCGCGTGAGGGAACCTTCGGTTCGCACGAAGGAACCTTCTGTTCTCCCTAAATGTTCTTTGAATCTTAACGATCATAAATTCTTGATTGACCTCATACCCATGCAATTGGATAGTTTCGCCATCATAGTAGGCATGGATTGTCTTAGGCGAGTTCGTGCTGAAGTTGTGTAAAAACCCTTGAGGATCTTTCAATGATATCAAACAGGTACTTGTGTAAGTGCGGAAATCAAACACAAGTAGATTCAAGAATATATATAATCGAAACCAAAACAATATAATCAAAGCAAACCGGAAACTTGCATTCACTGATTAAACTTGTGACTGATACAAGACTCCCAAATGGTTTCGGCTCCTCTACTTGCAATCGACTGATCAACCTCAACCAAAAGGTT
The DNA here is from genome assembly GCA_030545235.1 of Helianthus tuberosus. Taxonomy (NCBI): domain Eukaryota; kingdom Viridiplantae; phylum Streptophyta; class Magnoliopsida; order Asterales; family Asteraceae; genus Helianthus; species Helianthus tuberosus. The sequence goes on along the minus strand of CM060417.1, from coordinate 53,842,011 downwards.
GAGGTTTGCTTAAATACAAAACATGTGGGTCGATACCCTAGGCCCACTCGAAACCATGTTTATAACCCAACCAATACATATTGACCCAAAAGATAAATAAACAAAACATACTAATCAACCCCTAGACTTTGTATCCCTCCATGCATAAACCTTCAGGTTCCAACAATCTCCCCCTAGGTTTGTGCGTGGAGGTTCTTGAAACTTCAACGATCACTATCACCACCCAAACGATCCTTGAGACACCAAATCCTTGTGTACGAATGTGAATGGCTGAAGCAACAGCAGTTGTCCATCCTTTTGCAATTTCTTCATATTTTTCAGTAGATCTAATTTGATTGCGAGCTAGTACTTCCAAATCTTCATAAGCAAGATTCAGCAAATCAACTTGATCCACCAAACGAAAATTTACATCACCATCACACACAATCACTGCTTGCCCTAGACGCTCATCATAAGGCCAAAAATGCAAGGTCTTCAGAGTACCTTTTGGAATCTTCTTAACCAAAGGAATAGTCTTTTCCTTATCAGTTGCTGGCCAGTGCACAATCTTCATCCGCTTATTGGTATATGGATCTCTAATGCCTTTAGCTGGCTTAACAATAGATTCTGCAGTGTGCATCGAAGGAAAATTACGAGCAACTTCCCTCTGCAGTCTCTCGAAGAACAAATATCCATGACCTCCAGGCTTATCATCTACATAAGGTGACTTTGATAGGTTTGTCAAATCAACTTTTGTAAATGTTTGAAACTGAGCGGGATTTTTGTACCATTCAACAGGACCAACTTTTCTTTTAATCCACCACCTTCGTCTGTCATGATCAAAACCCCAGCTGACTACACCAGAACGATTACCAACTTTATCATAGAGAGTTTCACCCACATCTATCAGATGATGAGTAGCATTAGCATCTTCATCGTCTGGATTAATATTCTTGTTTTTCAGGATCACAAACTCTCTTTTCTTCGTGATTCTTTCTGCTTTTTCTTTTTAAGCAACTGGATATGTAACTCTCTTGAAGTATTGTTCCATAGCAGCAGTTCTCTCAGAATCATCCTTCTCAATAGCTTTTCTTCTATTTTCTACATCAGTTGGATCAGGAAACTCTTGGCCAAACCTTTTCTCCAACTTTCCACGTAAATCATAAACCATATTGAACAACAAACTAACGTCGCCTTGAAGTTGATCAATTTGTTTATCCTTTTGTACTACGGTGTCTTCAAGCTGAATAATTTTGGCATCTTTGTGGATCGAATCTTGCTCAAGCACAATTAGTCGTTTCTTCATTTCCCTCATACTGATAAACTCATCATCATCACTTAAATCATCATCAAACAGCATCCTCAATGGCTCTTCAGGCTTCTTACCACTTGAACTACCAGGCTCGTTATGAGTAATTCCAGATGGACCTGCAGATTCAGAAGTAACAGGTGGCAGTGACCCAATGACAGGATCAGAAACAACATTTGTAGCTTGAATATCGGCAGTAGTGGTTTCCAAATCAGTTCTTTGAGTGTCAATGTCAAACTCAAAAACATCTTCAATAGAGGTGGTGGTATCAGTGACATTTTTTCTCAAAATCGAAGTTATATAGGCCATCATCATCTTCAGCAACATCCATGGGTTGATCTTTGTTTTGTTCAACATACATTTCGAGTCGAGGATCCCTCCTTTTCCACTTCAAAGGCAATGAATCAGGATCCTTTGGGTTCTCACTTGGTGGCTCTTCATTTGATACTGATAGATTGGAAGGAGGATTTCCCATCTTATCAGTCACAGACTTAAGCAACAGAGCCAAATTCTCAGCAGAAATCACAGGTTGAATAGTAGAAACAGCAACGTTAGCTTTAATTTCAGGAGGAAGCTCTTCATCATCTCCTGAATCACACATAATCTCTATGCCCTCATCGTCAGAGTTGATAGTTAAAATCTCTGTCTCAGGCTCATCTTCAGCAGCACCTTGAACATCATGCTCTTCAGCAACCATAGCATTTACAGGTGCATTGATTTGTGCAGCATTTACAGGAGTAGGTTGTACTATCACTGGTTCAGCATCCACATCTTCAGTCTCAGCAAACTGACCGAATTTTTCCAGAGGAATTAAACCTTCAAATTTCTTTTCAGTACCCTTTTTAGGAGTGAGAGCACCAAAACATGCGGGACCCATGGGTTTCAGTTCCAACGTGTTTCCAGATCTCACCAATTCTGGATAACGAGCATTAAGAATCATTTGCAGGAATCTTGGATACATAAGAAATTTGTCCTTTCTAACTCCTATCACATTTCTCTTCATTGCTTCAAACACATACTTCGAATAATTGAAAGGCTCATTCGTTATCAGACAAACGAAAGCACCAGACTGTGTGATGTTCAACTGATCTATACCTCCTCAGTTTTCTGTCATGCAAAGAACGAACATGTGCACTAACAAACGCTAATATGGATGCACAAATTTCTTCACCAAGGGCGGATACTTTCCTTCATAACTCAATCGTGGTAAAATTGCTTCCACAGTTCCAGCTGGAAGCTCAATAGGATCCGTTTCTTGATCATTAAACTGTAACACCTCCCGGATCATTTGCTCTGTCACAGAGACAACCTTCTTTTGAATCTCAACAATTATTGCTCCTTTGCCTTCAGCTTCGAGTGGTTCAAACCTTGCCGTCTTCCAGAAATCTTGAATAAGGCTTTCGTAGACAACCGGATTTTCTCGAAGTGCGTGAACTAATCTACAGCTATTTAGTCCTTTGATCAAAGAAGTGAACATTATCTTGTGCTTCTCCGGAGGTGGTGCCAAGTAGCCTGCCTGATTATGAGTTGGAATAAATTTCAGGTCCATTTTCTGCACAAACCAAAGTTCATTAGGGACATGAGAAATTCAGTATATACTTGATTCAAATTTCAAAAATTTCAGACTTTAAGGTCAAATATCAGCACTGGTCAACAGAACTATGACTCAGGTTGTAAAATTTTGACTCGAGACCATGTGGTTTCGAGTCGAGACCATGAGTCGAGACCATGAGGTTTCTGGTCGAGACCATGAGTCGAGACTTGGAGATCTCGAGTCGAGACCCCAGTCGAGACCATGAGGTTGCGACTCGCAACCACCAGTCTCGAGTCTTCATGAGTTTCCTGAGTCGAGACCACACAAACAACTTTCATTTGCTTCATTTTTGGATCAAAAACCCAACAACACTCTTTGATTTCTTTGAAGACCAAAGTATGTTCAAAAATAGGGTTCATATTCATCTTTAAATCTTCATAAACTCTTCATCAAATCTTCAAACCACCTACAAGAGTTCAACAACATTATCAAAATACCTTTAAAACTTGATGAATCGAGACCGGAAAACACGTCGGAAACAAAGAATTAGCCGGAATGATGAGAGATTGCCGGAATTATAGAGAGAAATTGAGAGGAATTGCAGCTGGTCTCGAGTGAGAAATGAGGTCTCGACTCGAGACCTGTCTTTTATACCTCAGCCCTTTGTGTGGACTGGGCCTTTGAATTTGGGCCGAGACCAAAGATTGGGCCGAGACCGTCTCAAAAACACATTTAATCTAAGGATTTCTTTAATAATTTTTTAATTTATTTCAAGAATCCTTTAGTAAACCAGTTATAATTTTAACAACCCAATTAACTTTCTGAGCACGTTTTACGAACACAAAAACCTAAAAACATAAAATTAAATAATATAAACAATTATTTACAAAAATAAAATAGGAAATATCGTAATTGCTTAGGGATCAAATCACGAGGTTTCAGGCTTGACTTCACTTATCAACACTGATCTACTACCGAATGATCTAGACGATTGCCAGTATATTTGTCCACCTAAACTCATCTCCCTAGACCTTTTCCATATAACTGCCTGTAACTGTTTTTATCATGTTTTGATTTCTTAACAATGAACACCCAAACAAATAATAATCAAATCCCGGAATTATAAATAGCACACTCTATCATGTAAGCAGTTTCCCTACCACATATTTCACAAATCCGATCCAGTCCTCTGAAATCTTAACTGGGAATAGGTTGAGAAAAGAACAGAATAGATCATAATCAAAGAGGATATAATATACAGATCAAATGAGTTTTTCTCAATTTTATTTAGGTTTCTTGGGTTTCTTTTGGGCACTTGAGGGCCTCTTTCGGGTGTTTAATTGATCTATAAGATGACAGACGCTCAGCTAGGTCTTTGCTCACGCAAAACAGAAGCTAAACGCTGCCTAGCACCTCCAGGTCTTTGCTCACGCAAAACAGAGGAGATACACGACTTTTTCAGAGAAGATTTCAGAGCTAGACCAAAATTGTGTGTATTGGGACAACATACAAACATTCAAATAGAAATGAACTAATTCCAAGTGACTTTCTTTCCTGAAGTCATGTACCAATTTAGTTCTGAACAGAAACAACCAATGTTTCCAGTCTTTAAGGATAGAGCCTACCAACACATCATACTAAAGTCAAACTGTTTCGATACTAGTCTTACATGAGTCAGCCCTTCACCATAAAGTGAAAATTCATTTCATTTCCCATGACATGCAATACTTCTTTTTGTATTTTATGAGATTTTTCAATGTTTTTGTATTTTTCATAATTTTTCAATGTTTTTTGTATTTTTCATAATTTTCTCCCCTAAATTTGTGCATAAATAAAAACTACCTATGAATAGAAAACTTTATGAATAAATTTACCTACGAAACACCAAAAACATGCTCAGTCAGTAAAACAGATCATTTTCAGAAAATCCACAAGCACTTGAAATTTCGAACTGCTGACAGGTTTTGTGAACAAGTCAACAGCATTTGCATCTGTGTCTATTTGCTCCAGTTTGATAAGACCTCTGTCAAAGCAGTCTCGTATAAAATGAACTTTAATATCAATGTGCTTGGTTTTTGAGTGGAAGCCAGGGTTTTTCACAATTTGTATGGCAGCATCATTATCACAGTATATGGTAGTATTAAGATAAGTCAAACCGTAGTCCTGCAACTGATGCTGCATCCACACCGCTTGGGAGCAAGATGCCGAAGCTGCAACGTACTCTGCTTCAGCTGTGGAAATTGCCACCGTTTGCTGTTTCTTGCATTGCCAAGAAATGAGTCTGTCACCCCAAAAATTGACATCCAGCAGATGTGGATTTCCTGTCCTTGTCAGTGCCTCCAAAATTACTATCAGAAAACGCAAACAGGTCAAAATTTGAATCCCTCGGATACCACAGACCAAACCGAGGTCGGCCTTTAAGGTACCGAACGATTCGTTTAACAGCAGTAAGATGAGAAGTTTTAGGATTAGCCTAATATAGCACGCAGTTGCAGACAACAAACATGATGTCTGGACGGCTCACTGTCAGATACATCAACGATCCGATCATGGACCTATAAAGGCGTTGATCAACAGAGGATCCTTCTGCATCTTCAGTCAGCAACGGTCTTTCTGCCATTGGAGTTTCAGCCGGTTTAGCATCTGCAAACTTAAATTTCTTTAGCACATCATCCACATATTTCCCTTGATGAATTAGAATCCCTCGAGAATCTTGTGTAACTTGTAAACCCAAAAACAGTGTCATTTCTCTGAGCGCACTCATCTCGAACTTCTTTTCATAACTCCCTCAAATTCCTTGCAAAGAGCTTCACTTGTTGATCCGAAAATAATATCATCAACATAGATTTGAACCAGTATCAGATCCTTGCTCACTGTCTTAATAAACAGAGTCTGGTCTATCGTGCCTCGAGTATATCCATGAGCCAAAAGATGTTCAGTAAAAGTTGCATACCAAGCCCTTGGTGCCTGGTGCAATCCATATAATGCCTTATCGAGTTTGTAGGCATATTCTGGATGGTCTGGATGAATAAAACCCGGTGGTTGCTCAACAAAGATTTCCTCCTTCACATCTCCTTACAAAAACGCAGTCTTGACGTCCATCTGATAAACTGTGAACCCCATGTAGGATGCATATGCTAAGAAGATCCGGATTGCTTCAAGTCGGGCAACAGGGGCATAAACTTCATCATAATCCAGTCCCTCTATCTGTCTGAATCCTTGGACCACTAATCGTGCTTTATTTCGAACAATAACTCCTGCAGAATCTTGCTTGTTTCTGAAAACCCAGCGAGTTCCAAGCTTGCGTTTCCCTTTTGGCAACTCCACAAGTTTCCATACTCCTAGCTTCTCGAACTGGTTTAGCTCTTCATGCATAGCGTCAACCCAGCTTGGTTCCTGCAAAGCTATATCAATGGTTTTAGGTTTAATTTGAGAAATGTAGCTGGAGTATAAGCATAAATTAATTGTTCCTAATTGGCTCCTGGTCTGAACTCCTGCATTAACAGGACCAATTACGTTCTCAATAGGATGATTTCTTTGAACGCTTGTTGGAATGGCAAATTCAGGTACGGTCTCGTCTTGGAGTGTGTTGATGTTGCTTGGCTCCCCCTCATCATGTGCTGGCGGACTGTGAACCACAGGAGTAGTGACAGTACAATCTTCAGGAATGGGATCAGTAAATAGTTCTGATCTAGATGCATTTGAGGAAATGCCACTAGATTGAGCACCTTCAGGGGTTTCTTGAGACGTTGGATTCTCAGTAAATCGCATTCCAGGAGGATCAATAGTGTCAGTTCTTGAGATTCCTTCGTCGTGTTCTATTTCTTCTGTGTCACTGGATGAAACTGGTTGTTTCATATTCAACACACCTGCATCAGGAGCAACACTAGACAGAATGTTAAATGACTTGAACAAGTCAGCATAATCATACAGCCAATCTGGACCAACTCTAGCATCTGTGGAGTTTTCTTCGAGCCATTCAACATTACATGACTCGACGACTTTCTTGGTTACTTTATTGTATACTCTGTAAGAAGATCCTTTAGCATATCCAATAAAGAAACATTCATCCCCTTTGACTTCAAACTTTCCATTAGTATCCATGAGCAATAAAACACACGGACAACCAAAGACACGAAAGTGTGAAACAGAGGGTTTACGTCCTTCCAGAATCTCGTAAGGAGTTTTCATGTGACGTTTGTTAACTAAAGCATGATTCCAGATGTAACAAGCCGTGTTAACTGCTTCGGTCCAGAAGAAACTAGGAAGCTTCGAGTCGGCCAGCATGGTTCGTGCAGCCTCAATAAGAGTACGATTTCGTCTCTCAGCTACTCCATTTTGTTGTGGAGTTCGTGGTGCACTGTACTGTTGTTCAATTCCCTTTTCTACACAGAATGTGTCTAAGGTGATATTTTTGAACTCCGTTCTATTGTCTGATCGAATTGCTTTCACTCTGGTACTGGCCTGATTTTCCACTAGAGTGACAAATTGTTTAATCAAACTTGCAGCCTCGTTTTTATGACCAAGAAAGTAAATCCATCTGTAATGAGAGTAGTCATCGACAATCACAAGACAATACGCCTTCTTGCCAATACTGAGAAAGTTCACTGGACCAAAGAGATCCATGTGTAGTAGCTCAAGTACAGCTTTTGTTGATGGAGTAGGATTGGACTTATGAGGCTTTCGATGCGCTTTTCCTTTGGCGCAAGCAACACACTTCTCTACCAACATGAAATCTTTAACAGGTAGATCACGGACCAATTCACCTTTAGCCAAACGATTCAGATTTTTCATATTCACATGACCAAGACGACGATGCCACAACAGACCGTCATGTTCTGAAATCTTCGAGAAGAGACAAGTAATTTCTTCACATGGTTTCTTGTTCATATCGATAATATATGCGTTTCCACGTCTTTCAGCAGTCATCAAAAACCAATCTTCTGGGATCACAATTCCTGGTTTAAGCACATGACAACCTTTCTTGGTGAAATGAACCGAATTTCCTCTGTCACAAATTTGTGAGATACTCAGCAAATTGTGTTTCAATTCTGGGACGTAATTCACATTTTCGACGCTTAAGACGCCATTTCTCACTGTTCCTTTTAACGTGATTTTGCCTGATTCTCCTCCCGCAAAAGAGACATATCCACCATTAAATTCTCTAACATTTTCAAGTTGGGACAAGTCTCATGTCATGTGCCTGGAACAGCAACAATCCATGTACCAAAGTCGAACGGTAGTCCTCCACAGTTGTTCCTGCATGATTTGCGGGATTAGTTAGATTTAGGAACCCAGCCCATAGTGGATCTGGGTTTTCCTTGTGCATCAATGTACGTCACTTTCGGCCAAACTAAATTGTCTTTATTCAAAAACTTTGATTTTTCTTTGATGACAGTCTTGTGTGAACACGTGTTTGATGGAGCAGCCTTGCCTTTGGGTTTCCAGTATTGATTTGACCACTTGTAGTTGAAATTTTCAAAAGCTTTACAATTATTTCTTTGAAAATTATTTTGATAATTTTGATTTCTTTGTTTGGCTGCATTCCAGTCATAATCAGAGGGCTTGGCCTTACGATTGTTATTCTTCATTGCCTCAGTCTTTGCAGCTTTCACTGGCTCTGAATAACAAGATCGATTTGACTTAGCCTTCTGATTGTTAAAACTCTTATGCTTAGATGGTATTCTTGGGAGTTGAACACAATTTCGCACGATGTGTCCAGTAATACCACAGTTGAAACACGTTTGTCGTTTCAAAGTGTGAGTATTTTGATTTTTTAAAACATCGTTTATGATTTTCTTCACTTTTCTAGTCTGTTTAGCTTGCTTTCGTTTTGAGCGATTTGGTCCCTGCTGATTAGAGTTTGCACAAGCGTGAGATGTAGATGGAGAATGAGACTCATCCTTCTTACTGTGATCATCATCATGTTGAAAAGTCGGTGGTTCAGTTTCAGTTTTATTTTCAAAAGCATTTGTTGATGACTGTTTGTTTATTTCAACATTTATTTCTTTGTCAATTGATTCTGACTTAGTTTTAATTTCAGAAGAAGTTGAAATTTCATTAACACATGTTTCTGTAACACATGTATCAACGGTTTCCAATGGGGTCCCACTAGATTCAACATTAGGGACACCCACTGAGACCGACTCAGAAGAAGAATCAGGATATTCTTGATTTTCTTTAGAAGTAGTTTCAGTGGTTTCACTGAATGTATCCCGAGGGACCTCACCTGTAGCACTATCATCAACCAAGGGGTTAGAAACATCACATTCACAATCATTAACTGAAGAAAATTCATCACCAGACTTATTGCTCATAGATTCAACACAATCATCATCAGTCTTGCCCAAAACATCAGGCCCATTAGACGCTAAAGAAGCAAACATTGTAAAAATACTTTGTCCCAAAATAAGTTCAGAATTAGTTTCATCAAAACAATTAATAGGTAAATCATAATTTAAAGCTTGCCCCCCCCCCCCCCCCCCCCCAAGAGTGTCACACCCCTTTCTATGGCGGAAGCACGAGGTGTGATCATGAAAGGTTCTCATTGCATACGAAGAGTAAACATGCTACATGCTCATAAAATAACATCAAATACCATGATTTGAAAACATAAGTTTAGCGTTTACATCGCTAGACATCTTAAAACATTGTCTCAAAAGTTTACAACTTTATTCAAAGTTAAACACAAGCGACATCCACGAGCATAAGCTAGACCACGCGCACATCCATCCTAGTTACCTGAAATACATGTGAGTTTTTGGAAAAACGTCAACATAAAGTTGGTGTGAATTCATGCAGTTTGTATTTCATGTTTGTATACTTTGTATGAAAACATAGTTTGTGAGTAAATCAAGTTTTCATATGTAAATCCAGTTTTATGTGTACACCACGTACATATGTATAATTCAATTTCTTCTTGAGTACCTCACGTACTTCAAGTATAATTCAATCTCTTCTTGAGTACCCCACGTACTCAAGTTATTTATCAATTCTCTTGAGTACCCCACGTACTTCAAGTTATTTATCAATTCTTGTATGGTATGAATTTTATGTAAATACAGTATTTCTGTATTTATCAGATTGTTAATGGGTTGCAAAGCCATTAACCTGTGGCACGTCATAGGAAGTCACCAAACCTAAGGCATTTAATTGGTATATTCTGAGACACAAAAGCACTCCTCGATTCTCGCCCCGACCAGGAGTGTGGCTGCCAGGCACCCGTTAGATCTAACCTTTTGTTCTGCGGTCTAGGTATATTGTTGATTAATGGTGCTTCTGTACCCTATTCGTGACACTATTTCTCATAACGCCTCCTACTTGGTTCTCGTTCTCACCAAGCGCGTTTCTTGTTATCATTTCTCATAGCGCCTTACACTTGGTTCTCGTCTCACCAAATGCGCTTCTTGTATTTATATCATACCATTTATAAATATTGTACTTTTGTACATGTATTTCACCCCCGAAGTTATAAAAACTGAAAACAGTTAAAGAGAAAAGGGGGAGCATGAACTCACAACTTTGCGTTCCTAGCGTCGTAAACTCCACCGGATTTGCTTAATTAACGTCGTAACCTATACGCGTTTTCTTAACGTTAGTCACTAGACTTGTGTCGCACAAGTACAGTCACTCTCTTTTGTACATATTCTTGTGTTAAAAATATTCTATATTTTTAACTACGTATCTTACTTATATTATTTTCTTCAAAAATAAATATAAGTCTTTTATGTTTTGCACTTTGCACCCGAATTATGTATCTTGTGTGTTGTAGGTGTATTTTTATATTTCTACTCCTCATGAGTATTTAGTGTATTTTTAAGTCTTAATACACTAGCACGTATAACACATACTATATACACTTAACACACAAGTTGGTGATCAAATAATATATATTTTTCTCTCAAAAATATATACTTATTATCCATTTTTATTCTTGAAGAAATCCTCATTTCTTATCATCAAAAATCAGGGAAACCTTAGTAATACTCTTAAACACATTTTTAGGGAATAAGTTTCTCAAAAACTTATATTTTTCTAAGTGTCAAAATTTATAAAAATTTTGACAGAGTTTCCCCTAAAAATGGAGGTTTCCCACGTTTTCAAAACGCGTGTTTATTTTCTTTTAAACCATCATCAATCATCAATAATCATCAACAATTATCAACCATACTTATCACAATAATCACTAATTTCATGAACTTGAATATTTACAAAAATGTGTAGTAACTTACTAGCACATTTAGTAAGTCTTGTTATCTTTAAAAATAAGTTTAATTTCTTAAAAACTTTATTTTTAAAGAATATGAAGTTTTACAACTTCTAGTCGGTTTTTACGAAAACTATTTCTTCGTTAAAACTTTTGTTACACAAGTATCCATACACTTGTTTGTTCACAAAAATCACTTTTGTTTGTGTAAGACCCGGTTTAGAACATGTGATTTCTTTAAAGTGTGGTTCTTCAAAAATACCACTTGCAGATACGTAGATCCGCTAGTTTTAAACACCAATGTACAGGTTAAATTACTTTTACACAAGTAAAATATTTTACACAAGTTCATGTCTCTAGTGTGGTAGAGTTTCGCCTTTTAACCCTTGTAGTAACCAAAAACGAGCTTATGTGAAGATCCACGATCTTACCAAACCGGGTTAAATGGTGATCCGAGCTACCACAATCATAGATCGGGTCTAGATAATCACAAATTCCAAGTACTACAACTTTTACACAAGTTACAAGCTATTAACCACCATTTTAGTGTTTTTACTAGACTTTAATGCTTCAAAACGTATGTTATCGATATTTAACCGACAATATTCCTTTTAACCACCTTAGATAAGCTTAAAAACAAGTTTTAAGTGTTATACCTCTAGCTCGGGGCTAGGGAAGAATCTTGATGGAAAATGGGTGGATAAAAGCTAACGGAAGTGGTCCTTCGCGTTCCGAGTGCACCAAAGCTCCTAATACGCAACCTCTAACACTTGTATCACCTTGGAATGATGAAGATGGAACTCGAAGATGGATGGTTGAGAGAGGGGTGTTTGGCCGTAAGTTCTAGAGGGAGAGAGGAGAGTGTGGTCTTGAGTGTTTAAGTGATAATGTCCATGTGGTTAAGTGTTTATTTATAGGAAATTCTAATGTGTATTAACCACTAGTCCATATGTCTTCTTGATTCCAAACACCCAAGATTATTTAAATCAACAAGGACAAGAGGTGTCCCCCCTACATGGGGACGGTTTGTAATGGGGGGGGGGGGGGTCTTGGTCCATTTCCAACTAGTTAGTTGATGTTTAGTTAGGTTAAGTAGGTTAGTTAAGTGTTTAACTTAGTTAGTGATGTTTAGTGCTTTAAAGCGGGTGTTAGGGTAATCAGGGACCCTAACTAGCTCGGAAAAATATAGATAGTGAAAATAATAATATTTTCATGTTCCGGGTATAGTCCGGTTGTTCGGTTACATACCGATTCGTTAAAGTGCTAAATTACACTTTTTAGTGTCGTTTAAGTACCTTTCTTGTACTCTTTCAATTCCCAACACTTAGGGAAGTATTCTGGATAATAAAACGACATTTCTGCATACTATTTATGTGTCTAAATGCTGAATTATTGCTGATTTGTATAAATTTTGCACTTAAAGTGCGTTTCGGGTGCTTTTTAGTGCTTATTTTTGCTTTCGTATTGCATATAAATTAAACCCTTGTATGTACTCTTGGGTTTTAATGCATTCTTGTTGTCGGACCTACACCTAGGCCTCAATTCTGACGTCTGACTGCTTTCTGCAGTTCTGTTGACACATTGTGTCTTACCGGTGAGTTTACTATTATTCTGACGCAACGCTCTCGTTTATGCATAAAGCAATATTTTGTAGTATACAACATGCATGAATTCACTTGTTTAATCATGTGTTCAGACATTGCTGACAATTAAACTCATAATTGCAGTCATTAAGCAATAATTATAGTGTACGGAAATTACCGGTTTGTGCCAGTTGTCACAGTCTCCCCCCGTTAAGAGAATTTCGTCCCGAAATTCAGACTGAACTAACTCTTGCTGGAGTCTTCTTGAATAGGTGGGGATACTTTTTCTTAAACTGGTCTTCACGTTCCCATGTGTACTCGGGTCCGTGCTTAGAGCTCCAACGTACTTTGACAAGTTTCACACTGCTCCTCCTGGTCTTGTTGACTTTCCAGTCAGTAACCTCAACGGGTTGTTCTGTAAATCGGAGGGCTTCATCAATATGCACTTCATCCAACGGGATGGTCACGTTTTCTTGCGTTGGACTCTTCTTCAGGTTGGATACATGAAACGTATCATGTACTCCATTAAGTTCTGCCGGTAACTCCAACTTGTATGCCACGGTACCGGTAACTCCAACCTGTATGCCACGGTACCAATTCTTCTCAATATTCTGAATGGTCCGATGTATCGTGGATTCAACTTTCCACGCTTTCCAAACCTGACTACGCCCTTCCATGGTGAGACTTTTAACAACACTTTGTCTCCCACCTTGAAATCTACCGATTTTCTATTTGGATCCGCGTAGCTCTTTTGTCGCTCTCGAGCCGCCCTAATGCGCTCTCGGATCTGCGCAATCTTGTCGGTTGTCTCTTGTACAAGTTCAGGACCAACCATACGTTTATCTCCGGCATCTGCCCAACATAAGGGCGATCGGCATTTGCGGCCATACAGAGCTTCGAACGGCGCGGCTTTTATGCTCGTATGATAACTGTTATTGTAGGAAAACTCAACTAAAGGTAGATGAGTATCCCAGCTGCCGCCTAGGTCCATGACACATGCGCGAAGCATATCTTCTAACGTTTGTATAGTCCGTTCGCTCTGGCCGTCTGTTTGTGGATAGAATGCCGTGCTTAGATCTAACTGAGATCCAAAGGCTTCCTGAAATGATTGCCAGATTCTTGAGAAAAAGCGTCCATCTCTGTCTGAAATGATTGAGATTGGCACTCCATGACGTGCCACAATTTCTCTTAAGTATATTTCAGCAAGCTTTCCAGTGCTGTCTTTTTCTCGGATCGGTAGGAAGTGCGCAGACTTTGTTAATCGATCAACTATTACCCATATCATATCGTGCCCTCTCGGGGTCCTGGGTAATTTCGTTATGAAGTCCATCGAGATTTGTTCCCACTTCCACACGGGAATCTCTGGTTGTTGTAGTAGGCCGGACGGTTTCTGATATTCGGCCTTAACCTTCGCACAGGTTAGGCATTTTCCAACATAGACAGCAACGTCGCTTTTGAGTCTCGGCCACCAATAGTACTCTTTCAAGTCTTGGTACATCTTGTCCGATCCTGGATGGATCGAATATCTCGATTTGTGGGCTTCATTAAGGATGACCTCACGTATGCCACCGCAGAGTGGAACCCAGATACGCTTCTTAAAGTATAAGGCTCCCTCTTCATTTGGCACCATGTATTTCAATGCACCCCGGAGGTATTCAGCTTTACGGTTCTCTTCTTTAAGAGCTTCTTGTTGTGCATCTCGAATGCGTGCAGTGAGGTTCGTTCGAATCGTCATTTCCAATGCTCGAACCCTTAGGGTCTTAACCCTTTCCTTTCGGCTCAACGCGTCCGCTACAACGTTTGCCTTTCCAGGATGGTACTTAATCTCACAGTCGTAATCATTTAGCAGCTCGACCCAACGTCGCTGGCGCATATTCAATTCCTTCTGATCAAATATGTGTTGTAAGCTTTTGTGATCTGTGAAGATTGTACATCGAGTACCATATAAATAATGTCGCCAAATCTTCAAGGCGAATACCACTGCACCCAGCTCCAGGTCGTGAGTGGTATAATTTCTCTCGTGAACCTTCAGTTGTCTTGAAGCATAAGCGATGACTTTTTGGCGTTGCATGAGCACGCAACCCAAACCTTGTCGTGAAGCGTCACAGTATACCACGAAGTCTTCAGTGCCTTCGGGTAATGATAGTATTGGTGCATCGCAGAGCTTGTTCTTAAGTAGCTGAAAGGCTTCCTCTTGTTTGTGACCCCAGTCGTATTTCATGTCCTTCTGTGTAAGGGTCGTTAGAGGTTGAGCTATTTTTGAGAAATTCTCGATGAATCGCCGGTAATAGCCCGCTAAACCCAAAAATTGACGAACTTCAGTTGGGGTCTTGGGAGCTTCCCAATTCTTTATTGCTTCAATCTTGGACGGGTCTACATGAATGCCCTTCTCATTCACCACATGGCCAAGAAATTGTACTTCGCGAATCCAGAATTCGCATTTCGAGAACTTTGCATAAAGTTTCTCTTTCTTCAGTAGCTCCAAAATGGTTCTGAGATGTTGTTCGTGCTCTTCTTTCGTTCGCGAGTAAATCAGGATATCGTCGATAAATACAATCACGAATTTATCGAGATATGGTTTGCATACGCGGTTCATCAGATCCATAAAGACCGCTGGTGCATTCGTCAGTCCAAATGGCATCACAAGAAATTCGTAGTGCCCATATCGCGTTCTGAATGCAGTCTTTGGCACGCTTTCATCTTGGATTCTCAGCTGATGGTATCCAGATCGAAGGTCGATCTTGGAATAGTAGCTTGATCCTTGTAGTTGATCAAATAAGTCATCAATCCTCGGTAGCGGATACCGATTCTTGATTGTGAGCTTGTTCAGTTCCCTGTAATCGATACACATCCGCAGTGTTCCATCCTTCTTCTTCACGAATAATACTGGAGCTCCCCAGGGCGAGAAGCTTGGCCTTATGAATACTTTATCCAACAACTCCTGGAGCTGTGTAGATAATTCTTGCATTTCGGATGGCGCAAGTCGGTAGGGCGCCTTGGCTACAGGAGCAGCTCCTGGAACCAAGTCTATACGGAATTCGACTTGTCGTTGCGGAGGTAGTCCCGGCAGATCTTCAGGGAACACATCAGGAAATTCCTTCACCACAGGAATGTCTTCGAGTTTTGGCTCCACGGCCTTCTTGTCTATAACGTGTGCTAGGAAAGCGACACATCCTTTCCTCAAGCACTTCTGTGCCTTCATACAGCTGATGATTCGAAGAGGCGCGTCTCGTTTTTCCCCATGTACAATGAGAGTTTCATCATTCGCTAGAGGGATGCGAATGATTTTCTCATGACAGATAACTTCAGCTCTGTTCTTGGACAACCAGTCCATTCCGACCACTACATCGAAGCTACCCAATTGAATAGGTAAGAGATCGATGCTAAAATTCCGTTCGCCAAGTTCTAGTGTGCAGCCTCTAACAACTTCGCTCGATTCAACGAGTTTACCATTGGCTAGTTCTACGGAATAAGGAATTTCTAATCTACTAGATTCTATTCCGAGTATACGTTTAAATTCCACAGACATGAAGCTATAATCGGCGCCAGTGTCAAATAATATGGATGCGAAGTGATTGTTAACGAGAAACGTACCGGTGACCACGTTAGGGTCCTCGCGTGCGTCTCTTGCTCCAATCACAAATGCTCGAGCTGGAGCGTTGTTTCTTTCTGGGCAGTTCTTCATGAAATGATCATTGCTTCCACACTTGAAGCATCCTTGGTTCTGCCTTTTCCCGTTACCATTCTTGTTAACAGCACCGTTTCCATTTCGATTCTTTCCTTTTCCCCAACAGTCTTCTGTTTGATGACCCAATTTACCACATTTGTCGCACCTTGGAATGCGACAAGCTCCATCATGATGATACCTACATTTTTGGCATCTAGGCATGGAGCCTTGGTATGCTTTGGTTGCATGGGTTTTCATCTCCTGAGATGGGTTAGCGTCACGCTTCTTGCTGAAACCCTTGTTGTTACGAGTTGCTTGGTTCAAACTTGTATGCTTTCCCTTTTTGTCACCGGACGACTCAGCATGCGTCTCGGTCTTCTCAGTGGGGTTCAATGATAGCTTCTTCATACGAACACAATCTTCAGTGAGGCTGACAGCCAGAGTTACAGCCTCGGTGATCGTTTGAGGTTTGGCTGACGTCACCATGCCACGAAATTCTGAGGCCAGTCCCCAAATGTAGCGTTCCACACGCTTAAATTCAGGAGTCACCATGTAAGGAAGCACTCTAGACAGATCGTGGAACCTTCGAGTGTAACCATTGATGTCAGCGCCTTCCATAGTCAAGTGCCAGAACTCTGTCTCCAGCCTTTGGAGTTCGGCACGAGAGCAGTACTTCTCTCTCATTCTTTCCTTCAGTGCATTCCAAGTTAGGCCATAAGCGGCATCATCACCCAAAGTTTGGGCTTGCAGGTTCCACCAAGTCAGAGCTTCATCGACAAACAACCCAGTAGCAAAGGTGACTTGTTGATCCGCAGTACACTTGCTCATGCGGAAAGTAGCTTCAGTCTTCTCCGTCCAGCGCACAAATGCTACTGCACCTCCTGTGCCGTCATAGTTCAGCGGCTTGCAGTCGAGGAACTGCTTGAAAGTGCAGCCTGGAATTGATTCAACCAATTCATATGTGAGCAATCGAAGAAATAATGAAACAAAGACCGTTCATAAATTTCCTCATGCTTAGTACAGTGTCTCAAGGTTACCTTGAGCTGCATTGCCTCCAGACGAATCTCCATTCCCATTACCCCTAGCGTTGCTTGGTCCTCCACTGTCTTGAGTTCGGTTCGCCTCGTACTGGGCGATAGCAGCGGAGATCCTTTCCTCCAGTAGAGCGTTCAGCTCATCAGCAGTTCTTGGCAGTGGGGGAGGAGGAGGTTGATCGTCATTGCGAGCATTCACAGTTTTCCTGGGTGCCATGTTCTGACAGAACATAACACAACAGGGTTAGACATTGGTTTGATATCATCACACTAGACAGTAGTATCATATATTCACAGGTATATATACCACATAAGTGACATCAAACAATTATTACTCTAGCAGAGTACTTAGTAGGCTTGCTCTGGGGGAGTCTATACGTGACAAGACTTGCTGTGGTTTCTGTGCACTGAATCCCATAATTATGTATGCATCCATAATTACGTGACTCCTTGCACAGTCCGCACAGTTCGTTTCATCCTCGTATCTCTTCCTTCAGATGGGCCGTCGCTTTCAGGTAAAGTCACGTATACTTGTGACATTCTACCTCTAGTATATGCTAATTATCACACATAATTGCAAGTAATTTCTAGTCAATGACAAGTGCTACTCTAGTGCACTCTAAGTCTCGTAGTGTCTTTTCTAGACTCATGTGGACAGTTTCAGGTAGTGGATGTCGCGGGACGTTTTATGCAATGAAAACTCTTTGAAAAATTGTTTTCGTGAATGGATACTAGAGATTGTAGACTAGACTCGAGAAGGAATCCTGGTTCACTACAATCGCAGCTCTGATACCAATCTGTCACACCCCTTTCTATGGCGGAAGCACGAGGTGTGATCATGAAAGGTTCTCATTGCATACGAAGAGTAAACATGCTACATGCTCATAAAATAACATCAAATACCATGATTTGAAAACATAAGTTTAGCGTTTACATCGCTAGACATCTTAAAACATTGTCTCAAAAGTTTACAACTTTATTCAAAGTTAAACACAAGCGACATCCACGAGCATAAGCTAGACCACGCGCACATCCATCCTAGTTACCTGAAATACATGTGAGTTTTTGGAAAAACGTCAACATAAAGTTGGTGTGAATTCATGCAGTTTGTATTTCATGTTTGTATACTTTGTATGAAAACATAGTTTGTGAGTAAATCAAGTTTTCATATGTAAATCCAGTTTTATGTGTACACCACGTACATATGTATAATTCAATTTCTTCTTGAGTACCTCACGTACTTCAAGTATAATTCAATCTCTTCTTGAGTACCCCACGTACTCAAGTTATTTATCAATTCTCTTGAGTACCCCACGTACTTCAAGTTATTTATCAATTCTTGTATGGTATGAATTTTATGTAAATACAGTATTTCTGTATTTATCAGATTGTTAATGGGTTGCAAAGCCATTAACCTGTGGCACGTCATAGGAAGTCACCAAACCTAAGGCATTTAATTGGTATATTCTGAGACACAAAAGCACTCCTCGATTCTCGCCCCGACTAGGAGTGTGGCTGCCAGGCACCCGTTAGATCTAACCTTTTGTTCTGCGGTCTAGGTATATTGTTGATTAATGGTGCTTCTGTACCCTATTCGTGACACTATTTCTCATAACGCCTCCTACTTGGTTCTCGTTCTCACCAAGCGCGTTTCTTGTTATCATTTCTCATAGCGCCTTACACTTGGTTCTCGTCTCACCAAATGCGCTTCTTGTATTTATATCATACCATTTATAAATATTGTACTTTTGTACATGTATTTCACCCCCGAAGTTATAAAAACTGAAAACAGTTAAAGAGAAAAGGGGGAGCATGAACTCACAACTTTGCGTTCCTAGCGTCGTAAACTCCACCGGATTTGCTTAATTAACGTCGTAACCTATACGCGTTTTCTTAACGTTAGTCACTAGACTTGTGTCGCACAAGTACAGTCACTCTCTTTTGTACATATTCTTGTGTTAAAAATATTCTATATTTTTAACTACGTATCTTACTTATATTATTTTCTTCAAAAATAAATATAAGTCTTTTATGTTTTGCACTTTGCACCCGAATTATGTATCTTGTGTGTTGTAGGTGTATTTTTATATTTCTACTCCTCATGAGTATTTAGTGTATTTTTAAGTCTTAATACACTAGCACGTATAACACATACTATATACACTTAACACACAAGTTGGTGATCAAATAATATATATTTTTCTCTCAAAAATATATACTTATTATCCATTTTTATTCTTGAAGAAATCCTCATTTCTTATCATCAAAAATCAGGGAAACCTTAGTAATACTCTTAAACACATTTTTAGGGAATAAGTTTCTCAAAAACTTATATTTTTCTAAGTGTCAAAATTTATAAAAATTTTGACAGAGTTTCCCCTAAAAATGGAGGTTTCCCACGTTTTCAAAACGCGTGTTTATTTTCTTTTAAATCATCATCAATCATCAATAATCATCAACAATTATCAACCATACTTATCACAATAATCACTAATTTCATGAACTTGAATATTTACAAAAATGTGTAGTAACTTACTAGCACATTTAGTAAGTCTTGTTATCTTTAAAAATAAGTTTAGTTTCTTAAAAACTTTATTTTTAAAGAATATGAAGTTTTACAACTTCTAGTCGGTTTTTACGAAAACTATTTCTTCGTTAAAACTTTTGTTACACAAGTATCCATACACTTGTTTGTTCACAAAAATCACTTTTGTTTGTGTAAGACCCGGTTTAGAACATGTGATTTCTTTAAAGTGTGGTTCTTCAAAAATACCACTTGCAGATACGTAGATCCGCTAGTTTTAAACACCAATGTACAGGTTAAATTACTTTTACACAAGTAAAATATTTTACACAAGTTCATGTCTCTAGTGTGGTAGAGTTTCGCCTTTTAACCCTTGTAGTAACCAAAAACGAGCTTATGTGAAGATCCACGATCTTACCAAACCGGGTTAAATGGTGATCCGAGCTACCACAATCATAGATCGGGTCTAGATAATCACAAATTCCAAGTACTACAACTTTTACACAAGTTACAAGCTATTAACCACCATTTTAGTGTTTTTACTAGACTTTAATGCTTCAAAACGTATGTTATCGATATTTAACCGACAATATTCCTTTTAACCACCTTAGATAAGCTTAAAAACAAGTTTTAAGTGTTATACCTCTAGCTCGGGGCTAGGGAAGAATCTTGATGGAAAATGGGTGGATAAAAGCTAACGGAAGTGGTCCTTCGCGTTCCGAGTGCACCAAAGCTCCTAATACGCAACCTCTAACACTTGTATCACCTTGGAATGATGAAGATGGAACTCGAAGATGGATGGTTGAGAGAGGGGTGTTTGGCCGTAAGTTCTAGAGGGAGAGAGGAGAGTGTGGTCTTGAGTGTTTAAGTGATAATGTCCATGTGGTTAAGTGTTTATTTATAGGAAATTCTAATGTGTATTAACCACTAGTCCATATGTCTTCTTGATTCCAAACACCCAAGATTATTTAAATCAACAAGGACAAGAGGTGTCCCCCCTACATGGGGACGGTTTGTAATGGGGGGGGGGGGGTCTTGGTCCATTTCCAACTAGTTAGTTGATGTTTAGTTAGGTTAAGTAGGTTAGTTAAGTGTTTAACTTAGTTAGTGATGTTTAGTGCTTTAAAGCGGGTGTTAGGGTAATCAGGGACCCTAACTAGCTCGGAAAAATATAGATAGTGAAAATAATAATATTTTCATGTTCCGGGTATAGTCCGGTTGTTCGGTTACATACCGATTCGTTAAAGTGCTAAATTACACTTTTTAGTGTCGTTTAAGTACCTTTCTTGTACTCTTTCAATTCCCAACACTTAGGGAAGTATTCTGGATAATAAAACGACATTTCTGCATACTATTTATGTGTCTAAATGCTGAATTATTGCTGATTTGTATAAATTTTGCACTTAAAGTGCGTTTCGGGTGCTTTTTAGTGCTTATTTTTGCTTTCGTATTGCATATAAATTAAACCCTTGTATGTACTCTTGGGTTTTAATGCATTCTTGTTGTCGGACCTACACCTAGGCCTCAATTCTGACGTCTGACTGCTTTCTGCAGTTCTGTTGACACATTGTGTCTTACCGGTGAGTTTACTATTATTCTGACGCAACGCTCTCGTTTATGCATAAAGCAATATTTTGTAGTATACAACATGCATGAATTCACTTGTTTAATCATGTGTTCAGACATTGCTGACAATTAAACTCATAATTGCAGTCATTAAGCAATAATTATAGTGTACGGAAATTACCGGTTTGTGCCAGTTGTCACAAAGAGTGTCTTCATATTTCAAGTCTACCTTTTCTTCTGCACATGTAAACGATCTGTTAGGATCAATATTTCCTTTGGAGAGAAAATTTATTGACGGGCCTGACTGTTTATTAGCAACAAATCTGTTGTTGACTGATGACTTATCAGGTTTTGGGCCATAAGTCATCTTTCCCTCATTAATTAACTCCTCTTCAGTGAAAGGCATATAAGTATAGTTATGATTGTATGGAGGAGGAGTTTTTGTGTATCCCAAACCAGCCCCTTTCTTTTCTTTGTACTCTAGCTGAATATCACAAATGTCCTTGACCAATTTGCTAGAAGTGTCATATTTTTTAATATTAATTTCATTAACCTGATATTTCAACTTTATGTCTTCTAGCTCTTTGGTCAAGTCCTCAATTGTTGCTAGAGCATCTTTAAAGTTACAATTCTTAACGCTGAGATCTTCTTTCAACTGAATGATATCTTTCCTTTGGGCTTCAATTTTTTCTTTATAAAGTTTTTCATTTTTTGCCAAAGTAAAGTTTTTATTTTTAATATCCTTGTAATCTTGAATTAAATCAGCGTTATGTAACCTATATGCTTCAACTCTTTCTCTGCATTCAGGAGTACAGAAAATAGAACGTACCTCTTCAGAAGTAAGTCCATGAACGGGAGCTGACAGAATCCTAGTTATAAGAGCCAGATTTTCAGCTGGAGTCTCATCATCAGGTGCAGAATTCCTGTCCTCTGAAGCTGAAGTCATGAAGGCGATGTTTTCTGAGGCATTCTAATTTTCTGGAGCAGAGATGTTCAAGCGATGAATTTCAGTATTCCAATCAAAATTTGCACTTTGTTGAACTACAAGGGCTGAGATCTGAGTGCTTTCACCAGCATCTGTTGAAGAGTCATTTGTAGTGACAAGTGCCCTTTCAGGGTTTGGAGGAGCAGGTTGTGCAGGATTTTGTTCTTTGTTTACATTTGGCTTAGTGCAGTTTCGTGCTAAATGTCCCGGTTCATGGCAATTGTAACAGCGCAATTTGATTGGAACACTGGCAGAGTTTGAATAAGGAGAACCCCACCTGTTTCTTCCAGTCTTGTTTGCAAACTTTTGTGCTCTGAACACCGCCATGGCCATCTGCCATGTAATATCCATTTCCTCTACATCATCAGGATGATACTGATATAGATCATTCAAAGACCAATTAGGAGGTTGTATCTTTCCTACAACAAAGACATTTAAACAGTTGACAACAGAAGCAGCGATCTCCAGATTTTCTTTGGATGGTTGCGTGAAGAAAGCAATCAACTCGGTTTTTGCTGAAGGAACTGCAACAATTGGCGGTACAGTAAATGAAGCAGTCGAACCAGAGTAATGAACATTTGCGGAAGCAAGAGTGGCCTTTTTAGATCCACTTTGAGATATCAATGCAGTATTTTTGTTGTTTGAAGCAGTAGAAGAAACTGGGAAACCTGTTGCCAGCATACTAGACTTATGATTATTTTCCCTTTGCTTGTCATCCAGCTCACAAGCCTTGATGTGTGAAATCATCTCAGTTAAAGAACATCTTGCAAGATCTTTGGTACGTTTTATCATAGCGACGTGATTGTCCTAGCTTTTAGGCAAAGCATTTAGCTGTTGTCGATTCTGTGCAACTTTAGAAGGAAGGATTTCCTCCAAATCCATTTGAGTAACAATCTTCGTGAATCGCTGAATCTGATTCTCAATAGTCTCTCCATAGACATAAGTGAAGTTGTTAAAGTTTTGCCTCAACAAGTTCCTCCGACTTTCTCTCATGTCTTCATTTCCTTCATATACATCAATCAGTGCTTCCCACATTTCTTTGGCTGATTTGCAAGTGCGAAATCCCATAGCAATGTCTGATCCCAGTGCCATGGTCAGATATGAGGTTGCCCTATTATCCTCCTCAATAATCGTATAATCCTCTTCAGTATAGTCGCCACGAGGCTTTTTGACTTTAACTCCTGGATTCGTTTCCTTCTCATACAAGATTTCCCTAGGACCTCTTTCAATACATCTCCAGATTTTAGGATCCTTGAATTTTACATGCTGTTCAAAACGCCACTTCCATTCCGGGAAGTCATTTGCATCCATCAACCTGGTAATATGAGAACTAGTTCCAATTTTAGAGTCCAATTCTTGCTGAGCATTTATGACTGCCATGTCACTATTCTGATTACTTGTAGACATGTTTCTTGAAAGTGATTAATCAGTTAATTAATTAATTACTGTTAACTTCAACGGTCAAAAGTCCAAAGTCCAACAGTTCTAAACACGTCGCTGATTGACGTTGCGACTCGAGACAATGAGTCGAGACGATGGTTCCGAGTCGAAACAGGGAATTGATAACTCGAGACAATAACTTGTTGCGAGTCGAGATCAACAGTTAACAACTCGAGACCGAAATTGGTTGCGAGTCGAGATCAACGGTGACTGAAGCTGGTTGCGAGTCGAGACAAGATGATGACAAGTCGAGACCACAGCTTGTTACGAGTCGAGATCCAAATGTAGACAACTCAAGACCATGGCTTGTTGCGAGTCGAGATCTAGAGGAAGACAACTCGAGATAGCTGGTTGCGAGTCGAGACCCTACAAAACACACAATGAGATAAACGTAGCCAATATCCCTGATTATCAGCAGCTTCCAAAATTCAAAGATTTGAAATCTTTGAATTTTTATCCTCAGCAAACTTCCGGGAAATCAGCAAACAAATCACTGAAATTACACGAACCAAAATCAGCAATATTTATCAATATTCTCTATGAACAGTTTGAAGATTGTATGATCCGTAGACTGAAAACAAAATCAAAACTGTACCACTGCAAAAACAAACACTAGCAAAACAAGATCAGTAAACTAAGATTTTCTTGAATCCGAATGATATCAAAAACCAAACCAAGAAATTGGTTTCTTGTCTCTGATACCAATTGTAAAAACCCTTGAGGATCTTTCAATGATATTAAACAGGTACTTGTGTAAGTGCGGAAATCAAACACAAGTAGATTCAAGAATATATATAATCGAAACCAAAACAATATAATCAAAGCAAACCGGAAACTTGCATTCACTGATTAAACTTGTGACTGATACAAGACTCCCAAATGGTTTCGGCTCCTCTACTTGCAATCGATTGATCAACCTCAACCAAAAGGTTGAGGTTTGCTTAAATACAAACATGTGGGTCATACCCTAGGCCCACTCGAAACCATGTTTATAACCCAACCAATACATATTGACCCAAAAGATAAATAAACAAAACATACTAATCAACCCCTAGACTTTGTATCCCTCCATGCATAAACCTTCAGGTTCCAACAAGTTGTTTGTTCTGAAAGGTTTATTCGTCTTCCTCTTCCTTGTGGTGACTCTTACACGTCTATGGTGAGAAACCTTCTAAGGGTCTCAAACTTATGTCATGTACTCAAGCGAACAAGTACTTACGCAAGGATTACTTTGCCATTCTTGCCCACATTGTGGAAAAGAAGGATAAGGATAAGAGCATGAGTGATGTTCCTGTTGTTTGCGATTTTCCGGATGTGTTTCCGAGATCTACCTGGTCCTCCTCCTCCTCGTTCTGTTGACTTTCGTATTGACCTCGTACCTGGCGCAAAGCCTGTTGCTAAATCACCATACCGACTCGCACCATCAGAAATGCAAGAGTTATCTAGCCAACTTCAAGAGTCAAGAAGAAGGACGGTTCCTTTGATAAAGGCTTTATATGCCCTAGAACTTTTCCTTAGGGTGCACCGGTTCTCTTTTTCAAGAAGAAGGACGGTTCCTTTCGGATGTGTATCGACTATCATGAACTCAACAAGATTACAATCAAGAACCGTTATCCTCTTCCTTGTATCGACGACCTCTTCGATCAACTTCAAGGCGCGACACATTTTTCTAAGATCGACCTTCATTCTGGCGATCATCAACATTGAGTCCTCGAAGAAGATATCCCTAAAACCACCTTTCATACGCAATACGTTCATTATGAGTTCGTGGTTATGCCTTTTGGTTTGAACAACGCACCTGTGGTCTTCATGGATTGGATGAACCGAGTGTGCAAGCTTAACTTGGACCATTTCGTGATCGTCTTCATCGATGATATCCTAATCTACTCCAAGACACAAGAAGAGCACGAGCGACACTTGCGTCTTATCCTTGAACTCTTACGTACTGATCAACTTTATGCTAAATTCTCCAAGTGTGACTTTTGGCTAAAATAGGTTCAATTCCTTGGTCACGTCATCAACGAAAAAGTTAATCACGTTGATCCCGTGAAAATCGAAGCTGTGAAGAACTGGATCATGTAACACCCCAATCGCATAATACAACAACACACGGCGGAAATATCGGGGAGTCACGTTACAAATTGCTCATAACTACTGGTACTATAATGTTTCAATATTGTTAACTTTGTTTTACAAAGAATGCATGTAAATGTCTTTTGATTAAAGAAGTCTAAGGCCCGGATGCAGTCCTATGCGTTACATGCTTGAACAGTTGAAAATCCTAAAACATATGTGAAAAATAGTCAGCATAAAAATGTCGGCTAATACATAGGTTTTGTTAGCCAAATAAATGGCAAAAAGTTTGGTACTTCAATACTTTGACAACTACGAAAGTTGTCGATTAAAAATAAATCTTGAAGCCAAAGAATGGCAAAAGTTTAGTATTGCAATACATAATCTTGATTGTGAAAACTTGTGGCAAATAGTTTTGTATATGGCAATATGATTATTACTAAGTAATTTTTATGCCATTGAAATTGTACTTTGTAATCTCATTGAAATCATCGTAAAACTTGTTAATGTGTTATTAGAAATCCAATTAAGGAGTAATAATAAATGTTTTGAAATCAATCAAAACTTGTGTGAGTATTATATAAATCAAGTCAATGATTTATAATAATACTTTAGACGTCCTTCTAAGAATCTAACATATAAAGATATGTAAGATTTTATAAGGATTTGGATAATCGAACATTGAATCAATCATACACAAAATCCTAAAGTGATTCGGATAACGTTACAAGAGTAATAAAATAAGAACACTTATATATAGGAAGTACCAGCGGCGTATCCACCATGTTCTTATTTTATCACACCCGTTTCGTTATCTAAATCACAACTACCACATAAACACCTAAATCATCAACTTGTCAACAACTAGTAAACACGCATTAATGAACACAATGAATCCAAACAAGGACTCCAGTATTAGTACTTTAAACATCCTACAAGAATCAATCTATGAAGATAGATAGATGCTATAAGGATTTGGTTTCTGTTACATCGTCTATTCACATACACATTAAAGCTAATAATGAATCCAAACAAGGACTCAATCTTAGTACTTTAAACATCCTGCAAGAATCAATCTCTGAAGATAGATAGATGCTATAAGGACTTGGGTTCTGTTACATTGAATCATTGAATCAAAACAATCCTAAATCCTAATGGTGATTCGGGATAACGCCTCGAAGGGTAATACAATAAACACACATATATATAGGAAGTACCAGCGGCGTATCCACCATGTGTTTATTGTATTACTCTAGTTTCGTTATCTAAATCACCAACAATCTACACATAAACCATAACAGCCGTCCTGTAAAGTACTTCTTAAAAATCTCACTATGAAGATAGGAAGATCTAAGACTGCACTTCAAATATCCTATAAGAATCTAACTATGAAGATAGATAGTTCTTTAAGGATTTGGATAAACATCGTGTTTGCATAATTGGAATAATACACATAAAAACACTTAGTAAACACATATATGTCATACATTGGAAAACAAATTGGTTACACATATGAATCACCCCAAAACATTTGAAAACGGTAAAAGAGGGAAACTATGTACTCGCCTGGGATTGCGTGTAGGTCTTGTTCAAATGATAAACAAAGCTCAAAGGATCAATAGTTCAAATGGCGAAGTGGTTTCTAGTGTATCGGGACATAAATCGAGGAATCGGATAGAATGAGGTATTGTAAACCTAATGAGTGTTGGATCTCATATGATATGGTTTAACAAAGCCTACATTCTGAATTGAAACCTATCCTAAGTGCTTTTGACCCGTTATGACCCGTTAAGGTAGTTTACGCTACTTTAACGCGTCATTTGTGTGAAAACGCATTTGGATGGTCTAACTAGCCCTATGATAAGTATTATATGCCCTAACATATTTAATTATGTTGCATAATCAGTTTAGATGTCAAAACGTTGGTTACATATGCTTAAAATGAAATTATGCGCAAAAAGGGTATTTTGGTCATTTTCCTAAGGCATATAAACTACCTATCATACAACTAACTAAACGAAGTGACCATAAGGTATAACCTCGAAAGGTTATTCCCTATGCAACCATGGTCACCTAATGTGTTTGGTCGGATCCTAATGATCGACCAAACAGGTCGGGTTCGAAAGTCTAAGCGGTTGTTTAGACCGCTTGACTTATGTTGGATCTGAGTTTGTTTCTGATTGTATTTTGTGTTTGTAATTAAAATGAAAATGGTTGAGTGTGCAGCGGAATTATAATGAAAACAAACTTTGCATACAATCAAACGAGAGTAGTACTTTGATCAAACATCTTTACACAATGAATCGGAAGATTGAATTTATTTCAATAACGATTACAATGATTGATGAATGAATGCAAACTCCCCCTCAGCCAGAGCTCAGTTGTTTGTTCGTGCAAAGAAGACGTTGATGCCAAAGAGCTAATAGAACAGTACCAAGTACTGAGCTATTTTTAGGCACTTGCAAACCACTGAGCATCTTAGCTGACGTCACCATGAAAGTGACATCTAACTTCCTAACAAACTCTAACCTCTGATCAATACAAACACTGCTATGCTAACTACTGCTATTACATTACATTTCATAAAGATAATTATACTACTGCTGCAACCTTCCACTGCTGTGAATCCAGCAGCACTTGTCCGGATCAGCAGTACTTGACTCAAGGCAGTAGATTGAATCAGCAGAGCTTTGGTCTTCCATCAGTCTTTAACGTTGGGCAGTAGTTGTAAGGCAGCACTTTGCAAGATCAGTAGATAGGAGGTCAGCAGATGTTGAAGTTCACTTTCAAGGGGAGAGACTTGATCATATCATCTTGTAAACGTCTGCTTATTCTGGATCCACTGCTCTGATCCAGTTTTGGCTTTAATTATCTGTTCCTCTTGATAGGGTTCAATCCCAACAATCTCCCCCTAGAACAGATAATGCCAAAACTCTTCATTATTGTGGAGTGTTTATTGCCTCAACAGCAGTTCCCTTATCTGACCTTTGAATTGTAGTTCAAAGTCTAGGGCATCTGTGTCTTCATCATCCCTGCTAAGTGGAAGATCAAGGAGATCCTGCAAATCTTCAAGACTCAGGCCAAGAGCTTGTTCCCTTGATATTTTCTTCACTTCTCCACCAGACCTGAGCAAAGTCAATACGCAGGTCTGTTTGTCAGTTTCCCACTTTAGTATTTTTGAGTCTGGTGGGTTTCTTGGGAGATGTTTATTTGCAGAGGTATTTGGTGAGGCTGGCCTATTCATAACTGGCTGAGCAGTACTTGCAGTTTGATCCAAACCAAGAGTTTCTATGATCATTTTCTTTATGCCTTCTTTTACAAGATCATCTCCTTTTATCAACTCTTGGATGGTTTCACCTCCCAACTGTTTGTGTGTCCTTCTTTTATAGATGGCAGCACCAGTTGGGGCAGTGGCTCTCCTGATTTGCAGCTTTGTTGGTCTTTTTGAAACCTCTGCTTCAGGATAGTCAGGCTTTTGAGGAACATTTGGATCTTTCTTTCTTAGTTCCTCCAACCTCTTGTAGGTGGCCCTGACCACATCTTCTTTCCATCTAGCAATTTGTCTTTTGTTTCCATATTCAGCAGCAACCAGTTCCTCTTTCATTCTTTTCAGTTCTACCTGTTTGTCAGGTACATTCTTTCTAAACTTTGCCCAGTCAGGAGGAGTCTGAGTGACCTTCCTTTTTATCATGTCTTGAATTCTTGAAGCTTCATCTTCAAGCTCAGGAACAGTCCACTCTTTGTACATGTATCTCTCTCCTTTGTACTTCTTGTGAACCATGATGCTTTCAATGTAGTCTTTCTTCAAAGTTTCAGCTGCTCTTTCTGAAATTTGTTGACTGACATTTTTTGCAAATTGTTCTAGGGATCTGACCTGTGTGAGCAGATATTAATAGTTTCTTGAAATTTCTTTGTTAGATTTCCCTTGTGTGTTTCTTTTTGAGATATCCTCTGCTTGCTTGGCCTTGATTTTCAAATATTCATCAACATTTTTAGGCCAGGGATATCCTTTTATTGATGGCAAACTCCTTTTGGCAGGGTCATCCTCATAGTAAAAGGATTTTATTTCTTCTCTAACAGCTGCTAGTTCAAGAGGAAATTGAACACCTGTAGGAGGTAAGGGCTTGTACATTTGAACTGAAGAGAGATGAACATGTTTTGGTATTGTGACAAGAGCTAAAGATTTTGAAGATGTTTGTGGTGGTGAAGTGTCATCATCTTTGAGAATTAGCCTTCTCCTCTTTGTTTGAGGAGGGGCTGATGATGTTTTGGATGGAACAGTGGTGGTGGATGTAGTGGCAGTGGTTTGTGAGTGACTAACAGTTGTTGAAACAACTGGTGTTTCAACCACTGTCGTCTTTACAGCAGATGTTATAACAACTGCTGTCTTCTGCCTTTTGGTAGGAGGTGATTTTGTTTTTGGTGGTGATTTTGGAACAGACTTTGAACATCTGGTTAGAATGGATTTGGGTAGCCTTACTCTTCTTGTAGGCTTCTTCTTTTCATCAACAAGATTTTCATCATCTTTTGACCCTGAAGTACCCTGATCCGGATAATCCACCTTGGCTTTCCTTTTGGCCTCTCTATCCCTTTTTACACTTGCAACTGCTTCTGCCAGTGCATTTATGGTCACATCAATTTTCTTGCTTCCATCTGGCAAAGGGATCTATTTGGTCATGTTTGCATTTTCTGGTTCAATGTAGAGACCATCCTCTATTCCCTTCTTTTTCCACTCCTGAATTTTCTCCCCCTTTTTGGCATTATCTGGGGGAAGTTGATCAATGAAGAGAACTGTTGGAGGAGCAGTGCCAGTGGTGTGCAGGATCTGAGTTTTGAGAGCCTTTAGATCAGCCTGAGTGTTCTTGAACCTTGACTCCATTGCATTTCTTAGCTGTTGAACATGTTTTTCATGTTGCTGATCTGCTATTTGTGCTTGTTGATGGAGAAAAGGTTGAAATAGATTCCAGAGCTCATTTGTAGCAGGTGCCTGTTATGGAGCAGGTGCTTGAGGTAGAACAGCACTGGATTGCATCTTTTGAGTTTTCAACACCTGCTGTAGCATGTTTTTAAGATCTGCAACAGATGTATCCAACTTTTCAATTCGTTCCGTCAAATCCTGATATTTTAAATCATCACCCAATTTAATGGGATCATCTGATTTGCCACTAACAGTGGTTTTATCAGTGGTTGAGGTAGGGAGTGTACTCCAAACACTAACCACTGATGCCCCTTTTTCTTGGTACTGGGGTCTTCTTCCTTCAACACTTGACAACCTTCTGATGTTGCCAGTAGGATAAATAAATCCACTGGTGGTTGGCAGAGGTGCTATGTAAGGAATTGCCTCCAAGGAAGTCTTATTGATGTAACCACTGTCCAACTGTAAACCAATGGGTTCAACAGTTGTAGTGGCTGCTTCACTTGGACTACCACCAAGAGTTACTTGTAACTCAAGGGGTCTAACCTCCTCAGGTTGTGTTGGTGGGTTAGCAAAGATTGATACATCAGACCCAGTCAGTTGTTGAGGTATATTCTCATTGATAGGTGGTTGAGAAGGACTGGTTAGTGCCTGGTTCAAATCAATTTCATCCAATAGCAGTTTAGTTGGTGGGGGAATTGTGAAGGTGATGTTTGGTGAAGAAAGAGGATTTGCTCCGGGAATTGAGCTGTGGATGATGGAAACGAGTGTTTCCAGAGCATCATGATATGCTGTCCCAATGTGTACAACCTGATCTTTTTGTGAAGAAGCAGGAGGAGTTTCGGTTATGGGTTGAGATATTTGTACCAACTGCTGTGAGGAAGTAGCAGCAGTGGTTTCTTGTGACATTTGTGTTGTCACAGGCAGTAGCTCTGGTATCTCATCCTCCAGAGTTGCCTTTTTGATGGGTTTTGGGGGTTTTTGAGTTTTTCTTTTTGGCTTTTTGGTGATTGTAGGTGTGGGTTTCAAAGCAGTTGTGCTGCCACTTTGATCACCTTGAGCAGTGGGCTCAGCAGCAGATACCTGAGGAGCAGTTGTAACTGCTAAATTCTGCTCAGGCACCTCTGCTTGTGTTTTGCAAGGTGTTAACATTCTTGAAAAAGTTTCAGTTGTTAAACTGTTTATTTGAGTAGAATCACCTTGGTTTATTGCAGCTAAATCATTCTTACTGAATTTCTTTTCAAAATAGTAACTTAAAAACCTTGGAAACAGTAAGAATGATTTTGTTTCAACATTATTAACCAAATCTTTAAAAATTTCCCGAGAATAGTTAAAATTTTCTTCTTGAAGAATTGCATATCCTAGATTTTGAATCTTTAAAGGGATTTCATTGAAAGAAGTGGTTTTATTTGAAACACATAGTAGGAGGGTATGAAATAAAAATCTGGTTGCAGAAGGAAAATAACCTTTTTCTAAGGTAAGTTTCTTCATCATTGTGGCTTCATACCCTCTTTCAATGAAGTCAGTTTGTAACTCGTTTTTAGTGAAAGAAGTTTTACCTTCCAGATCACCGAGTTGAAAGACCTCTGAAATGGATTGTGGCGTGATGTGGACAGCTTTACCCTTTATAGAAGAGTGTATGGTGGTTGCAGTGTCTCCTTGTTTTTCAAGGGTTGCATTCTTCCAGAACTCTCTTTGGGTCGCCAAATAGATTGGTGCATCGGCGGTTAACAAAGTTTTGTACTTTGATTTTGCCATTTTGGCTATGATAGAATCGAAAACATTGGTGGTTCCTGGTTTTTTGAGAAGACCCAGGAGATTGTGAGATGGTTTATATGGGATTTCAGTGGAGATTGCCTTTTGAGAGGCTGTTTTCGATGTGGATTTGGATGAGGGTTTTGCAGATGGCTTCGATTTTGTCATTTTGAAGATGATGATCGAAGAAATTTGTGAAGAAATGAGATGAAAAACTGTTTTGATAAGAGAATTTTTAAGAATTCAATTCGACAGTAAAACCCTGTTTTTGATGTGAAGTGGGGGTTTTATAGAGGAAAAAGTGAAGGCTGACGTGGCAGTGGTTACAAAAGTACAGACCACTATGTACTGCCCACATGCCAAACTCTGATGAAATGAAGGACAGTACATTTGTGAAAGCTACTGATGAAGGCAGTGGTTACAACGGTAAAATGGAAGCAGTGGATGATTTTCACTATCAGTGGATAAGACACTGCTTTTGAACAACAGAGTATATCAAGGAAATGAGAGAGCAGAGGATGGCTTTCAGCAGTGGACAGTCTTTGAAGCAGAGCAGACTTTTGAACAAATAGTGGTTAATGGCAGACTTTTAAGGATTTTAATGAAAAATTTCATTTTTAGCTATTTTTAAGGATGGATTTTTGATTTTCTGAAAACATTTTAGTGCTTTTATAAATAGAAAAACAAGATGTTGCTTGTTATTCCATGTTTAGCATCCCAATTCTAGAGACCAAGCTTTCAAAGGTGGCAGTATCAAGTGCTTTTGTGAGCACATCTGCCAACTGGTCTTTAGTTGGGACATGATGCAGAGAAATCAAACCTTTTTCATAGCAATCCCTCACAAAGTGATGTCTGATGTCGATGTGTTTGGTGGTTGAATGGGAAATTGGATTTTTGATGATATTTTCTGCTGCCTGACTGTCCAACATGAGTGGTGTCTTTAGGGCAGTGATACCAAAATCCAGTAACTGATTTTGAAGCCACAGGAGTTGGGCTGTACAGCTTGCAGTAGCAATGTATTCAGCTTCAGCAGTGGATGTTGAAACTGCTGCTTGCTTTTTGCTTTGCCAAGAAACCAAGCAATCACCTAGAAACTGGCACCCTCCTGATGTGGACTTCCTTGTGGTGTGACATCCAGCAAAGTCACTGTCTGAAAAACCTGAAAGCTTAATGTTCCCATTAGCTGGATACCAGATACCAAGTGTGGGAGCACCTTTTATGTATCTGAAGATCCTTTTTACAGCAATGAGATTTGATTTTCTGGGAGCTGATTGACTTCTTGCACACACATGTTGCAAACATGATGTCTGGTCTAGATGCAGTTAGGTACAATAAAGACCCAATCATGCTTCTATAAAGTGTTTGGTCAATCAGCTCATCTTTTTCATCAGACATGACCAGCTTATTTGTTGCCATGGGTGTGCTGCATGGTTTACAATCATTCATATCAAATTTGGTCAAAAGTTCTTTAGCATATTTACTTTGATGAATGAAAGTTCCATTTTGCATTTGCTGTACTTGGAGACCAAGAAAGCATTGCAGCTCACCCATTGCACTCATTTCAAACTCAGCTGTCATGAGTTCTCTAAACTCTTCACACATTGTGTTACATGTGCTTCCAAAAATAATGTCATCCACATAAATTTGGACAATCATTAAATCCTTCCCTCTCCATTTTAGAAACAGTGTTTTATCAATGGTACCTCTTTTGAAACCATTTGAGAGTAAGAAGTTGGAAAGAGTTTCATACCAGGCCCTTGGTGCTTGTTTCAGGCCTTACAGGGCTTTGTTCAGCCTGTAGACATGATCTGGATAAAATGGATCCTCAAAACCTGGAGGTTGACAAACATACACCTCTTCTTGAATTGTACCATAGAGGAAAGCACTTTTGATATCCATTTGAAACACCTTCATATTGTGGTTGACAGCAAAGGCCAGGAACAGTCTAATGGCTTCCAATCTTGCAACAGGGGCGAATGTTTCATCATAATCAATCCCCTCTTCCTGTCTGTAACCTTGAACCACAAGCCTGGCTTTATTCTTGACAACAATACCCCTTTCATCAGTTTTGTTCTTAAAGACCCACTTTGTGCCAATGGGACTAACCTCTTCTGGCAGTGGTACAAGCTCCCATACTTGTTGTCTTTTGAACTGTTGGAGCTCCTCTTGCATGGCTTCTACCCAGCTGTTGTCTTTCAGTGCCTCTTGGTACTTGACTGGCTGATGGAGTGATAGAAAACCAGCAAAAAGACAAATGTTTTGGGTTTGGCTTCTTGTGAGCACCCCTTCATTTATGTTGCCAATGATTTGATCAGGTGGATGAGATCTCAAGAAGATTAAATCTCCTTGGTATGGTATGATGGCATTTGTTGGTGAAGGCTGCAAATGTGTATCATCTGAGCTAACCACTGCTGGAGACTTTGATGATCCAGCAGTGGCTTCAAAAGGTGGTGGAATAGGAGGTAATGAAGTGGACAACTGCTGACTTTTATCCACTTTTTGTCAGCAGTGTTTGAGGATGTGGAAGTAGTGGTTGATGGGCTACTTTGGTCAACAACTGTTGAGGTAGCAGTGGTTGAGCTTTGACAACTGTTTTGAACAGCTGATGCTTTTCCCTTTGTGGCAGACCTTTGAGGGATGATGATTTCATACCCATAGTCTGGTGTTGTATCCTCTGATGGACCTGCACTGTTAGTCTTGACAGCAGTATTTTCAAAAGTAAATTTTTCAAGATCAAACAGATCTGCAGGATTTGCTGGGATTTTCATTGATGAAAGTTCATTGAACTTTACATTCAAAGTCTCCTCCACTGCTTTGGTCCATGTATTGAACACTTTGTAGGCCTTGGCAGTGGTTGAGTATCCCAGATGATAACCACAATCAATTTTGGCTGCAAATTTTGAAATGGAATCTTTTAAGTTCAAAATAAAGCATGGGCAACCAAACACTTTGAAGTATGAGATCAGTGGTTTAATTTTATACAGAATTTTATAAGCAGTCTTTTTGTGCCTGGGGTTTATTAAAACTCTGTTCTGGACATAGCAAGCAGTGTTTACTGCCTTTGCCCAGAAAGTTAATGGCAAACCTGAATCAGCAAGCATGGTTCTGGCAGCTTCAATCAAAGTTCTGTTCTTCCTTTCCACTACCCCATTCTGCTCTGGTGTTCTAGGGATACTGTACTGCCTTACAATTCCTTTTTTCACACAGAAGGCATCCAACTCCTTATTTTTGAATTCTGTGCCATTGTCACTCCTGAAGCTTTTCACTGGAAGGTCAAATTGCTTTTCAACCTGTGTCACAAAGTCTTGCAAAATGCCTGCAGTCTCATCTTTTGAGTGTAAAAAGAAAGACCACGTAAACCTAGAAAAGTCATCAACAATAACCAAACAATATCTTTTCTTTTTGAGGCTCATGACTTGAACTGGGCCAAACAAGTCCATGTGTAGCATCTGCAAACACTGGGTTGTTTTGGACTCTTCAATGGACTTGTAAGAACTTTTATGCTGTTTTCCTTTTAAACAGGAAATGCAATGTTCAGGACATGAAAACAATTTTTGTGGTAGGCCTCTCACCAAACCATTTTTTGAAATTTCAGTGATTGTCTTAAGATTTGTGTGCCCCAGCCTTCTGTGCCAAAGTTCAGTCTCTTTGTTAGAAGCAGCTGAGAACAGACAGGCATCAGCACTGGGACACTCTTTTGACATGTCAACAACATAAACATTGCCACTTCTTTGAGCAACAAGTTTAGTTTGACCATTTTTGATTATTGCTTCAATCTTCTTGACCATTTCTGGTCCAACAATCCTACAAAAGTCTTTTGTGAAGAATGACCCAAATCCCTTGTCACTCATTTGGGACACACTCAGAAGGTTGAATTTTAGATTGTCTATCAGATTGACATTTTCAAATTTTACATTTCCAGACTGCACTGTACCAGACCCCAGAACTTTCCCTTTACTATTATTCCCAAAGGATATATCACCCCCTCCATGGATTTTAAAGTCTTTGAGGAGGGCTTTACATCCTGTCATGTGCCTGGAGCCTCCACTATCTACATACCAAAGACTATCAAAGCATGCAGAAGCTCCCTGCACATGAAGTAAAAGGATTAGTTCATTAGGGTCTCTAAAGCCAGCAGGGCTTCGGATGGGGTCTCAACAGTGTCTGGGATGGATGCAGAATGATGGACAGTGGTTAGGTCAGGGGTTTGGACTGTTTTAGGACAGTGTTTCTCTAACCACTGTTGTGGGTCCTGACCAATCACCTGCTGGTAACCAAAAGGATGCCTGTTCACTCTGGGTTTAGAGGGCCTTTTGTAGGCCTCATAAACGTGTGGAATCCTTTGGTAAGACTGTTTTTCCTTGCCTTTTCTGAATTGATTGGCAGGGGGTGCATCAGTAACCTGAACATCTCTTTTGAGAGATGTTTGGTTCAGCTGTTTTGTGACAGCTGTTTGAACTGGCACAAACAGTGGTTGTTTCTTGGTGAATTTGACAGATGTTGATGATGATGATGGACTCAAGGATGTTTTAGCAATGTACTCATTCTTTTTCACATCAAAGTTTTTGAGATACACACATGCTTGAGTTTTGTGGTTTATTTTAGCACAAACAATGCAACTTTCAGCTGAAACAATGACACTTGTTCTGTTTAAATCATAAGCTTTTAAGTGGAAACAGTCTTTTGTTAGATGATTCCTTTTCTCACAGAATTCACAAAACAAGTTATCAATTTTTTCTTTCTTCTTTCTCTTTTCAGACTCCTTTGCAGCAGAGGTTTTAACCACTGCTGGGATGTCCTTGAGAGGTATGACTTTAGCTTTTGGAGCTTTAACACCATCAGTTGATGTAAAGTCCATTGGCTTGAAATTTTCAAGAATATCACACTCATCAGACCATTTTGGTTTAAACTGATAATCTTCAAGCTCCTCAAAAGTAGAGGATCCCATTGGTCTGTCAAGTGTGATTTTGTTACCAAGTTTGTCAGTGATTTTCACTTCTTGGCCATTCTGGTTTGTGGGGATGAACTCAGTGGTTACATCAGTGGTTTGAACAGATTTTCCAAAAGCAGTGGTTTCATCATCATGTTTTCTATAACCAACACCAAATTTCACATTGCTTTTTATCTGTTTTTCAAGCATAACCTCATACCCTTTGCATGATTCCACCCATCTCTCACATGTGATCTGGGTGGACTCTAACTCCTTTTTACAACTTTGGTATTTTTCTACCATAGTTTGGAGTTGAGTTTTGGTTATGCTCTGCTCTTCTTTCATGCTGCTAATCTCTTTCTCTTTTTCAGCCAATTTGTTTTTAAGTTCTTTTAGAGATCTTTCAAATTTGACTTCATCAGTTAAGATTTTATCCCGAAGGTTTTCATTCACCTCTTTGATGTTAGAAAAAGCAATAATGCAATTGTCAGAACACAGTTTTTCAAGAACTTGAGGTGATACCTTGGCAGCAGCCATCATTGCACAATCACATTGAAAATTTTCTTCATCATCAGCTCTTTCTTCTTTCTCACCTGCTTTTTCTTCTTTCTTTTCTTCCTTGTTCTCTTCGGACCATGGGTCTGTCAGTGGTTCAATCAGGGTACCTGAACTTTCTTCCAGTAGTAGTTCACCAGTCATAGTGGTAACCACTGCTTCAGTCACCTCACCCACTGTTTCATCACTTAGCTGTTCACCTTCAGTTTCAACCCCCTCTGTGATTGACTCTAATGCCATCAAACAAAATTCATCATTAGAAGGTTCATTAAAAGCATAGAGTGCAAAGTTTTCATCACTAAGGTCATCAGGCATACTGCTCCAGTCAACAAACCCTTGAGTGAAAAAAACTTTGTTGATCTGGTTGTACTGCTGCTGGAGCAGTGGTTTGAGGTGCAACTGGTTGCACTTGTACCTGTGGAGCAGGGGTTTGAACATACTGAATTTGTGGAACAGTAGTTTGGACATAATGCACTGGCACAGGGGCAGCATAATAGTGAGCAGTGTTCACTTGAGCTGCAGGGGTGTATTGGGTATAGTGCACAGTGCTTTGACTTTGTGGTCTAGGGTTAGAGCTAGGATGAGTGACTATCGGTCTAGTGTTTTGACTTCTGCATTCCCTAGCAAAGTGCCCTAACCTATTGCACTTGTAACACTTGATTTTCGATTTATCCAACCCAACCCTCAAATTCCCATGAAGTCATGGGAATTTTCTCCCTGTTCTTTTATAGAATTTGCTAGTTCTAACACTAAGCAAAGCCAACTGGTGCAGAATATCCATCTCTTCTAAGTCTGTGGGATCAAAATGTTGTAAATCATTGAGTTCAAAGCTTAGATTGTCTGACATCTGGTTTTCGTTTGCAGTGAATGCATAACTTGCAGAGTGAGGATCAGGGTTGTTAAAATTTGCCCCAGCAGTTATGTCAATGAAGTGATCATAACCCTGATCCTTACCACTGCTTCCAGATTCTTCTTGACCCAGAAGAGCAGTGTTACCGAATGTATAATCATCAACGGCTTTTCCTGACTCTTGTAACTTCCTTTTCTGGTTCAACTCCCTTTCATAGGTCAGGAGTCGACCATGGAGTTGGGTCAAGGTCAGATCCTTGAACTCAGGTGAGTTTCGGGTGACAAAAGCTATGGTGTCCCATTTTTCCGGCAGTGATCTGAGGAACCTGCTATTTTGAGTTGAGTTTGTAAAAGTGGTGTTAACAAGCCTCAGTTCACTGATGAGACAACTGAAACGCTCAAATTGTTGCGCCAGTGATTCACCTCTAACATGACAAAATGTTTCGTACTGTTGGTTCAGGATTTCCCTATTGTTTTCTATGACTTCTTCGGTCCCCCCAAACTGTTCCTTAAGTGCATCCCATAACTCTTTGGCACTGTTACAGTGTAACAGTCCAGCATATATCTCATTGGGCAGCGCTGATGCTATGATGCTAAACGCTTTAGCATCTAGTTCGAACTTTTGGTAGTCGGTTTCGGTATAATTTTCAACTGGTTTTGGAACGAACTTTTTAGCATCTTCAGCGCTTGGCACTGTGGGAACGTGGGGACCAAAGACGACAGACCTCCAACAACCTGTGCTTTGTTGAGCAAGGATGTGACCCGTCC
Organism: Helianthus tuberosus; assembly: GCA_030545235.1. Lineage (NCBI taxonomy): Eukaryota > Viridiplantae > Streptophyta > Magnoliopsida > Asterales > Asteraceae > Helianthus > Helianthus tuberosus. Next base: position 53,802,339 of record CM060417.1, on the reverse strand, counting down.
TCCTCTGCCAGATGTTGTACTCATTTCTTTTAAGCATAGGTGGTTTAAAAAGAGAGCCGATGTTGTTTTTATCGTCCTGAGATTGTGACGTCATTCTTGTTGTTTTACAGACACTGAGAAATCAACTTTAATGGTGATTAATCCTTGCTCTGTTTTTCAACAAACGAACAAACGATCAGTATCAACTGTTATGAGCCGAACTATTTACGTCAAAATGATTGTTAAATAAAATTTGACTGTCCAGGCTCTGATACCAATTGTTGGATCTGAGTTTGTTTCTGATTGTATTTTGTGTTTGTAATTAAAATGAAAATGGTTGAGTGTGCAGCGGAATTATAATGAAAACAAACTTTGCATACAATCAAACGAGAGTAGTACTTTGATCAAACATCTTTACACAATGAATCGGAAGATTGAATTTATTTCAATAACGATTACAATGATTGATGAATGAATGCAAACTCCCCCTCAGCCAGAGCTCAGTTGTTTGTTCGTGCAAAGAAGACGTTGATGCCAAAGAGCTAATAGAACAGTACCAAGTACTGAGCTATTTATAGGCACTTGCAAACCACTGAGCATCTTAGCTGACGTCACCATGAAAGTGACATCTAACCTCCTAACAAACTCTAACCTCTGATCAATACAAACACTGCTATGCTAACTACTGCTATTACATTACATTTCATAAAGACAATTATACTACTGCTGCAACCTTCCACTGCTGTGAATCCAGCAGCACTTGTCCGGATCAGCAGTACTTGACTCAAGGCAGTAGATTGAATCAGCAGAGCTTTGGTCTTCCATCAGTCTTTAACTTTGGGCAGTAGTTGTAAGGCAGCACTTTGCAAGATCAGTAGATAGGAGGTCAGCAGATGTTGAAGTTCACTTACAAGGGGAGAGACTTGATTATATCATCTTGTAAACGTCTGCTTATTCTGGATCCACTGCTCTGATCCAGTTTTGGCTTTAATTATCTGTTCCTCTTGATAGGGTTCAATCCCAACAACTTACGACCCTAAACAAGCACTAAACTAGTAGTGACGAGTTAAACATGTTAAAACATGTTTAATTAAGTTAGAAAAGTAATTTGGCATCAAAACAAAGGGTTTTGATACCCGAAAATAGTTCCGTCACAAAATGCGCATAAATACGCATTTTAACCAAAACTTTGACTCGTCACTACACTTAGTCAACGTGGTAATTAGTAGGTATAATCGCTAAGGATTATAACCATCGTGATTACAATCACGTTGCAAAGTTCAATTGAACTTTGATTTTACCAATTGATGGTCAAAACTGAAAGTCAAACTGTTGGCAAACTGTTTAACTTTCAGCTCTAAATGGCTGAAAATAAGAAATAAGCCATGAAAGAACACTTACAAGGTGTTCAAAGGCTGGAAAAGATGAACTAGAACTCAGGTAGGTGGCTCCCAAAGAAGGAAATCCTCCACTTAGAGTTCAAAGTATGAAATGAGCAATGAACAAGGAAGAATGAAGGGGTATTTATAGTTGTGGAGGACTTCTAGGATCATTACAAGTGGTTGTGTGATCACCAAGCAATAAATCCTGACCATACATGTGTTATGGACAGCTAATGTTACTTGGAGAAGTGTTAACTTGTTGCCCAAATCATGGAAAATTACTTGACAGGCTCTCAAGAACAATGTTGCAGCTGAAAACATACATTTTGTCGACAATAAGCTATCGCGTGGCGCGACAGCAGGCCTCCTTGGCCATCGCGTGGCGCGAGGGTGGAGGTGCAGGCTTCGGAATTTGTCACGTTTATTCCCTGCACACACATACTTGCGTATTTGATGTATTTAACCTCTATTAGGCCATTTTCAAGGCTCTATAAGGACGTCAATGTATAGGGGACTTGAAATATACTCAGAAATATCACGGATGTCAGTTCGTTCGGTCGCGTTTTGCGGTTAATTACGACGGAAGTCGTAACGAACGCGAAAACGATCCAAATTGCGCGACGAATGATATTTTTGCATTCCTATCACTAAAGTAAAATATTTTAGTGATTATAAAAATTTATGGATGTCCGGATGTGGTCAGAACGTAAGATATATGCAAACTTACGCAGTTTTTGACGCTTTTAGTCCCTGTGATCAAATAAGCGCATTTTCGCATACCGAACCCCTCAAAGCTTATTTGTAAGCTATATTAAGGTTATTTATGGTAAGTTTAGCTTATGATCATGTTCCGGAATGTTCGTCGCTATGCGAATTGGCAGATTTTCGTAGTTTGTCGTAAATGGTCCTTGTACTTGTATAAACATGTTTTTGTCATCCCTAGCCCTTCAAAACCTATTTATAAGTTATGTAAAGGGTATTTAGGGCATGTGTAGCTTGTGTCCTTGTCTCGGTGTGTACGTTGCGTTTAAACGGATTACGTTTATGCATCGGTTATCGAGTTGTTTTCAAAGAAAAAGTTTTTGAAAGCCTGGAATTTTGCACAAGGGTTACAGTCTCCCCTACTTTAGGAAATTGCGTCCCGATATTTAATCAAAGGAGACCATAGAGTGTAATTGAAACAACTGAAGGATAAGCAAATTGCTAGATCCCAAAGATGTGGAGCATCATTTGGTGTTGGAATTTTTTTTTTTTTTTTTGGGATTCAAAATGTGATTTGGGATATTCAAAGTATCTTAAGGTATTTAAACCTTTTGAAACTAGTGAATTTAAAAAAAAAATGTAAGTCAGTGTCCAAAAATTGTTTGGGTATGGCACTATGTTATACTAAGCTCTTAGTGTAATTCCTAGCAAACAAAGGGGTGTACATTCAAGCCCTACACGTACACGGTTTCTAACGTCCCACGAGGTAGATCCAATGTACCATGAGCATCTCATGCATAGGAGACGGGTCAACATACCTATGGCATCAAGATCGTCACCTTTAACACCATAATATACTCCCGGTCGGCTCGATTTGAGTTAATGAATGTACTCGTCGTCGTCCATTGCAAATAACCACACAAATATCAAATAAACACATAATCACATAATGGTCCAAGATAACATAAAATCACCAAGTGATCTTCGTAATGTTCTGAAGAATAACACAATAAGAACACTTATATATAGGAAGTACCATCGGCGTATCCACCATGTTCTTATCGCGTCATACTCCTCCCGTTACCTTAATCACTCTAGATTTTATGCCACCATACTTAACAAGGCTTACTATGATTCTCATGCGTCGAATATCATAATTAAGTGTGCACCCATAATTACTCGTTTCGTCGCATGGTCCACATAGCTCCTCTTGTTAAGCTAGGGTAAACAAATAATAAAGTTGAACTATCGTCTAAATCAAATAAACATCGTCACAACATAACATCTGTCAAATCGAATCGTGTTTCCTACTAGCAATGATAGCACTACTTGTTTTGCATACAACAAATTTAGTAGTAGGTATTTTATTCTAGTACAAATGTTTATATACGTTTCATACTAACCAAACAGGTAGAATGCAACATATACTAATCATGCGTTGTCATCATAATGTAAGCATATCGAGAAAATGTTTTCAAATCATGCGCTAGGTATGCTAAGTTAACATACTAAGCAAAATGTAATTGAAAATAGTGTACTAAGTATGTTAAGTCAGCATCCGAAGCAAATTGTATCTGTAATCCTGTATTATTATACATACTAGATAAACAAATCATGTATGTAATGCTACGATCATAAAATAGTATTAACTTGTTCATAGTACTTGTAAGATCGTGTTGCCAAGTTCGTATGAATCCACTAGAGTGAAATCATTGTATGCTAAATTACAAGATTTGGTTCCTAAAGGACGGAATCCTCAAAGTCGGCATGTAGTTGTAATTACTCATAGTGTAATCATATTGGAGTTTGTAATTGGAATACAAATAACAAGAATAAAGAAGAATTTCTTGAAATTTATATTGTTATTACAAACATAGTTGAAATATATACATTGTTTTCAAAAATAAACAGAGAATGTAGAGGTTCAAATGATCATAAGTGCTTGATCATTAGCTTGAGCCTCATTGACATTGATCACTCGTCCATTAGCTTTGGCAAGCTTAGGGCAGTTTTGCTTGAAATGATTTAAATCACCACAATTGAAACATGCTCGAGGGCGAGTCTGAGTAGGGGCTGTTCGGTTCTGGACACAATAGGTCGCAGCTAGATGTCCAAATAGACCACAAATTGTATATTGGCGGCAAAGAGAATTTGTTGCATAATGATAGTTGCAATGATTGCACCGAAGTTGCTTTGCACGATAAAATCCCTTAAAGGGTACTGAGTTTAGTGGAATTGGTGCAAGAATTGCATAATTCTTTGAAGTCATGCGCTTCTTAGAATTTTTAGAAGATTCAGATTTAGTTCCCCTTGAATTCTCATTAGTAGTTTCAGTGTTTGTTTCTTGTCTCCTTTTCGAAAAAGTTTCCCTTTTCTAACCTGGGAGTCGGTTAGGGTAGCGGCTAATTCCTTAGCCTCCCTAAGTGTTGTAGGTTTGCTGCCAGTGACAACGTCTTGGACAGGATCAGGTAGGCCATCAATGTATTTCTCAATGGCCCGATCCAAAGGTGTGACCATAGTGGGGCAAAGTAGGCTTAACTGTTCAAATTGGTTAGTGTAGGCACGGTTTTCCCCACAATCTTGTTTTAGGTAAAAAACATCTTGTTTCAAAAAAAAAAAAAAAGTCTTGTTCTTGTATTTGGATAATATAGTGTTGTGGATTTTGTTTTGAAACAAGAATTGTTTTAAGAAATAAACTTTTGTAATATTTTTGGATGACAGAAAACAAACCAAGTTAATGGTTGGTGTTATAATTTCTTTACCTTTTAAAAATCTATTGTTTTTAGGATAAAATGTTTTAAATTAATTTTTTTTAAATAAAAAAACTTTGTGTTTGAAATTTTGAAAATTCTCATCCAAATGGTAAAAATTTTGAAAGACAAAAGGTAGTGTTTTGAAAATGAAATAGGATTACATAGTGTCGTGAAACGAAATGAAATTCATTTCAATTGTCTCGAATATGATGAAGTAGTAAAGGGAAATTTGTTTCCATTGTTGTGAATAGCAAACATATTACCGAGGGTAATATGGATGAATAATGTCACAAAGGTTGTAGTGTTTAGAAATCATTCGACATGGTCAAGGTGGATAGGTTTTTATAATGTTTCACGAAGACATGCTTTAGCCTATAAGTGGACACTCACCCTAAGAGTTCCCAGGTAAGAGTGACTGGTCCGATAATACGGATTTGTACGAACACTCTAGCCTTAGACAGAAAACTCGGGGTACAGGCATCCACCCTTCCAGATTGCATGTGTTTACATTATTAAAACCCAAGATTTTGATGAAAAATGTTTGAGAAAAACATTTGAGAAATCTTTTGATAAAAATTGTTCGAGATAAACATGCTGTGAAATATTTTGACGAAAATGTTTAAGAAAAACATTTTGAGAAATATTTCAATGAAAATGTTTTGAGAAAAACATTTTGAGGAATACCTTAAGGCATAATGCCTAAGGGTTTAGGATAAATCAACTAAGGTTAGATGATTTGTAAATCATAGAGTAGTTGTGGCACGAATAAGGATAAGGATTAGGAAAGAAGTCCTAAGTCTACTCATGTTTGGGTCCCTAGCAAGGTTATAGACTAGGTTAAAAGCATACTAATAACCTGAGTTCCCTATAACCAGTGCTCTGATACCATTCTGTAACACCCCAATCGCGTAATACAACAACATGCGGCGGAAATATCGGGGAGTCACGTTACAAATTGCTCACAACTACTGGTACTATAGTGTTTCAATATTGTTAACATTGTTTTACAAAGAATGCATGTAAATGTCTTTTGATTAAATAAGTCTAAGGCCTAGATGCAGTCCTATGCGTTGCATGCTTGAACAGTCGAAAATCCTGAAACATATGTGAAAAATAGTCAGCATAAAAATGCCGGCGAATACATAGGTTTTGTTAGCCAAATAAATGGCAAAAAGTTTGGTATTGCAATACTTTGACAACTACGAAAGTTGTCGATTAAAAATAAATCTTGAAGCCAAAGAATGGCAAATGTTTAGTATTGCAATACATAATCTTGATTGTGAAAACTTGTGGCAAATAGTTTTGTATGTGGCAATATGATTATTACTAAGTAATTTTTATGCTATTGAAATTGTACTTTGTAATCTCGTTGAAATCATCGTAAAACTTGTTAATGTGTTATTAGAAATCCAATCAAGGATTAATAATAATTGTTTTGAAATCAATCAAAACTTGTGTGAGTATTATATAAATCAAGTCAATGATTTATAATAATACTTTAGACATCCTTCTAAGAATATAACTTAAAAAGATATGTAAGATTTTACAAGGATTTGGATAATCGAACATTGAATCAACCGTACACAAAATCCTAAAGTGATTCGGATAACGTTACAAGAGTAATAAAATAAGAACACTTATATATCGGAAGTACCAGCGGCGTATCCACCATGTTCTTATTTTATTACACTCGTTTCGTTATCTAAATCACAACTACCACATAAACACATAAATCGTCAACTTGTCAACAACTAGTAAACACGCATTAAAGCACACAATGAATCCAAAAAGGATTCCAATATTAGTACTTTAAACATCCTACAAGAATCAATCTATGAAGATAGATAGATGCTATAAGGATTTGGTTTCTGTTACATTGAATCATTGAATCACAACAATCCTAAATCCTAATGGTGATTCGGGATAACTGTTGGACCGGTTTGTGACCCTGAAAAGTCAGTCAAGGTAGTTCATCTTCACGTATAAAGGCGGAATCAATACACGCAAAGTTACAACAGCTTTTTCTTTCAATTTTCTTCTATATTGATGCTTTTTGAATCAGTTTTGACAGAGTTTCGACACCACAAGCATATATAGGTTTCGCTCCAAAGGTCACTAACTGAATACACACATCAGCTATATATAGTCTTACTGATTTCGCTTATATGGACTGCCATATAAGCGAAACCCCATGTGTATCTATAAGCGAAACCATCTGTAACCTTATAAGCGAAACGTCATAATGACCTATAAGCGAAACCTCATATCTATTATGTACACATGAGCGAAACCTCAACATAAAACTCTAATTTTGACTTTCAAGACCCTATGTTGACCTATCTTGATCTAAAACTTAACATAGACGTAGTCAACAGACCTTTCGTGCACCAACAGACTCCCCCTTGGATGTTGACGAAGTTTTCAGCTCCGAGTCTTCAGTCTTGGTCTTTTTGCCTTCTCATTCAGATTGTAACATTGTAAGCATCCATCAATCTCTTGATCAGCTTCACACTTTGACTCTTACACCAGGATCTCATCACTGGTTCTATCATCAACAGCTTTATCATCCGTAGGCTCCCCCTTTCGTCAAGCTTCCGTGCTTTTAGGGATCAACACCTAGCTTTACAGCTACAAGCTCCTCCTAACTCTCAGCTTGTCTTCAGACTCCCCCTTAGACTCTGCTCTCGGGATCGTAGTCTGGACTTTTCCTGCAATCACTCATACAACTATAAGTAACAACATTTTAATCTTCCAGATATTGTAATCTAACAATTCAATCTCCTCAAAATCACTTCTCATAAATTTGGCAGTTTCATCGAATCGTATCGGAAACTAACTCTTATAACAATATAAGCATCCAAATCCCCCACAGTTAATCATCCAAGTCCAACTTAATGACCTTGGAGATATCACAAACTGTTTTTGAATTTTTTTTATTTTAATACAAGTTTCAAATTAATGAACTTGTTTTATTTTCAGAAACACGATCAGCTTACTTAGATTTTGAAACTCAGTTCTCAGACATCGGTTGTCGAAAATAAAGCAGAAATCAAAATCTTTTTGAATTTTTCTGAAAATATAAAGCAGTAAAGAAATATGTACAAACATATTTACAGACAATATTTTTGTTTGAGAATGCGTTAGAGGATCATATCAGTTTTTGAGAAGTCACTAGTACCGTTGAGCTTAACTACACATTAAGAATTAAACAATTCACTTAGATTGTCAATATACTGGTCCACTTAAATTTTCATACAAATTTCAACTGATTCAGGATACGAATTAGGTATTTTAAGAACTTAAACTCATTCATGTGTCCCACCTCTTGAATATACTCTCGTATCCAGATCCCAATATTCAGTCTTACAGGCAATTATAACACAAATGATATCTGTAAGGGGTTAATAAATTATGAAGAATCATGAGAGCTCAGGTCAGAACCATCGTTCAGCAGAGAGATCATGACTCAACTTGTGGGTGTGTCCCCTTTAGAGGATCTTTTTTACAACAGCATTGCTAAGCAATTTTATTGTCTTATCATTGATGCTGAGGGTGATGCTGTGTTTCAAGCATTTGCGGAAAGTATTATTCGGGGACTAGGTCAGAACTTCCATTCAGCAGAAGTCCCGGAATAATACCCCAGATATCACTGAGTATAAAGACCTAGTATATCAGAAAAAGGAATCTTTCAAACGAGATTTCAGGGGTTACCTATATATCCAAGTAGTGTTCCCCACGAAATAAGCAAGTGTGAATTTATGTTTATATCCCGAAAAAGTTTACTAAATGTATAAAAACCTATCGGCATATCATCAGTGAGACTGTTTAACGCTATATAATCATTACATATCTTTAGCATACTGTAACTGTCTACTGATGTACTATCATTTCCTCTTTTTACGCAAAAACTCAATTTTTTTAAATTTTATCATGTTTTTGGCTTTTTCAAATTTTCAAATGTTTTTGGATTTTCTAAACAATATTACTCCCCCTAAAATGCAAAACCATTTAAAGAAAATTTGACAACCCGATACTGATAGCTTTGTCTCGCCATCCATTTTCTGCTTCTCATGCACTGATTTGCAGAAAATATAACGTACCCCCATGATTTACAACACATTGATATTTTACAGGTTGAAAACCGTTTTTCAATCTGATGAAAGTAATCATGTTTGTTCAGCCGTGAGGGTTTCGGCGTATACAATCAACATACATTCAAAACAATATTAAAGACAACATATTTTTGGTTTTTCAAATTTTAACAAACTAAAAACATATTTTTGGTTTTAAATTTTTTTTAATTTTTAGGATTTTGAAAATATTGTTTATTTATATACAGAAAACAATCAAACTAAAATCCCTGTTCAACCAAACCAGGGTTTAGCAACCTCTTCCTGTGCCAGGCTGCTCCAACTACCATTCTCACAATCTTCAGCTTCATTGAACACCTGCACATTCAAACTTTATCAATCATTTGAACAATTTAGCCCAGGTCTGTTGGACCTTAGGCATTTCAATACAATAATTTTCATTTAATTTCGGAAACTCTTTGTCATTTAAAACTTTTTCAACTTTGACTTCAACTTTCTCATCTTTTTCCGACATCACTTGTTTCTTAGCACACCACACTTGACCTTTCGGAGTACCTCTTTTGTAAAAATTTGTCTCTTTTTGAACCTTTTGATCTTGAATAAGATTTTTAGGTTTCCAAAACTCTTGAGGTTTTGTCATATCAACAGATGTTCTCCAACTTTGTGTTGTTCTCAATCTGGGTGTGTGAGAATTCCAGGTCTGTCTTGAATCGAACCTGTTCGGGTTTGATTTCCAATTTTGATTTGAAGCAAACTTGTTTGTATTGTACATCCAAGTTTGTTTCGAATCAAATCTGGTTGACCTTGATTTCACATCCTCGGATTTCTGTTTTTCAACATCAACAGGCTTTGGATTTGGACACTTTCGTGCAACATGTCCAATCTGATCACATTTAAAACACACTTTCTTTGAAACATCCTTGGCCTGTTGTTGTTTCTTTTTCATAGCATCAAACTCCTCATTAGACTGTTGTCCAAATTTGAGTTTTTCCTCTTCTTTCAAGCTTTTCCCTTGAACAAAATTCATCTTTTGTTGCAAATTTGGTTTTTTACTTTGATTCCAATTCCGTTTCTTTTTATAACCCAAACCAGCCTTCATGTTTTTCTTCTTAAAACCAGGTTTGTTATAAAAAGATTTATGACCTTTACCAGCAAACTTTGGAATCTCAGACTTCTCAATCTCAACCATTTTAAAAACTTTATCGACCTTCTCTGAAATCACATTCTGAATCGGGAATACAACATCTAAGAATAATTTGTCCGATCCAATCATGGTATAAACCAATCCTTTTGAATCATCATTCAAATTTTTCTCGGATTTTGTGTTTTTCAAATAACCATCATAAAGATTTCCTTCATCTTCATCCTGTGATTCAGACTTACCTTTTGTAGACTCATCTTTCAAAACGCTTTCAACAACCTTACTTACCACCTCTGAATCATTAGCATCATCAGATTTGGAGTAAGTCACATCGATACTTTCAGGTAACTGGTCAGCTATGTTCAAACCCTTTGCCACCTTTTCCTCATCATAAAAAGTATAATTGTTTCTCAATGGTGGTGGTACCTGATGAAACTCTGAACCAATACCCTTTTTGCAATTGTCAGTATCTTTGTCATCTGGTGTGATGTTGAAAATGCGTTCGAGAATGTACGAAGAGTTATGATAACTTTGAAGTTTTGTAACAACCTTTTCTTTTTCAGCCAAGACTTGTTTAAGATTAGCAATTTCATCAACACATTTGTTTAATTCAATTTGCTTTTCTTTAAACTTTCTTTCATACATTTCTTTAGTGACTAAAGTTTCTGACAATCTTTGATTAAAACTTTTGACTTGGCTCTTCAAAGTATCATAAGCTTCTTGTACTCTCTGACTCGACCACTTTAAAGAATCATACTGTTTTTGTAAATCTTGAAATTTAGATTCTTTTTCAACACAATTGACACATTTTGTAGAACACAGTTGTCTATAAACATCATTATCCTTTTCAAGACCTTGACATTTCTGTGTCAAATTTTCAACTTTTAGTTTCAAAATTTCTTCTTTTTCAATCATATCTTTACATTTTGTTGTGAAACCATTTTCAAGTTTGCTTAATTCATTATCTTTTGTTTTTATCAATTCATCTTTTTCAATATAGGCTTTGCACATTTCTATCTAATTCCAGCATTTGTTCTCATTTTTATCAACAATTTCAACATTCGACAAGTCAGAAGATTCATTTACCTCAGTCTCTTTCAGCACCGATTCTTCTGACTCAACTTTCTGATCATGCTCTTTGTTCTCCACTTTTTCTTCTTTCTGAGCTTCTTCATTCTTCTGTTCTTCTTCAGCTTTCTGGTCTTGTTCAGCAGCAATCTTCACAACATTCTTTACTTCTTCAATCATCTTCTTCAATTCTTCTTCTTTTCTCTTTTTCATCTCTACCACCTTCGGTAGACTTGCTTCACAAACCTCTCTTATCTTCTTCTCCAAATCAGGAAGATATGCTTTATCAGATAACCTTCGTCTATTGAAAGTAGCCTGCCTTGGAAGCAAATTTATTACAGCTTTGAAATCCACTTTTGATGGGTCAGCAACTGGATTACCCCGTGGATCCATGTAACATTCCAACTCTTCATTCCATCTTTTTGCTCTCTGGGCCTCTTTGAATGGTTCGTTTAATTTTCCAATTTCCCATCTTGCATAATCTGCTTTCCACCATCTATCTGGATCAGCATCAGCCACAAATGCATATCCAACTGCATCTTCTTCAGGGCAAACCTGACTCCAGTCATAACCTTCATCGTCATATATAACTGCAAGAGCCCTTGATTTTTCTTCAGGCTGTTTCAATCTTGGTGGCTCAGACTTGTTCTGATGGTAAATCGCTTTCTTGTAGTAATCTTTGTTGAACGGGTTTGCATAATCATCATTAGTATACGCATTTCTGCACTCGCGCTTAAAGTGACCTCTTTGTTTGCATTTGAAGCATGTCACCTTAGATTTATCAAATCCCAGTTTGGTAGATGGTCCACCAATTGACTTCCTCCCCATGATCTCCATGAACCGCTGTGCTCGACGAACCGCACTAGCCATGCACCATCTTATATCCATGAGTTCCATCTCCTCGGGGTCTAATTGGTCATAATCTTCTTTCGTCAAATTGGTATTGCCAATCTTCCCTACAACGAGGCTTTCATACGATTCAAGTACAGATGCCAAGAAAACCATCTGTTGTTTCGCCGATTCTTCGCTGAAATTCTGCCCATTCTTCAGATCCACTGCGATATTAGACTGAAACAAATTCTTTGAAGCAGATTGATCAGAAGTTGTTGAAGAAGATCCACTGTGAAAACCACTGTGAAGACTTTCATTGTTTACTGATCTTGAACTTTCTGCAGAAAATGCTATTTTTGGAGATCCAGCCTGTGGTGCATTTCCTCGGTAGTAAAGTTCTACATTCTGCTGATAAGCTGGATTGTTGACTTTAGATCTTTTTATCTCCAACTCATGGCTTTCAAGTCTTTCGATCAGCAAATCCACTTTTAAATCTTCTGGCTTGATTGTGTTTTTCAACATTAGAGCGAAGTATTGCCACTCTTGATCATTTGGCAATGAATCAAACAATTTATCCACCAGCTCCTCTTCAGAATATGTGATTTCATGTCTGGCTAGCTCCATTTTCAGATGTCCAAATCTCTCGATCATTTTACAAACAGAATCATTTTTTCATACAACTGAATAGATCAAACTCTTTACGCAACAATTTCTTTTTATTTTTTACAATTTCATTACTTCCTACACACTTTCTCCCTAACGCTTCCCAGAAACTCTTTGAAGTTTTCTCTTGTTCAAGTAATGAGATAATATCCTCTCTCACTGACAGTTTGATGAATGTGATCATCTTATATTCAGCCACAACATTTTTTATATCTATGTCTGAGAAATCTTTTGCATATATTAACTCTCCTCCCTCTTTTACTGGTTCAGTGTATCCATATGTCAGTTTTAACCAGCTTTCAGGAGCAAAAGCTTTTACCCAACCCTCAAATCTGTTTTTCCACCAGTTATAATCTTCAACTTTCATTAACTTTGGTGGCTTCTGTTGACTTCCATACATGTTCTCGAATTTCAAATTCTCCGAAATCTCTTTTGAATATTCTCTCATCTCAGATCTTCTATCTGACGATTCGGAAGTGAACGCGTTGTAGAATGTGTTGTAAAATTCTTCACCGTTGCTTGACATCTTCAAACACCCGAAAGCAAACAAACAAACTCAATCAGTTAAAACAATATCAAGTAATCTGAAATACACTGACACTCGATTGTCGTGAAATGATCTTGACACGATAAAGTTCACTTTCGAGTGAAATCAAGAAATGACACTATGATACCAAATGACTGAAAAGCGAAATCAGTTGTACGTGACAAATAAGCGAAATAGCTAAGTCAAATAAGCGAAATCAGTATGGTAACAGATAAGCGAAATCAGAACTATGACATAAAAGCGAAATCATGTTGTATGAATGTGTGAAATAGCCAACTGTCCGTATGAGCGAAACTAGTATATGTCCCTATCAGCGAAATAGGTAATGTACGTATGAGCGAAATATGTAATGTCTCTAACAGCGAAATCAGGTGTATTGTATCCGTAAAAGCGAAATATGATGTACAAATAAGCGAAATCTGATTTAATGGCACTATGAGCGAAATTCTTCAATTACCGTAAAAGCGAAACCAGGTTTTAGTCAATTTTCACCATTTTTTAGTCCGAATTTTAACCTGAATCTTTCTAGGGTTTGTTATTACTGTATTTTACAAGTTATACTAAAAAATCAGATCATTTCAACCGTAGGAACCAGTTCAAATCGGAAAAGTATGAAAGAAAGTGAGTAGAAGTAAGAGAATTCGGTCGAATCAGCTGTAGTAGTGTGAACTCCTCGTCCTGAAGCTCTGATACCACTTGTTGGACCGGTTTGTGACCCTGAAAAGTCAGTCAAGGTAGTTCATCTTCACGTATAAAGGCGGAATCAATACACGCAAAGTTACAACAGCTTTTTCTTTCAATTTTCTTCTTTATTGATGCTTTTTGAATCAGTTTTGACAGAGTTTCGACACCACAAGCATATATAGGTTTCGCTCCAAAGGTCACTAACTGAATACACACATCAGCTATATATAGTCTTATTGATTTCGCTTATATGGACTGCCATATAAGCAAAACTCCATGTGTATCTATAAGCGAAACCATCTGTAACCTTATAAGCGAAACCTCCTAATGACCTATAAGCGAAACCTCATATCTATTATGTACACATGAGCGAAACCTCAACATAAAACTCTAATTTTGACTTTCAAGACCCCATGTTGACCTATCTTGATCTAAAACTTAACATAGACGTAGTCAACAGACATTCCGTGCACCAACAATAACGCCACGATGGGTAATACAATAAACACACTTATATATAGGAAGTACCAGCGGCGTATCCACCATGTGTTTATTGTATTACTCTAGTTTCGTTATCTAAATCACCAACAATCTACACATAAACCATAACAGTCGTCCTGTAAAGTACTTCTTAAAAATCTCACTATGAAGATATGAAGATCTAAGACTGCACTTCAAATATCCTATAAGAATCTAACTATGAAGATAGATAGATCTTTAAGGATTTGGATAAACATCGTATTTGGATAATTGGAATAATACACATAAAAGCACTTAGTAAACACATATATGCCATACATTGGAAAACAAATTGGTTACACATATAAATCAACCCAAAACATTTGAAAATGGTAAAAGAGGGGAACTATGTACTCGCCTGGGATTGCGTGTAGGTCTTGTTCAAATGATAAACTGTCGCAACCCCCGTCCCCTATCTGTCCCGGGAATGGGCGGCCGCGAGACTAGTTTTGGTGGTATCGGTGTTTATCATTTTGGCAGCGGAAATTACATCAGGACCGTAGTTAGGAAATATTTTATCAGAGTAAAATACCACACTTTTATAATATTCAACACGTGGGAAAATCCCAAGTTTTCAGTACACACATTTTTTTAGGGATAAACCCTATTTTATTTAATAAAAACATCTCTTTATTCAGTTAACTTTTATAGCCACTCTTCCTAGCCTTCAGTGCTGTCCAGCTGGCTTCTATTTGGCTTTCACATTTTGTTACCTGAAACGCGTTTAAAAACATTTTGTCAGTGGAAAATACTGGTGAGTGAATCCTAGTTTAATCAAGAAGAGTTTTATCTTTTAACAGTATTTAGAGCGATTACAATGTTTATTTCTACACAATTACTCATTCAGTACTGTCAATCCTGACTAGTGGGTCATATTACACATTGGCTAACTCTTTGTCCAATGGTAACATGTTCCACATTTTGTATACAAAACCCCAACATACCGACAGTAATTGAAGAACTACAAAGACTCAATCACTGCTAATTATAATTTAAAATAATTAAAGGTTTTGTAAAAGAAATTTATAAAAAGGAGATGACTCACATAGCTGTCTTAGGGTTTTCCTTAAGGATTTCTTGGTGATTATCTATAAATTACATAATTGCACACGTGTTAGTATAATAACCCAATATTTACATTATAATAAACTCCCCGAGACGGCATTCCAACGTCTACGTCGGGCAGAACCACGACAGCCGTTACGGAACCCTGGATCAATCGGGCAGCGTATCTAATACGTAACCAGGGTTATGATACTTACAACGGGGCAGAAATTCGTTAATTAGGGGGGGTATTATGCCTGGAAATTACTTTAGCTATATAGAAATTCAAGATAGAAGAAAGTGTGTTAGCGAATTCGACTGAACAGCCGATGCCCTCTATATATAGGGCCTGATTTGAGCTTCGTCGCGCCCCGTGTAAGAGAAGGAGGGGTCCTTCGCGGCCCGCGACTTAGGTTGAGTAGGCCCTAGCCTTGACTGGTCACACGTATAGGCTCGACATGACACTGCCACGTGGCAGCTCAGGGTGCTGCCTCATTGATGAGCGCTCGCGGCCCGCGTAAGACCAAGGCTGGGTCTTCACGGCCCGCCACAGCCATTAAAATTTTAATTTTTAATTAAATTTAATAAAATAAAGGTATTCGGGGCCTGTTTCGTATATGGGGTGTATTTTAGGACATATAGGGATACTTTAATTATATTAGGGGTGTCTAAAATTATTTAGGAGGGTTGTTATATCCTCCCCACCTTGTTTTAGAGCTCGTCCTCGAGATCTACTGGAATAGGTGTGGATATTTCCTTTGTATTTCTGATTCAAGGTCCCAAGTGTACTCTGGTCCTCTTTTGGAGTCCCATTTTACTTTGACCAGTACTAATCTCTTGTGTTTGAGGTTTTTGACTTTCCTGTCTTCAATCTGTAGAGGTCTTTCCATAAATTTTAATTGTTCATTTACCTCTATATCCTTAAGAGGCACTACGAGGGATTCATCAGCTAAGCATTTCTTAAGATTAAATATTTGAAATGCATCATGTATTCCTGCCATTTCCTCTGGCAGTTGTAGTTGATAGGCTACAGGTCCTATTCTTTTAATAATCTCAAAAGGTCCAACATACCTGGGGCTTAGCTTTCCCCTTTTGATGAATCTTACCACTCCTTTCCAAGGAGAGACTTTCAATAACACTTTGTCTCCTACCTGAAATTCCAATGGCTTTCATCTGTTATCAGCGTAACTCTTCTGTCGATCACGTGCTACTTTCAGTCGCTCCTTGACTTCGATAATTTTGTCGGTTGTTTCTTGTACTATCTCAGGTCCGGATAGTTGCTTTTCTCCAATTTCTGCCCAACAGACTGGGGTTCGGCACTTTCGTCCATAAAGTGCTTCGAATGGTGCATCATTGATACTTGTGTGATAGTTGTTATTGTAAGAAAATTCTATCAATGGTAAGTGATCCTCCCAATTACCTCCAAAATCAATTACACAAGCTCTAAGCATATCTTCCATTGTCTGAATTGTCCTTTCGCTTTGTCCATCTGTTTGAGGATAATAAGCTGTGCTTAGATTTAACTTGGTTCCCATTGCTTTTTGGAAACTTTTCCAAAAATGAGAGGTAAAACGGCTATCTCTGTCAGAAACAATTGATAAAGGAATTCCATGTAATGAAACTATTTCATTTACATACAGCTTAGCTAACTGTTCCATATTGAAAGTTTCCTTCATTGGTAGGAAATGAGCTGACTTGGTTAGCCTATCTACAATCACCTAGATTGTATCATTACCTTTTCTTGTTTTGGGTAATTTAGTAACAAAATCCATTGTTATCAATTCCCATTTCCAAACTAGCATTTCTAATTGTTTCAACAAACCTAAGGGTTTCTGGTGTTCAGCTTTAACTTGTGAACAGGTTAAACACTTTGCAACATATGCTGCTATATCCTTTTTCATTCCTATCCACCAGAAATTCTTTCTTACGTCTTGATACATTTTATCACTTCTAGGATGCATCGTATACTTAGACTTATAGGCTTCCTCTAATATACGGTGGCGTAGGTTTCCTAATTTGGGTATCCACATTTTTTTCTTATGGAATCTCCAAATTCCATCTGTTCCTTGTTCTAGTTCCTTAATCATTCCTTTCAACTTTTCAGTATCGTCCTTGATCACTGATTCTTGTGCTTTTCTAATCTGTTCATTTAAATCTATCTGCAGGTTTAATTTAAGTGAACGCACTCTTTTTGGCTTTTCGTGATATTTTCGACTTAAAGCATCGGCCACTACATTTGCCTTACCTGCATGATACTGGATATTACAATCATAATCACTAAGTATCTCCATCTAGCGTCTTTGTCTCATATTCAACTCCTTTTGCCCGAAAACATACCTTAAACTTTTATGATCAGTGAAAATGGTAAACTTACTACTGTAAAGGTAATGTCTCCAAATTTTAAGGGCAAAAATTATGGCTCCTAATTCTAAATCATGGGTTGAATAATTTTCTTCATGATTCTTAAGTTGTCTAGACGCATATGCTATAACTTTTTGACGTTGCATTAACACACATCCATAGCCTAACTTAGAAGCATCACAATAGACTACAAAGTCTTCAGTTCCTTCTGGTAACGCTAATATGGGTGCATTGGTCAATCTTTGCTTAAGGATTCTAAAGGCTTCTTCTTGTTTTGGTCCCCATTCAAACTTAACAGATTTACATGTTAGCTTAGTTAAGGGAATGGCTATTCTAGAAAAATCTCGAATAAACCTTCTATAATAACCGGCCAATCCTAAGAAACTTCTAACCTCGGTTGGTGACTCAGGGGTTTTCCATTTGGTAATCGCCTCAATCTTGGTGGGATCCACATGAATTCCTTCATGATTGACTAAATGCCCAAGAAACTGTACATGTTCTAACCAAAATTCACACTTCGAAAACTTAGCATAAAGCTTTTCTTTTCTCAATAAACTTAGAAGTGCGTGCAAATGCTTTGCATGTTCCTCTTTACTCTTAGAGTAAATGAGAATATCATCTATAAAAACAATTATGAATTTATCCAAATATGGATTACATATTCGGTTCATCATGTCCATAAATGCAGCTGGGGCATTGGTTAAACCAAATGGCATGACAGTAAATTCATAATGGCCATACCTTGTTCTAAAAGCGGTCTTAGGAATGTCCTCTTCCTATACCTTTAATTGATGATATCCTGATCGTAAGTCGATTTTTTTAAGAAAAATCGAGCTCCTTGCAACTGATCAAACAAATCATCGATTCTTGGTAATGGATACCGATTTTTTATCGTGACTTTGTTCAATTCACGGTAATCGATGCACGTACGCATGGATCCGTCCTTCTTCTTGATGAATAAGATCGGTGCTCCCCATGGCGACGAGCTTGGTTGTATGAATCCTTTCTTCAACAATTCGTCTAACTGTTTCCTCAGTTCCTGCATTTCTGTGGGTGCCAAACGGTAAGGTGCTTTGGCAATTGGTGTCGTTCCTGGTAGCAGGTGGATTCTGAATTCGACTTCCCTGTCTGGCGGTAGTCCAGGTAACTCTTCTGGAAACACATCTGAAAATTGGGATACTACTGGAATATCCTTTAGTTCTTTTCCTTTAGTATTAATGATTATAGAAATCAAATACACTAATGATCCTTTTCTAATATAACTTGTTGTTTTCATCGCAGAGATGAATTTTGTGGATCTAGAGGGCATATCTCCTTTAATTGTGATCTTTTCGCCTCTTGGTGATTTACTTGGATTGACTTTTGATCACATAAAATACTGGCTTTATTGGCTATTAACCAATTCATTCCTAATACAACATCAAATCCTGCCAGATTCATTGGGTAAAGGTTTGCAATAAATTTTTGATTTAAAAATTCTATTCTTGCTCCCTACAAGATTTCATAAATCTTAATGGTTTCCCCATTTGTTGTTTCTACGAGACATTCTTGTGGGAGTTTAGTTAATGATTGATTGAGAAGTTTGCAAAATGAAGTATTAATAAAACTTTGGTTTGCACCAGAGTCAAATAATACTTTAGCAAAAACGTCATTAACTACAAACGTACCGGCGATTACGTTCGGAATCATCTTTGCTTCTTCTGCGGTCAAAACAAATGCTCTAGCATTTTTAGTAGTTTTGTTATTCGAGGCTGGAGCTAGTTTTGGACAGTTTGGTTTAATATGTCCTTGTTCTCCACAGTTGTAGCATATCCTGTTGTTAGGCTTCTTCCTGCAGTCTTCCTCCTTGTGTCCAGATATTTTGAAAAAATTGCAATATATAGAGCATCTTCCAGAATGCTTCCTTTTGTAATACTTGCAGTAGGATGCAGAAGTATAACCTATATTTTTCCCACTGTTGGAATTTCCAAAACGAAATTCTTGGGTAAGTTTCTGAGCTAGGTTTCTCCTCTGGTTTTCTTCTTGTGTACGCACTAACTCATCAGTCAAGGTGTTTGCTAGTGCTACGGCTTCTTCTATAGTTTGAGGTCAAGCTGCCTTGACTACATGCCTTATCTCACTGATTAATCCCCAGATGTAGCGGGAGATTAATACTGGTTCAGGTGATGCAAGGGTTGGCACTATTCTAGCATATTCAAAGAATAAGGTAGTGTACCCCTTACTATCCACTCCAGTCATTCTAAGGTTTAGTAACATATTTGCAATCTGTTCTTTTTCATTGGGAGAGCAGAATTTCCTTTCTACCATATTTTTAAATTATTCCCATTCCATATTGTAAATCCTGTCACTTGCCCTAGACTGGAGGATAGTGTTCCACCATTCTAAGGCTGAGTTTTTAAACAGATTGGAGGCACACATTATCTTATCTTTTTCTGCGCACTTACTTATTTTTAAGACTACCTTAGTCTTTTCTATCCAACGTAGAGCTGCAACGGCCCCTTCATTGCCCGAGAATTCCATTGGTTTACAGGACCATAATTCCTTATAAGAACAACCATAAGACATGGTTCTTCTTCTTTTGGGAATTGGGCACTTGAAGTATGGGTCCATTGTGCACGCTGTGACTAGGTTCCGTATGGGTTCGTTTACTTCCGTTACCACTTTTATCATTATTTTCCGCATCCCTAACATTTTGGATAATAGCTGGATAGCATCTCTAATTCCTTGGGTTCCAAGGTGTCGAATTTCACTATTATTCATTTGATTTTCATTATTCCGGTTTTCCGGATTTGCTGCGTCGGCCATCTGGATTTTAAACAATTACCAAATATTAATATCACAGGACAATATTTAATTCAAATAATCACATGACAAGCATGTTGATCAAAACCATCGAGCATTGCGACTTACTCTTGTTGGTGCATATATCTGTCGACTTCGTCTTATATCGAGTCATGTAATAGTGTAGAAAGATCTGGGCAGAAAATACGAGAAAAGTATGAAATTTGTGTTGTAAGACCATTTCGCACGAAATGGAAATATTCCATTTCGCACGAAATGAAGATGATCCAACTCGCACGAAATGGATTAATCCATTTCGTACGAAATGTCATTTCATGTGAGTGGTTTCGTGTGGAATGGTGGGCCTATATATATGTGCTTTGACCATTTCATTTGTAACGATCTGATTCCGGTGCCGAAGTGCTGCCGAAGTGTCTCTAGGCTGTAAAACGTTGTGTTATCAATATACTAGACAGTTTAAAGTGATTCTTGTGCAAATCAGCTGAAACAACATTGATACGTTTGAATTCCGCCTTTCGTATTAACAGGAACTCTTCTGAACGACTCGTTTTGGTCGTACAAACGATCCTACAAGTGGTATCAGAGCTCAGGAGGAAGAGTTCTTACCATTTCAGCTGAAATTTCTGATTTCTACACCTTCTTTTCAAAATTTATCAAGTTTTCATGGATAAAATTGTTTGATTTTCTCACATTATATGCGAAACTGTGTTTTAACAAAGCCTTGAAAGAATCATACCTAAAATCAGACTAAAACTTGATCAATTTGTCAAAAACATGGCCGATGTGATGACGTCAGCAGCATTTCGCACAAAATGAATTTTTCATTTCGCACGGAATAGCTTAGATTGAATCATTTTGCACGGTTTGGAAGATTTTAGCTTCATTTCGCACGAAACAGTAGTTTATTTCGCACCAAATTGTCATTTTGCTTGAAACAGTACACTTGTTTCGTGCGAAATCATTCATTTCACATCAGATTACTCATTTCGCTTGAAAAGGCTAATTCGCATCAAAGTTCATTTCGTTTGGGTTTTCATTTCGTGTGGATCTCCTTTTCGTTTGAAGAGTCTGATTTTGTGAAATTTTGAAACCGAATCATGGAAGAAGAGTTTTACAACGCCTTTGCTACTCCGATTACTATTACACAGAACACAATGTTAGAAAATGAAACGGGCACCATGCAAAAACCGCCAAAGCTTATGAATATTGAGGAGTATAAGGGATGGGATAAGCGATTCGAAAATTGGGTTCAAGCAAATTACTTGGATGCTTGGGAATGTGTTGAAACAAAATATGTTAGACAAGGGAATGATGATGAAGAGGTTATTGCTATTAAAAATCTAAGTGCTGAGGAGGAAAAGAAATACAAAGATGAAAAGATGGTGACTAGTCTTTTGCATCAAGCTGTTAAGGAAGATATCTTGGTTTTACTGCAACACAATGGAAGTGCATATTCAATTTGGAAAGCATTAAAATCGAAGTTTGTTGGAAGTAAAGAAATGATCAAGAACAAAAAATCGCTTTTGAAAAAAGAGTTTGATCTATTTCGTGGTTTAAGAACTGAAAACACCAAGTAGATCATAGAAAGATATTGCAATTTGATAGTTAATATGAAGAGGTTGAGCATCACAAAAGAAAATGAAGAATTGATTGAAAAATTGGCTGATGCGTTGCCACATGAGGTTTGGGGCGTTGCCACATGAGGTTTGGGGCACATATCTTATGATGTTGAGAAATAAGAAAGATTTTGGCAATCTAACACTAGGAAAGTTTATTGAAAAACTTGAAGCTCAAGAGATGGAACAACGAAAAATCTCAAGAATGAAAGATTTTGATTGTGAACAAGATATTGGTTTATATTACAAAGGAGGTATCAATGATAAGACTAACATGTGACCAAAGATCGAAACTGCATTCAACGCTAAAAGTTCTTCTGGAGGGTCATCTCAGGGATCAAACAACAAAACATGATTTTTTTTTATATTCATCATTTGATCCAAACTTTTCATCAACTAAGAATGGCAAGATGTTACAATGCAACATTGTATTAAACCTTGAGAATGGTCAAAATTTCTCGGAAGAGGTTGCAAAAGGTCACATGTCTTTGTTAGGGACTGTGTTAGAGTCATATGAGAGTTTAGTGGTAGGTAGGATCGGAAATCCAATGTTGACAAATGAGGATTACGATCAAATTGATGCTGAGGAGATGGAATTAATGGATATAAAGTGGTGTTTGGCGAGTGTTTTGAGAAGAGCTGAGAAATTCAAACAGATCACAGGAAGAGATGATTTCCGTAATGCTAATGTTTCTACTTTAGGTTTTGATAAATCTAAAGTTACTTGTTTTCGTTGCAGGGAAAAAGGGCATTTCAAGCGAGAATGTACAAATCGCGAAGCAAGTGGAGCTCAAAATCCGTTCAACAACAATGATTATTATCGAAAAGAAATTTATCATCAAGTTGCTCAACAATCACATCGACAACAACCACAAACTGCTCATGCTAGGAAGGAGATCGAAGAATCAAAGAAAGCTTATATGGTGAACTAAGATGATGGAAATCCGTCTAAAGGATTCAGTTGGAAAAATATGTTTCAGCAGAGAATAAAGCATGTTTGATAAACAAAATGATAGATCAAGATGATGAAAGGCTTCCAAAAGGTTTTAGTTGGGATGACTATGATCCTAACAAAACTTCAGATAATAAAGCTTTTGTTGCTCGAGTTGTTGAAGATAGTGATAATGATGATTATTATGCAAACAGAATGAAAGAGCACTTAAGAATGCTAGAAGAGATTGATGACAGTGATGATAGGAAAGTTCGAGTGAAAAAGAAGAAAGTTAAAAAACAAGTTAGCAGTGATGATGAAGAAGTTCGTGTGATAAAGAAAAAGGTAAAAGAAGTTCCAGCTTTCACGGTTGAAGCAGAAGCTGATGCACAAAAGATTCCGGTGAAATGTGAAACCTGTGAAACAGTGAAGAAGCAAAATAGTACTTTGATTCATAACATGAACAGATTAAAAGAATCCTATGATGTTTTAAATAAAGCTATAAATCAATACAATCAATCAAGCAGTGAACAAGCAACATCTATGAAGACACTTCAAGGAGCTTTCATGACAAAGCATAAAATCGTCAAAAATTACATTGAGAAATGTGCTGTGCTAGAACAGAAACTGGAAACCCAGAGGATAGAAACAGAAAGGGTAAACAGATTGTTAAAAAGTTACTCATGTACTTCTTATGTTATTGACAGGATTTATCCAACAGTTGAAGGCATGAAGGCATTTGAAGAAGAGGATACTGAAGAAAAGAATTCTGGTAAGAAACTTAGTGCCAGTTATACAAAGTGTCCGCCTCCACTTGAAAATGGATATTCTCCACGAAATCCTAATTCGGAAAGAGTCAAAAAGGCAACTAACTTACAGTGGGAATCTGAGCCATCAGATAATTTGCCAGACAATATTGATGTTACTTTCACTTCATCTGATACTGATCATGAGTCAGAGTTTATAAAGAAAGTGGTCGATCAGGTGTTGGATAAAGATGAAACCGAGGAGTCAAAGTCGGAGTTAAATTCAGAGTCAAAGTCTGAAACGTCAAGCCCAACAGTCAAAAAGGGCAAACAGGTTTATAATAAAGAATTTATGTTATCAAAAAATAATTTGAATGATGAAACATTCAAAGTAGCTTATACTTTGAAAGATTCTGACAAATTATTTTCTGATGAAGAATTTCCAATAAGAGGTGTCAAAACTAAAATGATTAAAAAGGTTTTCAAACTAACATAAATTAATATTTCTAAAATAAAAGATGTAATTTTTTCTGAAAAATAAAAAAAAAATACTCCTCAAGAGTACAATAAAGGGTTACAGTTCTGGTTCTGATTATCGAAAGAAACCAAACGATAACGGTAATTTCAAAAAGAAAGGACTTGATTTTATTCCACCAGAAAATCATAAAAATGAGAAAATTTCTAAAACAAAAACAATTTTTGTTTCAGGAACATCATCAGAAGAAGAAAAAGAGCATTTGTTTAGGAAGCAGACGAACAAAGAATTCCTTGCTAAAAAGCAAGAGGAAATGAAGAAGGAAGTTGCTCAGAAGAAGGAGACAAGAACCTGTTTTCAATGCAAAATAGTTGGTCATATTGCCAATAATTGTCCTAAGGCAATCCAAACAAAACAGGGGGTCTCTGAAAAATTGAAAGAAAAGATGGTTGAGAATGAATCACCAACCAAACAATTTAAAGTTTTCAAAAATTCAAAGTTTGAGGTTGGTGAAAGTTCAAAAAGTTTTTACAAAAGAAAGGTAAATCTTGACAATCACAAGTGGGTTGTTAAGAAATCAGATGATAGTTCTAGCAATGATTCTGATTTGTCAAAATCAGAGGAGCTATTTTCTGGCGATGAATCTGACTCGTCAAAGTCAGAGGAGCCACAAGTTGAATCAAAAGTTGAAAAATCAGTACCGCCAATGGATGATGCAAACTTTCCACCATTGCGGGCTGAGAATTTTAAACAAAAAGTTGGAAAAATTGAGATTTCTAATCAATTTTTTTCTGAAAAGAAAGAATTTGATATTGAAAAGGCTTTTAACCCCAAAGTGAAATATATTTTTGGAAAAATGATTGATGGGAAAGTCAAAGGGGTAAAGGAATTTTATGAGAAGAAGAAGAAAGGAAAGAAGCTGAGTGTTGATAACTCAGAATCTCCCAAGGACCGTCAGGCTTGGGAGAATTTCGATAACTGAAAAGCCTTACTTGCCGTAACTCCCAGGTTGGTAATTATCGAGTAGGAATCGGCATCTTTCTTGAGAAATTCACGAAAGTGATTTCGACCTACAAGTGTTAGTTTTCTTAAAATTGTTATACTTCAATTTACAAGAGGTATTGGTGATGAGAACCTAGAAGTAGTTGAAAAAGGTTTTCACCTACAAGTGGTTAATCAAGGTCATTAAGTTGAACTTAATTTAACTTTCATTCAAAAGGTTGAGAAAACAAAGTGATGAATGAATCCCCATTCCTACAAGTGATAAAATCAACAAAACTAATTTTTCGGAAAAGCTATTTTGATTAAAACAAACTTAAGTGTTTTGAAATCATAATGGAAAAATAGTTTGTTGTCAAGGGGAGTTCTGATTGTTTATGCCAAGTGGATGGCGAATTGAAGCAATTCACATTGGTTTATCAATTTGTTTGTACAGTTTGTTATCAAATTTTTCTTTAAATGGTTTTAAATTTTAGGGGTAGTAAAAATTTCAGAAAATCCAAAAACATTAGAAAATTTGAAAAAGCCAAAAACATGATAAAATAAAAAATGAGTTTTGTTGAGAAAAAGAGGAAATGATAGTACATCAGTGGACTATCACAGCATGCTAAAGAATTGGAAAGTGAAATGTGATAAACAGTCTCACTGATGATATGCCAGTAGGTTTTCGCACGCCTAGTAGATTGTCTTCGAGATATAAACCTAAATATCATACTTGCTTATTTCGTGGGAAACATCTCTCGGATATATGGGTAACCCCCGAAATCTTGTTTGAAAGACCCCTCTTTCTGAGACACTAGGTCTTTATGCTTAGTGATAACTGGGGTATTATCCCGGGACTTCTGATTTTGCAGAAGCAATGGCCTAGTCCCCGTATAATACTTTTCGCTTGTTTGAAATAAAAGCACCTCCCTCAGCATAAAAAATGATGAAACAATGCAAAATGTTAATCATGTGCTGTTGAAGAAAAGATTCTCTAAAGGGAACACACCTAAAGTCGAACCATCATCTCTCTGATTTTGCGGAAGCAATGGCCTGAGCTCTCATGGTCTCGCATTTAATCCCTTACAGATATCATCTAGGTATATTCACCTGTAAGGCTGAATATTGGGATCTGGATACGAGAGTATATTCTGAGGTGGGACACGCGAATAAGTTTAAGTGTTTAAAACACTAATCTCGTATCTCAAAACAGTTGAACTTTGTGTGAAAATTTAAGTGGATCAGTATACTGACAATCTACGTGAAACGTTTAGAACTTAAAATGTTTAAAGCTTAACGGTGTTGGTGATTTGTCTCAGAAACTGATATGATCCTCTTACACAAACTCACAAAAATATTGTTTGTATATATTTCTTTATTTACCAAAATCCAAAAAGTTTTTCAGTGTGTTTTAGCATAAATTTTTGAAAAATTCAAAAAGATTTTCGACAACTGATGATGGAGAGCTGATTTTCAAATTTCGAGTGCTAAACATGATGAGCAGGTTTGGGAAAGTGTGTTTGAAAAGATTTTTTTTTTACAAGTGGTCATTCGAGTTTTTAAATGTTAAATCATTTTAGATGATATGTTCTAGTGATGGTTTGAAATTGATTCTACATGTGTTTAGCAGAGATTAAATTTGTCAAATTTTAAATTTGTGAAATTTATTTCTGGGTAGAGATGTGTGCAGGTTCTCGTGTCTAAGCCTGAGCAGAGTGTGTGCCAGGTCAAGATCTTGGAACAAGAGCATATTTCAGATTACGATCCCAGCTGATTGAAAGGGGGAGTCTGAAGACGTTAAAGCCAGGTTTCAGATCCTGTTGCTACAGAGAGCCAGGAGACATTTCTGAAACTGTTGAAAAGCTTAAGGAATCAAGAGATCTGATCAAGAGAAGTATAGAGCCGGGTTGCGATTCTGAAAGAGAGAGGGAAAAGTGTAAAGTGTTTGAGGATGCTTACAATGGAGAATACTTTGGAAGATAACACGTAGACTGATAAAGATTGAAGACTCGATATGCTGAAGACTAGTACTGAAGACTCGTCGGCATCCTAGGGGGAGTCTGTTGGTGCATATGTCTGTCGACTTCGTCTTATATCGAGTCTTGTAATAGTGTAGAAAGATCAGGGCATGAAATACGAGAAAAGTATGAAATTTGTGTTATAAGACCATTTCGCACGAAATGAAGATGATCCAATTCGCACGAAATGGATTAATCAATTTCGTACGAAATGTCATTTCGTGTGAGTGGTTTCGTGCGGAATGGTGGGCCTATATATATGTGCTTTGACCATTTCATTTGTAACGATCTGATTCCGGTGCCGAAGTGCTGCCGAAGTGTCTCCAGGCTGTAAAACGTTGTGTTATCAATATACTAGACAGTTTAAAGTGATTCTTGTGCAAATCAGCTGAAACAACATTGATACGATTGAATTCCGCCTTTCGTATTGACAAGAACTCTTCTGAACGACTCGTTTTGGTCGTACAAACGATCCTACAACTCTATTTTATAGTATGCATTTATAATTATTACAATACAACTGGAATAAAAATACAATACTAATATGCATCACTAACCACAAAGTGGTCTATACTACGATAGATATATTATCATCATCTTTTTTCATACACACATATTATATATATTTATTATTATTATATTATTATTATTATTGCTAATGACAGGGGTTCATCCAAAAATCCATATTACGCTCGTCATATTTACAGACGAGTCGTTCCCCTATTTGTCTCATCCTTTCAGTCTCTTCTAAAATCTCCTCTCCAAAGGTTCGGAGTTCTTGCACATTCTCAGTGCTCATTGGGGGTGCAGGTGCTGGTATGGGATCTGGGTACTGTGGCATGGGTTCTTCCTAAGGATATGGATTCTATAGTATTTCCCTAATGTATTCATCATTATCATAATAGGAATCTAGAGGGTCCAGACCTGGGTAAGCTGCTAGGTTGGGCATGGGTTCTTTTAATATTGGGTAGCGTTGCTGGTAATCCCTATGGCCACCAAACCACGGGTCGTAGTCTGGGTCTAAGGGATTGGGTGCTGGTACTCTAGGTATCTCAGTTGGGTCAAAGGTTGGTGTTGAGATTTTGTTTTCTGGGTTGACTTCAATCCCTATTGGTTGTGTGGGAAACAAGGGTAATGGTTGGGGTGCTATGAGTCGCTCCAGGTTAGGGTCTGCAGCTGTAGTTGCTAGAATATGAAAGTTTGCTAGACTCCTATTGAGCATATCTTGGGTGTGAGCATTTGTTTCTCTCTTAGCGGCTGCTAGGACTCACTGTTGTTGTAACTTTTTCATTCTCTTCCTACGTTCATACGCTCCCCTACTGAACCATCCTCTCTTTTTAGGAGGGAATGGCTCTTCAGACTGAGCCTTAAACACGAATATCCCATATTCATAGTCAGCTGAATACCCTGAGAGGGCAGGCTGTGAAGAGGTACCTTCGTTTTGAGGTGAGCTAGACAACTGACGATAGGCGTCGAAGGGTCCTTGGTCGCTCATGCTGTAAAGTAACAAATAGTCAAATAACACACAACAATAAAATACAGATATGCACGTATTTCTGTAGATAATTTCCTAAAGTTTTAAATAATATCTTGGTGTCAGCAGAACACTTCTGTCGCTGAATTAGTGGCTTAGCTCTGATACCACCTTCTATCGCAACCCCCGTCCCCTATCCGTCCCGGGAACGGGCGGCCGCGAGACCAGTTTTGGTGGTATCGGTGTTTATCATTTTGGCAGCGGAAATTACATCAGGACCATAGTTAGGAAATATTTTTTAAGAGTAAAATACCACACTTTTATAATATTCAACACGTGGGAAACTCCCAAGTTTTCAGTACACACATTTTTATAGGGATAAACCCTATTTTATTTAATAAAAACATATCTTTATTCAGGTAACTTTTATAGCCACTTTTCCAAGCCTTCAGTGCTATCCAGCTGGCTTCTATTTGGCTTTCACATTTTGTTACCTGAAAAGCGTTTTAAAACATTTTGTCAGTGGGAAATACTGGTGAGTGAATCCCAGTTTAATCAAGAAGAGTTTTATCTTTTAACAGTATTGAGAGCGATTACAATGTTTATTTCTACACAATTACTCATTCAGTACTGTCAATCCTAACTGGTGGGTCATATTACACATTGGCTAACTCTTTGTCCAATGGTAACGTGTTCCACATTTTGTATACAAAACCCCAACATACCAGCAGTAATTGAAGAAATACAAAGACTCAATCACTGCTAATTATAATTTAAAATAATTAAAGGTTTTGTAAAAACAATTTATAAAAAGGAAATTACTCACATTGTTGTATTAGGGTTTTCCTTAAGGATTTCTTGGTGATTATCTATAAATTACACAAATGCACACGTGTTAGTATAATAACCCAATATTTACATTAGTAATACCCTCCCCGAGACGGCATTCTAACGACTACGTCGGGCAGAACCACGACAGCCGTTACGGAACCCTGGATCAATCGGGCAGCGTATCTAATACGTAACCGGGGTTATGATACTTACAACAGGGTAGAACTTCATTAATTAGGGGGGTATTATGCCCGGAAATTACTTTAGCTATATAGAAATTCGAGAGAGAAGAGAGTGTGTGAGCGAATTCGACTGAACAGCCGATGCCCTCTATATATAGGGCCCGATTTGAGCTTCGTCGCGCCCCGCGTAAGAGAAGGAGGGGTCCTTCGCGGCCCGCGACTTAGGTTGAGTAGGCCCTAGCCTTGACTGGTCACACGTATAGGCTCAAAACGACACTGCCACGTGGCAGCTCAGGGTGCTGCCTCGTTGATGAGTGCTCGCCGCCTGCGTAAGACCAAGGCTGGGTCTTCGCGACACGCCACAGCCATCAAAATTTTAATTTTTAATTAAATTTAATAAAATAAAGGTATTCGGGGCCCGTTTTCGTATATGGGGTGTATTTTAGTTCATATAGGGATACTTTATTTATATTAGGGGTGTCTAAAATTATTTAGGAGGGTTGGTATATAAACAAAGCTCAAAGGATTAATAGTTCAAATGGCGGAATGGTTCCTAGTGTATCGAATACTATGTTAGTGTATCGGGACATAAATCAAGGAATCTGATAGAATGAGGTATTGTAAACCTAATGAGTGTTGGATCTAATATGATATGGTTTAACAAAGCCTACATTCTAAATTGAAACCTATCCTAAGTGCTTTTGAC
This sequence comes from Helianthus tuberosus, assembly GCA_030545235.1. Taxonomy (NCBI): domain Eukaryota; kingdom Viridiplantae; phylum Streptophyta; class Magnoliopsida; order Asterales; family Asteraceae; genus Helianthus; species Helianthus tuberosus. Next base: position 53,771,812 of record CM060417.1, on the reverse strand, counting down.
CCGTTATGACCCGTTAAGGTAGTTTACGCTACTTTAGCGCGTCATTTGCGTGAAAACACATTCGGATGGTCTATCTAGCCCTATGATAAGTATTATATTCCTTAACATGTTTAATTATGTTGCATAATCAGTTTAGATGTCAAAACGTTGGTTACATATGCTTAAAATGAAATTATGCGCAAAAAGGGCATTTTGGTCATTTTTCTAAGGCATATAAACTACCTATCATACAACTAACTAAACGAAGTGACCATAAGGTATAATCTCAAAAGGTTATTCCCTATACAACTATGGTCACCTAATGTGTTTGGTCGGATCCTAATGATTGACAAAACGGGTCGGGTTCGAAAGTCTAAGCAGTTGTTTAGACTGTTTGACTTACGACCCTAAACAAGCACTAAACTAGTAGTGACGAGTTAAAGATGTTAAAACATGTTTAACTAAGTTAGAAAACTGATTTGGTATCAAAACAAAGGGTTTTGATACCGAAAAATAGTTCTGTCGCAAAATGCGCATAAATACGCATTTTGACCGAAACTTTGACTCGTCACCACACCTAGTCAACGTGGTAATTAGTAGGTATAATCGCTAAGAATTATAACCATCGTGATTACAATCACATTGCAAAGTTCAATTGAACTTTGATTTGACCAATTGATGGTCAAAACCGAAAGTCAAACTGTTGGTCAAACTGTTTGACTTTCAGCTCTAAATGGCTGAAAATAAGAAATAAGCCATGAAAGAACACTTACAAGGTGTTCAAAGGCTGGAAAAGATGAACTAGAACTCAGGTAGGTGGCTCCCAAAGAAGGAAATCCTCCACTTAGAGTTCAAAGTATGAAATGAGCAATGAACAAGGAAGAATGAAGGGGTATTTATAGTTGTGGAGGACTTGTAGGATCATTACAAGTGGTTGTGTGATCACCAAGCAATAAATCCTGACCATACATGTGTTATGGACAACTAATGCGCGTTTTGCGGTTAATTACGACGGTCGTACGGTCGCGTTTTGCCGTTAATTACGACGAAAGTCGTAACGAACGTGAAAACGATCCAAATTGCGCGACGAATGATATTTTTGCATTCCTATCACTAAAATAAAATATTTTAGTGATTAAAAAAATTTATGGATGTCCGGATGTGGTCAGAACGTAAGATATGCGCGTATATGCAAACTTGCGCAGTTTTTGACGCTTTTAGTCCCTGTGATCAAATAATTGCATTTTCGCATATCAAACCCCTCAAAGCTTATTTCTAAGCTATATTAAGGTTATTTATGGTATGTTTAGCTTATGATCATGTTCCGGAATGTTCGTCGCTATGCAAATCGGCAGATTTTCGTAGTTTGTCGTAAATGGTCCTTGTACTTGTATAAACATGTTTTTGTCATCCCTAGCCCTTCGAAAGCTATTTCTAAGTTATGTAAAGGGTATTTAGGGCATGTGTAGCTTGTGTCCTCATCCCGGTGTGTACGTTGCATTTAAACAGATTACGTTTAAGCATCAGTTATCCAGTTATTTTCAAAGAAAAAGTTTTTGAAAGCCTGAAATTTTGCACAGGGGTTACAGATCACACCTAAGTCTTCGTCTAAAATTCGTTCATTCCTTGGATTGGCATGTTATTATTGTCGATTCATCTCTAACATTTCGAAAATCGTCGTTCCTCTTACGTCTTTGACTCAAAAGGGAAAACCTTTTGTTTGGGGTCCCAAGCAAGAGGATTTTTTTCAAACGCCAAGGACATGCTTTGCAATGCTCCTATTCTTGCTCTTCCCGACGGAAACGAAGACTTCGTCATGTATTCCAATGCATCTAACCAAGGTCTTGGTTGCGTCCTCATGCAACGAGACAAGGTTATCGCTTACGCATCGAGACAACTCAAAATACACGAGAAAAACTACACTACCCAAGACCTTGTACTTGGTATAGTTGTTTTTGCATTGAAGATATGGCAACACTACCTTTATGGTACTAAGTGTGTGGTCTTCACTGACCCTAAGAGCCTTCAGCACATCTTCAATCAAAAGGATTTCAAATGCGTCAACGTCGCTGGGTGGAGTTTGTAAACGACTACGACTACGAGATTCGCTACCACCCAGGTAAAGCGAATGTCGTGGATGACGCTCTTAGTCATAAAACTCATGTCAAGGGTATTCATTGTTTCCAACTTGTGGGAAATCTTCGAAAGCACATTCGTGAAGCACAATACTTGTCTGTTAACGAGGGTAACCTCTATAACGAGATGAAGTGTGGTGCTGAAGATCAACTCGTAACCAAAACCAATGGTATTCTTTACTTTCTCGATCGCGTTTGGGTACCAAATATTGATGACCTTCGTGAACTCCTAATGAAGGAGGCACATAAGACCCGATACTCTATTCATCCTGGTGCCGATAAGATGTATCACGATCTTTGTACGTCTTATTGTTAGCCTGGCATGAAAAAGGATATCACCACCTTCGTTTTAAAGTGTCTCACGTGCTCAAAGGTGAAATCTGAACATCAACGTCCCTCTGGTTTGCTCGAACAACCAGAAATTCCAGTCTAGAAATGGGAGAGTATAGCCATGGACTTTACCACCAAACTTCCTCGTACTTCTTCTAGTTATGACAATATTTGGGTAATAATTGATCGATTGACCAAATCCGCTTATTTCCCCCCCATTCGTGAAGATTAAAGAGTCGAGAAATTAGCTCGTATCTACACGAATGAAGTCATTTGTCATCACAGTATCCCCATTAACATCATCTCGGACCGTGATGGTCGTTTTACCTCGCATCTTTGGCAAATGTTTCAAACCGCTCTTGGTACTCATCGTAACCTCAGTACCGCTTTCCATCTTCAGTCCGACGGTCAAACCGAGCGCACTATCCGAACTCTAGAGGACTGGCTTCGTTCATGCATAATCGATTTTGGTGGCAACTGGGATATGCATTTGCCTTTGACAGAATTCTCGTACAATAAAAGCTATCATGCGAGTATTAATTTTGGCACCATTCGAAGCATTGTGTGTTCGTAATTGGTGTTTGCCTATTTGTTGGTACGAGATCGGAGAAACTCAAATCATCGGTCCCAAGCTTATACAAGAGACGACGGACAAGATCTTGCATATTTGTGACAACTTACTCAAAGCCAGAAGCCAAAAAAGAGTTACGCCGACAAGCAACGCAAGCCTCTGGAATTCAACGTTGGTGATCAGGTACTCCTCAAGGTATCCCCTTGGAAGGGAGTAGTTCCTTTTGGTAAGAAAGGAAAACTCGCTCCTCACTACGTAGGTCCTTTCAAGATTCTCAAGAGGATTGGCAAGGTAGTGTATCGAATGGATCTACCTCAAGAACTCAACAACGTTCACCTTCATGTTTCAAACTTGAAGAAATGTTTAGCTGAAGAAGGACTTCAAGTTCCACTCGAAGATCTTCAAATCAATGAGACCTTACACTTCATGGAGAAACCGGTCGAAATCATGGACCGATGGGTCAAGCAACTAAGGTGCAGTGAATTGCCATAGTTAAGGTTCGATGGGAAGGAGAACGTGGCGGTGAGCTTACTTGGGAACTCGAAAGTGAAATGAAGACTAAGTATCCGCATCTATTCGTTGAGTCTTCCTCTTGAATAAATTTTGGGGACGAAATTTTCTAAAGTAGGGGAGATTGTAACGCTTCGCTTTTTAGTATTTTCCTTATTTAGAAAGTATGTCTATATTTCTATTTTTTTTAATCCGTGGCTTTGATCATAATAAAACTCGATTATTTTTATGCATACTTGTTATACGTTGCAAACATTGATACATATTCATATATGTTGGGATTAAACCCTACCAAAGGAACAGATAATTAAAGACAAAACTGGATCAGAGCAGTGGATCCAGAATAAGCAGATGTTATGTATACAAGTCTCTCCCCTTGAAAGTGGTTTCAACATCTGCTTACCTCCTATCTACTGATCGTACAAACTGCTGACCTACAAACTGCTGATCTAGTAAAAGACTGATGAAAGATTAAAGCTCTGCTATTCAATCTACTGCCTTGAGTCAAGCTCTGCTGATCATGACAAGTACTGCTGGGTTCACATCAGTGGAAGGATGCAGCAGTAGTTTAGTTATCTTTATGTAATGAAATGTAATAGCAGTAGTCAGTATAGCAGAGGTTGTATAGATCAGGGGTTAGAGTTTGTTATTGCCTCAGTGGTTTTGTCGTGCCTATAAATAGAACAATACCATGCACTGTTCTATTTAGCTCTTTTACTATCTTCTTCCTGCACGAACAAATACTGTGAGCTCAGGCTGAGGGGGAGTTTGTTGCATACTTGCAAAATTGTAATCGTTGTTGAAATTAAATTCAATCATTCGGTTCAATGTTAAACTTATATGTTAAAAGCAATTCTCCTGTTTGATTGTGAAAAGTTTGCTTCCATCTTAATTCCACTGCACAACTCATTCATCTTCATTTTAATTTTAACATAAAACACAATCAAAACCAAACTCAGATCCTAACAATTGGTATCAGAGCTTGGACAGTCAAATTTGATTTAACAATCATTTTGACATAAATAGTTCAGCTCATAATCGTTGATACTGATAGTTTGTTCATTTTGTTGAAAAACAGAGTAAGGTTTAATCACCATCAAAGTTGATTAATCAGTACCTGTAAAACAACCAGGATGACGTCACAATCACAAGATGATAAGAATAACATTGGCTCTCTTTTCAAACCACCTATGCTTAAACGAAATGAATACAACATCTGGTAGAGAAGGATTGGTCACATCCTTGCACAACAAAACACTGGATGTTGGAGGTCTGTTGTTTTTGGTCCCCATGTTCCTTTGGTGCCAAGTGCTGAGGATGCAAAAAAGTTCGTTCCTAAACCATCTGAAAACTATACTGAAACTGATTTTCAAAAGTTCGAACTCGATGCCAAAGCATTTACCATCATATCATCCGCATTACCCGCATTATGAAATGAGATCTATGCTGGACTGTTACATTGTAACAGTGCCAAAGAACTACGGGATGCACTGAAGGAACAGTTTGGGGGAACAGAAGAAGTTATTGAAAACAATAGGGAAATTCTGAATCAGTAGTATGAAACATTTTGTCACATCAAGGGTGAATCATTGACTCAGCAGTTTGAGCGATTCAGTTATCTCATTAGTGAACTAAGGCTTGTTAAAGTAACATTTCAAAATTCAACTCAAAATAGCAGGTTCCTTAGATCACTACCAGAAAAATGGGATACCATAGCTTTTGTTACTAGAAATTCTGCTGAGTTCAAAGATCTGACCCTGACCCAACTTCATGGTAGACTTCTGACCTATGAAAGGGAGTTAAACCAGAAAAAGAAGTTGCAAGAGTCTGGCAAAGTTGCTGATGATTATTCATTCAGTAGCACAGCTCTTTTTGGTCAGGAAGAATCTGGTAGCAGTGGTAAGGATCAGGGTTATGATCACTTTATTGATATAACTGCTGGTGGAAATTTTAACAACCCTGATCCTCACTCTGCAAATTATGCTTTTACTGCAAATTGTGAAAACCAGATGTCAGATAACTTGTGCTTTGAACTCAATGATTTGCAACACTTTGATCCCACTGACTTAGAAGAGATGGACATTTTGCATCAATTGGCTTTGCTTAGTGTAAGAACAAGCAAATTCTATAAAAGAACAAGGAGAAAATTCCCAGGGTTACATGGGAATTTAAAAGTGGGGTTGGATAAGTAAAAAATTAAGTGCTATAAGTGCAATAGGCTAGGTCATTTTGCTAGGGAATGCAGGAGTTAAACCACTGGTCCAATAATCACTCATCCCAGCTCAAATCCTAGACCACAACAGCAAAGCACTGTGCACTATACCCAATATACCCCTGCTGCCCATGTTAACACTGCTCACTATGCTGCAGCCCCTGTGCCTGTGCATTATGTTCAAACCACTGTTCCACAAATTCAGTATGTTCAAACCCCTATCCCTCAGGCACAAGTGCAACCTGTTGCACCTCAACAAGCTGCTCCAACAGTGGTACAACCAGATCAACAAAGCTTTTTCACCCAAGGTTTTGTTGACTGGAGCAGCATGCCTGATGAGCTTGGTGATGAAAATTTTTCACTCAATGCTTTTAATAATCCTTCTAATGATGAATTTTGTTTGATGGCATTAAAGTCAATACCAGAAGGGGTAGAAACTGAAGGTGAACAGCTAAGTGATGAAACAGTGTATAAAGTGGCTGAAGCAGTGGTTATTACAGTTGCTGGTGAACTACTGCTGGGAGAAAATTCAGAAACCCTGATTGAACCACTGTCTGACCCCTGGTTTGAAGATGACAAAGAAGAAAAGGAAGAGAAGAAAGCAGGTGAGAAAGAAGATAGAGCTGATGAAGAAGGTGATTATAAATGTGATTGTGCCATGATGGCTGCTGCTAAGGTAACACCTCAAGTTCTTGAAAAACTGTGTTCAGACCAATGCATTATTGCATTTGCTAACAACAAAGAGGTAAATGAAAACCTTAGGGATAAAGTCTTATCTGATGAAGTCAAATTTGAAAAGTCATTAAAAGAACTTAGAAACAAATTGGCTGAAAAAGATAAAGAAATCAGCAGTCTGAAAGAAGAGCAAAGCATAACCAAGACTCAACTTCAAACTATGGTAGAAAATTACCAAGTTTGCAAAAAGGAGTTGGAGTCCACCCAGATCACCTGTGAAAGATGGGTGGAATCTTGTATAGGGTATGAGGTTATGCTTGAGAAACAGCTTGAAAGCAATGTCAAGTTTGGTGTAGGATATAGAAAATATGATGATCTTGTAAACACTGCTGGAAAACAAGCTGGTTCATCTGAAATTAAACCAACAAACAGGAATGCCCAAGAAGTGAAAATCACTGATAAACTTGGTAACAAAATCACACTTGAGAGACCAGTGGGATCCTCTACTTTTGAGGAAATTGAGAAATACCAATTTAAACCCACGTGGTCTGATGAGTGTGACATTCTTGAAAATTTTAAACCCATGGATTTCACAACCACTGATGGTGTTAAAGCTCCAAAGGCAAAAGTCATTCCTCTCAAGGACATCCCAGCAGAGGTTAAAAACTCTGTTGTAAAGGATTCTGAAAAGAGAAAGAAGAGAGAAAAGGTCAAAAACCTGTTTTGTGAATTTTGTGAAAAAAGGAATCATCTAACAAAAGATTGTTTCCATTTAAAAGCATATGATTTAAACAAAACAAGTGTCATTGTACCTGCTGAAAGCTGCATCATCTGTGGTAAACCAAACCACAAAACTCAAGAATGTGTTTATCTTAAAAATTTGATGTAAAAAAGAATGAGTACACTACTAAAACATCCTTGAGTCCATCAACATCATCTATCAAGTTCACCAAAAATTAACCACTGTTTGTGCCAGTCCAAACAGCTGTTACAAAACAGCTGAATCAAACATCTATCCAAAGAGATGTTCAAGTGACTGACGCACCCCCTGCCAACCAATTCAGAAAAGGCAAGGGACAATCATCTTACCAAAGGATTCCACACGTTTATGAGACCTATAAAAGGCCCTCTAAACCTAGAGTGAACATGCATCCTTTTGGGTATCAACAGGTGATTGATCAAAACCCACAACAGTGGTTAGAAAGAAACAGTCCTAAAATTGTCCAAACCCCTGACCTAACCACTGTCCATCAATCTGCATCCAACCCAGACACTGTTGAGACCCCATCCAAAGCCTTATTGGCTTTGGAAACCCTAATGAACTAATCCTTTTACTTCATGTGCAGGGTGCTTCTGCATGCTTAGATAGCCTTTGGTATGTAGATAGTGGAGGCTCCAGACACATGACAGGATGTAAAGCCCTACTCAAAGATTTCAAAATCCATGGAGGGGGTGATATATCCTTTGGGAATAATGGTAAAGGGAAAGTTCAGGGGTCTGGTACAGTACAGTCTGGAATTGTAAAATTTGAAAATGTCAATCTGATAGACAATCTGAAATTCAACCTCCTGAGTGTTTCACAAATGAGTGATAAGGGGTATGGGTCATTCTTCACAAATGAGTGTTGTAGGATTGTTGGACCAGAAATGGTTGAAAAGATTGAAGCAATAATAAAAACTGGAAAAACAAAACTTGTTGCTCAAAGAAGTGGCAATGTTTATGTTGTTGATATGTCAAAAGAGTGTCCCAGAACTGATGCATGTCTGTTCTCAGCTGCCTCTAACAAAGAGACAGAACTTTGGCACAGAAGATTGGGGCACACAAATCTCAAGACAATCACTGAAATTTCAAAAAATGGCTTGGTAAGAGGCTTACCTCAAAAATTGTTTTCATGTCCTGAGCATTGTGTTTCCTGTTTAAAAGGAAAACAACATAAAAGCTCCTTTAAGTCCATTGAAGAGTCCAAAACAACCCAGTGTTTGCAAATGCTGCACATGGATTTGTTTGGCCCAGTCCAAGTCATGAGTCTCAAGAAGAAGAGATATTGTTTAGTTATTATTGATGACCTCTCTAGGTTTACATGGACTTTCTTTTTACACTCAAAAGATGAGACTGCAGGCATTTTGCAAGACTTTGTGACACAGGTTGAAAAGCAATTTGATCTTCCAGTAAAAGTATTCAGGAGTGACAATGGCACAGAATTCAAAAATAAGGAGTTGGATACCTTCTATGTAAAGAAAGGGATTGTAAGGCAGTACAGCATCCCTAGAACACCAGAGCAAAATGGGGTAGTTGAAAGAAAGAACAGAACTTTGATTGAAGCTGCCAGAACCATGCTTGCTGATTCAGGTTTGCCATTAACTTTTTGGGCAGAGGCAGTAAACACTGCTTGCTATGTCCAAAACAGAGTTTTAATAAACCCCAGGCACAAAAAGACTGCTTATGAAATTATGTATAAAATCAAACCACTGATCTCATACTTTAAAGTATTTGGCTGCCCATGCTTTATTTTGAATTTGAAAGATTCTATCTCAAAATTTGCAGCCAAAGTAGATTGTGGTTATCATCTGGGATACTCCACCACTGCCAAGGCCTACAAAGTGTTTAATACACGGACCAAAGCAGTGGAGGAGACCTTGAATGTGAAGTTCAATGAACTTTCATTAATAAAAATCCCAGCAAATCCTGCAGATTTGTTTGATCTAGATAAATTCACTTTTGAAAACACTGCTGTCAAGACTAACAGTGCAGGTCCATCAGAGGATTCAACACCAGACTATGGGTATGAAATCATCATCCCTCAAAAGTCTGTCAAAATGGGAAGAGCAGCAGATGTTCAAAACAGTTGTCAAAGCTCAACCACTGCTACATCAACAGTTGTTGACCAAAGTAGCCCCTTAACCACTGCTTCCACATCATCAAACACTGCTGACAAAAGTCCCCGAATAGTGGATAAAAGTCAGCATGTGTCCACACCATTACCTCCTATTCCACTACCTTTTGAAGCCACTGTTGGACCATCAAAGTCACCAGTAGTGGTTAGCTCAGATGATACACATGTGCAGCCTTCACCAACAAATGCCATCATACCATACCAAGGAGATTTAATCTTCTTGAGATCTCATCCACCTGATCAAATCATTGGCAACATCAATGAAGGGGTGCTCACAAGAAGCCAAACCCAAAACATTTGTCTTTTTGCTGGTTTTCTATCACTCCATCAGCCAGTCAAGTACCAAGAGGCACTGAAAGACAATAGCTGGGTAGAAGCCATGCAAGAAGAGCTCCAACAGTTTAAAAGACAACAAGTATGGGAGCTTGTACCACTGCCAAAAGATGTAAGTCCCATCGGCACAAAGTGGGTCTTCAAAAACAAAACTGATGAAAGGGGCATTGTTGTCAAGAATAAAGCCAGGCTTGTGGTTCAAGGTTACAGACAGGAAGAGGGGATTGATTATGATGAAACATTCACCCCTGTAGCAAGATTGGAAGCTATAAGATTGTTCATGGCCTTTGCTGTCAACCACAACATGAAGGTGTTTCAAATGGATATCAAAAGTGCTTTCCTCTATGGTACAATTCAAGAAGAGGTGTATGTTTGTCAACCTCCAGGTTTTGAGGATCCATTTTATCCAGATCATGTCTACAAGCTAAACAAAGCTTTGTATGGCCTGAAACAAGCACCTAGGGCCTGGTATGAAACTCTTTCCACCTTTCTACTCTCAAATGGTTTCAAAAGAGGTACCATTGATAAAACACTATTTCTAAAATGGAGAGGAAAGGATTTAATGATTATCCAAATTTCTGTGGATGACATTATTTTTGGAAGCACATGTAATAAAATGTGTGAAGAGTTTAGGGAACTCATGACAGCTGAGTTTGAAATGAGTGCAATGGGTGAACTGCAATGCTTTCTTTGTCTCCAAGTTCAGCAAATGCAAAATGGAACTTTCATTCATCAAAGCAAATATGCTAAAGAACTTTTAAACAAATTTGATATGAATGATTGTAAACCATGCAGCACACCCATGGCAACAAATAAGCTAGTCATGTCTGATGAAAAGGATGAGCTGATAGACCAAACTTTATATAGAAGCATGATTGGGTCTCTTTTGTACCTAACTGCATCTAGGCCAGACATCATGTTTGCAACATGTGTCTGTGCAAGGAGTCAATCAGCCCCTAGAAAATCCAACCTTATTGCTGTAAAAAGGATATTCAGATACATAAAAAGTGCTCCTACACTTGGCATCTGGTATCCAGCTAATGAGAATATCAAGCTTTCAGGATTTTCAGACTGTGACTTTGCTGGATGTAACACCACAAGGAAGTCCACATCAGGAGGGTGCCAGTTTCTAGGTGATTGCTTAGTCTCATGGCAAAGCAAAAAGCAAGCAGCTATTTCAACATCCACTGCTGAAGCTGAATACATTGCTACTGCAAGCTGTACAGCCCAACTCCTGTGGCTTCAAAATCAGTTATTGGATTTTGGTATCACTGCCTTAAAGACACCACTCATGTTGGATAGCCAGGCAGCAGAAAATATCATCAAAAATCCAGTTTCCCACTCAACCACCAAACATATCGACATCAGACATCACTTTGTGAGGGATTGCTATGAAAAAGGTTTGATTTCTCTGCATCATGTTCCAACTAAAGACCAGCTGGCAGATGTGCTCAGAAAAGCATTAGATACATCCACCTTTGAAAGCTTGGTCTCTAGGATTGGCATGCTAAACATGGAATAACAAGCAAAATCTTGTTTTTCTATGAATAAAAGCAGTAAAATGTTTTCAAAAAATCAAAAATCCATCCTTAAAAATAGATAAAAATGAAGTTTTCATTAAAATCCTTAAAAGTCTGCCATAACCACTGATTGTTCAAAAGTCTGCTCTACTTCAAAGTCTATCCACTGCTGAAAGTCAACCCCTGTTCTCTCATTTTCCTGATAAGCACTGATGCTCAAAATCAGTGTTTTATCCACTGATGTGCTATCCACTGATAGTGAAAATCACCCACTGCTTCCATTTGTTACCATTGTAACCACTGCCTTTCATCAATAGTTTTCATAAAAGTATTGTCCTTCATTTCATCAGGGGTTGGCACGTGGACTGTACATAGCGGTCAGACCTTTTGTAACCGCTGCCACGTCAGCATTCACTTTTTCACCATAAAACCCCTTTCAAAACCCCAAACAGGGTTTTACTGTCGAATTGAATTCATAAAAATTCTCTTCTCAAAGCAGTTTTTCTCAAATTTCCTCACAATCTTCTTCGATCATCATCTCCAAAATGACAAAATCGAAGTCATCTGCAAAACCCACTTCCAAATCATCTTCAAAAGCGGCCTCTCAAAAGGCTAAACCCATCGAAATCCCACACAAACCGTCTCATAATCTTCTGGGTCTTCCCACAAAACCCGGCACCACTGATATTTTCGACTCCATCATTAATCTCTTATCTGCATCAAAGTATAAAACTTTGTTAACATCAGATGCACCAATTTACTTGGCGACCCAAAGAGAGTTCTGGAAAAATGTAACCCTTGACAAACAAGGTGAGACTGTCATAGCCATTAACTCTTCTCTAAAGGGTAAAGCTGTCAAAATTACACCACAATCCATCTCGGAAGTCTTTCAACTCGAGGATCAGCAAGGTAAAACTTCCTTTCCTAAAAACGAGTTAAAAATTGACTTTATTGAAAGAGGGTATGCAGATACAATGATGAAGAAGGATACCTTACAAAAAGGTTACTTCCCTCCTGCAACAAGGTTTTTATTCCATACCCTCCTAATGTGTGTTTCAAACAAAACCACTGCTTTCAACGAAATACCATTAAAAAAATTCAAAACCTAGGGTATGCTATTCTTCAAGAAGAAAATTTTAATTATTCTTAGGTAATTTTTAATGATCTGGTTAAAAATGTTGAAACAAAAGCATTCTTACTATTCCCAAGATTTTTAAGTTATTATTTTGAAAAGAAACTTGGTAAGAATGATGCTGCTGCAATAAAACAAGGTGAATCTTTTCAAATAAACAGCTTAACTGCTGAAACTTTTACAAGAATGTCAACACCTTGCAAAACACAAGCAGAGGTGCCTGAGCAGAATTTAGCAGCTACCACTGCACCTCAGGTATCTGCTGCTGAGCCCACTGCTCAAGGTGATCAAAGTAGCAAAACAACTGCTTTGAAACCCACACCTAAAATCACCAAAAAGACAAACAAAAAGAAAACTCAAAAACCCCCCAAACCTATCAAAAAGGCAACTCTGGAGGATGAGATACCAGAGCAACTACCAGTGACAACACAAAAGTCACAAGAAACCACTGCTGCTACTTCCTCACAGCAGTTGGCACAAATATCTCAACCCATAACTGAAACTCCTCCTGTTTCTTCTCAAAAAGAACAGGTTGTACACATAGGGACTCCACAATATGATGCTCTGGAATCACTTGCTTCCATCATCCACAGCCCAATGCCCAGGGCAAATTCTCTTTCTACACCTAACCTCACATCCACAATTCCCCCACCAACTAAATTATTGTTGGATGCTATTGATCTGAACCAGGCACAAACCAGTCCTTCTCAATCACCTATCAATGAGAATATACTTCAACAAATGACTGGGTCTGATGTATCAATCATAGCTAACCCACCAACAAGACCTGAGGAGGATACACCCCTTGAGTTACAAGTAACTCTTGGTGGTAGTCCAAGTGAAGCAGCCACTATAAATGTTGAACCCACTGGTTTACATTTGGATAGTGGTTACATCAATAAGACTTCCTTGGAGGCAATTCCTTCCATAGCACCTCTGATATCCACCAGTGAGTTTATTTTACCCTCTGGTATCATCAAAAGGCTGTCAAGTGTTGAAGGATGAAGACCTCAGTACCAAGAAAAAAGGGCATCAGTGGTTAATGTTTGGAGTACACTCCCTACCTCAACCACTGATAAAACCACTGCTAGTGGGAAATCAGATGATCCCATTAAATTGGGTGATGGTTTAAAGTACCTAGAATTGATGGAACGAGTTGAAAAACTGGATACCTCTGTTGCAGAAATTAAAGAAATGATGCATCAGTTGTTGAATGTACAAAAAGTGCAATCCACTGTTGTTCCACCTCAAGCACCTGCTCCACCACAAGCACCTGCTGCAAATGAGCTCTGGAATCTATTTCAACCTTTTCTCCAACAACAAAAACAAATGGCTGATCAGCAACATGCAATACATGTACAAGAGCTGAGAAACACAATGGAGTCTAGGTTCAAGAACACACAAGCAGACATCAAGGCTCCCAAGGCCCACATATTGCAAACCACTGGCACTGCTCCTCCAACTGTTCTCTTTATTGATCAACTACCCCCAGATAATGCCAAAAAGGGGGAGAAAATTCAGGAGTGGAAAAAGAAGGGAATAGATAATGGTCTTTACATTGAACCAGAAAGAGATGCTATGAGCAGAAAAATTCCTTTGCCAGATGGTAGCAAGAAGGTTGATGTGACCCAAAATGCACTTGATGAAGGAGTAGCAAGTGTAAAAAGGGACAGAGAGGCAAATGATATGTCAAGGTGGAATGAGGAGAAAAGAGCTTACATGGAGCTGAATGCGCAGGGTTGTTCTGGGCTAAAGGATGTTCAAAATCCTGTGCTAAAAAGAAATCCCACTAGAAAAGTGAGGGAACCCAAATCCATACCATCCAGACTCACAAAGCATACTCCAAAACCACCGTCCAAAAGCCCCCAACATCAAACCTCCACCCAAACAGTTGTTGTAACTCCTGCTGTATCAACATCTGCTGGTACTTCAGTTGTTTCAACATCTGCCATCACTTTAACACACACCACTTCAACACACACCACAACCACTGCCTTACCACCACCACCATCACCACCAAAAACAACCTCACCACCATCTCCTCCTGCCAAAAAGCAGAAGACATCAGATGTTACAACATCTGTTGTAATGACAACAGTGGTTGAAACACCAGTTGTTTCAACAATTGTTAGTCAATCACAAACCACTGCCATCGAAAACACCACCACTGATCTACCCAAAACATCATCTGCCTCTCCTACAATAAAAAGGAGAAGGATTTTCATACCAGATGATGATTCTCCATCACCACCACCAACATCTTCAAAATCTCTATCACTTGTTACAATACCCAAACCTGTTCCTCTCTTATCAGCTCAAATTCAAAAACCATTAGCTCCTGCAGGTGTTCAATTTCCTCTTGAACTCATAGCAGTCAGAGAAGAAATAAAATCTTTCTACTATGAGGATGATCCTGCTAAAAGGAGTTTGCCATCTGCTGAAGGATATCCAAGGCCAAATAATATTGAAGAATATCTGAAAGTCAAAAATAAACAAGCAGAGGATATCTCAAAAAGAAATTCACAAGGGAAATCTGATAGAGAAATTCAGCAGAACTATCAATACTTGCTCACACAAGTCAGATCTTTGGAACAATTTGCAAAGAATGTGTGCCAGCAAGTATCGGAAGAGGCAGATGAATCCCTAAGAAAAGATTATGTTGAAAACATCATGGCCCACAAGAAATACAAAGGAGAAAAACACATGTATAAGGACTGGACCATTCCTGAGCTGGAAAGTGAAGCAGCCAGGATTCAAGACAAGATCAAGAATAAAGTGAAACATACTCCTCCAGATTGGGCAAAGTTCAAAAAGAATGTACCTGATAAAAAGGTAGAGCTGAGAAGAATGAAAGAGGAATTAGCTGCTACTGATTATGGGTCTTTAAATCAAGTGTTGAGATGGAAAGAAGATAAAGTCAGGGCTACATACAAAAGTTTGGAGAAATTGAGAAAGACAGATCCTACTGCTCCACAAAAGCCTGACTATCCTGAGGCAGAGGTCTCAAAAAGACCACCAAAACTGCAAATCAGGAGATCCACTGCTCCAGCTAGTGCAACCATCTTTAAAAGAAGGCAACAAAAACAGTTGGGTGCTGAAACCATTCAAGAGCTAATAGAAGGAGATGCCATTGTAAAAGAAGGCATCAAGAAAATGATTGTAGAAACTCTTGGATTGGATCAAACTGCAAGTACTGCTCAGTCACTCATCAATAGGCCAGCTTCACCAAACACCTCTTCTAATAAAAATCTCCCAAGAAACCCACCAGGCTCAAAAGTACTAAAGTGGAAAACTGATAAACAGACCCATGTACTGACAGTGTTCAAGTCTAGTGGAGAAGTGAAGAAACTAACAAGGGAACAAGCACTTGGCCTAAGTCTTGAAGATTTGCAGGATCTCCTTGATCTTCCACTTAGTAGGGATGATGATGAGACAGATGCCTTAGCCTTTGAGTTACAACTCAAAGGGCAAATAAGGGAACTGTTGATGAGGAAATAAAGATCTTCAAATAATGAAGAGTTTTGGCATTATCTGTTCCAGGGGGAGATTGTTGGGATTAAACCCTACCAAAGGAACAGATAATTAAAGCCAAAACTGGATCAGAGCAGTGGATCCAGAATAAGCAGATGTTATGTATACAAGTCTCTCCCCTTGAAAGTGGTTTCAACATCTGCTAACCTCCTATCTACTGATCGTACAAACTGCTGATCTAGTAAAAGACTGATGAAAGATTAAAGCTCTGCTGTTCAATCTGCTGCCTTGAGTCAAGCTCTGCTGATCATGACAAGTACTGGTGGGTTCACATCAGTGGAAGGATGCAGCAGTAGTTTAGTTATCTTTATGTAATGAAATGTAATAGCAGTAGTTAGTATAACAGATGTTGTATAGATCAGGGGTTAGAGTTTGTTAGGAGGTTAGATGTCACTTTCATGGTGACGTCAGCTTAGATGCCTCAGTGGTTTGCTCGTGCCTATAAATAGAATAGTACCATGCATTGTTCTATTTAGCTCTCTTACTATCTTCTTCCTGCACGAACAAATACTGTGAGCTCAGGCTGAGGGGGAGTTTGTTGCATACTTGAAAAATTGTAATCGTTGTTGAAATTAAATTCAATCATTCGGTTCAATGTTAAACTTGTATGTTAAAAGCAATTCTCCTGTTTGATTGTGAAAAGTTTGCTTCCATCTTAATTCCGCTGCACAACTCATTCATCTTCATTTTAATTCAAATGTAAAACACAATCAAAACCAAACTCAGATCCTAACAATATACGCAAACTTATCTTGGAATAAATACAACATTAGTTTATACATGCATTTTATTTATACTTATACATATACATATACATCACACTTGTATGCTTGAAATACTTAAAATCGGCTGAAATACTTAAAAACGGCCAAACTAAACCCTTTCATGCGACTGGGCATTCTTCGTGTGATAGGGCAAACTTCTTCGTGCAAAGTGTAACACTCCCTCGTGCGACTGCCTACCTCGCCCCAATCTCAGTCGCACCAAACACTCATCCGTCTATAAATACGAACCTATTTCCTCACTTCATACCTTCCAGCCACTCCGAATTCTCTCAAACACTTTGAACTCGCACACTTCAGCGGAATATCTCAGTAGCTCATAAGTGAGTCCTAGCTCACTAACTTCATCATTTTCTACTTGATTACTTCTACTTTTCTTTTATTTCATCTACTTTTCTTCAAATCTTCACACTTGGCTAACCTCTTGGATGTTTTCACAGACTTGCCTTGGTAATCTATTGAAGAAACTCACCACATTGAGGTCCAAGATAAAGGTTGAAGTTCTATTTTATTCAAATTTTTATAAAATACTTTTCTGTTCTGCAACTTGGAAAAATCTGGAACCCACCGAGCTCACAACTAAATCCATAGCTGTGGGTTAGTCTTGAGGTTTATTTCAGCCAAAAATCGAGACAAAACAAAACTTACTCGTACAACAGAACCCATTCGCAAGACTGAGCAGTTTGTTCGCGCGACTGAGCTCCTTCGCGCGAATGGACTTTCTGTTGAAACCATGTAAAACCTTAAGTGTTGAAACCATCCAGGATTCCCCATCCTCAATATGGACAAACCTATAATTTGGTGGAAGTGTGGACCGTGGGAGCCTTCTTTCCAAACTAGTCCCACTACCTCACATGGTACCTTGCAAACGAACACCCAAGCAGTCTCCTAGACTCAGAATAAGTCAACCCCGCCTCGCCTCCAACACTTGCCATGTTGGGAATGACACGCCCGGGTTGTCCTTATTCAGCTTATTGGGATATGTGTATTTGTTTTCTATTATAATCATTATTCGTGACCAACTGAGTTTGTTAATGATGTTAATAAAATTTTAGCTTTGGTGAATCATACAACGAGTTGTTTATACCTCCATACATGACTTCTATGAACTTCGTGACTATACTGGACTAATAATGTTATACTATATAATATATATCTAAAATTTACTTAACCAGATACCCGACGTTAACCAGTTAATTGTTAAAAACATTCGAAAGGACTATTGTTCGCACGAACATGTTCCACTCGTGCGAAGGAAGCTTCTGTTCACATGAATGAAACTTTTGTTTGCACGAAGGAACCATCCGTTCGCACGAACAGAGTTGTGAATCTCGGTTATCTTTTATCTCCGTTCTGTGTTCCTCGTTTCTGATTCGAATGGGCAAATCAGGACCCATGAAATCACAGAAACTTAGTGTCAAAGCAAGTGCATAGACGAGTTATACTTTCGTGCTTATACATATGCTTTTGTACTTTAATTCCAATCCAAATCCTTCGTTCAACTCCAAGTAACTCACACACCTTCGTTTATCCCCTTGTAGGGTAACCTCAGTGTTCCAACCCGTCAACTAGCAGTTTTATTGGAAAGCTGGCAAAACTGTGAGTATACTTGACCTAATTTTACTTTTTACACATTTTGGGTGCAACACATTCATGCTATTAAACTCACACATACTGGCATAATTTATGCTTAAACACGATCAAACATTCATTCATACAAGCTTAATACGTTATACTTTAACTCATACGTGCTGGAACATTCTTATGTGGTATACTTCTCATTAACTACGTACAAGCCTCCCTTGACATGTATAACGTTATAGGAGTAACGCACCACCCGTATTCTTGAGGCCATGTTAAGTTAAAACAGAATGGTCTTATCGTTGCTACTAGACAAGCTTGTATGCTCCCCAATACATTTTTGTATTGAACTATACTTTGAAATGTTTTGCAGGAAACTGACGACGATGATGAAATCTAGTAGGACGGACTAGAAACTCACTCTAGAAATTTAGACTTGTTGTATTTTGTTTTATGTATTTGTGTTGCATTGTTTCTTGAACTTGTATTTTCTGATTCAAATGTTGTACTTGATAATTTATCAATGAAATGAAATTCAGTTTTGTTAATTATTGTCGCCAAATAGCGTTATGAAGTCTGTAGTAATCTCGTTTCCGTCTCACTCCGATGTTTCCACCATCGGTTGGGGTGTGACAATCAGTTACCACATAGAATGAATTAGCATAATTTGAATAAAAGAATAAAGCGTTGAAGTATAGGTATACAAGACACGCCCCAAAATATAAAATGAAAAAGTGGCTATGAATACTCACATGTTGCGAAGATAGGCAAAATACAACTTAAGACAAGTTGTAGCATTTGGATATGAAGGAATGAGGATTTCTAGGTTCATACGAATCAGTGGATTCCTAGTTTGAATGATAAAAATGGTTTAAATGCCTAAAACATAGACAAATTGGAATTAAATAATCCCAACTTTCTCAATTTAGCTGATAATAATCCCAACTCGGTTATTTCCCGATAATAATCCGAACTGATCTACTTTTAGCCAATAATAGTCTGCGTTAAAAATAGCTTAACGTGGTTAAGTTTTTTTTCTGAATTATAAACCAATGTTTTAAGGCTTTTGATTAGAATGAGGATACGAGTTGATTGATGTAAAATTTACCTCGAAATATTGCCCCAAACGACGAAAACTGTGCTTCAGTTCGGGTGTTTAAACTTCCAATTAACAAAAATCAAGCTGTTTGGAGCACAGCTTCGAGTTAAGTTTTACATAAATCGACTCATATCCTCGTTCTGATCAAAATCCCTAAAACTTCGGCTTGTAATTTGGAAAAAAACTAACTCTGTTAAGCTATTTTTAACGGCGGACTATTATCGGCAAAAAGTGGACCAGTTTGGATTATTATCGGCAAATAACCGAGTTGAGATTATTATCGGCCAAATTGAGAAAATTGGGATTATTTAAATCCAACTTGCCTAAAAACAATCAATTAACAAGTCGTATTTAAATATATATATATATATATATAGGGCCAAGATTTAGAGAAAACGGTGAAAAGTGTGAGAACGGTTATGGATTGTCAGATCAAAACAATCTATGGACTAGATGACGCAGTGGCATTTTCGTAAATAACATCAGTTTTATTACTCTGGTGTGCTTCATTAAGGGTAAAAAAGTCTTTTGACTTCTTTACACAAACGCCATCTAATAAAATAAAACGCCATTAAAATTACCGCCTTAACCCTACAATAGCACACACCATCCTAAATCTAAAAACGCCATTAGATATAAAATGCCAAACTTAATTATAATAAAATCCCGCCTAAAAAAACCGCCAAAACATCCTATATATACAACATCTCAGACATTCCATTAAAACACACAAAAATCCATACGCCATATTTAATATATAGCATTCGTCTTAGAAACGCCAAAAAACCCAAACATCAAATATCCTCTAAACCAAAACGTTTATTTGAAATTCAGTTTGGTTGTCTGTAAGGTTTCGCTCTATGTAATGTGCAAAATTCTTAAGTGAGGATATTTTCCATTTCATTGAGTAAAATCTTATTCACTTTATCCTCAACTTCCATCCAATTTATAATGCCAAAACATACAAAAACATTATTGAGGTTTGTTGTCAATAAAGTTTAGCTGTATGGGATAGACAACATTGTCAGACATCTTTGTTAACTGAGGATTAACAATGTTGTCCATCACCATGCAACAAAACATTATTGATTTAGCATGATCAAAATTAGAATTTTAAGGTGCTTTATTTAGTGGCATTCTTTTCTCTCGGTAAAACGCCAAAAAGTTAAAAAATCAAACATCGTTCATTGGAAATTCAAAGATTGTTGGCTGAAGGGTGTAAACTCAATAACATTTTGCTGCATAAGATGGACAAATATTAAAAAAAAAAAAAAGAGGCTTATTTTAGACTTTGTGCTTCTACAAGGCGACAAAAAAAAACTACTTCAAAAAACAAAAATCAAAATAAATCATACGAAAGTCAAAACACCCAGTGAAGATTTGGAAGATCAATTGTTTATATATATATATATATATATATATATATATTAATTTTCTTTTTTAGTTGATTGTTATATAATAACAACGCCATATGTAATAAAAACGCCACACAGCCAAATGCTTGTCAAAACGCCATCATGCCATAAAACGCCCCAAAAACTACCAAACTATAATAAAATTACTTTGGACAAGTATTATAAAAAACCCAAAAAATAAAAAAAAATAAAAGAAAATAAAAACCAAACTTGAAAATGTAACTAGAAACAGTAACTACAAAACAGTAAAACTGAAAAGACGGAAATTTTATTATATTAGAATCTAAAACGCCAAACTTGAAAGATGGGACGTGTTACAGACTTCAGAGATAAAAGCTTATCAAAAACAATAATTACAAACAGTAACTGAAACGACGAATACTTTATTATAATAATGGACCGCATAACCTATGCGCCAAAAAGACATCCTATAAAATGATACCTCTCAGCAACTTCCATTTAATCAAACCAAAAAAACAAAGGCCAATACTACTAAATACCACTCAATGTAAAAACGGCAAAAAATTAAAAAAATCAAAGATAGAAAATATGTTTTCTTGGATATTCAGTATTATTCTTCGTGAAGTTTCACTGAATAGATTGTTAGGTGAGGAGAGTAACTTAGTAAGATGTTGCTGCATGAGATGGACAAATCTTCAAGAAAAAGATACTGATGACAATCGTATGTCATTTTTTGTTCTTTGTTCTTGAAGAAGGCTTTGATGAGGAGAAGAGATCAATGACACTAAAAAGTGGGATGATTATAAAGATGAAGATCAAGATGAAGAAAAAGCGAAAAGCCCACCCACACGTCATAGATCTATGTCCCCAAACATCCACAAAAAGCCACTTCAACAGACGAGCAGGCAAAATAAACAAACAGATAGGTTTGTTAAGTTTTACATAAAACGTCATATATTTGGTGACAGTTCTTGTAGTATTAAAGAAGAGAGAGACTGATGACAGTGAAGATTGTGAAAAGAAATCCGATTAGGATTTTTAATTTATTTTCTTGGCTTCTATTTTTTTCCCTGTGGTTGTAATATAATTTTACAATTGTAAAATGCCAAGATACCACAAACACCAAAATCTAAATATAAAAATAATAGAACAATGGGCCATCTTGTCTAAAACACCTTGAAAAACGCAATTCAGAGAGATATTCTGACCCCTTGGGGTTCCAATGGCATACGATTTGAAAAACGCCATAAATGCCAAAACGTTAATATAATGAAACCATTAAAACGCCATTAATTAATGAATTTGGTTAACGCCAAAAATCTTAAACCCCAAAAATGAAACAATATTGTGAAAAGCGGAACTGGAAAAGCGGAAGATAAAATGACAAAAAGCCCATACGCCCTAATTATATCGCGCGCCACGTGTTAGGCCAGGATGCGTTCTCACCGTTCTCACACTTTTCAGCGTTTTCTCCTGATCCCGTTTATATATATATATATATATATATATATAGGGGATGGATCATGAAAAAACTAGTTTAAATGAGAAAACCAAAAAACTAATTAAAAAAGCCTAAAAAACATACAAATTTTTTTTTATTAAAATTCTCTATTTTTAATATCTTAAAACAATTTCAAAAAAAAATGTTGTACTTCACATGTGCAATAATACGAAAAAGTCTAAACCACCTAACCCACCCCCCACTGACACCCCCCCAAAAACCTAAACCCCCATCCCACCCCTAAGAACGTAAATCCACCCTCCCAACAAAAGTCTAAACCCCCCCCAACCCCCCCCCCCAAAAAAAATACCTAAAACGAAACCATAAACATAAACCCAAAAAAAAAACTAAACCCGCACCCTTCAAAAAACCTACCCCCGTGTTGGACCGTGTGCGTAACCCTAAACGTCAGTAAAAGCAGTTCATCTTCATTTACAGAGGCAGAATCAAAGTAAACAAAGTCACAACAGCTCGGATCCTTTTAACTTCTTTCTATTGCTTTTTGCTAGCCTTTACACGTGTTTCTGAATGAATTTTGACAGAGTTTCGACACCAACACTATGACCTAATTCCGCTCCAACATTACAAATGAACTCAACATATCACCTATTTATAGCCGACCTGATTCCGCTCCAAACTACCTGATACATTACGAGCGGAATCACTAAGTTCATCAGGAGCGGAATCACCTAGATAACCTCAGGAGCGAAATCACAAGTTAAACATGAAAACCTGATTTCGCTTCTAATGACATGAATGTCATTTGGAGCGAAATTACAACATTAAGTACACTTTTTCATTTCAAGTTCCAATCTAACCTATCTAGACCTAAGACTCACTCAAGACGTAGTCATCAGACATTCAGTGCACCAACAGACTCCCCCTTGGATGTTGACAAAGTCTTCGGCATTGAGTCTTCAGTCTTGGTCTCTTTCCAACTCTGTCTTCTCATTGCAAAAACTCTTTCTTCACACAGGTTCAGAAACTCAAACTAATTCTATCTTCAATCTCCCCTTCGACTGTTGATCCAGAATCCTGACTCCCCCTTTCACAGACTCCCCCTCTCCATAGACTAGGGCTCTAATTCTGGTTCAAACTTTAACTTTTTAATTGAAATGGGGATTCCTGAAACCTGCATACACTCTACCCAAATATAAGATATATGACAATAATAGATCCAATTTAAACTTACCATTCAACCTTCAGTGTTAGAAATCTACTTAAGTACTCAGGTCCAAGTTAATGACCCTGACTACTCAATTTATCTACCAAGTTCAACTTAATGACCTTAGTTGATCAGAG
The DNA here is from genome assembly GCA_030545235.1 of Helianthus tuberosus. Classification (NCBI taxonomy): domain Eukaryota; kingdom Viridiplantae; phylum Streptophyta; class Magnoliopsida; order Asterales; family Asteraceae; genus Helianthus; species Helianthus tuberosus. The sequence continues at coordinate 53,748,350 of CM060417.1, read as the reverse complement.
ATAAATCACACTGACTTTCAGTTTAATTTGTTTTTCTAAAAATTTACAAGTTTCAAATTAATGAACTTGCTTCAACTTTACAACTTCTCAATCTTATCAAAATTAGCTCACGACTCATCATCCAGTCCAGAAATCTCCTGCATCTGCTTTCAACTTTTGAATCCGAAGATCAACTCTCCACTTTGGTTTGTCAAAAATAAAGTAGAAATGTAAAATCTTTTTGGATTTTGAATAAAATTTCTATACTAAACATGAAATACAGAACTAAAATGCAGTAAATGAAAGTAAACTATGTACAAACATATTTTTGGTTGAGCGTGTTAGGGAATCATATCAGCTATTCGACAAGTCACAAGTACCGTTAAGCTTCAATTACATACTCAGAATTAAACAATTCACGTAGATTGTCGATATACTGATCCACTTAAATTCTCACAAAATTTTCAATCTGTCCAGGATACGGATTTTGTGTTTTAAAAACTTAAACTTATACGTGTGTCCCACCTCTTGAATATACTCCCGTATCCAGATCCCAATATTCAGTCTTACAGGTGAGAATACTACAAATGATATCTGTAAGGGGTAAATAAATTATGAAGAATCATGAGAGCTCAGGTTAGAACTACCGTTCAGCAGAGAGATCATGACTCAACTTTTGGGTGTGTCCCCTTTAGAGGATCTTTTTTACAACAGCATTGCTAAGCAATTTTATTGTCTTATCATATATGCTGAGGGTGATGCTATGTTTCTGTCACACCCCCAAAATCCACACGCGGAGTATCACCGCTTGGAGGCGTGACATGACCAGGATCAAGCCACCAATCATATTGAACAAGCATGTAAGTAATATATAAAGATCTAACACAATACAATTGGTGTCTAAACCAAACAATAGTTTAAGTTGCAAGCGGAAGCATAATGTTTAAAACCAAGTCATAAGTTTAAACGTTCAAAAGTTTAGTATGGCACACAGCTGTCCATGTCCCACAACGACTCTTCCCACTCCGATGCAAGCTCCATAGATACCTAACGACCTGCAAGGCATGTAACAACGAGTCAACAACAAAGTTGAGTGAGTTCATGTTTGGTTGTTTAGTTTTAAGTTGTTTCTGAAAAACGTGGTTTGACTTTCGTTGGCTTAATTGCCGTGGGGGTTACCCCGTAGTTGAAAGTATGTTTAACCAGTTCCTTTTTCATTACCCAAACCATAACCATAATCAGTGGGGGCTTTCCCCGTGTGAACTACTAGACGGTATGATATTTAGTGTGGGCTTCCCATTATGTATGTTACTAGACTAGGCGTATCCATAAGTGTCCTTCCCATCAATATTAACCAGTAAATCATCAGATAATCAACCAAGAATCATAACAAAACAAGATCCAAGAGTTTTACACTAATATTTACTCATTAACCACTTTGTTCATCACTTTTAGGTGACTTTAAACTTTGATCTTATATGTTCATGATTTTTATCCGACAAATCTCTTATTAACCACTTTAGACAAGATCAATAGGGTGTTTAGAGTCACTTGCTACTAGCTCGTGGCTAGGGAAGAAACTAGACGAAAAATGGGTGGTTAATAGCGTTGTGGTGAGGTCCTTGGCAATCTGTAAGCACCAAGCTTCCTTATACGTGATCCTTCACACTTAAATGTATATAGAATTGCAAGATTGAAATTTAATGATGGTGGTGGGAATGTGGGTGCTCTCGGCCGATCCAAAGAGAGGAGGGAATGAAAGATGGAATTTTTGTTTAGTGGGTTATGAATGAAAATGATGATCCTATAGTTATATTTATAAACCATTCATAACAATTACCCCTTGGATCATATGTCCACAAGATATTATACATGGCCAAATAAATTAATCAAGAATTTTGTGGGGTGTCCCCACGTGGGAACTGAATTCGGTTATAAGAGGGGGGTAATTGGGTTGGTTTTGAACTAGATGATTAGTGTCTAGTTAAGAAAGTTAGGAGTTTAATTTAGTTATTTGTGTGTTATAATTTATAACGAGTGTTAGGGTATTCGGGGACCCTAACTGGCTCAGAAAAGAAAAACAATGTCATGTCAATTTTTTTGTGTTCCGGGTAAAGTCCGGTTGTTCGGTTTGACACTGTTCCGTTAAGGTGCTTTATTAATCCGTAAAGCGTCCTATATATATATTTTTGGAACATTTTTAATTTTTAACACTCAGGAAGGCATACCGGACTATTTAGTAACTTTTCTGTATACTACTAGTATATTAACAAGTACATGTAAGTATAACACAGTAAGTCAGAGAGCAGTTAAATGATTCAGCACAGTCATCAAGCACTTTATTTATCATTAATAAACTGTACGGTTACATGTATATTTGAGGGTTGTCACATTCTCCCCCTGTTAAGAGAATTTTGTCCCAAAATTTAGCGGGTGGTTACTGAGGAAGCTAGTTAAGTTGCGTTGTTTTCCTGATTTTCCTGGGGTGTCACATCATCCCCCCGTTGATTTGGAATTTCGTCCCGAAATTCTGCAGTAGCTTCAGCTTCAGTAGTGGTTGCGTTTTTCTTAAACAGCTGGGGATACTTGAGTTTCATTTGGTCTTCTCGTTCCCAGGTATACTCTGGGCCACGTTGGGAATCCCAACGAACTCGAACGAGAGGTATCCTTGTGCGCTTGAGAATCTTAACATCTCGATCAGTAATCTCTACAGGTTCCTCGACGAATCACAGCTGGTCGTCGATAGTGAGTTCCTTGAGAGGGACTATGAGGGTCTCATTTGACAGACACTTCTTCAGATTCGACACATGGAAAACATTGTGAACTCCGCTGAGTTCTTCAGGTAGATTCAACCTGTAGGCGACTTTGCCAATTTTCTCGGTGACTTCGAATGGTCCAACATAACGCGGATTGAGTTTGCCTCGTTTGCCAAAGCGGACTACACCTTTCCAAGGTGAGACTTTGAGTAGCACTCGATCCCCAACCTGGAGCTCGAGTGGTTTTCTTCCCTTATCAGCATAGCTTTTCTGACGGTCACGAGCTGCCGCCATTCGCTGTCGTATCTGAGTAATTCTCTCGGTGGTATCTATCACAAGTTCTGGGCCAGTGATTTGGCTGTCACCAACTTCTGCCCAACAGAGAGGTGATCGGCATTTGCGTCCGTACAATGCCTCGAATGGAGCGGCCTGAATGCTGGTGTGGTAGCTGTTGTTATACGAAAACTCCACTAGCGGGAGGTGCTTTTCCCAGCCATTACCAAAATCGATTACACATGCCCTAAGCATGTCTTCAAGGGTTTGGATGGTGCGTTCAGATTGCCCATCCGTCTGTGGGTGATAAGCGGTGCTCATATCTAAACTTGAGCCAAAAGACTTGTGCATTGCTTGCCACAGTTCTGAAGTAAAACGCGCGTCACGATCAGATATAATAGAGGTTGGCACTCCGTGCCTTGATACCACTTCCTTTAGGTAAATGTCTGCAAGAGTAGAAAACTTATCCGTTTCTTTGATAGCCAGAAAATGTGCAGACTTGGTCAGTCGATCTACGATCACCCAAATGGTATCGTTTCCGCGTTGAGATCTGGGCAGGCTGGTAACGAAATCCATGGAAATTTGCTCCCATTTCCATTTCGGGAACTCCGGTTGTTGAAGTAGGCCTGATGGTTTCTGATATTCAGTCTTGACTCTCGCACAAGTCAAGCACTTGCTGACGTAGGTTGCTATGTGGGCTTTCATGCCAGGCCACCAATACATATTCTTGAGGTCGTGGTACATTTTATCCGAACCAGGATGTACCGAATAACGAGACTTGTGCGCTTCGTCCATCACAAGCTCGGGTAAGTTTCCATAAAGTGGAACCCAGATGCGCCCTGTTACATAGTAAGCGCCGTCTTCCTTTTGCTCCAGCCGTTGCCTCGATCCTCGTAGGGACTCAGCCCTGATGTTTTCTACTTTCAATGCTTCAACCTGAGCATCGCGAATCTGAGCGGGAAGGCTAGAGTGAATGGTAAGCTGCAAAGCACGTACATGCTTAGGTATAGTATCCTTTCGACTGAGGGCGTCGGCCACAACATTGGCCTTGCCTGGATGGTATTTGATAGTGCATTCGTAATCATTCAAGAGTTCGACCCATCGGAGTTGGCGCATGTTTAACTCCTTTTGCTTGAAGATATGCTCGAGACTCCTGTGATCGGTGTAAATGGTGCACTTGGTAACGTACAGGTAATGCCTCCATATCTTAAGTGCGAAAACAACTGCTCCCAGCTCCAAGTCATGCGTAGTGTAGTTCCTTTCGTGAACTTTAAGTTGGCGTGATGCGTAGGCAATGACCTTGTCACGTTGCATCAATACGCAACCAAGTCCTTGGATAGAAGCGTCGCAATAAACCACGAAATCATCTGTGCCTTCAGGCGATGAGAGGATAGGCGCGCTACAAAGTCTATCCTTCAAGTGCTGAAATGCGGACTCCTGTGCATCACCCCAACGATAGGTGACACCTTTCTGAGTCAGTGAAGTGAGAGGTTGCGCAATCTTGGAGAAATCTTTGATAAATCTTCTGTAATATCCCGCCAAACCCAAGAATTGGCGGATTTCTGTTGGTGTGCGGGGTGCAGGCCAGTTCTTGATCGATTCAACCTTAGATGGATCCACATGAATTCCATCCTCGTTTACTACGTGGCCTAGAAAGTGGACTTCGCGAAGCCAGAAGTCACATTTCGACACTTGGCATACAACTGCTCTTTTCGGAGAAGTTCTAGCATAAGTCATAGATGCTGCTCGTGTTCCTCCTGACTCTTAGAATAGATCAGGATATCGTCGATGAACACAATAACAAACTTATCCAGGTAAGGTTTGCATACTCGGTTCATGAGATCCATGAAGACCGCTGGTGCATTCGTCAACCCGAAAGGCATGACCAGAAACTCGTAATGGCCGTAACGAGTTCTGAGTGCTGTTTTGGAGACGTCCTTATCTCGGACCCTCAGCTGATGGTATCCCGATCTCAAATCAATCTTGGAGTAATAGCTCGACCCTTGCAACTGGTCGAACAAGTCGTCTATACGTGGAAGGGGATAACGATTCTTCACAGTCACCTTGTTGAGTTCGCGGTAGTCAATACACATTCGGAAGGTTCCGTCTTTCTTCTTCACGAATAGTACTGGAGCTCCCCAGGGCGAAGAGCTAGGACGTATGAAACCCTTTTCCAAGAGTTCTTGCAATTGCGTGGACAGTTCTTCAAGTTCTGACGGAGCTAGACGATATGGTGCTCGAGCTATGGGCGCTGCTCCAGGAGCTAGCTCGATTTGAAATTCAACTTGACGATGAGGCGGAAGACCAGGTAATTCCTCAGGAAATACCTCGGGAAAGTCACGTACAATAGGTAGGTCTTCAATTCTCTTTTCTTCCGTTGATGTGTCAGTAACGAGTGCTAGAATGGCAGTGTGGCCCTTTCGCAAACACTTCTGGGCCTTAAGGAAAGAGATAATGCCTACAACAGCACCACTCTTGTCGCCATGAATCACGAGGGGTTCTTCACCAGAGCGGGGAATGCGGACGATTTTCTCCTTGCAAACAATCTCCGCTTGATGGTGAGATAGCCAATCCATCCCAATAAGGACGTCGAAACTACCCAGTGGGATAGGAATAAGATCGATAGAGAAGGTCTGACCAGCTAAGACGAGGTTACAACCTTTGATTACGTGCGTGGCCTCGAGACTTTTACCGTTTGCTAGCTTTACTGTGTGTTTGGGGATCAAAAGTGTTGGAGTGCGCTTAAGCATTTGACTAACTTTTAGAGACACATAATTGGTATCGGCACCCGAATCAAATAAAACAGTAACATAGAAGTCGTCGAGAAGGAACTTACCCATCACTACGTTAGGATCATTCCTTGCGTCACCCTGACCAATCACGAACACTCGACCCCTGGCACCGTTGCCATCATTGTTTCCTCCATTGTTGCCCCCATTATTGTTCCCGTTTCCTTGGTTGTGATTCTGATTCTGATTTAACTGCGGGCAGTGTCTCTTGAAGTGATCTTCAGCACCACACTGAAAGCATCCCTTGTTGCCCTGTTGCTGTTGCTGATTCTGCGGTGCTTGCTGTTGCTGCTGACGATTCTGATTCGTAGGCCGTGGGCTCCTGCAATCCTTGGCTTCATGACCCATCTTGAGATACCTCTGACAGCGTCCCTTGTTGCACTGACCACTGTGGTGTCTGTTGCATTTGTTGCACTTTGGGTGGTTTCCTCGATATCCACCCTGCCCTTGACTACCAGAAGAGTGCTGACCAGGGCTCCTATGGTCCTCAGTCCTTCGTTGCTGAGACTGAGACTGAACAGAGGTAGAGCCTTTGCCCGAATTTCCATCCCATTTTTGCTTGTGATCATTGGGGGTATCAGTAGTAGCAGTACCAATACACTTAGGTAATCTGTTTTGTTCCACTGCCTGGTCGGTGAGACGGTGAGCCAACTTGATGATTTGTTGAATGGTGCCCAGGTTAGCCGAAGTCACGTGACTCTGAATCTCGGGTACAAGGCCCTTGAGGTAAAGCTCAATATGTTTGATGGGAGGGTCCACCATAGTAAGGCACAGGATGGCCAGTTCATTCGACCTCTTAGTATACGCCTCAATCTTAGACCCCGTCATCTTCAGATTGAAAAATTCCACCTCTAGTTTGTGGATGTCATCACGACTGCAGTACTCTTCCTTGATCAGTTCCTTGAAGTCATTCCATGGGGTGGCATTAGCAGCAACCAACCCCAGCAGCTGAACCTGAGCGTTCCACCACGTGAGCGCTACCCCTTCAAGAGTACCAGTAGCATACTTTACCCTACGATCCTCAGGGCATTCACACATTTCGAAGACCGACTCGAGCTTCTCGAACCAGTGGAGGAGTCCAACGGCCCCTTCAGCGCCACTGAAAGTACTAGGACGACAGTCCACAAAAGTCTTGAACGTGCATACTGGTGGCTGAGCGTTCTGACCTCCTACCTGGGCAGCTGCGAACGCTGCAGTAACTTGTTCCGTGATCAAAGTCGCCAACTGGTCTTGAGTTAGGTTAACGCGTCCACTCATGATCTTCATGTCAGACGAAAACATGAGTGAGAGAGGTTCGCGAAAGTGCGATGACAGAAGAGAGTAAGCACACATGTGTTTTCAATCAATAGTTGCTACGTTCATCTAAGCATACCATAAGCAAAGTTCTATGTAACTAGCAAGTAGGTAATAATATAAACATAAACCATATCACCTATAGTGTTGAGCCTTGCGCGTGGAGTGAAGCGTCGTTGTGGATCGTTGAGCACTGTACAGGTTATAGTCTGGTTTTAACAAAAACTTTTTCCCCTTATTAAAACCAAGTTCACTATAACCAATGGCTCTGATACCAATCTGTCACACCCCCAAAATCCACACGCGGAGTATCACCGCTTGGAGGCGTGACATGACCAGGATCAAGCCACCAATCATATTGAATAAGCATGTAAGTAATATATAAAGATCTAACACAATACAATTGGTGTCTAAACCAAACAATAGTTTAAGTTGCAAGCGGAAGCATAATGTTTAAAACCAAGTCATAAGTTTAAACGTTCAAAAGTTTATGTAACATCCGTGCTTGTAATCACTATGAACAGTTCTGTTATCAATAAAACAATGTTATTTGATCACAATGTTTGTTTTGTTGTGTTTTACATTTTTCATGTTTTGACTTTTATGTAATTTCAAACTCTACATCGCTTTCTGGAGAGTTATACGCAAACTAGTGCGTAAACGTACTCAGTTTAATGCGAGAAATACTCCGGGAACATCATCATATACTTAACATACCTTAAATAACCCTTACATAACTTAGAAATGAGTTTTGAAGGCTTTGGTATGTCAAAAACAAGTTAGTTCGCTTACAGGGACTAAACTTGACAAACTGCGAAAGTATGACGATTCGTACTGGAACAGAAATTCCGGAACTTGATCATAAGTTAAACATACCCTAAATATCCTTTACATAGCTTAGAAATATGCTTTGAGGGGTACGGTATGCTAAAATAAACTTTATGCTCATTCAGGGACTAAAAGTGTCAAAAAGTGCACACGTTTGCACTTTCACGCATATCTTACGTTCTGAATACATCCGGACATCCAAAAATTTATGTAAGCACTAAAATATTTTATTTTAGTGTTTGGCATAAGAAAAATCCATTCGTCGCGTCATTTGGATCGTTTTTCGCGCTTATGCGCATACCGTCGTAATTAAGTGAACATCGCGATCGTACGACCAAACGAACCGACATCCGAGATATTTTTGAGCATTTTTCATGTTTCCTATACTTTAACATCCTTGTGAAGCTTAAAAATGGGCTTGACGGGTGTTAGAAGTGCCAAAACACGACGATACGCACACAGGAACCAAAACTGCAAAACTGCTAAAATAATAAAAAAAAATAGAAAAAAAAATGCATAAACTCATTTATTCAGCCCTTAACACCTCCCAAAGGCCAAATGACACTTGTTAAACTCCTATGGTGTCCATTTTTAGCCACCACAACTTTGTGACAAGTGTACGGCTCGGATCGTGGCACGATATTCAAGAAACGATCCTAACGGCTCTACTTTTCCTATAAATACCCATCACATTTTCACCTCATTCCTCACAAATCTGATTAAAAGTGCTCTAAGTTGAAGCAAATCACTTCATACCTGAGCTACTCGATCAAGATTTACTAGCGGGGACCCTTTGTAAGTGTTCCTTCGTTCTTTTATCGCTTTTATAGCCCGAAAGTCGAACTATGTTTGACTTTCTGCATTGACCAGTTTATGGTCGATGCGAAGTTCGTTTGAACTTCATAACGTGAGTGTGATCACGATGGTTATAGTCCCTAGTGACTATACCTACTGATTACCACGTTATCTAGGCTCAGTGACGAGCCGTAGTTTCGGGCAGAATACGTATTCTTGCGTATTTTGTAACCAAACTACTCGTGAGCATCAAAACCGTTTGTTTTGATGCCAAACCTGTTTTCTAAACTTAGTTAAGCATGTTCTAACATGCTTAGCTCGTCACTTTTAGTATAGTGCTTAGATAGGGTCGTAAGGTAAGCGATCTAAACGATCGCTTATACTTTCGAACCCGACCCATTTGGTCGATCATTAGGATCCGACCAAACACATTAGGTGACCATAGTTGTAACCTTCCGAGGTTATACCTTGTGGTCACAAATGTTAGGCGTTCCAAACGCGTTTTACGCGAACGACGCGTTAAGGTAGCATAAGCTACCTAAACGGGTCGTAATGGGTCACAAGCACTTAGGTTAAGTTTCGTCTTAGTATGTAGGGTTTGTTAAACCATATCACACGAGTTCCTATACTCGTTTGGTTTACGAAACCTCATTCTATCCGATCTTCCGATTTAGGTCCGGTTTATTAACTTAGTTACCTATATTAGGTGCCGTTTGATTCCGTGATCTTTAGCATTGCTTGGTGGTTATCTCAATACATCTGAGCAATCTCAGGTGAGTACATAGAACCCCTCTCTTACTGTTTTTCCAAACTGTTTTGGGGTGGAACACATGTGCCTACTTGTTACTTTCCTGCTTTCCAGTTTTCACATCATATACTGCTATGTTCGTTAGTACATTATAGTACATGATTTCATTACATCTTATGCTAGGTGTGCCCATTGTGTGCATTACTTGGTACATTGTTTTACATTACATTTCATGCTAGGTATGCCCATTGCGTGCATTACTTAGTACATCGTTTTATATGACATTTCATGCTAGGTATGCCCATTGTGTGCATTACTTAGTACATCGTTTTACATGACATTTCATGCTAGGTATGCCCATTTGTGTGCATTACTTAGTACATCGTTTTACATGACATTTCATGCTAGGTATGCCCATTGTGTGCATTACTTAGTACATCGTTTTATATGACATTTCATGCTAGGTATGCCCATTGTGTGCATTACTTAGTACATCGTTTTACATGACATTTCACGCTATGTATGTTCATTTGATTACATACTTAGTGCATTGTTTTCACATGCTCACATTTTGTTATGACATTTGGTTTGTTTACATGGGACAATATATCCATTAACATTAGCTACGCCGTTCGTTAGTAGGTAGTGGTACCATAGGAATTGACAACTCCCGTTCCGGACATCCCAGGGTAAGGGGACAGAAAGGAATGACCGAATTCGTTGACATTAAGACAGATAGACCTTTAATTTGTTTAAAGGGTTTTATCACCACAGTCGCCAGGCTTGGATGTATGCATTTTTACAATACCACATAAATGTTCATATTAAATAGTTGCATGCATTTACACAAAACATAGCTTTGATTTAAACCAAGTTTTACTTCAATACTTTGTTTTTTGTGCATATGGTTTAGTTGAGACATTTCACTTGCCATACAGGGACATTTTGACATAGACATTTGACATGGATAATTGACATAGACATTTGACATGGATATTTGACATAGACATTTGACATGGATATTTGACATAGACATTTTGACATGATTTACATTTGACACAAACATTTTTGACATTGGTTTTACATACTACATGATTTACATCTTGACATGAACACTTTGACATATTATTCAATACATTGACAAATGGTTTAAACATAGACCTCTTACATTGGTTGGTTTGGTTTGATTAAGTGATTAAGTTAACGATGCGTGTGTAATATGATACAAGCATGGTGGATACGCCGCTGGTACTTCCTATATATAAGTGTTTGTATGGTATTACATGGCGTAACGTTATTTGAATCATTTCAGTTTGAGACATAGAACATTTTATACAAATAACATACTTTTCACAAGACATTGATTTACAAAACAACTTATCTTCTACAAACACATCTTTTTACATGGTCATTTATTTAACTGACAATTACTTATACATATCATCTGATCTTATTGTTTTCAATGATTTACAAGACAAAGCAAATAACAAGGTTCATGACTAAACATTTTCTCAAACATAAGTCATGAATCTTATTTTCACAAAACCTATGTATCTCACAGGCATTTTTATGCTGACGTACCTATTTTCACATGTGTTTTCAGGTGCTTTTCCATAGGGTGTTGATCATGATACTAGGGCGGACCTGTGCCTTAGAAACTTTAAAAGAAGATAGACTATGTTTAATTATGTTCTGAACTCTTTAATTACCTGTTTGAAACAATGAAACACCCTTGTTTAATATATAAAATACACTTTGTATGCCATGGTTATGAGACAATTAATTCTGTCGCAACACGCCCCGATGTTTCCGCCGCGATTTGTTGTTTTACGCGGTCGGGGTGTGACAGAAGAGTTGGTATCAGAGCCAATGGTTATAGGGAATTAGGTTATTAGTAATGCTTTGACCCAGACTATAACTTTTCTAGGAACCTAACACGAGTTATCTTGTGTTTAGATCTTAAAACATGTACATCACCTATCCTTAGGTGATTAACAAAACAAGGAACCAAATTTTCCGAATCGATTTTTTTAAAAACAATCATCTGTTTTTGAATAAATTTTTACAAGGTTTTGAACCCTCAATTGTAAGGTTTTGAACCCTCTGTTATATGGTTTTGAACCCTTTTCAAGTTTGGTTTTTGGCCTTGTGCCTTCTAATTTTCAAAAAAATCCCGTCAAAAGTTTTGGGTTTTAAATAATGTGAACATGTGCAAACTGGAAGGGTGAATGCCTGTATTCTGGGTTTTCTGTCTAGGCAAGCACTTCGTATACATCTCAACCAGACGCGAGACCAGTTGTGCTTACCTGGGAATTCTTGGAGTGAGTGTTCACTTATAGGCGAGCATGTCTTCATTATACATTATTTTTGACCCATTTACTTTGATTAGTCACTGTGTGTCGTTTGTTTGCTTTGTGATACGAACGAATGACCACCATCTTTGCTCTTGTTGATTTTGTTTCATCTCATTCTCTTCATCCAATCATCTCACTCGTTTTCTTTTCATGTTTTTCCTCTTTTAGAATGCCTCCTCGACGCGAGAACCAGATAGCAACTGCCGAGCTGGCAGAAATTATTGCGCAGCAGATGGCTGCTCAGTTTCCAAATCTCTTTGCTCAATGGAACCAGGCCAACAACAACAACAATGTTCCATGCAAATACAAGGATTTTAACCAGGCTAAACCACTCAAGTTTAGTGGTTCTGAGGGAGCGACTGGGCTTCTTCAGTGGTTCGAAAGCATAGAGAATACTTTTCGCCATGTGCAGTGTCCGGATAATCGCAAGGTCGAGTTCTCCTCGAGCGTATTTCAGAAGAGGGCTTTGACATGGTGGAACGGGGTTATGAGAGACCGGGGTGCAGAAGTTGCTCTCGCACAGACATGGGCTGAACTTAGAGCCCTTATGATGAGGGAATTCTGTCCTCGTCATGAGCAACGAGCGTTAGAGAAAGAGTTTGATGTATTGAAGCAAGATAGTGGTGAGCACAGGGCTTATACTGATCGGTTTGAAGAGTTGAGTCTGCTTTGCCCAACAATGGTCACCCCACTCGACAAGGCTATCGAGAGATACATCGATGGTCTACCTGACTCGGTACAAGACATTCTTACTGGTAGTAACCCTGCCACACTTCGTCAGGCGATCGAGCTATCTGCGACATTGACTGAGTCGCAGATTAGAAAGGGAAAGCTACACAGGAAGGGTGACAAGGGCAAGGAACAATCGGCTGACAAGGTGGATAGCAAGAAAGGTCAAAACTTGAATGGAAAGAACTCTGGTTCTTCGAAGAGGTCAAAGAAGCGTAAGGCTTCTCAAAATTTTGCTATCACTGCCCAAGCTAATCAGGCAGCTCTCAACCAACCTACACAGCCTCCAGCGAAGAGACCCTATTCAGGGAATGCACCTTTGTGCAATAGATGCAACAGTCACCACCAGCCGCAACTTCCATGCCGTTTCTGTACTAACTGTGGGAAATCAGGCCATCTCGCCAATTTTTGTCGATCTGCTCAGAATCCCGCGGTTCAGAACCCAGCTCAACAAGCTGCTCCGCAACAGGGTCAAGCTGCACGACCACAATACCCACCAGGTGCTTGTTACAATTGTGGAGATCTGACCCACTATAGAAACCGGTGTCCAAGGCTAGCCAACCAGAACCAGAACCAGAACCAGAACCAGAACCAGAACCAGAACCAGAACCAGAACCAGAATCCGGCTCCGGCTCGAGGCCGAGTTTTTAACATGAATGCCCAAGAGGCACAGGCTGACGATAATGTGGTGAACGGTACGTTCTTCATTAATAATCAGCCTGCATATGTTCTTTTCGATTCCGGTGCCGATAAGAGTTTCGTGTCTTTGTCTTTTGAGCAAATGCTTCGCGTGTCTAGAACGAAACTAGGCAAATCTTTGACAGTAGAGGTTGCTAGTGGTGAACCTATTATTCTTGATTCTGTTCTTCACAACTGCCAGTTGAATCTTAACGACCATCTTTTTCCTATTAACCTCGTGCCTATGCAACTTGGAAGCTTTGACGTTATTGTGGGAATGGATTGGTTATCCAAGCATCACGCAGAGATAGTTTGTTCTAAGAAGATTGTTCGTGTGCCGCTTTCGACAGGCGAGATCCTACAGGTTCAAGGTGAGAAGCCTATCGGTGGTCTCAGACTCATGTCTTGTTTTAAAGCTCGGAAGTATCTGCAGAAGAACTATGTGGCTTTCTTAGCACATGTTACAGAAGATAAAGGCAAGGGTAAATCTATTTCAGATATTCCTGTCGTTCGGAATTATTCTGAAGTATTCCCTGAAGATTTACCTGGTCTACCTCCAGCACGCCAAGTCGAGTTTCGCATTGATCTCGTACCTGGTGCAAACCCCATTGCCAGAGCTCCATATCGTCTTGCACCGTCTGAGATGCAAGAGTTGTCTAAACAGCTTCAGGAGCTCTCTGACAAAGGTTTTATACGTCCTAGTTTTTCACCGTGGGGTGCTCCCGTTCTTTTTGTCAAGAAGAAGGATGGATCCTTTAGGATGTGTATCGATTATCGTGAGCTTAACAAGCTTACCATCAAAAATCGATATCCTCTACCTCGCATAGACGACCTCTTTGATCAGCTACAAGGCGCTTCTTATTTTTCGAAGATCGATCTGCGTTCCGGGTATCATCAACTTCGGGTGCAAGAAGAAGACATTTCGAAGACAGCATTCCGTACTCGTTATGGACATTACGAGTTCACAGTCATGCCATTCGGTTTGACTAATGCTCCTGCTGTTTTCATGGACTTAATGAATAGGGTCTGCAAACCTTATTTGGATCAGTTCGTCATTGTTTTTATTGACGACATCTTGATATACTCTAAGACACGAGCTGATCACGAGCAGCATCTTCGTCTTACCCTAGAACTCCTAAAGAAAGAACAACTTTTCGCAAAATTCTCCAAGTGCGAATTTTGGCTTAAAGAAGTTCAATTTTTGGGGCATGTTATCAACGAACGAGGTATTCATGTAGATCCCTCCAAGATCAGTGCGATTAAGGATTGGGATACGCCTACTACTCCTACTGAAGTTCGTTCTTTTCTTGGTCTAGCGGGTTATTATCGCCGCTTCATTGAAAACTTCTCTAAGATTGCAGTTCCTCTAACTGCTCTAACTCAGAAGAAAATGCCCTTTTACTGGGGATTCAAACAAGAGGAAGCTTTTCAACACCTGAAGCAGAAGCTTTGCGATGCGCCTGTTCTATCATTGCCTGAGGGTGATGATGATTTTGTCGTGTATTGCGATGCATCTAAATTGGGTCTTGGCTGTGTTCTTATGCAAAGGAACAAAGTCATAGCCTATGCATCGAGGCAGTTGAAGATTCATGAGAAGAACTACACCACTCATGATCTTGAGTTGGGTGCAGTTGTCTTTGCTCTCAAAATCTGGAGACACTATTTGTACGGTACAAAATGTGTGGTTTTCACTGACCACAAAAGTCTTCAGCATATCTTCAACCAAAAAGAACTCAACATGAGACAACGACGTTGGGTTGAACTTTTAAACGACTATGACTGCGAAATTCGCTACCATCCTGGTAAGGCGAATGTCGTAGCTGATGCATTAAGTCGTAAGGAACGTACTAAGCTTCATTGTGTACGTGTTCAATCTGTTATTCAAGCTCGATCCAATATCCAAGCACGCATTTCTCAGTCTCAACAATCTTGTGTTTCACAAGGATTGATGGATAAGGAATTTCCCTATCACATAACACCTGCTCTGGAATTGAAGGACAATGGATCATATTACTTCATGGACCGTTTGTGGGTCCCAAGCCAGGATGATCTTCGTACCTTGCTTATGGATGAAGCCCATAAGTCTCGTTATTCTATTCATCCGGGCTCAGATAAAATGTATAAGGATCTTCGTATTCACTATTGGTGGCCTGGTATGAAGAAAGACATTGCCTTATACGTATCCAAATGCCTTACTTGTCTAAAGGTTAAGGCTGAACATCAGCGTCCTTCGGGATTATTGGAGCAACCAGAGATCCCAGTTTGGAAATGGGAAAACATTACTATGGATCTTGTTACCAAACTCCCGCGCACTAAGAAAGGTTATGATGCCATCTGGGTAGTCGTTGATCGTCTTACAAAGTCAGCACATTTCTTGCCAATCCGCGAGGATTTTCCTACTGACAGACTTGCTCAAATCTATGTAGATGAAATTGTAGCTCGACATGGTGTTCCGTTGAACATCATTTCTGACAGAGATGCTCGTTTCACTTCTCATTTTTGGAGAACCATGCAATCTGCCATGGGGACCCAACTTAATCTGAGCACAGCTTATCATCCACAAACGGATGGTCAATCTGAGAGAACAATCCAGACACTGGAGGATATGCTAAGAGCTTGTGTGATCGATTTTGGTGGTAGCTGGGATTCACATCTGAAATTGATTGAATTCTCCTACAACAACAGTTATCACACTAGCATCAAAATGGCTCCTTTCGAAGCTCTCTATGGTCGAAAATGTCGTTCACCAGTCTGCTGGAATGAGATTGGCGAGGCTCAACTTACTGGAC
Source organism: Helianthus tuberosus (assembly GCA_030545235.1). Taxonomy (NCBI): domain Eukaryota; kingdom Viridiplantae; phylum Streptophyta; class Magnoliopsida; order Asterales; family Asteraceae; genus Helianthus; species Helianthus tuberosus. The sequence goes on along the minus strand of CM060417.1, from coordinate 53,732,339 downwards.
CTGCCCTCATTTTAGAGACAACTGACAAGGTCAAGAAAGTTCGTGATAACCTTCAGGCAGCTAGAAGCCGTCAGAAGATTTACGCGGACCCAAAACGCAAATCCTTGGAATTTCAAGTCGGTGATCGAGTATTACTTAAGGTCTCACCTTGGAAAGGTGTGATCAGATTTGGAAAGAAAGGAAAACTTGCACCTAGATACGTTGGACCATTCAAGATCGTCGAAAGAATCGGAAAGGTAGCCTACAGACTTGAGTTACCTCCTGAACTGGGAAATGTTCATCCAACTTTTCACGTGTCCAATCTCAAGAAGTGTCCAGCTGATGAGAACTTCTCCATACCGCTTGACGAAATTCGTGTTGGCAAAACACTGAAATTTGTTGAGAGACCAGTGGAAATCATGGAACGTGAAGTCAAGTGGCTTAAACGCAAGCGCATTCCTTTGGTCAAAGTTCGCTGGGAAGCTAAACGTGGACCTGAGTTTACTTGGGAACGCGAAGATCAAATGAAGGCGAAATATCCACATCTTTTTCCACGAGTTTCCTCTAAATAAATTTCGGGACGAAATTTCCACAAGTAGGGGAGACTGTAACATCCGTGCTTGTAATCACTATGAACAGTTCTGTTATCAATAAAACAATGTTATTTGATCACAATGTTTGTTTTGTTGTGTTTTACATTTTTCATGTTTTGACTTTTATGTAATTTCAAACTCTACATCGCTTTCTGGAGAGTTATACGCAAACTAGTGCGTAAACGTACTCAGTTTAATGCGAGAAATACTCCGGGAACATCATCATATACTTAACATACCTTAAATAACCCTTACATAACTTAGAAATGAGTTTTGAAGGCTTTGGTATGTCAAAAACAAGTTAGTTCGCTTACAGGGACTAAACTTGACAAACTGCGAAAGTATGACGATTCGTACTGGAACAGAAATTCCGGAACTTGATCATAAGTTAAACATACCCTAAATATCCTTTACATAGCTTAGAAATATGCTTTGAGGTGTACGGTATGCTAAAATAAACTTTATGCTCATTCAGGGACTAAAAGTGTCAAAAAGTGCACACGTTTGCACTTTCACGCATATCTTACGTTCTGAATACATCCGGACATCCAAAAATTTATGTAAGCACTAAAATATTTTATTTTAGTGTTTGGCATAAGAAAAATCCATTCGTCGCGTCATTTGGATCGTTTTTCGCGCTTATGCGCATACCGTCGTAATTAAGTGAACATCGCGATCGTACGACCAAACGAACCGACATCCGAGATATTTTTGAGCATTTTTCATGTTTCCTATACTTTAACATCCTTGTGAAGCTTAAAAATGGGCTTGACGGGTGTTAGAAGTGCCAAAACACGACGATACGCACACAGGAACCAAAACTGCAAAACTGCTAAAATAATAAAAAAAAATAGAAAAAAAAATGCATAAACTCATTTATTCAGCCCTTAACACCTCCCAAAGGCCAAATGACACTTGTTAAACTCCTATGGTGTCCATTTTTAGCCACCACAACTTTGTGACAAGTGTACGGCTCGGATCGTGGCACGATATTCAAGAAACGATCCTAACGGCTCTACTTTTCCTATAAATACCCATCACATTTTCACCTCATTCCTCACAAATCTGATTAAAAGTGCTCTAAGTTGAAGCAAATCACTTCATACCTGAGCTACTCGATCAAGATTTACTAGCGGGGACCCTTTGTAAGTGTTCCTTCGTTCTTTTATCGCTTTTATAGCCCGAAAGTCGAACTATGTTTGACTTTCTGCATTGACCAGTTTATGGTCGATGCGAAGTTCGTTTGAACTTCATAACGTGAGCGTGATCACGATGGTTATAGTCCCTAGTGACTATACCTACTGATTACCACGTTATCTAGGCTCAGTGACGAGCCGTAGTTTCGGGCAGAATACGTATTCTTGCGTATTTTGTAACCAAACTACTCGTGAGCATCAAAACCGTTTGTTTTGATGCCAAACCTGTTTTCTAAACTTAGTTAAGCATGTTCTAACATGCTTAGCTCGTCACTTTTAGTATAGTGCTTAGATAGGGTCGTAAGGTAAGCGATCTAAACGATCGCTTATACTTTCGAACCCGACCCATTTGGTCGATCATTAGGATCCGACCAAACACATTAGGTGACCATAGTTGTAACCTTCCGAGGTTATACCTTGTGGTCACAAATGTTAGGCGTTCCAAACGCGTTTTACGCGAACGACGCGTTAAGGTAGCATAAGCTACCTAAACGGGTCGTAATGGGTCACAAGCACTTAGGTTAAGTTTCGTCTTAGTATGTAGGGTTTGTTAAACCATATCACACGAGTTCCTATACTCGTTTGGTTTACGAAACCTCATTCTATCCGATCTTCCGATTTAGGTCCGGTTTATTAACTTAGTTACCTATATTAGGTGCCGTTTGATTCCGTGATCTTTAGCATTGCTTGGTGGTTATCTCAATACATCTGAGCAATCTCAGGTGAGTACATAGAACCCCTCTCTTACTGTTTTTCCAAACTGTTTTGGGGTGGAACACATGTGCCTACTTGTTACTTTCCTGCTTTCCAGTTTTCACATCATATACTGCTATGTTCGTTAGTACATTATAGTACATGATTTCATTACATCTTATGCTAGGTGTGCCCATTGTGTGCATTACTTGGTACATTGTTTTACATTACATTTCATGCTAGGTATGCCCATTGCGTGCATTACTTAGTACATCGTTTTATATGACATTTCATGCTAGGTATGCCCATTGTGTGCATTACTTAGTACATCGTTTTACATGACATTTCATGCTAGGTATGCCCATTTGTGTGCATTACTTAGTACATCGTTTTACATGACATTTCATGCTAGGTATGCCCATTGTGTGCATTACTTAGTACATCGTTTTATATGACATTTCATGCTAGGTATGCCCATTGTGTGCATTACTTAGTACATCGTTTTACATGACATTTCACGCTATGTATGTTCATTTGATTACATACTTAGTGCATTGTTTTCACATGCTCACATTTTGTTATGACATTTGGTTTGTTTACATGGGACAATATATCCATTAACATTAGCTACGCCGTTCGTTAGTAGGTAGTGGTACCATAGGAATTGACAACTCCCGTTCCGGACATCCCAGGGTAAGGGGACAGAAAGGAATGACCGAATTCGTTGACATTAAGACAGATAGACCTTTAATTTGTTTAAAGGGTTTTATCACCACAGTCGCCAGGCTTGGATGTATGCATTTTTACAATACCACATAAATGTTCATATTAAATAGTTGCATGCATTTACACAAAACATAGCTTTGATTTAAACCAAGTTTTACTTCAATACTTTGTTTTTTGTGCATATGGTTTAGTTGAGACATTTCACTTGCCATACAGGGACATTTTGACATAGACATTTGACATGGATAATTGACATAGACATTTGACATGGATATTTGACATAGACATTTGACATGGATATTTGACATAGACATTTTGACATGATTTACATTTGACACAAACATTTTTTACATTGGTTTTACATACTACATGATTTACATCTTGACATGAACACTTTGACATATTATTCAATACATTGACAAATGGTTTAAACATAGACCTCTTACATTGGTTGGTTTGGTTTGATTAAGTGATTAAGTTAACGATGCGTGTGTAATATGATACAAGCATGGTGGATACGCCGCTGGTACTTCCTATATATAAGTGTTTGTATGGTATTACATGGCGTAACGTTATTTGAATCATTTCAGTTTGAGACATAGAACATTTTATACAAATAACATACTTTTCACAAGACATTGATTTACAAAACAACTTATCTTCTACAAACACATCTTTTTACATGGTCATTTATTTAACTGACAATTACTTATACATATCATCTGATCTTATTGTTTTCAATGATTTACAAGACAAAGCAAATAACAAGGTTCATGACTAAACATTTTCTCAAACATAAGTCATGAATCTTATTTTCACAAAACCTATGTATCTCACAGGCATTTTTATGCTGACGTACCTATTTTCACATGTGTTTTCAGGTGCTTTTCCATAGGGTGTTGATCATGATACTAGGGCGGACCTGTGCCTTAGAAACTTTAAAAGAAGATAGACTATGTTTAATTATGTTCTGAACTCTTTAATTACCTGTTTGAAACAATGAAACACCCTTGTTTAATATATAAAATACACTTTGTATGCCATGGTTATGAGACAATTAATTCTGTCGCAACACGCCCCGATGTTTCCGCCGCGATTTGTTGTTTTACGCGGTCGGGGTGTGACAGTTTAGTATGGCACACAGCTGTCCATGTCCCACAACGACTCTTCCCACTCCGATGCAAGCTCCATAGATACCTAACGACCTGCAAGGCATGTAACAACGAGTCAACAACAAAGTTGAGTGAGTTCACGTTTGGTTGTTTAGTTTTAAGTTGTTTCTGAAAAACGTGGTTTGACTTTCGTTGGCTTAATTGCCGTGGGGGTTACCCCGTAGTTGAAAGTATGTTTAACCAGTTCCTTTTTCATTACCCAAACCATAACCATAATCAGTGGGGGCTTTCCCCGTGTGAACTACTAGACGGTATGATATTTAGTGGGGGCTTCCCATTATGTATGTTACTAGACTAGGCGTATCCATAAGTGTCCTTCCCAATCCGAGGACGGTGTTAAGTATGAGTGTACGTAGGTTTTACGTACGTGCCCTTCTCAATCTGAGGACAGTAGTAAGTATGAGTGCACGTAGGTTTTACGTACGTGCCCTTCTCAATCCGAGGACAGTAGCAAGTATGAATGTACGTAGGTTTTACATACGTGCCTTTCTCAATCCGAGGACAGTAGTAGGTAGTCTAGTAGTGTTGATAATATAAATAGTTATTCAATCCCATTCCCAACCACCGGGAATCCAATGCCTTAGTAAGGGTGTGAACTCACCTCGGTTTGCTTGGTTAGATTCTCAAATATAGCTAACAGTCAAGGTCGGTCAATCACGTCCTAGTATGATTTACCAGTTAGTCATTTAGTGGCTTTCAAATAGAGCACAAAGTTCCTACACGTATCTATCACACAACATGCATCACTTTGACGGTTTATGCCCATATAAGTGTCCCATCCATTCCCCACTCATAAACAAACTTACGATAATACACATAACACATATAACATGTTAGATCATTCACAGATAGCATACTCGACATTTAGACACGCAAATTACAGCTTATGTCATTTCAGCATAAATATTCAAAACCGGGCTGTTTTTGGACATTTTAATAAAATAGTTAACTTATTCCAAAAATTCCCAAATTTTTACAGAATGTCTTACACGTTCCAAATTTATTGTGTAAAAATATCGGGGTCCGGTTCCTTACCAATATTTTATAAAAATTTCATTTTCCGGGCTGAACTCAGATTTATATTTTTCTGACCACAGTCCACGGGATAATTCATTTAAAATTCATCGAGCATCCGATTTATGAAATTCTAGTGGCGTAATTACAAATACATCGGTGGTCATCTACAGTACAAGTTTCACGATCCAACTCTACCCCAAACCCAAGTTATGATAGAAAACAAAACTCATATTTTCAACAGAAAAATGCAGCTCTAGCTGCTGTTATGAAATGACGCTTTAAAAATAGTAAACGAAGTCCAAAAATTACGATTCTGGTGCCATTAGAACCGTATTTCATAATAACACGTTTTAGACTCAAAATATCAGTTTTTCGTAGAGTTTATGACCTGTTTACAGCCAACTGAAGTTGGCTGTAAAACTTGGACAGATTCTGTTTTCATCCTTTAACTTACTAACTTGTGTTCGATTGTTTCCGTTAATCATGTTTAGTGATTATAATAACATCAAACATCAATATTAACCAGTAAATCATCAGATAATCAACCAAGAATCATAACAAAACAAGATCCAAGAGTTTTACACTAATATTTACTCATTAACCACTTTGTTCATCACTTTTAGTAGACTTTAAACTTTGATCTTATATGTTCATGATTTTTATCCGACAAATCTCTTATTAACCACTTTAGACAAGATCAATAGGGTGTTTAGAGTCACTTACTACTAGCTCGTGGCTAGGGAAGAAACTAGACGAAAAATGGGTGGTTAATAGCGTTGTGGTGAGGTCCTTGGCACTCCGTAAGCACCAAGCTTCCTTATACGTGATCCTTCACACTTAAATGTATATAGAATTGCAAGATTGAAATTTAATGATGGTGGTGGGAATGTGGGTGCTCTCGGCCAATCCAAAGAGAGGAGGGAATGAAAGATGGAATTTTTGTTTAGTGGGTTATGAATGAAAATGATGATCCTATAGTTATATTTATAAACCATTCATAACAATTACCCCTTGGATCATATGTCCACAAGATATTATACATGGCCAAATAAATTAATCAAGAATTTTGTGGGGTGTCCCCACATGGGAACCGAATTCGGTTATAAGAGGGGGGTAATTGGGTTGGTTTTGAACTAGATGATTAGTGTCTAGTTAAGAAAGTTAGGAGTTTAATTTAGTTATTTGTGTGTTATAATTTATAACGGGTGTTAGGGTATTCGGGGACCTTAACTGGCTCAGAAAAGAAAAACAATGTCATGTCAATATTTTTGTGTTCCGGGTAAAGTCCGGTTGTTCGGTTTGACACTGTTCCGTTAAGGTGCTTAATTAATCCGTAAAGCGTCCTATATATATATTTTTGTAACGTTTTTAATTTTTAACACTCAGGAAGGCATACCGGACTATTTAGTAACTTTTCTATATACTACTAGTATATTAACAAGTACATGTAAGTATAACACAGTAAGTCAGAGAGCAGTTAAATGATTCAGCACAGTCATCAAGCACTTTATTTATCATTAATAAACTGTATGGTTACATGTAGATTTGAGGGTTTTCACAGTTTCAAGCATTGCGGAAAGTATTATTCAAGGACTAGGTCAGAACTTCTATTCAGCAGAAGTCCCGGAATAATACCCCAGATATCACTGAGTATAAAAACCTAGTATATCAGAAAAAGGAATCTTTCAAACAAGATTTCAGGGGTTACCTATATATCTAAGTAGTGTTCCCCACGAAATAAGCAAGTAAGATTTAGGTTTATATCCCGAACAAACCTACTAAATGTGTAAAAACCTATCGGCACATCATCAGCAAGACTGTTTAACACATTTTAAACATTCCATTTCTTTAGCATACCGTAACTGTCAAGCCGATGTACTATCATTTTCCCTTTTTACACAAGCTCTTTTCTGGTTTTCTATTGTTTTTGGATTTTTTTTTTCATTTTTTATTGTTTTTGTATTTTCTGAAATGTTAACCTATACCTCCCCCTAAATACCAAAACATGTAAAAAAATCGACATTGCAGATTGCTTCTCAACATCATCTACAATGTCTCCTTCATCAACGCCAATGATCTCCTCCAACACCGATAAAAGCTTCATACCGTTCAATTTTAGCAAATATTGAAAACGTGTTTTATCAAATGCTTTGGTATGTAAATCAGCTTTTTGATCGTCAGTGTGGATTTTCTCAATTCGTATCAACTTCTTCTCGAAACAATCTCGGATGAAGTGGTGACGAATCTCAATATGTTTCGTTTTAGCGTGATGAACTGGATTTTTCGTAATGTTAATCGCTGCCTCATTATCAACAAAAATAGGGGTGTTTAGAAATTGCAAACCGTAGTTGCGCATCTGTTGCTGGATCCACAAGATCTGAGAGCAGCAACTGCTAGCAGATACATACTCCGCTTCACATGTGGATAAAGCCACAGAGGTTTGCTTTTTGCATTGCCAGGTGACCAATCGTGATCCAAAGAACTGGTACCCTGCTGTTGTTGATTTAGCATTAACTTTGCAGCATCCGAAATCGGAATCGGAATACCCTTCGAGCGTGAAATCGCCTTCTCTTGGATACCACAACCCCAACGATGGAGTTCCTTTCAGGTAGCGTAGTATCCTTTTGACTATCACCATGTGCGATGCTCTCGGGTTAGATTGATATCTTGCTGCGAGGCAGGTTGGGTACATGATATCGGGTCTTGAAGCTGTTAAATACATCAGCGAACCGATCATGGAACGATACATCGTTTCATCTACCTTCTCTCCAGTGAGATCAGGGTTTATCCCATGATTCGTTGCTAATGGGGTGGCTGCTGGAGTAGAACCTGACATCCCGAATTTCTCCAAGATATCATGAACGTACTTCGTTTGATGTATGAAAATTCCTTTAGGTAGTTGATCAACCTGCAATCCCAAAAAGAATTTCATCTCACCCATCGATTACATTTCAAATTTCTGCTTCATGACTTGTTCAAAATCTTTGCACAAATTTTCATTTGTTGACCCAAATATGATATCGTCCACGTATATTTGAACTATCAGAAGATGACCGTCGACCTCTTTGGTGAAGAGAGTGGCATCCACTTTTCCACGGATGAAGCTGTTGGCTAGTAGGTGTTGAGACAATGTCTCGTACCATGCTCTCGGGGCCTGGTGTAAACCATACAGCGCTTTGTCTAGCAAGTAGACCTTGTCTTTGTGGTGTGGATCGGTGAAGCCCGGTGGCTGACCGACATATACCTCCTCTTTTACCTTTCCGTAGAGAAAAGCCGATTTTACATCTAACTGATATACTTTGAAGTTTTTCCAAGACTCAAATGCTAGGAAGATTCTGATCGCTTCTAGTCGAGCAACTGGAGCATACACTTCAGTGAAATCTATACCCTCCTGCTGACAGAAACCCTGGACTACGAGTCGAGCTTTGTTACGAACCACAACTCCTCTATCGTCTCTCTTGCACTTGAACACCCACTTGGTGTTTATCTTCCTCTGTCCATCAGGTAAATCCACTAACTTCCACACTCCCAACTTCTCGAATTGGCTTAGTTCCTCCTGCATTGCATTGACCCAAGAATCTTCAGTGAGCGCCTCTTTGTAAGTTCTTGGCTCAATCTGCGAGATAAAATAACTCAATGAGAATTCAGTTTGTAAAGGAGCAACTTTTGTATAAAAACATGTAAGCCCTTTATCAATCTGTCTTCTAGTGCGGACGCCTGTCTGCAATTCTCCAATGATCAACTCCTCTGGATGATATGAAAGAGTTCGTGGCATCACTTCGCCTGAAACATCTACATCGCCTTCCAGATTAGTAACATTCTGATTTGCACCTTGTTCACTGACTGGGCTTATTTGCCTTGAAATCTGAATTTGCTCCCCCTCAGAATCTAAATCACCACGATCAAATACTGGCATGTTCACAGATTCTTGATTATCATTCTGTGCCGTCTGGTTATCTTGAGCAACTTCATTTTGTTGGACATCATCATGATCACCAGCATTGCTTGGACCTGCTTCATCATCATTTAAAGCTTGTCGTGGTCGCCTTGAATACTTAGCTGGGAACCTTTCCTGTGATTCTTCATACTTTCTTAGAATATCCAACTCGTCAAAGAAATCTTCTTCTTCTTCTGGTTCTTCCATCATGTCAAACGAATCCCACAACTTGTCATAATGAAAACGCCATGAATCTCCAGGATTCTGCGGCGGCATTGTATAACCTTGACATTCAACATTTGGAGCTTCAATAATCCGCTTCAAACTTGAAACGAAGACTCGTCGTAACGGACTTGCATAACCAATGAATATCCCTTCAATACTCTTTGGACCAAACTTTCCAAAAGGCTCTAGAACAGTACAGGGTGACCCAAACGGTTCAAGATACTTCAGATTCAGTTTGCGGTTATTGATCAACTCAAAGCATGTTTTGTTGAATTTCTTGACAGTGAGAACTCTGTTAAGTGTATAGCATGCGGCGGAAACTGCTTCTGCCCAAAAATTTATCGGTAGCTTTAAATCAGCAAGCATTGTTCTGGCCGTTTCGATTAGCGTCCTGTTTTTACGTTCTGCAACTCCATTCTGCTGCGGAGTGTACGGAGCACTAAACTCATGCAATATACCTCTATCATCACAAAATTCCTCCATCTTGTTGTTCTTGAATTCAGTACCATTATCACTTCTAATTCTTCTGATACGCCTTTGGTACAGATTTTCAATCTTTCTGAACAACGCCATCAAACTGTCAAACATCTCATCTTTCGACTTAAAAAATGATACCCAAGAAAATCTGGAATAATCATCAGTAACCACAAGACAGTAGAGATCCCCTGTAATACTTTTGACATTTACTGGACCAAACAGATCCATATGTAGTCTCTCTAACGGTCTGGAAACTGAATTGACTTGCTTTTTAGGGTGTGACTTTTTCTTCTGCTTGCCTTTGATGCAACTGATGCACTCCCCTTCCAGATTAAAACCTTTGATATTAACACCCAGAACTAAATCATTGTGCACCAAGTGATTCATTTTTCTAAGATGTATATGCCCCATCTTCCGGTGCCACAACTTCGATTCTTTCTCTGTTACTCTAGACACAAAACAATGTGCTTGACCAGTAGTTGTAGTTGCTACACTCATGTCCAATACATATAGATCATTCACTCTAGGTTCCCTCATGATAATCCATTCTTCAGGAATAACAAATCCTGGCTTCAAGATCAAACATTCTTTCTCTAAGAAGTGAGTGGTATACATCCTGTCACACATCTGTGAGATACTCAGCAGATTATTCTCCAGCTCAGCAATGTAGTTAACTCTCTCAAACGTAACAATCCCATTGGATAACGTTCCTTCACCTACAATTCCACCACCTTGATTTCCAGCGAATCCTACATAACCTCCATTGAAATTTCTAACATCGTACAACAATGCAGTCTTTCCTGTCATATGTCAAGACGCTCCACTATTCATAATCCATCGTGAATTAGTTCTCGGAAGTTCCTGCATATATCACACACAATTCAATAAAGATGCCGATTCCTGCTTCACAATTACCAACTAGGAAGCTCCGGCAAGTCAAAACTTGATTAGCTGAATAAGCTGCCCAAGCCTCATCAGACTCGGGTAACTTAATCTCATCAATACACTTCTCAATTGTCTTAAGAGGTGGAAAGTTTTTATCATTCAATTCCAATTTGTTATCAACAACCTCTTTAATTTCAACTTTAACCTCATTTTCCAATAAACCATTTTTTTTCACAAAATTTTCATAAGAAATTGGAATGTTTTCTTTTCTGGTTTCATTTTGAATAATCTCTTTAGGAACAAACTTCTTCTCTTGTGGAGTTGAAATTTGTTTCTCTGATTTTGGTTTCCATGTTTGTTGAGATGATGCAATCCGTTTGTAAAATTTGTCATTTTTAGTTACCACATTCTTAACAGGTTCAATTTTGACTTTTGATTTCTCATTTTTCAAAATTTTCTCAACAACCATTGGAGCTTTTCCTTTTGCATCAACCTTCTTCTTTTGATTCTAAACAACTTCAGTCTTAGGCTTGAAGTTGGTGCAATTTCTTGCAATGTGACCAACTTTGTTGCATCTAAAACATGTACGAGTATCAACTACCCGACTTGTGCCTTCAGACTGAGGTTGTGAAGCCCTCTTCTCAAAGAATTCTTCATTTGATTTTGAAAAAATTTAATTTTCCTCGTCAGAAAGTGAACTTGAACTGTTCACAAACACTTTCTTCTCAGCAAACTTCTTGTTCTGAAAATTCTTTCTTTGATAGTTCTTACCACCCTGATATCCACCCGACCAATTGTTTCGATTGTTGTTATAAAAACGCGGTGGAACTACAGGTTTCTTGTAGTAAGCTTTATCTTTCTCAAAATTCATTTGTCTCTTTGTTTGACTCAAACGGTTCACTTCTGACAACTCAACTTCAACCAATTTGAAAACATTTGTCAATTTTGAAACATTCACATTCTCTAAAGGAAACTCAGAATCCGAATACAACTTATCAGATCCAGCCATCTTGTACATCACAAGACCCGGTTCATCACCTAAGTTGTTTTTGGACTTTTGTTTCGGAATGTATTTGTTCAAGAAACATTCATCATCTCCAGCTGAATCAGACATCAAAACACTTTTAGCTGTGCTTTTAACAATCTCAGTTTGAACACTATCATTAGACGATGATGAAGAAAATGTCACATCAATTGAATCAGGAAGTTTCACTTCATTTTCTTCCTCAAGATTAACCAACCCATATTGCTTTTTCGAATAATTGTCTAGAACTGGTGGTGGAACTTGATGAAAACCCACCCTTGTTCCATCACAGTATACATCTTCGCCTGCTTTGTCTTTGCTGATGGGTTTGGGAATAATGTGTTGCAAAACAAAGCTTGCGGAGTTGTAACTCTTAAGCTTCAACTGGATTCGCTCATTTTCAATTTCAGCTTCTTGAACTTTAAGTTTCAATTTAGCAATTTCATCCAGTTGTTGGTTGATTAATTCTTCTTTAATCCTCAAAACACATTGCAATTGGCAACTTTCTTTGTATGTTTTACCGTTTCTATCATCATTATCTTTAATCGTGCTTTTGAAGCTTCTCAAATTTTTCAGTGATCTGACGATTTTCAAGAACTAACCTCTCATTTTCTTTCCTAACCTTTTCTTGATCAATTTTATCAGTTTCAATTTTGTTAGTTAATTCTTTTAATCATTCAGTTGAAGCTTTCACCATTTTGTCACGATCAAGGATTTGATCCTCAACACTTCTGACTTTAGCAGTCAGATCCTCAATCTTCTTACCTTTGAGATAAGTGTTTGTACTACAAACCTTGCATTCTTTGATGCAATTTTTGCAGTCAACATCACCACTGACCTTCTTACCTGACTCAGTCGTTGACGCTTTTGAACTGACTTGGCTTTTAGACTCAGAGACGGATTTAGAATCTACCTCAAGCGCCTTAGCTGCCAGCACCTTGTCAGGCATCTTTCCCATGTTTTCAGCATTCAACTCCTGTGTCGTGTCAATGATCCCAGTGTCAATCTTCTTTGATTTCTCTATCTCTTCTTTCTCCTTCTTCTCTTTCTCTTCATCTTCTCCGCTTCCCCACCATTTCTTCTGCCAATAATCATCTTCAACTTGATACTCTTTGATTATGGTTTCCACATCAAGAGTGTTATGATCAATAGCAATGTTTCCATAGGAGTCAAGATAACATTCTCTGTCTGGATCCCATCTTTTTGCTCTTTTTGCCTCAGAAAAGATACCGGCTAATCTGATTAATTTGTTTGTGGCTAACAGGTTTCTGTGATTATACTTCTGTTCTTCAGTTCTGTTGTCTTTCCAAGGAATAGGTTCAGTTTTTGCCATGAAAGCATATCCAACCGCATCCTCTTCAGGTAACAACTCGCTCCAGTCGTAACCTTCATCGTCGTGAATCACCGCAAGAGCTCTAGATTTTTCTTTGTTATCTTCAATCTGTTTCATTCTTGGCGGCTCCGATTTGTTCTGATGATATATTGCCTTCTTGTAGTAGTCTTCTCTGAACGGGTTTTCAGACTCATCAGCATACGCGTTTCTGCATTCACGCTTAAAGTGACCTTTCTGCTTGCACTTGAAGCACGTCACCTTAGACTTGTCAAAGCCCAACTTGGTAGATGGTCCACCAATTGACTTCCTCCCGGTTATCTCCATGAAATGCTGTGCTCGACGAACAGCACTGGCCATACACCACCTTATGTCGATCAGTTCCATCTCCTCGGAATCAATCTGATCATAATCTTCCTTCGTCAGGTTGGTGTTGCCTATCTTCCCTACTACAAGACTTTCATAAGATTCTAGCACAGATGCTAAGAAAACCATCTGTTGTTTGGCAGACTCCTCGCTGAAGTTCTGAGCGTTCTTTAAGTCTACAGCGATGTTGCATTGAAATAAGTTCTTTGCATCAGACTGGTTTGAATTTGATGAAGACCCACTGTGATATCCACTGCTTTGACTTTCTTTGCTCGTTGTGGAGACATTCTCAGCAGAAAACGCAGTCTTGGGAGATGTGTTCTTTGGCATCATGCTCTTTAGATAATACAAATCCAAGTTCTGCTGGTATGATGAGTGATTGACTTTGTGCGTCTTCTTTAACTCCAACTCGTGACTTTCTAATCTCTCAATCAGCAAGTCTACTGTCAACTCTTCTGGCGGCTTGATAGTATTCTTTAGCATCAACGCATAATATTGCCAATCCATCTCATCTGGCAATGCATCAAACAATTTGTCGACTAGCTCTTCTCGAGAATAAGAAATCTCATGTCTCGCCAGTTCTAGCTTCAGATGCCCAAACCTCTCAATCATTTTACAAACTGATTCATTCTTTAAACACCCAAACAAATCAAACTCTTTTCTAAGTAGTTTCTTTTTGTTTTTCACAATTTCTTTGCTTCCTAAACATTTATCTTTCAATTTATTCCAGAGATCTTTAGCACTAGAATATTCGATCAAAGATATTATATCTTCTCGAACAGATTGAAACAGCAACGCAACACATTTCTGCTTAGCAACAAATGATTCTATCTCATCAGGTGTAGTTAAGCTTTCGCCACGTTTGCCTCCATCATGGTATCCATTTTTTAGACTCTTCCAGCTAGAAAAAGCAAAAGCCATCAACCAATCCTCAAATTTCTTTGCCCACCGACTGTATTCTTCTATAGCCATCAACTTCGGGGGTTTGTTATAGGTTCCGAAAGCACTTTCAACCTCCAATGCATCTGATAACTTTTTCTTTGTGTTTGGCGTGTTCTCATTGGTGTTGCTAGGTGAAGCATCATCTCCAGAATTTCCAGCAAATGCAAAGACATCATAAAACGGATTGAAATCATCCATCTTGTACGTACCTGAAAAATCAGTCAAACACTTAGAAATATTTTCGAATTTTTTTTTTTAAAAACAGCAAGTTTCGAGCGAAATCAGCTTTCGAGCGAAATCTGAATGATATCTGATTTCAAACGAAATCAGATGTAAACTTTGAAGCGGAATCAGACTTGTTCTGATTGGAGCGGAATCAAAAGATATCTTTCGAGCGGAATCAGAATTGACCTGATCTGATTTCGAGCGGAATCAGAAATGTTCTGATTTCGAGCGGAATCAAGTACTGTATTACGAGCGAAATCAACTTTTTAAGTATAATCTGCGAAGACCGTTACGAGCGGAATTAGGTTTTTAGGTCATTTTTATCAGTTTTGAGTCGATTTTTAATTTGATTCTTTGTAGGCTTTGGTAAAACTATGTTTTACACAATATGTCCGAAAATCAGGCCATTCCAATCGTTGGAACTAGTTCAAATCAGAAAAGTATGAGAAGAAGTGAGTAGATATGAGAAAATCCGGTAGAATCAAGCTGCTATGGTAAGAACTCCTCGTCCTGAGCTCTGATACCACTTGTTGGACCGTGTGCGTGACCCTAAACGTCAGTAAAAGCAGTTCATCTTCATTTACAGAGGCGGAATCAAAGTAAACAAAGTCACAACAGCTCGGATCCTTTTAACTTCTTTCTATTGCTTTTTGCTAGCCTTTACACGTGTTTCTGAATGAATTTTGACAGAGTTTCGACACCAACACTATGACCTAATTCCGCTCCAACATTACAAATGAACTCAACATATCACCTATTTATAGCCGGCCTGATTCTGCTCCAAACTACCTGATACATTACGAGCGGAATCACTAAGTTCATCAGGAGCGGAATCACCTAGATAACCTCAGGAGCGAAATCACAAGTTAAACATGAAAACCTGATTTCGCTTCTAATGACATGAATGTCATTTGGAGCGAAATTACAACATTAAGTACACTTTTTCATTTCAAGTTCCAATCTAACCTATCTAGACCTAAGACTCACTCAAGACGTAGTCATCAGACATTCAGTGCACCAACACCCCGGCCCCACCCGCGCTCCCCAAAAACCTAAACCACCTCCCCCTACACCCAAAAACCTAATCCTAATGCTCCAAAAAATCTAAAAGCTAAACTAAACTCAAATGCTAATTTTAACCATATAATGCACATGTGCAGTACAAGATTTTTTTATTATTTTATTTTGAAAAATAGTTTTTTTTTAAACATTAAAAGTAGCGAAATTTGCTGGTTTTTTAGGCTTTTTTAGTTAGTTTTTTTAGTTTTCTCATTTATATATAGTTTTCTCATGGTCCTATATATATATATAAGGGAGCGCTAAAATGAAAACCACCTCCAGTTGTAAGAACCGCGTGAACCACTTTCGAGCCATTAAATCAAGAAGATGGATGTATGAGATTAAAAGTATTTAAAAATAATATTAAGTATTTTTTGTCTTATTATGTCTTTAATATTTTAATCCAAAAGGGTATTTTAGTAAAATTACACTATTTTGTCTTTTTGTCTTTATTGTTTTTTATTACTTTTTTGCATTATTATATTAGTTTTTTATTTTTTAAACATAGTTTTTTTATTAAACATTTTCAAATTCGGATTTATTTACAGGTTTTTACGTTTAACGTTTTACGTTTTTACGCCCGGCTTTTTCACGCCTCGTTTTTTGACGCGCCGTTTTTACGCCCGGCTTTTTCACGCGTCGTTTTTTCAACGCGCCGTTTTTACGTTAACGTTATTTACGTTTTATGCGCCGGTTTTTTACGTTTTACGCGCCGGTTTTTTACGTTAACGTTTTTTTACGTCTTACGCGCCGGTTTTTTACGTTAACGTTTTTTATGTTAACGTTTTTTACGTTTTTACGTTTTACGCGCCGGTTTTTTACGTTAACATTTTTAAATTCAGGTTTTTTACGTTAACGTTTTTTACGTTTTACTAAAAAAAAATTACGTTTTACGTTTTACCTAAAACTTTTTACGTGTTACGTAAAACTTTTTACTTTTTACGTTTTTACGTTTTACGTTAAAAAGTTTACAGTTTACGTCAAAAAGTTTACGGTTAAATTTTTTTTACAAAAACTTTTTTACGCCAAAATGAACGCACCCAGAAATCGCAAACTCGGTGAAGCGTCTCAGATATATTGTTATCACCTCGACTAGGGGGGAAAAATAAAAAACCAACAACATCAAAACAAAGTGTATCTCGAAAAAAACGGGGTTTGGCTTCAGATTATCCGTTAATCAAAAGGCTGCAAAAGTGGGGTTGCAGGTTTAAAAAACCTACTCTCCGCCGTCCTTACCGCGCCATCGTCATCAAAATCTACGTTTTTTTTTTTTTTTTTTTTTTTTTTTTGCATCATCGCCGCCCAATCGACCATATCAAAACAGATCAAACCCACATATCAAAAATTTCCACAAAACAGATCAAACCCACATATCAGATCAAACCCACATATCAAAAATCAAAGTTTATCAAAAATCAAACTTCAAATCAAAGTTCATCAAAAAATCACTAGAAAAAGCAAAATCACCACAAAGTTCATCAAACCCACATATCAAAAATCAAAGTTCATCAAAAAAGCACCAGATTCAAACCACAAGATTCAACCCCAACAAAAACCCAGATTCAAACCCAACAACATATTCAAACAGATTCATGCTTCACCAAAAAAAAGCTGTGAGTCATGCTTCACCAAAAAAAAGCCCATTTACAGAAGGTGAACCATATCTTTGAACACCACGTGAGTCACGCTTCACCAAACAAAGCCCATTTAAAGTCAATATATAAAGAAATTAGGCAAAAATCAGAACCATTTTAGAGAGTATCAAACCAAATGGCTTCTGTAAACTCCTTTGTGGCTCCAACCACCGGCAACTAACCATGGGTAGATCAAATGAGAAAAACCTTAAAAACACAACTTGCAGTTCCCATCGACACACCACCACTTTCCATATTCTCAGTGATGCCGACAGCAAGTTCATCAACTCCGGGGGTCGGCAACAGTTTCATCCGGGCGGTCGGCGGTGAGTTCATGTTCTTACATAAATAGATCTTACTGGGAGCTCATCATGACATCAACCACCGCACAAACGGGGTCGGGTGCGAGTGAATCTCCCACCACCGACCAACCACCATCACCTCCATTTACCTCCGCCCCCACCATCACCCACCACCCCCTGTCTTCCGACCAACCACCTCCCACCACCGTATTCCACCGCCTACCAACCACCTCCCACCACTGACCAACCACCTCCCACCATCGCCTCGCCACCGATCAAACATATTTTGCTTTCTTTATTTGGGAATGAGACAGAGAGAGATGGGTGAAGATGGTTTTGAACGAATTTGAGAGAAAGAGAGAAATTAAGGGATTTCAAACTTTGGGGGTGAGTGAATATGTCTGTCAATCAGAATTTAATAGAGAGATGATTTGATAGATTGAGTAAATGACTATAATACCCCTTATTCTGATTGGTGGAGAGTGGTTCTCACGGTTCTTACAACTGGGGGTGGTTCTTATTTTAGCGGCTCCCTATATATACACACATATATATATATATAAACGGGTTCAGGAGAGAACGGTGAAAAGTGTGAGAATGGTGAGAACGGATCCTGGCCCAACACGTGGTAGGCAGCCCTATTTGTTATGCGGGGGTACGATTGTCCTTTTATACGTTCCCTCCTTATTCCCGTTATAAATCTCTCTCAAATTAAAACTCCAAAGATTTATTGTTAGCTATTACCTGTTTTGCAAGCTTTCTCAGATCTATGGCTTTTAACGTGGATTCTATTCGACAAAGTAAAATTCGTTGGCGTTTTCTATTTTTCGTTCCAGCAAATCATGCAACAGATATGGCGTTTTGTTCTTTTATCATTGTTCTATGGCGTTTTTTTTTTTTTTTTGTATTATTATTTTTATAATGTGTTGTATGATTTTCAAAAGCGTTATTTTAATTATGCAATTTTATCGCGTTTTAATTGATATTTAATCTATTATTAAGAACTGCAATTGGAGTTTTCAATATTAATTTTAATTGTTGTTTACGTTCTAGTGTATTTCTTATGTTTTTACGATCATTGGCGTTTTTCATCTATTTGATTAGTTTTGAATTTTATTTAGTAGTATTTGTGAATATTAGTTATTACTATTTTGTTAATTTGTTTAAACATTAGTTTTGTTAATTTTGGCGTTTTCATTATGATGTTATATTTTTTTTTATTTATTTATGATGTTAAGTGTTTTTAATTATTCATCTCATGGCTTTTTTATCATGTCGTTTTTAAATTATGTGTTTATTACGTCTTGTTTATTATTCAATTAATGGCGTTTTAATGTATAATGTTATTATGAGACATCACTCTGTTTTTCTGTTCCTCCTTGTGTTTTCTCAGACGAAGTCTCTTCCTCTAGTCAAAGGTATTGCCCCAAAACTGGATTACCATTTATCATTCCTAACGTCAGTGAAGAATTAAAGCCCAGAAAGGACATGGTATTCTCAAGCCTTGATGATTGTTATTCAATGTATGTTAAGTATGCCAAGGAGTGTGGGTTTTCAGTCAGGAAAGGGACTACAAAGACAAACTCTATAGGTGTCTTACATATTAAGTATTACTTGTGTACGAGATCTGGGTTATACAACGACAAGAAGGTTGATACGTTGGACCCCAATCAAAAGGAGCGAGTAGTGCGATCTAACTTTTCAAAGAGGACTGATTGTGGTGCACTGTTATATGTACTTTTTGAGGCTGGATCATGGAAGGTGTATAAGTTTGTCGAGGAGCACAATCATGAACTTGTTGAAAGTCCTGATAAGCATTTTCTTCCAACTGAACGACACCTCACTCAGCTCCAGAAGCATGTTATACACAGTATGTCTAAGTTGAATGTGGGTCCTCTCAAGGCGTTTAATGTAATGAAGACTTGTTTTGGCGGTTTTGAGGACGTGGGTGCAAGCAAAGTTGAATTTAAGAACTATAAGAGGCAAATTAACTTGTTCATAGGGGAATATGACGCCGATATGGTTGTGAAACATTTGAATGAAAAAAAAAACATTCCCAGCCTAATTTCTCGTATGATTACATCACACACGAAGAGACTCGTTTGAAGGGTCTTTTTTGGTGTGACGATCAAGCCAAACATAATTACCACGTGTTTGCTGATGTGATTTCGTTTGACGCCACGTATCGTTCCAACAAGTAACATTTTATAATTCAACTTCTTTTGTTTTTGGCGTTTTATTAATTTACATGTAATGGCGTTTTTTTATTTTACATGCAATGCCGTTTTATTAGTTTACATGCAATGGCGTTTTATTAGTTTACATTCATTGGCTTTTTATTATTGTTTCATTTCTCATGGCATTTTCATATGTAGATACTCTATGGTGTTTATACCGTTCACTGGTATAGACAATCATCACTACAATGTTACATTTGGTGCAGCATTGTTGGCGTCAGAAACTTCTGATACGTATATTTGGTTGTTAAGAGTTTTTCTAAAAGCTTTTGGTTCTCAACCAAAAGTTGTTGTCACAAACCAGGATCCAACGATGAAGAAGGCTATTTCTGTTGTATTTGTTGACACGAGGCATCGGTTATGCATGTGATGCATAAACTTTCTCTGAAGGTTGTTATGCTTTTTTTTATCTTTGGCGTTTTAGGATACACTGTGTTTTAAAATACATGGCGTTTTGTACTTTGTTACTGTTTTTTAATTAAGTTTTGTCTTTTGTTTGTTTTTTATTTATGCATGGCGTTTTCATGATATATATAGGTTGGTGTTAGGCTATGCATATCCACCAATTTTAAAGAAGGTATTTGTGGTGTTGTGTGGACGGATATTCTCACACCTAAAGAGTTTGAATCAGAATGGGAAGCAGTTATCGCAGAATTCAATTTAGAAGATAATGACTGGCTATCTGATATTTTTGCACTTAAGGAATCTTGGATCCCTGCATACTATAGAATGGAGCATATGTCTGGTCTTATGCGAACGACATCCAGGTCGGAGAATGAGAATCATATTTTTTGGTCAAGTGTGCAATTCGAAAGCTACTCTTGTTGAGTTCATGACGCATTACGAGACTGCAATAGAAGCCCAGCGTCACACACATCGTAAAAATGATCATGAATCTCGATACAAAAGACCCCAGTTGAAGAGTAGTTACAAATTGTTGGAAGGGCAAGCTTTTGACATATACACAAAAAGTATTTTTTTTGACGTTCAAGCTGAGCTTATTGGAGTTGCGGATTGCATAAATCAACGTTACGAAGATCAGCCTGATGGGTTTGTTAAGTTTTACGTAAATGACGTCCAACAGCCTTGTACATCCTTATTTGAGGTAAATAATGGCGTTTTGGTTTTTATGGCGTTTTCTGTTAATGGCGTTTTATCATATGCAATGTGTTTTTTTACTTTTTTAGACAAACATTCTATGCATGGCGTTATAGAGATATTCTTTTTGGCGTTTTTCAGGTAATGTTCCGTAAGTCTGATTGCACATGCAGTTGCTCAAGCAGGCGTTTTGAACAGTTTGGTTTGCTATGTAGACATATATTCTATGTTTTGAGAATTATGGACATTAGGGAATTTCCAAAACAATACATTCTAAATAGATGGCGCAAAGAGGCCTCCCCAAAATGCTCTCCTGAATTCTCAATTAGTCGTGAATATATGACCGAACTTGATCATGATGTGCAAAGTATGATGCGAGATATTATTTATTCAACCGAATACACTTTGAACCGTTTATCTGGTAATATAGAGGAGCTATCCTTATACAAGGATCATGTTCAATCTTATATGAAGAAGGTTCAAGATATGCAGATTGTTGCTCCTCCCGCTAGTTCTAGGGATAGATTTGCCGAGATAACCGGTCAATATAAAAATGACAAGAATCCGATAAGAGTCCCTGTAGGTTATAAATCCAAAGGTTCTGGTTCTCGGAAGCGCTTGAAATCTAAACAGGAGATAGCAATCGCAAAAGAAATCAAAGTCGAAACCAGGTGCCAAAGAAAGACAGTGTCAGAACTGCAAAGCCTATGGACACTACGCATCAACATGCAAACAGGTCGTAATTAAAAGAAGATCGAGAAGGTCTTCGAGAGCCAGTGAAGAGTAGTTTGGCGTTTTGTATTTGTCATTCTTACAGAACACATACAAATGATCTTTGAGAGCTAGTGTAGAGTAGTTTGGCGTTTTTTTTATTTCAATCCTATAGATCACAGACATTTCTCATTTTGGCGTTTTAAATCTTTTTCTTTTTTCAACCTCTTTGTTCATAACATGCTACTTCGAAGTTAAATAACAAACAATATAAGATCGGGCAAGGAAATCAAACACCAAAAAAAAAAAAAAATAACGCCACTAAATAAAACTAGCATAAAATTCTAATTTTGGTCGTGCTAAACTCAATAATGTTTTGCTGAACGAAATGGATAACATTGTTAATCCTCAGTCAAGAAAGATGTGTAACAATGTTATCCATCCCGTTTAGCTAAACTTTATAGAGAATAAAAACAGAATCTCCATGAAATGACTTTTTTGAAGTTTTGTGGTTTTTGTATGTTTTGGCGTTTATATTGAGGATCTTGCTCATTACATAGATCGAAAGTTTATTGAGAAAATAGTGTATATCAAAGAAACATGGATTTGAATCTTTGATATTTTGGTTTTTTTGGCGTTTATAAGATGAATGGTATAGAGGAAAATATAGGTTTTTGTGGTTTTGTTGTGGATTTTAGTAGTTCTGAGAGTTTGTTTATATAGGTAGTTTTTGGCGCGTATTTTAGGCGTGATTTTTATGACAATAAATGCTAGTAATAAAGTTCCGTCGTTTCAGTACTGTTTGTTCAGCTTTATCTGTTAAAAACAAAGTTTGGCGTTTTATATCTATGGCATTATATTATGATGAA
Organism: Helianthus tuberosus; assembly: GCA_030545235.1. NCBI lineage: Eukaryota > Viridiplantae > Streptophyta > Magnoliopsida > Asterales > Asteraceae > Helianthus > Helianthus tuberosus. The sequence goes on along the minus strand of CM060417.1, from coordinate 53,709,642 downwards.
GTGTGCTATGTGTGTTGAGGAGGGATTTTAATAGCGTGAGTTTGGTGTTTTATGTTAAGTCAAAAGACCCTTTTACCCTTAATGAAGCGCGCTAGATTAATAAAAGTGATTTTATTTGCGAAAATGCCACCGCGTCATCTAGTCCATAGATTGTTTTGATCTGACGATCCATAAGCATTCTCTCCGTTCTCATACTTTTGAGCGTTTTCTCTAAATCCTGACCCTATATATATATATATATATATATATATATATATATAAAGTGAAGGAAACCGGATCAAATGAATGTTGATTGAGCTCATTACAGCGGCATTGGGACCGACTCATTGAACAATAACCAAAACTCTCTAAACACTAAAGCTAAACCCTAATGCTAAATCCTAAAGCTAAACCCTAATGCTAAACCTTAAAGCTAAACCATAATGCTAAACCCTAAAGCTAAACCTAAACCTAAACCTAAACCCTAAAGCTATATCCTAATGCTAAACCCTAAAGATAAACCCAAATGCTAAACCCAAAATCTCAACCATAATGCAAAACCCTAAATACTGATGCTAAACTCTAAAGCTAAACCCTAAATACTAATACTAAACTCTAAAGCTAAACCCTAAATACTAATACTAAATACTAAAACTAACCCATAATGCTAAGCCATAAATACTAATGCTAAATTCCAGAGCTAAAACTAAATCTTTCACCTCAATCAAAGATTTACAACACTTATTTTCAATTTTAAACATGTATATTGTGATAACTCGTAAATTCAAGAGTCTTCTCCGTATACTGATTCCTTATCACACTTTGTGTTTGGTGTAACTCATGTGTTTATTATCTATACGATTGAAATGTTTGGTTATAAGCGAATTTTATGCATGTATGAATGTGTCGAGTTTAGTCGCACATGGTCCCGAGTCGCAAACCTTTGAACCGGCCACACACCCCTTTTAATTATGAACCCCTGTGAGCCCAAAGTCTCTAAACACAAACCGAGCCCAAGCCCAATTCGTGAGAATAAGTCTGCATGAAGGTGTATTAAGTGTTGTGTCTTTAGAAACTATCACAAACGACGGCAGAACCTTTGGCAAGCCCTCCTCTCGAAAAATCATCTTCATTGTCCTAGCATGCCCTCCTCGACCCCCTGGTTAGTGTATTCGCACTTGCTTTAATTTCGATTGAATGTTTATGGCTATGTGTGGATCTGTGTTAATTGAGATGTATGATTGATGATTATGATCATGTGAGTTTTTATGATTTAGAGAAGTTAAAAACCATGCTTGAATTGTATGAGATATAATCATTAACTGAATGAGAACCAATGGATTCGATCAATGATTGAATGATTTTGGAGGTTTCATCTTTTGAAATTGATTAAATGCTTGTTAGGGTCTTGCTGGATTACTGATAATGATAACTAATGTGATGTTGATCTGTTTAAAACTTGGATCATGATGAAACTGATAGGCGATAATTAGAATTCATGTGCACATTGATTGTATTGATATGATGGTAACGGCTGCCAGTTAGGGTTGTATGAACAAGAATAATAAACTGTTTACTGTATATGTATGTGCTGTCATGCAGCCCTCACACGAAGAATAGTTCTTCGTGGGAATGCACACTCATGAAAGACCTCACGACGAAGGACCTTCTTCATCATATATGATAGTGACGAAGAACCATGGTTGTCTACAGAAGACTAGTCAACGAAGAACTAGGTTCTTCGTGTACTATGGTTCTTCGGGGGGATCTTTCGTAGGCTGCAGGTTCTTCGTGGACCTGCAGTATATGTATATATACTCTGCAGAAAGAAAGCAAACATAAGAGAGAGTCTGAATAGATTCAGAGAGAGCACCGATTTTATTGGGCTGCACACTATGTACTTGGTCGCACAAGTAGATCGCACACCTTACGGGCTGGCTCATGAGCCCAACATAAAGAATCTAAACCGCTCATTTAATTTGACTCGCACACTCTTAATGGACCCTACGTTGGGCCGCACAGTTGAACATGGCCACTGTTAGGTCTTAAAAGTGCCAATATGTGTCAATTGTTATGTTACGTGCTTGAGTGCAACTTGCTGGTATAAGTGTACTGTTATGCGATTTACTGACATATGAAACCAATACACTTGCTATGTGACTTTACGATGAACGTTATGGATCAATGGGCTGCATTATTAACGGTTACGACTCGTATAAGGACGTGTGTTTTACTTGTATGCTACTTGTGTAAAGTGTACGATGGATAAGTGATATATGTGAACATTATACTGACTATTCTTGGTAACCACATTAGGGTATGGTTGACCAACTTGGAATGGGTAATATAACATACCGAGCAATCTAAGGTGAGTTCACTTCTCTTGAGCATGCGTCCCGGTGGGTGGGAGAATCAAATGGGTATTCCTGAGAGGAATAGGTATTTTCTAGGTAAAACAGGGATGTTGGATAATACACTCATTTCCTATCACTTTAAGTCTCATCTTATACCGAATTAGTTACCTGAGAGGTAACAGGGTATTAGTTGATAGCGCCATTAGGCTTGGCAACCTCACACCGTACCTGAGAGGACGGGCGTGAACAAATGACCTTAATCATGACCAATGGTTAGATAGGGGGCATTGGGGACGGGCAAAACAATCTGATGCCATCTTGTACGGTACTCGAGTTATTATCAACATTATTTTCGGAATTGCCATTAAACTGGACTTGACTAATCACTGGGTAACTAAGTGTTTGGTAAAAACTGTGAACTCACCAGCGTTGTCTGATACACTTGTTTGCATGCTCGTAGGTTATAGATATGTGGAACATGGAACTTGCTGTCTGGGAAGCTGGAATGGTCATGGGTCGAGACACATGGAAACACGAGACGAGTCTATTAACTTTCATACGCTTGGTTTACGAAATACATAACTAATGACTTATGCTTCCGCTGAAAACATTAAGTTATACTTTATGTAATGTAATACTTTCTCTTAATGAATGAAAGTTTTTTTTAAATCTTGTATGAGTTCAAAGTGATTGGTGGCTAGATCGTGGTACGTCACACGCCTTGCGGGGGTTTCCGCTTAGGGTATGTTTGGGGGTTATGACAGATTGGTACCAGAGCCAGTGGTTATAGTGAACTTGGTTTTAAAACTTTTTTGTAAATCCAGACTATAACCGAACAGTTCTGAAAACGACCATGACACTCAGCTCTAGATTGCAAGGTTCGTCACTCGTTTTCTTATTGCACAGTGTAACTAGTGAACATTTACGTATGATATTGCATGTGATTGCACACTTAGCACTACAATATGAATTCATGTGTTAATTGCCTATGTTATGTGATTGACAGTGTGGCATTTTCTCTAGACTTTCGTGATCCATGTTTTGTGATGTCCCTTGTCTTGATACTTAAATCTAAGGAACCATTTAACACGAGTTAGGAGGAACTGAGACGAGTATGCAAATCATATTATTATTGTGGGTGCACACATAATAACAATGTGGGGTGCATGTGAGTCCCAGTGAGGCTTAGCAAGTGTGAGAGGAGTTCTGTTCCATTATTCGATCTAATGAGAAACACAACAATCTATAGGAGTCATAGCGATGAACGCCTCCTCATTTGAACGTAATCCTTTCACTATCCTCCAAATCCTTATGAATCTCGATGATATTGAGTGTTGCTTGAACACGTGTCTGAATGTTTAGGGAACCGTGTAAGAATGTTAGGTGCTAGTGTGAACGTCTCTGAGCTAGTTGTTGAAGCGTTGAATGTTTGGTCTATACTACCTCACTTTTCTCATTTACTTGAACACAATGAGCTGATGCTTCAGATCCGGAAGTAGGATCACCTCTGTAAATCTTTACCGACTTACCGTGCATTATTCAATCAACACACAAGACTGATGGACAAGAAGCTGAACGTGATACATTACCGACCCTAGTAATATGACGGCCCTGATTACCGACATCGAACACCAGTGGATTAACTTCAATCGAGTCCCTAAACCTAGCCAACAACCTTTGGGAGTCAGCTCTTTCGAATCAATCGGGCCATAAACACTGACAACTGACCGGAGTATGGGATGTGTAGTTACCAACGCTATGAGCAGTACCCTACAACGGGTTAAGAAACGCAAACAGGCGGACCCTTTTGGTGAAAGGTCACAAGGATCTGTTTACAAAGCAGCAACATTGGAGTCAACTGCCATGACAACAACAATGTACCCGTAACCACAGCCTTCAGCATGGAATGAAGGAGACTCTGACGATAACGACGATGGTGGAAATGGTGCTTGTGGTGGAGTATTTACGATTGGCGTGGGTGACGCCAGGTATGATGTCAGCATAGTGACTTCTACGTTTTATGATTAACCTTTTTCCCCCTGTTTTGTTGGACACCGACACTTCTTGGAACCAAACCTATTGTAGAATCGGCCGATGGCAAGTCAATTGAAGCCTCACCTGTTCGATTAGGATGCAAACTTGACCTTGTGGGTCAAGTGTTCGACATCGACCTTCTTTCTGTTACCCTTGATAGTTTCGATGCAGTAGTTAGTGAGGCCTGGTTATCCAGATATCGCGCTGATATACCCCGTAAGGAGGAAATTTTGCGTATCCCTCTTGTTAGTGGAAAATCGTTGTCTGTCCTAGAGCGTCGGAGTGGTGCAAAGGTTGGCGTCATTTCATCTATAAGTGTCTATAGAGGGATTATCCCGCTATTTTAGCACTCGTTACTGGAGCTAAGGCTGAGGAAAAGAGGATCGAGGATCCACCGAAATTCTCCTGATGTGCTATCCGAAGAACTTTCAAGTTTACTTCCACAACCGTGGGGTGGAATCTCAGTTGATCTCATGCCAGGGGTAACCCTGATTACTCATACTCCCTATCGTGTTGCACTAGGAGGGCTGCGAGAATTGTCTGATCAAATTCAGGAACGGTGGGACAGGGATTTTGTCGGACCTAGTTTTTCGCCTTGGGGAGTCCCAGTTCTATCCGTGAAGGAGAAAGATAGGCCTTTCGTAAGTGTACCGGTTATCGAGAACTCGACAAGGTGACTGTTAAGAACCGTTAACCTCGACCGTGTAATGACAATCTGTTGACCAGTGCGAGGATCAAGCTCCTATCCTAGGATTGACTAACGAACGGACTATCATCAGATGGAAGTCCAAGGGGAGGATGTTACTGAAATGGTATTTCAAACGCAGTACGGCCATGATGATTTTCTATTCCTGACCTTCGAGTTATCCAACACACCAGCAGCCTTATGGATCACATAAATAGTAAGTGTAAATCTCACCTCGCAGAATTCGTCAACCGTGTCTATTGAAGATGTTTTGAATCACTTCGAGGAGAAAAGAACACCAGGAGTGGCACCCGTATCTTATCTTAGAGCTCCTAGGAGAGGTACACTTTCTTGGTCACGTAGTAAAAAATTGCGAATATACGTGGATCCCGCTAAGATCCATTTTATTAGAAATTGACCGGCACCGGAGAGTACTTCGGAGGTGTGGAAATTTCTTGGTCTCACTAAGTAATATCATAGATTTATCAAGGCATTTTCGAGGATCGCCTAGCTTTTACTGCTTTAACAAGGGTACGGTGTAATTGCGGGGGAACCAAAATAGGGGAACGTCTTTCCAGCTTTTGAAGCCAAACTCTACGATGCACTGAATACCGTTCTTACTCGATGGTACAGGCGATTTGGTAGTGTACTGTGTCGTATCGATCCAAGGTCCCGGTTGTACGCTGATGCAACGCGAGAAAATGATAGCTTATGCTCCTCGGCAGTTGGAGATTCACGAGAAGGGTTACACGACTCACAACTTGGGGTAGAAGCCATGGTCTTTGCATTCAAGTTTGGAGGTATTCCTTGGACAGTACCAAATACGCAATTTATACCAATCGCAAGAGACTTCAGCATATCTTATATCAGCGAGAGTTAAGCATGCGACGGAATCGCTGAGTGGCTTGAACAATTACGACTATGAACCCTAAACATATACGAGCTTGTAACTCACCATCGACTATAACCTATCTGATCAGATTCATTCTGCCCAAACCGAAGCATTGAAGGAAGATAATTTTTAAGATGAATCCATGTGGGGCATGGGGAAGCAATGGAAAATCGGTCAACTTTTATTACTTCTGATTGTGATCTGCGTTTACACCTGATGTGTGGCAAGCAATACAAAATTCCCTTGGCTCATGTCTAGACGTGAGCACTGGTTATCACCCTCAAACGAATGGTCAGCGTGAACGGATCATCCAGACCCTCGAAGACATGTTGCGCGCATGTGTGATCCACTTTGGTAAAACTGGGACATTTACCTTTGGTAGAGTTTCACTGCAGCGGCTACCATCCTGGTAATTAAGCAGCTATGTTCGAGGCATTGCATGGGCAACAATGCCGATCTCCTTGTTGGGCTGAGGTGGGTGACAGCCTAACCGCAGGCCCAGGTTTTGTACTCGAAACTCCTGAGAAGATCATTTAAATCAGAAATCATATGGCGGCAGTGTGTGACCATCAGAAAGCTGTTAGGCGTAGGAAACCCTTAGAACTCGCAGAAGACAATTGTGTTGTGTTGAAAGTCTCACCCTGGGAGGGAGTGGTACGTTCTGGAAAGCGCGACAAACCTAATCCATGATATGATTGGCCTTTCAGGATTCTGGAAGAATCGGTAAAGTGGTCTATAAACTCGAGATAATTGACAAGCTGGGCAACGTTGACGTTGTTATTCGCGTCTCAAATCTGAAGAACGACTGTCAGACGAAACACTCGCGGTAATCTTTCAAACCCAGGATTAGCTGAGGAATCTATCGAAACCATGAACCGGGAAGTTACGATTCGTAGACACATTCGAATTTCAATTGTGATAGTTCATTGGAACTCAAGACGTGGACCGGAGTTCTCAAGGGAACGCGGGGATCAAATGAAGCTCAAGTATCTGCCATCGTTCCAAAACTAACGAAATTAAATCTTGTTATGACTGGTGAATTTCAGGACGAAATTCTCTTTCAAGTTGGGGATGATGTGGCACCTGAGGAAAGCCCACAGTCATCTTGACCCATTTTATCACTTCACTCCTTTGAAGCTGTTATCCAAATTTCGGGACGAAATTTCTTTCAAGTTAGGGATGATGTGATAACTCGTAAATTCAAGAGTCTTCTTCGTATACTGATTCCTTGTCACACTTTGTGTTTGGTGTAACTCATGTGTTTATTATCTGTACGATTGAAATGTTTGGTTATAAGCGAATTTTATGCATGTATGAATGTGTCAAGTTTAGTCGCACATGGTCCCGAGTCGCACACCATTGAACTGGCCGCACATCCCTTTTAATTATGAACCCCTGTGAGCCCAAAGTCTCTAAACACAAACCGAGCCCAAGCCCAATTTGTGTGAATAAGTCTGCATGAAGGTGTATTAAGTGTTGTGGCTTTAGAAACTATCACAAACCATAGTCGCTCCCAAGACCCACGACGGCAGAACCTTTGGCAAGCCCTACTCTTGAAAAATCATCTTCATCGTCCTAGCATGCCCTCCTCGACCCCCTGGTTAGTGTAATCGCACTTGCTTTAATTCCGATTGAATGTTTATGGCTATGTGTGGATCTGTGTGAATTGAGATGTATGATTGATGATTATGATCATGTGAGTTTTTATGATTTAGAAAATTTAAAAACCATGCTTGAATTGTATGAGATATAATCATTAACTGAATGAGAATCAATGGATTCGATCAATGATTGAATGATTTAGGAGGTTTCATCTATTGAAATTGATTAAATGCTAGTTAAGGTCTTGCTGGATTACTGATGATGATAACTAATGTGATGTTGATCTGTTTAAAACTTGGATCATGATGAAACTGATAGGCGATGATTAGAATTCATGTGCACATTGATTGTATTGATATGATGGTAATGACTGCCAGTTACGGTTGTATGAACAAGAATAATAAACTGTTTACTGTATCTGTATGTCATGCAGCCCTCACATGAAGAATAGTTCTTCGTGGGAATGCACACTCATAAAAGACCTCACGACGAAGGACCTTCTTCGTCATATATGATAGTGACGAAGAACCATGGTTGTCCACAGAAGACTAGTCAACGAAGAACTAGGTTCTTCGTGGACTATGGTTCTTCGTGGGGATCTTTCGTAGGCTGCAGGTTCTTCGTGGACCTACAGTATATGTATATATACTCTACAGATAGAAAGCAAACATAAGAGAGAGTCTGAATAGATTCAGAGAGAGCACATATTTTATTGGGCTGCACACTATGTGCTTGGTCGCACAAGTAGATCGCACACCTTACGGGCAGGCTCATGAGCCCAACATAAAGAACCTGAACCGCACATTTAACTGGACTTGCACACTCTTAACAGACCTTATGTTGGGCCGCACACTTGAACATGCCCACTGTTAGGTCTTAAAAGTGCCAATATGTGTCAATTGTTATGTTATGTGCTTGAGTGCAACTTGCTGGTATACGTGTACTGTTATGCGATTTACTGACATATGAAACCCATACACTTGCTCTGTGACTTTACGATGAACGTTATGAATCAATGGGCTGCATGATTAACGGTTACAACTCGTATAAGGATGTGTGTTTTACTTGTATGCTACTTGTGTAACGTGTACGATGGATAAGTGATATATGTGAACATTATACTGACTATTCTTGGTAACCACGGTAGGGTATGGTTGACCAACTTGGAATGGGTAATATAACATACCGAGCAATCTAAGGTGAGTTCACTTCTTTTGAGCATGCGTCCCGGTGGGTGGGACAATCAAATGGGTATTCCTGAGAGGAATAGGTCTTTTCTGGGTAAAACAGGGATGTTGGATAATACACTCATTTCCTATCACTTTAAGTCCCATCTTATACCGAATTAGTTACCTGAGAGGTAACGGGGTATTAGTTGATAGCTCTATTAGGCTTGGCAACCTCACACCGTACCTGAGAGGACGGGCGTGAACTAATGACCTTAATCACGACCAATGCTTAGATAGGGGGCGTTGGGGACGAGCAAAACAATCTGATGCCATCTTGTACGGTACTCGAGTTATTATCAACATTATTTTCGGAATTGTTATTAAACTGGACTAATCACTAGGTAACTAAGTGTTTGGTAAAAACTGTGAACTCTCCAGCGTTGTCTGATACACTTGTCTGCATGCTCGTATGTTATAGATAAGTGGAACGTGGAACTTGCTGTCTGGGAAGCTGGAATGGTCATGGGTCGAGACACATGGAAACACGAGATGAGTCTATTAACTTTCATACGCTTGGTTTACGAAATACATAACTAATGACTTATGCTTCCGCTGAAAACATTGAGTTATACTTTATGTAATTTAACACTTTATCTTAATGAATGAAAGTTTTTATTTAAAACCTTGTATGAGTTCAATGCGATTGGTGGCTAGATCCTGGAACGTCACACGCCTCACGGGGGTTTCCGCTTGGGGTATTTTTGGGGGTGTGACATATATACATATATGTATAGTTAAAATTTTGACAATATACACATATGTAAAGTTAAAAGATAACGTGTTGTCCAAAATGCTTCTCAAGTTTCTCAATTAGCTTACTACTTCTCACATGATTCTTATCCCATATATGTATATATATATATATATATATATATATATATATATATATGTTGAAACTTGATCAGGAGAAAACGCTCAAAAGTGTGAGAACGGTGAGAACGCATCCTGGCGCAACACGTGTCCCGCGGCATAGAGAATGGCGGAGGGGCTTTTTTGTCTTTTCATTCTTCTTTTATTTTCCCAATGCGGTGTAATATTTTCTGGCGTCTAAGTTTTTTTTTGGCATCAATTGTATTTATTAAACTTTTTGGCTTGAATTAATTGTTTTTGTGTCACATATATAATTTTTTGGCGTTATAGCGTTTTATGGTTAATTTTTTTGGCGTTTGTGGCGTTTTGTATAATAATTCACTATGAGTCATTAATCTTTGCATAAGATTAAAATAAGACCAATTTTTTTTGGCGTTTAGTGAATTTTTTGGCGTTTAATACCCTTTACAAGGTGCTTTGCCAGCAGCCGTTCTCCCAGTTTTCATACTACTAGCATTTTGGTGTTTGTAGTTTTTGGCATTTTATATAATAATATATTTTATTTATAGAGAATTAGATAACAAAACAACATATAACTTGATATCAAAACAATATAAAATGAAAAAAAAAATAAAAAAAATGGTAATCTAAGTTTTCTTCCGAATCTTCACTGTCATCAGCCTCTTCCTTCTTGAATTTGCTTTTGGCGTTTTGAACCTTTTTTTAATACTTTAGCTAGATGCCAACTTTCCTTCATAAACCTCGTCTTTTTCAGAAGAAGCTTCTTAGTGGCAACCTGTTTTTGGTGTGATATTCTTGTTTGATGGCATGTCATTAAAGATCAACTCTTACTTGATGCTATTTGTAATAATGGAGTCCAAAATAGCATTTTTCACTTGTGTTGATCCCTTTATTCCATGCCTATAATCATCAAGAACAAAGCTCACATGATGGCATATCACTGTCATCAGTCTCTTTTTCTTGAATATTTATCCATCTCATTCAGCAAAATATTATTGAGATAACCCCCTTAGAAGAAGGATCCATTTCAGTGAAAGCTTTGCCATCTGTGGCGTTTAAAAGTGAGTGGTTTCTAGAGGATATGGCGTTTGTGTTTTCTGGGTGTGATTAATTTCATTTTGTATAGACCCCTCTCTTATATGAGTTTTTTTGGCGCGTAGTTTAGGCGGGAATTTTTATTGTAATAAATGATAGTAATAAAGTAACTGTATTTTCAGTTACTATTTTTGTATTTACTGTGTTGATCAGCTTTTATCAGTTTTACAGGTTATAGACGTCCCATCTTCCAAGTTTGGCGTTTTTTTAAATGACGTTATGCAGACCAAGATGACAAAATACAATAACGGAGTAAATAAAATATTAAGCAGGAAAAATATTTTTTGTTATTTTTGGCGTTTTGTAAGGGTTAACCATTTTTAGTATTTTTTTGGCGTTTTGCTAATAAAGATATAAATATATCATTTAATTATCTTAAAAAAAAGATTACATAGAAGAAAAAAAAAAAGAGGAAAAAAATTAAAAGCCTTCGTCAGAAGGTACTTTATCCGAAAAGTATCCATCACTTGCGTTATCTTCTTCCTCCTCGGAGTCTTCATCTGGATCTTCATCCATTTCATCACCTTCACCTTCATCAGCTTCTTGTTCTTGAAGATTCTGAAGCCTCCACCTGAACATGTCTTGCATTAACTCCAATTTTGAGTCTATTTCTGCATTGGTACAAGTGGCGTTATGCAATTCTTCCATGAAACCCATACGCTGCTTTGTCATGATGTTCTCTAGCCAGTAGACTTCTTGCTCTCCGCTGTCGTATGTAACCGTCACCATGTCTGTTTCATCATCAAAACGCCATGATGTCATGACAGGGTCCGGCTTCACATCTGCTTTGATTGGTCCAAATTTGCTGGTTAATGCTTTCATAAGCATATGCATTTCATGGCATTCGTTGTTTAGAGCGATGCCAATGGATAAGATTCGCCTATGTATCTCTTCTTCCATCTTCATAATTGCCCTGACCGTCTTAACATACACCCTCCTTCTGTTGTAAAAAAGGAGGACGTATCGCCTGATTCCCATAGTGTATCTCCACGAAATGATTGTTGCCATTTTTGGCGTTTTGGTTAAGTTGGCGTTTTTGGTTAAGGATGTTTTTTTTTTTTTTTTTTTTTTTGCAGAAAATGGATAGATTGAAGTGATTATGGAAGCTATGTTTTACCTTGTTTATATAATGATGTTTTTGGCGCGTAATTTAGGAGGGAATTTCTTCTAATAAATGTTAATAACTGAAATTCAGTTACTGTGTTGTTTCATCTTCCTGTAATATCCAACGCGTTTTATTACTAATTTTTTGGTGTTTTGTTTTTAATGGCGTTTTATTTTTTTGAAAGGCGTTTCATCATTTGATGGCGTTTTGAATTTGAACGGTAAAATACCCTTTTACCCTTAATGAAGCGCGTCCCACATAATAAAATTGATGTTATTTACGAAAACGCCACCGCGCAATCTAGTCCATGTATTGTTTTGATCGGACGACCCATAAGCGTTCTCACACTTTTGAGCATTTTCTCTAAATCCCGACCCTATAAATATATATATATATATATATATATATATATATATATATAGGACTAGGTTCAAGAGTGAACACTAGTGTAGCTTGCGAACTGAGTGAACTAATCCTGGCCATACACGTGTGTAGATCAATGTGCATGATTTGATGTTGAAATACACTAGTGTATTTTACGATTTGATGATGAGATCCTGGCCATACACGTGTGTAGATCAATGGCCATGATTTTTTTCACTCAGTTCGCAAATACACTAGTGTTCACACTAGAACCCCATCCTATATATATATATATATATATAGGGTAAGGTTCATGCGAGAACCACCCTTATTGCGAGAATCGCGAGAACCAATGTGAACACAAAATAAATTCTAAAAAAAATCAAAAAAGCACTCAAATATTTTTTTTTTTTTAAAATCGCTATATTTCGTTACCATTAAAAAAAATTTCGAGTAACAGATATCTATGCACATGTGCATATGTATCATTACTTCGACAAATTCGGTAATACGTTATCAGGAATAGACAATTGCACTTTAATTTACAAAACTATTCGTAATACTCTACTTTTTACATTACCAATATTTAAAATGCACATGTGCATCATTAGGTATAACCATGATATAACGTGTTTTGGTACAAAAAGTTCATGATTTTGAATGGAGAAGTAGGCCCATATACATGTTTTTTGGTTAGTAATATCTAGTGGTTGATGGTTTGGTTATAGTTGTCAATTTATGATGTAATATGTTGATTGGATGGTAAAAATGGTGTTTACATACATGTAATAAAGTGAAAATATCGGTAATGGTATTGTATTATGGATGGTAGGAGGTAATGGTATTGTATTATGGATGGTATGAGGTAATGGTAGTGTATTATGGATGGTATGATAGATGAAAGGGAAAGTGTATTCAAAGTAGTGTACCAAAACACCTTATTTCATGTTGATACATATAAATGCAAATGTGCATTTCTAATATTGGTAATGTAAAAAGTAATGTATTACATATGGTAGTGTAAATGAAAGTGCAATTGTCTAATATGTGTAATGTATTACGGAATTTGTCAAATAAATGACAAAAATGCACATGTGCATGCTTGTGTATTATGGATGGAATGATAGATGGAAGAGAAAGTAGTGTACCAACACACCTTTTCATGTTGATACATATAGATGCACATGTGCATTTCTAATATTGGTAACGTAAAAAGTAGTGTATTACACATGGTAGTGTAAATGAAAGTGCAATTCTCTAATATTTGTAATGAATTACGGAATTTGTCAAAGAAATGATACAAATGCACATGTGCATGGACAGCTGTGACTCGAAATTTTATTTTTTTTTTGAAATTTTTTTATTGTAAACAAAATATAGCGATTTTTACAAAAAAAAAATAGTAAAAAAAAAAATTTGGGTGTTTTTTAGATTTTTTAGGTATTACTGTTTGTGTTCACACTGGTTCTCGCAATAAAGGGTGGTTCCTAACGGATCTTTGTCCTATATATATATATATATATATATAAAAGGTAAGGTTCATACGAGAATCACCTTTATTACGAGAACCGCGAGAAGTAATGTGAACACAATCAAAAATACCTAAAAAAAACCTAACCCCCACCCCCCCCCCCCAAAAAAAAAAAAACCTACCCCCCCCCCCCTCCAAAAAAAAAACCTAAACCCCCCAAGCTAAAATGCTAAAAACTAAATCCCCAAAAAACCTAAAAAAATAAAAAAAAAAACACACAATTTTTTTTAATATTTTTTACATTAAAATCGCTACTTTTAGTAGCAAAAAAAATCAAAAAAAGTAAAAAAAAAATTCTACTAAAAGTAGTGATTTTTCTTTAAAAAAAAAATTATGTGTTTTTAGCTATTTTTAGATATTTTTGGTTGTGTTCATATTGGTCCTCGCGGTTCTCACAATAAAGGGTGGTTCCTAACGGATCCTTCTCCAGGATAAGATTCATTTGAGAACCACCCTTATTACGAGAAGCGCGAGAGCCAGTGTTAACACAACAAAAAATACCTTAAAAAATCCAAAAAAACACTCAAAATTTTTTTTAATATAATTTTTTTTAAATCGCTATATTTCATCACTAAAAAAACCAAAAAAAAAAAATTTCAAGTACAATTATCCGTGCATATGTATCATTTATTTGACAAATTCCGTAATAAATTACTAATATTAGACAATTGCACTTTCATTTACACTACCATTCATAATACACTACTTTTTACATTAACAATATTATAAATGCACATGTGCATCTATATATATAAACATGTTATAGCGTGTTTTGGTACACTACTTTGAATACACTTTCCATTTCATCGATTATACCATCCATAATACACTACCATTACCTCCTACCATCCGTAATACAATACCATTACCTCCTACCATCCACAATACAATACCATTACCAATATTTCACTTTATTACATGTACATCAACACCCTTTATACCATCCAAACAACATATTACATCATAAAGTGACAAATATAATAAAACCATCACACACTAGATATAACTAACCAAAAAACATGTATATGGGCCTACTTCATCATTTAAAAGCGCAAACTTTTTGTATCAAAACACATTATATAATGGTTATACATAATGATGCACACATGCATTTTTAGTATTAGTAATGTAAAAGTAGTGTATTACGGATGGTAGTGTAAATTAAAGTGCATTTCTGTTGGTACATTTAGTGTCTGTTAACTTTGTCTTAATCGAGTCTTATGTCTAGATAGGATAAACGAGCACACAACAGGGTAGAAATTAGGGTTTTACATGTTAAAGTGGTGATTCCGCTTGAAATGACATGTGACATGTTCAAGCGAAATCAACTCCATTATAAATAGGTGATATGTGTGTTCATTTGGAGCGAAATCTGGTCATTAGTTCTGAGTCGAGGTGCTGACCATTTGTGATTTGAACGTGTAAAAGCTCAGGAAATCAGTAATAGATAAAGATTAGAAAGGAACAAGCTGTGTTGACATCTTTTACATTGATTCCGCCTTTGTACTTGATGATGAACTACTCATACTGACTATTTAGGGTCACCGAACGATCCAACAAGTGGTATCAGAGCTCAGGACGAGGAGTTCATACCAATTCAGCTTGATTTTACTGGATTCTCACACTTCTACTCATTCTTTTCTGATTTGAATGAAATTTCACGGTTGAAATGGCTTAAAACTCACATATATCAAGCGAAACATAGTGTTAACTAATCCTTGAGAGTTTTGGACCTAAATTCGAATAAAATCTGATAAAAACTTGTAATTCCGCTAGAAAAGTTGTTCGAACATGCTGACATCATCCTGATTTCGCTTGAAAATATTGATTGATTTCGCTTTAAATTAGCTTCTTTTTGTCTGATTTCGCTTGAAATCAGATTCCGCTTGAAAGTTCAAGCGAAATAAGTGATTTCGCTTCAAAACTTGATTTTGCTTGAGTGGGTATCTCGCTTGAAATAAGTGATTTCGCTTCAAAACCTGATTTCGCTTGAAATTGCTGTTTTCAAAATTCAAAAATATTTCTAAGTGTTTGTTGACTGTTTCAGGTACGTGAAAGATGGATGAGTTCAGAAATCCGTTTTATGATGTGTTTGCTTTTACTGGTGGTTTAGGAGATGACACTTCAAATAACACGAATGAAACTCCTCCAGCACCAAGTGCGAAGAAAATTCTTCAGGATGCTATGAGCGTAGATAGTGCATACGGAACATACAATAAGCCGCCCAAGCTGATGGCGATTGAAGATTACAACAGGTGGGCTACAAGATTTGAGGAATGGCTTAAGGCGTTTGCTTATCAGAGTTGGAGAAGTTTGAAAAATGGCTATGATTTGGGGAGAGATGATTATGAGAGCTTGGAGGATAATCAAATTGAAAGATATGTTTCTGAACAAAAGTGTATTGCTTTGCTTCACCAATCTGTTCGAGATGATATTATCGCACTGATCGAATACAAAGATTCGAGAGATCTTTGGGAAAAATTAAAAATAAAATGTATTGGTAGTGCTGAAATAGTGAAGAACAAAAAGAAACTGTTACGAAAAGAGTTTGATTTGCTTGGTTGTTTAAAGAACGAGTCTGTTTCCAAGATGATCGAAAGATTTGGACATCTGAAGATGGAGCTTGCTAGACATGAGATCGTTTACACTCAAGAAGAGCTGGTAGACAAATTGTTTGATGCATTACCAAATGAGCAAGACTGGCAATATTTTGCATTGATGCTGAAGAATACGATAAAGCCAGCTGATATGAAGGTTGATCTGCTTATTGAAAGACCGGAAAGTCATGAATTGGAGATCAAGAAATCTAGCAAAGTCAACAACTCATCTTATCAGCAGAATGTAGAGTTGTACTATAGAGGAAATCTACCAAAGACTAGTTCTCCAAGAACAACATTTTCTGCAGAGAGTTCAAATACTGTGAATCAAGAAACTCCTCACAGTGGTTTTCATAGTGGATCATCTTCAACAACTCCAAGCCAATCTGCATCAAAGAATCTGTTCCAATGTAACATTGCTGTGGATCTGAAGAATGGTCAGAATTTCAGTGAAGAGTCTGCTAAACAACAGATGGTGTTTTTAGCCTCTGTGTTAGAATCGTACGAAAGTCTCGTTGCAGGAAAGATAGGCAACACCAATCTAACAAAGGAAGACTACGATCAGATCGATCCTGAGGAGATGGAGTTGATCGATATAAGGTGGTATATGGCCAGTGCAGTGAGAAGAGCGCAGCGATTTATGGAGATTACAGGAAGACAGTCTATTGGTGGACCTTCTACTAAGTTAGGCTTTGATAAGTCAAAAGTGACGTGTTTCAAGTGTAAACAGAAAGGTCACTTTAAGCATGAGTGCAGAAATGCGTACACTGATGATACTGCAAATCCTTTTCGAGAGGATTATTACAAGAGAGCAATTTATCATCAGAATAAATCAGAACCTCCCAGGATGAAGCAGATAGAGGAGGTACCCAAAGAGAAATCCAGGGCACTTGCAGTTTTTCATGACGATGAAGGTTATGATTGGAGTGATGTTTTGTCGGAGGAAGACGCAGTTGGTTATGCTTTCACAGCAGCAAAGATTGTTCCGTTTAAAGATAAAAGATCTGAGAAAGTGAAGTATGTGAACAGGAGGGAAACAGCTCATTTCATGAAAAGCAAAATCTATCGTATATACAAAGAAGCTAAACATGCAAAAAGATGGGATCCTGATAGAGAATGTTATCTTGATCCTAATGGGAATATAGCTGTGGATCCAGATACTGTTGATATTGAAGTTCTCACTAAACAATTTGCTGATGAAGAAGAAACCAAACAGAGAGAATGGTGGGGAGGAGGAGAAACTGTTGAGAAAGAAAAAGAAAAAGAGACAGCAAAAGAACCGGAGCCAAAGAAGATTGATGATGGAGTTATTGATACGTCACAAGAACTCACCGCTGAAAACTTGAAGAAGATGGCTGACAAAGTTCTAGCTGCAAAAGAACTAGAGGTAGTTTCTAGTTCTGGAACTGAGTCCAAAGATAAGGTCAGTACAAATGATACACATGTGTCAGGTAAGAATGGTAAATCTGAGAACAACTGCAAAAATTGCATGAAAGAGTTCAAAGTTTGTAGTACAGTTGCTTATCTTAGTGGTAAGAAGGTTGAAGAACTGACTGGAAGAGTCAGAAGTGTTGAAGATCAGATCTTAAACCGTGATAAGTTGTTGAAAGCTTCGAACGATAAATTAAAAGAATTAACTGAGAAAATCGAAAAAGATAAAAATGACGTAGAAAGAATTAGGAAAGAAAATGAAAAATTGATTCTTGAAAATCGTCAAATCTCAGAAAATTTTGAGAAGCTAAAACGAACGGTTAAAGATTGTGATGAAAGAAATGGTAAGACAGACAAGGAAAATCTTCAACTGACCGGTGTTCTTAGAGTGAAAGAAGAGTTAATCAATCAGCAACTGGATGAAATTGCTAAGTTGAAGCTTCAATTTCAAGAAGCTAAAATTGAAAATGAATGTATCCAGTTGAAATTAACCAGTTACAACTCCGCAAGCTTTGTTTTACAACACATTGTTCCCAAACCCATCGGGAAAAACAAAGCAGGCGAAGATGTTTACTCGGATGGAACTGGGGTTGGGTTTCATCAGGTTCCACCACCAGTTCTAAACAATTTTTCAAAGAAAAAATCCGGGTTGGTTAATGATGAAGATGAAAATGAAGTGAAACTTCCAGACACAATTGATGTTACATTTACTTCGTCATCCGATGAAGGAAGTGTCCAATCTGAAGTTGTTAAAAGTGTGGTTGAAAGTGTTTTAAAATCTGAAAGTGACACTACTGAGGATGATGAATGTTTTCTGGATAAATACATTCCAAAATCAAAATCCAAAAACAACTTAGGTGATGAACCGAGTCTTGTGATGTACAAGATGGCTGGATCTGATAAGTTGTATTCGGATCGTGATTTTCCTATAGAGAATGTGAATGTTGGGAAATTAAGAAATGTGTTCAAGTTAATGGAGATTGATGTGTCTGAAATTGAGGGTTTGAAAAATGCAAAAAGGCAAATGAATTTTGAAAAAGATAAAGCTTACTACAAGAAACCTGTTGCTCCACCGCGTTTTTATAACAATAATCGAAACAGAATGTTCAAAATAAGATGTTTACTGAGAAAAAAGTGTTTGTGAAAAGTTCGAGTTCACTTTCTGATGAAGAATCTGAGATTTTTTCAAAGTCTAATGAAGAATTCTTTGAAAAGAGGGCATCGCAGTCTCAGTCTAAAGGCACAAGTTGGGCAGTTGATACTCGAACGTGCTTCAAATGCAATCAAGTTGGACATATTGCTCAAAAATGTACAAACTTGAAGTCTAAGACTGAAGTTGTGATGAACACAAGAAAGAAAGTTGATGTGAAGGGAAAAGCTCCATTGGTTGTTGAGAAAAAGGTTTTGAAAAATGACAACACCAAGATCAAAACTAAACCCTGTTAAGAATATGGTAACTAAAAATGACAAGTTTTACAAACGGGTTGCGTCACCTCAACAAGCATGGAAGCCAAAATCTGAGAAACAAACTTCAACTCCACAAGAGATGAAGAATGTTCCGAAAAAGATTCTTAAAAAGAAGATACAAAAGGAAAATATTCCAATTTCTTATGAAGATTTCACCAAAGAGAATGTTTCTTCAAAAAGTGTTGCAAAAGATGAAATGGAAGATAAATTGGAAATGAATGATAAAAATTTTCCACCCTTAAAGTCGGTTGTAAAGTGTGTAGATGAAGTTAAGTTACCCGAGTCTGATGAGGCTTGGGCAACTTATTTCAGCTAATCATATTTCTATTTGGTGCAGGAGCTTCCAAGATCCGTTTCACGATGAATTATGGATAGTGGAGCTTCTCGGCACATGACGGGGAAAACAGCCCTGTTGTACGATGTTAGAAATTTCAATGGTGGTTATGTGGGATTCGCAGGAAATCAAGGTGGTAGAATAGTTGGTGAAGGAACGTTATCCAATGGGATTGTTATGTTTGAAAGAGTTAACTACATCGCCGAGCTTGAAAACAATCTTCTGAGCATATCTCAGATCTGTGATAGAATGTATACAACGCACTTTACAGACAAAGAATGTTTGATCTTGAAACCAGGATTTGTTATCCCTGAAGAATGGGTTATCATGAGAGAGCCTAGAGTGAATGATTTATATGTGTTGGACATGAGTGTAGCAACTATAACAACGGGTCAAGCACATTGTTTTGTATCCAGAGCAACTGAGAAGGAATCGCAATTGTGGCACCGGAAGATGGGTCATATACATATTAGAAAAATGAATCACTTGGTACATAATGATTTAGTTACTGGTGTACATTTGAAAGGTTTTCATCTTGAGGGGGAGTGCATTAGCTGCATCAAAGGAAAGCAAAAGAAGAAATCTCACCCCAGGAAGAAAGAAAACTCAATTTCGAGACCTTTAGAGAGACTCCACATGGATCTGTTTGGTCCAGTAAACGTCAAAAGCATTACTGGGGATCTCTATTGTCTAGTAGTTACAGATGATTACTCGAGGTTTTCATGGGTTTCATTTTTGCAAACAAAAGACCAAACATTTGGGAGTTTAATCACGTTGATCAAAAAGCTTGAAAACTTGTACCAAACTCGTGTTCGAAGAATAAGAAGTGACAACGGTACAGAGTTCAAAAGTAGCAAAATGGAAGTGTTTTGTGATGAAAAAGGTATTTTGCATGAATTTAGTGCTCCTTATACTCCGCAGCAGAATGGAGTAGCTGAAAGAAAGAACAGGACGCTAATTGAAACGGCTAGGACGATGCTTGCTGATTCAAAGCTACCAGTCAATTTTTGGGCAGTAGCAGTATCAGCCGCATGCTATACGCTCAATAGGGTTCTCACTGTCAAGAAATTTAATAAGACGTGTTTCGAGCTGATCAATAACCACAAACCGAACCTGAAGTACTTAGAACCGTTTGGGTCTCCCTGCACTGTTCTAGAGCCTTTTGGTAAATTTGGTCCAAAGAGCATTGAAGAAATTTTTGTGGGTTACACAAGTCCATTGAAACGAGTCTTTGTTCCAAGCTTGAAGCGGATTATTGAAGCACACAATGTTGAGTGTCAAGGTTACACAATGCCACCGCAGAATCCAGGCGATTCATGGCGTTTTAATTACGATAAATTGTGGGATTCGTTTGACATGGAAGAAGAAGAAGAAGAAGAAGAAGAAGAAGAACAAGATTTCTTTGATAAGTTGGATATTCTGAGAGAGTATGAGTCTTCGCAGGAAAGGTTCCCAGCTGAGTATTCAAATCGACCTCGACAAACTTAAAATGACAATGAAGCAGGTCGAAGCAATGCTGGAGAACATGATGATATTCAACAAAATGAAGTTGCTCATGATAATCAGATGGCATGGAATGATAATCAAGAATCTGAGAACATGCCAGTATTTGATCGTGGTGATTCAGATTCTGAGGGGGAGCAAATTCAGATTTCAAGTCAAACAAACCCAGTCAATGAAGAAGGTGCAAATCAAAATATTACTAATCTGGAAGGCGAGGTAGATGTGTCAGGCGAGGTGATGCCAAGAACTCTTTCATACCATCCAGAGGAGCTGATCATTGGAGAATTTCAATCAGGCGTTCGCACTAGACGTCAAATTGACCAAGGCCTTACTTGTTTTTATTCTACAGTAGCACCTTTACAAACTGAGTTTTCACTTAGTTGTTTTATTTCGCAGATTGAACCGCGTACTTATAAAGAGGCGCTAACTGAAGATTCTTGGGTCAATGCTATGCAAGAAGAGTTGAGTCAGTTTGAGAAGTTAGGAGTGTGGAAATTGGTAGACTTGCCTGATGGTCAGAGGAAGATAAACACCAAGTGGGTGTTTAAGTGCAAGAGGGATGATCGAGGGGTTATTATTCGTAACAAAGCTCGACTCATAGTCCAGGGTTTCAGTCAGCAAGAGGGGATAGATTTCACTGAAGTATATGCTCCGGTTGCTCGACTAGAAGCGATCAGAATCTTCCTAGCATTTGCATCTTGGAAAAACTTCAAAGTATATCAGTTAGATGTTAAATCGGCGTTTCTCTATGGGAAGGTAAAAGAGGAGGTATATGCCAGACAGCCACCGGGCTTCACCGATCCAATCCACAAAGACAAGGTCTACTTGCTAGATAAAGCGCTGTATGGTTTACACCAGGCCCCGAGAGCTTGGTACGAGACATTGTCTCAACACCTGCTAGCCAACAGCTTTATTCGTGGAAAAGTGGATGCCACTCTCTTCACCAAAGAGGTCGGCGGACATCTTCTGATTGTTCAGATATACGTGGACGACATCATATTTGGGTCAACAAATGAGAATCTGTTTAAAGATTTTGAAAAAGTTATGAAGAAGAAATTCGAAATGTCATCGATGGGTGAGATGAAATTCTTCTTAGGACTTCAGGTTGATCAACTGCCTAAGGGAATTTTCATACATCAAACGAAGTACGTTTATGATATCTTGGAGAAATTCGGGATGTCAGGTTCTACTCAAGCTTCCACTCCATTAGCAACGAATCATGGGATAAACCCTGATCTCACCGGAGAGAAGGTAGATGAAATGTTGTATCGTTCCATGATCGGATCGCTGATGTATTTGATAGCTTCAAGACCCGATATTATGTATCCAACCTGCCTCGCAGCAAGATTTCAATCTAATCCGAGAGCGTCGCACATGGTAATTGTTAAAAGGATATTACGCTACCTTAAAGGAACTCCATCGTTGGGGTTGTGGTATCCAAAAGATGGCGAATTTATGCTCGAAGGTTATTCCGATTCAGATTTCGGAAGCTGCAAAGTTAACGCTAAATCAGCAACAGCGGGGTGCCAGTTCTTTGGATCACGATTGGTCACCTGGCAATGCAAAAAGCAGACCTCTGTGGCTTTATCCACATGTGAAGCGGAGTATGTATCTGCTAGCAGTTGCTGATCACAGATCTTGTGGATCCAGCAATAGATGCGTGACTACGGTTTGCAATTTCTAAACACCCCTATCTTTGTTGATAATGAGGCAGCGATTAACATTACTAAAAATCCAGTTCATCACGCTAAAACGAAACACATAGAAATTTGTCATCACTTCATCCGAGATTGTTTCGAGAAGAAGTTGATACGAATTGAGAAAATCCACACTGATGAACAAAAAGCTGATTTACATATCAAAGCATTTGACAAAACTCGTTTTCAATACTTGTTAAAATTGAACGGTATGAAGCTTTTATCGGTGTTGGAGGAGATTCTTGGCGTTGATGAACGTACCACTGTAGATGATGATGTTGAGAAGCAATCTGCAATGGTTTGTCGATTTTTTACTTGTTTTGGTATTTAGGGGGAGAGTATAGGGTAATATTTTTCAGAAAATACAAAAACATAAAAAATTTCAAAAATCCAAAAACATGAGATATTTTCAAAATAAAAAAAAATAGAAAATCTGAAAAAGAGCTTGTGTAAAAAGGGAAAATGATAGTACACCGGCTTGACAGTTACGGTATGCTAAAGAAATGGAAAGTTTAAAAAGTCTTAAACAGTCTCGCTGATGATATGCCAATAGGTTTTTACACATTTAGTAGGTTTGTTCGGGATATAAACCTAAATTTCAACTTGCTTATTTCGTGGGGAACACTACTTGAATATATAGGTAACCCCTGAAATCTTGTTTGAAAGATCCCTTTTACTGAGATACTAGGTCTTTATACTCAGTGATATCTGGGGTATTATTCCGGGACTTCTGATAATGCGGAAGCAATGGCCTAGTCCCCGAATAATACTTTCTGCATTGCTTGAAATATAGCACCACCCTCAGCTAAAAAATGATAAAACATTGAAAAATGCTAATCATGGCTGTTGTAAAAAAGATCCTCTAAAGGGGACACACCAAAGTCGAAGCCGTCATCTCTCTGCTGAACGGAAGTTCTGACCTGAGCTCTCACGGTTCTTCGCAATTTAACCCCTTACAGATATCATCTGTGGTATATTCACCTGTAAGACTGAATATTGGGATTTGGATACGGGAGTATATTCAAGAGGTGGGACACATGAATGAGTTTAAGTCTCTAAAATACTAAATCCGTATCCTGGACAGATTGAAAATTGTGTAAGAATTTAAGTGGATCAGTATATCGACAATCTAAGCGAATTGTTTAATTCTGAGTATGAAATTAAAGCTTAACGGTACTTGTGACTTGTCGAATAGCTGATATGATTCCCTAACACGCTTAACAAAAATATGTTTGTAAATAGTTTACTTTCATTGCATTCTATTTCTGCATTTTATTTCTGTATTTCATTTCTAGTTTAGAAACTTTATTAAAAATCCAAAAAGATTTTTCATTTCTGCTTTATTTTTGACAAACCAAAGTGGAAAGCTGATCTTCAGATTCGAATTGAAGCAGATGCAGGAAGTTTCTGGACTGGAGGATGAGTCGTGAGCTTAACATGATAAGTTTATGAAAGTTGAAAAGTTAAAGCAAGTTCATTAATTTGAAACTTGTAAATTTTCAGAAAATATTTGAATAAAATATTAGTGTGAATTATCTCAGATCAACCAAGGTCATTAAGTTGGACTTGGTAGACTAATTGAGTAATCAGGGTCATTAGTTTGGGCCTGAATACTTAAGTGGATTTCAAATTCTGACAAGATAATTGAATGAGTGAATGGTAAGTTTGGATTGAAATTGTAATTATCATATATCTTATATTTAGGTAGAGTTTTTACAGGAAACAGGAGTTAAGATCCCCATGGCAAAGAAAATGTCAAAGTTTGAACTAGAATTTGAGCCCTAGCTTATCGAGAGGGGGAGTCTGCAAAAGGGGGAGTTAGAATTCTGGATCAACATTCAAAGGGGAGATTGAAGGTTAAAATTGAAGATAAAAGATTGAAGGGAGCTTTACAATGTCAAGACAATTTGGATAGAAAGACTAAGACTAAAGACTCGACGCCGAAGACTTCGTCAACATCCAAGGGGGAGTCTGTTGGTGCATTTAGTGTCTGTTAACTTTGTCTTAATTGAGTCTTATGTCTAGATAGGATAAACGAGCACACAACAGGGTAGAAATTAGGGTTTTACATGTTAAAGTGGGTGATTCCGCTTGAAAGTGTCATTGTGCAGTTCGAGCGAAATCAACACATGTGATTTCGCTTGAAATGACATGTGACATGTTCAAGCGAAATCAGCTCCATTATAAATAGGTGATATGTGTGTTCATTTGGAGCGAAATCTGGTCATTAGTTCTGAGTCGAGGTGCTGTCCATTTGTCATTTGAACGTGTAAAAGCTCAGGAAATCAGTAATAGATAAAGATTAGAAAGGAACAAGCTGTGTTGACATCTTTTACATTGATTCCGCCTTTGTACTTGATGATGAACTACTCATACTGACTATTTAGGGTCACCGGACGATCCAACAATTTGTCTACTACGGGTAATATATTACGGAATTTGTCAAAGAAATGATACACATGCACATGTGCATCGATAATTGTTATTCGAAAAAAAAGTTTTTTTTTTTTTTTTGTAACAAAATATACCGATTTTCTTTAAAAGAATATTAAAAAAATTATGTGTTTTTTAGATTTTTTTTTAGGTATTTTTTTGTGTTTACATTGTTCTCACGGTTCTCGCAATAAAGGTGGTTCTCACATGAACCCTACCCTATATATATATATATATATATATATATATATTTATATATATGGTCAGGATTTAGAGAAAACGGTGAAAAGTGTGAGAACGCTTATTGGTCGTTCGATCAAAACAATCCATGGACTAGATTGCGCGGTGGCGTTTTTGTAAATAACATCAATTTTATTATGTCGGGCACGCTTAATTAAGGGTAAAAGGGTCTTTTACCGCTCAAATTCAAAACGCCATCAAATGATAACACGCCATTCAAAAAAATAAAAATAAAACGCCATTAAAAACAAAACGCCAAAAATTAGTGATAATACGCGTTGGATATTACAGGAAGATGAAAGAAACACAGTAACTGAATTTCAGTTATTAACATTTATTAGAAGAAATTCCCTCCAAAATTACGCGCCAAAAACATCATTATATAAACAAGGTAAAACATAGCTTCCATAATCACTTAAATCTATCCATTTCTGGAAAAACATCTTTAAACCAAAAATGCCAACTTAACCAAAACGCCAAAAATGGCAACAATCGTTTCCTGGAGATACACTCTGGGAATCAGGCGATTCGTCCTCCGTTTGGACAACAGAAGGAGGGTGTATTTTAAGACGGTCAGGGCAATTTTGAAGATGGAAGAAGAGGTAAAGAGGGGTATCTTATCACTTGCCATCGCTCTAGACAACGAATGCCATGAAACACATATGCTAAACTTGGCGAAATGTATATGTAAGTTGGCGAAATTTGGCGATTTCCATTTTTCTAGATCCTAAACTTGATTCCATCTAAAGATTATGATCATTGTTAACTGATTCTAATCCCTTGATTAGTGTCTACGTACAATTCTTCATAATCTCCAAGATCGATCAGGTTTGTAGGGTTTCTTTTTTCGTTTTTCGTCAGCCCTGTATTCTATTGGATTGCTTGATTTGTTATCAGGTCTGTTTTGATCGCGGTTAACTGAGTTTAATTTAGCTAGATTGAAACGAATCCTGCTAATAGATTAAAGCTTGACGGTAGGGTGTAGGGTTTTAGAGTTTGGGTTTTCTGGTGTGACGGCTCTTGGTTTTTACTGTGATTCACGTTGTTATTGTTGCATGGTTCATGATTTGTTGCACTAATGGAGAGAAAAACAGATTCTGGTGGGGTGGATTACCCTAATCTAGATGATTTGCACTATACTCCATCAGGGACATTGAATGATGATGCCGGGAACAGCCCTAGTTCGTGGGATCGGGTTGCGCGTAACAAACATTGAGGGTAATCCGATGATACCGAGGAGGGGGATTTTTGCTACGAATACTGTTTCGGTAATTGATGGATTGGCCGCTATTTCTAAACCAGTGGAGTAAAAGGGGGGGTGTGGGAACATGTTGCATGCAAACCCTAATTCTGGATTTTCTCCTCCTAAAGAGGATGCTACAAGCTTCATGAATGATATTATAGGAACCATTTCTTTTGCTGAAAAATTGAAAGGTGGAGTTAAAAATAGCAAGGTAAACTTTCGTTTCCTTGAGAATACTGAACAACATGGTGGCGCAGACGTAACAATCCCTTTGGATTCGGTGAAAAAGGTTCAAGAGAAGTGTAGTAATGTCCTGTTCGGATACTTTCTTGGTAAAAGATTAGCTTTCCCAGTGGTTGAATACTTTGTTAAGAACCGTTGGAAGAAGTATGGTCTTCAAAAGAGTATGATGAATGCTAAAGGCTTTTTCTTTTTCAAATTCGATTCGAGTGAAGGAATGAACCAGCTATTGCATGAAGGTCCTTGGCTTATTAGAAATATTCCTATTTTCTTGAAACCTTGGTCATCTGAAACGGAGATAAAAAAAGAGGAATTCAAGAAGGTGCCGGTCTGGGTGAAAATGCATGATGTTCCTCTCGCTGCATACACAGAAGATGGACTGAGTCTGATTGCTTCAAAGATAGCGTCGCCTAAATTTCTAGATAATGAGACTTCTAACATGTGCTTGGAGTCTTGGGGAAGTAGTAGCTACGCTAGAGCAGTGATTGAATTGGATGCTGCTAAGGATCTTGAAAAGATGGTGACGGTCGTTATTCCTAATGTTGAAGGTAGTGGGTTCTTGCTAAGCTCTGTTAAAATTGAATATGAATGGTCTCCCCCTAGATGCACTTCGTGCTGTGTTTTTGGTCATACAAAGGAAAATTGTCCGAAGGAAACTAAGGCTGTTGTTAATGATAAAAATAAGGGGAAGGAACAGGATAATGGGGATGGTTTCACTGATGTGAATAGGAAGAAGGCTGCTAAGAAAGGGGTTGTTATTAAAGAAAAGCCAAAATTCGAGTATAGGCCCATTAAGAAAACAGGTAACCTGGTTATTAATGAACCGAATTCACGGCCGAAGACCTCAGGGTTAGATTCAGCGAGAGTTGACAAGCAGTATGTTGCAAATACATCGATGCCTTCGAGTAGTATCAAGCTAGGTAATGCGTTTGGATGCCTTGGCTCTACTGGTGACTTGAAAGAAGGTGACGATTCTGATGACGAGGAAGTAATAGAGATTAATGAAACTTCAGAATTTTTGCAAGCCGGTAATGATAAATCAGGGGCAAGCACTCCTGCTGATAAGGTGATTAATGGATAGTATAGCTTGCTGGAACATAAGGGGTTTGAACCGACTCCTCAAACAAAGGGAGGTTCGTAATGTGATAAATAAAAATAATATTCAGATTTGTGCTATTTTGGAATCTCATGTCAATGTGTCTAATCTTTTGGGAGTGTGTCAAAGAATTTGTCGATCGTGGAGATGGTCTTCGAATGGTAATATCTGCTCCAAAGGCACTCGTATTCTGTTGGGCTGGAATGCGGATTATGTAGATGTTATGGTTCTATCCATCACTCCTCAGGTCATGCATGCTCAGCTCGTTTTCAAAGATGTTAATAAAGCTATGTTTTGTTCTTTCGTTTATGCGGATAATTATTACATGGAACGTCGGAAGCTATGGGAATCTTTATGTTTACATAAACAGTTTGTTAGGGACAAGCCATGGGTTATCATGGGGGATTTCAATTCTTCTCTGTTTCTTGAAGATACAGCTATGGGTTCCTCTAGTATTTCGATTGGAATGCGAGATTTCAAAGAATGTGTGGAGAATCTTGAAGTGTTCGATGTCAATAGTTCGAGGCTTCATTTACATGGAATCAAAAGCCGAAAAAGGGAGTTGGTATTCTAAAGAAAATTGATCGTGTCATGGCGAATGTGTATTTTACAGATGCTTTTCCGAGTGCTTGTGCCGTTTTTCATCCGTTCAAGATTTCGGATCATACGCCATGCCTGTTAAAGATTCCTGGTACGAAAACGAGTAAACCAAGGCCGTTCAAGTTTCCGAATTTTATTGTTTACAAGAAGGAATTTGGGGAGATGGTTTCGGCTGAATGGATGAAGAATATAGAAGGGGTGCCTATGTTTAAAGTGGTCAAAAAACTGAAAGCTTTGAAACACCCTATTCGAAGTTTCCTTTACAAGCAAGGTAATTTGCATGATAAAGTTAAATCTTTAAGGGATGTTTTGGATGAGGTGCAAATAAATATGGATCAAAACCCAGCTGATGAGGATCTTAGACAAAGAGAATCGACCGCTTTGGCTGAGTATCAAGAAGCTCTGCTGGACGAGGAACGTTTTTTGAAGCAAAAGGCTAAAGTGGAGTGGCTTAGGGTGGGAGATGCTAACTCTTCTTACTTTCATAATTCGCTTAAATGCAGAAATCATCGTAGTTGTGTTGATATTATTAGAGATGTCGAAGGCAATATTTATGAGGGGAATGATGTTCCATCAGCTTTTGTTAGTTTTTTTACCGAATTCCTTGGTAAGAAAGGTAACGTGTCTCGGTTACCAACCCCGGATTTATTCCCTAATGTGCTAGAGGCTCAAGTGGCAACTAATATGGTTCGCGAGGTTTCTAGAGATGAAATTAAATCAGCCATGTTCTCGATCGATGATAACAAGGCCCCGGGGCCTGATGGGTATTCCTCGGCGTTTTTTAAAAAGTCTTGGAACATAGTGGGTGATGATGTGTGCACGGCTATTAAAGACTTTTTCACCTCGAAACGCATTCTTCAGGAGGTTAATCATACTATTATTGCTCTTATTCCAAAGGTAACTACTCCATGTCGGGTTACTGATTACCGGCCAATATCATGTTGTAATGTTATTTATAAGTGCATTACAAAAATTCTGTCTAATAGAATTTTAGAGGGCCTTGATAAGGTGGTCAGTTTGAACCAATCTGCTTTTGTCCCGGGGAGACGAATATCTGATAATATTCTTCTTGTTCAAGAGCTTATGCATAATTACCACAGGAATATCGGATCCCCTAGGTGTGCTTTTAAAGTGGACATCCAAAAAGCCTATGATACAGTGGATTGGGAGTTTCTGGGTGAAATCTTGAAGGGGTATGGATTCCATGAGATTATGATAAAATGGATTATGAATTGTATCACTTCATCATCTTTTTCAGTTAGTGTTAATGGAAACATATTTGGGTATTTCAAAGGTCAGAGGGGTTTAAGACAAGGAGATCTGATGTCCCCATACCTCTTCACTCTTGTAATGGAAGTTTTAACGTTGATGCTCCAGCTTTCAACATCGCCTGAGTCTTCTTTCAGATTCCATAAGGGTTGTGAGAAGCAGCGGATTGTTAATTTATGTTTTGCAGATGATCTGTTTATCTTTTCAAGAGGTGAAGTTGATTCTGTAAAGATTATTATGGATGCTCTTAATGGTTTTAAAGATATGTCGGGTAGTCTTACGAAGAGTACGGCTTTCTTCTGTAATGTTCCGAATCAAGTTAAGTGCATTATTCGTTCTATTATGCCCTTTGATGATGGTACTTTGCCGATAAAGTATCTTGGAGTTCCTCTAATTGCTTCTAGATTACTTCTCTCGGATTGCAAGGTTTTGGTGGAAAAAATGGAAAACAGAATTACTGATTGGAAAACGAAAACCTTATCTTTCGCAGGTAGACTTCAACTGATTATTTCGGTTTTATCTGCTTTCTATGTCTATTGGGCTTCGGTGTTCATTTTGCCGGTTAGTATTGTCAAACAACTTGAGCAAAAGCTTAGGAATTTCTTATGGTGTCAAGGCAATTTCGTTAAAGGGAAAGCTAAAGTGTCTTGGAATATTGTATGCTTACCAAAGGAAGAAGGTGGGTTGGGAATTAGGCAAATTACGGATGTTAACAAAGCTTTAATGGCTTTTCATATTTACAGCATCCTCTCAAAAAGAAAATCGCTTTGGGTCGAGTGGGTGTACTTGCACCATTTACGTGAAAGGAGCTTATGGGATATTCCAATTCAGAATAATACTTGTTGGAGCTGGAGGAAGTTGCTCCAACTTCGGCCGATTGTCAGGAATTTTTTTGTGTCAAAAATTGGCAATGGTGAGAGTACTTTCCTTTTGTACGATAATTGGAATGAACACTGCCCTTTAAGTTCCTATGTTACTACTAGACAGATGAACCGAGAGGGGTTGTCTATTCATTCTAAAGTGGCGGATGTAATTCAAGATAATAGATGGATATGGGCTGCTTGGCGGGATATGTTTCCAATTCTATTTCAGCTCAATCCGATCAACATAGATCCACATAAAGTAGATACCATTTTATGGAAGAAACAGGGTGATGCTATGGAACCTTTCTCTACAAAGGTGGTGTGGGATTCAATTCGAAGAACAGGACAACGGGTTGATTGGTATAACATGGTGTGGTCTTCGTTTACTATACCAAGGCATTCGTTTCTTATTTGGCTAATTTGTAGGAGGAAGCTAGCTACTCAAGATAGAATTCAGCAATGGTATAACGTTATGGGTAATGCTAATATGATGTGTTGTCTTTTGTGCAATCGAGCTTTGGAAACTCATGAACACTTATTTTTTGAGTGTCCGTACTCGAATCATATTTGGGTTTCAGTCCGCAGAAAGATGGATATGGATCAGGTAGATGGGAAGTGGGAAGATGTCGTGGCGTGGGTGCTCCCTAACGCTAAATCTAAACGTCTCATTTGGGTTATTCGTAAACTGGTGATTGCAGCGATGGCTTACTTTGTATGGCAGGAAAGAAACGCGAGATTTTTCAATAACCAGTTGCGACAGCCTGAGAAGCTTGAAGAGCTAATTGTGGAGACGATTCGATTAAAATTACATTCTCTCAAGTTCAAGGTGAATCAACGGGTGACAAATATTTTGAAGATATGGAAGATAGCTTCATTGGATGCTGTTCAAAGCACTTAATCCTAATAGCTAGTTACTTGATGTATAGTTGTTAGGTTTTGGTTAGTTTGTAGTTTTGCTGTTTTGCTTGTTTACTTTAGTGTGGTCTGTCACACTATTGAACTAGATTGGTACTCTGCCAGTCTACTTGTTTTATTTTGGTTTGGATAGCAATACAATCACCGGGGTATACCTTTTTACCCAACACATATGCTTATGAAAGCATTAACCAGGAAATTTGGACAAATCAAAGCAGATGTGAAGCAGGACCCTGTCATGACATCATGGCGTTTTGATGATGAAACATACATGGTCACTTTTACATACCACAGCGGAGAGCAGGAAGTCTACTGGCTTGAAAACATCATGACAAAGCAGGGTCTTTGTTTCATGGAAGAATTGCATAACGCCAATTGTACGAACACATAAATGGACTCAGAATTCGAGTTAATGCAAGACATGTTCAAGTGGAGGCTTCAGAATCTTCAGGAACAAGAAGCCGATGAAGGTGATGACATGGATGAAGATCCAGATGAAGACCCCGAGGAAGAAGATGAAACAAGTGATGGATAGCTTTCGGATATAGTACCTTCAGACGAAGGGTTTTATTTTTTTTCTTTTATGTAATCTTTTTTTTTTAATATATTTAAATGATATATTTCTCTATTTATTTGCAAAACGCTAAAAAAATATTAAAAAAGGTTATTCTTTATAATACACCAAAAATAACAAAAAAAAAAATTCCTGCTTAATATTTTGGTCTGCATAACGTCATTTACAAAAAAACGCCAAACTTAGAAGATAGGACGTCTGTCACCTATAAACTGATAAAGCTGATCAAAACAGTAAATACAAAAAGTAACTGAAAAGACTGTTACTTTATTACTATCATTTATTACAATAAAAAAATTCCACCTAAACTACGCGACAAAAAACTCCTATAAGAGAGGGGTCTATACACAATGAATTGATCACACCCAGAAAAACAAACGTCATATCTTCTAGAAACCACTTACTTTAAAACGCCAAAAAATGTTAGTTAAAATAACCACAGATGGCAAAACTTTCACTAAATGGATTCTTCTTCTGAGGTGGTTATCTCAATAATATTTTGTTGAATGAGATGGACAAATATTCAAGAAAAAGAGATTGATGACAGTGATATGCCATCATGTGAGCTTTGTTCTTGATAAATATCGGCATGGAATAAAGGGATCGACACAAGTGTAAAATGCTATTTTGGACTCCATTATTATAAATAACATCAAGCAAGAGTTGATCTTCAATGACATGCCACCAAACAAGAATATCACACCAAAAACATGATGCCACTAAGCAGCTTCGTCTGAAAAAGACGGGGTTTATGTAGGAAAGTTGGCATCTAGCTAAGGTATTCAAAAGGTTAAAAATGCCAAAACAAATCCAAGAAAAAGGAGCTGATGACAGTAAAGATTCGAAAGAGAATTAGATTACCATTTTTAATTTTTTTTCATTTTATGTTGTTTTGTTATAAAGTTATCTGTTGTTTTGTTATAAAGTTATCTGTTGTTTTATTATCTAATTCTCTACAAATAAAATACATTATTATATAAAACGCCAAAAACTACAAACATCAAAACGCTCGTAGTGTGAAAACTGTGAGAAAGGGTGCTGACAAAGCAACTTGTCAAATGTATTAAACGCCAAAAAATTCACTAAACGCCCAAAAAAAAACATTTGGTCTTATTGTTAACTTATGAAAATGTTAATAACTCGTAGTGAATTATTATACAAAATGCCACAAAACACCAAAAAAGTTGACCAGAAAACGCTATAACGCAAAAAATTATCTATGTGACACAAAAACAATCAATTCAACGCCAAAAAGTTTAATAAATACAATTAACGCCAAAAAAAATCTTAGACGCCAGAAAATATTATACCGCGTTGAGAAAATAAAAAAAGTTTGAAAAGACAAAAGTACCCCTCGGACCCTGATCATTTCCCGCGCCACGTGTTGGAACAGGATGCCTTCTCACCGTTCTCACACTTTGAAACGTTTTCTCCTGTTTCAGTTCCTATACATATATATAGTTGATTGACCAACAAACTTCATTGTGTACTAGTTCAGCAGCTTGTCATTCCTTATGTCATTGAAAATGAAAGCTTATATATCGCTTTCAAGGTTGGTGATCAATACTCGTCAGTAATTTAAGAGTTGACATCTATTGTGCGTCTAAATATCCTTAAACATCGTTGACGCGTAATCCACTATATTTTTGACCCAATTTTGTCCTAAAAGATGGATTTTTCTATATAAGTTAATTTTTTTTAACCCAGTCTAAATTTTAAACGAATATAAGCTACTCTTTCGTTCCTATACTCAATTCTATATTTTAGTTAGTCCTAAGTAAATATCAATTAATAAAAGATTTTACTATTTTTTGATTTACCATTAATTACCAAAGTGTGTTAAATATTATATGAATTACGTCCACTTTAAAGGATAAATTTTGTTTTGACTTAATTACATAAATGTGTCATGTGGTTTATACCTAATTTCGTCCTTGAGTACTAACTTTTTTTTAAAAGGTTTATGTTTTATGGTTTCAATTTTGTAACACATTTGGGTACTAACACAAAATTAGTTAATTAATGACTAAAATACCCTTGTAGTTTTTTAAGTTTATCAATGTAACACATTTGGGTACTAACAACTAATTTTATTTAAGTTTAAATCAATTTTACAAAATCTATTGATTTTTTTATTTTCATCTTTTTATTATATCTCTTAGTTAACATAAAATCTATTTATTTTTTTCATTTTCATATTTTTATTAAATTTCTTTTTTAACATAAAATCTACTTGTTACACCAGTATTTTTTTTAAATAAAATCTATTAGCTATATAGTTTTATGTAAATAAAATTTCTTACTCGTTTTAAATAATGTAAACCTTACTCGTTTTCAATATTGGATAGATATGATTGATAATAATAAATATATTTCATGTAAACAAAATTAAGCCATTTTTAACTCGTTTTTTTTGTTCATTAACATTTTACTATTTTAGAAAAATATTTAATTTTCATTAAATCTACTAGTTGCGCCAGTAAAATCTACTAGCTATATAGTTTTATGTAAATTAAATATCTTTTTTTTACAAAAAAACGAGTTTAAAAAAGGCTTAATTTTTTTTTGGTTTTATCTAAAATACCTAGCTATATAGTTTTATCTAACATACCTTGCTATATAGTTTTATGTAAATTAAATATTTTTCTAAAATAGTAAAATGTAAATGAACAAAAAAAAATGAGTTAAAAAATGGCTTAATTTTTTTTACATGAAAGATATTTATTATTATCAATCATAT
This sequence comes from Helianthus tuberosus, assembly GCA_030545235.1. Lineage (NCBI taxonomy): Eukaryota > Viridiplantae > Streptophyta > Magnoliopsida > Asterales > Asteraceae > Helianthus > Helianthus tuberosus. Next base: position 53,674,700 of record CM060417.1, on the reverse strand, counting down.
CTATCCAAAATTGAAAACGAGTAACGTTTACATTATTTAAAACAAGTAAGAAATTTAATTTACATAAAACTATATAGCTAGTAGATTTTATTTAAAAAATCTATTAAAAAATACTGGTGTAACAAGTAGATTTTATGTTAAATAAGAAATTTAATAAAAATATGAAAATAAAAAAAATAAATAAATAGATTTTATATTAATTAAGAGATATAATAAAAAGATGAAAATAAAAAAAAATAAATAGATTCTGTAAAATTGATTTAAACTTAAATAAAATTAGGTCTTACTACCCAAATGTGTTACTTTGATAAACTTAAAAAAAATGAAAGGGTATTTTAGTCATTAATTAACTAATTTTGGTGTTAGTAACCAAAGTTGTTACAAAATTGAAATCATAAAACCTTAACCTGTTAAAAAAAAGTTAGTACCTAAAGACGAAATTAGGTATAAACCACAGGACCCATTTGTGTAATTAACTCTTTTGTTTTTGTTATTTGTGTATGAACTAGAAATAATTAGAAAGAAAGGAAGAAAGAAATATAAATAAATAAAAACTGAGTATGACAGAAAAACTAAAATTTAAAGCACTTGGGTGGAAGGGTGAGGGAGTGATGGGACCTAGACTGGCATTCAGTTATGAAAATCTATATGCGATCAATCATAAAAATTTGCAAATACTTGGATTGAGTATGATATTAGTGATAGCATTGGATTACCAAAACTACTCATGTAAGTGTTTACTAGCATTGACATCTAATATATTACTTTAATTTATCATAGAATCCAAAAAACTAAAAAAATTGTAATTTTGTAGTTGATAGTCAGTTTAGCCCTGTGTGAAAGCCAAAGGAAGGTGCACTATGTAGCTTGTATGCGCTCTCCTGAAGAACTTGTCGTTTCTCGTCATCCAGATTCTCTACAACGTAGCCATAATCAAGCTAACTTTTAAAAAAAAATCTCAAGTTGGTTCTATGGTGTTTGTGATCAGTTTTTTTTAGTAATTTTTAGCGAAATTACTTCATAAAAAAATGAACCTGAGAAACCGACAATTAATGTCATAAGGTACCATGTGAGTATAAGAAATGGTACAAAATAAGTTTTTGTACACTGTTTGTATGTGTTTACTTGCAACTTCTTAAAATGTTCTGCTTTATATTTTTTCCTTTTAATAGTTCATTTGAAACCTTATACAAATCATCTATGCCATTTGACAATATACGTTAAAATATACAGAGATAACAAGTCAAAATGTATAAACCAAGTTGCATCTTTTGTTTATTAAACCGAGTTTCACTAATAACACTTCACTTTTGAAGGATTTACAACTCAACCCAAAAAGATTCGGTAAAAAAGTAAAACAAGTTTTCCATTCACAAGAGTAGTTCAAATTTCCAATCGTCATCATACATGAGCATTTTTGAGTAATGGCTGAGATCTTGTTCAAGAGTGGTACCACTTTGAATAGCTGTGTCAGTTTCATACTGATCATTTATCAACATGTTCAAATTGCTGATGAATTCATTATCATCATCACCCCAGAGTCCTGCATCAAAGTTGTCGTAATTTGTGGAGTTAAAAGAGGATGAACACCATTGATGATCATTGATACTTGGCAAAGACTGATGTAGTTCATCATGTACGTAAGTTGATGAGGTTGAAGATGAAGAACATGAAGAAGATAAAGGTGGTAAGATGTTATCACTAGGAAGTAAGATCTCATGAAGCTCTATTAATGGAACTTCATCTGTACAAAAGTCATCTATAATTCTTTTACTTTCTTCTCCCTCTTCATGTTCATCTTTAGATAGCTCAGTGACCGTGCTTGATTGAATCGATATTGTACTTTCATTAAGTGTTTCAACCATTTCGTTGTTTTGATACTCTATTGGTTTAGGAAATACGAGTTCTTCTGTTTGTGGTGCTTCATGGATTGATTGTGCTAGCAGCGGTGCTGGTGGTGACTGTGGTGATTGATGTTCGGTTGGAGGAATAGAAGGAGAAAGTGGTTTATGACTGACAGGATCAATCCCCATTTTTTTGAGTTTTTTCTTGATATGAGTGTTCCAGTGATTTTTTATTTCGTTGTCTGTTCTTCCAGGAAGATGAGACGCGATTTTTGACCATCTTTCAATAATTAAAAAAAAAAGAAAATTATTATTATTATCAGTAATTTCATTGATAATATAATATAATATTGGTTTCCTAAATAAAAAAAAGTGTATTTATTTAATAACTTCTGTCTACCTCTATAGAAAGAATCTTTTTCATCATACACTACTGGGCAAGAACATGATAACATTTAATTTCTTTACAACAAAAAAAATATGATAATGCCTGTGGACCATAAACTTTATACACATTTGAATTGGTCCAATCATGGGGGCCCACATAAAGATGTCTTTGATTCATTTATTTTACTTTTCCAATGAATTTGTTAGACTAGAAGGTATGGGGGCCGGCTTAGGCTCGGCGAGGCCCGGCGCCGGTCCCCCACACCGCCCCTCCCATCCTCTCCGGCTCCCACCAGCCGATCTCGCCGGCCCTCTTTCTCTCTCCCTTCTCTCACATATACCTATACATACATACATACATACATATATATATACATAAAGGGGTTCATCCCCCACCCCCCTAGGTCCATCCCCTCCGAGCCACTCCTACGTGGCGCCTACGTGGCGGCCCATCCTCGTGGGGATGGGCCTCACCATACCCCTTAGTCTTATACCCGCATGATGCATATTTAAAATATACTTAGACTAGAAGGTATGGGGGCCGGCTTAGGCCCGGCGAGGCCCGGCGCCGGTCCCCCACACCGCCCCTCCCATCCTCTCCGGCTCCCACCAGCCGATCTCGCCGGCCCTCTTTCTCTCTCCCTTCTCTCACATATACCTATACATACATACATATATATACATAAAGGGGTTCATCCCCCACCCCCCTAGGTCCATCCCCTCCGAGCCACTCCTACGTGGCGCCTACGTGGCGGCCCATCCTCGTGGGGATGGGCCTCACCATACCCCTTAGTCTTAAAACACTTCTAAAAGAAATTATAAAGTTTTTCGGTAATGAGGTGATGGACTATTGGTAAACGCTAAATCTTTAAATAACTTAGGAGATAAAAGTCTTGGGTTTAAATCCTAAAGACGATAGGTTTAAAAAAGTTGGTAGTTCAAAAGAAATAAAAAATTACAGAAAGAATAGTTGTTGACACAACACGAATCCAAGATGCAAAAAATATATTTTAGCTTAGTAATGTAAACTTAATAATAAAAAATGTCAAAGAGTGTTTCCAAATTTCTCTCTTTGTTTTCAAAATCATAATCAGATGGCACCAAGTTTAGAATCATGGGTAGTTGCATGACTTGTCTGCCACTTGGGATGTAGAAGGAATTACCTATTGCCAAGTTGAGCATGAAGATCAATAACCATCTTCTCTTCGTATTCAGATAACAAACCCCTTTTCAAATCGGGTCGAAGATAATTTGTCCATCTCAATCTACAACTCTTTCCGCATCTTAATAGTCCTGAAATATGAAATTAAATTATGATGAGAAATAATGCATGTTATCTCAGATCTCAAGACCAACTAGAGTATTCTAATGCACCTCAATAATCTTCATGAAATAATATGTTTATGAACAATTCACATCACTTTTAGGTACAGTTATTCTAGGTTAACTTGTTTATAAATCTAGGGTAAGTTATGGAGTTGCAACCTGACATCTAGAAGCTATGCAATCCATAGTATTATAGTTCATTTCACTAGCTAGTGAGTTGTAAGTTGTAAGTTATAACATAATCTTTTTACAACTCATGACTCACAAAGTATGTAATCATTGTCTCTATTTCGTGTTCCAGAAACACAAAAAGGGACATGTATTACGTACCTGCAAGCTTAGGGACGGCTCTCCAACAACATTGGCCATTGGTGAGGATGAAGTTAATAAGCTTCTTGTCCTCATCAGCAGTCCATGGCCCTTGTTTTAAACCTACTTTATCACAACATGGTTGTCTTCCCATTTCCTGTTACCGATATTATACTAGCTGGTCTTGTTATATACCAGCGTGTATGTATATGTGTAAATATATGTGTATGTAACAAGGTAGAGAGAGAGAAAGAGAGAATGCAAATGGGGTTTGTGGTTTGGACTAGTAAACCTAGGAAGGGTTGGGTTATATATACTAAAAGTCTCCTCTAGAAAACACGGTTTTATGTTTACTTTTGTCTTGTTTGAGTTCCAATTTTATCCAAATTAAATTTATTTATCTTTTTTATTTTGATGACTTTATCTTTTGTTTTCTCATACAGACACGTGTCATGGAGACATAATTTCTGGGCTGAAGCATATTACAAGTTAGATATAACTTCTATAAATTAATAACTAGGTGGACACCCGTCCGATGGACGCGGGTACATCGTAAACATTGAATGCAAACCTACATTTATATGTAAAATATGATATGAAATTATTTAATGAATTCGCATTCGCATTATACTTAAGAATACATTCAACTTGTCGACTGATTAAGTTTAGGTTGTGAGAGAAGCATAACGAACCCACAAAACATCTTTAATTTCACTAACACAGAAAACGCTGTAATTAAAAATATATTATTTAATACATCGTTTAGTTCCAAACCAATATATTCCAAACCGACACTGTTCCAAACCAATACGCAGTAAAAATGCATACAAGCTATTAAATTTGGGCTGGAATTTTAGAGTTACCCTGCTTTTGGCAGTGCTTTTAGCAGAATACGAACGTCTCGCGAAGTAGCGAGAAGGAGTGGTCTCTTCAGGCGTCACATAAGGTATATGGTTCAAGCTGGGGACTAAGTTCCAAGCATCTCCTTTATGTTATACACTCCAACATAATGTAAAAACAATATGTTACCAATGCACAGACTTTCATTAAAACTAGTCTTATTTTTTGTTAAATTCATGATGAAAAAACATATAAATGATACGAACACAAAACAATGTTTAAAATTTGGGTTTTCAAAACAAACACATGTGCCTTTAGATCTCATCTTTAAGGACACAAGATTAGGAGTTTCGATCTAGAAACATTCTAAGCCACCGTGTGGTTATTACCTTGTCATTAACCAAGCAACCGAATGTAAAAACCCCAACATTTTTCAAAGCTGTTAGAACCTTCTCCTGCAAAAACATGATAAAAAGGGAGAAATAAAAGTATTTTCAAAAATTATTAGAATAATTATTATAAAAGATTCTGAAAATGGAAGTATGAGATCATACATACTTGACTTTCATCATCCAAAACTCTTTCCATGAGATAGAGGTAAGAATATTTTGTGATTTCTATTAGAACTTCCAAAACAGAGGGTTTCACTGTCGCTTGAATATGCCAAACATGATCAAAATCAGAATTAATCCATTGATTCGGATCTTTATGTATGCAGAAAAATTAACTCTCACAACCTAAAGCTCCGCGGGAGTGTTTCCCTCCAGAATAACACCAAGCAACCGGCAAGTTACTGATGCGTGTTAGGTGTATATATAGGTTTAAGCATATTTTAAGCCCTTTTACACTTTCTTTAGCCAAGTTTTAAGTTTATAAAACACGATATTTACTAACACTAAACACACATATGGGCAAGTGCACCCATCGTGAACGTAGTATAGTGTTGGTAAGATACCGAGGTCGTCCAAGGACACAAGAGCTTTTAGTACCGGTTTATCCTCAACGTCTAATCAAATCAAAAAGTTTAGAAAAAAGGTTTTTAAACTAAGAAAAATAAAAACTAACTAAAATGCTGAAAAATAAAAATAAAAACAGATAGACAAGATGAATCACTTGGCTCCGACTCGTGTATAGTGTAACCTTTAATTATCTCCGCACTTTTGCACTTTTTAAGAGATTATCTTAGTTATTGTAGTAGGCCCCTCTTTTGAAGGCGACGTTACCCTCAACCCAGTAGTTTGAGTCAGCAAGGATACAATCCTAAAGGGTCGGATTATTGAAAGATAATTAATTAAGTTATTAATGCATATTATGGTGGACCCCTCTTTTGAAGGTGACATTACCCTCGGCTAAGTAGTCTGAGTCAGCAGGGATACAGTCCTAGGTAGTCGGGTTAAAGTATTAATAGTAGCTTACATATGAGGGGATCAAAGAGTTTGGACCCCGCCATCCAATACCGTTAAGTATTGAAGGAGGTCCTACTAAATTTGACGCAGGTCCTTGCAGGATCTATACACTGAACAAGGCAAGACTCTTACCAAACTGTTCCCTTAACCCCCGACCAGGTAGCCAACATACCTCCATATAGACCGTGGAGATATGAATGGTGAAAATCTTTTATTTTATATAGACAGTAAAATAATGTCAAGTCACCACGGACAAACGATAAGGAAAAATCACCTTCAACATAAGAAACTAGTTATTAAAGTCATTAATACATAACCATGTAAAAAGTGCGAAAAGATTAAAAATAAAAAGAATTACACTAGACACTTTGTCTTCACCAAGTGAAGTAAGAGACTTAGGCAAACATGACCATGATTGTCAAGAACTCTTACAATCAATCTTGGATCCCGAGACGACTCACACACTCTATGATGGACAATGGATGATGGTGGTGGATGATGGTGTTATGGTGGTGGTGGGTGGTGGGTGGTGGTGGTGTGCCAAGGGATGGTTTGAGCTTAAGCCAAGCACTCCTATTTATAGGCTGAACAGAAGCTCGGGCACGGCCCCGTATCCACATCCTTCTATGTCTTCATTAATTGCTCTTGTCTGTATTAGTTGACCACGGCCCCGTGTCCGCTGGGCACGACCCCGTGTGCAGAAGCATATCCGTACTATCAAGATTTGCCTGGATTCTGCGAATCTTATAGTTGACCACGGCCCCGTGTCCGCTGAGCACGGCCCCGTGGTGGGCGATGGAAGCTTCTACAACTTTGTCTTTTATGCTGACACTTGGGCACGCCCCCGTGCTCATTGAGCACGGGGCGTGTTCAGCCTTCTGTTCTCTTGTTTTGCTTGGGAAGATGCTGTCGTGGGGTCGGGCATGTCACGTTTGTTCCTTTTCTTGTATTTATGTTAGATTTAGCTGCCTTTTTGCATCTTTTGTTAATTTGAGCTCAGTTAATCCTGAAAATACAAAAGGAAGACAAAAGCACACTTTTTCCAGCATTAGTACTAAAAAAGGATTAGTTTTATGCCACAATTGATGTAATTTATATGTTGCATTTTGCACACATCAAATACCCCCACACTTGAATCTTTGCTTGTCCTCAAGCAAAACTCTTTATAATGTGGCTTTACACTCCCAAATGGAATGGGTAGAAAAGAAGGTTTTTGGGCTTGTCATAGAGTGTCGGGATTTCCAAGATTCTTTATTTAGTTTTATTTTTATTGGTTTACAATCCTATTCGTCATGATTTATTTAAAACTTTTCATAAGATAAATTACTTATTAGGGCATAACATGTCTCTTTAAAATTCTATTTATATACAAGTTCACATACCTCACGGGGGATCACTCAACACTCGGCCGAAGATGTATTTTAGTGAATCACTCGAGAGCGGCATGTAACTTACTCCTACCATAGGCTTGCCAAGCAATCAACCCTCCTCCTTTTTAACTATATACCTTTGTAAATATCAAGAGGACTTTTGGGTGAAGGGTTAGGCTTGGGTTAAAGGTAGGTGGTTGGGTTAGTGGTTAGTGAAAAGGGCGAAAAGGGTAACAAGCGTCGGTTTTCGAAAGTCTTTTTTATTTTTGCAACTTTTTATTTTGATGAAGCTTTTATTCAAACAAAGTTGTTTTTGATAAACTTGTTTGTTTATTTCCCTTTTGCTTCATCATCAACATTTTTTTTTTCAAAGTCATACGAGAAACCGAGCTTGTTACTAAAACAAAGGGTTAGAAATAAAAAGGTTTTGGTAGGTGAAAGGGTGTTTGGTTTGGGTTATGAAATGAAAAGGTTTAGGCTCAAAGGGGCTAACTAGGGGGGTTTTGGGTATGTGGTAAAAAAAAGAAAAATAATGGTGTAGAAAAAAAAAGGTTAGAAAAAAAAAAAGAAAAAAAAAAGGTGTAGAAAAATAATGCCTCCATCATTTACTTACTCGGGTTTAAGTTGGTAAGGACCGGGAATGTATCGTCGTGGCAACTTCTAGAGTCGTAAGAACCAAGCGGCTATTCACACAAGAAACGAAAAATGAGCATTTAGTTTAATGATATGTATTTGTATGCTCAATAAAGGCTCAAAACTCAATTTTTTGGGAATGGGTTTTTATGTGATCAAGTATATATAATCAAATTTTAACTAAACTTGTCATGCCATTTCATAATTTTCTTATGTTGGTTCTTTTTATCACGACGCTATCGGTTGTAAATTTGTAAAAATATAACCTTTTTAGAATTTGAAACTCCCAAGTTAAACCTAGACAAGTAAAAAAAAATGAAAAATTTTTGAAAAAATTTGGGGTGATTAGCGGTTCCAATAGAGTTTTGTGTAAGGCTTGTAATTAGGACTTGCAAGATTCAAGGTTTTAGCATCCCCCCCCCCCACACACTTAAATTACACATTGTCCTCAATGTGTCCCAAAAATAAGTTTTTAGGTTGATTGAATGTGTAAAAAGGTGTGAAAAAGCAAAAGTTTGTGTTACTGGGCGCTGGACACGACCCCGTGTTGTCCGGGCACGGCCCCGTGTTCAAGTGCGAGTAACAAAATTGAAAAAGGGAAACAGAAGTCTGGACACGGGGGCGTGTTGGGTGAACACGGCCCGTGTCCAGATTACCTGAACTGGGCATTTTCTGCAGACTGTGCAGCACGGGACCGTGTTGGGCGGACACGGCCCGTGCTGAACTTACTGTTAATGAAGAAAATTGTCGGATGGCCCTGTTTTCCTGCATGGGGTGCTGGTTCAAGTTTCCCTTGTTATCCTTTGCCATCCTGAGTGTGTTTTGTTTATTTCAACACTATCCAAACACCAGTTTAACTAAAACCATCATTCATTAAGTCATAGAGAGAATTACATAATAGTCCTAGAAAATGGAAAACAAAGTAGAAAATAAAAGTTAATGGTCCTAAATTAGATAGATCAAGTGATACGTAAAATCATCCTAAGGAGTTCTACTTCTACAATAAGAACCAAAATTCCGGAAATAGTCTTCCGGTATCTAAAAGTTTTGTAGAACTCCGAGCCGAGGGGCGTTAAAGCCATTATTCTATCTCTCTTGGGAGGAAGAAGGCGGCGTCATTCTCTTCAACATCTTGTGGAGGAGGAGCGACACCAACCGGAACCCCTTGTAGCACTTCCCGAGGGGGCACCAGATGCATGGCGTACCACTCGGCCGGTATGATGACTTCAGGAACCACATTCCATGCCCTTTGGGTAATGATTGGTACCAAAGGAGGAGAAGCGAGAATGTTCAACCTTTGGTGCAAAAGGTTGACCTCTCGAAGACATCCCTCTAGTCCCACCGTCAAATGATGAATACGGTCAACCAATGCCTCTTCCACCCCTGTCATTTCATCAAGGGCTTCTCTTAAGGCGTAAACATAGTTTACAAGAGAATCTTCAACCGTTGATGACCTTCTCCCTTGTCGGTTGTTTCTGGAGTGTGATGAAGATGTTCCGCTAGTTCTGCTTGCCATTCTGAGAAAACAAACCGAGAAGAGTTCAACTTTATGAAATCAGTACTTCGGACACGGCCCCGTGTTCAACGAACATGGCCCGTGTTCAAATGTTTGCAGATTTTTAGGACAAGGGACCTTGGAGTTTTAATTTGTTTTTATGATGTTTAAAATGTTTTTAAGCAGAAACAACTTAAAACATTGTTGTAGAACTTATTTTTAACAAGATCCCATGAATAAAAATCTAACAAACATCTCACTAAAGCTTAAAATTATGGAGATTTCAAGTTTTAATGGAAGCATGAAGGAAAATTGAAGAAGATGGAAGTGGATAAAATAGGAAAGGACAAGAAGGGTGTTGAGAAACTTCTTTTAGAAAATACCTAGGATGGTATGTGAGAATATTCCCCAAATCTCTGTCCCTTGAATGGTTCAAATGTGCAGGATTCTTGGCTGCATTTATAGAAAACGACAGTACGCTACACACGGCCCCGTGTTCAGGGGGAATCCTGACACATTTTGTCCGTATTCTAACACGAAATCAGACGGGAATCTTTGAGTGGACACGGGGGCGTGTTGACCTGGACACGGCCCCGTGTCTAGAAGCTGTCTTATGGAGTTTGTCTACTTTTAAGGAATGTTTCCGGATCGGGCGGTTCCTTACTGGATGGAACAACCCCAAAGTGCCTAAGATACCTTAATTGTTCTAGATTAAGACGAGAACGCAAGAGGTTGTCGGTGAGGGTGATTCCTATGCTATATGTAGGTGGACAAGTCCAACCCTTTCCCGGGCTCTCGTTAAAGAAGGTGTATGCCAAATCGCTCAGGTCTATGTATGCATCGAACGAAGTCGATGGGGAGTCCTTCACGGCATAATCGACACAGGGACGACTATCGTTCAAGTCCTCACTAGAGTTAGAAGTATCGTCGGGAACAACGAAGTTGTTTGAATGCGATCCCAACACTTCTTTTTGGTTATCGTTTTGAGATAAATTATTGAAATCTATCCTAAGTTGTTTTAAACAATTAAGAATTAGATCTTCCAATAGAAATAGTTCATCAAGAAGCATTTCTCCTAGAAAATCCGGTTGAGAGCATTCAAGGGAGAGATAAGGATTATTTTTACTTTCGCCCCTCTTAAGGATATAAGGAAACGATGGGTCTATATAGTGGGGCTTATAATTTAGAAAATAGCATTCTAATTCCTTATGGGAACAACCACATATTTGACACCACGCACCAGAAGAGTGCCGGAGGTAAAAAATATCAGTATCACTCATGTTTGTGTCAGAAATTACCAACCGTCGGGATCTTATGGTTCTGTTTTCAGTAACTGAATCTTGGGCATGGGGCGTGTTGAGTGGGCATGGCCCCGTGTTCAGCTTACTGTCTGACTTAAAACAGGATTGCCAGTTCCAATGATTGGGCACGGGGCGTGTTCAGCGGGCACGGCCCGTGCTAAGTTCTGCAGAAGCGGAAAACTAAGAAAAATCCTAAAAAAAATAGAAAAAATAAGAAAAACGATTAGGCCGTTGATTCCTAACTTTCTTAAAATCCTTGTGTCCCCGGCAGCGGCGCCAAAAACTTGATGCGTGTTAGGTGTATATATAGGTTTAAGTATATTTTAAGCCCTTTTACACTTTCTTTAGCCAAGTTTTAAATTTATAAAACACGATATTTACTAACACTAAACACACATATGGGCAAGTGCACCCATCGTGAGCGTAGTATAGTGTTGGTAAGATACCGAGGTCGTCCAAGGACACAAGAGCTTTTAGTACCGGTTTATCCTCAACATCTAATCAAATCAAAAAGTTTAGAAAAAGGTTTTTAAACTAAGAAAAATAAAAACTAACTAAAATGCTGAAAAATAAAATAAAAATAAAAACAGATAGACAAGATGAATCACTTGGCTCCGACTCGTGTATAGTGTAACCTTTGATTATTTCTGCACTTTTGCACTTTTTAAGAGATTGTCTTAGTTATTGTAGTAGGCCCCTCTTTTGAAGGCGACGTTACCCTCAACCCAGTAGTTTGAGTCAGTAAGGATACAATCCTAAAGGGTCGGATTATTGAAAGATAATTAATTAAGTTATTAATGCATATTATGGTAGGCCTCTCTTTTGAAGGTGACATTACCCTCGGCTAAGTAGTCTGAGTCAGCAGGGATACAGTCCTAAGTAGCCGGGTTAAAGAATTAATAGTAGCTTACATATGAGGGGATCAAAGAGTTTGGACCCCCGCCATCCAATACCGTTAAGTATTGAAGGAGGTCCTACTAAATTTGACCCAGGTCCTTGCAGGATCTATACACTGAACAAGGCAAGACTCTTACCAAACCGTTCCCTTAACCCCCGACCAGGTAGCCAACATACCTCCATATAGACCGTGGAGATATGAATGGTAAAAATCTTTTATTTTATATAGACAGTAAAATAATGCCAAGACACCTGTCACACCCCGACCACGTAGAACATACAAATCGTGGCGGAAACGTCGGGGAGTGTTGTAACAGAATTAATTGTTTCAAATCCATGGCAATTGAAGTTTTGTTTTATTGATTAAAAGTGTTACAATGTCTTAACAAACAAGAAATACAACATAATTATCTAGTCTTGCATCTTTTATCGTCACTAAAGCCCAAGTCTGCCTATGTGTATCTTGATCATCTTATGCAACAGCTCCTGAAAACACATGTGAAAATAGGTACGTCAGCATAAAAATGCCTGTGAGATACATAGGTTTTGTGAAAATAGGTTTCATGACTTATGTTTGAGAAAATGTTTAGTCATGAACCTTTTAATTTGCTTTGTTTTGTAAATCATTTGAAAAACAATAAGTTCAGATGATATGTATAAATAAAAGAATAATGTATGGTTAAATGAATAACCATGTAACTGAGTTTGTATAAGATAAGTTGTTTGTAAAACAATGTCTTGTGAAAAGTATGTTATTTATATAAAATGTTATATGTATCAAACTGAAATGATTCAAATAACGCTACGATATGTAATACCATACAAACACTTATATATAGGAAGTACCAGCGCCGTATCCACCATGCTTGTATCATATTACACACGCATCGTTACTTAATCACTTAATCAAACCAAAACACCAAAGTAATGTTTAACAGTTGTAGAAATGTTTATGTATGGTCAAAGACGGTTCACACGGTTCATAGATACAAACGGTTCACAGATACAAACGGTTCACAGATACAAACGGTTCATAGATACCAACGGTTCACAGATACAAACGGTTCACAGATATCAACGGATCACATAGTCAAATGATTACAACGATTCAATATGTAGTATAATGTGTTCATATGCTGGATAAGCATATGCAACAGAAAAGCAATGTAAAACAATGTACTAAGTATGCACACAATGAACATACATAGCATAAAATGTAATGAAATCATGTACTATAATGTACTAACGAACATAGCAGGTATATGATGTGAAAACGGGAAAGCATGAAAGTAACAAGTAGGCACATGTGTTCCACCCCAAAACAGTTTGGAAAACAGTAAAAGAGGGGTCTATGTACTCACTTGAGATTGCTCAGAAGTCCTTGAGTAACAACCAAACAATGCTAGAGATCGCGGATATCAAACGGCACCTAATATAGGTAACTATGTTAATTAACCGGACCTAGGTCGGAAGATCGGGTAGCATTAGGGTTTGTAAACCAAACGAGTGTAGAGACTCGTGTCATTTGGTTTAACAAAGCCTACATACTAAATGAAACTTAACCTAAGTGCTTTCGACCCATTACAACCCGTTTAGGTAGCTTATGCTACTTTAACGCGTCGTTCGCGTGAAACGCGTTCGGACCGCCTAACTAGCCCTATGACAAGTGTTATATGCCTAAACATGTTACATAATTAGTTATGTGATAAAGGTTTAGGTTACATATGCTTAATTACCAATTATACATGAAAAGGGTATTCTGGTAATTTACCTAAGGCATATAAACTACCTATCATACAACTACTCAAACGATGTGACCATAGGGTATAACCTCGGAAGGTTATTCCCTACCTACCATGGTCACCTAATGTATTTGGTCGGATCCTAATGATCGACCAAACTGGGTCGGGTTCGAGGTATAAGCGATTTATTAGATCGCTTACCCTACGACCCTAGACAACGTGGTAATCAGTAGGCATAGTCCCAAGGGACTATAACCAACGTGATTACACTCACGTTGCGAAGTTCAAACGAACTTCGCATTGACCATTACTGGTCAACGCTGAAAGTCAAACAAAGTTTGACTTTCTGACTCGAAAAGCAATAAAATAAGGAAAAGAACGAAAGAATACTAACCCAGGGTCCCCGAATGCTAATCCCGATCTAAGAACTCAGGTATGAAACAATGGTTTCAACTTAGAGCTCTCAAATCAGAATTCTTGTGGGTTTAGAAGCAATGGGGGTGGGGTATTTATAGTTTTCGGGTAACCGTTAAGATCGTTTGTCGAATATCGTGCCTTAATCGTATCCGTACAAGTGTCGGAAAGTTATGGTGCCTAAAAACCATCCTTATCAGCTGAATATGCAAGTGGGAAAGGTGTGGTTGTGGTTAAAACAGCTGGTACACGCTGACTGTTCGTTCTGATCTGTTCTGGGAGTCTGACGCGGGCCGCCTAAGAATGTTAAGAAACTGAGGCGGGCCGCCTGGCTGTCTGATCAGCAAACTTCTTGCAGAATTGACAGTTTTGGTCCCTGCACGTGTTTAAGGCCATTTCCGACACTTCTAAGGCCCGTAAAGCTAACTTTAAGGCCCTAAAATGTTGCCTAAACATTGAGGACATGAAACATGCTCAAAAATATGCCGGGTGTTGGTTCGTTTGGTCGTACGAACGCGATGTTCGCTTAATTACGACGGAATGCGCACAAGCGCGAAAAACGATCCAAATGACGCAACGAATGGATTTTTGGCAAGCCAAACACTAAAGCATAATATAGTCATGCTTACATAAATTTTTGGATGTCCGGATGTATTCAGAACGTAAGTTATGCGCGAAAATGCAAACTTGTGCACTTTTTGACACTTTTAGTCCCTGAATGACTCAAAAGTTTATTTTAGCACACCGAACCCCTCAAAGCCTATTTCTAAGCTATGTAAAGGATATTTATGGCATGTTTAACTTATGGTCATGTTCCGGAAGGTCTGTTACAGTTCAGATTGGCATACTTTCGCAGTTTGTCAACTTTAGTCCCTGTAAGCGATTTAACTTTGATTTCACCACACCAAACCTTCCAAAACTTATATCTAAGTTATGTAAAGGTTATTTAAGGTATGTTAAGCCTATTTCACTATTCCGGAGTGTTCGTTGGATTAAACTGGTTATATCTACTCATCAGAGCGCGTATAACCCTCCAGAAAGCGATTTAAAGCTTGAAATTGAACAAGAATTGATATGTGTAAACGATACACATATTTTTACAAATCCCAAGTATGAAATACTATATTTCATTGGTTTGGCATTTGTTTGATGGTTGAAGTGACACAGGTGTTACCGTCTCCCCTACTTTAGGAAATTTCGTCCCGAAATTAAATTCGTAGGAGTCTATCTGTGACTTTGTGTTAAATAACCATCAAAGATGAACAAGTCATAATCCTGTAATTTCTCTTTAACGGACATTTTTCAGAAAAGAAAAATGAACGGAGTTATTTTCAACAGGCATTCTTTAGAAAATGGAACATGAAGGAATAACAAAGATATTCATTTCCCTCGATGGATATTTTTCAGCAACGAAAATGAACGGAAATGAGTTAACGAAAATGAACGAAACGAGTCATTTTCCACGATTTCTTTTAGAAACGAAAATGAACAGAATGAGTCATTTTCCACAACATCTTCAGAAACAAAAATGAACAGAATGAGTCATTTTTCACAACATCTTTAGAAACAAAAATGAACAGAATGAGTCATTTTTCACAACCTCTTCAGAAACGAAAATGAACAGAATGAGTCATTTTTCACCATTTCTTCAGAAACAAAAATGAACAGAATGAGTCATTTTTTCACCATTTCTTCAGAAACAAAAATGAACAGAATGAGTCATTTTTTCACCATTTCTTCAGAAACAAAAATGAACAGAATGAGTCATTTTTCACAACATCTTCAGAAACAAAAATGAACAGAATGAGTCATTTTTCACCATTTCTTCAGAAACAAAAATGAACAGAATGAGTCATTTTTCACAACATCTTCAGAAACAAAAATGAACAGAATGAGTCATTTTACATCTTCAGAAACAAAAATGAACAGAATAGTCATTTTACATCTTCAGAAACAAAAATGAACAGAATATTCATTTTACATCTTCAGAAACAAAAATGAACAGAATAGTCATTTTACATCTTCAGAAACAAAAATGAACAGAATAGTCATTTTACATCTTCAGAAACAAAAATGAACAGAATAAACTCTAGACACATGACAAAACTCACTGTGGTTTCCGTGCACTGAATTTCATAATTATGTATGCATCCATAATTACGCAATTCCTTGCATAGTCCGCACAATTTGTCTGAAATGTGAAGGGGAGGAAAAATCAAACCTGATGATGAGTGTGACTAAACTACCATAGGGTCCTTTTAATTAGATCGACAAAAGATCCTTTTAAATTAGACCACCAAGGAGTCCTTTCAGCTATATCATCACATGATATTCCTAACCAGATTTTTTGGATCAATCTGTTTACCTAGACCTCTCAGGGTCTAATTATGGAATGGTACAATATAATCCAAGGGTCTTTACTATTACGTACAAGCCCGTTGAGGATTTAATATAGCACCCAAAGATATGGAAGATTCTACGAGGATTTGAATGACAAGAATTTGGATCACACCAAAAACATAAAGGGAACATATAAACACATAATCACATAGTTGTTTAATTTGTTATTAACTTGTTATCTTTGGACGCGGATACTTAAAGCACACCAGGAATCCAATTCGTGGATTTCATTTGGCACTTTAATCATTTCAAGAATCTATCTATGAAGATAGGATAATCTTAAAAGGAATTCGGCTTTGTCCTTATTGAATTGTGATGTACGTATTGAATCATACAAAGAATTCAATTAAGGACTCCGATGAATGATACCCATCCACAAGGATCTAATTATGAGGATAGAAAGATCCTACATGGATTTTTGGAGTTTGTGTAACGAGAGTGTTCCGACACCTTGCACTAGGCGTGCTTACGTCGATACACAAGGTAGAAAGTTCATGAGGTTGAGGCGCCAGATATGTCAAGCGACATATGAAGCAGAGTTTGAAGGTAGAGCAGCAGCAGGATTTGTAACAGCTTTGCTTTGGATTGCAAAGCGGCACATGTTAACCAAATGTCTCCATCGTCCACCGTGGGTACATTTGAAACAAGGTATTTGATTTGGATGATGATGGTTGCATTGATTTCTCCAAGGAGCGGTTCCCTTGCACGGCTTCATCCCTGAGACAAGTCATGGGGATAGCTAAATCATCGGTCCTCTGGAGTATGACGCCTATTTGCTGGGTAGTTGCAGCACCTGGTTCGGACATTGTTGTTGCGATGAAGAAGCATCTTGAAGATAACGAAAGGCATAGGAGGAAACAAGCGAAAGATAGTCAAAAGAGAATAACAACACATGAAGATTGTGACCATTTGTTTGTTACCAAAGGCAAACAAATGAGATGGTGACTAATCAAAGTAAATGGGTCAATATAATGTATCGCGAAGACATGCTCGCCTATAAGTGAACACTCATCCCAAGAATTCCCAGGTAAGCACAACTGGTCTCGCGTCTGATGAGATGTATACGAAGTGCTTGCCTAGACAGAAAACCCAGAATACAGGCATTCACCCTTCCAGTTTGCACGTGTTCACATTATTTAAAACCCAAAACCTTGGCGAGATTTTGAAAATTCAAAGGGGTTCAAAACCATATAACAGAGGGTTCAAAACCTTACAATAGAGGGTTCAAAACCTTGTAATAAATCATCCTAGAACAGATGATTAGTTTTCAAAGCGGTTTTGAAATTTATGTTCTTGTTGTGGTAGTCGCCTAAGGATAGGTGACGGTATTGTTTTATGACTAAACGCAAGTAAACTCGCGTTAGGGTCCTAAGAAAAGTTATAGACTAGGTCAAAGCATTACTAATAACCTAATTCCCTATAACCATTAGCTCTGATACCATCTTTTCTGTCACACCCCAACCACGTAGAACATACAAATCGTGGCGGAAACGTCGGGGAGTGTTGTAACAGAATTAATTGTTTCAAATCCATGGCAATTGAAGTTTTGTTTTATTGATTAAAAGTGTTACAATGTCTTAACAAACAAGAAATACAACATAATTATCTAGTCTTGCATCTTTTATTGTCACTAAAGCCCAAGTCTGCCTATGTGTATCTTGATCATCTTATGCAACAGCTCCTGAAAACACATGTGAAAATAGGTACGTCAGCATAAAAATGCCTGTGAGATACATAGGTTTTGTGAAAATAGGTTTCATGACTTATGTTTGAGAAAATGTTTAGTCATGAACCTTTTAATTTGCTTTGTTTTGTAAATCATTTGAAAAACAATAAGTTCAGATGATATGTATAAATAAAAGAATAATGTATGGTTAAATGAATAACCATGTAACTGAGTTTGTATAAGATAAGTTGTTTGTAAAACAATGTCTTGTGAAAAGTATGTTATTTATATAAAATGTTATATGTATCAAACTGAAATGATTCAAATAACGCTACGATATGTAATACCATACAAACACTTATATATAGGAAGTACCAGCGGCGTATCCACCATGCTTGTATCATATTACACACGCATCGTTACTTAATCACTTAATCAAACCAAAACACCAAAGTAATGTTTAACAGTTGTAGAAATGTTTATGTATGGTCAAAGACGGTTCACACGGTTCATAGATACAAACGGTTCACAGATACAAACGGTTCACAGATACAAACGGTTCACAGATACCAACGGTTCACAGATACAAACGGTTCACAGATATCAACGGATCACATAGTCAAATGATTACAACGGTTCAATATGTAGTATAATGTGTTCATATGCTGGATAAGCATATGCAACAGAAAAGCAATGTAAAACAATGTACTAAGTATGCACACAATGAACATACATAGCATAAAATGTAATGAAATCATGTACTATAATGTACTAACGAACATAGCAGGTATATGATGTGAAAACGGGAAAGCATGAAAGTAACAAGTAGGCACATGTGTTCCACCCCAAAACAGTTTGGAAAACAGTAAAAGAGGGGTCTATGTACTCACTTGAGATTGCTCAGAAGTCCTTGAGTAACAACCAAACAATGCTAGAGATCGCGGATATCAAACGGCACCTAATATAGGTAACTATGTTAATTAACCGGACCTAGGTCGGAAGATCGGGTAGCATTAGGGTTTGTAAACCAAACGAGTGTAGAGACTCGTGTCATTTGGTTTAACAAAGCCTACATACTAAATGAAACTTAACCTAAGTGCTTTCGACCCATTACGACCCGTTTAGGTAGCTTATGCTACTTTAACGCGTCGTTCGCGTGAAACGCGTTCGGACCGCCTAACTAGCCCTATGACAAGTGTTATATGCCTAAACATGTTACATAATTAGTTATGTGACAAAGGTTTAGGTTACATATGCTTAATTACCAATTATACATGAAAAGGGTATTCTGGTAATTTACCTAAGGCATATAAACTACCTATCATACAACTACTCAAACGATGTGACCATAGGGTATAACCTCGGAAGGTTATTCCCTACCTACCATGGTCACCTAATGTATTTGGTCGGATCCTAATGATCGACCAAACTGGGTCGGGTTCGAGGTATAAGCGATTTATTAGATCGCTTACCCTACGACCCTAGACAACATGGTAATCAGTAGGCATAGTCCCAAGGGACTATAACCAACGTGATTACACTCACGTTGCGAAGTTCAAACGAACTTCGCATTGACCATTACTGGTCAACGCTGAAAGTCAAACAAAGTTTGACTTTCTGACTCGAAAAGCAATAAAATAAGGAAAAGAACGAAAGAATACTAACCCAGGGTCCCCGAATGCTAATCCCGATCTAAGAACTCAGGTATGAAACAATGGTTTCAACTTAGAGCTCTCAAATCAGAATTCTTGTGGGTTTAGAAGCAATGGGGGGTGGGGTATTTATAGTTTTCGGGTAACCGTTAAGATCGTTTGTCGAATATCGTGCCTTAATCGTATCCGTACAAGTGTCGGAAAGTTATGGTGCCTAAAAACCATCCTTATCAGCTGAATATGCAAGTGGGAAAGGTGTGGTTGTGGTTAAAACAGCTGGTACACGCTGACTGTTCGTTCTGATCTGTTCTGGGAGTCTGACGCGGGCCGCCTAAGAATGTTAAGAAACTGAGGAGGGCCGCCTGGCTGTCTGATCAGCAAACTTCTTGCAGAATTGACAGTTTTGGTCCCTGCACGTGTTTAAGGCCATTTCCGACACTTCTAAGGCCCGTAAAGCTAACTTTAAGGCCCTAAAATGTTGCCTAAACATTGAGGACATGAAACATGCTCAAAAATATGCCGGGTGTTGGTTCGTTTGGTCGTACGAACGCGATGTTCGCTTAATTACGACGGAATGCGCACAAGCGCGAAAAACGATCCAAATGACGCAACGAATGGATTTTTGGCAAGCCAAACACTAAAGCATAATATAGTCATGCTTACATAAATTTTTGGATGTCCGGATGTATTCAGAACGTAAGTTATGCGCGAAAATGCAAACTTGTGCACTTTTTGACACTTTTAGTCCCTGAATGACTCAAAAGTTTATTTTAGCACACCGAACCCCTCAAAGCCTATTTCTAAGCTATGTAAAGGATATTTATGGCATTTTTAACTTATGGTCATGTTCCGGAAGGTCTGTTACAGTTCAGATTGGCATACTTTCGCAGTTTGTCAACTTTAGTCCCTGTAAGCGATTTAACTTTGATTTCACCACACCAAACCTTCCAAAACTTATATCTAAGTTATGTAAAGGTTATTTAAGGTATGTTAAGCCTATTTCACTATTCCGGAGTGTTCGTTGGATTAAACTGGTTATATCTACTCATCAGAGCGCGTATAACCCTCCAGAAAGCGATTTAAAGCTTGAAATTGAACAAGAATTGATATGTGTAAACGATACACATATTTTTACAAATCCCAAGTATGAAATACTATATTTCATTGGTTTGGCATTTGTTTGATGGTTGAAGTGACACAGGTGTTACAACACCACGGACAAACGATAAGGAAAAATCACCTTCAACATAAGAAACTAGTTATTAAAGGTCATTAATACATAACCAAGTAAAAAGTGCGAAAAGATTAAAAATAAAAAGTATTACACTAGTCACTTTGTCTTCACCAAGTGATGTAAGAGACTTAGGCAAACATGACCTTGATTGTCAAGAACTCTTACGATCAATCTTGGATCCCGAGACGACTCACACACTCTATGATGGACAATGGATGATGGTGGTGGATGATGGTGTTATGGTGATGGTGGGTGGTGGGTGAAGTGTGAGAGAGGTGGTGTGCCAAAGGATGGTTTGAGCTTAAGCCAAGCACTCCTATTTATAGGCTGAACAGAAGCTCGGGAACGGCCCCGTGTCCAGTGGGCACGGCCCCGTGTCCACATCCTTCTATGTCTTCATTAATTGCTCTTGTCTGTATTAGTTAACCACGGCCCCGTGTCCGCTAGGCACGACCCCGTGTGCAGAAGCATATCTGTACTATCAAGATTTGCCTGGATTCTGCGAATCTTATAGTTGACCACGGCCCCGTGTCCGCTGAGCACGGCCCCGTGGTGGGCGATGGAAGCTTCTACAACTTTGTCTTTTATGTTGACACTTGGGCACGCCCCCGTGCTCATTGAGCACGGGGCGTGTTCAGCCTTCTGTTCTCTTGTTTTGCTTGGGAAGATGATGTCGTGGGGTCGGGCATGTCACGTTTGTTCGTTTTCTTGTATTTATGTTAGATTTAGCTGCCTTTTTGCTTCTTTTGTTAATTTGAGCTCATTTAATCCTGAAAATACAAAAGGAAGACAAAAGCTCACCTTTTCCAACATTAGTACTAAAAAAGGGTTAGTTTTATGCCACAATTGATGTAATTTATATGTTGCATTTTGCACACATCAAATACCCCCACACTAGAATCTTTGCTTGTCCTCAAGCAAAACTGTTTATAATGTGGCTTTACACTCCCAAATGGAATGGGTAGAAAAGAAGGTTTTTGGGCTTGTCATAGAGTGTCGGGATTTCCAAGATTCTTTATTTAGTTTTATTTTTAGTGGTTTACAATCCTATTTGTCATGATTTATTTAAAACTTTCATAAGATAAATTACTTATTAGGGCATAACATGCCTCTTTAAAATTCTATTTATATACAAGTTCACATACCTCACGGGGGATCACTCAACACTCGGCCGAAGATGTATTTTAGTGAATTACTCGAGAGCGGCATAGAACTTACTCCTACCATAGGCTTGCCAAGCAATCAATCCTCCTCCTTTTTAACAATATACCTTTGTAAATATCAAGAGGACTTTTTGGGTGAAGGGTTAGGCTTGGGTTAAAGGTAGGTGGTTGGGTTAGTGGTTAGTGAAAAGGGCGAAAAGCGTAACAAGCGTCGGTTTTCGAAAGTCTTTTTTATTTTTGCAACTTTTTATTTGATGAAGCTTTTTTTTCAAACAAAGTTATTTTTGATAAACTTGTTTGTTTATTTCCCTTTTGCTTCATCATAAACATTTTTTTTTTCAAAGTCATACGAGAAACCGAGCTTGTTACTAAAACGAAGGGTTAGAAATAAAAAGGTTTTGGTGGGTGAAAGGGTGTTTGGTTTGGGTTATGAAATGAAAAGGTTTAGGCTCAAAGGGGCTAACTAGGGGGGTTTTTGGTAGGTGGTAAAAAAAAGAAAAATAATGGTGTAGAAAAAAAAAGGTTAGTCCTAATGCCTCCATCATTTACTTACTCGGGTTTAAGTTGGTAAGGACCGGGAATGTATCGTCGTGGCAAGTTCTAGAGTCGTAAGAACCAAGCGGCTATTCAGACAAGAAATGAAAAATGAGCATTTAGTTTAATGATATGTATTTGTATGCTCAATAAAGACTCAAAACTCACTTTTGTGGGAATGGGTTTTTATGTGATCAAGTATATATAATCAAATTTCAACTAAGCTTGTCATGCCGTTTCATAATTTTCTTATGTTGGTTCTTTTTATCACGACGCTATCGGTTGTAAATTTGTAAAAATATAACCTTTTTAGAATTTGAAACTCCCAAGTTAAACCTAGACAAGTAAAAAAAAATGAAAAATTTTTGAAAAAATTTGGGGTGATTAGCGGTTCCAATAGAGTTTTGTGTAAGGCTTGTAATTAGGACTTGCAAGATTCAAGGTTTTAGCATCCCCCCCACACTTAAATTACACATTGTCCTCAATGTGTCCCAAAAATAAGTTTTTAGGTTGATTGAATGTGTAAAAAGGTGTGAAAAAGCAAAAGTTTGTGTTACGGGGCGCTGGACACGGCCCCATGTTGTCCGGGCACGGCCCCGTGTTCAAGTGCCAGTAACAAAATTGAAAAAGAGAAACAGAAGTTTGGACACGGGGGCGTGTTGGGTGAACACGGCCCGTGTCCAGATTACCTGAACTGGGCATTTTCTGCAGACTGTGCAGCACGGGATAATTACAAGAAATACATATTTTCATACGTATAATTACACTCCGGAATACGACCCCACTTATATGGCAAAATATACAAGTATGAGTATACGAACACAAATACACCCATCCTTGGGAAGGAAATACATGTATAAATACTTGAAAAGTATCAAGTTAAAATACATTATTTTAACAATTATTCTAAAATCTAATAAATATAATTTAAGTTAAAATATTTATTATTTTAACAAATAATTATATAACTTGGAATAATATCAAAGACACGAAGAAACGTAACTCAAAGAAGCTAATCAATACTAAGTCAAGGCACGACCCGCTCGTCTAATGGACCTTAGTACGATTGTAGGTAGTTGTGCACGCCAGGCGAAGCTTGAGTTACTGTGATACGAAGACGTAAGACTGTGAGTTCATGTCCCCGTTTTGTTTAACTGTTTTTCGGATTTATAACTTCGGGGGTGAAATACGTGTTACAAGTGATTATGATTACAAATGAAATGAACTGTTAGATCATGTGAATGGGTAGGCGTTAACTTAAGACCATTAATCCTTTAGAAGGACCGAGGGGCATTAGTGATAGATCTATTTGGGTGTTGCGAGCCCCACCCCTGGGTCCGCGAGTTGACCGCATGTGGTGACTATGTCATTCCAGCCGGGAGGCCCGGTACGAAATACGCAAAGGATTGAGCCTTCCTACACCGTTGCACACATGTTGATGACCTTGCAAACCATCAATTGATCTGTTCATATTCTCTTACAAACATACATACATATCTTCAATGATTACAATGGTTTATTCATATACACAAACAGACACATGAACTCGCTCAACTTTTGTTGATGTTTTGAAACTACATGTATTTCAGGGAATTAAATGTGGATCTAGCGGGCGTTCGGAAGTTCCAAGTGTTGTTTCAGAATATAAGATGTCATCCATGGTCTTAGGGTTTGGTTAGTGTGTCTTATCCTGGACGAGACACGTCTTCCAACACCTGGTTTTAATTAATATCTTTTGTCGAGTCTTTGTGAACTCTAAAACAAGTTGCATGGTTTGTACTCGAATTTGAAGTCTATGTTTTAAACAATGTTGACGTTATGTTTTCAACTTAATTAATGGATGATCATCTTAGTTTTATCATATAGATGTTTGTTATGGTTGAATGCAATGATATTAAGCAAGTCACACATAATCACACTTCCACAAAAGTCAGGGTGTGACAGTTTGGTATCAGACTTCGATTGTAGCGAACTTGGATTCCTTCTCGAGTCTAGACTACAATCATTAGGGCTCTCACGAAAATGTTTCACAACCTGTTTTTCATTGCATACGCGAAACGCCTAGATCCAGGGAACAAACATTTTTACAAATAAAAAGACAAGAAACACAATGCCCGGTTATCTGGTTGGTTTAGTCTGGGAGACTGGTTGGTTCAGTCTGGGAGACTGGTTGGTTTAGTCTGGGAGACTGGTTGGTTTAGTTTGGGAGACTAGGTGGTTTAGTCTGGGAGACTAGGAAGCATACATGATTACATGATTTTATGATACATTAACTTTGCTTGCATACTAAATGTTAGTGGTTAATATATGTGCATATGTTGTGATTGTTATGTTAGAGACACCATTTCATCATCCGAGTAGGGATTGTCCGATACTGATGACCCCATGGCTATTGTTTCTGATGATGAGATCGTCCCTGAGCCAGAGATCTTTACCTCCAATACAGAGAGTGACCCGGAGATGTTGTCCGATGACGACGATGATTTTCAGCCATTTGCGCTGCCCGATTTTGGAGATGACTTACTTCTTGATGAGTGTCCTAGACGAGGATCCTTTTGTTATTCCCATTCCTGTCCACGATCATCTTATCATCGGTCATACCGATGGTGAGCATATTGTGGCACCGATCCTCGCTCCTGTTCCATTAGTGGTCATTCCTCCTGAGGATTGGCCATTTGATGATCTGTTTGACGATGATTTTGATCTGTTTGTTGATGGTCCTCCCGATGACGCTCATGGAGATGGAGAGCTCGATGAGGACGTTGCTGATGTTCTACTTCTGGGGATTCTCGTTATTGAGATTTCTTCTGATTCTAGCTTACACTCTGTCTCAGATTCCTTTGAGTCTGTGACATCTTCCGCCTTGCAGGCAGTTGGTTTGCGACGTTATGCCACTGATTCTGACGATGATACAGCCATGTCAGCTGCACCATCCCCTCCACATGACTTTGAGCCTGGTCTTGAGCTAGACTTTGTTCCTGACGATCAGCCCGATGCTGCTGCCGCTGATCCTGAGCCTTCGCCTGATCATGACCCCATCCCATTTGGCTTACCTGACATAACACCCCCTCATCCTCCTGCACCGCTGGCTCCATTTCCTGAGTTTGACGCTCGATTTCTTACCGTCGAGCGGCAGATCAGTTATCTGTTGCGTCATGTTTATGATCTTGAGGAGGAGCTTGCGCATGTGCGTAGCTTGATTTTCTTTCCTCCACCTCCTCCTCCACCACCATCAGCATAGCTGGTTTTTGGTTTTATGTAGGTAGCTTGCTTTTGATGAGAGCACCGCTATTGAGCTGAGCTAGTGAAGCCTTTGGAGATCACCCTTTTGATTGTATGACTGTTATAGACTGATAGACATTTTGGACAAGGGTAATGCGACCCTGTGTTCCCTTTTGATACGATACTTTTGTAAAACATGTAACAATATTGGTGGTCGATGATTAATGAAAGCTCAATCGTAATGTTCTCATTAAACACATTGTTGAATTTCATGTTTGTGCTATGATCGTGATAAGATTTCGTGTTACGATGATTACTAATATACCTATGTATATACACTCCTAGGTCGTATTCATATAATAGATGCTTATGTGCTTGAATATTTAATAAGACCTGACCTATACAATCTTCTTTATAGAAGATGCCTCCTCGAAGGAACACTCAGTTGCCCACAACAGAGGCAGAGCCGCAAGAACGGATTTCACAGGTAATCGCACAACATGAGGCCCTACGCTCTGAACATAGCGGAGGTACCTCAGAAAATAACCCACCTCACGTTAATGTTTAAGTCACTTAAGACACATTACGATACGTTTGGACATTACATGTGCGTTTGTTAATGCTTTCTGTGAATGATGTTGCTTGTACAGGTGCTGTAGCTTTCGTAAGATGGGCTGAGAAAACAGATTCTGTGCTGCGAATAAGCAAGTGTGCGCCAGAGCTCCAGGTCACTTACATTTCTGGACTATTCCTAGACGGAGCTCTATCGTGGTGGAACCTTCAGGTTCAGACTCTAGGTGAGGCTGCAGCGTATGGTATGACTTGGGATGAGATGAAAGAGCTGATGCGCAAG
This sequence comes from Helianthus tuberosus, assembly GCA_030545235.1. Classification (NCBI taxonomy): domain Eukaryota; kingdom Viridiplantae; phylum Streptophyta; class Magnoliopsida; order Asterales; family Asteraceae; genus Helianthus; species Helianthus tuberosus. Next base: position 53,648,012 of record CM060417.1, on the reverse strand, counting down.
TAGTACTGTTCAAGGGCAGAAATTCAGAAGTTGGAAACCGAGTTTTGGAATCTTAAAATGGATGGACCCAAGATTGCTGAGTATGTACAGAGATTCCATGACCTGTCTTGTGTTGTCCCCTACATGGTAGAACCGGAGTTCAAGTGAGTTGAACGTTTCATTTGGGGATTGGCACCCCAAATAATGAGTATGGTGACTACTTCGAAGCCGCCAACGATCACTGAAGCCATTGATTTGAGCGTGGCATTGACTGAAGAAGCAATTAGATTGAACAAGTTTTCAATCTCTGAGGGAAAGAAGAAGGAGACTCATGTCGAGTCGTGACGGGTGGTCCGTAGGACAACCCTTAAGTACCTTAAAAAGATTAAAATCCCATGCTTTACACGTTTAATTGTTTGAACTTGGTAACTACTAGTTGTTTGGACGTGCAGGTGTAAATGGAGCTTAAAAGGGAAGGAATTTGGAGCATCAATAAAAAATAAAATATTGGAATTTAAGAACTAATAATATCACATGATAGAGGATGAAATTACGAGAACGTGGGCGAAAACGGCGAAGAAAACGGAGTTGAAACGAGAAAGTTATGAAGAAAACAAGAAAACGAAATCTGGTGCCGCCGTAACCTACGGCTCCTGGCCGTAAGTTACGGCCCTCACTGTGTTTTCTGGTCCACCGTAGCTCAGTTCTGGCCCACCGTAAGATTTTTATTGACCGTAACCTACGGCGGAGGGCCGTAGGTTACGGCTCTGACCTGCGTAAAAGTTGTAACTGCCCCATTTATTGGCATTTTATGATGTCTTTTGAGTACCAATGATTCCCATTCGGTTACATACACTTTAGAGACGAATTTTGGGTGTTCTTGAGGGCTTGAAACAATTTCTAAACATCTTGTTAGTGTTTTTAATCCAGATGAACATTGAACTACTTGTGAAGATGGTTGTTCTAGCCATGAATGGCTAAACTCTTTATGGTCATCTTTAGTTGAAGGTTTGTAGAGACAATTGTGTTTGATTTCATATTTCTAGAATGGTAAAGTGAATTTATGTTTTATTTATCATGCTGTGTTCTTATTTGCTTGTAAATTGTTGATGCTTATGATTATTCTATTTTGAAACCATACGTTCTTGGTGCCGTTGGCAATCGAGATATCATGGGTAGAACTAGGATCGGGTAAGGGTCAATTGGTCATCGGGTAACAACCTCACGTTCTAGGAATCTGAGTACTTAGTTCCCTTTTATCACAATAAGTAATTGCACATGAACTATGTCTATGTAGTTCTTTCTAGTGAATGATAGCACAAATGTTGAAGCAAACCGGAAACTAAAGATGGTCACTCGTCTCTAATTTGTTTACAACCAAAACACTTCCATTTTGCAATTAGAATAGTAGTCTTAGTTTTAAAAATCAACCAATCAAACCCACTCTTGAATTTATTTTATTTGCAATTAGATTAATTTAGTCAAGTTAGATATACACTTAGATAACATACATTCCACAAACTCCCTGTGTTCGATGCCCACTTACCACTATCTATTTAGTAGTAATTGGATTAAATTTGATTGTGACCACGACATCACGTCAAATTTTGGCGCCGTTGCCGGGGATACATTGTCCCAATGTATGGTTTTGAGGGAAAGATCGCTCTTAACCAACATTGACTGAAGAAGCAATTAGATTGAACAAGTTTTCAATCTCTGAGGGAAAGAAGAAGGAGACTCATGTCGAGTCGTCAGGAGAGAACAAGAGGAAGTTCTCGAATTTTAAGAAGGGTACCCAAGGAAACAACAACAATGGTAACAAGAAAAGAGATGCTAACCCACCAGCCGAGGTCAGGAATGGTGCTGCAAGTTCTGAGAACAAAGGGAAAGGTTACATGGGCACCCTGCCCAAGTGTGACATTTGTTAGCCTCATCACACAGGGCAATGTAGGTATGGGAAATGCGAGAACTGTGGCAAGGTAGGGCATGCCAGGGAGGCATGCTGGTAAGACACTGGACGAAGAAATGGAGGATCTGGTAGAAATGGTAATGGAAACCGTGGTGGAAATGGTAATGGAAATCAGACTAGGAACCGCAATCAAGGAGGAAATGGAAATTTCAGTGGAAAAGGAAATCGTGGTGGTTTTGGAAATCAAGCTGCTAACGGAAACCGTGGGGCAAACAACAACCAGGGCGGAAATGGAAGCAGAAATGGTCGCGACCAAGGTTGTTTTGGCTGTGGAGATGTTGGCCAATTCAAGCGGGATTGTCCGAAGAACAACCAAGCCCAAGGAAGAGTTTTCAACATTGGAGCTAGGGAAGCTCGTCAAGATCCGAACGTAGTCACTGGTACGTTCCCTATCAACCAACACTTTGTGTCTGTGCTATTTGATACTGGTGCCGACTATAGTTTCGAATCCCTAGAATTTAAGGATATACTTGGGTTAGTTTCCAGTAAGCTAGATATTCTGTACTCTATAGAACTAGCTAATGGGAAGCTAGTAGAGGCAAATGAAGTGATTAGAGGTTGTGTAATAGAACTTGGAGAGCATGAGTTTGCGCTCGATCTTCTACCAGTTGAGTTGGGAAGCTTTGACGTGGTAGTTGGAATGGATTGGTTATCGAGTAACCAAGCCGAGATCGTATGTCATGAGAAGATTATTCGTATTCCGACAACGAATGGAGAGACGATTGTAGTTCATGGAGAAAAGCATGATACGCCCCTACGAGTTGTCAGCTGCTTGAAAGCACGAAGGATGTTACGGAAAGGATGTGTTGCCTCTTTGGCTCACGTTGTTGATAAAGAAGCCGAAGAGCCGAAGCTGGAAGATATCCCTGTCGTAAGGGAATATCCTGAAGTCTTCCCCGAAGACTTGCCAGGATTACCATCCCAACGACTAATCGAATTCCATATTGACTTGGTTCCAGGCGCCGCACCTGTAGCCAAGGCAACTTATCGACTTGCGTCTTCAGAGATGCAAGAGTTTTCGACGCAGCTTCAGGAGCTATTGGACAAGGGATTTATTAGACCAAGCTTCTCGCCTTGGGGAGCTCCAGTTCTATTTGTCAAGAAGAAGGACGGTTCCGTATGTGCATTGACTACCGAGAGCTAAACAAGTTGACCCTCAAGAATCGATATCCTTTGCCAAGGATTGATGATCTCTTCGATCAACTTCAGGGTTCAAGTTATTACTCCAAGATCGATCTTCGATCAGGTTATCACCAGTTGCGGATACAAGAAGAGAGCATACCGAAGACTGCCTTTGGAACTCGTTATGGACATTACGAGTTTCTAGTAATGCCGTTTGGTCTGACAAACGCGCCAACAGTATTTATGGATTTGATGAACCGAGTTTGCAAGCCATATCTCGATAAATTCGTGATTGTATTTATCGGCGATATTTTGATCTATTCGCGGACGAAGGAAGAGCACGAGCAACACCTTAGAGCCATTTTAGAGCTGCTAAAAAAGGAGAAACTGTATGCTAAGTTCTCGAAGTGGGAGTTCTGGTTGCGTGAAGTAAAATTCCTTGGTCATGTAGTGAATGAAGATGGAATCCATGTGTGTGACAACTGTCACTTTTCCGTACATTCCGTACACAAATTGAACATTAATCTGTGCATGACCTAGCTTACAAGACAAATGAAATTCTGATTACTGTTATATACATACAATGGCATTTCATGTTGCAAGACTTTTATCATTACTACATGCAACACAATATAGTTCTAATAACGCACAGAACAGAATTCGCACCATTATCAGACAAACTAAAAGCACTGACGGGAGTTCAGTACATAGACAGACAGTGTTTTGAGGCCCAGTATGAGCCAGAGACTATGTACTACACTAGTATAGTGTGTAGGGAAGTAAGGACCACAAAACTGCTATTCTAGGTAATAGATAAAGTGCCGGAAAGTGCCTAAAACCCACATAAAGTGCAGAATTCTGCATAAATCAGCAAAATTCAGCATTTTAACAAATTTATTACATGCAAAAATATGACTAAATGGTCCTGAATGCTTTCCTAAGTGTCGGGAATTAAAAGTGTCACAAATGAGTGCATAAAGAACACTAAACGGAATAGTTTGACACTTTAACGAACCGGTATCTAACCGAACAACCGGACATTACCCGAAACACCAAAATTAAACTAGAAGCATTGTTTTAGTGTTTCTAAGCTAGTTATGATCCCCGAACGCCCAAACACACTATATAACATCTAATACACTTGAAGACTAAACACTATACTTAGAATCCTAACTAATCATCTAACTAACCATTAAACATCAACTAAATACCCCCCCCCCCCCCCTAAGTGGACGGTCACTTACGTGGCCCCACCTCCAAAATCTTAAAAGATTTCTCTTGATCTTGCTTGGATTTGTGAAGATTTATTTAGATCATGTTGTGTACTTACAAGACATAATACACATTGGATAATAGAATTAGTTGGTTATAAGAGGAACTTGGTGGATCATTCTCTCACACACTTCACCACAACTCACCTCCTCCTCCCTTCTCCCCTCCATTCGGCGGAGAACAAGCACCCACCACCCCACCATCATCATCTCACTTCCATTCAATCCATATACTCACAAAGGTGTAAGGAACCATATAAGAAGGTTTGGTGGTCTTGGATCTTGAAGGACCTCTCCCGATTGCTTTTATCCAACACATTTGTCATCTTCAGCCTCTTGTGTTCTTCCCTAGTCTTGTGCTAGTAGTAAGGCCCTTATAATCTCTTGTTATTTCATATTTTGATGATTAAAAGATGATGAACATTGATAATCTTGATGAACACTAAGGAACATAAACATAAATCTCTAACATAAGCTTATAAACATATGAATACTTGTTGATTTGTGTTTATTTGCTTCTTGATGATTGATTATTTATGTTAGTGATATTAGACATCATAAGAAACCTACTAGATTGTGATTAAACACATGATCTAGTAAGTTAAGGTGGTGATCTTGTGAGAAACCAAGATCATCATGCCTTATGTTTACATGAACTTGAATAATAAAAGTTGTTTTCATGTGATGATGATTTAAACAAAATACAAGTCTTGTGAGTGGATGATTTCTAAAATAGTTTTCCGAGGAAACCAAGCTAAATCACAAAGATTTACATGAATATTGTTTTAAAAGAACTAATCATGTTTCTAGTGTTGAAACAAGTATAAGAATACATTGTTTACAAGAAAAATACAAAAGAATGATTTTTTGGAAAAATCATCTAGTAAAGTTGTAAACACCTAAATCTTTCAAGAATGAGATTTTTAAAGAAATAAACACACTTTAAAGGGTAACTAAACCCACTAAACACACTACCAAGTTACTACAAGTTTTTATGAAAGTTCAAGTTCATGATTATTATGTAGATAGCTTTGTTTTAGCACTTGGGAAGTGTAGATTAATTGTTGATTGTTTGTGATGTTTTTGAAAAGAAAATGATATGCTTTGATAGCATGGACACCTCCATTTTTAGGGGAAACTATGACAAAATTTTCTAAAAAGAGAAACACTTAGAAATTTTTTTTCAAATCAATATTTACAAGTGTGTTTTAACTATGGTTTTCAACATAAACCTTGCCATAGATTTTGTTACAAAAATACAAGTATTGGAGGTTGGTTTTTATAAATAAAAATGGATAAATATGTATTTAGAATATATATTTACATTAAAGACACATTGTGTGTGATTATTTGTATACTTTGTGCATTAGTTATATTATTTTAGGATTTAAAATAATATGACTTAACAAAATACCAAGAATTTACAATCCAAAATTATTACCAAAAATCACAAGGAATAAATATATAAGTTACACACATAATATTGTGAAATCGAATGCAAGAACGTAACTTATGAAATATTCCGGAAAATGCCGTTATAAATATATTTTTGGTAAATATTATTTTGGATACGAAAGAAACGAAAATATGATTTTTGTAAATATTACAAAGTTATATCATACTTTGACAAGGGGAAAATATTATTTTTGGGAAGTTAAAATATATTTTCTTGGAATAGTTAGAAAATATACGATTTTTGGGAAAAATATATATTTTCTAGACAATACATTATTTTTGGACAAAATAAGTTAAATATATTTTCTAAAGTGAGACCTGAAAATATATTATTTTAGGATTACAAATACAAGAATACGAAGATACATGTATAAGATACCCCCATCCTTGGGAAGGAAATACGAAAATAAATACTTGAGAAGTATTGCTACAAAATACTGTCTAAACAATTATTCCAAAATTAAATATAATTTGAAGTTAAAATAATTACTATTTTAGCAAGAAATTATAACTTGGAATAATATTAGAGACATAAAAGAAACGTAACTAAAAAACGTTAACTCTAAGACAAGGCACGACCCGTTTGTCTAATAGACCCTAGTACATTGTAGGGAGTCGTGTTTGCTGAGGAGATTTGGGTTACACATACTGAAGACGCAAAACTGTGAGTTCATGTCCCCCTTTTCTCTTAACTGTTTTTGACTTTATAACTCTCGGGGGTGGAATACATGTTACGAATGCTTAAACGGTATGAAATGCCTATGAAATGAACTATTAGATCATGTGAGCATAGACTAAATTTGAAATGCCATTAACTCTTAATTAGGGACGAAGGTTAGATCTAACGGGTACGACCGAACCACACTCACGGTACTTGTGACCACTTGAGTGCTTCAGTGTCGCAGTCGAGGGAAATCGACATAGTCAAGGGAAATCGACAAGGGTATTTGCCTACTCATTTCGAGTGCTCCCTATGTCCTCACATGCTTTAATGTCCTTGTAAAACATTTATGTGACAACCCGAAATTAGAACCTTTCTTATATCACGACGTAACATGCTTAAACGTGTGACTAGTTAACTTGTGTGATTAATGATAAGTGAACCTTTCATGTGATTATGTGTTGTGTTTAATTGTGTGCGTGTATGTATGCTTGTATGGATAGTATGTGTATATGTTAAGGGAGCCGAGAACCATGAACACGACTCGAGACCATGCGGTCTCGAGTGAACTAGTGAAACAGTGGGCCGGATCGGGCCACACACCCCTTAGTCTACCCGAAAAGCCCATTAGGGTGCACAAGGTGAAACAAGTATATAACCTTGGTGATTATCCATGTTGCCATTTTCTTTGGTTAACACACACACTCTCCTACTCCCTCTCACTAAAACCCTAGACACCAAACATCACATTTCTCCTCCTTCTTCTCGGATCAAACCAACCGACCACAAAAAGGATTTTCGGATTTGCTTGTTCACACCAAACAAAGCCTTATCTTTCACCACTACTCCTCTAACCGGTTAGTTATTCTTTCTATGTGTTGTGTTTCGGTTGTTGTTGATGATAATGATGCGATAGTTTGTTGATGATGATGTATCTTGTGTGACTTGATAATATGTTGGTTTGTTAGGTTTATGCATGATGATGTTAATAAACTATCATACTTTGATTCCGGATTGATTGCATGATGAGTTAATGATGTTTTGTGATTGAATGTGATTTAAACCATAAATGATTGATGCTCATGAAATCGACTTGCATAATGTTCATATTATCCGGATTATATACTCTTATGTTCATATTATTCGGATTAGTTGTTGGAATATTTGATTGTTGTTCATGTCATGATCATGTTAAAGTTCATAGAGATTTATGCTAAAAACCCTAAAATGAAGAACATGATGAATATGTGAAGAACTTGTTGAATGTGTTATGGATATTTGAAATTGCCATGTTTGATCCATTTTGGTTAATTGTTAGACAATTAGACATGTTTGTAGAACCTCATTGGATAGTACATAAAATCACAACAGTGAAATCCCATTGGTCTAGTACAATGTGGAATTCAGCACATGTCTCCAGCCGAGAACTTCAGTCTCAACTCGAGACCACCACGGAACAAGTCGAGATCCCCGGTTGCGACACAGATTGCGAGTCGAGGACCCATAGTCTCGACTCGAGACCAAAACAGCACAACTCGAAATCTCAGTTGCGAGTCCGGTTGCGACTCGAGACCAGAACATGCATGAACCGAGACCTTCATGTTTGCGACTCGAGAACACATGAGCACAACTCGAGACCGCACAGTCTCGAGTAGGGACCGTACAGTCTCGACTCGAGACCACACACTTGTGCACGCTGAATTGGACTTGCATGATTATGAGCTTAAGTAGTTGGGCCGGACTCTTGGGCCTGATGCATAGATCTTGTACGTTCCTGATTGAACGTGAATGTTAATAGACTGCCATGAATGATTCTTGGATGCAATGTGCTAGAAACCTACGTGTACTACTCGAATACGAACCTGATTTGTATGATACAACTATGATAGGACGCGAGTGACCACAATATTGCTTGTTTGACTTTTCTGTGTATCTACCGAGCAAACCAAGGTGAGTTCACACCCTCTACAAAGCATGGGATTCCCCGGGTTGGGAATGGGGTTAAGGAACTAGGGTTCCTCGTCCTCCTTGGGTAGGACAGCAATGGCTCAGGAATGTAATTCCTCGTCCTCACGGGCAGATAACTCGTACTAGACCAAAACTCTATCACGAAGTCCCTCCTTTTTATATCGACTTAATCGCCGGGCCAATGGCGAGCGGGTCATTAGATAGATAGCGCTATTTAGGTCTGACAAACCTCACACCGTGCCGCAGAGGACGGGCGTGAACTAATGGATCTGGGGCACGTCAATGATGATAGACATTGACAGTTTCAGGGCACTTAAACATGACTACCGTCAGCAGTCGATATGGTAACGAGTCTAGTGTATACATGGGGTAGCCCCCACGGCCGAAATGCCAGATAACTAACACGGGGTAGCCCCCACGGCTGGATTGCCAGAGTAACCGGGAATAAATAAGTCACGTTTTTTACTATGGGGTAACCCCCACGGCAGGATGCCAGATAAAGGAAACTGTTTTCAAAACAACTTAAAACAAACACCCAACCGTGAACTCACTCAACTTGTTGTTGACTCGTTACTACATGCTTTGCAGGTCAATAGGTACTTAGCTGGAGCTTGCATGGAAGAGAGCCGTTGTGGGACATGGACGGCTGTGTGCCATGTTAAACTTCGAAACAATTAAACTTATGTTTTGGTTTTAAGACTTATGCTTCCGCTTGCAACTTAAACTATGTTTGTTCGAACACCAATTGTATTGGTTGGATTTTTATAACTATTTACATGCTTGTTCAATATGATTGGTGGCTGGATCCTGGTCAGTCACACCTCCAAGCGGTAGTACTCCGCAGGTGGATTTTGGGGGTGTGACAATTTATTTGGTATGTTCATACACGCTTTTCATACCTGTTTTCAAAGGAGTCTCTCAAAGGTTTACAAGTTTACCGGTACTCATACAAAACGCATGAACTCGCTCAACTTTTGTTGATGTTTTCCAAAATTACATGTATTTCAGGTAACAAGTTGGATCTTGGGCGCGGGTGTTGTTTCTAGAAGTAAATTTCAAGTTTAGATCTCATCCACTTTTGTTGGTTTGTATCTTAGTCGAAGGTTGTGTTGTTCGAAACTTAAATAACTGGTATTTGTAATACATTTACTTAATGAATGGATGAACATCGTTTTGATCATATAGTTGTTTATTACGATTGAATGCAATGATATTAAACCAGTCACACATCATACGCTTCCGCAAAAGTCAGGGTGTGACAGTTTGGTATCAGGGCTTCGATTGTAGTGAACTAGGATTCCTTCTCGAGTCTAGACTACAACCACTAGAGTTCTCTCACAAAAACATTTTACAAAAAGGATTTCATTGCATTCACGTAAGCGTCAAGATCCATGAGTCAAAAATTTTTCAAAGAAAAGACAAGGCAAGGACATTAGTAGGGAGGAGAATACCCCAAACTAAGGTGCCAATTAAGGCATAGTCTATATGGGATAGACTTGCCAAAGACAAAATGACCCCCCCCCCAAAGGATAAACGAGAGTTATATGTGATATGATGCATCGAATTGCCTGTTTATGCTAAGTAACATATTTGTTTATCGATATATACATACGAATAATTGTACGGAATGATTATTGACGTGAATAAGATACCTTCGACTCCGAATCCTATTATTATTCTTACTCGCACAATGAATCTATCGGCCTCGCGTTCATTGCAAAGCTCATGGCTGGAGTGATTACCAAATGAGATTCTGAGCTTGCTTCCATAGGAGATGGCTGCCCTTCCCTCTCGATCGTGAAGGTGCCTGACTACAGTAGTAACGTCGAGGCAGAGGCGGCAACCTTGGACAACTTCTTTATCAGCGGGAGGAGGTCCCTGTGGCTTTTGTGAAGCGAGATTGATGACACACTTAACCAGACAAGGAAGATGAAGTATTCATCTTGAAGGTGCCCCTCCAACTACTAGGAATTCTCCTTATTCCTATTCCATTTAATCATCGTGCTTGTTCGCGCATAACTATAGCAAATGTCAGTGCATGGACCACTGCAATGGTCCTTCCCATATTAGAGGTATAAGGACAGTAGTGTCCCCTCCTTGGTTGACCATCTGCTTGGACGAGGGAAAATTGGGGTAACTGTGCATGACAATTTATTATTACGGGGGCCCATGTAATAACAACTTGTAGTGCATGGAAATCCTGGTGGACTCTGCGGATCAGGTTAATGATCACCATCCCTCCAAAAATAATCTATAGGTGTTCACACCTTCATCTGGTAGAACAATACCTAGACCATTGCTTTAGCACTTTATAAAGTAGGAAACCTGTCTTTGCCTACTTCGTGTCTGACACTTCTACCCAGGTACGAGACGTTTGAGAACCGATATTTAAGCAAGTGAAGATGAATAACATTCGGAAAGATTCAGTGACGTTACACTCTCTATCACCCCTACATGAATAATCCCCATCTGAAGGAAAGTATACCCGTCTTGTAAAGCTATGTAGAAGGAAAACAACTACCACTTCATGAAACTTGTATGACCGAGGCGATGTAGCCTCGAGTTCATTTTATTTTTCATTACAAACAATAAGCCAAGTTGCCAAGCCTATGGTAATTGTTTACTCGCTCATACATTGTTGAGTATATATGCATGTGATATTGGGTGATTACATGTTGGCTTATGGTGCTATGTACCTCATAGACAATTATGGAATGTTGTCTAACCTACCTCGTACCTTTTGACAGAAGAGAATGCCGCCCAGACGAGACACGGACACCAGTATGTTACCAAGGACAGAATACGATCTTCAAGAACGCATCTCACATGCAATTACATGACATGAAGCCCTCCGCTCTAAACACAGCGGTGGCACTACCGAAAATAACCCTCCAACTGGCTGCACTTATAAACAGTTCCTGGACTGCAAGCCATTAAACTTTGACAGCACAGGAGGTGCCGTTGCATTGGTTCGTTGGGCAGAGAAGACTGACTCCGTTCTAAGAATGAGCAACTGTTCGCCCCAGCAGAGTGTTACCTTTATCTCAGGGTTGTTTTTAGATGGCGCACTCTCCTGGTGGAACCTTCAGGTTCAGACCCTTGGTGACGAAGCTGCTTATGCACTGAGCTGGGACGAGCTCAAGGAAATGATGGAGAAAAAAATACTGTTCTAGGGCTGAAATCCAGAAGCTTGAGGTGGAGTTCTGGAATTTGAAAATGGACGGGCCGAAGATTTCTGAGTACGTCCAGTGATTTCATGACTTGTCTAGGGTTGTTCCCTACTTAGTCAAGCTGGAATTCAAGAGAATTGAGCGATTCATTTGGGGACTTGCACCTCAAATCAGGAGCATGGTTACTACCTCCAAGCCCCCAACCATCACAGAGGCTATCGATTTTAGTGTCACTCTTACTGAAGAAGCTCTACGCATGGGAAAATTTTCGGAATCTGAGGATAACAAGAAAGAGACTCATGTGGAGTCATCAAGCAACAAGAAGAGGAAATCTTCAAACCTAAAGATAGGCACCCAAGTCAGCTATGGAAGCTCTAAAGCAAACAAAAGAAAGGAAGTGAACCCGCCTCGTGGCAGGAAAGCTTATGGAGCCACTAATAAGGCTGGTGGTAAGGTTTACTTGGGGACTAAGCCGAGGTGCGAGGAATGCAATTTTTACTATGAAGGTCGATGTCTGAGGCCTAGGTGTGGAAAGTGTGGAAAGGAAGGGCACAACAAGGATGCCTGTTGGGCGAAGGATCCAGACGGAAGAAATAATGGGAAAATTCCAGGTTGCTACAGGTGTGGTGAAAGTAGGGCACTTTAGGAAAGATTGCCCTGGGAAGAACCAAGCAAGGAAGGGTCTTCACGATCGGAACTCGTGAAGCACGCAAGGATCCAGTTGTGGTTACAGGTACGTTCCCTATTAACCAACCTTATGCATCTATTTTTGATTAATACTGGCACCAGCTTTAACCTTGCATGCGTTGAACCTAAGAAACTGCTTGGCCTAGTTTCGAGTAGAATAGACGTCCCGTATTCTTTAGAAAGGGGCATATAGAAGGCTAGTTTAAGCAGGCGAAGCGATTAAGGATTATATTTTGGGGACTCAGAAGGCCGGAACTTTCTGATACCATTGACTTGGGAAGTCATGATATGATAGTCAGCATGGATTGGATATCCAAGTATAGAGCTGAAGTCGTTCGATATAAGGAAAATCAGTCGCTTCCCTCTTGCGAATGATGAAACACTTATAGTACACAACCTTCTTGCAATAGGTGTAAGGGTACTAGACCGTGGGTCTGCGACATCTCTCATTGGTCGAAGAGACACAGAAGCGCCTCCGAGTAGACTGCATAGCCTTCCTAGCTCATGTTGCCGATAAGGAGACCTAGGAGCTGGAGCTAGAAGACAACCCCGTGGTGGAGGAATTCCCAGAAGCCTTTCCTGAAGACTTGCCAGGAATACCTTCACAGCAACAAGAGGAGTTTAGGATGAACCTCGTGCCAGGAGCGGCACCAGTGACACGATAACGCCTTACCAACTAGTTTCGTCCGAGATGCAAGAGCCTCTGATGCAACTATGAGAGCTGCTAGACAGAGGAAATCTACCAGGCCGAGTTTCTCACCCTGGGAAGCCCCAGTGTTATTCGTTAGGAAACAGAACAACAGTTCTCTGTTACACGCGTACATAGCCTAATCTGAGAGGAACTCAGAGGGAATAATGAGGGAGAAAAGTATTACGCATGGGTTACAGGGAGATAGACAACTAACCAACAAGAATCGGTACCCCTAACGAGAACCGATGACTTGTCAACCAACTACAAGGTCCCAGCTACTACTCCAAGATGGAATTAAGGACACGGTGTCCTTAGTTAAGGACACAAGAAGAAAGTTGACAGTTTCCACTTTGCATCAATCCCAGAGAATTGGATATCAAGGAACGGTATCCTTTGCCAAGGATTAATGACATGAACAGACCAATCGTTAGGTTCTAGTTACCACTCAAAGATTGACTTGAGGACAGGATGTCCTCAACTGTGAATACAAGAAGGAAATATCCCTAAAATGACCTCTAGGACTCGCTTCGAGCGATACGAGTTCCTTGTCGTACCATTTGGCTTAACACATGCATCGGCAGTATTCATGGACCTCATGAATCAAATGTGTAAGCCATACCTGGCTAGATCATGATTATATTTATTGACTACATTCCTATATGCCCAACGACCAAGGAAGGTCGTGAGCAACATCTACAATTTATCTTGCGACTCTTAGAGAAAGAACAGTTACGTGCTAGGATGTTGAAGAGCAGATTTCGAATTCGCGAGGTAAGAACTTTAGGATACATGGTGGATAAGAATGAGATTCATGCCAACCCTGCAATCAAGAGCTAAGGAGTTAGAGTTGCAATTATGTAACGCTTCTCGACAAAGTCTCGATTGCGCGTCGATGCAACGAGACCACAACATTGCATACACATCACGTTGATTAAGGGATCATGAGAAGAAACCTTGATCCAGATACAGTAATTGCGCACCGCAAATTTGACGTCATTACCTGTAAGAAAACGCTGCACGACCATTACTGATCACAAGGGTTACAGCACACCGTTGATCGTAAGAACTTAAATATTAACGAAAATGGACTGAGCTACTGGACGATGCAGACTGTATGGACATGTTACGTGCTTGTGCGATAAACTTTGATAAAAAGTTGGAACACTCACTTGCCCTTAGTGGAGTTTTCCTACAACAGTATTTGTCACACCGCTGTTTAAACCGCTTCGTGTGAAGCTTTAGATGGAATATAATAAGATGATCCCCATCATGTTGAACGGAGAACGGAGATAAACAATCTACTGGCCCGAGTTGGTTCAGGAAAAATTTGAGGCAAGATTGTTCAGATATGTGTTTATGTCAAGACAACACGTGGTATACCGAGAGACAACGCCGACGAGCGGTGGAAACTGTTGGAAATTGAGATAAGAGGTATGATTTTAGTGAGAGTCTCGCCTTGGGAAGGCGTGGTATGATTTGGAAAGCGTGGGAGGTTGGACCCATGGTATATTAGACTTTTCGGGATCCTGGAAAGGATCGGGACCATTGCTCCCAAGCGGAAACTACCAGAAAAGATCAGTAGTGATCGCGACACATTCCACGTGTCTAGTCTTTAGAGGAGTCTACTCAAGGAACAGTCGTTATTCCCACAAACAAGATTCACGTCAACAACAAACTCCAATTTACTATAGAACCTGTTAAGGTTGCAGATTGAGAATCCACAAAACACGGAGAAGACGTAATTGATTTATTTGAGTACGTTGAAATTCATATCATGGCCCAGAGTTACTCGGAACATGAAGACCAATTTTAAACCTAAGTAACCACATTTGATTCACAACTCCCCTGCGACCGATGGCATCGCTTAAATTTCGGGACGAAATTCTTTTAACGGGTGGATAATGTGACAACTGTCACTTTTCCGTACATTGCGTACACACATTGAACAGTAATCTGTGCATGATCTAGCTTACAAGACAAATGAAATTCTGATTACTGTTATATACATACAATGGCATTTCATGTTGCAAGACTTTTATCATTGCAACTTGCAACACAATATAGTTCTAATAATGCACAGAACAGAAATGGCACCATTATCAGATAAACTAAAAGCACTGACGGGAGTTCAGTACATAGACAGACAGTGTTTTGAGGCCCAGTATGAGCCAGAGACTACGTACTACACTAGTATAGTGTGTAGGAAAGTAAGGACCACAAAACTGTTTTTCTAGGTAATAGATAAAGTGCCGGAAAGTGCCTAAAACCCACATAAAGTGCAGAATTCTGCATAAATCAGCAAAATTCAGCATTTTAACAAATTTATTACATGCAAAAATATGACTAAATGGTCCTGAATGCTTTCCTAAGTGTCGGGAATTAAATGTGTCACAAAGGGGTGCATAAAGAACATTAAACAAAATAGTTTGACACTTTAAGGAACCGGTATCTAACCGAAAAACCGGACATTACCCGAAACACCAAAATTATACTAGAAGCATTGTTTTAGTGTTTCTAAGCTAGTTATGATCCCCGAATGCCCAAACACACTATATAACATCTAATACACTTGAACACTAAACACTATACTTAGAATCCTAACTAATTATCTAACTAACCATTAAACATCAACTAAATACCCCCCCCCCCCTAAGTGGACGGTTACTTATGTGGCCCACCTCCAAAATCTTACAAGATTTCTCTTGATCTTGCTTGGATTTGTGAAGATTTATTTAGATCATGTTGTGTACTTACAAGACATAATACACATTGGATAATAGAATTAGTTGGTTATAAGATGAACTTGGTGGATCATTCTCACACACACTTCACCACAACTCACCTCCTCCTCCCTTCTCCCTTCCATTCGGCCGAGAACAAGCACCCACCACCCCACCATCATCATCTCACTTCCATTCAATCCATATACTCACAAAGGTGTAAGGAACCATATAAGAAGGTTTGGTGGTCTTGGATCTTGAAGGACCTCTCCCGATTGCTTTTATCCAACACATTTGTCATCTTCAACCTCTTGTGTTCTTCCCTAGCCTTGTGCTAGTAGTAAGGCCCTTATGATCTCTTGCTATTTCATATTTTGATGATTAAAAGATGATGAACATTGATAATCTTGATGAACACTAAGGAACATAAACATAAATCTCTAACATAAGCTTATAAACATATGAATACTTGTTGATTTGTGTTTATTTGCTTCTTGATGATTGATTATTTGTGTTAGTGATGTTAGATATCATAAGAAACCTACTAGATTGTGGTTAAAAACATTATCTAGAAAGTTAATGTGACAACCCTCATAATTACATGTATCCGTACGATTTATTAATGTTAATTAAAGTGCTTGATGACTGTGTTGAATTACTTAACTGCTTTCTAATTACTGCGTCATACTTACATGTGCTTGTTAACATACTAGTCTTATGCAGAAAATTAACTAAATAGTCCTGTATGTTTTCCTAAGTGTTGGGAATTAAAAGTGTTACAAAAAGATATATATAGGACACTATACGGAACAACTTAGCACTTTAACGAAACGGTATCTAACCGAACAACCGGACATTACCCGGAACACCAAAACATTGCAAGAAACATTGTTTAATTATTTCTTGGCTAGTCATGATTCCCGTACACTATAGCACCCCCTAGATATCAACTAACTAACACATGTAAGTAAATACTTGGAAACTAACTAGTATTTACCAACTATCATCAAGATATTACATCTAACCCCCCCCCATGCCCATTTTCGGTCACAAGGACCCACCCCCCATATCTCACTAGATTTACTTCAATATTTTATTGGATTGATTACTTGAAGGAGGGAACAAAATATGTAGAAAGAGGATTATAAGTATGGCACCTCAAGATCATCTTATCATTTCATATCTTCACAAAATCAACACCATCTTCTCACTCTCCTCTCTCCTCCTCTCGGCCTCACCATAACCGCCACCATCACCACCATATCACCACCATGTTCTTCCATTTTTAAGTTGCATTCAAGTGCTAGAAGAAGGATTAAAGAAGCATGAAGTTGTAGATCATCAAGGAGCTTCATTTCTTGCTTTCTCACACCATTTTCACCATCTTTTCACTAGAGATTCTTCCCTAGCCTTTGAGCTAGTTGTAAGTCTTTGATCTACCTTAGTTTACTTCTATTTTGTGTAGTTAAAAGGATGTAGTATGATGAATATCACAAGAACACAAAAAGGTTTAAACAAGAAACATGAACATAAGGTTTACATAAAGATGAAATGTGATGTAATATTGTTAATATGATGTTGTGTGGTATATGTTGATGCTTGCTTGTTTGTTACTAGTAATATAATGATTGATCAACATATGGAACTTGTTATATCATGATTAAAAGCATGAGTTAACAAGTTAGGAGGTGATTAGGGGTTTACATAAAAGAATCACCTCCATATTTAGACATGAACTTGGTGATAAAATGATTTCTTCTAAAAATAATAAACCAAATGAACTAGTAATCTTGTAGATCCAAGACTTGTGAATGATTTTTCTAAAGGAACCAAGTTTAAAAGATGGTTTTTTGAAAGATCATGATCCTTACACTATTTTTGGAATAAAGTAAGTATATGGATACTAGTGACACATGAAAATGTTGTAAATAATTATTTTTGTAAAATATGTTCACAAGTTGTGAACGTCTAAAAATCCCGAGAATGAGATTTTTAGTAAAGTAAACACACTTTGGAGGGTAACTAAACCCACTAAAAGCCTTACCAAGTTACTACGCGTTTTTACGAAACATCAAGTTCATGTTGGTTTGTAAATAGAATAGTTTGCTCTTGGTAAATTGTTGTTGATTGTTTGAATGATTTTTTGGAAAAGAAAATGATATGCTTATTAGCATGGACGCCTCCAATACAAAGGAAACTCTGGCGAAATTTTTCTAAAATTTCCAACAAATAGAAAATATTTTCTAACAAGTGTTACAAGTGTATTTAACTATGATCTTCCGCAAAAGTCAGTGTGTGACATTTGAATTGTGTGGTATGTGATAGAAGTAGTGAGTAGATACACCGTACGTAGGATACGTGTTATGCATGCACAAAAAACTTATTGATATCTGTACCTTATTAGGACGTGCTTGATTTTTGATTATTAGAGTAACTAATCTAACCGAGCAAACCAAGGTGAGTTCACACACTTTCTAAGGCATGGGATTCCCGGTGGTTGGGAATGGGTTAAAGAACTAAAACGGAACCTACACATCCTCCTTGGGTAGGATATGTACCGCCATCCTCCATAGGTAGGATGCCAATATTAACAGGTTAAAGAACTAAAACGGAACCTACACATCCTCCTTGGGTAGGATATGTACCGCCATCCTCCATAGGTAGGATGCCAATATTAATCCTGCGTATTCTACTTGGGTAGAATACGTACGTTCGTCCTCCTTGGGTAGGACAACAACCTTAAAACTTACTAGACAAAACTCTATCATTAAGTCCCTCATTTTATATCGACTTAATCGCCGAGGCCAATGGCGAGCGGGTCATTAGTTAATAGCGCTATTAGGTTTAACAAACCTCACACCATGCCAGTCGGACGGGCGTGTACTAATGGACTATGGCAAATTGTCAATGATGATAGAACATTGACGTAGGGCACAGCTATTGTTCGTCAGTTGTCGATATGGTAACGGTCTAGTGGTTCACATGGGGAAGCCCCCACGGGTCATGGTTTGGGAAAGAAGGAATTGGTTAATCATATTTTCAACTATGGGGTAACCCCCAGGGTAAGTAAGCCAGCTAAAGACAAACCACGTTTCGAAAACAACTTAAAACAAACACCCTACTGTGAACTCGCTCAACTTTATTGTTGACTCGTTGTTACATGCCTTACAGGTCGTTAGATGCTTATGGAGCTTGCACGAGGAGAAGGTCGTTGTGGGATGTGGACTATTATGTTCCGTGCTTAACATTTGAACTTTATGTACTTATTGAACTTATGTTTTGGTTCTGCGTCTTATGCTTCCACTGTTAACTTAAAGTTGGTTACTTTCTTTTTGTCACCAAGTGTATTATGGTTGGCTTTATTTACTTAATTACGTTGTTCAATATGATTGGTGGCTCGATCCTGGTCGCGTCACGCCTCCAAGCGGTGATACTCCGCATGGTGGATTTTGGGGGTGTGACAGATTGGTATCAGAGCCATTGTTTATAGTGAACTTGGTTTTAAAAAGGAAAAGCTTTTTGACAAAACCAGACTATAACCTGTACAGCGCTCAACGATCCACAATGACGCTTCGCTCCACGTGCAAGACTCAACATTCTAGGTGATATGGTTTATGTTTATATTACCTACCTGCTAGTTACATAGTACATTGTTCATGGTATGCTTAGATAAGTGTAGCAACTATTGTTGAAAACACATGTGTGCTTACTCTCTTCTGTCATCGCACTTTTGCGACACCTTGCTCACTCATGTTTCCTTTGATATGAAGATCATGAGTGGACGACTGAACCTAACTCAAGCCCAGCTGATGGCTCTAATCAACGAACGAGTGGCTGAGGCACTCGCAGCTGTCCCTGCAGGAGGTCAACATGCTCAGCCTCCCGTATGTACGTTCAAAACGTTCATGGATTGCCGACCTAGTACTTTCAGCAGCACAGAAGGAGCTGTAGGTCTTCTTCACTGGTTCGAGAAGATTGAGTCTGTTTTTGAGATGTGTGAATGCCCTGAAGATCGTAGGGTGAAATTTGCTACTGGAACACTCGAAGGTGCTGCGTTAACCTGGTGGAAAGCACAGGTTCAACTACTAGGGCTGGCAGTTGCTAATGCCACCCCATGGAACGACTTCAAAGATTTGATCAAAGAAGAGTACTGTAGTCGTGACGACATCCACAAGCTAGAGGTGGAATTTTTCAATTTGAAGATGACGGGGTCTGAGATCGAGGCATACAAAAAGAGATCAAACGAACTAGCTATCTTGTGTCCTACTATGGTGGATCCTCCTATCAAGAGTATCGAGCTGTATCTTAAGGGTTTGGTGCCAGAAATTCAAAGCCACATGACCTCGGCTAATCTTGGCACCATTCAGCAAATCATTCGGTTGGCTCATCGTCTCACTGATCAGGCAGTTGAGCAGAATAAGCTGCCCAAGCGTATTAGCGCTACTACTACTGATGCTCCCAGTGATAACAAGCGCAAGTGGGATGGAAATTCGAGCAAGGGTTCTACTTCCGTTCAGTCTCAGTCCCAGCAGCGAAAGACTGATGACTACCAGTGTCCTGGTCAGCAATCTTCTGGTAGTCAAGGACAGGGTGGATACCGAGGGAACCACCCCAAGTGCAACCGGTGCAACAAGCATCATAGCGGGCAGTGCAACAAGGGTTGTTGTCTGAGGTGTAACAAGTTTGGTCATGAAGCAAAGGATTGCAGGGGTACACGACCAGCAAATCAGAATCGCCAACAACAACAACAAGCTCCACAGAACCACCAGCAGCAGCAACAGCATGGCAATAAAGGATGCTTTCAGTGTGGCGCTGAAGGCCACTTTAAGAGGAACTGTCCTCAGCTGAACCAGAATCAGAACAACAACCAAGGAAACGGGAACAACAATGGAGGCAACAACGGGGGTAACAATAATGGCAATGGTTCCAGGGGACGTGTTTTCGTGCTGGGTCAGGGTGATGCAAGGAACGATCCCAACGTGGTAATGGGTAAGTTTCTTTTGGATGATTTCTTTGTTACTGTTTTATTTGATTCGGGTTCCGATACTAGTTATGTGTCCTTAAAAGCTAGCCAAATGCTTAAGCGCACTCCAAAATTTTTGACCACCAAACACACGGTAGAGCTAGCAAACGGTAAACGTATTGAAGCCACACACATAGTTAAAGGTTGTAACCTCGTCTTAGCTGGTCAGACCTTCTCTATCGATCTTATTCCTATCATCCTGGGTAGTTTCGACGTTGTTATTGGGATGGATTGGTTATCTCATCAGCAAGCGGAAATTCTTTGCAACGACAAGATTGTCCGCATCCCTCGTTCTGGTGAAGAACCCCTCGTGATTCATGGCGACAAGAGTGGTGCTATCGTGCGCATCATCTCTTTCCTTAAGGCCCAGAAGTGTTTGCGTAAGGGCCACACTGCCATTCTTGCTCTCATTACTGACACATCAATGGAAGAGAAGAGAATTGAAGACATTCCTATTATGCGCGACTTTCCTGAGGAATTACCTGGTCTTCCACCTCATCGACAAGTCGAGTTTCAAATCGAGCTAGCTCCTAGAGCAGCACCAATAGCTCGTGCACCTTATCGACTAGCTCCGTCAGAACTTGAAGAAATGTCCACGCAATTACAAGAACTCTTGGAAAAGGGTTTCATACGTCCTAGCTCTTCGCCCTAGGGAGCTCCAATCTTGTTTGTGAAGAAGAAAGACGGTACTTTCAGAATGTGTATTGACTATCGCGAACTCAACAAGGTGACTGTGAAGAATCGTTATCCCCACCCACGTATAGACGACTTGTTCGACCAGTTGCAAGGGTTGAGCTATTACTCTAAGATTGATTTGAGATCAGGCTACCATCAACTGAGAGTCCGGGATGAGGACGTCTCCAAAACAGCATTTAGAACTCGTTATGGGCATTACGAGTTTCTGGTTATGCCTTTCGGATTGACGAACGCACCAGCGGTCTTCGTGGATCTCATGAACCGAGTATACAAACCTTACCTGGATAAGTTCGTTATTGTTTTCATCGATGACATCCTGATCTATTCTAAGAGTCAGGAGGAACACGAGCAGCATCTATGACTTATGCTGGAACTTCTTCGAGCAGAGCAACTGTATGCTAAATTTTCGAAATGTGACTTCTGGCTTCGCGAAGTCCACTTTCTAGGTGGTAAACAAGGATGGGATTCATGTTGATCCATCCAAGGTTGACTCGATGAAGAACTGGCCTGCACCCCGTACACCAACAGAAATCTGCCAATTCTTGGGTCTGGCAGGATATTACAAAAGGTTTATCAAGGATTTCTCAAAGATTGCGCAACCTCTCACTTCACTGACTCAGAAGGGTGTCACCTACCGTTGGGGTGATGCATAGGAATATGCTTTTCAGCACTTGAAAGATAGACTTTGTAGGGCGCCTATCCTCTCATAGCCTGAAGGCACAGATGATTTTGTGGTTTATTGCGACGCTTCCATCCAAGGACTTGGTTGCGTGTTGATGCAACATGACAAGGTCATTGCCTACGCATCGCGCCAACTTAAAGTTCATGAAAGGAACTACACTACGCACGACTTGGAGCTGGGAGCAGTTGTTTTCGCACTTAAGATATGGAGACATTACCTGTACGGTACCAAGTGCACCATTTACACCGATCACAGGAGTCTCGAGCATATCTTCAAGAAAAAAGAGTTAAACATGCGACAACGTCGATGGGTCGAGCTCTTGAATGATTACAAATGTGCGATCAAGTACTATCCAGGCAAAGCCAATGTTGTGGCCGACGCCCTCAGTCGAAAGGATACTATACCTAAATGTGTGTGAGCGTTACAACTTACCATCCAATCTAGTCTTCCTACTCAGATACGAGATGCTCAGGCCGAAGCGTTGAAAGCAGAAAACATTAGGGCTGAGTCCTTACGAGGATCGAGGAAGCGGTTAGAACAAAAGGAAGACGGCGCCTACTATGTAACAGGGCGTAACTGGGTTCCACTCTATGGTAATCTATGTGAGCTTGTGATGGATGAGGCACACAAGTCTCGTTATTCAGTATATCCTGGTTCGGATAAGATGTACCACGATCTCAAGACTACGCATTGGTGGCCTAGTATGAAAGCCAACATAGCAACCTACGTCAGTAAATGTTTGACTTATGCGAGAGTCAAGATTGAATATCAGAAACCATCAAGCCTACTCCAACAACCAGAGATCCTGACATGGAAATGGGAGCAAATTTCCATGGATTTCGTTACTGGCCTGCCTAGATCTCAACGCGGAAATGATACCATTTGGGTGATCGTGGATCGACTGACCAAGTCTGCACATTTTCTGGCTATCAAGGAAACGGATAAGTTTTCTACCCTAGCAGACGTCTATCTAAAGGAAGTAGTATCAAGGCACGGAGTGCCAACCTCCATCATCTCTGATCGTGACTCACGTTTTACATCTGAGTTGTGGTAAGCTATGCACAAGTCCTTTGGTTCTCGATTAGACATGAGCACAGCATATCATCCATAGACGGATGGGCAATCTGAACGCACCATCCAAACCCTTGAAGACATGCTTCGGGCTTGTGTAATCGACTTTGGTAATGGCTGGGAAAAACATCTCCCGTTAGTGGAGTTTTCGTATAACAACAGTTACCACACCAGTATCCAGGCCGCTCTGTTCGAGGCATTGTACGGACGGAAGTGCCGATCACCTCTTTGTTGGGCAGAGGTTGGCGACAGTCAAATCAATGGCCCAGAACTTGTAGTAGATACAACCGAGAAGATTTCTCAGATACGAAAACGAATGGCGGCAGCTCGTGACCGTCAGAAAAGCTATGCTGATAAGCGAAGGAAACCACTCGAGTTCCAGGTTGGGGATCGAGTGCTACTTAAAGTCTCACCTTGGAAAGGTGTAGTTCGTTTTGGCAAACGAGGCAAACTCAATCCGCGATATGTTGGACTCTTCGAAATCATTGAGAAAATTGGCAAGGTCGCTTACAAGTTGAATCTACCTGAAGAACTCAGCGGAGTTCACAATGTTTTCCATGTGTCAAATCTGAAGAAGTGTCTGTCAGATGAGACCCTCATAGTTCCTCTTAAGGAGCTCACTATCGACGATCAGCTGCAATTCATCGAGGAACTAGTAGAGATTACTGATCGAGATGTTAAGATTCTCAAGCGTACCAGAATACCTCTTGTTCGAGTTCGTTGGAACTCCCGTCCTGGCCTAGAGTATACCTGGGAACGAGAAGACCAAATGAAACACACGTATCCCCAGTTATCTGAGATAAGTGCAACCACTACTGAGGCTGAAGCTACTGCGGAATATCGGGACGAAATTCCAAACCAACGGGAGGATGATGTGACACCCCAGGAAAAACAAGTAAACCACGCAACTTAACTAGCTTCCTCAGTAACCACGTGCTAAATTTCGGGACGAAATTTTCTTAACGGGGGGAGAATGTGACAACCCACATAATTACATGTATCCGTACGATTTATTAATGTTAATTAAAGTGCTTGATGACTGTGTTGAATTACTTAACTGCTTTCTGATTACTGCGTTATATTTACATGTGCTTGTTAACATACTAGTCTTGTGCAGAAAATTGACTAAATAGTCCTGTATGTTTTCCTAAGTGTTGGGAATTAAAAGTGTTACAAAAAGATATATATAGGACACTATACGGAACAACTTAGCACTTTAACGAAGCGGTATCTAACCGAACAACCGGACATTACTCGGGACACCAAAACATTGCAAGAAACATTGTTTAATTATTTCTTGGCTAGTCATGATTCCCGTACACCATAACACCCCCTAGATATCAACTAACTAACACATGTAAGTAAATACTTTGAAAGTAACTAGTATTTACCAACTATCATCAAGATATTACATCTAAACCCCCCCCCCCCCTGCCCATTTTCAGTCACAAGGACCCACCCCCCATAGCTCACTAGATTTACTTCAATATTTTATTGGATTGATTACTTGAAGGAGTGAACAAAATATGTAGAAAGAGGATTATAAGTATGGCACCTCAAGATCATCTTATCATTTCATATCTTCACAAAATCAACACCATCTTCTCACTCTCCTCTCTCCTCCTCTCGGCCTCACCATAACCGCCACCATCACCACCATATCACCACCATGTTCATCCATTTTTAAGTTGCATTCAAGTGCTAGAAGAAGGATTAAAGAAGCTTGAAGTTGTAGATCATCAAGGAGCTTCATTTCTTGCTTTCTCACACCATTTTCACCATCTTTTCACTAGAGATTCTTCCCTAGCCTTTGAGCTAGTTGTAAGTCTTTGATCTACCTTAGTTTACTTCTATTTTGTGTAGTTAAAAGGATGTAGTATGATGAATATCACAAGAACACAAAAAGGTTTAAACAAGAAACATGAACATAAGGTTTACATAAAGATGAAATGTGATGTAATATTGTTAATATGATGTTGTGTGGTATATGTTGATGCTTGCTTGTTGGTTACTAGAAATATGATGATTGATCAACATATGGAACTTGTTAAATCATGATTAAAAGCATGAGTTAACAAGTTAGGAGGTGATTAGGGGTTTACATAAAAGAATCACCTCCATATTTAGACATGAACTTGGTGATAAAATGATTTCTTGTAAAAATAATAAACCAAATGAACTAGTAATCTTGTAGATCCAAGACTTGTGAATGATTTTTCTAAAGGAACCAAGTTTAAAAGACGGTTTTTTGAAAGATCATGATCCTTACACAATTTTTGGAATAAAGTAAGTATATGGAGACTAGTGACACATGAAAATGTTGTAAATAATTATTTTTGTAAAATATGTTCACAAGTTGTGAACGTCTAAAAATCCTGAGAATGAGATTTTTAGTAAAGTAAACACACTTTGGAGGTTAACTAAACCCACTAAACGCCTTACCAAGTTACTACGCGTTTTTACGAAACATCAAGTTCATGTTGGTTTGTAAATGGAATACTTTGTTCTTGGTAAATTGTTGTTGATTGTTTGAATGCTTTTTTGGAAAAGAAAATGATATGCTTATTAGCATGGACGCCTCCATTTACAAAGGAAACTCTGGCGAAATTTTTCTAAAATTTCCAACACATAGAAAATATTTTCTAACAAGTGTTACAAGTGTATTTAACTATGATCTTCCGCAAAAGTCAGTGTGTGACATTTGAATTGTGTGGTATGTGATAGAAGTAGTGAGTAGATAAACCGTACGTAGGATACGTGTTATGCATGCATGAAAAACTAATTGATATCTGTACCTTATTAGGACGTGCTTGATTTCTGATTATTAGAGTAACAAATCTAACCGAGCAAACCAAGGTGAGTTTACACACTTTCTAAGGCATGGGATTCCCGGTGGTTGGGAATAGGTTAAAGAACTAAAACGGAACCTACACATCCTCCTTGGATAGGATATGTACCGCCATCCTCCATAGGTAGGATGCCAATATTAACGGGTTAAAGAACTAAAACGGAACCTACACATCCTCCTTGGGTGGGATATGTACCGCCATCCTCCATAGGTAGGATGCCAATATTAATCCTGCGTATTCTCCTTGGGTAGAATACGTACGTTCGTCCTCCTTGGGTAGGAGAACACCTTACTAGACAAAACTCTATCATTAAGTCCCTCATTTTATATCGACTTAATCGCCGAGGCCAATGGCGAGCGGGTCATTAGTTAATAGCGCTATTAGGTTTAACAAACCTCACACCGTACCAGTCAGACGGGCGTGTACTAATGGACTATGGCAAACTGTCAATGATGATAAAACATTGACGTAGGGAACAACTATTGTTCATCAGTTGTCGATATGGTAACGGTCTAGTGGTTCACATGGGGAAGCCCCCACGGGTCATGGTTTGGGAAAGAAGCAATTGGTTAATCATATTTTCAACTATGGGGAGTAAGCCAGCTAAAGACAAACCACGTTTCGAAAACAACTTAAAACAAACACCCAACTGTGAACTCGCTCAACTTTATTGTTGACTCGTTGTTACATGCCCTACAGGTCGTTAGATGCTTATAGAGCTTGCACGAGGAGAAGGTCGTTGTGGGATATGGACTGTTATGTTCCGTGCTTAACATTTGAACTTTATGTACTTATTGAACTTATGTTTTGGTTCTGCGTCTTATGCTTCCGCTGTTAACTTAAAGTTGGTTACTTTCTTTTGGTCACCAATTGTATTGTGGTTGGCTTTATTTACTTAATTACGTTGTTCAATATGATTGGTGGCTCGATCCTGGTCACGTCACGCCTCCAAGCGGTGATACTCCGCATGGTGGATTTTGGGGGTGTGATAGTTAAGGTAGTGATCTTGTGAGAAACCAAGATCATCATGCCTTATGTTTACATGAACTTGAATAATAAAAGTTGTTTTCATGTGATGATGATTTAAACAAATACAAGTCTTGTGAGTGGATGATTTCTAAAATAGTTTTCCGAGGAAACCAAGCTAAATCACAAAGATTTACATGAACATTGTTATAAAAGAACTAATCATGTTTCTAGTGTTGAAACAAGTATAAGAATACATTGTTTACAAGAAAAATAGGAATTAGGGTTTATGTGATGATGATTATATGAATCGGGTTGCATGCTATTGATCTAAGAACCGAATGGATGCAATGTAATCGGCTGTATGTATGTGTGTTCGGATTAAATGGCATGATCGAGTATGAGGTGTTGTATGATGATTTAAATCCAATGATCTGATAGTTTAATGTATACGTTGTTGCTTATGTTTTGAATATGATTAGAGTTCATATGAATTTTGTGATAAGAACCATGATTTGATCGATTAAAGTAGAGATAGAAATTGTTAGTGATGATTTGATTGAATGAATGAGAATTAGGAAACTGTCAGAATGGATTGCATGATTTTAGGAAAATCACATAACAAATCGAACAAGTTTGTCGGTCGCACAAGATTAGATGGCACAAGATCTGATCTAATCGTACAAGCCCTGGTCGCACAAGTGTAGTCGCACAAGCTAGGTACAACCAATAAAGCACAGTGTACAACCTAGAACTGCATGATCGCACAAGACAAGTGGATCGCACAAGGTGGTGCCTATCGCACAAGTCTTGGGCCACACACATCTGTTGAACTTTATTATGATGTTGGGCCTTAAAGCCCAAAACTCAGTCGCACAAGAGGTTTGTAATCGTACAAGTTAATCCGGGTCGCACAAGATAAATGGACCGCACAAGTTGATTTCTGTTTATTAGTTTGGGCCGTGTATATGTTGGGTTGCTTATGTTATTTGGGCCGGGTTTGTTTCAGTCGCACAACCCGTTGTGAGTCGCACAAGTTGTGCTGAGCGCACAACAGGTTGGGCCGGATATATTGGGCTTCAATTAGTGAATCGCACAAGGCTGTTGGGCCATTAAACTTGTGCGAGCCCAATCATTTGAGTCGCACAAGTTCGGATATGATATATGTTTGACTGTTAACGTGTTGAATATGTTTGCCATGATCATTACGTGTTATAACCTGTTAGTTTGTGTGTAAAACTTACGTGCACTACTTGAACCTAGACCTGACTTGTATGGTAACCATGTTAGGACATGGTTGACCACATATAGCTCAAGTGACCTTTTCCTGTATCTGCTGAGCTAACCTAAGGTGAGTTCACACTTCTACAAGGCATGGGATTCCCGGTGGTTTGGGAATAGGTTAAGAAACTAAAATGGAACCTGCATATTCTCCTTGGGTAGGATATGTACCTCCATCCTCCATGGGAAGGATGACAACATTAAACCTGCGTATTCTCCTTGGGTAGATTACGTACCTCCATCCTCCATGGGAAGGATGACAACATAGAACTTACTAGACAAAACTCTATCATGGAGTCCCTCATTTATATATCGAGTTAATCACCGGGCCATTGGCGAACGGGTCATTAGTTAAATAGCGCTATTAGGTTTGACAACCCTCACACCGTGCCGCAGAGGACGGGAGTGGACTAATGGATTTGGGCACTTAGTCAATGATGATAGACATTGACGCAGTGCACATAAACATGACTCCAGTCAATTGTCGATATGGTAACGGGTCTAGTGGTTAACATGGGGTAGCCCCCACTGGTTATGGTTTGGGAAACAAGGAATTGGTTAACTCATGGTCTTAGAATGAACTTATGGTTTTGGAACAACTTTAAAAATGGACAACCAACTGTGAACTCGCTCAACTTTGTTGTTGATTCGTTACTATATGCCTTGCAGGTCGTTAGGTGTTTACTTGGAGCTTGCACGAGAAGGAGAGGTCGTTGTGGGACATGGACTGTTGAGTTCCATGTTAAACATTTTGAACTTTAAAACTTATGTTTTGGTTTTACACTTTATGCTTCCGCTGATAACTTGAACTAGGTTAAATTGTTTTGGACACCAATTATATTGTGGTTGGTTTTTATCTTTATTATTATACATTGTTCAATATGATTGGTGGCTTGATCCTGGTCATGTCACGCTCCCTGCGGTGATACTCCGCTTGTGGAATTTGGGGGTGTGACAATGGAAACGCAAAACAACGAGCTTGAGCGCTGAGTCGACTTGGATATCCTTGAAGAGAGGCATGAAAACGCAGCCATCAGCGAAGCCAGGTACAAATCAAAGCTTGAGAAATATTATAATGCTCGAGTGCGCATATGCACTTTTGTACCAGGAGATTTCGTTCTATGAGACAATAAAGCCTCCAACGCTGAAAAGCCAGGAAAACTCGTTCCAAAATGGGAAGGACCATACGTCATTAACGAATTCCAAGGAAAAGGCGCATATTCCCTAAAATGGCTTGATGGAACGGACGTTCCATGCACTTGGACTGCGCAAAAGTTGCGCCGATGCTATATGTAGCTGACCCACCCATACTTACGCAACACAACAGTCAGCGTCTGCATATACACCATAATTATCATATTTATTTACTTTGTATCTACTGGCTCCTACGCCTTATCCAATCAATACATAGTTTACTTCTGTTATGTTCTACTGTTTATTACAAAATGCATGTAATTTCTTTTGGTAAGCACGAAAACACTATGGTAACACACTACAAGTCTCATGAACGGTCCGTGGATACAAGTCTCGCGCATGATCTAGACCTACGTTCACACATGAGCTTTATACCATCTTTATTCGCCTTACCTAAACAAAGTAATTATACACACATTGTAATTCAAACATATCTTATATTCGAAATAGTTACTTGCGCACCACGCACATTAACAAAAAGACTACATGCACAAACAGTGCATCAACAAGTTACTTGTGCAGTAAGCACATTAACAAAATATACGAGCACAGAAGTGAATCAAATAACATTTACAAAAACGGGACATACATCCCAAAATAAGTTACACATCTGGGAACAAGGCAAACACCTCTGCAGGAGTATGTAACGCTTCACCATACCACTCCAGAGGATGAGGGTCAACGATCCAGTTATTAGCATTCTCCTCACCACCCACAGCAGACGTCGTCATCTGGGCCCTAGCCAGATTTGCACAACAAGGATCACTTTCACGCCGTTTATACACCATCGTACATCGACTTCTCCGATCAGACAGAAAAAACCGCATCAAGGCGTCTGCCGATAATAGCATAACACCTGCATTGCCACCAATCTCAGTAAGGAATGGGACATCGTTTTTACTTTTACCTAGGCAGGGTATGGTATAGAAAAACTCTTCACTTCCGGCAGCTTTTCCCGGTATTTGATCTCTAAGACGGACCATTGCATCAATAGCGTCGAGCGTCTTCAAGATTTCAGAAACCCTCCGAAGACGGTATTTACGACTCATGATCTTTCTCACCAAATCAGGTAAAAAGAAATGATGAATATATATAAAGGCTTAAACGAGTTGACGTAAGCATAATAAAGGGAGGTGTAAGAAATCATAATGATTAATGTCAAATCGCCACTTTCGGAATAGCGGCGCTACAGTAATCATCGATTTCATTAATGACTTCTGACAAGTACCCAATGCCTGCACACATTCCCACAAAACTACAGTTTCATCAAGAAGGCGATCAGTCAAACACCTATTTGTCTTCTAGCATATGACCCACAAGGTCCACGTCTCGTCCACGGCCAAATCAACACACGATTATAGACGTCCACTGTAATATAATGAACATTTCAACTTGGAGTATCTTCCACAAGAAGATTCTCCATATTTCGCGGGAAAACTTCCAAAAGTAAAAAGCGCACACCCCATTTTTATATAGTCCAGTGCTCCACTTACATACATAAGAGCAACACTGGACTGGGGGGACTTGAAGGTGTATGGTCCCAAAAACCTCGTGCAGGCGTAATAGACCATACCACAACCTCATCACAATAAAAATCTTCAAACAGAACCTTGCGCGGCTGCGCACCGGTTCTAAACAAAACAAAAAGCAATCTTAAATAACCATGCGCTGGGGAGAGGATAAAAACTAATGTTCCAACAGCATCCCTGTGCGGGCTCGTGTAAGGATACAGTTAGACTCAAAGTTGAAAGCCTAAAACATCTCCGCGTGCCAAGAACTTAGACTTAAGCAAAAAGCATCCCTTTTCTGTTGTAACAAAATTAACACGTGGCAAGAACATGAAGGGTTGCAGCTTTAAATCTTCTAGAAAACTTCATCATGCACAGCCATTCAGTTACAACTGAATGGTGACATGGCATCATCCTGGATGCCCATCTCAATCACGATGATAATACTAACTTGGAGAAGGATCCACTTGAAACCACTTTCCACGTAGCATTCCCCTAGCCGTTGATCATATTCACGATCCGTGTGCTTGAACATACGTTAATAATCAAGGGAAAAGGCAATAACCGCTTACGGAAAATGCCTTCCGTTATTATCTCCGTCAACAGACTTTCCCACCAAAATCCGGCTATAAATTGGACGAGTCAGGTATAATTTCTCAAGTTACATTCACTTCACTTTCAGTACTTCTTCTTCTTCATTAAGATCTGTACTTATTCTCACACCGGAGGGTGGTCATGGAGAGAACCCCCATTCTCCCCGTGCCGAGTCTAACGGCTTCTGTTTTGCAGAGATTACCGAAGAAGAAACTCAGTCCAATCTGAATCAGACGAGAAGACCAACCCCCTTTTATGCAGCACTAAACCCCTGGTCCGATTGATTCCGGTCATTTGAACCACTGTTTCTTCAAGTCACCAGAAAATTCATCAGAAAGAAGCAAGCTTGCATCAGAATTCAAAAAAAAATCTAAAGAATTGGAAAGCCTAGGTCAAGTGAAGGAAGCTGTTGAAACAAGAGGAATCTCAAGTTCTGGTGAAATTCTAGAGGAGATCAATAACGTAAGAGCAAGCAACAATAGTTTAGTGATGCTCTTGAAAAATTGATAAAGGAATGGGCAGTACAAAAGGAACAAGTCCAAACAGAGTTTGAAAAGGTGCATGAAGAAGAAAAGAAAGATGTACATCTGATGAATGATGTGCATTCCTACTTAAGAGAATGCACTACAATGTTGCTAGATTAGCAAACATAGGTGTTTGGAAGTTGATGACCCCCATTCCGAAAGAAGCTTCAAACATGGATGTCCCCTCAGCAAGAACCACTCCTACAACTTAGCCAAAGTCTGTTGCACCAG
Source organism: Helianthus tuberosus (assembly GCA_030545235.1). Taxonomy (NCBI): domain Eukaryota; kingdom Viridiplantae; phylum Streptophyta; class Magnoliopsida; order Asterales; family Asteraceae; genus Helianthus; species Helianthus tuberosus. Next base: position 53,615,700 of record CM060417.1, on the reverse strand, counting down.
ACAACCAAACTAGGCCCACACCAATGGGGCCTCCACCTCCAGTGTCAAGGTTAGAAATTCCTAAAAAAACTGAATAGTCGCGTCTTATCATATCTGATGAAAGAAGTACTCCATAAAGAGACAAAGGAAAGCAGGAGGCATCACCAAGAAGGACCACATCAGGTGAAACTGCCTTTAGTGAATCTTTGAACTTAGCGGAGAAGATAAAATGGGAGACCCAAGCTAGAACCATAAAAGCATTCAGAAGGAAACTTCTTAGGATATGTGCAGATAACTGAAAGAAAAGATATGATGTTCCCTGAAAGCAAGCTTAGTGAATACTACTGGTCTGGAAATTTGGGATCAACAAAGCCTTCATGTTGTTGCACATATACTTCTTCCTCAATTTTACTATTCAAGAATGTTGATTTTATGGCCATCTGATAAACTTTGAAGTCTTTGGATGCAACATAAGCAAGGAAGATTCTAACTGCTTCTAATCTTATATCAGGTGCAAAGGTCTCGTCATAGTCTATACCTTCTTGTTGACAATAGCCTTTGACCACCAATCTTGCCTTATGCCTTGTTATGACACCTTGTTCATCAGATTTATTTCTGAATACCCATTTCTATCTAGTGACGGATTTGTCAGTTGGTCTGGGAACCAGATTCCACACTTGACTCTTTTCAAATTGGTCAAGCTCTACTTGCATTGCTTAGACCTAATATGAGTCATTGGGTGCTTTTTTAACAGCATTTGGTTCAATCATGCTCAGAAAACCTACATGCAGGCATTCATGAGCTGTAGTTGATCTTGTCTTGACACCTTCTTGTAGATTGCAATTATGTTTGACAGAGAATGTCCCTTAATCCATCTGCTGTTGTTATGTATATTTGTTTGATTTGTTGGTTCCTCTACTTCCCCCTGATCAGTAGCTTGTTCTGAGATAAAAGGATCAAAATTCTGATGTGTATTTGTATTTTCTAATGATTCTCCAGAATTCTGATCATTTCATCTAGGTATTTTTTACAGTTGCTCCAGATCATCTGCAAGGTTAGTATATGTTGTGTGATTCATTGTTTGTGTAGTAATATTCTAGAAGCTCTTCTGTCAATTAATTAAGAAGATGTTTAGAATTTTCTTGACAATTTTGTATGTTGAATTCTTTTAAAAGGTCACCAGAAATTTCAGTTTCTGATGAATCATCAAATGACACATACAAACTTTCTCTAATTTTCCTAGAATTTATGATAAAGATTATGCAGGCTTTTGAGGATAAAGAGTAGCTAATAAAATTCCTTTTTCAGCTTTTCTGTCAAATTTCTCTAAACTATCAAAATCATTGAACACAAAACATCTACAACCAAAGTTGTGTAAAAATCTGATGCTAAGTATCATGTCATTGATGATGTTATATGGTTTTTTTTGTGTCTTTTGTAAATGATAGTTCTGTTTTGTGTAAATCAAGCATTTGCAATAGCTTCTGCCCAAAAGTAAGTAGGCAGTCTGGCATAAGCAAGCATTGTTCTTGATGCTTGTACCAAAGTTCTATTTCTTCTTTCCATTACTCCGTTTTGTTGTGGAGTTCTTAGAGCAGAAAAATCATGAAAAATTCCTTTGCTGGGATGGAAAGTCTCAAGTTTTGAGTTTTTAAATTATGTTCCATTATCATATCTAATTTTTTGACAGGTAATTTCAACATATTTTCTATTTTGCTGAAAAAATTTATAACCAGATCTGTGGTCTCACTTTTCTTTCTTAAGAATTCAACCCAAGTGTACCTTGAATAGTCATTTACAATGACCAAAATGTATTTCTTTCCAGAAAAACTTGTTGTACTGACAGGTCCACAAAGCTCCGTGCGTAAAAGTTATAAATTTTGTGAAATAGAAGACTTAGTTACTGTTTTGTGTGAGCTCCTTTTTTATTTCCCCAACTCACATGCTTCACAAATTTTATCCATTTTGGATGAAATAAATGGTAACCCTTTTACCAGATTTTTATTTGCTAGTTGGTTTAGAGTTTTGAAATTTAAGTAGGCCAATCTTTTGTGTCATAACCAGCTACTACTATTATTTTCTTTTGAAAATAAACAAAGTTAAGGATTCTTAACTTCTTCTTTGAAGTCAAAGTAATAAATGTATTTTCTTATCCTTTTACTACTTAAGTAAACTTTGTTGTCTTCTAAACCAACAAATAAACACTTTTCTGGCAAAAAGGTTACCTGTAAGCCTTTATCACAGAATTGCCCACAGTTGAGAAGATTGTATTTCAAACTTTCTACATAGGATAGTTTTTCAATGGTCCGTGATCCATACTTGATACTACCATATCCCAATGTTCTCCCTTTTACCCCATTACCGAAGTTTACCAAATTACCAAGTTTCTTTTTAAAGTTACTAAGCAAGCTCTTGTCCCCGGTGATGTGCTTGGAGCTTCCTGAAATGCAGTACCAGATCTACTGTACATGATGGTCCTAAAAGGGTAAGGTTAGAATTTCTGTTGAGTGCTGAGTCATTAACAGATTGTTTGTTTTTTGAAAGATTGTGTTGAATAAGTCTCAGTATTGCAACACACATACAATCCATTTTGTCAGAATTTCTTGACAAATTAGATTGTTATGGAAGGTTAGCAGTTCTTTGCAATTTAGGATGAATCCTTTTTGTATTTTTTATGAAAAAATGTTTTGTCTCATGCTTCTTTCCCTTTGAACTGGATTTTAATGGAATGGAAAAATTTGTCAGAACTTGCTGATTTGCAAGATTCTTCATCAGATTTTGTCGTCGTTTTTTTAGAATTTTGTTCTAATGCTCTTACAAAGGTGGTAGGATGTTTGATATTTGTTTTTACGTAACCCAACCCTTCACCTTGGTTTTTTGGTATTGTTTCTATGAAGTTGATAAACTCCCTTGCTTGTTGAAAACCTTTTACATTGTTTTCACTGTCATGAATTTTTTTTTGTATAGAGTTTTCTTTCTTGCTCATAAAATTCTAGTTTAGCTTCTTTGGTTGGGTCCTCTTATGAGTATATTGAATTGATGATTCAGATCTTGGACCAAAGTGATTAATATATTTGAAAATTCATCAAGACATGATATGATGATGGTCCGAGATGATATGATGATGGTCCGAGATGTCTTGTTCGAGATCATCTGGGATGGTGGTTCCCTAGTCCGGGATGATGTACCTTGTGTTCGAGATCAATTTGAGATCATTCAAGATGGAAGTTTGAGAGAGATATCCTTCGAGATGCAGATCAGATTTGGTTCGAGATGAAAACCAAACAATGTCTGATGATGTCTTATACCTATCTCTAATGGGCTATTGGGCCAGGCCCATATCGGATGACTGATCTGAGTTGAAGGCCCTGTTTAGACTTTGTCTTTTTCTACACTTGTGGGCCCTATCCGAGATAGTGGGCTATACCATACCAGATCATTATTTTAATATATTATTTTAATCAAATTCTTCAAGACATAACATACCTCTTTCAAAATCAGTGAATCAACCCACCGAGCAACTATATACTATCAATATTATAATAATAAAAGATATTAACACAGGGGAATTTCGGAAAGACTGCCATAGGATTAAATCGTTTTCGAACTGATTAAGGAACACTTTTCTGCTCTCACTTACTCGGACTGGTCCACGCGATTTTTAATATACTTGTCCTCTTAAAACTAATGCTCAAACTTCAACTATCAACCTTGTGATACGCTTTAGGGTAAAATTATACTATGACACTCGTGTGTCCTATTCCAAGGCATACCCCCGCGATCAAGGTAAGCACAGCTATTCATCGTAACAAGTGAGTATACTGAGTCCATCCTTAGTTTTTACAACGCCAGACTTTCTAGTGAACAGGTCAGTACTTTCGTACAGCAGAGAGACCAGAGAAGTCTGACGAGGGCTGGGAAGATACCTTTAATGGTACGATTTTGGCTTTTATAAGCTCACGGAATTCTCTTTAAGAGATTTTCTTCCGTTTAAAGGTTTTGGCCCTTTTTGCGGCTCTTTTTCAAGATATCCTGACTGTGCCTAGGTCTGCATATAGTCTGGATGCAACAGAAGGACAGTCCTGATATCCCGGATGATTCATCAGTATAAAGACCTAAAACCTCAGATGTTGGCTATCTATCAACGCAGGATTTAAGACCATTAAATCATACACCGTTGATCTATTACCCACGTAATGTCTAGTCTATTACGTTTATATCACTTGGCATCTCTTTGCTTTTCGAACGTTAGACCTATCAACACATCGTAGTGGATCCTAGCCTTTTCAGCTTCAAAACCTTACATGTGTTAATCAAATTCTTTAGCACAAAAAATTATTTCACTTCCCATCAACTATTTCTCCACCTAAATTTGTGCAAAAGGAGAATACTTTAAGCCCAAATTTAACAGATGAGACACCGTTATTCTAACCCCCCCCCCCCTATTTTTTTTTGCTCAGTCGGTGAAGGCATCATTTTCAAAAGGTCTACAAGCACACTGAACCTCGAGATGCTGACAGATTTTGTAAAAATATCCGTTGTATTAGCATCAGTATGGATATGTTCAAGTTTGATTAAACCTCTGTCAAAGTAATCTCGAATGAAATGAACTTTGATGTCAATGTTCTTGGTTTTGGAGTGAAAAACATGGTTTTTAGTGATCTGGATAGTGGCATCATTATCACAATAAATAGTAGTATCAAGATAAGTCAAACCGTAATCCTCCAGCTGATGTTGCATCCAAAGAACCTGGGAGCAACAGGCAGATGCTGCAACATACTCTGCTTCTGCGGTGGAAAGAGATACAGTTTGTTGTTTCTTGCACTTCCAAGAGATAAGTCTATCTCCCAAGAATTGGCATCTAGCTGATGTAGATTTTCTATCCCTGTATGTCCCTCCAAAGTTGCTATCTGAAAAAGCAAACAGATCAAATTTCGAATCTCTGGGATACCAGAGTCCGAGTTTAGGATCTCCTTTCAGATATCTAAAAATTCTTTTAACAGCAGCTGGAGCAGAGAGTTTAGGATTAGCCTGATAATGAGCACACTGACAGATGGGAAACATGATGTCTGGCTGGCTTGCAGTTAAGTACATCAGTGAACTGATCATAGATCGATACAAAGTCTGGTTAACAGGACTTCCTTCAGGATCCTCAGTCAACAACGGCTGCTCTCCAATTGGGGAGTCTATCGGCTTTGAGTCTGTCATGCTGAATTTTGCAAGAACGTCGTGAATGTATTTACTCTGATGAATCATAATTCCTTTATTGTTCTGACGAACTTGCAGGCCCAAAAACATCTTCATTTCTCCTAATGAACTCATCTCGAACTTCCTCTTCATTACCTCATTGAATTCCTTACAAAGCACATCATTTATGGACCCGAAGATGATTTCGTCAACGTATATCTGAATAAGGATGATGTCCTTGTCAACACGTTTGATGAATAGCGTTTGATCGATTGTCCCCCGAGTGTACCCATGAGCAAGCAAATGTTTTGTTAGGGTAGCATACCATGCACGGGGTGCTTGGTGCAAACCGTACAGAGCCTTGTCTAACTTGTAGGCATATCCTTCCTTCTTTTTATCAACAAAACCCGGGGGTTGAGCAACATGAATCTCTTCCTTGACCTTCCCATATAGGAATGTTGTCTTGACATATTTCTGATAGACTATAAAGCCCATGAAAGATACATATGCCAAGAAAGTGCGGATGGCTTCAAGAAGTGCTACTGGAGCATACACTTCATCATAATCTAAACCCTCAACCTGAGTGAAACCTTGGACTACTAATCGAGCCTTTTTCCTTACAATCACTCCAGTATCATCTTTTTTGTTGCAAAACACCCATCGTGTGCCAAGAGCGTGCTTTCCTTACGACAGCTGTGACAACTGCCAAATTTGCATGCATCCGTACAATTAAAAAAATCTTGATTAATGCTTAATGATTGTGCTGAATTATACTTAACTGCATTACTGCATCATACATACATGTGCATCACATTTCACACTGTCACCTCATTATCACATGCAAATTCTTAGTGACATAAACGATGCACAAAGCACAGCTAGCACAGTTAGCGGATAACTGAGAAAAATGCTGACGAAGTTCAGTACATAGACGAACAGTGTTTTGAGACCCTGTAAGGGCCAGAGACAAGGTACTACACTAGTATGGTGTGTAGGGAAGTCAGGACCACAAAACTGCTTCACTAGGTGATAGTTTAAGTGCCGGAAAGTGCCTAAAACCCACATAAAGTGCAGAATTCTGCATAATTCAACAAAATTCAGCATTCTAACAAGCTAGTAACATGCAAAAATATGACTAAATGGTCCTGAATGCTTTCCTAAGTGTCGGGAATTAAAAGTGTCACAAAAGGGTACTTAAAGATCACTAAACAGAATAGTTTGACACTTTAACGAACCGGTATCTACCCGAACAACAGACATTACCCGAAACACCAAAATTATACTAGAAACATTGTTTTATTATTTCCGAGCTAGTTATATTCCCCGAACACCCTAACACACCATATACCATATATGCATAACTGATGTGTGCAAAATGCAACATATAAATTACATCAATTGTGGCATAAAACTAACCCTTTTTTAGTACTAATGTTGGAAAAAGTGTGCTTTTGTCTTTCTTTTGTATTTTCAGGATTAAATGAGCTCAAATTAACAAAAGAAGCAAAAAGACAGTAAAATCTAACATAAATACAAGAAAGCGAACAAACGTGACATGCCCGACCCCACGACAGCATCTTCCCAAGCAAAACAAGAAGACATAAGACTGAACACGCCCCGTGCTCAGTGAGCACGGGGGCGTGCCCAAGTGTCAGGATAAAAGACAAAGTTGTAGAAGCTTCCATCGCCCACCACGGGGCCGTGCTCAGCGGACATGGGGTCGTGGTCAACTATAAGATTCGCAGAATCCAGGCAAATCTTGATAGTACAGATATGCTTCTGCACACGAGGTCGTGCCCAGCGGACACGGGGCCATGGTCAACTAATAAAGACAAGAGCAATTAATGAAGAAAGAGAAGGATGTGGACACGGGGCCGTGCCCACTGGACACGGGGCCGTGCCCGAGCTTCTGTTCAGCCTATAAATAGGAGTGCTTGGCTTAAGCTCAAACCATCCCTTGGCACACCACCTCTCTCATACTTCACCCACCACCCACCACCACCATAACACCATCATCCATTGTCCATCATAAAGTGTGTGAGTCGTCTCGGGATCCAATATTGGTCGTAAGAGTTCTTGACAATCAAGGCCATGTTTTCCTAAGTCTCTTACATCACTTGGTGAAGACAAAGTGTCTAGTGTAATACTTTTTATTTTTAATCTTTTCGCACTTTTTAATTGGTTATGTATTAATGACTTTAATAACTAGTTTCTTATGTTGAAGGTGATTCTTACTTTTCGTTTGTCCGTGGTGTCTTGGCATTATTTTACTGTCTATATAAAATAAAAGATTTTCACCATTCATATCTCCACGGTATATATGGAGGTATGTTGGCTACTTGGTCGAGGGTTAAGGGAACGGTTTGGTAAGAGTCTTGCCATTGTTCAGTGTATAGATCCTGCAAAGGACCTGGGTCAAATTTAGTAGGACCTCCTTCAATAATTAACGGTATTGGATGGCGGGGGTCCAAACTCTTTGACCCCCTCATAAGTTAAACTACTATTAATACTTTAACCCGGCTACTTAGGACTGTGTAACACCTGTGCCTTCACGGCCATCAAACAAGTACCAAACCAATGAAATATTATATTTCATACTTGGGATTTGTAAAAATATGTGTATCATTTGCACATATCAATTCTTGTTCAATTTCAAACTCTAAATCGCTTTCTGGAAGGTTATACGCGCACCGATGCGTAAATATAACCAGTTTAATGCAACAAACACTCCGGAATAGTGACATTGGCTTAACATACCTTAAATAACCTTTACATAACTTAGAAATAAGTTTTGAAGGCATTGGTATGGCAAAATCAAGTTAAATCGCTTACAGGGACTAAAGTTGACAAACTGCGAAAGTATGCCAATTTGAACTGTAACAGACCTTCCGGAGCATGACCATAAGTTAAACATACCATAAATATCCTTCACATAGCTTAGAAATAGGCTTTGAGGGGGTCAGTGTGCTAAAATAAACTTTTGGGTCATTCAGGGACTAAAAGTGTCAAAAAGTGCACAAGTTTGCATTTTCGTGCGTAACTTACGTTCTGAATACATCCGGACATCCAAAAATTTATATAAGCATGACTATATTATATTTTAGTGTTCGCCTTAAGAAAAATCCATTCGTTGCGTCATTTGGATCGTTTTTCGCGCTTGTGCGTATTCCGTCGTAATTAAGCGAACATCGCGTTCGTACGGCTAAACGAACCGACATCCGAGATATTTTTGAACACATTTTAAGTTCCCTATACTTTAACTTCATTTTAGAGCTTTGAAATGGGGTTAACGGGCCTTAAACGTGTCAAAAATGGCCTAAATACAGTTCAGGGACCAAAAGTGTAATTCTGCCAAAGTAAGCCCTACGATGCGTATGGTATTTATACCATACGATGCGTATGGGGTCTTCTGACCAGGTGCAGAGTCTTTAACAGCCTGTTTTCAGCAGATTTAACCACAACCACATGTTCCTAATTGTCTAGTCATGAGATAAGGATGGAATTTTAGTTACCATAAGGTTCCGACAAGTGTACGGGTTGGATTCATGGCACGTTATCCAAGAAACGATCCCAACGGTGGACCATTTCCTATAAATACCCACCAACATCACACCCAAAAACTCACACCTTTGAATCTGAACTTGCTCTCTAAGTTGTCGTGTTTAACACTTCATACCTGAGAGTGTTCGGGTTCAAACCTTCCATTCTTGGACCCTTCGTAAGTATTCTTTCGTTCTTTTCCTTATTTTTACTGCTTTTCGAGTCAGAAAGTCAAACTTTGTTTGACTTTCAGCGTTGACCAGTAATGGTCAATGCGAAGTTCGTAGGAACTTCGCAACGTGAGTGTAATCACGTTGGTCATAGTCCCTTGGGACTATGCCCACTGATTACCACGTTGTCTAGAGTCGTAGGGTAGGCGATCTAATAAATCGCCTATACCTTCGAACTCGACCCATTTGGTCGATCATTAGGATCCGACCAAATACTTTAGGTGACCATAGTAGGTAGGGAATAACCTTCCGAGGTTATACCCTATGGTCACATCGTTTAAGTAGTTGTATGATAGGTAGTTTATATGCCTTAAGTAAATTACCAGAATACCCTTTTCATGCATAATTGGTAATTTAGCATATGTAACCTAAACTTTTGCCACATAACTGATTATGTAACATGTTTAGGCATATAACACTTGTCATAGGGCTAGTTAGGCGTTCCGAACGCGTTTCACGCGAACGACGCGTTAAAGTAGCATAAGCTACCTAAACGGGTCGTAATGGGTCGTAGACACTTAGGTTAAGTTTCATTTAGTATGTAGGCTTTGTTAAACCATATCATATGAGTTCCTACACTTATTTGGTTTACAAACCCTAATGCTACCCAATCTTCCGATTTAGGTCCGGTTAATTAACATAGTTACCTATATTAGGTGCCGTTTGATTTCCGTGATCTCTAGCTTTGTTTGGTTGTTACTCAAGGACTACTGAGCAATCTCAAGTGAGTACATAGACCCCTCTTTTACTGTTTTCCAAACTATTTTGGGGTGAAACACATTGTGCCTACTTGTTACTTTCCTGCTTTTCTGTTTTCACATCATATACTTGTTATGTTCAGTAGTACACTATTAGTACATGATTTACATTACATTTCTGCTATGTATGTTGACTGATAGCATGCTAGTACATTGATTTACATGACTTTTCTACTTTGTATGTTAACTTAGCATACTTAGTACATTTCTGTTGCATATGTTTACTCAGCATATGGACACATTGTTTTACATTGCATTTCTGTTGCATATGTTTACTCAGCATATGGACACATTGTTTTACATTGCATTTCTGTTGCATATGTTTACTCAGCATATGGACACATTGTTTTACAGCTCTACCTTGTATGTTTACTCTAGCATACTAGGTACATCATCTTCATAAAACATGCTTACATTTTGGTATGACATTTGGTTTGTTTAAATGAGACAATGTACATTCATTAACACCGATCACGCCGCTCGGTAGTAGGTAGTGGTACCATAGGACTTGACAAATCCCATTTCGGACATCCCGGGTAGGTGGGGATGAAAGGAATGACCGAATCCGAATACAATTCTTTTGATAACCTTGACTGAAAGGGTTATCCGACTGTCTCAAGGCTTGAATGTTTGCGTCTAACATACCGCATAAATGTTCATATTCAGTATAGCATGCATTATTCTACAAAACATAACTTTGATTTAAACCAAGTTTTACTTCAATACTTTGTTTTGTTCATTTTTACTTATGGTTTAAGTAGTCTAAATTTTACTTACCATACATATCATTTTGGTTATACATTACTTGACTACTTTTGGACTATCAACATTTGACATGGTTTATACAAGGACTTTTGACTATTGGTTTAAACATAGACATTTGACATGGATATTTGACATAGACATTTGACATGATTTACATCTTGACATGAACATTTTACATTGTTTGGTTTGGTTTGATTAAGTGATTAAGTAACGATGCGTGTGTAATATGATACAAGCATGGTGGATACGCCGCTGGTACTTCCTATATATAAGTGTTTGTATGGTATTACATGTCGTCACGTTATTTGAATCATTTCAGTTCGAGACATAGAACATTTCATACAAATAACATACTTTTCACAAGACATTGTTTTACAAAACAACTTATCTTTTACAAACTCATTTAACTTGGTTATTCATTTAACCATACATTATTCACTTATTTATACATATCATCTGAACTGATTGTTTTTCAAGTAATTTACAAAACAAAGCAAATAACAAGGTTCATGACTAAACATTTTCTCAAACATAAGTCATGACACCTATTTTCACAAAAACCTATGTATCTCACCGGCATTTTTATGCTGACGTACCATATTTTCACATGTGTTTTTCAGGAGCTGTTGCATAAGATGATCAAGATATACATAGACAGACTTGGGCTTTAGTGACAATAAAAGATGCAAGACTAGTTAAATATGTTGTATTTTCCTTGTTTGTTAAGACATTGTAACACTTTTAATCAATAAAACGAAACTTTAATTTCCATGGTTGTGAAACATTAATTCTGTTGCAACACGCCCCGATGTTTCCGCCGCGATTTGTTGTTTTACGCGGTCGGGGTGTGACAGAAAAGATGGTATCAGAGCCAATGGTTATAGGGAATTAGGTTATTAGTAATTAGTAATGCTTTGACCTAGTCTATAACCTTCTTAGGACCCTAACGCGAGTTTACTTGCGTTTAGTCATAAAACAATACTGTCGCCTATCCTTAGGCGACAACCACAACAAGAACATAAATTTCAAAACCGCTTTGAAAACTAATCATCTGTTCTAGGATGATTGATTACTAGGTTTTGAACCCTCTATTGTAAGGTTTTGAACTCTCAGTTATAAGGTTTTGAATCCCTTTGAATTTTCAAAATCTCGTCAAGGTTTTGGGTTTTAAATAATGTGAACACGTGCAAACTGGAAGGGTGAATGCCTGTATTCTGGGTTTTCTGTCTAGGCAAGCACTTCGTATACATCTCATCAGACGCGAGACCAGTTGTGCTTACCTGGGAATTCTCGGGATGAGTGTTCACTTATAGGCGAGCATGTCTTCAGTGATACATTAATAAGACCTGTTTACCTTGATTAGTCACCGTCTCATTTGTTTACCTTAGGTAACAAACAAATGATCACAATTTTCATTCGTTAACATTCTGCATTAATTTTCCAATAACCTTTCACTTGCTTCTTCCTCTGTCTTTCATTTTCTTTTAGAATGTCTATTCCTCTCATCACTGGTCAAATGCCCGAGCGAACAGCCAAATTTGTCCAGCAAATTGGCGAAGTGATTCAGAGGACTGTGGATTTAGGCATTTCCATGGCTCGTCTCAACAATGAAGCCTCTCGTCTCGACAATGAAGCCACCCAAGAGCCACTGAAGGAAGCAGAAGTCAAGACTGCACCAAAGACAAGGAAGCGTAAGGCTTCAAGGAAACCCGCAACGGTTACACCTAATCAAGCGGGACCTAGCCATGTGGCAAGGCCACCAGCTAGGAAGCCATACAACGGAATTGAACCCTTGTGCAACCAATGTACCCTTCATCATCACCCTAATGTGAAGTGCCGCAAATGCCAAATCTGTGGACTTAAAGGTCATACAGCAAAGGTTTGCGTAGCAGCAGTACCAAATCAAATAGGCCCCAATCGGGTGGCAACACCACCTGTTAGGAAGCAATACAAGGGAACAGCCCCAATATGCGACAAATGTAATGCACACCACTTAGCTCACCTACAGTGTCGTTTGTGTGCATCATGTGGGCGACTCGGTCACCGGGCAAATGTTTGTCGATTTACCCCAAACCAAAGTAGTCCAAATCAACTCCAAGTCAACCCTACTCAAACTCGCTTTCCACCAGGTTATTGCTACAAGTGTGGCGAGATGGGACATTTCCGAAGAAATTGCCCAAAGCTTGCTAATGCAAATCTGACCCAAGGATGAGCAGTTGACAGAGTAGAAAATGTTGCTGTCTTATGCTTTTGTTCTTTTGTTTCCTTGTAATGTGAAACAATCTGTTTTGTTTATAAATAAATCGTTGTTCACAAATTCTGATATACAAGTATATTTACATGTGTGTTTGTTTTCCTATGATACCTGCATTTAAGGAACTATGTTCCTTACAAACTACTCTTGTGATTCTCTCTTTCAAATGATCGCTCATGATTCCTGTGAAAATTTTAAGTACTCGTTTCACTCTAAGAAACAAAGTACAGAAAATTAAGTGACATTATGAGTAATCGTGCTTTTCGCACATCTGCGCCTTTAAATCCTTGGTTAGATAACTAAGGGTATTTTCAAATCTCATACCCATTACGTTTTGATTTTTCAACATACACAGTACCAGTATTTCAAAACAATCTTCATGATCTCAAAACATTTCATATAGTTTGAAAACAATTTTTCTAGATGCATTGTCTATGTTATTTCAAAAACATTGGCCATGTTATCAAAACCAACCTTTCAAATTTCAAAATATTTCATATAGTCTGAAGACAATATTAACACAATACATTTTCTGATCAAGTGCATGATTTCGAAAAGCATCATTCATGTCTTTCAAAAACTTTATACATAATTTCAAAATTCATCTCGCATGATTTTAAAACATTTTTGTAAATATATCTACCTAATACACCTACTTTATGATTTCAAAATATTATATATAAGGTTTCAAAAACATTTTTTTTCCCATGCATAGTCTTCCAAATATATTTTTTCCTCACACATTTACTTAACCTTCAAATTCTGCTTCATATGTCGCCTTGACATATCTAGCATCTTAACTTCATAAGCATTTTACTTCATGTTTTGACCTAAGCACATCCAGTGCAAGGTTTCAAAACATATTCAACTTCAAAAATTCATATGGGATCTTTTTATCTTCACATTTAGATCCTTGTGGATGATCATCATTCAAATCAGAGTCCTTAATTGGATTCTTTATGTACCTTAATTCGAACATTTCGAGTTCTAGTAATCGAAATCGAATTTTCTTTTTGAATCTTTCTATCTTTATAGTTAGATTCTCGATAATGTTTAAAGTGCCAAATGAAATCCACGAGATGGATTCCTAGTGTGCTTTAAATACATGTACTCTGTTAGCAGAACAAACTTCTAGTTAAACAATTTTGTGGTTATGTGATTATGTGTTTACATATTTGGTGTTTTTCATTTATACATTTTTGTGTTTTTGGTATACTCTGGATATTCGTTATCCAAATCCTCGCAGGATCTTTCATATCTTCATATGAGAGATTCGTAGCAGGATATTCAAAGGTACTACCTTAAATCCTTAATGGGCTTCTATGTAATAGTTAAGACCCTTGGATTATATAGTACCACTCCAGACCTTTTTTTTAGTGGTCTAGTCTAAAGGATTGATTCACAATTTGGTTAAAGAATGACATCTAGTGATGTAGCTGGACAGACTCCTTGATAGTCTATTTAGATCATTTATTGATTTAGTCTACGGGACTCTATGGCGGTCTAGTCACACTCATCACAGGATTGTTCATTTGGTTTTACCCTACGCATTATAAAATAGACTGTGTGAACTGTGCAAGGAATTGTCTAATTATGGAGGCCTACATAATTATGAAATTTAGTGCATAGAAACCCAGTAAGTTTTATTATGTGTAAGATCCAATAGTGACAACAATAACAAAATGAGGACGATGTAATAGAGGTACGGTGGACGCACCAATGACGCTTCATATACTTGTATATAAGTATCCCTCTTACGTTGCAATCATGATGATTATTAAAGTTACTAGAAGTTCAGAAACCTAGCCAAAGTTGTTCGATCTTTTCAACTTCATGTTTTAAACTCTTACAAGTTTCCTCTAAATAAATTTCGGGACGAAATTTCCTAAAGTAGGGGAGACTGTAACACCTGTGCCTTCACGGCCATCAAACAAGTACCAAACCAATGAAATATTATATTTCATACTTGGGATTTGTAAAAATATGTGTATCATTTGCACATATCAATTCTTGTTCAATTTCAAACTCTAAATCGCTTTCTGGAAGGTTATACGCGCACCGATGCGTAAATATAACCAGTTTAATGCAACAAACACTCCGGAATAGTGACATTGGCTTAACATACCTTAAATAACCTTTACATAACTTAGAAATAAGTTTTGAAGGCATTGGTATGGCAAAATCAAGTTAAATCGCTTACAGGGACTAAAGTTGACAAACTGCGAAAGTATGCCAATTTGAACTGTAACAGACCTTCCGGAGCATGACCATAAGTTAAACATACCATAAATATCCTTCACATAGCTTAGAAATAGGCTTTGAGGGGGTCAGTGTGCTAAAATAAACTTTTGGGTCATTCAGGGACTAAAAGTGTCAAAAAGTGCACAAGTTTGCATTTTCGTGCGTAACTTACGTTCTGAATACATCCGGACATCCAAAAATTTATATAAGCATGACTATATTATATTTTAGTGTTCGCCTTAAGAAAAATCCATTCGTTGCGTCATTTGGATCGTTTTTCGCGCTTGTGCGTATTCCGTCGTAATTAAGCGAACATCGCGTTCGTACGGCTAAACGAACCGACATCCGAGATATTTTTGAACACATTTTAAGTTCCCTATACTTTAACTTCATTTTAGAGCTTTGAAATGGGGTTAACGGGCCTTAAACGTGTCAAAAATGGCCTAAATACAGTTCAGGGACCAAAAGTGTAATTCTGCCAAAGTAAGCCCTACGATGCGTATGGTATTTATACCATACGATGCGTATGGGGTCTTCTGACCAGGTGCAGAGTCTTTAACAGCCTGTTTTCAGCAGATTTAACCACAACCACATGTTCCTAATTGTCTAGTCATGAGATAAGGATGGAATTTTAGTTACCATAAGGTTCCGACAAGTGTACGGGTTGGATTCATGGCACGTTATCCAAGAAACGATCCCAACGGTGGACCATTTCCTATAAATACCCACCAACATCACACCCAAAAACTCACACCTTTGAATCTGAACTTGCTCTCTAAGTTGTCGTGTTTAACACTTCATACCTGAGAGTGTTCGGGTTCAAACCTTCCATTCTTGGACCCTTCGTAAGTATTCTTTCGTTCTTTTCCTTATTTTTACTGCTTTTCGAGTCAGAAAGTCAAACTTTGTTTGACTTTCAGCGTTGACCAGTAATGGTCAATGCGAAGTTCGTAGGAACTTCGCAACGTGAGTGTAATCACGTTGGTCATAGTCCCTTGGGACTATGCCCACTGATTACCACGTTGTCTAGAGTCGTAGGGTAGGCGATCTAATAAATCGCCTATACCTTCGAACTCGACCCATTTGGTCGATCATTAGGATCCGACCAAATACTTTAGGTGACCATAGTAGGTAGGGAATAACCTTCCGAGGTTATACCCTATGGTCACATCGTTTAAGTAGTTGTATGATAGGTAGTTTATATGCCTTAAGTAAATTACCAGAATACCCTTTTCATGCATAATTGGTAATTTAGCATATGTAACCTAAACTTTTGCCACATAACTGATTATGTAACATGTTTAGGCATATAACACTTGTCATAGGGCTAGTTAGGCGTTCCGAACGCGTTTCACGCGAACGACGCGTTAAAGTAGCATAAGCTACCTAAACGGGTCGTAATGGGTCGTAGACACTTAGGTTAAGTTTCATTTAGTATGTAGGCTTTGTTAAACCATATCATATGAGTTCCTACACTTATTTGGTTTACAAACCCTAATGCTACCCAATCTTCCGATTTAGGTCCGGTTAATTAACATAGTTACCTATATTAGGTGCCGTTTGATTTCCGTGATCTCTAGCTTTGTTTGGTTGTTACTCAAGGACTACTGAGCAATCTCAAGTGAGTACATAGACCCCTCTTTTACTGTTTTCCAAACTATTTTGGGGTGAAACACATTGTGCCTACTTGTTACTTTCCTGCTTTTCTGTTTTCACATCATATACTTGTTATGTTCAGTAGTACACTATTAGTACATGATTTACATTACATTTCTGCTATGTATGTTGACTGATAGCATGCTAGTACATTGATTTACATGACTTTTCTACTTTGTATGTTAACTTAGCATACTTAGTACATTTCTGTTGCATATGTTTACTCAGCATATGGACACATTGTTTTACATTGCATTTCTGTTGCATATGTTTACTCAGCATATGGACACATTGTTTTACATTGCATTTCTGTTGCATATGTTTACTCAGCATATGGACACATTGTTTTACAGCTCTACCTTGTATGTTTACTCTAGCATACTAGGTACATCATCTTCATAAAACATGCTTACATTTTGGTATGACATTTGGTTTGTTTAAATGAGACAATGTACATTCATTAACACCGATCACGCCGCTCGGTAGTAGGTAGTGGTACCATAGGACTTGACAAATCCCATTTCGGACATCCCGGGTAGGTGGGGATGAAAGGAATGACCGAATCCGAATACAATTCTTTTGATAACCTTGACTGAAAGGGTTATCCGACTGTCTCAAGGCTTGAATGTTTGCGTCTAACATACCGCATAAATGTTCATATTCAGTATAGCATGCATTATTCTACAAAACATAACTTTGATTTAAACCAAGTTTTACTTCAATACTTTGTTTTGTTCATTTTTACTTATGGTTTAAGTAGTCTAAATTTTACTTACCATACATATCATTTTGGTTATACATTACTTGACTACTTTTGGACTATCAACATTTGACATGGTTTATACAAGGACTTTTGACTATTGGTTTAAACATAGACATTTGACATGGATATTTGACATAGACATTTGACATGATTTACATCTTGACATGAACATTTTACATTGTTTGGTTTGGTTTGATTAAGTGATTAAGTAACGATGCGTGTGTAATATGATACAAGCATGGTGGATACGCCGCTGGTACTTCCTATATATAAGTGTTTGTATGGTATTACATGTCGTCACGTTATTTGAATCATTTCAGTTCGAGACATAGAACATTTCATACAAATAACATACTTTTCACAAGACATTGTTTTACAAAACAACTTATCTTTTACAAACTCATTTAACTTGGTTATTCATTTAACCATACATTATTCACTTATTTATACATATCATCTGAACTGATTGTTTTTCAAGTAATTTACAAAACAAAGCAAATAACAAGGTTCATGACTAAACATTTTCTCAAACATAAGTCATGACACCTATTTTCACAAAAACCTATGTATCTCACCGGCATTTTTATGCTGACGTACCATATTTTCACATGTGTTTTTCAGGAGCTGTTGCATAAGATGATCAAGATATACATAGACAGACTTGGGCTTTAGTGACAATAAAAGATGCAAGACTAGTTAAATATGTTGTATTTTCCTTGTTTGTTAAGACATTGTAACACTTTTAATCAATAAAACGAAACTTTAATTTCCATGGTTGTGAAACATTAATTCTGTTGCAACACGCCCCGATGTTTCCGCCGCGATTTGTTGTTTTACGCGGTCGGGGTGTGACAGACTGTATCCCTGCTGACTCAGACTACTTAGCCGAGGGTAACGTCACCTTCAAAAGAGGGGCCTACCACATTATGCATTAATAACTTAATTAATTATCTTTCAATAATCCGACCCTTTAGGATTGTATCCTTGCTGACTCAAACTACTGGGTTGAGGGTAACGTCACCTCCAAAAGAGGGGCCTACTACAATAACTAAGATAATCTCTTAAATAGTGCAAAAGTGCGGAAATAATTAAAGGTTATACTATACACGAGTCGGAGCCAAGTGATTCATCTTGTCTATCTGTTTTTATTTTTATTTTTATTTTTCAGCATTTTAGTTAGTTTTTATTTTCTTAGTTTAAAACATTTTTCTAAACGTTTGATTTGATTAGACGTTGAGAAAAAACCGGTACTAAAAGCTTTTGTGTCCTTGGACGACCTCGGTATCTTACCAACACTATACTACGCTCACGATGGGTGCACTTGCCCATACGTGTGTTTAGTGTTAGTAAATATCGTGTTTTATAAATTTAAAACTTGGCTAAAGAAAGTGTAAAAGGGCTTAAAATATACTTAAACCTACATATACACCTAACGTACATCAAGTTTTTGGCGCCGCTGCCGGGGACACAAGGATTTTAAGAAAGTTAGGAATCAACGGCCTAATCGTTTTTCTTATTTTTCTATTTTTTTTAGGATTTTTCTTAGTTTTTCAGCTTCTGCAGAACTCAGCACGGGCCGTGCCCGCTGAACACGCCCCGTGCCCAATCATTGGAACTGGCAATCTTGTTTTAAGTCAGACAGTAAGCTGAACACGGGGCCGTGCCCACTAAACACGCTTCGTTCCCAAGATTCAGTTACTGAAAACAGAACCGTAAGATCCCGACGGTTGGTAATTTCTGACACAAACATGAGTGATACTGATACTTTTTACTTTCGGCAATCTTATGGTACGTGGTGTCAATTATGTGGTGGTACCCATGAGGAATTAGAATGTTATTTTCTAAATTATAAGCCCCACTATATAGACCCATCGTTTTCTTGTATCCTTAAGAGGGGCGAAAGTAAAAATAATCCCTATCTCTCCCTTGAATGCTCCCAACCAGATTTTCTAGGAGAAATGCTTCTTGATGAATTATTTCAGTTAGAAGATATAATTCTTAATTGGTTAAAAGAACTTAGGATAGATTTCAATAATTTATCTCAAGATGATAACCAAGAAGAAGTGTTGGAATCGCATTCAAACAACTTCGTTGTTCCCAACGATACTTCTAACTCTAGTGAGAACTTGAGTGATAGTCGTCCCTGTGCCGATTGTGCCGTGAAGGACTCCCCATCGACTTCGTTCGATGCATACATAGACCTGAACGATTCGGCATACACCTTCTTTAACGAGAGCCCGGGAAACGGTTGGACTTCTCCACCTACATATAGCATAGGAATCACCCTCACCGACAACCTCTTGCGTTCTCGTCTCAATCTAGAAAAATTAAGGTATCTTAGGCACTTTGGGGTTGTTCCATCCAGTAAGGAACCGCCCGATCTGGAAAAGTTCCTTGAAAATAGACGAATTCCATAAGACAGCTTCTAGACACGGGGCCGTGTCCAGGTCAGCACGCCCCCGTGTCCACCAAAAGATTCCCTTCTGATTTCATCAGAATACGAACAAAATTGTGTCAGGATTCTGTCTGCACACGGGGCCGTGTCCAGCCGACACGGGGCCGTGTGCAACGTACTGTCGTTTTCTATAAATGCAGCCAAGAATCCTGCACATTTGAACCATTCCAGGGACATAGATTTGGGGAATATTCTCACATACCATCCTAGGTATTTTCTAAAAGAAGTTTCTCAATTACCTTCTTGTCCTTTCCTCTTTTATCCACTATCATCTTCTTCAATTTTTTTCTTTCCTTATACTTCCATTAAAGCTTGAAACTTCCATAATTTCAAGCTTTGTTGAGATGTTTGTTAGATTTTTACATGGAATCTTGTTAATAATAAGTTCTACAACAATGTTTTAAGTTGTTTCTGTTCAAAAATGCTTTAAAAATCACGAAAACAATTTAAAACCCCAAGATTCCTTGTTCCTAAATCCTGCATGTGACAACTCGATATTTAAAACCCTTCATTCGTATATTGGTGTAACATGCTTGAACATTATATGTTTATATATTAGTAAATGAAGGTGCAAATTATCTTAATGTGCTATGTGTTGTATGTACGTATGTTATATATGATTGTAAGTGAACCGAGACCACAATAGACCCGACTCAAGACCACCCGGTCTCGAGTGAACTAAATCAGTTGGGCCGCACCTCCTTTAGTCCACCCGGAAGCCCATTAGGGTGCACCTTTTGGTATAAAAACCCATGCCATCATCCATCTTCCCCTTACACTTACTCTCACACATCATCCTACACACACACTCTCTCTCACTTAAACCCTAGCAACACCACCCTCTCCTCTTGTCTCGAATCAAAGGTAGCAAACCAAGCTCTCGGATTAGCTCGTGTTCTTCACTCGGAGACTACCGGACAACAAACCTACTCTCCTTCACACACTCCTTGTCAACCGGTTAGTGTTTTGGATGTTCACTAGTTGTTTTGTATTCAATGGTGTGACTTGCTTAAAATGATTAAATGATGAATGACATAGGTGAACTCTTGTATGGTAATGAATTGCTAAGCTATTTGAATGACGAATGTATGGGATGCTTGTGGTCATCCGAATTATGTTAGAAGTTATAGGACAAATGTTATTTTGATGATAATATGCAAGATTGTTATGACATACAAGAATGTGTACACATGCTTTAGAACCGAGGAATGTATACTAGTTGTTAGAAGCTAATATTGATTCTTGATGCTAGTTAGAAACCGAATCATGTGTTGTTGCTATTGATGATGTTTTGACCACATGTTAGCATGTTTTCCTCATATAAAATGGATGAACATATTTCTGGATGATAAATTCTGAATTTAATGAAGTAGTGATAGGATGAATATGTGTTAAAGGTTTGAAAACCCTAATGAAGAACAATTTTGAATGTGATATGAATACTTGATAATGCTGTGTTTGATCCATTTTGAAATAGAATTAGACAACAAAACATGTTTGAGTGATTTTGTTGGATAGTACACTATTACATGAAATCGAAATCCTATTGGCTAGTACAAATGCTGGCTATTAGCAGGTGTGCCAGTCGAGACCCTTGGTCTCGACTCGAGACCATGTAGATGACGACTCGAGATCCACGGTTGCGACACAGGTTGCGAGTCGAGAACCCCTAGTCTCGACTCGAGACCACACATCACCAGCACACAAACAACATGACTCGAGACCGCCTAGTTTCGAGTGATGAACGTATGACCCGAGACCTCCTCAGTTGCGACTCGAGAATTTGTAGGCTACAACTCGAGACCGCACAGTCTCGACTCGGGATCTCTAGTCTCGACTCGAGACCAGTTACACATGCACACTGTTTTGGACTTTCATGCTATTACGAACCCAACTATTTGGGCCGCATACTTGGACCTCGCATGTTTACGTAGATGAGGCTAGTGGATGTGTTCGTGTCCTGTTGATTAACTGAAGTATCTATACGTGTGTGCCATGATCAATACGTGTATGCAAATGTGTGTAGAAAACATACGTGCATTTCTTGGTTTGAACCTGACATGTATGATAACCATGTTAGGACGTGGTTGACCACTAGCATCTAGACTTGACTTTTCTGTGTATCTGCCGAGCAAACCAAGGTGAGTTCACACCCTCTACAAAGCATGGGATTCCCAGGGTTAGGAATGGGGTTAAGGAACACGGATTCCTCGTCCTTACTTGGGTAGGACAGTATTGGCTCAGGAATATAATTCGTCGTCCTCATGGACAGATAACTCGTACTAGACCAAAACTCTATCACGAAGTCCCTCCTTTTTATATCGACATAATCGCCGGGCCAATGGCGAGCGGGTCATTAGTTAGATAGCGCTATTTAGGTCTGACAAGCCTCACACCGTGCCGCAGAGGACGGGCGTGAACTAATGGATCTGGGCACGTCAATGATGATAGACATTGACAGTTCAGGGCACATAAACATGACTACAGTCAGCAGTCGATATGGTAACGAGTCTAGTGTATACATGGGGTAGCCCCCACGGCCGAAATGCCAGATAACTAACATGGGGTAGCCCCCACGGCTGTAGTGCCAGAATAAATGGGTAAACAAATCACGTTTTCAACTATGGGGTAACCCCCACGGCAGGATGCCAGTTAAAGGAAACTGTTTTTGGAACAACTTAAAAATGAACACCCAACAGTGAACTCACTCAACTTGTTGTTGACTCGTTACTACATGCTTTGCAGGTCAATAGGTACTGTCACACCCCCAAAATCCACACGCGGAGTTCCACCGCTTGGAGGCGTGACTGACCAGGATCAAGCCACCAATCATATTGAACATATAAGTAAATAGTAAAAGTCATACATCAATACGATAGGCGTTTTCAAAACCAAACATAAACAAGTGTGTAGCGGAAGCATAATGTAAAACCCAACATATGTATTAAGTTGAAATGTCACAAAAGAGTGTATCATAACATCCAAAAATCCGTGCCCACAACGACTGCGTCTCCCGTGTAAGCTCCAAGAGTACCTATGGTCCTGCAAGGCATTTAACAGAGAGTCAACAACTAGTTGAGCGAGTTCACAGTTGGTTGTTCAGTTATAGTAATTGTATTGTAAACCGTATTTTCGTTTAGTAACTCATATATCGTAAGTACTTGAATCGCAGTCTCTTAGACATGTGTGCGAAGATTATGGGGGGTTTCCCATGTTTTCTAGACTAGGTATATTTGTATCGCAGCCCACCCGGCATGTGTGCGAAGTTTAAAGTATGGTTCGCAGCCATTCCAGGCATGTGTGCGAAGATTAGTTCTATTATCGCAGCTAATCCCGGCGTGTGTGCGAAGAGAAGTATATGTATCACTAGTCTAGCAGTATCTACCAATAACCTTCCTCTCCCGAGGCCTATGGTATGTAATTCCAATAACAACTCAAGCATAAGTAATCATCCAAAAACCCATTCCCAACCCGGGAATCCCATGCCTTGGTAAGGGTGTGAACTCACCTTGTTTTGCTCGGTATGCTAAGTATGCGCTCAAAGTAAGTCAATCACGTCCTAAAGTGTGCACGTATACATAATCAGTTTGTATTTACCAAGTTGGCTCGCAAGTATAATCATAGTGGACAATGCGTCAAAAATCACCAAGTAGCACATTGCACGTATTCATGATCAGGCGTATCATCTAACAGCAGTTAGTTAACTCAGTTAAGACTTAACAGAATCAAATAGCCAAACAGTTAACCCAGTCGGCGAAACACCCCTGTTTCGCCGTAAAACCCTTTGACGAAACACTTCTGTTTCGTCGACTACATTCTTGGCGAAACACCCCTGTTTCGTCGTTAACCCTTTGACGAAACACAAATTCTGTTTCGCCGCACAATCCATTTCGTGACCCAAATTCAGTTTCGTCGAGAATCAGTTACGTACATGAACTCTAATCGCCGATACAACAGTTTACAGAAATCATTCAATCATCGCTCAATATAATGAGTCTTATGTTACTAATCATTAATCTATGCATCACAACCGAACCATCAATGAAACAAGGATCATATCATCATCATCACAAACAAATCAAAACAATCATGAGACAATATCATCAAACATATACAAACAAGGACAAATCATACAGAAATCATCATCTAGTCATCATGTAACTTACGCATATAATCATATTTGATCCAGAAATCAAGCATATACACAACATGTATAAAGAAATCAAAGGACAAAGAAACCGATTAGACGAGCACGCACTAACCGAGATATCCGGGATGAACAAGGGAGGATTCGAGAGAGAAAGATGATGGTGGAAGATGGGTATCGCCTTCACACAGTGGAGAGTTCTAGGGTTTCTATTTTTGTTCAAAGTGTGAAACAGGAAGTCGATTTACGTTAATATACACGAATTACCGTTCTGGGCCCTTAATGGGCTTGGCGAAACTGGGCTTGGCGAAACACATCAGTTTCGTCGTGAGGTTCTATGGCGAAACACACTGTTTCGTCAAGTTGCTTAATGGCGAAACACATCTTGTTTCGTCGGGATGTATATGGCGAAATAGTCTGTTTCGTCGGGTCCTTTCATGTGTTAAACAGTTTAAGTTTTCAACAGGTGTTTCATGTTATACAACCAAACACAAAATCATGCAAACACAATGCATTTTATCATATCATAACATGTACAGTTACAAGTTAAACAAGTTAAACAACTAACAGTCAAAGTCAACGCGCAATAAATACGAAAGTGAAAGTCGGAAACTCGAGTTGTCACAGGTACTTAGCTGGAGCTTGCATGGAAGAGAGTCGTTGTGGGACATGGACAGCTGTGTGCCATGTCAAACTTTGAAACAATTAAACTTATGTTTTGGTTTTAAAACATTATGCTTCCGCTTGCAACTTAAACTATGTTTTGTTTGGACACCAATTGTTTTGGTTGGATTTTTATAATCACTTACATGCTTGTTCAATATGATTGGTGGCTGGATCCTGGTCAGTCACGCCTCCAAGCGGTAGTAATCCGCAGGTGGATTTTGGGGGTGTGACACTGCAGATATTTGAACACGGGGCCGTGTTCGTTGAACACGGGGCCGTGTCCGAAGTACTGGTCCCATAAAATTGAACTCTTTTCGGTATGTTTTCTCAGAATGGCAAGCAGAACAAGCGGAAACTCTTCGTCGCATTCCAGAAACAACCGGCAGGGGAGAAGATCATCAACGGTTGAGGACTCTCTTGTAAACTATGTTTACGCTCTAAGAGAAGCCATTGATGAGATAACGGGGGTGGAAGAAGTATTGGTCGACCGTATTAATCATCTAACGGTGGGACTAGAAGGATGTCTCCGGGAAGTCACCCTTTTGCACCAAAGGTTGAACATTCTCGCCTCTCCTCCTTTGGTGCCAATTATTACCCAAAGGGCATGGAATGTGGTACCGAAAGTCATCATTCCGGCCGAATGGTACGCCTTACATCCGGAACCCCCTCGAGACATACTACAAGGGGTTCCGATTGGTGTCACTCCCCCTCCACAAGATGTTGAGGAACATGAAGCTGCCTCCCTTCTCCCGAGGGAGATAGAAGACTGGCTTTAGCAACATCTAAGGGACACCGCTCGGCTTGGAGTTCTACAAGACTTTTAGACCGGAAAATTTTTTCCGGAATTTTGGTTCTTATTGTAGAAGTAGAGCTCCTTAGGAAGATTTTACGTATCACTTGACCTATCTAATATTAGGACTTTTAACTTTTATTTTCTGCTTTATTTTTCATTTGTAGGACTATTATGTAATTCTCTCTATGACTTAATGAATGATGGTTTTAGTTAAATTGGTGTATGGATGGTGTTGAAATGAATAAAACACACTCGAAGATGGCAAAGGATACAAGGGAAACTTGAACCAGCACCCCATGCAGGAAAACAGGACCATCCGACAATTTTCTTCATTAACAGTAAGCTCAGCACGGGTCTTGCCCGCCCAACACGGCCCCGTGCTGCACAGTCTACAGAAATGACCCAGTTCAGGTAAACTGGACACGGGCCTTGTTAACCCAACACGCCCCCGTGTCCAGCCTTCTGTTCCTTTTGTTTAATTTTCGTTACTGGCACTTGAACACGGGGCCGTGCTCGGACAACACGGGGCCGTGTCCAGTGCCCAGTAACACAAAATTTTTGCTTTTTCACACCTTTTTACACATTCAATCAACCTAAAAATTTATTTTTGAGACACATTGAGGACAATGTGTAATTTAAGTGTGGGGGGGATGCTAAAACCTTGAATCTTGCAAGTCCTAATAACAAGCCTTACACAAAACTCTATTAGAATCGCTAATCACCCCAAATTTTTTTCAAAAATTTTCAATTTTTTTACTTGTCTAGGTTTAATTTGGGAATTTCAAAATTCTAAAAAGGTTATATTTTTACAAATTTACAACCGATAGCGTCGTGATAAAAAGAACCAACATAAGAAAATTATGAAAAGGCATGGCAAGCTTAGTTAAAATTTGATTATATATACTTGATCACATAAAAACCCATTCCCACAAAAGTGAGTTTGAGCCTTTATTGAGCATACAAATACATATCATTAAACTAAATGCTCATTTTTCGTTTCTTGTGTGAATAGCCGCTTGGTTCTTACAACTCTAGAACTTGCCACGACGATACATTCCCGGTCCTTACCAACTTAAACCCAAGTAAGTAAATGATGGAGGTATTAGGACTAACCCTTTTTATTTCTACACCATTATTTTTCTTTTTTTTACCACTTACCCAAAATCCCCCTAGTTAACCCCTTTAAGCCTAAACCTTTTCATTTCTTAACCCAAACCAAACACCCTTTCACCCACCAAAACCTTTTTATTTCTACCCCTTTGTTTTAGTGACAAGCTCGGTTTTTCGTTTGACTTTCTTAAAAAATAAATAAATAAATAAATAAATAAATAAAAAATTTATGTTTTGATGATGAAGCAAAAGAAATAAACAAACAAGTTCATCAAAAATAACTTTGTTTGAATAATAGCTTCATCAAAATAAAAATTGCAAAAATAAAAAGTCTTTGGAAAAACCAACGCTTGTTACGCTTTTTCACCCTTTTTTACTAACCACTAACCACTAACCCAACCACCTACCTTTAACCCAAGCCTAACCCGTCACCCAAAAAGTCCTCTTGATATTTACAAAGGTATATAGTTAAAAAGGATGAGGATTGATTGCTTGGCAAGCCTATGGTAGGAGTAAGTTCCATGCCGCTCTCGAGTGATTCACTAAAATACATCTTCGGCCGAGTGTTGAGTGATCCCCCGTGAGGTATGTGAACTTGTATATAAATAGAATTTTAAAGAAACATGTTATGCCCTAATAAGTAATTTATCTTATGAAAAGTTTTAAATAAATCATGACGAATAGGATTGTAAATAAATAAAAATAAAACTAAATAAAGAATCTTGGAAATCCCGACACTCTATGACAAGCCCAAAAACCTTCTTCTCTACCAATTCCATTTGGGAGTGTAAAGCCACATTATAAAGAGTTTTGCTTGAGGACAAGCAAAGATTCAAGTGTGGGGGTATTTGATGTGTGCAAAATGCAACATATAAATTACATCAGTTGTGGCATAAAACTAACCCTTTTTAGTACTAATGTTGGAAAAAGTGTGCTTTTGTCTTCCTTTTGTATTTTCAGGATTAAATGAGCTCAAATTAACAAAAGAAGCAAAAAGACAGCAAAATCTAACATAAATACAAGAAAGGGAACAAGTGTGACATGCCCGACCCCACGACAGCATCTTCCCAAGCAAAACAAGAAGACAGAAGACTGAACACGCCCCGTGCTTAGTGAGCACAGGGGCGTGCCCAAGTGTCAGCATAAAAGGCAAAGTTGTAGAAGCTTCCATTGCCCACCACGGGGCCGTGCTCAGCGGACACGGGGTCGTGGTCAACTATAAGATTCGCATAATCCAGGCAAATCTTGATAGTACAGATATGCTTCTGCACACGGGGTCGTGCCCAGCGGACACGGGGCCATGGTCAACTAATAAAGACAAGAGCAATTAATGAAGAAAGAGAAGGATGTGGACACGGGGCCGTGCCCATTGGACACGGGGCCGTGCCCATTGGACACGGGGCCGTGCCCGAGCTTCTGTTCAGCCTATAAATAGGAGTGCTTGGCTTAAGCTCAAACCATCCCTTGGCACACCACCTCTCTCACACTTCACCCACCACCACCATAACACCATCATCCACCACCATCATCCATTGTCCATCATAGAGTGTGTGAGTCGTCTCGGGATCCAAGATTGATCGTAAGAGTTCTTGACAATCAAGGCCATGTTTGCCTAAGTCTCTTACATCACTTGGTGAAGACAAAGTTTCTAGTGTAATACTTTTTATTTTTAATCTTTTCGCACTTTTTAATTGGTTATGTATTAATGACTTTAATAACTAGTTTCTTATGTTGAAGGTGATTCTTCCTTATCGTTTGTCCGTGGTGTCTTGGCATTATTTTACTGTCTATATAAAATAAAAGATTTTCACCATTCATATCTCCACGGTCTATATGGAGGTATGTTGGCTACCTGGTCGGGGGTTAAGGGAACGGTTTGGTAAGAGTCTTGCCATTGTTCAGTGTATAGATCCTGCAAAGGACCTGGGTCAAATTTAGTAGGACCTCCTTCAATACTTAACGGTATTGGATGGCCGGGGTCCAAACTCTTTGACCCCCTCATAAGTTAAACTATTATTAATACTTTAACCCGGCTACTTAGGACTGTATCCCTGCTGACTCAGACTACTTTGCCGAGGGTAACGTCACCTTCAAAAGAGGGGCCTACCACATTATGCATTGATAACTTAATTAATTATCTTTCAATAATCCGACCCTTTAGGATTGTATCCTTACTGACTCAAACTACTGGGTTGAGGGTAACGTCACCTCCAATAGAGGGGCCTACTACAATAACTAAGATAATCTCTTAAATAGTGCAAAAGTGCGGAAATAATCAAAGGTTACACTATACACGAGTCGGAGCCAAGTGATTCATCTTGTCTATCTGTTTTTATTTTTATTTTTATTTTTATGCATTTTAGTTAGTTTTTATTTTTCTTAGTTTAAAACATTTTTCTAAACTTTTGATTTGATTAGACGTTGAGGATAAACCGGTACTAAAAGCTCTTGTGTCCTTGGACGACCTCGGTATCTTACCAACACTATACTACGCTCACGATGGGTGCACTTGCCCATATGTGTGTTTAGTGTTAGTAAATATCGTGTTTTATAAATTTAAAACTTGGCTAAAGAAAGTGTAAAAGGGCTTAAAATATACTTAAACCTACATATACACCTAACGCACATCAATAACACCTAAACAATACACTTAAAATCTCACTAATATCTCTAACTATGATTTAAACTTACACAAGACCCCCCCCCCCCTTCATATTTACGGTCACCAAGGAGTGGCCCCACCTCCAAAATCTTACAAGATTTTCCATAATTTTCATTTGATCCTAAATGATATGCTAGAGATTGTGTTAAGTACTTAAGAGACATAAGAACCATTGGGTAATAGCATAACATGGATTATAAGTTCTAACCTCAAGATCACAACCTCACTCATCTTTCACTCACACCACTCTCTCCTTCTCCCTCTCCCCTCTTCGGCAGAGAACAACCGCAACATCATCATCATCATCATCATTAAACTCACTCCCATCCATTCCAAGTTCATTACATGATGCAAGGAGGTGATTAAGGAAGCTTGGAGCTTGTGGATCTTGAAGGACCTCTCCCACTTGCTATTATCCTTCACTTTTGCCATCATCATCTTCTTGTGTTCTTCCCTAGCCTTGTGCTAGTTGTAAGACTCTCATGATCCTTATTTACTTCATATGTTGTTGGTTAAATGATGATGTACATTGATAAACTTGATGAACACTAAAAGACATAATCATAAATCTCTAACATAAGCTTAACATATGATGAAATCTTGATGAAACTATGTTGTTTAGTGTATGTATGATGTTTGATTGTTATATTCTTCAGATTATGATGTTGATCATCATAAGGAGCTTGCTAGATTGTGATTAAACACATGATCTAGCAAGTAAGAGGAAGATTATGTGATGAAACAAGATGATCATCCTCATGTGTACCATGAACTTGAAAAATAGAATGATTTCTTGAAAAATAGTAATCAAGTGAGTTGATAATCTAATAGATCTAAGATTTATGAATGGTTTTCCAAAAGAACCAAGTTCAAAATATGATTTTTAGAAGATCTTGGTTCTTACTTAAACTTACACTATTTTTGGTGATAAAACAAGGGTAGAAACACTAGAGAGACAAGAAGATTTCGAAAAGAAATGTTTTTGTAAAACATGTTGACAAGTTGTAAACACCTAAATCTTCCAAGAATGAGATTTTTAAAGAAGTAAACACACTTTAAAGGGTAACTAAAGCTACTAAACATACTACCAAGTTACTACAAGTTTTTTTTATGAAAACTCAAGTTCATGATCATTATGTAGATAACTTTGTTTTAGCACTTGGTAAGTGTAGATTGATTGTTGATTGTTTATGATGATTTTTGAAAAGAAAATGATATGCTTTGATAGCATGGACACCTCCATTTTTAGGGGAAACTATGGCAAAATTTTCTAAAAATATAAACACTTAAAGAAATATTTTCTAACTAATATTTACAAGTGTATTTTGATCATAAGTTTTTAATATAAACTTTGCCATAATTTTTGTAACAAAAATACAAATATTGGAGGTTGGTTTTTATAAATAAAAATGGGTAAATATATATTTAGAATATATATATATATATTAAGACACTTGTGTGAATATTTGTATACTTTGTGAAATAGTTATATTATTTTAAGGGTAAAATGATATAACTTAACAAAATACCAAGAATGTACAATCCAAAATAATACCAAAGATCACAAGGAATAAATATATAAGCTACACACATAATATTGTGGAACCGAACGCAAGAACGTAACTTACAAAATATTCCGGAAAATACCGTTATAAATATATTTTTGGTAAATATTATTTTGGATACAAAAGGAAAGAAAATATGATTTTTTGGTAAATATTACTAAGTTATATCATATTTTCAACAAGGAGAAAATATATTATTTTTGGGAAGTAAAAATATATTTTCTTAGAATATTTAGAAGGTATATGATTTTTGAGAAAAAGATATATTTTCTTGAAATACATTATTTTTTGGACAAAATAAGATTATATATATTTTCTAAGTGAGACTTGAAAATATATTAGTTTGGAACTACAAGTAGTTTTACCAAAAGAAAAATTATGAATAATTTTTCTAAGTAATAAAACATATATCTTGGATATTTATTCCGAAATAATTAATCAAAAGTTAAGTATAAGAATACTTAACAAATACAAGAATACGAATACACATGTATAAGATACCCCCATCCTTGGGAAGGAAATACGAATATGAATACTTGAGAAGTATTATTACAAAAGTATTGTTTAACAAATATTCCAAAATCTATAAATATAATTTAAGTTGAAATATTAATTATTTTGACAATAATTATATAACTTGGAACAATATCAGAAACGTAACTCCAAAACATTAATACTAAGCAAAGGCACGACCCGTCCGTCTAATAAACGTTAGTACAATGTAGGTAGTCGTGTTTGCTGAGGAGATTTGAGTTACGAGCACATAAGACGCAAGACTGTGAGTTCATGTTTCCCTCTTTTCTTTAAACTATTTTGTTTATTAACTTCGGGGGTGAAATATATGTTACAAAAGGATTACATACAATACAATTGGTATGGTTAGCCTAAGGAAAGAACCATAGATCATGTAAATGGGTAGGCGTATACGTGAGATCAATAATCCTCGTTCTAGGATCGAGGGGCATGAGTGATAGATCTATTTGGGTGTAGCGAGCCCACACCCATGAGGACCAGGGTGGCCCATAGGGTGACTATGTCTTCCAGCCGGGAGCCCGGTACAAATTTGCTAGGTTTGAGTCTTCCTACACCGTCACACTTATCATTGGCCTTGCAAACCATTGGTGATCTTTTCTTTGTTTGCTTTCATACCGGGACTTACAAATATACATACATACAATGAACACCAAGGTTTTATACATACATATACGCAAACACATGAACTCGCTCAACTTTTGTTGATGTTTTTAAACTACATGTGTTTCAGGGAATTAAGTGGATCTGGCGGGTGTTTGCATGTTCAAGTTGCGTTATGAATAAAAAGATGTCATCCGAGGTCGTAGAGTTTAGGAGATGTATCTTAATCCTGGACGAGATACATGGTTCTAAGCTCGGTTTTAATTAAGGTCTTTTGTCGTGTCTTCGTGAACTCATTTAGAACATGTTGTGGTTTGTAACTTAAATTTGGAGTCTACATTTCAGACAAGTATGTTGTTGTATTTTCAAACAAAATTTTATGGATGAACATCTTATGGTTTTATCGTATAGCATTCTTATGATTGAATGCTATGGTATTAAGAAGTCACACCAATAATCACGCTTCCGCAAAAGTCAGGGTGTGACAGCTTGGTATAAGAGCTTCGATCGTAGCGAACTAGGATTCTTTCTCGAGTCTAGACTACGATCACTAGGGCTCTCATGAAAATGTTTTCATAACATATTTTCATTGCATGCACGAAACGTCCAGATCCATGAAACAAACATTTTTACAAATAAAAGACACAAAATACATTTCAAGGAATTCATTTATATTTCAGTCTTAGAGACTGGGTAGTGCAGTCTGAGAGACTGGGTAGTCTGAGAGACTAGTTGGGGCAGTCTGAGAAACTGGGTAGTTCAGTTTGAGAAACTGGGAGGCTTAGTCTGAGAGACTAGATAGTTCAGTCTGAGAGGCTGGGTGGGATAGTCTGGGAAGACTGGGATGAATACATGCTTACATTGTTACTACTTACATGCTTATTTGATGATTGTTGATATATGTGCATATGTGTGATTGTTTTGCTACATACACCATGTCCTCTTCTGAGAGTGGACTATCAGATACCGTAGACCCTATGGCCATAGTTGCGGACGATGAGATTGTCCCAGACCCTGAGGTTTTCACTTCTGACACTGAGAGTAGCGATGATGATGATTTCCAGCCGTTTGCTTTGCCGGATTTTGGCGACGATATACCGCTAGCTGATGGTTTCCCTGTCGAGGATCTACTTCTTGTTCTGATCCCCGATCCTTTACCCCTTGCTCCATTTCCTCTCGAGGATCTGCCTTTTGATGCCATGTCTGACGACGACATCGATCTTTTTATTGATGGTCCCCCAGAGGGCGCCCAGGATGATGGAGCCCCAGTCGATGATGTCATTGCTATTCCGCTTATTGAGATTCCTGTCGTTGAGATTTCATCTGACCATTCTGGTCCTGATTCATTTGAGTCTGTGTCATTTACTACTTTGCATGCCCTGGGTTTACAGCGTTATCCCACCGATTCTGATTCTGACACAGCTATGTCTGTTGCACCTGATATTCCTCTCAATGTTGATCGGGATTTTGAGTTTGATGATGAGTTTGAGCATGAGGTTGATTTTGTTCCCGACGAACAGCCTTTCGATGCACCAGCTAAACATGAGATGATTCCCACTGATCCTGAGATGATACCGGCCGATCCTGAGCCGATGCCTGCTGAGCCTGATCTAGCCCCAGTACCTGAGCCTTTTCATGATGTTGATTCCATACCTTTTGGCGTACATGATATCACCCCACTTGTTCCCGATCCGATCCCTGCAGCTGTTGACCATGCTCCTTTTGCTGACCATATAGATCCCCATTACACATTCACCCAAAATAGGTGGATAGATGATGATGACTTACCTCGTTTCGTTGAGCCTGTTACTTCACCACCTGCACCTACACATGCACCAGTTGACATTGCCCTGTTTCACCCACATGTGTCTGATATACACCGGACTGATCTGCCAGTCACGTTCTTACAGGATATCCCTCCACCCCGTCCAGGGGAAGGACCATCTAGCCAGCCATCTGGCCATGTTCCACCTATGTCAGCAGCCTTTCCTTTCATGCCACAGTTTACACATACTGCACCTTTTGCTTCTGCACCATCAGGCAAGCCACTTATCTGGTTTCCGCCCAACACGATGCCTGTTTCTGATCCATACCATCCTTCACATTACACTGGTTACACGAGGGATGATCTGCTTTTGTCGTTACAACTTCAGCAGGAGATGTTATGTCGCAGAGTCATGGAGTTAGAGAGGATTCCGGGTCCTCCACCCTGTACTTATCAGTCACCTTTCGCGACTCTGCCTGCTCCTCTCCTGCCATACCCAGATCTTGACGTTCGCTTTCTTACTATGGAGCAGCAGATTAGCTATCTGTTGCGACTCGCTTATAGCCTTTAGGAGGAGCTAGCGCATTTGCGCAGCTTACTTTTCGTTCCTCCACCTCCTCCTCCTCCTCCACCATCAGCATAGCAGTTTTTGGTTTTATGCAGATAGCATACTTTTGGTGAGAATGTCGCTATTGAACCCTGATTACACAACCTTTTAAGGACCACTTTTGATGATTCATGTAGTGATGGATATTTTGGACAAGGGTAGTGTGACCCTGTAGTCCCTTTTGTTGTGATATGGTACATTTGTGAAACATGTAAAACTGTAATTGTGGTCGATGATCTATACAAGCTCAATCGCAATATTCTCATTATATACATTGTTGAATTACTCGTTTACGCTATGTTTGGGATGTTATGTGCTTACATACGTTGATAAATGTTATCACATGCATATACTACATACTTATGTGCATAAGACCTGACCTATACAATCTTCTTTTAGAAGATGCCTCCTCGAAGAGACAACACACTGCCCACAACAGAGGCCGAGTTACAAGAACGGATTTCGAAAGCAATAGCACAGCACGAGGCCCTGTGCTCTGAACACAGCGGGGGTACCTCAGGAAACAACCCACCCCATGGCTATACCTACTGGCAGTTCCTTGATTGCAAGCCTCCGAATTTCGACGGCACTAGAGGTGCCATAGCCTTTGTGAAATGGGCCGAAGATATGGATTCTGTTTTGCGAATAAGCAGATGCACGCCAGAGCAACAAGTCCCATATGCGTCAGGATCATTTCATGGTGGAACTCTCAGGTTCGGATAATGGGCAGAGCTGCTATGAATGCTTTAACATGGGGTGAGCTGAAGGAGGTGATGCGTAAGGAATATTGTTCTCAGATGGCAATCCAGAAGCTAGAATTTGAATTCTGGAAGCTAAAGATGGAAGGTCCAAATGTGGCGGAGTACGTGCAAAAACTTCACGATCTGTCGCGGGTTCTTCCGTACCTAGTGGAACCAGAGTTGAAAAGGATGGAGCCATTCATCTGGGGACTGGTGCCTCAGATCCTGCGCTTAATGACGGTATCAGCTCCGCCAACAACCATCGATGCGGTCAAGTTAAGTGCGGCACTCAGTAAAGAAGCGATTAGACTGGAAGAGCTCTCAAACCCTGACGAGAAGAAGGAAACTCAGGTAGAGTCATCCGGAAAGGACAAAAGGAAGCTCACTGACTTCCAGGAGGATACCCAAACGAACAAAGCCAAAAAGGAAAAGGAGTACATGGGTATCCTACCTAAGTGCGACGACTGCCTATTTCATCATACTGCGCCATGTAGGTATGAAAGAAGTGATGTTTGCGACAAAGTAGGGCATGTCGAGGAAATGTGTCAGATCGGATCAGGACATGAAAACGAAGGTCAAGATGGTAGCAAAAACCACGGGGGGAAGCAACGGCAACAACGACTATCAAAGTAGGACCAATGATGAACAAAAACTTGCTCGAGGTTGTTTTGACTGTGGGGACAGGAGGCATTTCAAGAAAGATTGCCCTAACAAAAATCAGGTCGATGTTAAGATTTACTTGGGAGCTTAGCCGAGAAGTGATAAGTGCAAGTATCACCACAAATGTCGATGTCTGAAGCCTAAGTGCGGCAGGTGCGAAAAGAAAGGACACAACAAGGATGCCTGTTGGGCGAAGAGTCCCAAAAAAGGAGGAAGTGATGACACCAACCAAGGCGGAAATAGTAATGATAAAATTTCGGGCTGCTACAGATGTGGAAACGTGGGGCACTATAGGAAAGATTGCCCAAGGAGGATTAACCAAGACCGTGAAGCGACATCCAACATCGGAGCTCGTGAAGCATGCCAGGATCCCGATGTGGTTACGGGTACGTTCTCTATCAACCAAAAGTTTTGCATCTATGTTGTTTGATACAAGTGCCGACCATAGCTTCGTATCTCATAAATTTAATAATATACTTGGATTAGTAAAGGGGTAAGTTAGATAACCCGTACTCGTTAGAACTAGCTAATGGGAAGCCTCGACGCGGTAATTGGGATGGACCAATAGTCGAGCAAACTAGCGGAGATTGTTATCCGCCTCCCAATGACGAACGAAGGAACGATCATGGTTGACGAAGCAGGGTACACCCCTACGGATTATCCGTTGTTGAAGACACGGAAGTTTTCGCGCAAAAGGTGTGTTGCCTTCTTGACTCCTGTCAGGGACGAGGAAGCCGAAGAACCCAAGCTCGAAGATACCCCTGTGATAAGGGAATGTCCTGAAGCCTTCCCCGACGACTTGCCTGAATTATCTCCTCAACGACACGTCGAACTTCGCATCGATTTGATTCCAGACGCCGCGCCTGCAGTCAATGCACCTTAGCGACTTACACCTTCGGAGATGCAAGGATTGTCAGTACAGCTTCAGTAGTTGATAGAGAAGGAAGTTAACAGACCAAGCTTCCCGTTGTGAGTAACACCAGTTCTGCTCATCAAGAAGAAAGATGATGATTTTCAAATGAGCATCAATTACCAGGAGCCAAACGAGCTAACCAACAAGAGTTGGCAACTCTTCCCAAGAAATAATGAATTATTTATTTAACTAACCATGAGGACCCAACTACTATTTTTAGACTGATCGATGAATGAGTGTCATTGTATGTGAATTCAGGAAGAAAGTATACCAGGGAGTTGTGGGACAATAACTTGTTTTAAACATACACAAAAACTTTGCGTTTCCAGCGCAATGCACAAAATAGTTTTACACAGAATGCGAGACTTGGAGAATCTAGAAAACATGTGCTTAATCCTTTGGGAACCCAGGTCAAAACTCGTAAAGATTGTCACTTAGGAACCACACCTGTTAACTTAAGCAAACCCCATCATCTTGACAAATATGCTATTTCAGTTAACCAAACAGAAAGTACTCAAATTTCTTTTGTTGAAATCCCCACTTTTGCTTCTAGCAAATAGATGTTTGCATCTCTACTCCTCTTAATGGTAGTTGCATCATGTTAATTTTCTTCGCTGAGAGCGAACACACACATTTGCTTCAATACTTGGTCATTTCTTCATTTTTAGCAAATACTCATTGCTTCATTACTTGAAAACTTATATGGCACGCATGCACCATTTGTTACGCATGTGGTTTCGTTCAAATAAACGCTTCATTGAGGTTCAAATATTATTTTTCTAAAACTAACTACTGGTTTATGATTCGAATAATCTACATTATTGTAATTGTTGGCTCCTTTGTTATCAAGTCAACACACTTTCTTGAAACTTCTTTTCTTTCAAGATTTCATTCATGGTTTATCTTCGTAACCATGCTGAGATTCCCTTGTTGATACATACTTTTATTGCTAGATTATGCTGAAACCAAGTTCAATTGCTTGAACTTATTCATCTCGCATATTCAATTTAAGACGTCATGTGATGTATTGGGAGCATCATATTCAAATATTTTTGCAAAGGTTCTTTTGTTTCGAGTCCTAGTAGACTTGGTTGGTCTATGACTCCACTAAATCGTTTATTGGTTTCGATACCTTGCGGTGATATTTTCACAGAACTGAAGCTTGCGCTAATTTGGTTACGCACCTCATACACGGATTTAATTGTCTTTTGTACTAAATCCGTTTTGTCTATCATGATTAAAGCGGTCTCAACATAGTTGTGTGTTAAGACAATGGTACCTAGATTCATTTCATATCCCGGTGTACCTCCTAACGATTCTTTCACTATAAATTGAATACCTTGCAGTGTTTATTACTTTCCATCTTCAATCAGAAACAGTAGTTCTTTGATGTTCCATGTTCAATTGAAAACCCCATGACGCAGTTTAAATCAAACTTTCGGAGTTGTTTTAGTACGCTTTCCTTTGATTTCAAACACGGTGAACTTGTTCGGTCACCGCTATTATTGAAATATGTCAATTACGACACCTTGTGGTGTCATTACAAATTTGTAGCTTACACTAATCATGGTCGACCGTTTCACACAAAACTACACATACTTTTGTTGGCTTGTTACCTAAACATTCCTGATACAACTACGAATTAAGACAATGATACACTGGATTCGCTTGTATTTCATTCGATGTATTCTCGCAATTCAAGAATGTCAGCACACCAAATCCCTACCATTTATTTATTCGAAAATTGACAGATCATTTTCATATTCAAGATGATTGATTTCGAGTTCATATAGCGGATGCTATGGTTTGTGAAAACTCGTTTGCATAGTGTGACCGATTGCTTGAAAATCCTTTGATCAAAACTCCTTCGTTACACCCCCGTTAACCAAATTACGCCAGATTATACATCTATATATCTCGTGTCCTTTGACATCAAATGCTTGAACACATACCTTTTAACCATTGGATTCTTGTTGTTAAAATATATCCTTGGAATCCACCTGATGTGAATAAGATTAGATTCGGTTTTGTAGTTAAGGTAGTACAAATTTCGAGGATGAAATTTTCTTAACAGTGGGAGAATGTGACAACTGCCAAATTTGCATGCATCCGTACAATTAAAAAAAATCTTGATTAGTGCTTAATGACTGTGTTGAATAATACTTAACTGCTTTCTGATTACTGCAACATACATACATGTGCATCACATTTCATACTGTCACCTCATTATCACATGCAAACTCTAAGTGACATAAAAGATGCACAAAGCACAGCTAGCACAGTTAGCAGATAACTTAGAAAAATGATGACGGAGTTCAGTACATAGACGAACAGTGTTTTGAGACCCCGTAAGGGCCAGAGACAAGGTACTACACTAGTATGGTGTGTAGGGAAGTAAGGACCACAAAACTGCTTCACTAGGTGATAGTTTAAGTGCCGGAAAGTGCCTAAAACCCACATAAAGTGCAGAATTCTGCATAATTCAGCATTCTAACAAGCTAGTAACATGCAAAAATATGACTAAATGGTCCTGAATGCTTTCCTAAGTGTCGGGAATTAAAAGTGTCATAAAAGGGTACTTAAAGATCACTAAACAGAATAGTTTGACACTTTAACGAACCGGTATCTAACCGAACAACCGGACATTACCCGAAACACCAAAATTATACTAGAAACATTGTTTTATTATTTCCGAGCTAGTTATATTCCCCGAACACCCTAACACACCCTAACACACCATATGACACCATATATGCATAACACCTAAACAATACACTTGATATCTCACTAATATCTCTAACTATGATTTAAACTTACACAAGACCCCCCCCCCCCTCATATTTACGGTCACCAAGGAGTGGCCCCACCTCCAAAATCTTACAAGATTTTCCATAATCTTCATTTGATCCTCAATGATATGCTAGAGATTGTGTTAAGTACTTAAGAGACATAAGAACCATTAGGTAATAGCTTAACATGGATTATAAGTTCTAACCTCAAGATCACAACCTCACTCGTCTTTCACTCACACCACTCTCTCCTTCTCCCTCTCCCCTCTTCGACCGAGAACAACCACAACAACATCATCATCATTCAACTCACTCCCATCCATTCCAAGTTCATTACATGATGCAAGGAGGTGATTAAGGAAGCTTGGAGCTTGTGGTTCTTGAAGGACCTCTCCCATTTGCTATTATCCTTCACTTTTGCCATCATCATCTTCTTGTGTTATTCCCTAGCCTGGTGCTAGTTGTAAGACTCTCATGATCCTTATTTACTTCATATGTTGTTGGTTAAATGATGATGTACATTGATAAACTTGATGAATACTAAAAGACAAAATCATAAATCTCTAAGATAAGCTTAACATATGATGAAATCTTGATGAAACTATGTTGTTTAGTGTATGTATGATGTTTGATTGTTATATTCTTGAGATTATGATGTTGATCATCATAAGGAGCTTGCTATATTGTGATTAAACACATGATCTAGCAAGTAAGAGGATGATTATGTGATGAAACAAGATGATCATCCTCATGTGTAAGCATGAACTTGAAAAATAGAATGATTTCTTGAAAAATAGTAATCAAGTGAGTTGATAATCTAATAGATCTAAGATTTATGAATGGTTTTCCAAAAGAACCAAGTTCAAAATATGATTTTTAGAAGATCTTGGTTCTTACTTAAACTTACACTATTTTTGGTGATAAAACAAGGGTAGAAACACTAGAGAGACAAGAAGATTTCGTAAAGAAATGTTTTTGTAAAACATGTTGACAAGTTGTAACCACCTAAATCTTCCAAGTAAGAGATTTTTAAAGAAGTAAACACACTTTAAAGGGTAACTAAACCTACTAAACATACTACCAAGTTACTACAAGTTTTTTTATGAAAACTCAAGTTCATGATCATTATGTAGATAACTTTGTTTTAGCACTTGGTAAGTGTAGATTGATTGTTGATTGTTTATGATGATTTTTGAAAAGAAAATGATATGCTTTGATAGCATGGACACCTCCATTTTTAGGGGAAACTATGGCAAAATTTTCTAAAAATATAAACACTTAAAGAAATATTTTCTAACAAATATTTATAAAGTGTATTTTAATCATAAGTTTTTAATATAAACTTTGCCATAATTTTTGTAACAAAAATACAAATATTGGAGGTTGGTTTTTATAAATAAAAATGGGTAAATATATATTAAGACACTTGTGTGAATATTTGTATACTTTGTGAAATAGTTATATTATTTTAAGGGTAAAATGATATAACTTAACAAAATACCAAGAATGTACAATCCAAAATAATACCAAAGATAACAAGGAATAAATATATGTTACCCACATAATATTGTGGAACCGAACGCAAGAACGTAACTTACAAAATATTACGGAAAATACCGTTATGAATATATTTTTGGTAAATATTATTTTGGATACAAAAGGAAAGAAAATATGATTTTTTGGTAAATATTACTAAGTTATATCATATTTTCAACAAGGAGAAAGTATATTATTTTTGGGAAGTAAAAATATATTTTCTTAGAATATTTAGAAGGTATATGATTTTTGAGAAAAAAAGATATATTTTCTTGAAATACATTATTTTTGGACAAAATAAAATTATATATATTTTCTAAGTGAGACTTGAAAATATATTAGTTTGGAACTACAAGTAGTTTTACCAAAAGAAAAATTATGAATAATTTTTCTAAGTAATAAAACATATATCTTGGATATTTATTCCGGAATAATTAATCAAAAGTTAAGTATAAGAATACTTAACAAATACAAGAATACGAATACACATGTATAAGATACCCCCATCCTTGGGAAGGAAATACAAATATGAATACTTGAGAAGTATTATTACAAAAGTATTGTTTAACAAATATTCCAAATTCTATAAATATAATTTAAGTTGAAATATTAATTATTTTGACAATAATTATATAACTTGGAACAATATCAGAAACGTAACTCCAAAACATTAATACTAAGCAAAGGCACGACCCGTCCGTCTAATAGACGTTAGTACAATGTAGGTAGTCGTGTTTGCTGAGGAGATTTGAGTTACGAGCACCGAAGACGCAAGACTGTGAGTTCATGTTTCCCCCTTTTCTTTAAACTGTTTTCTTTATTAACTTCGGCGGTGAAATACATGTTACAAAAGGATTACATACAATACAATTGGTATGGTTAGCCTAGGAAAGAACCATAGATCATGTGAATGGGTAGGCGTATACTTGAGATCAATAATCCTCGTTGTAGGACCGAGGGGCATGAGTGATAGATCTATTTGGGTGTAGCGAGCCCACACCCATGAGGACCAAGGTGGCCCATAGGGTGACTATGTCTTCCAGCCGGGAGCCCGGTACAAATTTGCTAGGTTTGAGTCTTCCTACACCGTCACACATATCAGTGGCCTTGCAAACCATTGGTGATCTTTTCCTTGTTTGCTTTCATACCGGACCTACAAATATACATACATACAATGAACACCAAGGTTTTATACATACATATACGCAAACACATGAACTCGCTCAACCTTTGTTGATGTTTTTAAACTACATGTGTTTCAGGGAATTAAGTGGATCTAGCGGGTGTTTGCATGTTCAAGCTGCGTTTTGAATAAAAGGATGTCATCCGAGGTCGTAGGGTTTAGGAGATGTATCTTAATCCTGGACGAGATAGATGGTTCTAAGCTCGGTTTTAATTAAGGTCTTTTGTCGTGTCTTCGTGAACTCATTTAGAACATGTTGTGGTTTGTAACTTAAATTTGGAGTCTATATTTCAGACATGTATGTTGTTGTATTTTCAAACAAAATTTTATGGATGAACATCTTATGGTTTTATCATATAGCATTGTTATGATTGAATGCTATGGTATTAAGAAGTCA
The DNA here is from genome assembly GCA_030545235.1 of Helianthus tuberosus. Taxonomy (NCBI): domain Eukaryota; kingdom Viridiplantae; phylum Streptophyta; class Magnoliopsida; order Asterales; family Asteraceae; genus Helianthus; species Helianthus tuberosus. The sequence continues at coordinate 53,573,205 of CM060417.1, read as the reverse complement.
CACCAATAATCACGCTTCCGCAAAAGTTAGGGTGTGACAACAGCTTCTCAAGCTTCCATACTCCAAGTCTTTTGAACTGATTAAGCTCTTCATGCATTGCATCAACCCATCCAGGTTCCTGCAAAGCAACATTAATGTTTTTAGGCTCCATCTGTGAAATGAAGCAAGAGTATAGGCATGAGTTGATGTCTCCCGATTTGCTGTGGGTCTGGACACCAGCAGTTATTGGGCCATATTTATTCATGATTGGGTGGCTTCTCTGAACACGTTGTGGAATTGTTGTAGCAGGGGCTTGCAAGTTTGATTGCAGGCTGGAGAAACTTCTTGATGCTATTCCAGATTGCTCCCCCTCATTTGGTGCAGTAGCGTTGCTGATCACTAGAGGATCTACAGTGCAATATGATGGAATTGCTCCTGGAAACAAAGAAGTTCCTTGAACGTCTGAGGGTCCTGTGGAGGCTTCAGTATTACAGACTGCACCATCAGGGATAACTGTAGCAGGTTTAGAAATTGGCTCCTGAACAGTCGAGGGATGAAGTTGTGCTGGAGTATCTTTGTGAAATCCCGGTGGGTTCACAGTGAGTTTCTTGAGCATGTTTTGCAATGGCACATCTTCATCTTCATCTTTAATAGGAATAGGCATCTCTGCACTCGAAGCACCTACATTAGTAACTTCATCAGACAAAATAGGAAACGATTTAAATAGGAAGGAATAATCATATAGCCAATCAGGTCCAATGCGGGCATCTTTTGGATTTTATTCCAACCAATCCACATGATATGCCTCCAGAATCTGCTTCTTGACCTTGTTGTACACACGATAAGAGGTGTTCTTAGCATATCCAATGAAATAGAAAGGATCTCCTCGAGCTTTAAATTTTCCTTTGGAATCCATGAGAAGAAGCACACACGGACAGCCAAAAGTGCAAGAGTGTTGCACCGAAGGTTTTTGACCTTCTACTATTTCATAAGGAGTCTTCATGTGACGTTTGTTGATCAAGGCATGATTCTGAACACAGAAGGCCGTATTCACTGCTTCTGCCCAAAAAAATAGTGGAAGACCTGAATCTATCAGCATTGTGCGAGCAGCTTCAATGAGAGTTTGATTGCGTCTTTCTGCTACTCCATTTTGTTAAGGAGATCTAGATGTACTGTACTGACGATCGATTCCCTTTAAGGCTCAAAATTCATTTAGCTCGGCATTCTTGAATTTTGTCCCGTTGTCACAACGAATAATCTTTATTCACTCTTTTGCTTGATTCTCCATATGAGTCGCAAATTTCTTGATTAAGCAAGTTGTCTCACTTTTCTGTTCCAGGAAAAACACCTAAGTGAAACGAGAAAAATCATCGGTAATGACCAAACAGTAATCCTTTCCTCCAATACTGATTACATTGACAGGGCTAAATAAATCCATATGCAGCAACTCCAGAACTTTTTAGGTCTTGTGCATAGGTTTGGACTTATGCGGCCTATGATGCTACTTTCTTCGAGCGCATGATTCACATTTTTCTATCCGCATGAAATCCTTGATTGGCAAATTCCTGACGAGACCTCCATTTGCTAATCAATTCAGATTTTTCTTGTTCAGATGGCCCAATCGACAATGCCACAGCATAGCATCATGTTCGGCTATCTCTGAAAACAGACAAGTAACTTGATCATTGGGAGCTTTGTTCATGTCAATCAAATAAGTGTTTCCCCTTCGTTCAACTTCAATTAGAAACCAGTCTTCGGGTATGATAATTCCTGGTTTTAGAATGACACAACCAGTCTTAGTGAAAAGAACCTCCATTCCTTTGTCGCACAGCTGTGATACGCTCAACAGGCTGTGCTTCAACTCTGGGACATAGTTGACATCTGAAAAGGTGAGGACTACATTTTTGACCATGCCCTTCATCGTGATTATCCTAGATTCTCCTCCTGCGAAGTTGACACATCCTCCATCGAATATTTTTATGTCATTCAACTCGGATATATCTCCCGTCATGTGCCTAGAACAACCACTATTAATAAACTAAAGTCTAAAGATAGCCCTCTATAATCGTTCCTGCACATTTAACGGAATCAATTAGAAACTGGAACCCAGACCTTAGTGGACCTGAGTTGACCATCGCTATCTGTGTAAGACACTTCGCGAAAGATCATATAACTCTTAAAATCACTTGTGGTTTGGGCGATGAAGAAGATGTTGTCGGTTGCGAACATGGAGACTGGGATCTAGCAGGAACTTTAGGTTACAAATTCTTGGTGTCTGAAACATTTCCTTTAAACGGTGTGGCTTTTGACTTACTTTGAATCCTGTTCATATTTGCAAATTTTTTGTTTTCTCTTTTTGCTAGATTCCAGCCTCTGTCAGAAGGCTTGGCTTTAGGAGGTCGATTTTTGACAAAGTGAGAATGCATAGCCTTCTGATGATACATGTTCCCAGAGTAGTAGGGACGATGAATACAGTTTCTTGCAATGTGTCCCAGAATTCCACAATTAAAACACGTTTTCCTTTTTGAGAAAAATACATTTAGTTCTGCTTGTGTTGTTCTCGAGAACTGATCACATTTTTTCTTTTCGTTTGATGCTGGTTGCTTGCGTTCATGTTTGATCTTGGATGAACCCTGCTCAAAGTTATCAGCACAAGAGTAAGTATCCGCAACTTTGCCCTTAAGTTTTGGTTCAATTTGCTTGAGAGTTGGGTTTTCCTATTGAACTTTCTTTTTCGTGGCCTTCTATTTTTACGTGATCGTTTCTTCTTAGAAGGAACGGATTCAGTTGATTTCGCTTTATCAAAAACACTTTCTTCAGAATCTGATCCTTTAGGGTCAAGAGTTGAGTTGTCTGTTGAAGTGACCTCCGCAGATTCCCTTTCCTCAGAGAAAATGTTCTCATGAGTTTTTGTAGAGAGGGTTTCCACAATAATTTCTTCTATAGTTTCATCATCTGACTCAACTGTTGAATTAATTTCCATGGATTCCTTCTCTATAGTCTTCGTGTTCCCAAAAAACGTCTGTAGAATTGGACTCTATGGATATCTCTTCTTCAGCTTCATTAACCTCTGAGTCCTTAACATTAGACGATTTTGGTTTGTCAGATGATGAGCAGTCTATGTCTAAGACAATTTGACTTTCTTCTGTCGCAACGCTGTTGGATTCTGATTGTTCATCACAATTGGAATCTTTGGAAGATTTATGCTCATTATCTGATGTTCCTGAATCTTCTATTTGATTATCAGGTTCGTCAGATGGCCCCTATTAAATAATTTCTTCATTATCACAATCAAAGACATCAAGTTTTTCATCATTATTGGGAGTTTTTGATGTATCATTCGATGTTTCAGGCGTACCTGAACAGTTGCCTGAATCATCAGAATTGATTTATGAGTCACTCGAAACAGATATCTCAAGTTCATCAGTCGACACATCAGGCACTCCTGTCAAAACATCTTTAACATTTTCAACACAACCATTTTTATCACAATCATAGTCTAAAATAATAGCACCAGATTCATCAGTTCTAGTGGGAACACCCCAAGTCTCAGCAAACCAAGAAAAAACATAGTTCCAAGCATAAAGGTCATTTTTATCAGAAATAACATTATTAGAAACACGTTGATGTGATTCATCATCCTCTTTATACTTCTCTTATGTTCTTACTGACTCTGCACTTGAACTAGAACAGTTAGTGTTGTCAACATAACAGAATTTAGTGAACTTTCCTCTATCTCCTCTGTGGATGTTTTAACTGGTTCTGTTTCTGTTTCTGTTTTTGTTTTTGTTTTTGTTTCATCTACATGTTCGGATTTATCTACTGATTTATTTGGACAATTTTCATATTCATTTTTGTCAAAATTCATTGGTTTCTTGAAATCAGCTGGTTGACCATTTTTAGCTTTTGACGGTTCCCATGGAACATAATCACTAGGTTTAACATAAATCATTTTATCATAATTTTTCCATCTCTTGCTTAGTAGTGGGCAGTCTAGAGTAATTATGATTATATGGTGGTGGAACCCGTGTATATCCCAAACTTGTTCCTTTGTTTTCTTTAAAAGCAAGTTGCACATTGCACAGATTACGAACAGTGTCACTAGAGGTATCAAACTTTTTAATGTTTAACTCATTTTGTTTGTACTTTCTATGAGTAGTTCCAGCTCAGCCTTCACAGAGTCGCATTCAAGAGTTTTTACTGTGAGTCTATGTTTGAATTCGTGAACCCAACATTGCTGTTGATTCACGTCTCTGTGAAGCTATATCCTTCTTAAGTGCTTCAATCTTTTCATAGAGAATTTTATTGTTCTCTCGAAGACTGATGCCCTTTCCCATTACACTATTGTAAACAGTGATCAATGCTGAGTTTTGAGATCTCAGAAATGAAACTTTCTTTTAACAGTGTTCAGTACATAAAAGCGAATTTACCGTCTAGGAGAGTGATGTCGGTTCTCGATCAGTGCCATCAAGCATTGACGATCTTTCTCAGCAGTAGCAGTTTTAGACAGCTTCATTGATTCCACTTGTGCATATGCATTAGCCCAATTGAAGCCACGCTGTTCCTGTGCAATCAAGCCCTTCCTGCTCTAGAGTTTCCTTGTCCAGTTGAAGTCGAAGTCTCAGTAGGTGTGACAGGGACCATTGACCTTTCCTTGTTCCGAGCTGTAGCTGCTTGAGTAGCTTCATATCCCACTAGTGCCCTTTTGCAATCCCTAGCAAAGTGTCCCGGTTCATAGCATCTGTAGCACCTCAGTCTTTCTTTCAGCACTCCAGGATGAGCATTCATTCTACGACGTCCATACCTCTTAGTAAACTTGTCTGTCTTAAACGCTGACATAGCAAGATTCCAAGCCACATCCATTTCATCCAAATTTTCTTCAACCACCTAATTCATATCTAGAGTTATCTCACTTGAAGGCATGAGATCATCGGCTAAGAAAGCATTCAAACTAGAGATCATAGAAGCTGCGAGAGCCAATTTTTCTTCATTCTGCTTAGTCAAGAAGGCCATATGTTCCATTGAATGTGATGATGGAACACCTTGAGTTGCAGGCTGGGTGGTAGAACCAAAGGCAACATTTGTATGTTGTGGCTGAGGCTGAGGCTGGGGTTGCTGCTGAACACTGGTAGTATTGACGGTAGGTGCTTGAGAAGTGGGAAGAGACATTCCGTACACATATTTGGATTTCGGTGCTACAACACGACTGAACACAATGTTTAGATTGTTGTTCATGACTCCGTGAACTGGACTGAAAACCAGATTTGGATGAGCTTAAGACATCAAAGCAACATTGTTGGGGCTAGTCATGCCAGCAGCCATCAGTGAGTTCTTGTGATTTATCTCTCTCTCTCTGCTTATTGTCGATCTCACAAGACTTGATAGTGGTAATCAACTCAGTAAGTGTCATTTCATTCAGATCCTTTTTACATTTGATCATAGAAACCTCGACATCCCATCCTTTTGGTAGTGAATTTAGCAACTGACGGTTCATTCCACTGTTTGAGATGTTGATTCCAGCACTAACCATCTGTGACACAAGTTTGACAAACCTCCTAATTTGATTCTCAATAGTTTCTCCATAGATGTGATTAAAAGATCTGAACTGTTGATTCATCATGTTGACTCTGCTAGCTATCATATCAGCATTTCCCTCAAATAAGTGTGTCAGTTGATCCCGAATTTCCTTTGCACTCTTGCAGTTTCGGACAACAATTGAAATGTCTGGACCAAGAGCCATCGAGAGAGTTCCAAAAGCAGCTTCATCCTCTGCTATAACCTTTTTGTCTTCTTCAGTAAAAACGCCTTCGGGTTTTGGAATCTAAGTCTAAGGGTCATCTTCAGTAGCATACATGATAGTGCATGGCCCATTCTTAATGCTCCTCTAAACACGAGGTTCCTTTGCCTTACAGTATTGCTCAAACCTAAACTTCCACTCATAGTAGTCGTCTCCATACAAAAACCTTGGAACCTTGGTAGATGTGCCAATGACTTGATCGAGCTCTTGATGGAAACCTAGAGACTGAGTCTGAATAGCAGCAAGGGTAGCATTGGTGAGATTAGCAGGAGTCACAACACCGTTCATAACGCTGTTTGGGTTCAACATAGTTTCGGAGAAGTCTAAACAGTAATCCGAGATGGTTGACCCGAGATGAAGGTTTCAAAATGAACAGTGGTCCGAAATGATATGTTGTCCGAGATGAGAGGTTTATCCGAGATGAATGACAAAGGCAATCTCCAAACAGTTGATCTGAGATGATTTGAACATAATCCGAGACCACTTCATGTTTATCCGAGATGATTTAATAACAATCCGAGATGGCTTGATGACAATCCGAGATGGTTGATGATGGTCCGAGATGGTTGATGATGGTCCGAGATGTCTTGATGGTGATCCGAGATGATATGATGATGGTCCGAGATGAAGGCAATCTTCAAGTTCGAGATTGTTAATGTGTCACACCCCGACCACGTAAAACATCAAATCGTGGCGGAAACGTCGGGGAGTGTTGTAACAGAATTATTGTTTCACAACCATGGCATACAAAGTTATATTTTATTTATCAAACAAGCGTGTTACATTGTCTCAAAATAGGAAATAAAGAGTTCAGAACATAATTAAACTAGATCTATCTTTATTTTAAGTCTCTAAGGCACAGGTCCGCCCTAGTGCCACGATCATCATCCTAAGCGACAGCTCCTGAAAATACATGTGAAAATAGGATTCATGACTTGGGTTTTAGAAGGAAGGTTTAATAAAAATTAGTCATGAATCTTGTTAAGTGTTTTCTTTTATAAATCATATGAAAACTCGATAAGAAATCAGATTATATAAAAGAAAGGTGTATGGTTAATGAAATAACCAAATAAAATGAGTTGTATAAAATAAACTGTTTTGTAAAACAATGTCTTGTAAAATATGTTATTTGTGTAAAATGTAATATGTCTATACTGAAATGATTTAAATAACGCTACGATATGTAATATTATACAAACACTTATATATAGGAAGTACCAGCGGCGCATCCACCATGTTTGTATCATATTACACACGCCTCGTTACTCAAATCATTTACCCAAACCAACCACCAATGTAAATTGTTCATGTATAAATCAATTGTCAAGTGTTATTGTGTAAATCATATCAAAATGTCCATGTCTAATGTAAATCACCAAATGTGTATATCAATGTCAAAATGTTTATGTTTAATGTAAATCATATAATGTGTATCCAAAAATATCATGTATGGCATGTGAAATATATCAACTAAACCATAGGTAAAATGCACAAAAACAGGGTATTGAATTAAACATAGTTTAAGTCAAAGTTATGTTTTGTGGAACAAATGCATGCTATACTAATACAAACATCTATGCGGTATTGTAAAAAGCATACATCCAAGCCTTGTGACTGTGGTGATAGACCTTTAAACAAATTAAAGGTTTATCTGTGTTATGTTTATCGAATTCGGTCATTGCTTCCATCCAAACATACCTAGGATGTCAGGAACGGGAGTTGTCAATTCCTATGGTACCACTACCTACTAACGAATGGCGTAGCTAATGTTAATGAATGTATTTTTGTCCCATTTAAACAAACTAAATGTCATACCAAAAATGTAAGCATGTGAAAACAATGCACTAAGTATGTAATCAAATGAACATACATAGCGTGAAATGTAATGTAAAACAATGTACTAAGTATGCACACAATGGACATACATAGCATGAAATGTAATGTAAAACGATGTACTAAGTATGCACACAATGGACATACATAGCATAAAATGTAATGAAATCATTTACTATAATGTACTAATGAACATAACAAGCATATGATATGAAAGCATGAAAGGCACGAAAGTAACAAGTAGGCACATGTGTTTCACCCCAAAATGTTTGGAAAACAGTAAAAGAGGGGTCTATGTACTCACTTGAGATTGCTTAGTAGTCCTTGAGTAACAACCAAACAATGCGAGAGATCACGGATATCAAACGGCACCTAATATAGGTAACTATGTTAATATACCGGACATAAATCGGAGGATTGGATAGAATAAGGGCTCGTAAACCAAATGAGTAGGGGAACACATGTAATATGGTTTAACAAGGCCTACATACTACAATGAAACCTAACCTAAGTGCTTACGACCCATTACGACCCGTTTAGGTAGCTTATGCTACTTTAACGCGTCGTTCACGTAAAACGCGTTCGAAATGCCTAACTAGTCCTATTATAAGTAAAATATGCCTTAACATGTCAAATATTGTTACATAATCAGTTAAGTGACGAAAGTTTAGGTTACATATGCTTAATTACCAATTACACATGAAAAGGGTATTTTGGTAATTTACCTAAGGCATATAAACTACCTATCGTTCAACTACTTAACGAAGCGACCATAAGGTATAACCTCGGAAGGTTATTCCCTATATACTATGGTCACCTAATGTGTTTGGTCGGATCCTAATGATCGACCAAATGGGTCGGGTTCGAAAGTATAAGCGATTGTTTAGATCGCTTACCTTACGACCCTATATAAGCACTAAACTAAAAGTGACGAGCTAAGCATGTTAAAACATGCTTAACTAAGTTTAGAAAACAGGTTTGGTATCAAAACAAACGGTTTTGATACCCAAGAGTAGTTTGGTTACAAAATACGCGTAAATGCGCATTTTGGCCGAAACTACGACTCGTCACTGAGCCTAGATAACGTGGTAATCAGTAGGTATAGTCACTAGGGACTATAACCATCGTGATTACGCTCACGTTATGAAGTTCAAACGAACTTCGCATTGACCATAAACTGGTCAACGCAGAAAGTCAAACAAAGTTTGACTTTTAACGCTAAAAGAATAAAAAGAACGAAGGAACACTTACAAAGGGTCCCCGAAAGCTAATCTCGATCCAAATAGCTCAGGTATGAAGCAAGGGCTTCAACTTAGGGGCTGTTTGGCTAAGCTTATTTTAGTGACTTATTTACTTATTTACTTTTTGAAAAGTTAAAAGGTGTTTGGGTTAGCTTATTATGTGAGAGGAATAAGTAAATAAGTCATTCCTTTATGACTTATTTGCTTTTCAAATAAGCAAATAAGTAAATAAGTAAAAAAAATAAGCTTAGCCAAACAGCCCCTTAGAGCACTTTTAGATCAGATTTTGTGAGATAGAAATTAAGGTGGGTATTTATAGGAAATGGACCACCGTTAGGATCGTTTCTTGAATACCGTGCTTTGATCTTGTCCCTACACTTGTTGCAACACTAAGGTAACTCAAATTGGCCACCTTGCATCAGGAAACAACATGTGGAATTGGGTTTGGAGTGCATAACAGCTGTTAACAGCTGTTAAAGCAGCTTTTTCTGATCTGAAAGGGCCTCGCGTCACGCCTAGGTACCCTCGCGTCACGCCTAGCCTCCCTTTCTGCAGAAATGGCAGATTAGGTCCCTGCACATGTTTCAGTCCATTTTCCACACGTTTGAAGCCCGTTAAACCATTTTCAAGGCTCCACAAGGATGCCTAAACATAGTGGACATGAAACATGCTTACAAATATGCCGGATGTCGGTTCGTTTGGTCATATGATTGCGATGTTCGCTTAATTACGACGGAATGCGCATAAGCGTGAAAAACGATCCAAATTGCGCGACGAATGGATTTTTCTTATGCCAAACACTAAAATAAAATATTTTAGTGCTTACATAAATTTTTGGATGTCCGGATGTATCCAGAACGTAAGTTATGCGCGAAAGTGCAAACTTATGCACTTTTTGACGCTTTTAGTCCCTGAATGACTCAAAAGTTTATTTTAGCACACCGAACCCCTCAAATCCTATTTCTAAGCTATATAAAGGATATTTAAGGTGTGTTTAACTTATGGTCGTGTTCCGGAATGTTTGTTACAGTTCAAATTGGCATACTTTCATAGTTTGTCGAGTTTAGTCCCTGTAAGCGAATTAACTTGTTTTTGCCATACCAAAGCCTTCAAAACTTATTTCTAAGTTATGTAAAGGTTATTTAAGGTATGTTTAGCACATGTTGATGTTCCGGAGTATTTGTCGCATTAAACTGATTACGTTTACGCACCAGTTTGCGTATAACTCTCCAGAAAGCGATGTAGAGTTTGAAATTGAATAAAAGTCAAAACATGAAAAATGTCAAACATAACCAAACAAACATTGGGATCAAATAACATTGTTTTATTGATAACTGAACTGTTCACAATGATTACAAGCACAGATGTTACAGTCTCCCCTACTTGTGGAAATTTCGTCCCGAAATTTATTTAGAGGAAACTCGTGGGAATAGATGTGGAAACTTCGCCTTCATTTGATCTTCGCGTTCCCAAGTAAACTCAGGTCCACGTTTAGATTCCCAGCAAACTTTGACCAATGGAATGCGCTTGCGTTTGAGCCATTTGACTTCACGTTCCATGATTTCCACTGGCTTCTCAACAAATTTCAGTGTTTTATCAACACGAATTTCATCAAGCGGTTTGTGGAGGTTCTCATCAGCTAAACACTTCTTGAGATTGGACACGTGAAAGGTTGGATGAACATTTCCATGTTCAGGAGGTAACTCAAGTCTGTAGGCTACCTTACCGATTCTTTCGACAATCTTGAATGGTCCAACGTATCTAGGTGCAACTTTTCCTCTCTTTCCAAATCTGATCACACCTTTCCAAGGTGAGACCTTAAGTAATACACGATCACCGACTTGAAAATCCAAGGGCTTGCGTTTTAGGTCCGTGTAACTCTTTTGACGGCATCTAGCTGCCTGAAGGTTATCACGAACTTTCTTAACCTTATCAGTTGTCTCTAAAATGAGGGCAGGTCCAGTAAGCTGAGCCTCACCGATCTCATTCCAGCAGACTGGTGAACGACATTTTCGACCATAGAGAGCCTCGAAAGGAGCCATGTTGATGCTGGAGTGATAACTGTTGTTGTAGGAGAATTCAATTAACGGAAGATGTGAATCCCAACTACCACCAAAATTGATCACACAAGCTGTGACAACCCGTACTTCTGAGGTTAGCACTGTTATACTAATCTTATATAATTGCATGAACGTGTGTGATGAATTAATTACACTTGTCTAATGTATTTTATATAAGCAAATACTTGAAGCCAAATTCTTATCGTGTTGAACCAACCCGAACCGTTTAAACTATAACTTGAGTAGTATATGTGTTATATTAGTTGGTGATAAGTATACTCTAAATATTGTTTGAATTTAATAGTAAAAAAAAAATATTAATTATTATGTATGTATGTATGTATTTAGATATCCATCGCAGCCACATCTTTTCCCCATCTTCTTATTCTTTCAATACACCCTTATTTGTCAACAGCCCAATACCCTCACATTAGGCTCAAGCCCATTATCGGCCATAGTGAACCGCCCCAAGATTTTTAGTATATGTATACGTATTATGCATGGTTCAATTTAAGAACTCTAAACCACAAAATAACAAACCCTAAAGCATCCCCTGAAGTCGACGGCAACCAAGGGTATCTCGTCCATCACGTCTAACAGTCGTCATACCTCGGCTAGGTTAGTATATTTTGGCTTATGTTAATTCTTGTTATGTTAAGTCTTGTTTGATCGCTCCCATCTACGTGAAATACGTGTTAGTAATGCCATGGTTAGATGATTATTAATTGTGTTAATGTGTAATCATGACAACAAGCATAGACGGTTAACAGGCTATGTGAATTAGGGCATGGGCGAGTTATAATGTTTGCATAATGAACCATCAATAATATTCATAAGATACATAGGGATGAACTGTTGATGAATTGAATCATGTCAAGAATAAGTGGTGTTGTTTATTGATCTTGATTTATGTGTGAACTAATTAACAAAAGTTGTATATATGTATGTTATGAACAAGGTGCACAATTAACAAGATCCAATCGTGAGAAAATTAATGTATGACTAGGGTATTGAATAAATGATATGAAGCTAGGGTTGCATGATGATAGGACAGTTCTTAATGATTTGATAGTGAGGATAACCATGAACAAGGAATTGGCGGCCCATGTGGGTGTATAAAGTCTTGATTTAATCAACCCATGTGCATATCTCATTAATGTTGTCAATTTAGTCATATCTCATTAATTTTGTCAATATAGTCAAAGGTAGTCATAGGGGATTAATTAATTAATGAGAGGGTGTTAGGTGGTTTGGTTGAACTGATTGTGCTAATTGTTGTAACTATTGATTAGTTTAGAGCATGTAAACTGCGAACTTGGGATTGATGCTTGTTCTGGATGTACACGAGTTTATTAATTGACAATGTATCATTGCTGAAACTAGGATTTCATGATTTAGTGTGTTAATTGAATTTGTTTATAATGTGGGCCGATACATGTTAACTGGATTATAAGGGTTATTAGTTGGGCCGCATATAAATGTTGGACACACACACATACATATAAATTGATTTATTGGTTTGGGTAGTAAATAATGGACCTTATGGATTAAATGGTGGGCCGAGAAACCTTGATAGATGGGCCGATAATTACTATCAAATGAGTTGGTCAAACTAGGGAATATGGTTTGGTTATTTGTCGTTCATAGATTGAATTGTTTGTGTTCTATAAGCCACTAATTTACATGTATAGTACAATATGGGAATTGGGTTTTGTCAGAAGATGTGCTAGCATGGGGATCCGAATTTAATAGGTAATATACTAGTCACACATCTCTGATTGCAAGTGGAAAGCATGATCCCATCATGGGTTAAATAAAAAGTCAGTGGATTGTGAATTGGTGGTTCAAATTTTGTATAGGAATTGTCGATTATATATGTTAATTGTTATTACTTGAACTATATATGTGATACTTATACATTAAATTGTGGGGTATGTGATTAAGGAATACGTGAATTACTCATACGTGAAATATGTAGTATATGTGCACATGAAATTGATTGTTGTCGGTAACAATGATAGGACGTACTTGATCAATTGACAAACGAGTAATTAGTCAAACCGAGCAAACCAAGGTGAGTTCACACTTTCCACAAGGCATGGGATTCCCAGGGGTTGGGAATGGGTAAAGGATTGAAACTGAAACTGCGTGATTCCCTGGTTTGGAACACGTACACACCCTCTTTATTGAAGGGTGACAACACGTGATAAGGATATAACTGGAACCTGCGTAATCTCCTGGTTTGGGGATTACGTACACACCCTCTTCATTGAAGGGTGACAACACGGATACTAGACCAAAACTCTCTATCATGAAGTCCCTCCTTTTTATATCGACTTAATCGCCGGGCCAATGGCGAGCGGGTCATTAGTTAGATAGCGCTATTTAGGTTTGACAAGCCTCACACCGTGCCGCAGAGGATGGGCGTGAACTAATGGATCTGGGCACTAGTCAATGATGATAGACATTGACGTCAGGGCACCAACTTACTTTAGTCAGTGGTCGATATGGTAAACAGGTCTAGTGGTTAACATGGGGAAGCCCCCACCAACTATGGATATGTTTGGAAAACAGGGTAAACTGATTAACTTACAACTTACAAATGAATTCCTGGTTTTTGAAACAACTTAACAATGAACACCAACTGTGAACTCGCTCAACTTTGTTGTTGACTCGTTGTTACATGCCTTGTAGGTCGTTAGGTACTTATGGAGCTTGCACGAGGAGACGTGGTAGTTGTGGGACATGGATAGTCTTATGGCATGATAAACATTTGATATATTTGAACTTATATTTTAGTTTTTCGTTTTATGCTTCCGCTAATTAACTTGAACTTGGTTAACTGGTTTTTGAACACCAATTATATTGTGTGGTTGGATTTTATTTATTCTAAATACATTGTTTAATATGATTGGTGGCTGGATCCTGGTCAGTCACGCCTCCATGCGGTGATATTCCGCTTGTGGATTTTGGGGGTGTGACAGATTGGTATCAGAGCCATTGGTTATAGTGAACTTGGTTTTAATAAGGGGAAAAAGTTTTGTTAAAACCAGACTATAACCTGAACAGTGCTCAACGATCCACAACGACGCTTCGCTCCACGTGCAAGACTCGACATTCTAGGTGATATAATTTATGTTTACATTGCCTACTTGCTAGATTACATAGAACTTTGCTCATGGTATGCTTAGATAAACGTAACAACTATTGATTGAAAACACATGTGTGCTTACTCTCTTCTGTCATCGCACTTTCGCGAACCTTTCTCACTCATGTTTCCTTTGATATGAAGATCATGAGTGGACGCGTTAACCTAACTCAAGCCCAGTTGGCGGCTTTGATCACTGAACAAGTTACTGCAGCACTTGTCGCTGCCCAGGCAGGAGGTCAACACGCTCAGCCTCCTGTGTGTACTTTCAAGACCTTCATGGACTGTCGTCCCAGTACTTTCAGTGGCACTGAAGGGGCCGTTGGACTCCTCCACTGGTTTGAGAAGCTCGAATCCGTCTTTGAGATGTGTGAATGCCCTGAGGCTCGCAGGGTGAAATATGCTACTGGTACTCTTGAGGGTATAGCGCTCACGTGGTGGAACGCTCAGGTCCAAATGCTGGGGTTGGCGACTGCTAATGCCACCCCATGGAACGATTTCAAGGAATTGATCAAAGAAGAATACTGCAGCCGTGATGACATTCATAAGCTGGAGGTAGAGTTTTACAACTTAAAGATGACGGGGTCAGAAATTGAAGCGTACACTAAAAGGTCGAACGAGTTGGCTACTCTGTGTCCTACTATGGTAGACCCTCCCATCAAACGTATCGAACTGTATCTCAAGGGTCTAGTGCCAGAGATTCAAAGTCACGTGACCTCAGCAAATCTAGGCACCATTCAACAGATCATCAAGTTGGCTCATCGTCTCACGGATCAGGCGGTGGAGCAGAACAGGTTACCAAAGCGTATTGGTGATACTGCTTCTTCAGATGCTCCTAGTGACAACAAGCGAAAATGGGATGGAGCTACAAGCAAAGGTGCAGCTTCTGTTCAGTCACAGTCTCAGCAGAGAAAGACTGACGACTACAAGAGCCCTGGTCAGCAATCTTCTGGTAGTCAAGGGCAGAGTGGGTACAAGGGGAACCACCCCAAATGCAATCAATGTGGTTTCCATCATAGCGGACCATGTACTAAGGGCACTTGTCAGAGGTGTAACAAACCTGGCCATGCGGCCAAGGATTGCAGGAGTCTCTACCCTGCAAATCAGCGATGGCAGAACCAGCAGCAAACTCCACAGAATCAGCGTCAGCAGCAGGGTAACAACAAAGGATGCTTTCAGTGTGGTGCTGAAGGCCATTTCAAAAGAGACTGCCCCCAGCTGAATCAGAATCAGAACAACAACAACCAAGGAAATGGGAACAACAATGGGGGTAACAACGACGGCAATGGTGCTAGGGGACGTGCCATCGTGATCGGTCAGGGTGAGTTCCTACTTGACAACTTTTGTGTTACTGTTTTATTTTATTCGGGTGCCGATACTAGTTTCGTGTCTTTAAAAGTTAGTCAAATGTTTAATCGTACCCCAACACTTCTGAACACCAAGCACATAGTAGAACTAGCAAGCGGTGAAAGTCTAGAGGCCACACACGTAGTTTAGGGTTGCAATCATGTTCTTGCTGATCAGACCTTTTCTACCGACCTCATTCCTATCGTTATGCGGAATTTCGAGACGAAATTCCAAATCAACGGAGGGATGATGTGACACCCCAGGAAAACCACGAAACAACACAACACAACTAGCTTTCTCAGTAACCGCGTACTAAATTTCGGGACGAAATTTCTTTCAAGTTGGGGATAATGTGACAACCCGTACTTCTGAGGTTAGCACCGTTATACTAATCTTATATAATTGCATGAACGTGTGTGATGAATTAATTACACTTGTCTAATGTATTTTATATAAGCAAATACTTGAAGCCAAATTCTTATCGTGTTGAACCAACCCGAACCGTTTAAACTATAACTTGAGTAGTATATGTGTTATATTAGTTGGTGATAAGTATACCCTAAATATTGTTTGAATTTAATAGTAAAAAAAAATATTAATTATTATGTATGTATGTATTTAGATATCCATCGCAGCCACATCTTTTCCCCATCTTCTTATTCTTTCAATACACCCTTATTTGTCAACAGCCCAATACCCTCACATTAGGCTCAAGCCCATTATCGGCCATAGTGAACCGCCCCAAGATTTTTAGTATATGTATACGTATTATGCATGGTTCAATTTAAGAACTCTAAACCACAAAATAACAAACCCTAAAGCATCCCCTGAAGTCGACGGCAACCAAGGGTATCTCGTCCATCACGTCTAACAGTCGTCATACCTCGGCTAGGTTAGTATATTTTGGCTTATGTTACTTCTTGTTATGTTAAGTCTTGTTTGATCGCTCCCATCTACGTGAAATACGTGTTAGTAATGCCATGGTTAGATGATTATTAATTGTGTTAATGTGTAATCATGACAACAAGCATAGACGGTTAAGAGGCTACGTGAATTAAGGCATGGGCGAGTTATAATGTTTGCATAATGAACCATCAATAATATTCATAAGATACATAGGGATGAACTGTTGATGAATTGAATCATGTCAAGAATAAGTGGTGTTGTTTATTGATCTTGATTTATGTGTGAACTAATTAACAAAAGTTGTATATATGTATGTTATGAACAAGGTGCACAATTAACAAGATCCAATCGTGAGAAAATTAATGTATGACTAGGGTATTGAATAAATGATATGAAGCTAGGGTTGCATGATGATAGGACAGTTCTTAATGATTTGATAGTGAGGATAACCATGAACAAGGAATTGGCGGCCCATGTGGGTGTATAAAGTCTTGATTTAATCAACCCATGTGCATATCTCATTAATGTTGTCAATTTAGTCATATCTCATTAATGTTGTCAATATAGTCAAAGGTAGTCATAGGGGATTAATTAATTAATAAGAGGGTGTTAGGTGGTTTGGTTGAACTGATTGTGCTAATTGTTGTAACTATTGATTAGTTTAGAGCATGTAAACTGCGAACTTGGGATTGATGCTTGTTCTGGATGTACACGAGTTTATTAATTGACAATGTATCATTGCTGAAACTAGGATTTCATGATTTAGTGTGTTAATTGAATTTGTTTATAATGTGGGCCGATACATGTTAACTGGATTATAAGGGTTATTAGTTGGGCCGCATATAAATGTTGGACACACACACATACATATAAATTGATTTATTGGTTTGGGTAGTAAATAATGGACCTTATGGATTAAATGGTGGGCCGAGAAACCTTGATAGATGGGCCGATAATTACTATCAAATGAGTTGGTCAAACTAGGGAATATGGTTTGGTTATTTGTCGTTCATAGATTGAATTGTTTGTGTTCTATAAGCCACTAATTTACATGTATAGTACAATATGGGAATTGGGTTTTGTCAGAACATGTGCTAGCATGGGGATCCGAATTTAATAGGTAATATACTAGTTACACATCTCTGATTGCAAGTGGAAAGCATGATCCCATCATGGGTTAAATAAAAAGTCAGTGGATTGTGAATTGGTGGTTCAAATTTTGTATAGGAATTGTCGATTATATATGTTAATTGTTATTACTTGAACTATATATGTGATACTTATACATTAAATTGTGGGGTATGTGATTAAGGAATACGTGAATTACTCATACGTGAAATATGTAGTATATGTGCACATGAAATTGATTGTTGTCGGTAACAATGATAAGACGTACTTGATCAATTGACAAACGAGTAATTAGTCAAACCGAGCAAACCAAGGTGAGTTCACACTTTCCACAAGGCATGGGATTCCCAGGGGTTGGGAATGGGTAAAGGATTGAAACTGAAACTGCGTGATTCCCTGGTTTGGAACACGTACACACCCTCTTTATTGAAGGGTGACAACACGTGATAAGGATATAACTGGAACCTGCGTAATCTCCTGGTTTGGGGATTACGTACACACCCTCTTCATTGAAGGGTGACAACACGGATACTAGACCAAAACTCTCTATCATGAAGTCCCTCCTTTTTATATCGACTTAATCGCCGGGCCAATGGCGAGCGGGTCATTAGTTAGATAGCGCTATTTAGGTTTGACAAGCCTCACACCGTGCCGCAGAGGACGGGCGTGAACTAATGGATCTGGGCACTAGTCAATGATGATAGACATTGACGTCAGGGCACCAACTTACTTTAGTCAGTGGTCGATATGGTAAACAGGTCTAGTGGTTAACATGGGGAAGCCCCCACCAACTATGGATATGTTTGGAAAACAGGGTAAACTGATTAACTTACAACTTCCAAATGAATTCCTGGTTTTTGAAACAACTTAACAATGAACACCAACTGTGAACTCGCTCAACTTTGTTCTTGACTCGTTGTTACATGCCTTGTAGGTCGTTAGGTACTTATGGAGCTTGCACGAGGAGGCGTGGTAGTTGTGGGACATGGATAGTCTTATGGCATGATAAACATTTGATATATTTGAACTTATATTTTAGTTTTTTGTTTTATGCTTCCGCTAATTAACTTGAACTTGGTTAACTGGTTTTTGAACACCAATTATATTGTGTGGTTGGATTTTATTTATTCTAAATACATTGTTCAATATGATTGGTGGCTGGATCCTGGTCAGTCACGCCTCCATGTGGTGATATTCCGCTTGTGGATTTTGGGGGTGTGACACAAGCTCTAAGTATATCCTCCAGAGTCTGGATTGTTCTTTCAGATTGACCATCTGTTTGCGGATGATAAGCTGTGCTCAGATTAAGTTGGGTCCCCATAGCAGATTGCATGGTTCTCAAAAAATGAGAAGTGAAGCGAGCATCTCTGTCAGAAATGATGTTCAAAGGAACACCATGTCAAGCTACAATTTCATCCACATAGATTTTAGCAAGTTTGTCAGCAGAAAAATCCTCACGGATTGGCAAGAAATGCGCTGACTTAGTAAGACGATTAACGACTACCCAGATGGCATCATGACCTTTCTTTGTGCGCGGAAGTTTGGTAACAAGATCCATAGCAATGTTTTCCCATTTCCAAACTGGGATTTCTGGTTGCTCCAAAAAACCAGAAGGACGCTGATGTTCAGCCTTAACCTTAAGACAAGTAAGATACATATAAGGCGATGTCTTTCTTCATACCAGGCCACCAATAATGAGTATGAAGATCCTTATACATCTTATCTGAGCCAGGATGAATATGTGACACCTGTGTCACTTCAACCATCAAACAAATACCAAACCAATGAAATATTGTATTTCATACTTCGGATTTGTATAAATATGTGTATCGTTTGCACATATGAATTCTTGTTCGATTTCGGGCTCTAAATCGCTTTCTAGAAGGTTATACGCGCACCGATGCGTAAATATAACCAGTTTAATGCAACAAACACTCCGGAACAGTGACATAGGCTTAACATAACTTAAATAACCTTTACATAAATTAGAAATAAGTTTTGAAGGCTTTGGTATGGCAAAATCAAGTCTATTCGCTTACATGGACTAAATTTGACAAACTGCGAAAGTATGCCAATTTGAACTGTAACAGACATTCTGGAACATGACCATAAGTTAAACATACCCTAAATATCCTTTACATAGCTTAGAAATAGGCTTTGAGGGGTTCGGTGTGCTAAAATAAACTTTTGGGTCATTCAGGGACTAAAAGCGTCAAAAAGTGCACAAGTTTGCACTTTCGCACATAACTTACGTTCTGAATACATCCGGACATCCAAAAATTTATGTAAGCACTAAAATATTTTATTTTAGTGTTTGGCATAAGAAAAATCCATTCGTCATGCCATTTGGATCATTTTTCGCGCTTATGCGCATTCTGTCGTAATTAACCGAACATCGCGATCGTACGACCAAACGAACGTTGGTGACCGACCGGATAATATTTAAATCCCACAAATATTCTGTTATGATTAAAATCTTATTTTAATCAGGTCCATGTTGAAAATAAATTAAAACGCCTAAAAACGTTATTTTTCAAAGTTTAAGCGCGTACCGTGTGTTTCTGCGCAACACAGTGCTTCTACTGCAAAACGCAGACAACGCAGCCAGTCCTGGCAACTGAAATTTATTTCAGTAATATCTTGGCGAGTTTATTTTTCTAGAGTAATAAAAATAATTTAGAACGCCATAAACCGGGATTTAAACGCTAGATAAAATACCCGGTACCCAGTTAAATACCTGTTTTAGCCATATGCCAGGAATATGCTAAGGTATATGCTAAGGAATATGCCAGGAATATGCTTGGAATATGCTAGGAATATGCTTGGCATATGCTAGGAATATGCTTGGAATATGCTAGGAATATGCTAGGAATATGCTTGGAATATGCTAGGAATATGCTTGGAATATGCTAGGAATATTCTATATGGAAGATCCTATAAATACCCAACCCCATTCAACCCAAAACCCACAAAAAAATCTGATCTAAAAGCTCCAAGTTGAAGCCATTGCTTCATACCTGAGCTACATGGATCAAGATTAGCTTTCGGGGACCCTTTGTAAGTGTTCCTTCGTTTTTTTTTTATTCGTTTAGCGTAAAAGTCAAACTTTGTTTGACTTTATGCGTTGTCCAGTTTATGGTCAATGCGAAGTTCATTTGAACTTCATAACATGAGCGTAATCACGATGGTTATAGTCCCTAGTGACTATACCTACTGATTACCACGTTATCTAGGCTCAGTGACGAGTCGTAGTTTCGGCCAAAATACGTGTTATTGCGTATTTTGTAACCAAACTACTTGTGGGTATCAAAACCGTTTGTTTTGATGCCAAACCTATTTTCTAAACTTAGTTAAGCATGTTTTAACATGCTTAGCTCGTCACTTTTAGTTTAGTGCTTATATAGGGTCGTAAGGTAAGCGATCTAAACAATCGCTTATACTTTCGAACCCGACCCGTTTGGTCGATCATTAGGATCCGATAAAACACATTAGGTGACCATAGTTGTATAGGGAATAACCTTCCGAGGTTATACCTTAAGGTCACGTCGTTTAGTTAGTTGTATGATAGGCAGTTTATATGCCTTAGGTAAATTACCAAAATGCCCTTTTTACGCCAAAATTCATTTTAAGCATATGTAACATAACTTTTGGTATCTAAACTGATTTAGAAACAATAGTAGACATGTTAAGGCGTATTTTACTTATCATAGGGCTAGTTAGGCGTTCCGAACGCGTTTTACGCGAACGACGCGTTAAAGTAGCATAAGCTACCTAAACGAGTCGTAATGGGTCGTAAGCACTTAGGCTAGGTTTCATTTTAGTATGTGGGCTTTCTCATTTGGTTTACGAACCCTCATTCTATCCAATCCTCCGATTTTAGGTCCGGTATATTAACATAGTTACCTATATTAGGTGCCGTTTGATATCCGTGATCTCTAGCATTGTTTGGCTGTTACTCAAGGACTACTAAGCAATCTCAAGTGAGTACATAGACCCCTCTTTTACTGTTTTTCAAACATTTTGGGGTGAAACACATGTGCCTACTTGTTACTTTCATGCTTTCCTGTTTTTACATCTTATACTTGCTATGTTCATTAGTACATTTATAGTACATGATTTCATTACATTTTATGCTATGTATGCCCATTGTGTGCGTACTTAGTACATTGTTTTACATTACATTTTATGCTATGTATGCCCATTGTGTGCGTACTGAGTACATTATTTTACATCACATTTTATGCTATGTATGCCCATTGTGTGCGTACTTAGTACATTGTTTTAGATTACATTTTATGCTATATATGCCCATTGTGTGCATACTTAGTACATTGTTTTATATTACATTTTATGCTATGTATGCCCATTGTGTGCGTACTTAGTACATTGTTTTACATTACATTTTATGCTATGTATGCCCATTGTGTGCGTACTTAGTACATTTGTTATTCATCACATGCTTACATTTTGGTATGACATTTGGTTTGTTTAAATGGGACAATGTACATTCATTAACACCGATCATGCCGCTCGGTAGTAGGTAGTGGTACCATAGGACTTGACAACTCCCATTCCTAAAATCCCGGGTTTGTTTGGATTGGAAGGAATGACCGAATCCGACTACGTTTCTAGGTGGACCTTAGACTTTGTGCTAGGGTTTATTCTACAGTCGCAAGGCTTGGATGTATGGATTTTCACAATACCGCATAGATGTTTATATCAGTATAGCATGCATTTATTACACAAAACATAACGTTGATTTAAACCATGTTTTACTTCAATACCTTGTTTTTGTGCATTTTACATATGGTTTAGTTGATATATTTCACTTACCATACATAAACATTTTGACATTGATATACACAATTCATGATTTACATTAGACATAGACATTAGACATGGTTTTCACACAAACATTTTGACATTTGATTATACATAAACATTCTACTTTGATGGTTTGGTTTTAGTAAGTGATTTAAGTAACGAGACGTGTGTAATATGGTACAAGCATGGTGGATACGCCACTGGTACTTCCTATATATAAGTGCTTGTATGGTATTACATATCGTAGCGTTATTTGAATCATTTCAATTTGAGACATATAACATTTTATACAAATAACATACTTTTCACTAGACATTGTTTTACAAACAACTTATCTTATACAAACTCATTTTACATGGTTATTCATTTAACCATACATTATTCTCTTATTTATACATATCATCTGAACTTATTGTTTTTTAAACGATTTACAAAACAAATCAATTTACAAGGTTCATGACTAAACTTTATTAAACATTTTCTTAAACTTACAAGTCATGAATCCTATTTTCACAAAACCTATGTATCTCACAGGCATTTTTATGCTGACGTACCTATTTTCACATGTGTTTTCAGGAGTTGATGCATAGGACTTATCGACACATACTTAGGCGGACCTGTGCCTTAGTGACTTAAAACGAGACAAGAACTAGTTAATTTTCGTTATGTACTCTTTGTTTCTTATTTAAAACAATGTAACTCTCTTATTTGATTAATAAAACGAAACTTTAATTTCCATGGTTGTGAAACAATTAATTCTGTTACAACACTCCCCGACGTTTCCGCCACGTTTCGTTGTCTCACGTGGTCGGGGTGTGACATAAAAGTTGGTATTAGAGCCCATGGTTATAGGGAATTAGGTTATTAGTAATGCTTTGACCTAGTCTATAACCTTCCTAGGACCCTAACGCGAGTTTACTTGCGTTTACTCATAAAATGATATCTTCACCTATCCTTAGGTGATAACCACAACGAGAACACAAAGTTCGAATCCGCTTTGAAAATTAATCATCTGTTTTTGGATGATTAATTACTAGGTTTTGAACCCTCTATTGTAAGGTTTTGAACCCTCTGTTATAAGGTTTTGAACCCCTTTGAGTTTTCAAAATCTCGTCAAAGTTTTGGGTCCTAAATAGTGTGAACACGTGCAAACTGGAAGAGTGAACGCCTGTACCCTGAGTTTTCTGTCTAAGGCTAGAGTGTCCGTACAAATCCACATAATCGGACCAGTCACTCTTACCTGGGAACTCTTGGGGTGAGTGTCCACTTATAGGCGAGCATGTCTTCGCGATACATTATGAGGATCTAATTGCTTTGATTCAGCCTTTGTGTGTCATTTGTTTGCTTCGTGGTTCAAACAAAATGACCATCACCCATGATTTTGGTCAGAAATTGTAACATCCTATTCTTACCCAATGCCATTTCATTTGTTTTCTCTCTAGTTTCCCTTTTAGAATGCCTCCACGACGCAAAAATCCGGTATCTATTGAAGAGCTGGCAGCTGTCATTACACAGCAAATGACTGCTGCAATCCCGAACATCGTTGCCCAATGTAACCAAGCCCTCAACAACAATAATGCCCCCTGCAACTTCAAGACGTTCAACTCGGCTAAGCCATCAAAGTTTTCTGGGTCTCAAGGAGCGACTACACTTCTGCAATGGTTTGAGAGTCTAGAGAGCACCTTCAGACATGTTCAATGTCCAAACAAGCGAAAGGTAGATTTCGCATCTAGTGTCTTTGAGAAACGAGCTTTGACGTGGTGGAACGGTGTGGTGAGAGATAGGGGTGCCGATGTGGCACTGGCTCAAACATGGGAAGAGCTTCGAGCTCTGATGATGAAGGAGTTCTGTCCTCATCATGAACTTAGGGCTTTGGAAAGGGAATTCGACGATCTTAAGCAAGACAGCGGTGAACATCGAGCCTACACTGATCGATATGAGGAGCTGAGCCTGTTGTGTCCTACCATGGTTACGCCTTTGGATAAGGCGATCGAAAAATACATTGATGGTCTCCCTGACTCAGTTCAGGACATTGTTACTGGTAGTAGCCCCACTACGGTTAGGCCGGCCATTGAGCTAGCTGCAACCTTGACTGAATCTCAGATCAGGAAAGGCAAACTTTTTCGGAAAGGCGATAAGAAACAAGCAGCTAATGTTCAGGAGGAAACCAAGGAAAGCAAAACCGAACCTTCTAAGAAGCGTAAGGCTTCGCAGAATTGTGCGATTGCTGCTCAACCCAACCAAAACACCCGCAACCAACCAACTCAACCTCCTGCAAGGAAACCTTATGCCGGTACTGCACCGATATGCAACAAATGTAATGCACACCACTTAGCTCACCTACAGTGTCGTTTATGTGCATCATGTGGGCGACTCGGTCACCTGGCAAATGCTTGTCGATTTACCCCAAACCAAGGTGGTCCAAACCAACCTCAAGTAAATCCTGCTCAAGCTCGTTTTCCACCAGGTCCTTGCTTCAACTGTGGCGAGATGGGCCATTTTCGAAGATATTGCCCAAAGATTGCTAATGCGAATCCAGCGCAGGGATGAGCATCGGACCAACTAAAAGACAATGTTGCTTAGAAATAATCAAGCCTTATTTATTATTTCCTTTTGTTGTCAAGGTCCATGGAACAGTTGTTGTTGTTGGTTATAAATAAATCTTTTTATTTTACATTGCAATGTACAAATGTGATGGCATGTATAAACAACGTATCCCCTACAATACCGACAATCAAGGAGCCGTATTCCTTGAAGAACAGACTACCCCCAAAATTCTTCCATTTTATTATCTCTTGCATTTTCCACGAAAATCCTAATTACCCGTTTCTTCCAAGGAAACGAAGTACAAGGCGCAAGTTACAACTCTGGACGAATACCCAAAAGTACCACTGTAAATCCTTAATAGGGAACCTAAGGGTATTTCCGTAAATCCTAAAATTGTTGTGTACCTTAATTCGAATATGATGTTTCTTGGAAAACAAAATCGAATTTTTGGAAGATCATCCTATCTTCATAGATAGATTCTTGAAAAATGATTAAAGTGCCAAATGAAATCCACGGATTGGATTCCTGGTGTGCTTTAAGTATCCACGTCCAAAGATAACAAATTTAAAGTCAAATTAAACAACTATGTGATTATGTGCTTATGTGTTCCCCTTTTATGTGATCCAAATTTTTGTTATCCAAATCCTCGTAAAATCTTCCATATCTTCGTATAAGGGATTCGTAGTAGGATATCCAAAGGTATTATCTTAAATCCTTAATGGACTTCTACGTTGTAGTTAAGTCCCTTGGATTATAAAGTACTATTCCAAAGTTTAAAGACATCCTCCGTCGATGTAGTTAAATATACCTCTTGGGAAGTTTAGTTAGAGAGATTGATTCGTTAATCTAGTTAAAGACATCCTCCGTCGATGTAGTTAAATATTCCTCTTGGGTAGTTTAGTTAAAGAGATCCTTCGTCAATCTAAGTTAAAGATATTGGTTTGACAATCTAGTTAAATATATCATGCGTTGATATAGTTAAAGAGGCCCTCTGGTGGTCTAGTTAAAGATATCCTTCGTCGATCTAAGTTAAAGAGATTGGTTCGACAATCTAGTTAAATATATCATGCGTTGATATAGTTAAAGAGGCCCTCTGGTGGTCTAGTTAAAGAGATCCTTCGTTGACCTAGTTAAATAGATTGGTTCGGCAATCTAGTTAAAGATATCATGTGTTTATGTAGTTAAATAGGCCCTCAGGTGGTCTAGTTCAAGAGATTGTTCGTTGA
This sequence comes from Helianthus tuberosus, assembly GCA_030545235.1. Lineage (NCBI taxonomy): Eukaryota > Viridiplantae > Streptophyta > Magnoliopsida > Asterales > Asteraceae > Helianthus > Helianthus tuberosus. The sequence continues at coordinate 53,547,169 of CM060417.1, read as the reverse complement.
TCTAATCCTTTGGTGACCTAGTTAAAGATGCTCTATTGCAGTCAAGTTAAATCACCACAGGATTATTCGTTTGATTTTTTCCCCATACGCATTATGAAATGAACTGTGCGGACAGTGCAAGGAATTACGTAATTATGGAGGCCTACATAATATGGAATTCAGTGCACAGAAACCACAGGAAGTTTTGTCATGTGTTAAGACCAATAGTGACAAGAGTAATGATACGGGAGAAGTCTTGGACCTCGACCAATGTCATTTATCCTTACACTCCCCAATTCTGATCTCAATCACACACCAAGTTTCCTATGATGAGTCTTCATAAGAAACATTTTTCAGCCCGTAGTTCGAAACTCCATGTTTTGTTACTACAAGGACTTCACTTTGAGGGTTGACATTTTCGCTAAAAATCCTAACATGGCCCTGAGTTTTACTTAAGGGTTCAATGGATTTGTCTGAAAGCGAAACCGTCACAGCTGTCTTCACAAGTTTCCTCTAAAACTAAATTTCGGGACGAAATTTCCTAAAGTAGGGGAGACTGTGACACCTGTGTCACTTCAACCATCAAAAAAATACCAAACCAATGAAATATTGTATTTCATACTTGTGATTTGTATAAATATGTGTATCGTTTGCACATATCAATTCTTGTTCGATTTCGGGCTCTAAATCGCTTTCTGGAAGGTTATACGCGCACCGATGCGTAAATATAACCAGTTTAATGCAACAAACACTCCGGAACAGTGACATAGGCTTAACATACCTTAAATAACCTTTACATAACTTATAAATAAGTTTTGAAGGCTTTGGTATGGCAAAATCAAGTCTATTCGCTTACATGGACTAAATTTGACAAACTGCGAAAGTATGCCAATTTGAACTGTAACAGACATTCCGGAACATGACCATAAGTTAAACATACCCTAAATATCCTTTATATAGCTTAGAAATAGGCTTTGAGGGGTTCGGTGTGCTAAAATAAACTTTTGGGTCATTCAGGGACTAAAAGCGTCAAAAAGTGCACAAGTTTGCACTTTCGCGCATAACTTACGTTCTGAATACATCCGGACATCCAAAATTTTATGTAAGCACTAAAATATTTTATTTTAGTGTTTGGCATAAGAAAAATCCATTCGTCACGCCATTTGGATCATTTTTCGCGCTTATGCGCATTCCGTCGTAATTAACCGAACATCGCGATCGTACGACCAAACGAACGTTGGTGACCGACCGGATAATATTTAAATCCCACAAATATTCTGTTATGATTAAAATCTTATTTTAATCAGGTCCGTGTTGAAAAATAAATTAAAACGCCTAAAAACGTTATTTTTCAAAGTTTAAGCGCGTACCGTGTGTTTCTGCGCAACATAGTGCTTCTACTGCAAAACGCAGACAACGCAGCCAGTCCTGGCAACTGAAATTTATTTCAGTAATATCTTGGCGAGTTTATTTTTATAGAGTAATAAAAATAATTTAGAACGCCATAAACCGGGATTTAAACGCTAGATAAAATACCCGGTACCTAGTTAAATACCCGTTTTAGCCATATGCCAGGAATATGCTAAGGTATATGCTAAGGAATATGCCAGGAATATGCTTGGAATATGCTAGGAATATGCTTGGCATATGCTAGGAATATGCTTGGAATATGCTAGGAATATGCTAGGAATATGCTTGGAATATGCTAGGAATATGCTTGGAATATGCTAGGAATATGCTTGAAATATGCTAGGAATATTCTATATGGAAGATCCTATAAATACCCAACCCCATTCAACCCAAAACCCACAAAAAAATCTGATCTAAAAGCTCTAAGTTGAAGCCATTGCTTCATACCTGAGCTACTTGGATCAAGATTAGCTTTCGGGGACCCTTTGTAAGTGTTCCTTCGTTTTTTTTTATTCGTTTAGCGTAAAAGTCAAACTTTGTTTGAATTTCTGCGTTGACCAGTTTATGGTTAATGCGAAGTTCGTTTGAACTTCATAACGTGAGCGTAATCACGATGGTTATAGTCCCTAGTGACTATACCTACCGATTACCACGTTATCTAGGCTCAGTGACGAGTCGTAGTTTCGGCCAAAATACGTGTTATTGCGTATTTTGTAACCAAACTACTTGTGGGTATCAAAACCGTTTGTTTTGATACCAAACCTGTTTTCTAAACTTAGTTAAGCATGTTTTAACATGCTTAGCTCGTCACTTTTAGTTTAGTGCTTATATAGGGTCGTAAGGTAAGCGATCTAAACAATCGCTTATACTTTCGAACCTGACCCGTTTGGTCGATCATTAGGATCCGACCAAGCACATTAGGTGACCGTAGTTGTATAGGGAATAACCTTCCGAGGTTATACCTTATGGTCACGTCGTTTAGTTAGTTGTATGATAGGCAGTTTATATGCCTTAGGTAAATTACCAAAATGCCCTTTTTACGCCAAAATTCATTTTAAGCATATGTAACATAACTTTTGGTATCTAAACTGATTTAGAAACAATATTAGACATGTTAAGGCATATTTTACTTATCATAGGGCTAGTTAGGCGTTCCGAACGCGTTTTACGCGAACGACGCGTTAAAGTAGCATAAGCTACCTAAACGAGTCGTAATGGATCGTAAGCACTTAGGCTAGGTTTCATTTTAGTATGTGGGCTTTGTTAAACCATATAGCATGATTTTCCATACTCATTTAGTTTACGAACCCTCATTCTATCCAATCCTCCAATTTTAGGTCCGGTATATTAACATAGTTACCTATATTAGGTGCCGTTTGAAATCCGTGATCTCTAGCATTGTTTGGCTGTTACTCAAGGACTACTAAGCAATCTCAAGTGAGTACATAGACCCCTCTTTTACTGTTTTTCAAACATTTTGGGGTGAAACACATGTGCCTACTTGTTACTTTCATGCTTTCCAGTTTTCACATCATATACTTGCTATGTTCATTAGTACATTTATAGTACATGATTTCATTACATTTTATGCTATGTATGCCAATTGTGTGCGTACTTAGTACATTGTTTTACATTACATTTTATGCTATGTATGCCCATTGTGTGCGTACTGAGTACATTGTTTTACATCACATTTTATGCTATGTATGCCCATTGTGTGCGTACTTACTACATTGTTTTACATTACATTTTATGCTATATATGCCCATTGTGTGCATACTTAGTACATTGTTTTATATTACATTTTATGCTATGTATGGCCATTGTGTGCGTACCTAGTACATTGTTTTAAATTACATTTTATGCTATGTATGCCCATTGTGTGCGTACTTAGTACATTTGTTATTCATCACATGCTTACATTTTGGTATGACATTTGGTTTGTTTAAATGGGACAATGTACATTCATTAACACCGATCATGCTGCTCGGTTGTAGGTAGTGGTACCATAGGACTTGACAACTCCCATTCCTGAAATCCCGGGTTTGTTTGGATAGGAAGGAATGACCGAATCCGACTACATTTCTAGATGGACCTTAGACTTTGTGCTAGGGTTTATTCTACAGTCGCAAGGCCTGGATGTATGAATTTTCACAATACCGCATAGATGTTTATATCAGTATAGCATGCATTTATTACACAAAACATAACGTTGATTTAAACCATGTTTTTCTTCAATACCTTGTTTTTGTGCATTTTACATATGGTTTAGTTGATATATTTCACTTACCATACATAAACATTTTGACATTGATATACACAATTCATGATTTACATTAGACATAGACATTAGACATGGTTTTCACACAAACATTTTGACATTTGATTATACATAAACATTCTACTTTGATGGTTTGGTTTGAGTAAGTGATTTAAGTAACGAGGCGTGTGTAATATGGTACAAGCATGGTGGATACGCCGCTGGTACTTCCTATATATAAGTGCTTGTATGGTATTACATATCGTAGCGTTATTTGAATCATTTCAATTTGAGACATATAACATTTTATACAAATAACATACTTTTCACTAGACATTGTTTTACAAACAACTTATCTTATACAAACTCATTTTACATGGTTATTCATTTAACCATACATTATTCTCTTATTTATACATATCATCTGAACTTATTGTTTTTCAAACGATTTACAAAACAAATCAATTTACAAGGTTCATGACTAAACTTTATTAAACATTTTCTTAAACTTACAAGTCATGAATCCTATTTTCACAAAACCTATGTATCTCACAGGCATTTTTATGCTGACGTACCTATTTTCACATGTGTTTTCAGGAGTTGATGCATAGGACTTATCGAGACATACTTAGGCGGACCTGTGCCTTAGTGACTTAAAACGAGACAAGAACTAGTTAATTTTTGTTATGTACTCTTTGTTTCTTATTTAAAACAATGTAACTCTCTTATTTGATTAATAAAACGAAACTTTAATTTCCATGGTTGTGAAACAATTAATTCTGTTACAACACTCCCCGACGTTTCCGCCACGTTTCGTTGTCTCACGTGGTCGGGGTGTGACCGAAAAGTTGGTATCAGAGCCCATGGTTATAGGGAATTAGGTTATTAGTAATGCTTTGACCTAGTCTATAACCTTCCTAGGACCCTAACGCGAGTTTACTTGCGTTTAGTCATAAAACGATATCTTCACCTATCCTTAGGTGATAACCACAACGAGAACACAAAGTTCGAATCCGCTTTGAAAATAAATCATCTGTTTTTGGATGATTGATTACTAGGTTTTGAACCCTCTATTGTAAGGTTTTGAACCCTCTGTTATAAGGTTTTGAACCCCTTTGAGTTTTCAAAATCTCGTCAAAGTTTTGGGTCCTAAATAGTGTGAACACGTGCAAACTGGAAGGGTGAATGTCTGTACCCTGAGTTTTCTGTCTAAGGCTAGAGTGTCCGTACAAATCCACATAATCGGACCAGTCACTCTTACCTGGGAACTCTTGGGGTGAGTGTCCACTTATAGGCGAGCATGTCTTCGCGATACATTATGAGGATCTAATTGCTTTGATTCAGCCTTTGTGTGTCGTTTGTTTGCTTCGTGGTTCAAACAAAATGACCATCACCCATGATTTTGGTCAGAAATTGTAACATCCTATTCTTACCCAATGCCATTTCATTTGTTTTCTCTCTAGTTTCCCTTTTAGAATGCCTCCACGACACGAAAATCCGGTATCTATTGAAGAGCTGGCAGCTGTCATTACACAGCAAATGACTGCTACAATCCCAAACATCGTTGCCCAATGTAACCAAGCCCTCAACAACAATAATGCCCCCTGCAACTTCAAGACGTTCAACTCGGCTAAGCCATCAAAGTTTTCTGGGTCTCAAGGAGCGACTACACTTCTGCAATGGTTTGAGAGTCTAGAGAGCACCTTCAGACATGTTCAATGTCCAAACGAGCGAAAGGTAGATTTCGCCTCTAGTGTCTTTGAGAAACGAGCTTTGACGTGGTGGAACGGTGTGGTGAGAGATAGGGGTGCCGATGTGGCACTGGCTCAAACATGGGAAGAGCTTCGAGCTCTGATGATGAAGGAGTTCTGTCCTCGTCATGAACTTAGGGCTTTGGAAAGGGAATTCGACGATCTTAAGCAAGACAGCGGTGAACATCGAGCCTACACTGATCGATATGAGGAGCTGAGCCTGTTGTGTCCTACCATGGTTACGCCTTTGGATAAGGCGATCGAAAAATACATTGATGGTCTCCCTGACTCAGTTCAGGACTTTGTTACTGGTAGTAACCCCACTACGGTTAGGCAGGCCATTGAGCTAGCTGCAACCTTGACTGAATCTCAGATCAGGAAAGGCAAACTTTTTCGGAAAGGCGACAAGAAACAAGCAGCTAATGTTCAGGAGGAAACCAAGGAAAGCAAAACCGAACCTTCTAAGAAGCGTAAGGCTTCGCAGAATTGTGCGATTGCTGCTCAACCCAACCAAAACACCCGCAACCAACCAACTCAACTTCCTGCAAGGAAACCTTATGCCGGTACTGCACCGATATGCAACAAATGTAATGCACACCACTTAGCTCACCTACAGTGTCGTTTATGTGCATCATGTGGGTGACTCGGTCACCTGGCAAATGCTTGTCGATTTACCCCAAACCAAGGTGGTCCAAACCAACCTCAAGTAAATCCTGCTCAAGCTCGTTTTCCACCAGGTCCTTGCTTCAACTGTGGCGAGATGGGCCATTTCCGAAGAAATTGCCCAAAGATTGCTAATGTGAATCCAGCGCAGGGATAAGCATCGGACCAACTAAAAGACAATGTTGCTTAGAAATAATCAAGCCTTATGTATTATTTCCTTTTGTTGTCAAGGTCCATGGAACAGTTGTTGTTGTTGGTTATAAATAAATCTTTTTATTTTACATTGCAATGTACAAATGTGATGGCATGTATAAACAACGTATCCCCTACAATACCGAAAATCAAGGAGCCGTATTCCTTGAAGAACAGACTACCCCCAAAATTCTTCCATTTTATTATCTCTTGCGTTTTCCACGAAAATCCTAATTACCCGTTTCTTCCAAGGAAACGAAGTACGAGGCGCAAGTTACAACTCTGGATGAATACCCAAAAGTACCACTGTAAATCCTTAATAGGTTACCTAAGGGTATTTCCGTAAATCCTAAAATTGTTGTGTACCTTAATTCTAATATGATGTTTCTTGGAAAACAAAATCGAATTTTTGGAAGATCATCCTATCTTCATAGATAGATTCTTGAAAAATGATTAAAGTGCCAAATGAAATCCACGGATTGGATTCCTGGTGTGCTTTAAGTATCCACGTCCAAAGATAACAAATTTAAGGCCAAATTAAACAATTATGTGATTATGTGTTCCCTTTTTATGTGATCCAAATTTTTGTTATCCAAATCCTCGTAGAATCTTCCATATCTTCGTATAAGGGATTCGTAGTAGGATATCCAAAGGTACTATCTTAAATCCTTAATGGACTTCTACGTTGAAGTTAAGTCCCTTGGATTATAAAGTACTATTCCAAAGTTTAAAGACATCCTCCGTCGATGTAGTTAAATATTCCTCTTGGGAAGTTTAGTTAGAGAGATTGATTCGTTAATCTAGTTAAAGACATCCTCCGTCGATGTAGTTAAATATTCCTCTTGGGTAGTTTAGTTAAAGAGATCCTTCGTCGATCTAAGTTAAAGAGATTGGTTCGACAATCTAGTTAAATATATCATGCGTTGATATAGTTAAAGAGGCCCTTTGGTGGTCTAGTTTAAGAGATCCTTCGTCGATCTAAGTTAAAGAGATTGGTTCGATAATCTAGTTAAATATATCATGCGTTGATATAGTTAAAGAGACCCTCTGGTGGTCTAGTTAAAGAGATCCTTCGTCGATCTAAGTTAAAGAGATTGGTTCGACAATCTAGTTAAATATATCATGCGTTGATATAGTTAAAGAGGCCCTCTGGTGGTCTAGTTAAAGAGATCCTTCGTTGACCTAGTTAAATAGATTGGTTCGGCAATCTAGTTAAAGATATCATGTGTTTATGTAGTTAAATAGGCCCTCAGGTGGTCTAGTTCAAGAGATTGTTCGTTGATCTAATCCTTTGGTGTCCTAGTTAAAGATGCTCTATTGCAGTCAAGCTAAATCACCACAGGATTATTCGTTTGATTTTTTTCCCCATACGCATTATGAAATGAACTGTGCGGACTGTGCAAGGAATTACGTAATTATGGAGGCCTACATAATTATGGAATTCAGTGCACAGAAACCACAGGAAGTTTTGTCATGTGTTAAGACCAATAGTGACAAGAGTAATGATACGGGAGAAGTCTTGGACCTCGACCAATGTCATTTATCCTTACACTCCCCAATTCTGATCTCAATCACACACCAAGTTTCCTATGATGAGTCTTCATAAGAAACATTTTTCAGCCCGTAGTTCGAAACTCCATGTTTTGTTACTACAAGGACTTCACTTTGAGGGTTGACATTTTCGCTAAAAATCCTAACATGGCCCAGAGTTTTACTTAAGGGTTAAATGGATTTGTCTGAAAGCGAAACCGTCACAGCTGTCTTCACAAGTTTCCTCTAAAACTAAATTTTGGGACGAAATTTCCTAAAGTAGGGGAGACTGTGACACCTGTGTCACTTCAACCATAAAACAAATACCAAACCAATGAAATATTGTATTTCATACTTGGGATTTGTATAAATATGTGTATCGTTTGCACATATCAATTCTTGTTCGATTTCGGGCTCTAAATCGGTTTCTGGAAGGTTATACGCGCACCGATGCGTAAATATAACCAGTTTAATGCAACAAACACTCCGGAATAGTGACATAGGCTTAACATACCTTAAATAACCATTACATAACTTAGAAATAAGTTTTGAAGGCTTTGGTATGGCAAAATCAAGTCTATTCGCTTACAGGGACTAAATTTGACAAACTACGAAAGTATGCCAATTTGAACTGTAACAGACATTCCGGAACATGACCATAAGTTAAAAATACCCTAAATATCCTTTACATAGCTTAGAAATAGGCTTTGAGGGGTTCGGTGTGCTAAAATAAACTTTTGGGTCTTTCAGGGACTAAAAGCGTCAAAAAGTGCACAAGTTTGCACTTTCGCGCGTAACTTACGTTCTGAATACATCCGGACATCCAAAAATTTATGTAAGTACTAAAATATTTTATGTTAGTGTTTGGCATAAGAAAAATCCATTCGTCACGCCATTTGGATCATTTTTCGCGCTTATGCGCATTCCGTCGTAATTAACCGAACATCGCGATCGTACGACCAAACGAACGTTGGTGACCGACCGGATAATATTTAAATCCCGCAAATATTCTGTTATGATTAAAATCTTATTTTAATCAGGTCCGTGTTGAAAAATAAATTAAAACGCCTAAAAACGTTATTTTTCAAAGTTTAAGCGCGTACCGTGTGTTTCTGCGCAACACAGTGCTTCTACTGCAAAATGCAGACAACGCAGCCTGTCCTGGCAACTGAAATTTATTTCAGTAATATCTTGGCGAGTTTATTTTTATAGAGTAATAAAAATAATTTAGAACGCCATAAACCGGGATTTAAACGCTAGATAAAATACCCGGTACCCAGTTAAATACCCGTTTTAGCCATATGCCAGGAATATGCTAAGGTATATGCTAAGGAATATGCCAGGAATATGCTTGCAATATGCTAGGAATATGCTTGGCATATGCTAGGAATATGCTTGGAATATGCTAGGAATATGCTAGGAATATGCTTGGAATATGCTAGGAATATGCTTGGAATATGCTAGGAATATGCTTGGAATATGCTAGGAATATTCTATATGGAAGATCCTATAAATACCCAACCCCATTCAACCCAAAACCCACAATAAAATCTGATCTAAAAGCTCTAAGTTGAAGCCATTGCTTCATACCTGAGCTACTTGGATCAAGATTAGCTTTCGGGGACCCTTTGTAAGTGTTCCTTCGTTTTTTTTTTATTCGTTTAGCGTAAAAGTCAAACTTTGTTTGACTTTCTGCGTTGACCAGTTTATGGTCAATGCGAAGTTCGTTTGAACTTCATAACGTGAGCGTAATCACGATGGTTATAGTCCCTGGTGCCTATACCTACTGATTACCACGTTATCTAGGCTCAGTGACTAGTCGTAGTTTCGGCCAAAATACGTGTTATTGCGTATTTTGTAACCAAACTACTTGTGGGTATCAAAACCGTTTGTTTTGATACCAAACCTATTTTCTAAACTTAGATAAGCATGTTTTAACATGCTTAGCTCGTCACTTTTAGTTTAGTGCTTATATAGGGTCGTAAGGTAAGCGATCTAAACAATCGCTTATACTTTCGAACCCGAGCCGTTTGGTCGATCATTAGGATCCGACCAAACACATTAGGTGACCATAGTTGTATAGGGAATAACCTTCTGAGGTTATACCTTATGGTCACGTCGTTTAGTTAGTTGTATGATAGGCAGTTTATATGCCTTAGGTTGTCACACCCCGACCACGTATAACATACAAAACGTGGCGAAAAACGTCGGGGAGTGTTGTAACAGAATTATTGTTTCACAACCACGGCATACGAAGTTATATTTTATTTATTAAACAAGAGTGTTATATTGTCTTAAACAGGAAACAAAGTGTTCATAACATAATTAAACTAGTTTGTCTTCATTTTTAGTCTCTAAGGCACAGGTCCGCCCTAGTGTCACGATCATCATCCTATGGAAAGCTCCTGAAAACACATGTGAAAATAGGTACGTCAGCATAAAAATGCATGTGAGATACATAGGTTTTGTAAAAATATGATTCATGACTTGTGTTTAAGAAAATGTTTAGTCATGAACCTTGTAATTTGCTTTGTCTTATAAATTATTTGAAAAACGATAAGATCAGATGATATGTATAAATAAATGTAAGGTTAAATGAATAACCATGTAAAAATGAGTTTGTGTAAGATAAGTTGCTTGTAAGCAATGTCTTGTAAAAAGTATGTTATTTGTATAAAATGTCATGTGTCATAAATTGAAATGATTTAAATAACGCTACGATATGTAACACCATACAAACACTTATATATAGGAAGTACCAGCGGCGTATCCACCATGCTTGTATCATATTACACACGCCTCGTTACTTAAATCACTTACTCAAACCAAACCACCAATGTAAATTGTTTATGTATAATCAAATGTCAAAATGTTATTGTGTAAACCATATCAAATATTCGTGATTAATGTTAATCATGAATTGTGTATATCAATGTCAAAATGTTTATGTCTAATGTAAATCATGTGATGTGTATCCAAAAATGTCATGTATGGTATGTGAAATATATCAACTAACCATATGTAAAATGCACAAAAACAAGGTATTGAAGTAAAACATGGTTTAAATCAAAGTTATGTTTTGTGGAACAAATGCATGCTATACTGATATAAACAACTATGCGGTATTGTGAAAATGCATACATCCAAGCCTTGAGACTGTGGCGATAAACCCTTAAACAAATTAAAGGTTTATCTAAGTTATGTATATCGAATTCGGTCATTCCTTCCAATCCAAACAAACCCAGGATTTCAGGAATTGGAGTTGTCAATTCCTATGGTACCACTACCTACTAATGAATGGCGTAGCTAATGTTAATGAATGTATTGTTCCATGTTAAACAACCCAAATGTCATACCAAAATGTAAGCATGTGATGAAAACAACTGTACTAAGTACGCACACTGTCACACCCCGACCACGTAAAACAACAAAACGTGGCGGAAACATCGAGGAGTGTTGTAACAGAATCATTATTTCATAACACATGGAAATTGAAATATTGTTTTATTGAATAAAAGAGTTACAATGTCTTGACAATCAGAGAAACACAACATAATTAACTAGTCTAGCATCTTTTATTGTCACTAAAGCCCAAGTCCGCCTAAGTGCATCTTGATCAATCCTATGCATCATCTCCTGAAACACATGTGAAAATAGGTACGTCAGCATAAAAATGCCTGTGAGATACATAGGTTTTGTGAAAATAGAATTCATGACTTATGTTTAAGAAAATGTTTAGTCATGAACCTTGTAATTTGCTTTGTTTTGTAAATCAATTGAAAAACGATAAGATCAGATGATATGTATAAATAAATGTAAGGTTAAATGAATAACCATGTAAAAAAATGAGTTTCTATAAGATAAGTTGTTTGTAAAACAATGTATTGTGAAAAGTATGTTATTTGTATAAAATGTTATATGTCCAAATTGAAATGATTCAAATAACGCTACGATATGTAATACCATACAATCACTTATATATAGGAAGTACCAGCGGCGTATCCACCATGCTTGTATCATATTACACATGCCTCGTTACTCAAATCACTTACCCAAACAAACCACCAATGTAAGATGTCTATGTTTAAACCAATTGCCAAACGTATTGAATAATATGTCAAAATGTTTATGTCAAGATGTAAATCATGTAATGTGTAACCAATGTCAATAATGTTTATGTGTCAAATGTAAATAATGTAATGTGTAACCAATGTCAATAATGTTTATATGTCAAATGTAAATCATTTAATGTGTAACCCAAAATGATATGTATGGCTAGTGAAAAGATATCAACTAAACCATATGCACAAAAACAAAGTATTGAAGTAAAACATGGTTTAAATCAAAGCTATGTTTTGTGGAAATGCATGCTATACTGATACAAATATCTATGTGGTATTGTGAGAATGCATACATCCAAGCCTTGAGACTGTGGCGATAAACCCTTAAACCATTTAAAGGATTATCTGTGCTCATGTATATCGAATTCGGTCATTCCTTCCAATCCAAACAAACCCAGGATTTCAGGAACGGGAGTTGTCAATTCCTATGGAACCACTACCTACTAACGAACGGCGTGATCGGTGTTAATGAATGTATATTGATCCATCAAAACAATCCAAATATCATATCAAAATGTAAGCATGTGATGAAAACAACTGTACTAAGTATGCAACAAATGAACATACATAGCATGTGCTGTGATGTGAAACGATGTACTAAGTATGAACTAAATGGACATACATAGCATAAAATGTAATGTAAGACAATGAAATCATGTACTATAAATGTACTAATGAACATAGCAAGTATATGATGTGAAAACATGGAAAGCACGAAAGTAACAAGTAGGTACATGTGTTCCACCCCAAAACGTTTGAAAAACAGTAAAAGAGGGGTCTATGTACTCACTTGAGATTGCTCAGAAGTCCTAGGATAACCACCAAGCAATGCTAGAGATCACGGAAATCAAACGGCACCTAATATAGGTAACTATGTTAATATACCGGACCTAATTCGGAAGATCGGATAGAATGCGGGTTCGTAAACCAAACGAGTATTGAGACTTGTGTAATATGGTTTAACAAAGCCTACATACTAAATGAAACCTAACATAAGTGTTTACGACCCATTACGACCCGTTTAGGTAGCTTATGCTACTTTAACGCGTCGTTCGCGTGAAACGCGTTCGGACCGCCTAACTAGTCCTATGACAAGTGTTATATGCCTAAACATGTTACATAATCAGTTATGTGACAAAAGTTTAGGTTACATATGCTTAATTACCAATTATACATGAAAAGGGTATTCTGGTAATTTACCTAAGGCATATAAACTACCTATCATACAACTACTTAAACGTCGTGACCATAAGGTATATGGTCACCTAATGTATTTGGTCGGATCCTAATGATCGACCAAATGGGTCGGGTTCGAAGGTATAAGCGATTTATTAGATCGCTTACCCTTACGACCCTAGACAACGTGGTAATCAGTAGGCATAGTCCTAAGGGACTATAACCATCGTGATTACAATCACGTTACGAAGTTCTAACGAACTTCGCATTGACCATAACTGGTCAACGTAGAAAGTCAAACAAAGTTTGACTTTCGGACTCGAAAAGCAATAAAAGAAAGAAAAGAACGAAGGAATACTTACGAAGGGTCCCCGAATGCTAATCTAGATCAAAATAACTCAGGTATGAAACAATGGTTTCAACTTAGAGTCTTTAAGATCAGATTCTTGTGAGTTTGAAGCAAATGGGGGTGGGGTATTTATAGTATTTCCCGAACCGTTAAGGTCGTTTCTTGGAAAATGTGATTGAATCTAGTGCGTACACTTGTTGGAAAGTTATGGTGGCTAAAAATGACCCTAAATGAGCTGAATGGGCAGTTGTGAGTGTGTGGTTGTGGATTAAACAGCTGGAATCTGCTGAGTAATCGATCTGATCTGTTCTGATTAGGGAGCCTGACGCGGGCCGCGTAAAGGACACCAGGATCTCACGCGGGCCGCCTGGCCTGCACAGATCAGAAACAAGTTTACAAAATGGCAGTTTCAGTCCCTGCACGTGTTTAAGGCCATTCCCGACACTTCTAAGGCCCGTAAAGCCAACTTTAAGGCCCTAAAATGATACCTAAACATTGTGGACATGAAACATGCTCAAAAATATGTCGGATGTCAGTTCGTTTGGTCGTACGAACGCGATGTTCGCTTAATTACGACGGAATGCGCATAAGCGCGAAAAACGATCCAAAATGCGTGACGAATGGATTTTTCTTATGCCAAACACTAAAATAAAATATTCTAGTGCTTACATAAATTTTTGGATGTCCGGATGTATTCAGAACGTAAGTTATGCGCGAAAATGCAAACTTGTGCACTTTTTGACGCTTTTAGTCCCTGAATGACCCAAAAGTTTATTTTAGCACACCGAACCCCTTAAAGCCTATTTCTAAGATATGTAGAGGATATTTAATGTGTGTTTAACTTATGGTCATGTTCCGGAATGTCTGTTACAGTTCAAATTGGCATACTTTCGCAGTTTGTCAAGTTTAGTCCCTGTAAGCGAATTAACTTGTTTTTGCCATACCAAAGCCTTCAAAACTTATTTCTAAGTTATGTAAAGGTTATTTAAGGTATGTTAAGCCTATGTCACTATTCCAGAGTGTTTGTTGCATTAAACTGGTTATATTTACGCATCGGTGCGCGTATAACCTTCTAGAAAGGGATTTAGAGTTTGGAATTGAACAAAAATTGATATGTGCAAATGATACACATATTTTTACAAATCCCAAGTATGAAATATAATATTTCATTGGTTCGGTATTTGTTTGATGGCCGTGGAGGCACAGGTGTTACAGTCTCCCCTACTTTAGGAAATTTCGTCCCGAAATTTATTTAGAGGAAACTTGTGAGAGTTTAAAACATGAAGTTGAAAAGATCGAACAACATTGGTTAGGGTTCTGAACTTCTAGTAACCTTAATAACATTATGCTTGCAATGTAAGAGGGACACTTATATACAAGTATATGAAGCGTCATTGGTACGTCCACCGTACCTCCATTACATCGTTCTCATTTTGTTATTGTTGTCGCTATCGGTTCTTACACATAACAAATCTTACTGGGTTTCTGTGCACTAAATTTCATAATTATGTACGCGTCCATAATTAGACAATTCCTTGCACAGTTCACACAGTCTATTTTATAATGTGTAGGGGAAAACCAAATGAACAATCCTGTGATGAGTGTGACTAGACCGCCATAGAGTCCTTTTAATTAAATCAATAAATGATCTAAATAGACTATCAAGGAGTCTGTTCAGCTACATCACTAGATGTCGTTCTTTCACCAAATTGTGAATCAATCCTTTTGACTAGACCACTAAAAGGGTCTCTTATGAATCATGGAGTGGTACTATATAATCCAAGGGTCTTAACTCTTACATAGAAGCCCATTAAGGATTTAAGGTAGCATCTTTTGACTACCCTGCTACGAATCCCTCATATGGAGATATGAAAGATCCTGCGAGGATTTGGATAACGAATATCCAGAGTATAAAAACACAAAATGCATAAAAGAAAACATAAGATGAACAAACACATAGTCGTATAACCACAAAGATTGTTTATTTGTTAATTTGTTTTGTTGACAGAGCACATGCATTTAAAGTACAATAGGAATCCATCTCGTGGATTTCATATGGCACTTTAAACATTTACAAGAATCTATCTATAAAGATAGAAAGATTTTTAAAAGAGAAATTCGATTTCGATTATAAAGAACCGAAATGTTCGAATTCAGGTACATAAGGAACCCAATTAAGGACTCTGATTTGAATGATGATCATCCACAAGGGTCTAAATGTGAAGATAAAAAGATCCCATATGGATTTTAGAAGTTGAAGATGTTTTGAAACCTTGCACTGGACGTGCTTATGTCAAAACATGAAGTAAAAATGCTTATGAAATTGAGATGCCAGATATGCCAAGGCGACATATGAAGCGAAATTTGAAACTTAAGTCAATGTATGAAAAATATTTTTGGAAAACTATGCATGGGGTTCAAAAAATGTTTTTGAAACCTTATATATAATACTTTTGAAATCATAAAGTAGGTTTTTAGATAAGTATATTTATAAAAATGTTTTAAAATCATGCGAAATGAATTTTTGAAATTATGTATAAGGTTTTTGGAAAACATGAATGATGTTTTTGAAATCATGCACTTGATAAGAAAATATACTGTATTAATAACATTTTGAAGTCATGAAGGTTATTTTTGAAACGTAGACGATGTTTTTGAAATCATAGAGGTTGTTTTGGAAAACTTATGTTATGCATGTTGAAAAAAATCAGAATGTAATGGGTATGAGATTTGGAAATATCCTTAGTTATCTAACCAAGGATTCAAAGGTACATATGTGTAAAAAGCACGATTACTCATAATTTCACTTTATTTCATGTACTTCGTTTCTTAGAATGAAACGAGTACTTAAAATTTTTGAGGGAATCATGAGCGATCATTTGAAAGAGAGAAATCACATGAGTAGTTTGCAAGGTACATAGTTTCTTGATGTAGGTATCATAGGAAAAGTCATACACACATGTAACTACACTTGTATATCAGAATTGTGAACAATAATTTATTTATAAACAAAACAGATTGTTTCACATTACAAGAAAACAAAAGAAACAAAGGCATAAGACAGCAACATCCTTTGTTCAGCCAATTGCTCATCCAAGGGTTGGATTTGCACTGACAATCTTCGGGCAGTTGTTCCTGTAATGGCTCGTCTCGCCACAGTTATAGCAAGTACCAGGCGGAAAACGAGCTTGAGTAGGGTTGACTTGGGGTTGATTTGGACCACTTTGGTTTGGGGTAAATCGACAAGCACTTGCCAGGTGACCAACTCGCCCACATGATACACACAGACGACACGGTAAGTGAGCTTGGTGATGCCCATTACATTTGTCGCATATTGGTGCCGTTCCCTTGTATTGCTTCTTAGCAGGTGGTGTTGCCACCCGGATGGGTCCTGTTTGATTTGGTACTGCTGTAGTTGGGCAAACCCTTGCCGTATGACCTATAAGTCCACAAATTTGGCATTTGCGGCACTTCACACTAGTCTGATGATGAAGGCTACATTGGTTGCACAAGGGTGCAGTTCCGTTGTATTGCTTCCTAGCAGGGGGTTGAGCTGGTTGGTTGGGGATGGCTCGACCATTGTGAGCGACCACGGCGAAATTCAGAGAAGCCTTTCGCTTCTTTGACCTCTTAGGGGGTCGTTCATCCATGGTCTTTGATTCCTTGGTTGGTTTCTTGGCTGGTGGTGCTATCATTTGGCTAGGTCTTGCCTGTTTTGGTGCCACCGCTGCGGGTTTCCTTGAAGCCTTACGTTTCTTTGGTTTAGGTGAAGGCTTGGCTTCTGCTTCCTTTGGTGGCTCCTGAGTGGCTTCATTGTGGAGACGAGACATAGCAATTCCCAATTCCACAGTCTTCTGAATCACTTCGCCTATTTGCTGGGCAAATTTGGCTGTTCGCTCGGACATTTGACCAGTGCTGAGAGGAATAGACATTCTAGAAGAAAATGAAAGACATAGGAAGAAACAAGTGAAAGGTTATTGGATAATCAATACAGAATGGTAACGAATGAAAATTGTGATCATTTGTTTGTTACCTAAGGCAAACAAATGAGATGGTGACAAATCAAAGTAAATGGGTCAAAAATAATGTATCGCGAAGACATGCTCGCCTATAAGTGAACACTCATCCCAAGAATTCCCAGGTAAGCACAACTGGTCTCGCGTCTGATGAGATGTATATGAAGTGCTTGCCTAGACAGAAAACCCAGAATACAGGCATTCACCCTTCCAGTTTGCACGTGTTTACATTATTTAAAACCCAAAACCTTGACGAGGTTTTGAAAACTCAAAGGGGTTCAAAACCATATAATAGAGAGTTCAAAACCTTACAAAAGAGGGTTCAAAACCTAGTAATCAATCATCCTAGAACAGATGATTAGTTTTCAAAGCGGTTTTGAATTTTATGTTCTTGTTGTGGTTGTCGCCTAAGGATAGGTGACAGTATTGTTTTATGACTAAACGCAAGTAAACTCGCGTTAGGGTCCTAGAAAGGTTATAGACTAGGTCAAAGTATTACTAATAGCCTAATTCCCTATAACCATGAGCTCTGATACCAACTTTTCTGTCACACCCCGACCACGTAAAACAACAAAACGTGGCGGAAACATCGGGGAGTGTTGTAACAGAATCATTGTTTCATAACACATGGAAATTGAAATATTGTTTTATTGAATAAAAGAGTTACAATGTCTTGACAATCAGAGAAACACAACATAATTAACTAGTCTAGCATCTTTTATTGTCACTAAAGCCCAAGTCCGCCTAAGTGCATCTTGATCAATCCTATGCATCATCTCCTGAAACACATGTGAAAATAGGTACGTCAGCATAAAAATGCCTGTGAGATACATAGGTTTTGTGAAAATAGAATTCATGACTTATGTTTAAGAAAATGTTTAGTCATGAACCTTGTAATTTGCTTTGTTTTGTAAATCAATTGAAAAACGATAAGATCAGATGATATGTATAAATAAATGTAAGGTTAAATGAATAACCATGTAAAAAAATGAGTTTGTATAAGATAAGTTGTTTGTAAAACAATGTATTGTGAAAAGTATGTTATTTGTATAAAATGTTATATGTCCAAATTGAAATGATTCAAATAACGCTACGATATCTAATACCATACAATCACTTATATATAGGAAGTACCAGCGGCGTATCCACCATGCTTGTATCATATTACACATGCCTCGTTACTCAAATCACTTACCCAAACAAACCACCAATGTAAGATGTCTATGTTTAAACCAATTGCCAAACGTATTGAATAATATGTCAAAATGTTTATGTCAAGATGTAAATCATGTAATGTGTAACCAATGTCAATAATGTTTATGTGTCAAATGTAAATAATGTAATGTGTAACCAATGTCAATAATGTTTATGTGTCAAATGTAAATCATGTAATGTGTAACCCAAAATGATATGTATGGCTAGTGAAAAGATATCAACTAAACCATATGCACAAAAACAAAGTATTGAAGTAAAACATGGTTTAAATCAAAGCTATGTTTTGTGGAAATGCATGCTATACTGATACAAATATCTATGCGGTATTGTGAGAATGCATACATCCAAGCCTTGAGACTGTGGCGATAAACCCTTAAACAATTTAAAGGATTATCTGTGCTTATGTATATCGAATTTGGTCATTCCTTCCAATCCAAACAAACCCAGGATTTCAGGAACGGGAGTTGTTAATTCCTATGGTACCACTACCTACTAACGAACGGTGTGATCGTTGTTAATGAATGTATATTGATCCATCAAAACAATCCAAATATCATATCAAAATGTAAACATGTGATGAAAACAACTGTACTAAGTATGCAACCAATGAACATACATAGCATGTGCTGTGATGTGAAACGATGTACTAAGTATGAACTAAATGGACATACATAGCATAAAATGTAATGTAAGACAATGAAATCATGTACTATAAATGTACTAATGAACATAGCAAGTATATGATGTGAAAACATGGAAAGCACGAAAGTAACAAGTAGGTACATGTGTTCCACTCCAAAACGTTTGAAAAACAGTAAAAGAGGGGTCTATGTACTCACTTGAGATTGCTCAGAAGTCCTAGGATAACCACCAAGCAATGCTAGAGATCACGGAAATCAAACGGCACCTAATATAGGTAACTATGTTAATATACCGGACCTAATTCGGAAGATCGGATAGAATGCGGGTTCGTAAACCAAACGAGTATTGAGACTCATGTAATATGGTTTAACAAAGCCTACATACTAAATGAAACCTAACATAAGTGTTTACGACCCATTACGACCCGTTTAGGTAGCTTATGCTACTTTAACGCGTCGTTTGCGTGAAACGTGTTCGGACCGCCTAACTAGTCCTATGACAAGTGTTATATGCCTAAACATGTTACATAATCAGTTATGTGACAAAAGTTTAGGTTACATATGCTTAATTACCAATTATACATGAAAAGGGTATTCTGGTAATTTACCTAAGGCATATAAACTACCTATCATACAACTACTTAAACGTCGTGACCATAAGGTATAACCTCGGAAGGTTATTCCCTATATACTATGGTCACCTAATGTATTTGGTCGGATCCTAATGATCGACCAAATGGGTCGGGTTCGAAGGTATAAGCGATTTATTAGATCGCTTACCCTTACGACCCTAGACAACGTGGTAATCAGTAGGCATAGTCCCAAGGGACTATAACCATCGTGATTACAATCACGTTGCGAAGTTCTAACGAACTTCGCATTGACCATAACTGGTCAACGTAGAAAGTCAAACAAAGTTTGACTTTCGGACTCGAAAAGCAATAAAAGAAAGAAAAGAACGAAAGAATACTTACGAAGGATCCCCGAATGCTAATCTAGATCAAAATAACTCAGGTATGAAACAATGGTTCCAACTTAGAGTCTTTAAGATCAGATTCTTGTGAGTTTGAAGCAAATGGGGGTGGGGTATTTATAGTATTTCCCGAACCGTTAAGATCGTTTCTTGGAAAATGTGATTGAATCTAGTGCGTACACTTGTTGGAAAGTTATGGTGGCTAAAAATGACCCTAAATGAGCTGAATGGGCAGTTGTGAGTGTGTGGTTGTGGATTAAACAGCTGGAATCTGCTGAGTAATCGATTTGATCTGATCAGGGAGCCTGACGCGGGCCGCGTAAAGGACACCAGGATCTCACGCGGGCCGCCTGGCCTGCACAGATCAGAAACAAGTTTACAAAATGGCAGTTTCAGTCCCTGCACGTGTTTAAGTCCATTCCCGACACTTCTAAGGCCCGTAAAGCCAACTTTAAGGCCCTAAAATGATGCCTAAACATTGTGGACATGAAACATGCTCAAAAATATGTCGGATGTCAGTTTGTTTGGTCGTACGAACGCGATGTTCGCTTAATTACGACGGAATGCGCATAAGCGCGAAAAAGGATCCAAAATGCGTGACGAATGGATTTTTCTTATGCCAAACACTAAAATAAAATATTCTAGTGCTTACATAAATTTTTGGATGTCCGGATGTATTCAGAACGTAAGTTATGCGCGAAAATGCAAACTTGTGCACTTTTTGACGCTTTTAGTCCCTGAATGACCCAAAAGTTTATTTTAGCACACCGAACCCCTTAAAGCCTATTTCTAAGCTATGTAGAGGATATTTAAGGTGTGTTTAACTTATGGTCATGTTCTGGAATGTCTGTTACAGTTCAAATTGGCATACTTTCGCAGTTTGTCAAGTTTAGTCCCTGTAAGCGAATTAACTTGTTTTTGCCATACCAAAGCCTTCAAAACTTATTTCTAAGTTATGTAAAGGTTATTTAAGGTATGTTAAGCCTATGTCACTATTCCGGAGTGTTTGTTGCCTTAAACTGGTTATATTTACGCATCGGTGCGCGTATAACCTTCCAGAAAGCGATTTAGAGTTTGGAATTGAACAAAAATTGATATGTGCAAATGATACACATATTTTTACAAATCCCAAGTATGAAATATAATATTTCATTGGTTCGGTATTTGTTTGATGGCCGTGGAGGCACAGGTGTTACACACACAATGGGCATACATAGCATGAAATGTAATGTAAAGCAATGTACTAAGTACGCACACAATGGGCATACATAGCATGAAAAGTAATGTAAAACAATGTACTAAGTACGCACACAATGGGCATACATAGCATGAAATGTAATGTAAAACAATGTACTAAGTACGCACACAATGGGCATACATAGCATGAAATGTAATGTAAAACATGTACTATAATGTACTAACGAACATAGCAGGTATATGATGTGAAAACATGGAAAGCATGAAAGTAACAAGTAGGCACATGTGTTTCACCCCAAAACAGTTTGGAAAACAATAAAAGAGGGGTCTATGTACTCACTTGAGATTGCTCAGAAGTCCTAAGATAACCACCAAGCAATGCTAGAGATCACGGAATCAAACGGCACCTAATATAGGTAACTATGTTAATAAACCGGACCTAAATCGGAGGATCGGATAGAATGAGGGTTCGTAAACCAAATGAGTATGGAGACTCGTGTAATATGATTTAACAAAGCCTACATACTAAATGAAACCTAACATAAGTGCTTACGACCCATTACGACCCGTTTAGGTAGCTTATGCTACTTTAACGCGTCGCTCGCGTGAAACGCGTTCGGACCGCCTAACTAGTCCTATGACAAGTAAAATATGCCTTAACATATCTAATATTGTTACCAAAACATTTTAGATACCAAAATTTATGTTACATATGCTTAAAATGAATTTTGGCATCAAAAGGGCATTTTGGTAATTTACCTAAGGCATATAAACTACCTATCATACAACTACTTAAACGAAGCGACCATAAGGTATAACCTCGTAAGGTTCCCTATATACTATGGTCACCTAATGTGTTTGGTCGGATCCTAATGATCGACCAAATGGGTCGGGTTCGAAGGTATAAGCGATTTATCAGATCGCTTACCCTTACGACCCTAGACAACGTGGTAATCAGTAGGCATAGTCACAAGGGACTATAACCATCGTGATTAGAATCACGTTGCGAAGTTCAAACAAACTTCGCATTGACCATAAACTGGTCAATGCAGAAAGTCAAACAAAGTTTGACTTTCGGACTCGAAAAGAAATAAAAGAACGAAGGAACACTTACGAAGGGTCCCCGAATGCTAATCTAGATCAAAATAGCTCAGGTATGAAACAAAGGTTTCAACTTAGAGCACATTAGATCAGATTCTTGTGAGGAAAAGTGAAGGGTGGAGGTGGGTATTTATAGTTTTCGGTTCACCGTTAGGATCATTTCTTGGAAAAGGGGGCACGATCTAAGCCGTACACTTGTTGGAAAGTTGTGGTAACTCATTTGCCATCCACCATAAGAGTTTGACACTTGGCACTTGGCCTTTGGAGAGTGTTAAGGGCTGTTAACAGCTGAAAAAAAAAACGTTTTGCTGCATCTGGCCCCTGTTTACGGACCTAGTTTGGCAGATTTACAGTTTCAGTCCCTGCAACCTCAAAACTTGGTTTTCGATGCATTTTTTTGACACGTTTAAGCCCCGTTAACCCCATTTCAAAGCTCTAAAATGAAGTTAAAGTATAGGGAACTTAAAATGTGCTCAAAAATATCTCAGATGTCGGTTCGTTTGGCCGTACGATCGCGATGTTCGCTTAATTACGACGGAATGCGCATAAGCGCGAAAAACGATCCAAATGACGCGACGAATGGATTTTTCTCAAGCCTAAACACTAAAATAAAATATTTTAGTGCTTACATAAATTTTTGGATGTCCGGATGTATTCAGAACGTAAGTTATGCGCGAAAGTGTAAACTTGTGCACTTTTTGACGCTTTTAGTCCCTGAATGTCCCAAAAGTTTATTTTAGCAAACCGAACACCTCAAAGCCTATTTCTAAGCTATGTAGAGGATATTTATGGCATGTTTAACTTATGGTCATGTTCCAGAATGTTCGTTACTGTTCAAATTGGCATACTTTCGCAGTTTGTCAAGTTTAGTCCCTGTAAGCGAATTAACTTGTTTTTGCCATACCAAAGCCTTCAAAACTTATTTCTAAGTTATGTAAGGGTTATTTAAGGTATGTTAAGTATATGTTGATGTTCCGGAGTATTTTTCGCATTAAACTGATTACGTTTACGCACCAGTTTGCGTATAACTCTCCAGAAAGTGATATAGAGTTTGAAATTGAATAAAAGTCAAAACATGAAAAATGTAAAACATAACCAAACAAACATTGGGATCAAATAACATTGTTTTATTGATAATTGAACTGTTCACAATGATTACAAGCACAGATGTTACATAGGTAAATTACCAAAATGCCCCTTTTACGCCAAAATTCATTTTAAGCATATGTAACATAACTTTTGGTATCTAAACTGATTTAGCAACAATATTAGACATGTTAAGGCATATTTTACTTATCATAGGGCTAGTTAGGCGTTCCGAACGCGTTTTACGCGAACGACGCGTTAAAGTAGCATAAGCTACCTAAACGAGTCGTAATGGATCGTAAGCACTTAGGCTAGGTTTCATTTTAGTATGTGGGCTTTGTTAAACCATATTGCATGAGTTTCCATACTCATTTGGTTTACGAAGCCTCATTCTATCCAATCCTCCGATTTTAGGTCCGGTATATTAACATAGTTACCTATATTAGGTGCCGTTTGATATCCGTGATCTCTAGCATTGTTTGGTTGTTACTCAAGGACTACTAAGCAATCTCAAGTGAGTACATAGACCCCTCTTTTACTGTTTTTCAAACATTTTAGGGTGAAACACATGTGCCTACTTGTTACTTTCATGCTTTCCTGTTTTCACATCATATACTTGCTATGTTCATTAGTACATTTATAGTACATGATTTCATTATATTTTGTGCTATGTATGCCCATTGTGTGCGTACTTAGTACATTGTTTTACATTACATTTTATTTTATGTATGCCCATTGTGTGCGTACTTAGTACATTGTTTTACATCACATTTTATGCTATGTATGCCTATTGTGTGCGTACTTAGTACATTGTTTTACATTACATTTTATGCTATATATGCCCATTTTGTGCATACTTAGTACATTGTTTTACATTACATTTTATGCTATGTATGCCCATTGTGTGCGTACTTAGTACATTGTTTTACATTACATTTTATGCTATGTATGCCCATTGTGTGCGTACTTAGTACATTTGTTATTCATCACATGCTTACATTTTGGTATGACATTTGGTTTGTTTAAATGGGACAATGTACATTCATTAACACCGATCATGCCGCTCGGTAGTAGGTAGTGGTACCATAGGACTTGACAACTCCCATTCCTGAAATCCCGGGTTTGTTTGGATTGGAAGGAATGACCGAATCCGACTACATTTCTAGGTGGACCTTAGACTTTGTGCTAGGGTTTATTCTACAGTCGCAAGGCTTGGATGTATGAATTTTCACAATACCGCATAGATGTTTATATCAGTATAGCATGCATTTATTACACAAAACATAACGTTGATTTAAACCATGTTTTACTTCAATACCTTGTTTTTGTGCATTTTACATATGGTTTAGTTGATATATTTCACTTACCATACATAAACATTTTGACATTGATATACACAATTCATGATTTACATTAGACATAGACATTAGACATGGTTTTCACACAAACATTTTGACATTTGATTATACATAAACATTCTACTTTGATGGTTTGGTTTGAGTAAGTGATTTAAGTAACGAGGCGTGTGTAATATGGTACAAGCATGGTGGATACGCCGCTGGTACTTCCTATATATAAGTGCTTGTATGGTATTACATATCGTAGCATTATTTGAATCATTTCAATTTGAGACATATAACATTTTATACAAATAACATACTTTTCACTAGACATTGTTTTACAAACAACTTATCTTATACAAACTCATTTTACGTGGTTATTCATTTAACCATACATTATTCTCTTATTTATACATATCATCTGAACTTATTGTTTTTCAAACGATTTACAAAACAAATCAATTTACAAGGTTCATGACTAAACTTTATTAAACATTTTCTTAAACTTACAAGTCATGAATCCTATTTTCACAAAACCTATGTATCTCACAGGCATTTTTATGCTGACGTACCTATTTTCACATGTGTTTTCAGGAGTTGATGCATAGGACTTATCGAGACATACTTAGGCGGACCTGTGCCTTAGTGACTTAAAACGAGACAAGAACTAGTTAATTTTTGTTATGTACTCTTTGTTTCTTATTTAAAACAATGTAACTCTCTTATTTGATTAATAAAACGAAACTTTAATTTCCATGGTTGTGAAACAATTAATTCTGTTACAACACTCCCCGACGTTTCCGCCATGTTTCGTTGTCTCACGCGGTCGGGGTGTGACAGAATAGAATAACGAGACTTATGGGCTTCATCCATAAGCAAGGTGCGAAGATTATCTTGGCTTGGGACCCACAAACGGTCCATGAAGTAATACGATCCATTGTCCTTTAGTTCTAGATCAGGTGTTATGTGATAGGGAAATTCCTTATCCATCAAACCTTGTGAAACACAAGTGTGTTGGGCCTGAGAAATGCGGGCTTGGATATCGGATCGAGCTTGAATATCAGATTGAACACGGACACAATGAAGTTTAGTACGTTCCTTACGACTCAATGCATCAGCTACGACATTCGCCTTACCAGGATGGTAGCGAATTTCGCAGTCATAGTCGTTTAGAAGCTCAACCCAACGTCGTTGCCTCATCTTGAGTTGTTTCTGATTGAAGATATGTTGAAGACTTTTGTGGTCCGTGAAAACCACACATTTTGTACCGTACAAATAGTGTCTCCAGATCTTAAGAGCAAAGACAACTGCACCCAACTCAAGATCATGAGTGGTGTAGTTTTTCTCATGTATCTTCAACTGCCTCGATGCATATGCTATGACTTTGTTCCTTTGCATCAGAACACAGCCAAGACCCAATTTAGATGCATCGCAATAAACGACAAAATCATCATTGCCCTCAGGCAAAGTCAGAACAGGCACGTCACAAAGCTTTTGCTTCAAGTTTCGAAAAGCTTCCTCTTGTTTGAAACCCCAATCAAAGGGTTTGTTCTTCTGAGTTAGAGCAGTTAGAGGAACTGCAATCTTCGAGAAGTTTTCAATGAAGCGGCGGTAATAACCCGCCAGACCAAGAAAAGAACGAACTTCAGTAGGAGTAGTAGGCGTATCCCAATCCTTGATCGCACTGATCTTGGAGGGATCTACATGAATACCTTGTTCGTTGACAATATGTCCTAAAAATTGAACTTCTTTAAGCCAGAATTCACACTTGGAGAATTTGGCGAAAAGTTGCTCTTTCTTTAGGAGTTCCAGAGTAAGACGAAGATGTTGCTCGTGATCAGCTCGCGTCTTAGAATAAATCAAGATGTCGTCAATAAAAACAATGACGAACTGATCCAAATAAGGCTTGCAGACCCTATTCATTAAGTCCATAAAAACAGCAGGAGCATTAGTCAAACTGAATGGCATGACTGTGAACTCATAATGCCCATAACGAGTGCGGAACGCTGTCTTGGGAATGTCTTCTTCATGCACACGAAGTTGGTGATATCCAGATCGCAGATCAATCTTTGAAAAATAAGAAGCGCCCTGTAACTGATCAAAGAGATCATCGATGCAAGGTAGGGGATATCGATTCTTGATGGTAAGCTTGTTAAGCTCACGATAATCGATACACATCCTAAAAGATCCATCCTTCTTCTTGACAAAAAGAACGGGAGCACCCCAAGGTGAAAAGCTAGGACGGATAAAACCTTTGTCAGAGAGCTCCTGAAGCTGCTTAGACAACTCTTGCATCTCAGACGGTGCAAGACGGTAGGGAGCTCTGGCAATGGGATTTGCACCAGGTACGAGATCAATACGGAACTCGACTTGGCGTGCTGGAGGTAGACCAAGTAACTCTTCAGGGAATACTTCAGAATAATCCCGAACAACAGGAATATCTTGAATAGACTTACCTTTGCCCTTATCTGCTACAACATGTGCCAAAAAGGCCACATAGTTCTTTCGCAGATACTTCCGAGCTTTAAAACAAGACATGAGTTTGAGACCACCAGCAGGTTTCTCACCATGAACCTGTAGGATCTCACCTGTCGAAAGCGGCACACGAACGATCTTCTCGAAACAAACTACCTCTGCGCGATGCTTGGCTAACCAATCCATACCCACAATAATGTCGAAGCTTCCAAGTTGCATAGGCGTGAGGTCAATAGGAAAAAGATGGTCGTTAAGGTTCAACTGGCAGTTGCGAAGAATAGAATCAAGAACAATGGGTTCACCACTAGCAACTTCTACTGTCAAAAGTTTACCTAGTTTCGTTCTAGACACGCGAAGCAATGGCTCAAAAGATAATGACACAAAACTCTTATCGGCACCCGAATTAAAAAGAACAGATGCAGGCTGATTATTAATAAAGAACGTACCGTTCACCACTTCATTGTCTGCTTGTGCCTCTTGCGTATTCATGTTGAAGACTCGACCTCGAGCCTGAGCCTGATTCTGATTTGGATTAGCATTCACCAATCTTGGACACTGATTACGGTAGTGGGTCAGATCCCCACAATTGTAACAAGAACCTGGGGGGTAGTGTGGTCGTGCAGCTTGACCCTGTTGCTGAGCAGGAGGCTGAGCAACTCGTTGAGCCGGGTTCTGAACTGCCTGATTCTGAGCAAACCGACAAACATCAGCAAGATGACCTGACTTCCCACAGTTTGTACAGAAACGGCACAGAAGTTGCGGCTGATGGGGACTGTTGCATCTATTGCACAAAGGTGCATTTCCTGCATATGGTTTCTTCGCTGCAGGCTGTGCGGGTTGGTTGGGAGCTGCTTGGTTAGCTTGGGCAGTGACAGCAAAATTTTGGGAAGCCTTACGCTTCCTTGACCCCCTTGAGGAACCAGAATCCTTTCCCTTCTTGTTTTGACCTTTCTTGCTATCTTCTTTGTCAGACGCCTGCTTCTTACCCTTGTCACCCTTTTTGTGCAGCTTTCCCTTTCGAACCTGCGACTCAGTCAATGTCGCTGCTAACTCGATCGCCTGACGGAGTGTTGTAGGGTTACTACCAGTAATGATGTCTTGTACTGAGTCAGGTAGACCATCGATGTACCTTTCGATAGCCTTGTCGAGTGGGGTAACCATTGTTGGGCAAAGCAGACTTAACTCCTCAAACCTATCAGTATACGCCCGATGCACACCACTATCTTGTTTCAAGTCATCAAACTCTCTCTCCAAAGCTCATAGTTCGTGACGAGGACAGAACTCCCTCATCATAAGAGCTCTAAGTTCAGCCCAGGTTTGCGCTAAAGCAACTTCAGCACCACGATCTCTCATAACCCCGTTCTACCACGTAAGAGCCCTCTTCTGAAACACACTTGAAGAAAACTCGACCTTGCGATTGTCAGGACACTGAACGTGACGGAAAGTATTCTCAATGCTCTCGAACCATTGAAGAAGCCCAGTCGCTCCCTCAGAACCACTAAACTTGTCACACCCTGGCTTTGCGGAAGCGTGGTTATTTTGGTGTGACTTCTTAATACCATAGCTTAGCCATAACAAAGCTATATGAAATAAAATCATGCAAGATCATCCATTCGATTAAGTTTTAAAACCAGAGTAACACAACATTGTCTTAGAGACTTACAACCTCATAACATAAAACATTGTCTTGAATAACATAAACACCGACATGAAATAAACGCAGTTTAAGATTTGTGACTTGTCCAGGAAAGAGTCACATTTCCTAAACTGGGATGACCTTGGAACCCTTATGCAGCGGGAAAACATAACATACCGCGCCAGATCTTTAATTTCCTGAAATACATGTAAGTTGAAAAATCAACAATAATGTTGAGCGAGTTCATGTGTAAGTGAGTAAGTAAACCCTTGTGAGTATAAAAATAGTCTTGGTATGTAGCAAATAAGGGAATTGAGATCACCAGTGGTTTGCAAGGCCACCGATATATGTGAAGTGCAAGTAGGAAGACTCAAACCTAGCAGATTTAGCGTTGGGTACAAAGTCACTCCAAGGTCCGTTCTGTTGGGCCTCCCAGAGGTCCGTTCTGTTGGGCCTAGAGTTGGGCTCGCTACACCCAGATAGATCTACCGCTTACGTCCCTCGGTCCTACAATGAGGATTAATGGCCTCCAGTTTCTGCCTACCCACTCACATGATCTAAGTAGTAAACCTCCTCACGCTAACCATACCATGTATAAAGTACTTGTAATCAAAGTAACATGTATTTCACCCCCGTAGTTTAGAAAACTGAAAACAGTTAAGAGAAAAGGGGGACATGAACTCACAGTGGTGCGTCTCTACCAAGTATGCCTCCAAATCAATCAGCTGTATGACGACCTACACGTGCTAACTCTATTAGACGGACGGCCGTGCCTTAGCTTTATGGTTTAAGTTTTTGGGAAATAGTTAGGCAACTATTTCGTGTTTACGTTCTGTATATACTTGGTAGTTATTCTCCTTCCCAAGGATGGGGGATTTAATACATGTGCGTTCGTATAATTTGGATTACACTATTAAGTCTCACTTAATATATTTTATTTCCAATCTTCAAAATATAAATATTCTTCCCAAAAATATTATATTTTAATACATTTGATTTTCCCAAAATAATACTTAGTAATATTATTTTTACTCTAAAAATAATATTTACGTAGTTCACAAAATAATCATAAACACTTATACAAGTGATGTTGTGAAAGAAGAATATATATTAAATATATATATGTATCACGTTTTATTTTGTGAAATCCCACCTCCGATATTTTATAAATAAAGTCATGGCGAAATTCATAGTTTGAAAACAAGTCGAAATGTCTCTCTAACACTTATAGTGAAAATATTTCTAAGTGTTAGGCTTTTTGGAAAAATTTCGCCAGAGTTTCCTCTGTAACTGGAGGTGGCCACGCTTTCAAGCGTATCATTTTCTTTTACAAATCAACCAACAATCTTCTCAATCAACCAAAACAACGTTCAAATCACAAACTAGTCAAAATATGTCTATAATCGCATAAATTTCATGAACTTGTAATTTATCCAAACTGTGAAGTAAATCTCATTACTTTTAGCGGATCTTTATATAAAATAATCCGATTCTGTGAAAACCTCGTTTTTATGGAAGTTCCGTCTTTACAACTTCTCGTCAACTTTTACAAAAATAGTTATTTTGTCAAAACTTTGTGTTACGCAAGTGTTTACACACTTGTGTGTTCTAAAACCATTCTTGTTAGTGTAAGATCCATTTTTTTAGAAAGCATGATTTCTTTAACGCTTGGTCCTTTGAAAATACCACTTGCAGATACGTAGATCTGCTAGTTTTAAACACTATTGTACAAGCTAAAACACTTTTACACAAGTTCATGATTCTTGTGTGGTAGAGTTTCATCTTCTAACCCTTGTTATACTTAAACAAGCTTTATGTCATAATCCAAGATCATGACTAAACCGGGTTAAATGATGATCCGAGCTACCACAACATAGATCGGGTCTAAATAATCACAAAGTTCAATTACTACAACATTTACACAACTAGTGAGCTTTTAACCATCATTTTTCATGTTTTTAGTAGACTTTAATGCACCATTTTGTAAGATTTCGGGTTTTAATCATTACACCACATATTAACCGCTTTAGATTAGTTCAAGATAGGGATTTAAACAACATACCACTAGCTCAAGGCTAGGGATGAATCTATGCGAAAAACGCGTGGATAAAAGCAAGATAAAGAGGTCCTTCAAACTCCGAGTGCACCAAGCCTCCTAATACGTGATCCTTGAAGCTTGTATGATCTTGGAACTTGCAAGATCAAACTCGAACAATGATGGATGGGGGTGGGTGCTCTCGGCCGAGAACCAAAGAGAGAGGGAGAGAGTGTGTGTGAAGTTTGGTGTTAAGTGTGTGTAATGTTGTGTTAAGTGATGATCTTATAGATAATTTTCAACATGTTTAACCAATGGTTCATATGCCTCCTAGATATTAAACACTAGGATTAAATTAATCAAAATTGTACCAAGTGTGTCCCCCCTTAGTTGGGGACAGTTAGCAAGGGGGGGGTCCTAGTCCGATTCCAACTAGATAGTTAGGATACTAGTCAGGTTAAGTAAGTTAGTTAAGTGCTTAACCCGGTTAGTGGTGTGTCACGCGTTACAAAGGGTGTTAGGGTAATCAGGGACCCTAACTGGCTCAGAAAAAGATAAATAATGAAAATAACAATATTTTCATGTTCCGGGTATAGTCCGGTTGTTCGGTTGGATAGTAATCCGTTAAAGCGTTAAACAAGCTTTAAAGTGTCGTTAATACCATTTTTAGTGACACAACTTATTCCTCCAAAGTGTCGGGAATATTTTCCTCATGTTTTGGCACTTTATTAGGTAGCTTAATGCTGAATTATTATGTAAAGTGCTGAGTTTTCTACTTAGAGTACGTTTTAGGCACATCCAGTCATTGTAACTTATTCCTAGAGACGCAGTTCTACAACCCTTGTATCCCTACACTCACCACTAGTGTAGCAAAATATTCCTGGCTCATACAGGCCTTAGAGGCAGTGTTTGCCTGATGCTGGCTTTATCAGCATGTTCAATAGGTTATCCGTTATAGTGCTACTGTGCTTTTTGTGCATCATGTTTGTCACTAAGGTTCAGTCATGTAAATAATGTAGTGGCAGCAAGTAAAGTATGATGCAGGTAAGTACATGTATCAGTATTCAAGTAGCAGTTTATTCACAAGTTCAAGCAAGCACAGTAATTAAGCAGTAATTAATTATTAATTAAGTTGTACGGATACCTGGTTTAGTGAGGGTTGTCACATTCTCCCCCCGTTAAATAAATTTCGTCCCGAAACTTAAGTTCTGCTTGTAGATGCAGGGTTCTTAGGAAAAAGGTGGGGGTATTTCTCTTTCATCCGGTCCTCACGCTCCCAGGTGTACTCAGGACCGTGTCTGACATTCCAACGGACTTTGACGAGCTTGACACTGCTCCGGCGGGTCTTGTTTACTTTCCAATCCGTAACCTCCACCGGTTCTTCAACGAAATGGAGCGTGTCGTCAACATGGATCTCGTCGATGGGAATGGCAATGTCATCTTGAGTTGGACTTTTCTTTAGGTTGGATACATAAAATGTATCGTGAACAGAATGGAGTTCAGTAGGTAGGTCCAACTTGTATGCTACTAGTCCTATTCTTTCCAAAATTCTGAAAGGACCAATGTAGCGCGGATTTAACTTCCCACGCTTTCCGAAGCGTGCCACACCCTTCCTGGGTGAAACTTTCAATAACACCATTTCTCCAACTTGGAATTCCACATGTTTCCGGTTTGGATCCGCATAGGCCTTCTGTCTGTGGCGAGCTGCTTCGATGCGTTTAAGAATCTGCGCAATCTTGTCTGTCGTCTCTTGGACGATTTTGGGACCAGCAAGCTGCCTATCACCTGCGTCAGCCCAACATAAGGGTGATCGGCACTTGCGTCCGTAAAGGGCTTCAAATGGCGCGACACCAATACTGGTGTGGTAGCTGTTGTTGTATGAAAATTCGACCAAAGGCAAATGTTTGTCCCAGCTACCGCCCAAATCCATAACACACGCTCTCAGCATGTCTTCCAAAGTCTGTATCGTTCGCTCGCTCTGACCGTCAGTTTGCGGATGAAACGCAGTGCTCAGATTCAATTGTGAGCCAAAGGCTTCTTGGAAGGATTGCCATATCCTTGACACAAACCGTCCGTCTCTATCAGAGATGATTGAGAGAGGTACTCCATGGCGCGCGACGATCTCTCTCATGTAAATTTCAGCCAATTTACTCGTATTATCCTTCTCTCTGATAGGTAAGAAGTGTGCTGACTTCGTTAATCGATCCACTATTACCCAAATAGTGTCATGGCCTCTCGGCGTTCTTGGCAATTTCGTAATAAAATCCATGGAGATTTGTTCCCATTTCCACTTGGGGATCTCGGGTTGTTGCAGAAGTCCTGAAGGCTTCTGGTATTCGGCCTTAACCTTGGCGCATGTTAAACATTTGCTCACATACACAGCAACATCGCCTTTCATCCTAGGCCACCAATAATAATCTTTGAGATCTTGGTACATCTTATCCGCTCCCGGATGGATAGAGTACCGTGACTTGTGAGCTTCATCGAAAATAACCTTCCTTAAATCTCCAAACAAAGGAACCCAAATCCTTTTCTCAAAGCATAACGTTCCTTCCTCATTTGGTACCAGTAGCTTCTCCATCCCACGGAGATATTCTTCTCCAAGGTTTCCTTCCTTGAGAGCTTCTTTCTGCGCGGCACGAATGCGCAAGGAAAGATCGGTCTAGATAATCATTTCTAAAGCCCTAACCCTTATGGGCTTGATCCTCTCCTTCCGACTTAGGGCATCGGCGACCACATTCGCCTTCCCTGGGTGATACTTTATCTCGCAGTCGTAATCGTTCAGCAACTCAACCCATCGTCTTTGCCTCATATTCAACTCCTTCTGGTTGAATATGTGCTGTAGGCTCTTGTGATCTGTAAAAATTGTACACTTCGTACCATAAAGGTAGTGTCTCCAGATCTTTAATGCAAATACCACTGCGCCAAGTTCCAAATCATGTGTGGTATAGTTCTTTTCGTGCACTTTCAGTTGACGGGATGCGTAAGCAATAACCTTTTGGCGTTGCATCAACACGCAACCCAATCCTTGACGTGAGGCGTCACAGTATACCACAAAATCATCTGTACCTTCCGGTAGTGCTAAGATTGGCGCATTGCAGAGCTTATCCTTCAGTATCTGGAATGCTTCTTCCTGTTTGATTTCCCAATCAAACTTCTTATCTTTCTGCGTGAGGAGTGTCAAAGGTTGAGCGATTTTTGAAAAATCCTCAATGAACCTTCGATAGTAGCCAGCCAAACCCAAGAATTGTCGAATCTCGGTTGGCGTTTTTGGCGTTTCCCAATTCTTAATCGCTTCGAACTTGGTTGGATCCACATGGATTCCATCTCCATTTACCACGTGTCCAAGGAATTGGACTTCACGTAGCCAAAATTCGCACTTGGAGAATTTGGCATACAACTGTTCCTTCTTTAGCAGCTCCAAAATGGCTCTTAGATGCTGTTTGTGCTCGGCCTTTGTTCTTGAATAGATCAAGATGTCGTCGATAAACACAATCACGAACTTGTCCAAGTACGGCTTGCAAACTCTATTCATCAAGTCCATAAAGACAGCAGGTGCGTTTGTCAAACCAAACGGCATAACAAGGAACTCGTAGTGTCCATAACGAGTTCTGAAGGCTGTCTTCGGGATACTCTCCTCTTGTATCCTTAACTGATGGTATCCAGATCGAAGGTCGATCTTTGAATAAAAGCTTGAGCCTTGCAGTTGATCGAATAGATCATCGATTCTTGGCAGAGGATATCTATTCTTGATCGTCAGCTTGTTCAGCTCCCGGTAGTCGATGCACATACGAAAACTACCATCCTTCTTTTTGACAAACAGGACCGGAGCTCCCCAAGGCGAGAAGCTTGGTTGGATAAATCCCTTGTCTAACAACTCTTGAAGTTGTGTTGACAGTTCCTGCATCTCAGACGGAGCAAGTCTATAAGGTGCCTTAGCCACAGGCGCGGCGCCTGGGACTAAGTCAATGCGGAACTCTACTTGTCTCTGACGTGGCAGTCCAGTTAAGTCTTCTGGGAAGACTTCCGGATATTCCCTCACGACAGGGATGTCTTTGATTCTTGGCTCAGCAGCCTTCTTATCCACAATGTGTGCTAGGAAGGCAACACATCCCTTCTGCAAACACTTTCGCGCTTTCAGACAGCTGATAATTCTTAACGGCGTATCACGCTTCTCCCCGTGAACCACAATTGTCTCGCCATCCTCGGTTGGGATACGAACAACCTTTTCGTGACAAACTATCTCAGCCTTGTTGCCTGATAACCAATCCATTCCTACCACTACGTCAAAGCTTCCCAACTGGACTGGTAGTAAATCCAAAGCAAACTCACGCTCTCCTAATTCGATCACACAACCTCTGATAACTTCGTTGGCTTCTACTAACTTCCCATTAGCCAATTCGATTGAGTAGGGAATATCTAACTTATTAGCGGCTAACCCAAGCATATTCTTAAATTCTAACGACACGAAGCTATAATCGGCACCAGTATCAAATAAAACGGATGCATAGCGTTGATTTACAGGGAACGTACCAGTAACGACATTGGGGTCCTGGCGCGCTTCCCTTGCTTCGATTTGGAACACTCTTCCACGGGCTTGGTTTAACTCTGGGCAGTTCTTCTTAAAATGCCCGATATCACCGCAGTTAAAGCTTCCAAGTCTTTGCCCGTTTCCACCAGCTTGATCATTCCTCTGATTACGATTCACGGCGCCCGCTTGGTTAGCATTGTTGCCTCGATTCTCGTTTCCTCCATGGTTTCCTTGTGGGCGATTTCCATTCCCACCCCGGTTGTAATTTCTGTTTCCGAATCCTCCCTGGCCTCCCTGACCAGCAGTGGCCCAACAAGTGTCCTTCAAGTGGCCACGTTTTCCACATGCTTTGCATACTTTTGGCCCGCATCGACCAGAATGGTGGCGTTGGCAGTCGTTGCACTTGGGTTGGGTGCCCATGTATCCCTTTCCTTTCTTCCCTCTACCAGCTGTAACCTGAGCTGGTGTGTCTGATCCTCCTTTCTTAACCGCCACACTGGCGCCCTGCTTGAAGTTTGAGAACTTCCGTTTGTTACCTCCTGACGACTCGACGTGAGTCTCTTTCTTCTTAGGCTCAGCATCATCAAACTTGTTCAGGCGAATAGCTTCCTCTGTGAGAGCCACGCTCAAATCGATCGCCTCAGTAATGGTCGCAGGCTTGGATGAGGTCACCATGCTTATGATTTGAGGAGCTAATCCCCAAATGAAACGTTCAATCCGCTTGAACTCCGGAGTGACCATGTAGGGTACCACATGCGATAAGTCATGGAACCTTTGAACGTATTCTGCGATCTTTGGACCGTCCATTTTCAAGTGCCAGAACTCGGTTTCCAATCTCTGGATTTCCGCGCGAGAGCAGTACTTTTTGCGCATAAGTTCCTTCAGTTCGGTCCAGGTTAGCGCGTAGGCAGCAGCTTCACCAAGTGTCTGTACTTGCAAATTCCACCAAGAGAGGGCTCCATCCAAGAATAGCCCTGAGATATAGGTGACTTGCTGATCTAGCGCGCATTTGCTCATGCGAAGAACAGATTCAGTTTTCTCTGCCCAACGAACAAAGGCGACAGCACCTCCTGTGCCATCAAAGTTGACCGGTTTGCAGTCTAGAAACTGCTTGTAGGTGCATCCTGCACATACGTTATAATATACGATCGGCATTAGCATCATTGCTAAAGATATCCAATTAGGTCATGGTAGGTCTAAATGACTTAGTATTACCATGAGGTGGATTATTGTTGTTGCCAGTGTTGCCAGAGTTGCTTCCACTAGTCCCTCCTTGAGAGGCGACGTATTGTGCAATGGCAGCAGCGATAATTTGCTGGAGTTCTGCCTCATTGGTAGGCATGTGTGTCTCACGTCTCGGCGGCATCTTCTAAAAGATGTGTTTACGTCGGTCAGGCCATAGTTATAATACATAAGTCAGGTCATAATTTAGCGTATGTATATAACGATAGTAATAGTACATAACATCTCATGTTATAATCATATCAATCACACAACATCCCATGTCACAAACATTAATCACACAACATCCCATGTCCTAAAATACAAATAACCAAATCAAGCATCAAATATGATGAGAATACTGCGATTGCCATATATCGAGACCACATAGTAAGCGTACAAGTACATCACAGTGTCATACAACATCAGTCGACTAAGGGCTACATCACCCTAGTCCAAAAACTATATCAAATCAGTGTCAATACATCAAATACATGTCAACAAAAGTCAGAATCAAATGTAGTCTCCAAAAATGTTGTGCAGTCAAAAGCATTCGCCGTCTTCTCACCAATGTCTACCTATACGGTACTGAAGAGCTCTACACGGATGGCGGTGGAGGAGGGGGAAAGTGAGTGTAAAACAAGCGGCGCAAATGGAGCCAGTCCTCCTCCATGGCTCTTTGGGTGCGTAAGAATGAAGCAACCTGCTGCTCCAGGGCAAAAAGGCGTGCAGCATAGTCTGGTGGAACAGGTTGAGAGGGCTGCAACGGAGAGTGGGTCTGGCCCTGGCATGGACACGGCGGCGGCTGTGTGTGTGCCTCGTGCTGGGCGACAAAGGACATCAAAACGTCCTCAATAGTATACCCCATGTGGAAAGAATGGTAGGGGTCAGTCGGTGGCATAGCAGAGTGTGGTGCCCAAAGGAACGGCTCACTGGTGGGATCAAAAGGTGCCACATGAAATGGAGAAACAGTGGGAAAAGTAGCAGATGGTGGTATAGCAGAGATAGATACCGGTACATGTCCGAAAGGGTGAGCCGAAGAACCTTCTCCAGCTCGTGCTGGAGGTGTAAACTGGGGAAATGAAAAAGAAGTATCAACGTGACGGGTATCAGGGATCTGAGGGGGAAAAGGTGGGACCTCGTCATCTGCCGGAATCCACCCACACTGGGCGTGCTCGTCTCGGGGGTCGATCCGTGCCTCAAAAAGCGCACGATCAAACTGGGCTGGCATAGGATCATGGTGAGGTAC
Organism: Helianthus tuberosus; assembly: GCA_030545235.1. Lineage (NCBI taxonomy): Eukaryota > Viridiplantae > Streptophyta > Magnoliopsida > Asterales > Asteraceae > Helianthus > Helianthus tuberosus. The sequence continues at coordinate 53,509,022 of CM060417.1, read as the reverse complement.
GACAAGGGGGTCAACTGGTGCATCAGCAAAAAGTGGGGGATCAACGTGATCAGCAACAAGGATATGATCGCCCTCCAATAATGGAGCATCTATAGGATGATCATCAATAGGTGGGTCAGCAACGACAGGCTCAATAATAGGTGCGTCAGCATGAACTGGGTCATGCTCAAGTACTGGGTCAGGAGCAGGGTCTAGTGGCTGCTCGGGCTCATCAAAGGCCATCTCAAAATCAAACTCGGGATCGATGGGATCAACTGGGTCGACTGGATCCTCCATAGGCTGATCCATGGGTATAAACTCTATATCCTCATCTGGGTCGAATCCTGGGGGAAAGACAGGATCGGAATCCTCCACATCCTCGTGGTCGAAAGTAAAACTAGGAATAGGGGCAACAGAGGATGCCTGGTCGGGATCTGATCCATGAGAAAAGTGCTACGCACTCTGAGTATGTGAAGGTGCGGAGGCCACAGACTCGAAAGAGTCTGGGACCGGAGAGTGAGCAGGTGACTCCTCGGCGGGAGCATCTGCGATCATCAAGAGATCACCAGCAGCAAGAAGGGCCTCGCCCTGAACCTCATCCTCCAAAGGCTCGTCATCAAAAAGATCGATGTCGTCATCATCGTCGGCGTCGAGAAGCAAATCATAGGCAGGATAAACAGCTAAGGGTATGGGAGCAGGGATCTCCACTAACGGTAGGTCCCCGGCCAAAGGGCTATCAGCGAGCTCATCAGCACCATCAGGTAAGGCAAAGGGCTGGAAATCATTCTCGTCCGTGCTCGTAACGTCGGATGTGTGAACCTCACGCTCAGAAGACTCTAGGTCGTCCGATACTATAGGTCTAGGTCCTGTGGTGTCTGAATCACCAGTGCCAGAGGTGTCCATAATGTCTGTAACATAAACACAACAATCATACAATCAAATAATCACATAAGTCACCAAGTAAGCATTCAAATCATTCTCCTAGTCCCACTAGCCAATTTCTCCCAGTCTCTAAGACTGCTCTATCATCTACCTCGACCTCTTAGATCGAGCCTCGGTCTCCAATACCGAGCCTCAGCCTCCAAGACTGAGCCTACTCTTCCTAGTCCAACTAGCCAACTACCTCGATCTCTCAGACCGAGCCTCGGTCTCCAATACCGAGCCTCAGCCTCCAAGACTGAGCCTACTCTTCCTAGTCCAACTAGCCAACTACCTCGATCTCTTAGACCGAGCCTCGGTCTCCAATACCGAGCCTCAGCCTCCAAGACTGAGCCTACTCTTCCTAGTCCAACTAGCCAACTACCTCGATCTCTCAGACCGAGCCTCGGCCTCTCAGACCGAGCCTCAGCCCTTCTAGACTGAGCCTATAAATAATAAAATGTGCTCAACATTTGTTTGTAAAAAGTTTTGGATCTGGACTTAAGTGGTATGCAGTAAAAATGTTTTCGTGAGAGCCCTAGTGATCATAGTTTAGACTCGAGAAAGAATCCTAGTTCGCTATGATCAGAGCTCTGATACCAAGCTGTCACACCCTGGCTTTGCGGAAGCGTGGTTATTTTGGTGTGACTTCTTAATACCATAGCTTAACCATAACAAAGCTATATGAAATAAAATCATGCAAGATCATCCATTCGATTAAGTTTTAAAACCAGAGTAACACAACATTGTCTTAGAGACTTACAACCTCATAACATAAAACATTGTCTTGAATAACATAAACACCGACATGAAATAAACGCAGTTTAAGATTTGTGACTTGTCCAGGAAAGAGTCACATTTCCTAAACTGGGATGACCTTGGAACCCTTATGCAGCGGGAAAACATAACATACCGCGCCAGATCTTTAATTTCCTGAAATACATGTAAGTTGAAAAATCAACAATAATGTTGAGCGAGTTCATGTGTAAGTGAGTAAGTAAACCCTTGTGAGTATAAAAATAGTCTTGGTATGTAGCAAATAAGGGAATTGAGATCACCAGTGGTTTGCAAGGCCACCGATATATGTGAAGTGCAAGTAGGAAGACTCAAACCTAGCAGATTTAGCGTTGGGTACAAAGTCACTCCAAGGTCCGTTCTGTTGGGCCTCCCAGAGGTCCGTTCTGTTGGGCCTAGAGTTGGGCTCGCTACACCCAGATAGATCTACCGCTTACGTCCCTCGGTCCTACAATGAGGATTAATGGCCTCCAGTTTCTGCCTACCCACTCACATGATCTAAGTAGTAAACCTCCTCACGCTAACCATACCATGTATAAAGTACTTGTAATCAAAGTAACATGTATTTCACCCCCGTAGTTTAGAAAACTGAAAACAGTTAAGAGAAAAGGGGGACATGAACTCACAGTGGTGCGTCTCTACCAAGTATGCCTCCAAATCAATCAGCTGTATGACGACCTACACGTGCTAACTCTATTAGACGGACGGCCGTGCCTTAGCTTTATGGTTTAAGTTTTTGGGAAATAGTTAGGAAACTATTTCGTGTTTACGTTCTGTATATACTTGGTAGTTATTCTCCTTCCCAAGGATGGGGGATTTAATACATGTGCGTTCGTATAATTTGGATTACACTATTAAGTCTCACAAAATATATTTTATTTCCAATCTTCAAAATATAAATATTCTTCCCAAAAATATTATATTTTAATACATGTGATTTTCCCAAAATAATACTTAGTAATATTATTTTTACTCTAAAAATAATATTTACGTAGTTCACAAAATAATCATAAACACTTATACAAGTGATGTTGTGAAAGAAGAATATATACTAAATATATATATGTATCACGTTTTATTTTGTGAAATCCCACCTCCGATATTTTATAAATAAAGTCGTGGCGAAATTCATAGTTTGAAAACAAGTCAAAATGTCTCTCTAACACTTATAGTGAAAATATTTCTAAGTGTTAGGCTTTTTGGAAAAATTTCGCCAGAGTTTCCTCTGTAACTGGAGGTGGCCACGCTTTCAAGCGTATCATTTTCTTTTACAAATCAACCAACAATCTTCTCAATCAACCAAAACAACGTTCAAATCACAAACTAGTCAAAATATGTCTATAATCGCATAAATTTCATGAACTTGTAATTTATCCAAACTATGAAGTAAATCTCATTACTTTTAGCGGATCTTTATATAAAATAATCCGATTCTGTGAAAACCTCGTTTTTATGGAAGTTCCGTCTTTACAACTTCTCGTCAACTTTTACAAAAATAGTTATTTTGTCGAAACTTTGTGTTACGCAAGTGTTTACACACTTGTGTGTTCTAAAACCATTCTTGTTAGTGTAAGATCCATTTTTTTAGAAAGCATGATTTCTTTAACGCTTGGTCCTTTGAAAATACCACTTGCAGATACGTAGATCTGCTAGTTTTAAACACTATTGTACAAGCTAAAACACTTTTACACAAGTTCATGATTCTTGTGTGGTAGAGTTTCATCTTCTAACCCTTGTTATACTTAAACAAGCTTTATGTCATAATCCAAGATCATGACTAAACCGGGTTAAATGATGATCCGAGCTACCACAACATAGATCGGGTCTAAATAATCACAAAGTTCAATTACTACAACATTTACACAACTAGTGAGCTTTTAACCATCATTTTTCATGTTTTTAGTAGACTTTAATGCACCATTTTGTAAGATTTCGGGTTTTAATCATTACACCACATATTAACCGCTTTAGATTAGTTCAAGATAGGGATTTAAACAACATACCACTAGCTCAAGGCTAGGGATGAATCTATGCGAAAAACGCGTGGATAAAAGCAAGATAAAGAGGTCCTTCAAACTCCGAGTGCACCAAGCCTCCTAATACGTGATCCTTGAAGCTTGTATGATGTTGGAACTTGCAAGATCAAACTCGAACAATGATGGATGGGGGTGGGTGCTCTCGGCCGAGAACCAAAGAGAGAGGGAGAGAGTGTGTGTGAAGTTTGGTGTTAAGTGTGTGTAATGTTGTGTTAAGTGATGATCTTATAGATAATTTTCAACATGTTTAACCAATGGTTCATATGCCTCCTAGATATTAAACACTAGGATTAAATTAATCGAAATTGTACCAAGTGTGTCCCCCTTAGTTGGGGACGGTTAGCAAGGGGGGGGGGGTCCTAGTCCGATTCCAACTAGATAGTTAGGATACTAGTCAGGTTAAGTAAGTTAGTTAAGTGCTTAACCCGGTTAGTGGTGTGTCATGCGTTACAAAGGGTGTTAGGGTAATCAGGGACCCTAACTGGCTCAGAAAAAGATAAATAATGAAAATAACAATATTTTCATGTTCCGGGTATAGTCCGGTTGTTCGGTTGGATAGTAATCCGTTAAAGCGTTAAACAAGCTTTAAAGTGTCGTTAATACCATTTTTAGTGACACAACTTATTCCTCCAAAGTGTCGGGAATATTTTCCTCATGTTTTGGCACTTTATTAGGTAGCTTAATGCTGAATTATTATGTAAAGTGCTGAGTTTTGTACTTAGAGTACGTTTTAGGCACATCCAGTCATTGTAACTTATTCCTAGAGACGCAGTTCTACAACCCTTGTATCCCTACACTCACCACTAGTGTAGCAAAATATTTCTGGCTCATACAGGCCTTAGAGGCAGTGTTTGCCTGATGCTGGCTTTATCAGCATGTTCAATAGGTTATCCGTTATAGTGCTACTGTGCTTTTTGTGCATCATGTTTGTCACTAAGGTTCAGTCATGTAAATAATGTAGTGACAGCAAGTAAAGTATGATGCAGGTAAGTACATGTATCAGTATTCAAGTAGCAGTTTATTCAGAAGTTCAAGCAAGCACAGTAATTAAGCAGTAATTAATTATTAATTAAGTTGTACGGATACCTGGTTTAGTGAGGGTTGTCACAAAACTTGAGTGGTTTAGCCGAGTTAAAATTCTTGAAATTGCATGGAGCATTGTTGTTGTTGTTGGATTGGTTACATTGAGCAAAGAGGTTTGGGAATGCAGCAGCCATTTGCTGCGCAATGATTTCTGCCAGTTTGGCAGTCGCTATCTGGTTTTCGCGTCAAGGAGGCATTCTAAAAGAGGAAAACTTGAAAGGAAACGAGTGAGATGATTGGATGAAGAGAATGAGATGAAACAAAATCAACAAAAGCAAAGATGGTGGTCATTCGTCCGCATCACAAAGCAAACAAACGACACACAGTGACTAATCAAAGTAAATGGGTCAAAAATAATGTATCGCGACGACATGCTCGCCTATAAGTGAACACTCACCCCAAGAGTTCCCAGGTAAGAGTGACTGGTCTGATTATGTGGATTTGTACGAACACTCTAGCCTTAGACAGAAAACCCAAGGTACAGGCATTCACTCTTCCAGTTTGCACGTGCTCACACTATTAAAAACCCAAAACTTTGAAGATATTTTTGAAAATTCATAGGGGTTCAAACCCTTACAACAGAGGGTTCAAAACCTTGTAATAAATCATTTAAAAACAGATGATTGATTTTCAAAAATCATTTCGGAAAATTGGGTTCTTGTTTTCATAATCACCTAAGGATAGGTGATGTGCATGTTTTAAGATCTAAACACAAGATAACTTGTGTTAGGGTCCTAGAAAGGTTATAGTCTAGGTCAAAGAATTACTAATAACCTAATTCCCTATAACCATTGGCTCTGATACCAACTCTTCTGTCACACCCCGACCACGTAAAACATCAAATCGGGGCGGAAACGTCGGGGAGTGTTGTAACAGAATTATTGTTTCACAACCATGGCATACAAAGTTATATTTTATTTATCAAACAAGCGTGTTACATTGTCTCAAAACAGGAAATAAAGAGTTCAGAACATAATTAACCTAGATCTATCTTTATTTTAAGTCTCTAAGGCACAGGTCCGCCCTAGTGTCACAATCATCATCCTAAGCGACAACTCCTAAAAATACATGTGAAAATAGGTACGTCAGCATAAAAATGCATGTGAGATACATTGGTTTTGTGAAAATAGGATTCATGACTTGGGTTTTAGAAGGAAGGTTTAATAAAAATTAGTCATGAATCTTGTTAAGTGTTTTCTTTTATAAATCATATGAAAACTCGATAAGAAATCAGATTATATAAAAGAAAGGTGTATGGTTAATGAAATAACCAAATAAAATGAGTTGTATAAAATAAACTGTTTTGTAAAACAATGTCTTGTAAAATATGTTATTTGTGTAAAATGTAATATGACTATACTGAAATGATTTAAATAACGCTACGATATGTAATATTATACAAACACTTATATATAGGAAGTACCAGCGGCGTATCCACCATGTTTGTATCATATTACACACGCCTCGTTACTCAAATCATTTACCCAAACCAACCACCAATGTAAATTGTTCATGTATAAATCAATTGTCAAGTGTTATTGTGTAAATCATATCAAAATGTCCATGTCTAATGTAAATCACCAAATGTGTATATCAATGTCAAAATGTTTATGTTTAATGTAAATCATATAATGTGTATCCAAAAATATCATGTATGGCATGTGAAATATATCAACTAAACCATAGGTAAAATGCACAAAAAAAGGGTATTGAATTAAACATAGTTTAAGTCAAAGTTATGTTTTGTGGAACAAATGCATGCTATACTGATACAAACATCTATGCGGTATTGTAAAATGCATACATCCAAGCCTTATGATTGTGGTGATAGACCTTTAAACAAATTAAAGGTTTATCTGTGTTATGTTTATCGAATTTGGTCATTCCTTCCATCCAAACATACCTAGGATGTCAGGAACGGGAGTTTTCAATTCCTATGGTACCACTACCTACTAACGAATGGCGTAGCTAATGTTAATGAATGTATTTTTGTCCCATTTAAACAAACCAAATGTCATACCAAAAATGTAAGCATGTGAAAACAATGCACTAAGTATGTAATCAAATGAACATACATAGCGTGAAATGTAATGTAAAACAATGTACTAAGTATGCGCACAATGGACATACATAGCATGAAATGTAATGTAAAACGATGTACTAAGTATGCACACAATGGACATACATAGCATAAAATGTAATGAAATCATGTACTATAATGTACTAATGAACATAACAAGCATATGATATGAAAGCATGAAAGGCACGAAAGTAACAAGTAGGCACATGTGTTTCACCCCAAAATGTTTGGAAAACAGTAAAAGAGGGGTCTATGTACTCACTTGAGATTGCTTAGTAGTCCTTGAGTAACAACCAAACAATGCTAGAGATCACGGATATCAAACGGCACCTAATATAGGTAACTATGTTAATATACCGGACCTAAAATCGGAGGATTGGATAGAATGAGGGCTCGTAAACCAAATGAGTAGGGGAACTCATGTAATATGGTTTAACAAGGCCTACATACTACAATGAAACCTAACCTAAGTGCTTACGACCCATTACGACCCGTTTAGGTACCTTATGCTACTTTAACGCGTCGTTCACGTAAAACGCGTTCGGAATGCCTAACTAGTCCTATGATAAGTAAAATATGCCTTAACATATCAAATATTGTTACATAATCAGTTAAGTGATGAAAGTTTAGGTTACATATGCTTAATTACCAATTACACATGAAAAGGGTATTTTGGTAATTTACCTAAGGCATATAAACTACCTATCATACAACTACTTAACGAAGCGACCATAAGGTATAACCTCGGAAGGTTATTCCCTATATACTATGGTCACCTAATGTGTTTGGTCGGATCCTAATGATCGACCAAATGGGTCGGGTTCGAAAGTATAAGCGATTGTTTAGATCGCTTACCTTACGACCCTATATAAGCACTAAACTAAAAGTGACGAGCTAAGCATGTTAAAACACGCTTAACTAAGTTTAGAAAACAGGTTTGGTATCAAAACAAACGGTTTTGATACCTAAGAGTAGTTTGGTTACAAAATACGCGTAAATGCGCATTTTGGCCGAAACTACGACTCGTCATTGAGCCTAGATAACGTGGTAATCAGTACGTATAGTCACTAGGGACTATAACCATCGTGATTACGCTCACGTTATGAAGTTCAAACGAACTTCGCATTGACAATAAACTGGTCAACGCAGAAAGTCAAACAAAGTTTGACTTTTAACGCTAAAAGAATAAAAAGAACGAAGGAACACTTACAAAGGGTCCCCGAAAGCTAATCTCGATCCAAATAGCTCAGGTATGAAGCAAGGGCTTCAACTTAGAGCACTTTTAGATCAGATTTTGTGAGGAAGAATAGAAATTAAGGTGGGTATTTATAAGAAATGGACCACCGTTAGGATCGTTTCTTGAATACCGTGCTTTGATCTTGTCCCTACACTTGTTGCAACACTAAGGTAACTCAAATTGGCCCCCTAGCATCAGGAAACAACATGTGGAATTGGGTTTGGAGTGCATAACAGCTGTTAATAGCTGTTAAAATAGCTTTTGCTGATCTGAAAGGGCCTCGCGTCACGCCTAGGTACCCTCGCGTCACGCCTAGCCCCCCTTTCTGCAGAAATGTCAGATTAGATCCCTGCACATGTTTCAGTCCATTTTCCACACGTTTGAAGCCCGTTAAACCATTTTCAAGGCTCCACAAGGATGCCTAAACATAGTGGACATGAAACATGCTCACAAATTTGCCGGATGTCGGTTCGTTTGGTCGTATGATTGCGATGTTCGCTTAATTACGACGGAATGCGCATAAGCGTGAAAAACGATCCAAATTGCGCGACGAATGGATTTTTCTTATGCCAAACACTAAAATAAAATATTTTAGTGCTTACATAAATTTTTGGATGTCCGGATGTATCCAGAACGTAAGTTATGCGCGAAAGTGCAAACTTATGCACTTTTTGACGCTTTTAGTCCCTGAATGACCCAAAAGTTTATTTTAGCACACCGAACCCCTCAAAGCCTATTTCTAAGCTATATAAAGGATATTTAAGGTGTGTTTAACTTATGGTCATGTTCCGGAATGTTCCTTACAGTTCAAATTGGCATACTTTCATAGTTTGTCAAGTTTAGTCCCTGTAAGCGAATTAACTTGTTTTTGCCATACCAAAGCCTTCAAAACTTATTTCTAAGTTATGTAAAGGTTATTTAAGGTATGTTTAGCATATGTTGATGTTCTGGAGTATTTTTCGCATTAAACTGATTACGTTTATGCACCAGTTTGCGTATAACTCTCCAGAAAGCGATGTAGAGTTTGAAATTGAATAAAAGTCAAAACATGAAAAATGTCAAACATAACCAAACAAACATTGGGATCAAATAACATTGTTTTATTGATAACTGAACTGTTCACAATGATTACAAGCACATATGTTACATAATGTTTATCCGAGATGGTCCAAAATGCGATGAAGATTATCCGAGATCTGTAGAAACACGTCCGTGATGTCCAGAAACATAGCAGAAACAGTAGAAACAACAACAGTCCAAGATCAGAAACATTGTGATATTAGATCCGAGCCTGGAAACATGTTCAACAGGCTCTAATACCAATTGTAAGTCCTGAAACGAGATCACAATGATATCACACAAGCTTGAATGGTGGCGGAATCACACAAACAAGCAATCGATACAAGAAAGGAGATGAAGTCGAAAGTTTGTAGGATCGTTTGCACGACCAAACGAGTCGTTCAGAAGAGTTCTTGGATCAAATCAGAGGCGGAATTCAAAGATTTGATCTTTGTTCAGCTTGTTATACACTTTAACAGTCTCTTGTATTGATTATACAACGTTACAATGGCTAGAGACAAGTTGGCAGCACCTCGGCTCCAAAATCACAAGGGTTACAAATGAAATGGCACAACACCTATTTATAGGAGAGGGTATTTCACACGAAATAGGCATTTGCTATTTCGCACGAAATAGGCATTTGCTATTTCGCACGAAATAGGCATTTGCTATTTCGCACGAAACTACTATTTCGCACGAAATGGCTATTTCGTGTGAAATGACTTTTTCAACCTATTTCCCAGTTTCTTCGTACTCCGTGACCTAGATCTTATCATTTCTATTACAAGACTTGATACAAGACGAAGTCAACAGACATATGCACCAACAGTCTCCCCCTTGGATGTTGACGGAGTCTTCAGTACGAGACTTTAGTACATCAAAACTTCAGTCTTGATCAGTCTTCGCGCTTTTTCCAAAAAAATTGACTCTGAAGCATCCTTCAAACTCTCTCTTTTCTTCAATCACCATTATCAGCTATTCTCCAGACTCTGAGTCTGGCTTTTTCACTCTTCAAATTCTCCTTTGCTAACAGACTCCCCCTTAAGTTGTACCGGGATCGCAGTCTGGAATTTGTAGCTTAGGATCGAAAACCTGGCATTAATCCTCAGGAATCGAAACCTAGCTTTTTCAATGTTTCCTGCACATTCTCTACCCAAAACATAAGTTTTTATTTATATCACTTTGAAAAACTTACTGATAGAGAGCATTTATTCACCAAACATTAATAGTTACATCAAGTTCAAATTAATGACCTTGATTAACTAATCATATAATCATTCTCAAAAACATTTCTCATTTAAACAAACTCCCCAACCCAATGTGGTTCATCATGTTTAGCACTCGGAATTTTGAAAATCAACTCTTCAACATCAGTTGTCGAAAATAAGATGAAGTAAAATCTTTTTGATTTTTCAAAATTTTATGCTAAAACACATTCTTTTTGGATTTTTATGTTTAAAGAAAAGCAGTAAAGAAATATTTACAGATAATATTTTTATGAGTTTGTGTAAGAGGATCATATCAGTTTTTGAGACAAATCACTAGCGCCGTCGACCTTTTTAGACGTTAAGTTCTAAACGATTCACATACATTGACGATATTGTTGTCCCCTTAAACTCAATCTAAAAGCTTTCGAAACGCTTATCGATACGTTAAGATATATTAATTTTGCACTAAATTCTTATGGACCCCACGATCTCAGCATATCCCCTCATCATGCAATATACTAACTCAAGTAATGCGTTTAAACTTTCATCAACTGTGATATGTGCGAAAACAACGCATAATGTTTAAACATTAACAATCAGGTCGATCTTTCGATACGCAAAGAAAGTCCAATGTTTAAACAAAATAAGAAATAAAAACAAGTTGAAGATGTTTAGATCTTAACCACCAGATCGATATTCACATATACGCAGAGGTGATCCAAGATTTAAACAAAACACCAAGAAAAATAAAGCAGAACGTTCAGGCACTAACATCCAGTTCGATACTCACGTATACGCAGAGGATGTCCAATGCTTAAACAAAATAAAGAAATCAAACAAGTTTAAATCTTTGCAAAATGAAATGCACAATCACTGTGACTTTTTCAGCAAGTTGTGAAAGTTCACAAACTGAACGGTTTTTATGCTCATTTAGCATTCAGCGATTACTGAGTAGATACACAGTCACGAAGGATAAAACTAAGTACTATGCTTTCAACCGCGTTTCCCACTAGAACTTAGACTTTTTCATTTAAGTTTGTATCGTTATCGCAAATCTACTAGTCTAGCTGAGCCTATCGTCACATCTTTAGTAAGAACGTTTATCACTTTTTACTTTCCAATTCTTTAGCGTGCTGTGATAGTCCACTGATGTACTATCATTTCCTCTTTTTCACAACAAAACTCATTTTTGATTTTTTCAATGTTTTTGGCTTTTGAAATTTTATCATGTTTTTGGATTTTCTGCAAACTTTATCCCCCTAAATTGTCAAACTAATATGAATGGGCCGGTGCACTAAATTGTTTCACGTGGGCTGCACTATTGATTGTCAAACTAATATGAATGGGTCGATTTATAAGACTTGATCACATGCATAACTAACACACTTGATTATCACAATTAAATGGGCAGGTGATATGTATTGGGCTTCACCAACATATGTTCACATGCATACTTTAATGAACCGACATCTTTTAATTCTTTGCATGCAGTGATATCAATAGTCAATCTGATATTATGAATTTTAAACAAAATGGCCGACAACAACTTTTAATACAACACTCAATGGATTATCATTGGACCGCTAAATTGATACTAACAAAGATTTTATTGGGTCTATAATTTGATCAGATCACATGCAATCCTTGAGTTTAGTATTAAAAGTTGTTGTCGGCCATTTTGTTTAAAATTCGTAATATCAGATTGACTATTGATATCACTGCATGCAAAGAATTAAAAGATGTCGGTTCATTAAAGTATGCATGTGAACATATGTTGGTGAAGCCCAATACATATCACCTGCCCATTTAATTGTGATAATCAAGTGTGTCAGTTATGCATGTGATCAAGTCTTATAAATCGGCCCATTCATATTAGTTTGACAATCAATAGTGCAGCCCACGTGAAACAATTTAGTGCACCGGCCCACTTGTTCTAATCGGTCCATTACATTTGAAATCAGTTTGCATGTGATTAAAGTTAGACGGCCTAATAAGATTTTAGAATTCATTTAAGATGTGGGCCATTGAGAAGTTGTATGAGAGTTTATGTTGAATAATCAAAGTTCATTTGTTGAAATCAAAGTGAAAACCCTACCCAATCGGGTCACAATTTGTTTCAAGGGATCGTGTTTTTGTTCAAGTTTAAAGTGCATCAAATCGAGTGGCTATCTGAACGAGTTGCCACCCGATCCTAATCATTTTCTATTTGTCTGTGTTTTAGGTGATTTGTCAAGCATCGGATACCTGCCCGAGCGAATCCCCACTCGATCCGTTGTCACCTGATTTTTGTCACTCAATCGGATATTCATCTAATTCAGTGGTTTGATAAGGTGATTGAACTAATCTTAGATTGAGTGAATTTTCGTATCGTTTCAAAATCTGTCTTCGTGAATCTTTCAATACTGAAACATGGATTCTGAGTTCTATAACTCGTCTTTCAGAAATGGTATGCTAGTTCAGACTCCAGCAAGTATCAAACAGAAGTTTGATAGTTTTACAGCTATCAGGGGAGAACCTACAAAAGAGTTGATCGAAAGGTATTGCAAGTTATATGTAGAGATGAAGCGTTTGAACATTAGCAAAAGAGACGACGAGTGGGTTGACAAGTTGGCAAATGCTTTACCGTGTGATGAGTGGGGCACATATCTGTTGATTTGGAAGCAAAATTTGGAATATTTTGGATTTAATTTGAGCACGTTCATCGAGAAGATTGAAGCTCAAGAGATTGAACTCCAGAAGATTAGAAAATTGAAGTCTGATTCAGGAGAGAAGAATCATAAAGCAGCAACTACTGAAGAAAAAGTCAAATCTGAAAAAAATGTTCAAGTGGTAGAGAAGCAAGTTAACGAAATTTTAGCTATCAAGATTGAGAAGGGAAAGCAGACCAAAAAGACACACCCACAGAAGTTGTTGAATTCAATCAGAGTACCGCTCGAGAGACTCCATATGGATCTCTTTGGGCCAGTCAATGTAAAAAGCGTAAGCGGAGACTTGTACTGTCTTGTGGTCACTGACGACTTCACAAGGTTTTCGTGGGTAGTGTGTATGGAAAGTAAAGATCAAACTTTTGAGTCGTTAATGGTTCTATTCAAGAAGATGGAAACGCTGTACAAAGTTCCGATCAGGAGAATACAAAGCGATAATGGAACGGAATTCAAGAATAATCGCATGCTCGAGTTTTGTAATGAAAAAGGGATTCTTCATGAATTTAGGGCACCATACACTCCATAGCTAAATGGTGTAGCTGGACGAAAGAATCGTACCTTAATTGAAACAGTTCGAACTATGCTCGCCGATTCCAAGTTGCCAATATTTTTCTGGAGTGAAGCAATTGCAGCAGCGTGTTATACATTGAATCGTGTTCTCACAGTGAAGAAATACAAGAAAACATGTTTTGAACTTCTTCATCGTTACAAACCAAATTTGAAGTTTTTAGAACCGTTTGGATCTCCTTGTACTTTTATTGATCCAGATGGTAAGTTTGGTGCTAAAAGTAATGAGGGTTTCTTTGTAGGTTATGCGAGTCCGCTGAAGAGGGTGTTCGTACCATGCCTGGGGAAGATAATTCAAGTTCAGCATGTTGATTGTCAGAAGCATACTGCTCCACCACAACTTCCTGGACAAAGATTTTTGTTCGATTATGATAAACTCTGGGAGTCTTTCCAATTGCCGACTGAGCCAAGCATAGAGGAACTCGTTTTACTATACCAACATCAACAATCTATGTCACAAGATCAGGTGCCAAGACCGTTGGTAGTTTCTTAGCCCGGCGTGGGTACAAGCAACCCTACAAGTGGTACAAACGATGACGAGGCCGGTCCAAGTGGAACGACACACGAACCCCCAGAGGAACCAGCTCCAACGTTTGATAATTCTGACGACTCAGAATCGGAAGACGGTCCGATTTTTGACGAGGAACCAAATGTTGCAACGACAGAAGCTGAGGATCACACCGGTGATCAAGATATTACGAACTTGCAATCGGAAGTGAGCGTGCCTGACACTGCTATGCCAAGAAATTTGTCGTATCATCCTTTAGAGCAGATAATTGGTGATGTTCAGAGTGGAGTAAAAACGCGGGATCGGATCAACAGAGCACTTACATGTTTTTATACATCTGTTGCTCCTTTATAAGTTGATTTCTCATTAAAATGTTTCATTTCGCAGATTGAACCAAAAACATATAAAGAAGCTTTAACTGAAGAAAGCTGGGTAAACGCTATGCTGGAAGAGGTGCAACAGTTTGAAAAGCTAGGAGTATGGAGATTGGTAGATCTTCCTGAAAATCAGAAGCTGATAAAGACAAAGTGGGTCTTTAAATGTAAAAGGGATGATAGAGGAGTGATTGTAAGAAATAAAGCACGATTGGTAGTACAGGGATTCAGTCAGCAAGAAGGCATTGACTTCACGGAAGTGTATGCACCTGTTGCTAGACTCGAGGCAATAAGAATCTTCCTGGCATTCGCGTCCTGGAAAGGATTCAAAGTCTACCAACTAGATGTGAAATATGCATTCCTGTATGGCAAAATCAAAGAAGAAGTGTATGTTGGACAACCGCCGGGATTCACAGATCCAGTACACAAAAACAAAGTCTATCTTCTGGATAAAGCGCTTTACGGATTACACCAGGCCCCGAGAGCCTGGTATGAGACGCTTTCCCAATATCTGCTGGACAACAAGTACACCAGAGGGACGGTTGATAGTACTTTGTTTACAAAAGAGGTTGCAGGACATCTATTGATCGTGCAGATTTACGTCGACGACATCATTTTTGGATCGACAAATGATGATTTGTGTAAAGAGTTTGAAAAAGTGATGAAAAGAAAGTTTGAAATGAGTTCGATGGGGGAGATGAAGTTCTTCCTAGGGCTACAGGTGGAGCAAATGCCCGAAGGAATCTTCATTCATCAAACCAAATACGTGAACGATGTTTTGGAAAAGTTCAACATGTCTGAATCTACTCCAACATCAACTCCCCTAGCTCAAATTCACGGAATCTGTCCAGACGAAAGTGGAGAGAAAGTGGATGAGATGTATTATCGGTCGATAATTGGATCTTTGATGTATCTGACTGCTTCCCTCCCGGACATCATGTATCCGACTTGTTTTTGTGTTTTTGTTTTTATCAAAAGCAGAAAATAAACTGTACAAAAACTTGACAACACGACGTGGATCACTTCAGATCGCCGTCCTCCTCCGCTTCACATTCAACAACCCTCCCAGAAAACAAAATTTTCAACCCATTTAATTTCAAAAGATAGTTAAATCTCTTTTTATCAAAAGGTTTTGTGTAAAAATCAGCTTTCTGATCATCGGTGTGTATATATTCAATTCGAATCAATTTCTTCTCGTAGCAATCACGGATGAAATGATGCCGAATTTCAATATGCTTTGTTTTAGAATGGTGAACCAGGTTTTTCGTTGTGTTAATCCCTGCTTCATTGTCCACAAATATAGGCGTGTCCAAGAACTGCAAACCAAAGTCTCGCATCTGCTGTTGGATCCAAAGGATCTGAGAGCAACAGCTCGATGCCGAAACGTATTCAGCCTCGCACGTAGAGAGTGCTACTGAGGTTTGTTTCTTGCACTGCCAAGTGACTAGTCGAGTTCCGAAGAACTAACAGCCTGCAGTGGTGGATTTAGCATTTTTCTTGCAACTACCAAAATCAGAATCAGCAAAACCAGAAAGAGAGAAGTCACCAGACTAAGGATACCACAAGCCGGTGCTTGGGCAGCCTTTCAAATACCGTAATATCCGTTTTACGATCGTCAGGTGTAACTGTCTTGGGCTGGACTGATATCGAGCGCAAAAACAAGTCGGATTCATGATGTCCAGGCGGGAAGCAGTCAGATACATCAAAGATCCACTTCTAGGATCGTTTGCACGACCTATTAGAACAAGTGGGCCGGTGCACTTGTAGGATACCACTTGTAGGATCGTTTGCATGACCAAACGAGTCATTCAGAAGAGTTCTCGGATCAAATCAGAGGCGAATTTCAAAGATTTGATCTTTTTTTCAGCTTGTTATACACTTTAACAGTCTCTTGTATTGATGATACAACGTTACAATGGCTGGAGACAATTTGGCTGCACCTCGGCTCCAAAATCACAAGGGTTACAAATGAAATGGCACAACACCTATTTATAGGAGAGGGTATTTCACACGAAATAGGCATTTGCTATGTCGCATGAAATAGGCATTTGCTATTTCGCACGAAACTGCTATTTCGCACGAAATGGCTATTTCGTGTGATATGACTTTTTCAGCCTATTTCCCAGTTTCTTCGTACTCCGTGACCTAGATCTTATCATTTCTATTACAAGACTTGATACAAGACGAAGTCAACAGACATATGCACCAACAAAGTTCTTTGATTGATTGATGACGTCTTGCATACAATGATTGAATTGTCTAGTACAAGATTTGCTTAGTTCACCAACAACGTGACCTAATACATGACATTTCTATTTATAGTAAGTGTTTAGGGAGGAGGCTCTCTAAACCCTAAGCTCATTTACCCAAAATAGCCCATTCCACTAATCATTAATCCACTAAGCCTCTAAACCACTTAGCTACTAATCCATAAACCTATTAAGGGTCTAACAAAAACAAAGTTATTGACTATTACAAATGAATGCTCAAAGAATTCTGTAGTGAAGGGTAATGGAGTTTTTGGTGTATGTAATAAATGCTTGGCTTAATTCATTTAACCTTTGGTGTTGACTTCTCTATTTATAGAGAGTCTGGGTCATGAATAAACATTTGTTTATTCATGCACTTGCGCTACACAAAGTAGTTTTTTGGCATATTCATTGAATCCATGGATGTCAACTTGCAACATTTTAAGTGTGTCAGGGCCTTATATCTGAGACAAATTGGCTCATTAGAAATTCTGATGGCCTTACCTAAATTATGTTGAGTTTGATCATCACAGAGTTTACTAGATTCTGATGATAAATACCAGATTTATCATCAGACTCATCAGAATGGCCTTTTCTGATCGTCTTCTCTTGTCTTGATCACTTTCTAATCTTTGTTGAAGATATTTCTTTCTTTATTCTCTTGTCCTATTATCTTGTAGACACATTTTTATTGATCTTCTTGACTGTATCTTCAGCATATGATCAGGTTGATCATCTTTTTCTTTAATACTTATATAAAAGTTTCCTAACGATTTCCCCCTAAGTATTGTAAGAAAAATAAACTACCTCATAACAAATCAACATAAAAAAATTCCAAACAACGGAATTAAAGTTGCAAAATACAAAACATTGTTCAAAAACATATAACAAAAGAAATGACATCACTAAATTGTTTTTCAAGAAATGTTAACAGTTTTATGAAGATCATCAGTCTTCAGTTTCTTCTTGTAATGGATGAACTTGAGGAATTCTTTGTATATATCCTTGTTCCAACCTCTTGCAGCTATCCATTCATCAATTATTGTCTCTATTTCTTTTATCAGCATCTCTTTGTCTTTTTCCTTGGCGTTAAGTTGTTCCTGCTTTTTGTTCATACATTCTTTGATGTACTTCAGAGTCTGGTTTGAATACTTGCAGATGTTAAAAACTCTAATAAGGGCTTTCTTTTCTTCAATGTCTCTGAACACAATAGAAAGTTTTGGTTGTTCAAAGATCACTCATGTTCTTGCTTCCTTTTCAAGCTCTGCAGGAATGGATGTATCTGGTGGAGGTATGTGTACTTTCTTCTTGTGAACATGATCAAAGTTGATGCACAGATCAAAATCAGATAGAGCTACCCTTTCAAATAATTTGACATCAGCTTTTGACATACTGTCAAGGGATATTCTGACAATTCTGTTGTTCCCCTTGTCTTCATCATAAATTCTCTTCAAAGTGATTATGTCCACTGGATATAATAGATCTGCTTAGTCACCATCTGTTATCCTCTACTCACTGCCATCTTTCCTCAGGAGGGGGTACCTGTTTTGTTCATATTTTTAAGCAAACCATTTGGTGTAGAATGAGCATCCACTTTTAAAAACACTCTCTACTTGATTGTCAAGAGCTCTGCAAATACTTTTGATTCCCCTTTCAAGCCTTTCCTCCCTCCAGCCTCTACTGATTGGACTGAGTGGTTTGTCTAATTTATCTTCTGCTGACCAGTAAAACCCCTTGATATGGTGTTCTGGGAATATTATCACATCTTTGTCAATTTCTTGAACAAAGATTGTCTTCCCTTCAGGGGTTTTCTTTTGCACTATTCTTGGTCTTTTGGAAGATGAGGTTGCAGAGTCTTCCCACTTTCTCTTTTCTTGTAAATTCAAGTTTTCAGTGAATATTTTTTCCCCTGATGTGGTCTGTCTTGGTTATGTGTAAGGGGCAACAATGTTTAAATCAGCAATACCTTTAGGTGTGGATTCATACCTTTTTAGTTTATCTCTTTTGACACTGGTGGATGGGGACCCATTGATGAAGGTCCTGTTAGGCTTGAAGGTGTGCAGTTGGTTGTTTTCTAATAATCTTGGAAACCTCCAGCTGTGAATCTTCTCTGGGAATGGGGGCTCTGAGTCATGAATATCTACCTTTGCCAATCTGGCAACATTTTAGTGCATTCTTTTCATGAGTGATTGAACATCACTCATGAACTGAGCATGGAACTAGTGAGCTTAGCATGGAACTAGTGTCCTGGCCTCCATTTGTTGAAGTCTCAACTTCCTCCTCACCATCTGATGATTCAAGACGAATGGAACTAGTGACATCTTCATTAACAACAATATTTCTATAAGATACTCTACAACTAACATCAACAAATTTTTCAAAATTAGAATCTGTTGTGTTTTTAGCTACAGATTTATTAAAAAGTAAAGAGGTGTTTTCTGGTGAACCTGTTCCTGCTACATGTGATTCTGAAGCATGATGAATCTCTGCCTCTGGATTCTGGTGACCTTGGACATCTTCTTCCACGGCTTGTTGTGAGTTTCTAATATATAGATGCTTGTCTCCCTCTGCTTCATCACTTTCTAGTGAGTTTGACCTCTGATCTTCTTCATCTGGTGATGAGGAACTGTTGAGCACTTCTACATTCACAGAAGCTTCATGTACCTTTGGCCTATTCAAAATTTCCTCATGCAGCCTCCGGTATGGTGAGTCTGTTGCAATTAGACTCAACATGCTTTCAGGGAGAATAGGTACATCAGTGTTTGAGGTCCACTATTGAATTGCACACCAGGGCTTCATTGTAGGTGATCTCCATATGATTTCTGATCCAGGTAGTTCCACATTCCTTTCCTCAAATATCTCAGCAGCATAGATTGATATAAATCTTGGGTATGGTAGATGAGAAGAAATTCTACCAGTTCTGGTGAGAACAAATCTTTTCATCAGATTAAAAATCTCAGTCCCATAATCAATGTTGAACCTAGTGATGAGTCCATACATTATAGTGAGAACTGATTGGCTGATATGATCAGCTGCACCAATCTTTGAAGTGAGACACTTGTTCAGAGTCTCCATCATAACTTGCTAGAAAGCTGGCAATTCAATCCTCTTGAATTCACCAATCTTGGTGATTCTTCTTTTGTATCCTAGATTCAAGAAGAGGTTTATCATATCCTTTTTCTTGGGAGCTTCAATATAGGCATTAAGAACAGGGAGTTCAAGCCATTCCCTTATTCTTGCTGGAGTGATTATCACAGAGATATTCCCCCATAAGTGAGCACTGACTTGATCGGCTCCGGCATCATAGAAAGTCTTTACAAATTGTTGCAAAATCTTCTCCGGCACACCAGGGCTTCATTGGACATCTCATCAGAAATTCGACTAAAATCTGACACTTTTCATCGTACTCGTTGTCTTGAATGAAGGCAACATCATGTTCAATGATTGGGATGTTTAGGTTGACTTCGGCCATGGTGAATTTTAGAAGTGAGAATTTGGGAGAGAATTTTTTCTTTTCGAAACCGAAGGGTTTTTAGGGTTTAAGGTTGTGAGGTTGAAGGTGAGTGAAGTCTCAGTTAGCTCAAATTGGGTATTTATAGGTGTAGCTTAGCAGAGATCATGTGTTGGTTATCGTTTATGGGAGTTGAGAGGACATAGATCGTCAAGTGTAATGACAGGTTAATGGTCATTAATTACCTTTTTAACCGTTAGATCGTTGGATTTAGGAGTCGTTCAGATATAACCGTTGGATCGTGGATTTCAAGGTGGATTAATGGAGATTATTAGTGCATCGTGGGTTTTAATATGTCTTCTCAACTATTCTTCAATTCTCAAACATTCTTTTGAAGAATGAATTTGACTGGAGAATACTAACGACCTTGTGATACCTTTCGCCTCTTGTGAGAACCATTTTCAGCAAATGGTCCAGTAATATACCTTTTAGAAGCTGACATTCTTCCCCATTTTGGAAAGTCAAAAATTCTTTTTGATAACGTCATCAGAAAATATGTCCAATTTTCTGTTGGATTGAAACATGATTTGCAGATGTTTATCTTTATTGCATATTCATCATATTTGAATGTTCCCCCTTGATAGAGTGTTCAATTTTTTTTTTTGTGATGAGAGGGAATGAGTAGAGATCAGAGATATCACTTACACATGCTTTTCAGGTTGAAATTCAAGTCCTTTGTTCTTTTCTTCAAGGAATATATTGTGAATTTTTTTCAAAGGATGATAGTCATGAGTATTGTTTTCTAAAATTTCACACTGTTTTTTCTCATTTTATCGTTGTCATTCCTTTTTGAAGATCAACTGACCAGATTTTGTTTGATTTTTTTTTTTAAATTGAGCAAAAAGAATTTTATCAGATTTAGGAGTTCTTTCATTAGATTTTACCAGAAGTGAACTTTGTTTTATCAAAAAATTCGGTTTGTATGTCAAAATGTTTTATTTCTGATAAACATAAGTTCCCTTATTTCTTTAACCCCTTTTGGTTACCATGTGTTTATACCTTTTTTCCTCCCCCCTCATAAAAACAACAGAATGCATATACATATATTAAGATATAATATATAACACTAAGTTAACAAAACAAAACAAACAAGCAACAACAAAAACAAATTAATCTACTCCAAAGATTCAGCAAACAGCTAGACGTAGGTCACAAGTCCTGTGTTGTTGGCAGTTGGTACAAGAAGAGAGTTACGAACATTCTCTTGTAGCAGCATCTCGGCTCTGGGATACCATACAGGAACAACTCCAAAGCCTAGCTGTCTAGTCATTATGCTTATCAAAAAACAAGGGTAAACTAGAAATGGTCTGCTAGACCACAGGTTGATGGTAAGATCTTTCATTAAATAATGACAGAACTTGTATGGAACCTCTTGCACGATAGCATGCACGAGTTCCATCAACCTGTAGGAGATCTCATGGAAGTTTACATTTTTCTTGGAAAAACATATCCCAAGCTGAGTTACCAGAAACTGCCATGGCTTGAGAAAGCCGGACTTGGAGATTGGTCTGTTTGGATCTACCACATTATACCCCATCTGGGTTAGGGTGTTTTCAATCAACTTTCTGGTGAAAGAGAGGACATTGTTGTCATCATTGAGGTTTAACACCAGTTTGATGACATCCTCTGTGAAGATGATCGACATCCCCAACACCCAACTTCCTATAGAAGTCATCCTTCCATTGTGGATGAGGAGTCTTGCTTCCCTCCAGAACTGTTGTAGGATATCTGGGTAGACCATGATGTAAGCGGATAGAGCGTAGGCTATTGGGCTTTACATGAGGATGGCAAGCATGATACCGCATTCTTCCCAAGCTAGTCCGTTTAGGTTTGTGCGGACCCTTAAGTTATGAGTGGGATGAAGTGGGAGTGGGAAAAGGTCAGCACTGATTCTTGCCATTGTTGTGAATGTGGAAGATGAAGGGCTTTTAGGGTTTTCTGGTTTGTGAAAGTGACTGGTGAAGATCTCCAACTGGTAGTTATTTATAGTGAAAGTGATGCTTAGTCATAAATGGTATCTACCTACGCAGATTTTGTTACCTTTATTTTCTTTGCATTTACGATTGTATGTCAGTGAACTAAAAGAATATTTTAGAGATAAAATCTCCAGCATTAATGATCTAGGCGGCCGAGTTCTGATAATTTTCATCATGAACTGCCCATATGTCATCTCTTTTTCTCTTAATATTCATGAGTAAGCAATGAATGTTGGAGAGAGAGCTAACATGCATTAACGTTTTCCCATAAATTTTCCTTTTGTGACGTGATCTACCATAAGCTAAAAATATAATCTTTGAATTTTGTTTAAAGAAAATAAAAGAATAGAGATATGAATTAAAAAAATTTACCAAAAAATGATAGGAAATGATAACTACATATGGAATATATTCATGCATGTGAGAGGAGAGAGAAAATTGATATCTCAAGTTTCATTAGAAATTCTGTTGACCTGGTCAATTTCTGATGATTTATCAGATTTTCTGGTAAGTTTTGAGTTTTCTGATGAATTCAAAGAAATTGTACCAGAAATCTGATCAGATGTTTGTATATCAGAATTTTCTTCCTTTCGTGACAAAATAATTTCTTTTATTTGTTCAATTTTCATGTTAACCATCCCAAATTTGTCAATTAAGAAGTTATGTCTATTTTCATCTAAAGGTTTAGTGAAAATATCAGCAAATTGATTTTCTATTGGGACAAAATTCATTTCAATATTACCTTTCTCCACATGATCTTTTATGAAGTGATATCTGACATCAATGTGCTTTGTTCTTGAGTGATGCACTGGATTGGATGTTATTGCAATTGCACTCATTGAATCACATAAAATTGGAATTTTTGTCAGATTTACTCCATAATCTCTTAGCTGAGTTTGCATCAATATAACTTGTGAACAACAACTTGCTGCTGCCACATATTCTAATTCAGTTGTTGAGGTGGATACACAGTTTTGCTTTTACTTGCTCAACATACTAATTTTTCTCCCAGCATTTTACAGGCACCAAATGTGCTTTTTCTTTCAAGTTTGCATCCTGAATGATCTGCATTTGTGTATGCTATTAGTTCTAAATTTGTGTTTTTAGGATACCACAATCGAAGATCTGATGTGCCTTTTAGATATTTAAAAACTCTTTTGACAACTTTCAAATGGGACTCTTTAGGATTACATTGATATCTTGCTAGAAAACATGTGGAAAACATTATATCTGGTCTGCTGGCTGTTAAGTATAACAATGAACATATCATTCCCCTATAAGTTTTTATATCAACAGATTTTCCTTCTACATCAGAATCAAGTATGTTTCCTGTTGCCATGGGAGTTTTTGAAGATGAATAGTTTTCAAGTGAGTACTTTTTCAAAATTGTTCAGATATATTTTGATTGACTCTAGAATATGCCATCACTTTGTTGTTTTACTTGCAAACCAAAGAGAAAAGCTTAACTCACCCATCATGCTTATTTCAAAATGGCCGGTCATTAATTTCTCAAACTTTTTAAAAAATTTCTCATTTGTTGATCCAAATATAATATCATCAATATAGATTTGGACCAACAAAGTGTCCCCTTTGTGTGATTTCAGAAATGGTGTAGTGTCAGTTGTACCTTTGGTGAAGCCAGAATTGATTAAGAAGTTTGATAAAGTTTCATACCATGCTCTTGGAGCTTGCTTCAACCCATACAAGGCTTTGTTTAGTTTATAAACATGTTTTGGAAATTGAGGATCAACAAAGCCTTCTTGTTGTTACACATAAACTTTTTCTTCAATTTTACCATTCAAAAATACAGATTTTACATCCATTTGATAAACTTTGATATTCTTAGAGGCAACATAAGCAAGGAATATCCTGATAGCTTCTAGTCTTGCAATTGGTGCAAAGGTCTCATCATAGTCTATACATTCTAGTTGACAATAGCCCTTTACCATCAATCTTGATTTGTTCCTTATTATTATGCCTTGTTCATCAGATTAGTTTCTAAATACCCATTTTGATCCAATGACAAATTTGTCAGATGGTTTGGGTACCAGATTCCACACTTGACTCTTTTCAAATTGGTCAAGCTCTTCTTGCATTGTTTGGACCCAATCTGAGTCGTTTAGTGCTTCTATGACGGATTTTGGCTCTATCATGCTTAAGAATCCAGCCTATAGGCATTCATGTGATGTTGCAGATATGTCTCTGAATGTCCCTTGATCCATATTATGTTGTTGTGTGAACTTGTACTTCCTGATGGATTTGAAGCTTCCCCCTGATCTGTGACCTCTGTATGGTTAAGAGGAACATAATTCTGTTGTTCAATTGGATTTTCTGATGAATTCCCAGAATTCTGATCATTTTGTATAGTTTCTGATGGAGATTCAGATTATCTGCAGGGTTAGTACATGACATGGTTTTGTTTGATACATTTTGCATGTAGTCATGTTCTAGAAGTTCTTCAGCCAGTTTGTTAAGAAGATCTTCAGAATTTTCTCGTTGCTTTGATAAGTTTATATCTTGTAAAATTTCGTTAGAAATTTTTGTTTCTGATGAGTAATCAAATGATAAATATAAACTTTCTCTTATTGTCCTTGAATTTAAAAGAGAAACTCTCTAAGCTTTTGAGGACAATGAGTAACCTAGAAAAATTCTTTTTTTAGCTTTTCTGTCAAATTTTTCAAGACTATCAAAATCATTAAAGACAAAACATCTACAGCCAAAGGTGTTTAAAAATTTTATGTTTAGGATCCTTTGGTGATGATGTTATAGGGAGTTTTCTGGTGTCTTTAGTTAATGATAGAACTTTTTGTGTAAAACAGGCAGTGGCAATTTCTTCAGCCCAAAAGTAAGTGGGCAGTCGGGCATAAGCAAGCATTGTTCTTACTGTTTCAACCAGGGTCCTATTTCTTTTTTCAACAACTCCATTCTATTGTGGAGTTCTTGGAGCAAAAAAGTCATGAGAGATTCTTTTTAAGACCCTTACCAATATTTGACGGTTTTCTCATAAATTTATACTAAAAATGTGTATTAACGATTACACATACTTATGAAAATACGGATTTATTTAAAACTTTTCTAAATATTAAAACAATACAACATAATGTAAATGATTCGTGGTTTAAAACGACGACGTAATAATGTGCGAAAGCTTGTAACTTGATCATGTTCGGTTCTTCGTTGAGCTTGATCGTCCTCCGGTACTGTAAATTATGCCTACAATTCATAAAACATGAATTGAATTAGTCATACGTAGTTTAAAATGTGTTTAAACGAGTTCGCGAGACAAAAATTATTAAATAAACAATTTTCGCCAAAACTGGTCGACGTCGCCTGTCGTGCCGGCACCACGTTGCTCCCTCGCGTGGCGCGAGGGGTACCTTTTTCAGCAGGTTCGTTTGCAGACCTGCATTTTCCCAGCAATACTAGTTTTTACGGAAATGACCATAACTTATTCGTTATTGATCCGTTTTACATGATTCTTTTTCCTATGCGATCGTAATTTGATTCTCCATCACATGGAGTTAAAATCCGACATCCGGATTAAAAATTTTCTAGAATATATGCCCGTGGCATAAATTAATTATTAAAGTTCTTTTGACATAGCTTTTGACCCGTTCATAATTTTATCAAATTTGTTACACTTATAGTCTCATATACATCATATTTTAAATCTTTCCTATCACACAAGGTTCAAATCGCAGGTTATTATGCATCATTAACCTGTTAGTGCTTATACGTTTATTTTGACCCGTTAAGGGTATTTAAGCGCTTTTAAGCATAACCAACCTTATTCATTTCTAGCATCATATTTTCATATTAAAATATCTACTTGTATTCCACCAAAACTACTATTGTGATGGATTTGATATAATAAACCAATTATCCCGAATATTACCCTTCGGTTAGTCATTTTACGAAAAAAGGCTCATTTTAACTATCAAGGGCGTTTTGGTCAATTTTAGTCCCTTATTTTACGACGAATGACTTTCACTAAATATTTGACCAAAATCGCTCGTTTAACTATAATCTTATTATGCATACCTGGCTCGGGTCAACATTTTGACCCGTTTTAATACCTTGTTTGAATAATTTGCTAATTCATAGCATCGCTAATTCACAAGCAGTTTTATCCTGTGAGTATAAGACTCGACAAGCACTTATTAGTCGTTATATGTCAAAAGGTATCAACATTACCATTTGACCCGTTTGGTCTAAACAACCAAACATTTTTCGCTTATGCATAAATGGTATTTATTTACGATTTCGTTAAGTAACTCATTTCGGATTTCTCACCATTTAGTTATGTCTCTTAAATCTGTTTCTTACACGTTTAACTCAACATGGCTTATGCCACTCGGTGTTGTTTTAAACTTCAAATTTTATCCTTTTATACACATGACTAAATCACCATTTTCCCTTTTTATTTGTTAGGCTTACTTATAAAGTAGCCGTTCGAAAACTCATTTTTATTTATGTCATTTCATGACCAAATTACCATTTCGCCCCTTTTTACCATTAAACACGGTTTTTCATCTTTTGATATGTTCCGACCCGTATCATTTCATGTCGGAACCATATTTCTAATATAACCATAGTCGTATTATAACCTATAAATATACACATATCTTACAAATAGGGTGTAAGCTTTACTTACCTTGCATCCGATTTTGCTCTTTTCCCGTGTATTCAATCCATTTTACCCGCTTCTTTCCCAAGCCTCCACCTAGCTTGTCAAGCGTCAAACTATTATATAATATTCACTAGGTGGTTAGGTTAGTCATTCTAGATCATAACCTTTACGCCTTATGAACCTTTATACTACTTTTCTTACCGAACTCTATCATAGGTCGGTTTGACTTTTAAAAGGTCAAACCGCCTTATAACATATGAGATTAAACAACTAACTTTGACAGACTCATGTTGTGTAGGATCGTTTTCGAACCCGAACGAGTCGTTCAGAAGAGTTTATGCTCAGTACGAAAGGCGGAAACAGCCGTACTGAGGTCAATTCAGCAAGATATACACTTTAAACTGTTGTATTATTGATTTGATAACGATTTACAGCGAGACGACACTTCGGCAGCACTTCGTTGCTCTGACCGGAAAAGTTACAAATGAAATCAAGACACAAGGTGTATATAGGCTGTTAATTCCGTTTGAACATGTCACAAACGGAATTACAATTTAAGCGAAATTAGCTTCAAGCGGAATTACATATTCTAATTTCGTTTGAAACTGTCACACACCCTATATTTGATATTTTTCTCGTATAACATGCCCTGATCTATCTAAAAACATACAAGAATCGATACAAGACGAAGTCGACAGACGCATGCACTAACAGACTCCCACTCGAATGTTGACGAGTCTTAAGTGTCGAGTCTTCGCATCTTCAGTCTTTATTAGTCCTCTCGAACTCTTCGAAGTATCTAACACTGTAAAGCATCCTCAAATCTCTCTCTTCTCTTTTCATTAGCACCAACAGAATCTCAGAATCAAAACCTGGCTCTTTGTCATTTAAACTCTCCCTTTCGATAAGCTGAGATTGCAGACTGGCTTCCACGGGTTCAAGATCGTAACCTGGATCACATCTTGCTCTGAATCAAAACCTGGCCATTTGATCATTTATCTCAAGATCTGTTGCTGACTCTATCTTTTCTTGCACAAAACTCTACCCAAAAATAAATTTCACAAATTTAACATTTGACAAATTTATTCTCTATTTACCACTTGCAGGAATGTTTTTAGAATGATATAACACTTTAAAAGCTACAGATGACTACTTGTAGACAAATATACACAAACTATTCTCATTTAAACACAGACTCTCCCAAACCTTTTGTTCATCATGTTTAGCACTTGGAATTTTGAAAATCAGTTCTCCAACATCAGTTGTCAAAAATCTTTTTGAATTTTTTTCAAAATTTATGCTAAAACACACTTAAAATCTTTTTGGAATTTTGAATGTAAATGAAATGCAATAGAGAAATATTTACTTACAATATTTTTGTGAGTTTGCGTAAGAGAATCATATCAGTTTTTTAGACAAATCACCAACACCGTTAAGCTTTATACATTTTAAGTTCTAAACGATTCACTTAGATTGTCAGTATACTGATCCACTTAAATTCTCACACAAAGTTCAACTGTTTCGAGATATGAGATTAGTATTTTAAGCACTTAAACTTAATCATGTGTCCCACCTCAGAATATACTCCCGTATCCAGATCCCAATATTCAGTCTTACAGGTGAGTATACCACAGATGATATCTGTAAGTGGTTAAATTGCGAGGACCGTGAGAGCTCAGGTCAGAACTTCCGTTCAACAGAGAGATGACGGCTTCGACTTTTGGTGTGTCCCCTTTAGAGGATCTTTTGTTTCAGTAGCACATGATTAGCATTTTGCAATGATTCATCATTTTTTATGCTGAGGGTGATGCTATATTTCAAGCAAGCAGAAAGTATTATACGGGGACTAGGCCATTGCTTCCGCAAAATCAGAAGTCCCGGGATAATACCCCAGATATCACCGAGTATAAAGACCTAGTATCTCAGAAAGAGGGACCTTTCAAACAAGATTTCGGGGGTTACCCATATATCCGAGAGATGTTCCCCACGATATGAGTAAGTTTGAAATTTAGGTTTATATCTCGTCACAATCTACTAAATGTGTAAAACCTACTGACACATCATCAGTGAGACCGTTTATCACATTTTGACTTTCCAATTCTTTGGCATGCTGTGATCGTCCACTGATGTACTATCATTTCCTCTTTTCTCAACAAAACTCATCATTTTTTTTTATTTTATCATGTTTTTTACTTTTCCAAATTTTCAAAAGTTTTTCGATTTTCTGAAATTCTTACTCCCCCTAAAATTCAAACACATTTAAAAGAAATTTGAAAACAAACTGTACAAGAAACATGACAACTGATATCAAATCACTTCAATTCGCCATCCACTTGGCATAAACAATCAGAACTCCCCCTCACAACAAACTATTTTCCCATTGTGATTTCAAAACACTTAAGTTTGTTTTAACCAAATGGTTTTTCCTGAAAATTAGTTTTGTTGATTTTATAAAACCACTTGTAGGTATGGGGATCCATTCATCACATTGTCTTCTCAAACATTTGTAAGAATGATCAAATCAAGTTCAACCTAATGACCTTGATTAATCATTTGAAAGTGAAAACCTTCTTCAACCACTTGTAAGTTCACTTTAATCAATCAACACCACTTGTAAAATTAAAATATAACAATTTAAGAACAACTACCACTTGTAGGTTTACCGAATAACCACTTGTAGAAAGATGCCGATTCCTGCTCCACGATTACCAACTTGGGAGCTCCGGCAAGTCTGGTTTTTTACTGTTCATAATAGGTACCATCCCAGTCACAAACCTGGGATGAAACACACTTACCTGGTTTCTTTAATTTCTTCTCATAAAACTCCTTAACTCCTTTGACTTTCCTGTCAACTATTTTACCAAAAATATGGTGCACTTTGGAGTTAAAAGCCTTTTCAATATCAAACTCTTTCTTTTCTGAGAAAAATTGATTTGAAATCTCAATTTTTTCAACCTTTTGTTTAAAATTTTCAGCCCTCAATGGTGGAAAATTTACATCATCCATTGGAGGTACTGATGTTTCCAACTTCTCTGATTTTGTGGAACCAGATTCATCGCCCAAAAATAGCTCCTCTGATTTTGACGAATCAGAATCATTGCTAGAACTATCAACAGATTTCTTAACAACCCATTTTTGGTTGTCAAGATTTGCACTTCTCTTGTAAAATCTCTTTGAACATTCACCAATTTCAAATTTTGAATTTTTAAAAAATTTTGTTCTCTCAATTTGTGGTTCAAACACAACCTCTTTTTCTTTCAATTTAGAAACTCCCTGTTTAGTTTGATTTGCCTGTGAACATTTCATGGCAATATGACCACTTTTTCCACATTTAAAACAAGTTCGAGTTTCCTTCTTCTGATCAACAGTCTGCATCTCTTCTTGCTTCTTCGCAAGGAAATCTCTGTTCGACTGTTTTCTGAATAATTTTTCTTTTTCTTCTTCAGAAGATGTACCTGAAACAAATATCATTTTTGATTTAAAATCACGAACATATTTTTCATTTTTATAATTTTCTGGTGGAATAAATCCTAATCCTTTCTTTTTGAAATTACCGTTATGGTTTGGTTTCTTTCGATAACCAGAACCAGAACTGTAACTTTTTTTCTTGTTTTCTCTTTGTTGAACTCTTAAGGTATATTTTTTAGGTTTACCATTAAGATTTACATCTTTTATTTCAGAAATATTAATTTCTGTAAGTTTGAAAACCTTTTTTATCATTTCTGGTTTAACACCTCTTATTGGAAATTCCTCATCAGAATATAATTTGTCGGAATCATTCAATGTATATGCAACTTTGAATGTTTCGTCATTCAAATTAGATTTTGATAGAAGGAATTCTTTATTGTAAACTCTTTTGCCCTGTTTGTCGGTTTGACTCGGAGTGCTGGACTCAGACTTTGACTTTGACATAGACTCCGACTTTGACTCCTCAGTTTCATCATTATCTAACACATGATCCACCACTTTCTTCATCAATTGAGATTGTTGATCAGTGTCAGACGATGTAAAAGTAACATCAATATTTTCTGGCAAGTTAACTGAAGACTCCGACTCCCACTTTAAGTTTGTTGCCTTTTCGACTCTTTCTGAATTTGAATTTCTCGGAGAATATCCATTTTCAAGCAGGGGTGGACACTTGTTGTAACTGAAACCTTGTTTCTTACCAGATGCCTTTACTTCAGTATCCTTCTTCTTTTCTTTTTTCTTTTTAGAAGTCTTTTCTTTAGGAACTTTTTGTTCTTCAGTTACTTCATCATCATCAAATGCCTTCATGCCTTCAACAGTTGGATAAATCCTGTCAATGACATAAGAAGTACATGAGTAACTTTTTAACAAACGATTTACTCTTTCAGTTTCAATTCTTTGGGTTTCCAATTTTTGTTCTAGCACAGCACACTTCTCAATGTAATTGTTCACCACTCTCTGCTTTGTCATGAAAGCTCCTTGAAGTGTTTTCATGGCTGTTGCTTGTTCTTCACTTGATTGATTATATTGATTCATGGCTTTGTTCAGAACATCGTAAGATTCCTTCAACCTGTTCATGTTGTTAATCAATTCGCTGTTTTTCCTTTTCATGATCTCACGGGTTTCACAATTCACAGAAATCTTTCTTGCATCAACTTTGAACTTTGGAATTTCCTTTACTTTTCTCTTTATCACAGGAACTTTCTCATCATCAGTGCTGACTGGTGTTTTTACCTTTTTCTTTTTCTTTTTAGCTTTTTCATCTTCACTATCACTTTCTGCAATCGTTTTCAAATGAGCTGCCATTCTTTTAGCATAATACTCAGTATCATCATCACTATCTTCTTCAATACAAGCAACAAAAGCTTTGGCTTTTAGTATTTCTTTATCTGGACAGTAATCATCCCAATTGAAATTTTCCTAGCTAAAACCTTCAGGCAACTTTTCATCGTCTTGGTCTATCAAACATGCTTTACCGTCAGCTGAGATATATTTGTCCCAACTGAAACCATTTGACGATTTTTGATCATCCTGATTCACCAAACATGCTCTTTTTGAAGATTCTTCTGTTATTTTTCTACCATGTGCCACTTGTGGTTCTTGTAGATGTTGAGCAACTTGATGATAAATGGACTTTCAGTAGTAATCATTGTTGTTAAACGGATTTTGAGCTCCACTTGCTTCGCGATTAGTGCACTCCCTTTTGAAGTGTCCTTTTTCCCTGCAACGAAAACAAGTGACTTTAGATTTATCAAAACCTAAATTAGAAACAAATGCATCACGGAAGTCATCTCTTCCTGTGATTTGTTTGAATTTCTCAGCTCGTCTTAACACACTAGCCAAACACCATTTTATGTCCATCAATTCCATCTCCTCAGCATCTATTTGATCGTAATCCTCTTTTGTAAGCATTGGATTCCCGATCCGACCTGCAACTAAACTCCCATACGACTCCAACACAGTTCCTAACAAGATTTAGTACAATATTGCATTGTAGCTTTTTGCCAAACACCACATATGCCTTTTTGCAATTTCTTCAGAATACTCCTGATCATTCTCAAGATTTAGTACAATATTGCATTGTAGCTTTTTGCCATTTTTGGTTGCTGAAATGTTTGGATCAAATGATGGAAATGATGAGAAACTTGTGTTGCTGTTTGATCCTTTGGATGAACTTCCTGATGAACTCTTTGCATTGAAAGCCGTTTCAACCTTCGGTGACATATTGGTGGTTTTATCATTCAACCCAGCTTTGTAATAAAGCCCAATGTCTTGTTCTCCATCGAAGTCTTTCATTCTTGAAATCTTTCTCTGTTCCATCTCCTGAGCCTCAATTTTTTCAATGAACTTGCTCAGTATCAGACTGCTAAACCCTTTCTTGTTCCTTAGCATCATGAGATATGCGCCCCAAGTCTCGTATGGCAACACATCAGCTAGTTTTTCAATCAACTTTTCATTCTCTTTATTGATGCTCAATCTCTTCATGTTTGCTAGCAGATTACAATATCTTTCTATAATTTGCTTTGTGCTCTCATTTTTCAACCCACGAAACAGATCAAACTCTTTCTTCAAAAGTGACTTTTTGTTTTTAACCATTTCTTGACTTCCAACAAACTTTGATTTTAAAGCTTTCCAAATCAAATAAGAAGTTCCATTATGTTGCAATAAAACCAAGATATCTTCTTTCACAGCTTGTTGTAATAGACTTAACATCATTTTTTTATCTTTGTATTTCTTTCTATCTTCGGCACTTAGATCTTTAATTGCAATAATCTCTTCATCATCAGTCATCGGTCTAACATATTTCGTTTCAACACATTCCCAAGCATCCAAATAATTTGCTTGAACCCAGTTTTCAAAACGTCCTTCCCAACCTTTATACTCCTCAATGTTCATTAGCTTAGGCGGTTTTTGCATAGTCCTTGTTTCATTTTCCAACAATGTGTTCTGTACAATAGTGATCGGGGTAACTGGAGTAGCAAATGCGTTATAAAATTCCTCTTCCATGTTTCGGTTTTTCAAAGTTCACAAAACAGTTCAATTCAAACGGAATTACTTCTTCAAACGAAATTCCTTTCAAACGGAATTACCCAGTTCAAACGAGATTAACCTTGAAACGAAATTAACCTAATTTCGTTTGAGATAACACACTTTCAAACGGAATAAGAACTTGAAGCGGAATTAGTGATTCAAATGAAATCACTCAAACAGGATTACCTATTTCAAACGAAATTAACCAACTACTCAAACGGAATACCGGTTTCAAGCGGAATTAAGGTCTAATTCCGTTTAAA
This sequence comes from Helianthus tuberosus, assembly GCA_030545235.1. Classification (NCBI taxonomy): domain Eukaryota; kingdom Viridiplantae; phylum Streptophyta; class Magnoliopsida; order Asterales; family Asteraceae; genus Helianthus; species Helianthus tuberosus. Next base: position 53,475,346 of record CM060417.1, on the reverse strand, counting down.
ATGCTGCTGACATCATCATCTCAAGCTGATTTTCAAACGGAATTACAGATTTTATCAGTTTTAGATCGAATTTAAGTCTGAAACTCTCAAGGCTTTGTTAAAACACTGTTGCGCACAAGATGTATGAATTTCAAGACATTTTGACCATGAAAACTAGTTTAATTTTGAAAAGAAGGTGTAGAAATCAGAAATTGCAGCTGAATTGGTATGAACTCTTCCTCCTGAGCTCTGATACCACTTGTAGGATTGTTTTTGAACCCGAACGAGTCGTTCAGAAGAGTTTATGCTCAGTACAAAAGGCGGAAACAGTCGTACTGAGGTCAATTCAGCAAGATATACACTTTAAACTGTTGTATTATTGATTTGATAACGATTTACAGCGAGACGACACTTCGGCAGCACTTCGTTGCTCTGACCGGAAAAGTTACAAATGAAATCAAGACACAAGGTATATATAGGCTGTTAATTCCATTTGAACATGTCTCAAACGGAATTACAATTCAAGCGAAATTAGCTTCAAGCGAAATTAGCAGGTTAATTTCGTTTGAAATGACATGTGTCATTTCAAACGGAATTACATATTCTAATTTCGTTTGAAACTGTCACACACCCTATATTTGACATTTTTCTCGTATAACGTGCCCTGATCTATCTAAAAACATACAAGACTCGATACAAAACGAAGTCGACAGACGCATGCACTAACATGTTGACATTCCGCCATTTACTCGGTAAGCACTATTCTTAGGCCACTATTTTAACTACTCTTCAATCTAAGTTCATGCTATTATTAACACTAAGTTAACTTAGCCCTCGATTATCAAAGACACTTTATTCTTTCATTACACAAAATCTACGGGTTTTCATCTATAAGTGAAACCCGTTTCATCATGTTATTAGGCATGCCTCCAGATACCTAATCTACTCAAGTTCTACATACAACCGAGTAGACGCACGATTTCACTTAGGCATTTTAACAAACACCTTGCGGGCAAGATTTTTATACAACTTTTGCCTAGTTCATGACTAACATTTTAACCAAGTTTCAATCATCAAAATCAAGCCCTTATGTCTAGCATTCATAAAAAATATCAATACTCACATCATAACATCAGTTTTTCTCAATCTAACATTCAAATTCATGTGTTCATCACATTGTTATAAAAACCCACTTAACACATATATGGGTGTTCATCAAATTCCTAGGTTTCAACACTAATACATCAAGTTTTCAACTAGGGTTTGTTCCTAAACATGGATTCAACCCAATATCACACATACATACAACATTCATCACAGAATCTCGATTTATGATTGTTCATCATAGAATCATAACTTCACTAAACATGAAAATTTAACATACGTTGTGATCCCATAACTTTAGTGATCACTTAATTCAGCTTGATTTAGATTTTTTATCCATTCTTCTCCTTGGATTTTGCTAATTTTTGTGAGTTAGGGTTCTTGGAAGAGAACCCCTTTCTTTGACTCTGCCTATGTCGACCAACACACCTTGTGTGTGTGTGTGTGTGTGTTTTGGTTTTTTTTTTAGAATTTTATTTTAATTAAAACATCTTCCTAATTGCCCACTTTTAGTCCCTCAAGGTTTTAAAGGTTTATAATTGGGTCAATTACTATAAGTTTCTTCATTTCTTTATTGTTTCCAAACAATTAACTAACTAGGTTAATTATTCCCTAGTTAATTTTGTGGGTTCGAGAAGTTATAACCCGTTTTACTTTAAGTCCCGTTAATTCGGGCCTTTTATAAACTTTGTTTTCCTCAAGGTTTTTGTTCTCCTTTTTAATTATTATTAGGTTTATTTATTTAAATCCTAATATTTACCGGGTTAATTTTTACCACTTTTGGTATTTACCCATTCATTAATATTAATCGTGGTTTGATTACCAAACCCGTCTTTAGGGTGTTACAAGTCTACCGCCTTAAAGAGGTTTCGTCCTCGAAACCTTTCTTACGCCTTTTTGGTAATTACTTGAGCGTCGCTCGTACTTTTACAATTTATGGGTGTTACCAAGAAGTTACGGTAATATCTTCGCCATTTATGTGAAATAACACAATTTAAATAATTGTGAATTCTTTCGTTATTTCTGCCCGTTTGGTTGTTTTAGTGAAATCTTTCACTTTCTGTCAACCAGACTTTTCACAATCTCTCCATTTTGACTCATTCGATTAACTTAACGAAATCCATCACCATTATACTATCATTGCCTTCCTAAGGCTTACAAGTATTCTTAATTCCCCATGCCCTAGCTCGCGCTACAATGCGATTACGTTTATACTATTTTCCGTTATTATTTTACGCAGGGAATTGCGATTGGTTCCCACACTTTACCCCAAGTGACCCGTAGGTTCTTTCACTTAGCCTTATAGGCTATTTCTATAGGCCCTCACACCCTTTTGGCGAGGCCCTTATAGTTCATTTCTTTTTATTCGTGACCCGAGGGTCATTCAGTCTCGTAGACCTTCATACTGTTTACTACCAAAGGTTTTGGTGATCTCGTAGATCATCCCTTTACTTATTTCGTTCTAAAAGTAAACTTTCATTGTCAAGGCTCACTTTTTAAGTTTAGAAATCATTCATTTTCATCCTTGAATTCTATTGACCTTGACCGTAGTCTAAGGCTACATTCGTTTTTTTTTGGACTAATCTTCTGACTCTATGACTTCTTACGTCATTTACACGTCGATTTGTTCTACGCTTACCGTTACCCGGTTCATACCTATACTTCTTTACAACCCGTTACCCGGGTTCTTTATCTTTATGTTTTTAACTATCCTATTTCACTAGTTTGCGTTTTCCTTTCTATATTCTTTTATGACCCATCACATAGGTTCATTAATATTTCGCGCTTCCATTATTCGGTTTGCGCTTACTTGCATTATCGAGTATTTATACTTTATTTGGCCAGTTTGACATTTCATGGGAAATCAATCACTAACGACAGTCAAACTTCATTCTTTTATTTAGCTCGTTCAACCTCGAAATAGTTGAACATCCACTAACAAAATTCTGTTTGCGAAATTTTATTATTCTTTTAGTCACAACTCATAATCCGAGTCTTTAGACTTTCTAATCCGCGTTCACGTCTCTTGGTTTAGGCATATTCTCAAACTCCCACCCATCTATCGGGTACTTTTACCAAAGTCATCATCAAAGCAACCATTCTGGTATGCATTTAGACTTCGTTTTAATTTATCTAGTCGTCTTAGCGAATTCCATCGCTTTTATTCAACTAAGTCCTTTATTCTTTATTCAATTCGTTTGACTTGTCCGTGTGAATTTCATCACTTATGACAGTGAAACTTTATCCCTATGCCTTAGCATTCTCATTAGTCGGTTTGTATTTTCATTTACTTTGATTCTTGTCCCTTCCTTCGGGCTCGTTATTCTAATGTAATACGCTTCCGTTACCCGACTTGCGTTTACATTTATTATCAAATATTTTACTTATTTGATCTGCTTTGGGTGCCTTTTTAATTCGTCCCATTCACCCCATCCTTACCACATCGGACGTAAATGTGTCCATTATAAGAAGTTCATGGTATCATGTGTTCACTACTTACTTTGCCAGAGTAAGCGATCAACACATGACATACATGACCTTTTTATAATTTTTGCATCACGTCCCATGTAAGTAACTCCTCTAATAATTTCCATATTCATTATTTCAATTGGTAAAAACCTTATTTAATTGTTATTTAACAATCATTAGTTTTACCCGTTTTATTCTTGAACATCTATAATGTTTTCGTTTTATCAAACTGTTATACCATCACCTTCATTAATGTGATCTCTACTTTTCTCAATAGTATTATATTGAGAATTATTTACTTGGATGATTACTTCCGTCCAAGCTTCTATGTAAACTAATTCTGTTAATATCTTGTTATTCGCAATTGTGAATAACACTTATTTCTACTTAATTACTCTTGGAAACATCATCCTGGATAGGTATCCTATTCAGGTTTTTTCCAAGTTTTTATCTTACTTACACATTAGTCAGTTTCTATGTATTTGTTGCATATCACTATTTGTACAATAGATTTAAAACGTGCACCTGGTAAATGCTTGCCCTAACGGGCTTTCCTTGCCATTAACCTTATTCGCGATCGTTACAGGATTTTGGTCCTTGGTGAGCTTGCTCTGCTTATCATAATTCGGACCGTTCCTCCGTCATATCTGTTACTTGTTAAACACTCGCCATCTTCAGATGCGAGTGTCCATCAACTAAAACGTTTATAAGGATTAGTAACATCAATCTCAATAAATGCCCATATTATAATACAAGGCTTTCTACTATACATGTCAACACACATAATTTCGTTAACTATATCAATCATTTAATTGGGGTAACGTGTATTACACGATAACCCTATGTGTTTCACAACACTTTAATCATGCTAAACCATTATTATAAATATACTTACCGGATTTGCGATCAAGTCTCGAACCAAACACACTTCACTCTATAACCTTGAGCTCTGATACCAACTTGTAAGACCCATACCAATATTTGATAGTTTTCTAATAAATTTAGATTAAAAATGTGTATTAACGATTACACATACTTATGAAAATACGGGTTTTATTTAAAACTTTTCTCAATATTAAAACAATACAACATAATGTAAATGAGTTCGTCGTTTAAAACGACGAAGTAATAATGCGCGGAAGCTTGTAACTTGATCGTGCTCGGTTCTTCGTTGAGCTTGATCGTCCTCCGGTACTGTAAATTATGCCTTTTTTTTTGGTAAAGGGTTACCCCGGTGATTCTATATATTCACAAAAACAATAAAACAAGTAGTATGGTTAGCCCATACTAGTTCTAACATGGGACATACCCCCATGATAGTAACCAAGCTAAACAGCAAAACTAAATCACAATTCAAAACCCACTAGACAATGATCTAGAAAACAAACTTCATAACAAAAACAAAGACACTAGCCACCATCGTCAAGCATCGAGTCTTCGTGAATATCCCACAGCTCTAGAAAGCGTCTCACTCTATCCGTGTTCTTGTATTTAACTCCCATAAGTTTGTACCGAACCGTCTGAAGAATCATAGAGATAATCACATCCGGTGGTCTCGTCTGATTTTTAAACAATCTAGCATTACGCTCCTGACAAATGAAATAAGCTGTCGCTGCCACTATGAGTCGGCTGGAGTAATTGGAAGCTGATTTAGACGCACTCCTAGCTAGAAGCCAAGCCGTGACATCTATCCACTTAGGGTCAACCCTACCCATATTCTCCTTATCCCTAACTGCACACTATATTTGAGCAGAGAACTTACATTCAAAGAACAGGTGATCATGCGAGTCATTATTCACATAGCAAAGTAACCAGCACATCATATTCATGTTCTTCCTTCTAGATAAATCCCACTGTAAGATTTTATCTTGAGTCAAAAGTTTCCTGCGCATGATAAGCCACATAAGGAATGCATGCCGAGGGATGCATTGAGAGAACCAAACCACATTCACCCATTCCACTTCCGTCTCCCTAGATCTGATAGATTGCCTCACACACGAAGATGAATGCTCATTTAATTTATCGCCATCTTTCCAAAGAAATCTATCACTTCTATTCGGATTAATCTGCAAGTTATCAAGCTGAATCAGGACCAGAAACAAGTCTCGCCAAGCCGTAGGCCACCGCCAAGAACCATTCAACAAAATCTCATTGACCGAAGCTTGAAGAGAAAACCCTGCCGAGGAGATAATCCTAGGAGTTATAAAACTCGCCAACGGGCCACATTCACACCAACGATCATACCACGCAGAAGTCATCCTCCCATCGCCAAGCTTGGACCAAACATGATGTCTGATTAACGGACGTAACTGAAGGATTTTCCTCCAACTCCAGCAACATGACGAAGGAATTCTACACTCCCAAAAATTAGAATTCCTTAACCTGATAGAATAAATCCATTGAACCCAAAGAGAATCACGCCTGGTAATGATGCTCCATACATGAGAAACCATGAGAGCTCTATTAACATCCTGAATCCTTCGCAAACCAAGGCCTCCTTCATATTTCGGCTGACATATAGAGTTCCACGAGACCTTCGTTTTTCCTCTTTGAAAGGAACCATCTTGAGACCACAAAAAATTCCTCATTCTGTTTTCTAGCTCCTTGACAACCCGAGCCGGAAGGATTAACAAAGAAGCCCAAAAAATGTGCATAGAGGATAAAACGGATAATAAAAGCTGTAATCTACCCGCAAAGGATAGGAGACGATTCTTCCAATTCATAATACGCTTCTCCATCCTTTCTATTAGGATACTACAATCTTTGTATAGGAGCCTAGACGAAATCAATGGAACTCCCAAATACCTGACCAGTAACTCGCCTTCCATAAAAGGAATAATTCCTAGGATAGCCAATTTGACATGCTGAGGAACATTACAGAAGAAGCCAGTACTCTTTTGAACACTTGGAATCAACCCAGACATACGTGTGAATTGAGAGAGAGCATTCATAATACATCTGGCCGAGCTTACATCTCCTCTAGCAAAAAGAAATAAGTCATCCGCGAAGCAAAGATTAATAATACGTTGACGTTGACACTTCTTATGGAATCTGAAGCACGAATCAATAGCAGTGGCATGTTGTAAAATACACGTCAAAACTTCCATAACCAAAGTGAATAAGTAAGGAGAGATTGGATCTCCTTGTCGTAAGCCACGTTTTCCCTTAAAGAACCCATGAACACTACCATTCACACAAATAGAATATGACAGAGTAGAAACACAAAGCATAATCCACTCTATCATCTTCTGGTTGAAACCGAAACCCAGTAACACATTTTCAAGAAATTTCCAATCAACAGTATCATAAGCTTTTTGGATATCAACTTTAAAACCACATCTTGGAGGGGCATAATCTCTGTGATAATTATGCATTAATTCCTGCGTAAGAAGAATATTATCCGAAATTTTCCTACCCGGAACGAAAGCTGACTGATTGATGCTGACAATCTCATTAAGGGCCACCTTCAAACGATCAGACACAATTTTGCTAATACACTTGTAAATAACATTGCAACAAGCAATAGGAAGAAAATCCTTTACTGAAGCAGGAGTAGCATTTTAGGCACAAGAACAATAAGTGTATGATTGAGCTCCTGAAGTAACCGACCTGAATTAAAGAAATCCATAATGGCGTTTACAACATCAGTTCCCACAATCGGCCAAGAACTCTTGAAAAAAGCCGCTGTGTACCCATCAGGACCTGGGGCTTTATCATTACCAATGGCAAACATAGCTGATTTGATCTCCTCCACTGTGATAGGACGAACCATATTATCAGCAACGTTTTGATGAACCCGATTCGTAAATATATCCGGCGACAGCGTCAACGAGATATCACCTTCACAGCCTGAAAAAGTCTCATAATATTTGACAAAAGCATTTGGAACAGACTCACCTTCACAAAAAATCCCATTATTATCCATAATACCTTCAATACGAGTTCTATGGTTTCTTGCTTTAAGCGACATATGAAAAAATTTAGAATTAGCATCACCCGCTCGCAACCAAGCCACTTTCGACTTCTGCTTTAGAAAACGTTCCTCATCAAGGCACGCTTCTTGAAATTCTCGAGTAGCAATAGCTTCCTCACGTCTAGCATTCTCATTGAACGGATCTTTCTCTACCTCCCTTTGAATAGCATCTAGCTTTCCTCGTAAGTCATCAACCTTTTTATGCAGATTACCCTGTTTGAATAATAGAGATCTAAGAGGAGATTTTAGAGCATGAAGCTTTTTAACCAACCGAAACTGATGAACTCCCATGATAGATAGATCCCAATTACTCTTGACAATATCCAAAAAAACCCGGTTTATGCACCAAGAAATTTGCAAATTTAAACGAGTTGGCCCTTTTCTTCTCCATCTTATTAATTTTAAGAATGCACGGGCAATGGTCAGACACTCGATACGGTTGAAACAACGCAACCGCTTCAGGAAAATCACTAACAAACTGAAAATTTCCCATGGCCCTGTCGATTTTCTTTAATAACCCAACCCCTTTTTCGGCTTTTGGTTCCAGGTGAAGTGGAAACCTATGCTCTTAATATCCGCCACTTCAATCTGATTTACACACTCTTGAAACTCCCGCATACTAGTAGGGATACCTGACGCTCCCATAGATTTATCTTCCAAGTTCAAAGCGGAGTTAAAGTCCCCCATAATTACCCATGGTTTATTAGCTACCAGAATCTTGTGCCTAGCCAAGTGACTCCACAGTTCTCTTCTTGTAATGTAATAATTAGAGGCATAAACAATCGAGCCGAAAATAAACTTTTTATCACTCTTAAATATCATTTGAACATGCATCACCTGAGATGTTTGAGCTAAAACCATAATATCAAACACATCCGGGTTCCATCCAATAATAATACGAGTACCTTTATCACATTGGCCTCCATTGGACGTCCACTCCCAATTACGAAAGACTGAACAGCAGATTTTATCCAATTTACTAACCTCAACATGAGACTCAAGTACCGCACAAAAACTAACACCATTCTCCCTCACCACCTGACGAACCTCCGTTTGTTTCAGAGGGCGGTTCAACCCCCTAATGTTCCAAGTGGCTAGGCTAACCATCGGCAACTATTGGAGAAGGAGTGCTTGCCCCTTTAGTGTCTTTCGGCTTGTAAGAATCTCCCACCAGAAAGTCATTCGTCTCGTTATAAACTTCCATCACCTCCTCGTCATCGGAGTCTTCAAAGTCACCACCAGTCGGCCCTTTACTACTTTGTCCTTCATCCGCATCAACTGAATTTAAAACATTAAATGGGTTCGTCGACTGAAAATTCGGACCAGCCGACTTAATGTTTAAGTCCGCTTTATGCTTGTTAGTAATCGGTCTATACTCGAATTTTGGTTTAGACTTAGGAATATGTATACCCGGTTTCCTAGCTACCTTCTTGCTTTGAACTTCCATATAGCCATCATCATCAACACTAGGAGTCATCTTAGGTTGAGTTTTACCTTGATTGCCAGGATGCCTAACACCTTTCTGGGTAGCAGGTTTCCTAGGATTTTTTGGGCATGAGTCATTAGAATGACCAAAAACACAACATGTCGAGCACCTTAGAGGATTCCATTCGTATTCAACATACATCGTTTCCTTCATAAATCCATCACCATTCAGATTGGGGATAGCCATAGTAAGTTTCTCCTTAAGCTCTTTATCCGCTGACACTTCAATTAGAGCTCATGCAAAGCTACTTCTACCCCAGTTGTCCACACACATAGACGTTGTGTATGAGTCCAGCAGTTTTGGTTCACCAATGGCAGTTGCAATCATACTAAGTCTGTCTTCCGTGTAAGCAGCAATCGGAACTTCATGGACTTCTGTAGCTTGGTAGTTGGCGTCCATTCCTGAAGAAAGAATGGTTGTGACCGAATAATCCACGGACCAGAAGCTAGAACATCCAACATACCTTTTTGATCTTCAAATTTAAAAAAGAAGAAGCCATTTGCGTTCATCATTGACTTCTGTAATCCAAACTTTTTCCAGTTATTTTTAACAAAATAATTAACCACAGGATACGCAATGCGATCACCCAAGAAGTACCTATACAATGTATTCGCAAACTTATCCTGAACTACCCGAACCGATTCCACCGGAAGAACAATATCACAATCTTCGTGATGCAAAGAACTAGCAAGAAACCTGAAGTTAACTTTCTGAATTTTCTATTTTTTCACCGAGTCCGCGTAGGACATAGGTTTGATCAGGTTATCCGCACCCTGGTCACTGACTTCGTCTGTAATCGGCTCTCCCTGATTCAGACCAGAGTTCAGATTATCAACCATTACCGGCTCCGTAATCTTTAGTAATTCATCAATTACATTAATTTTCTTTGGTTCCGATTGCATATTCTAAACAGTACCCATACGAGGGAGACGAGTATTACCATCAATATTCAACACCCTATTCACAAAACCTTTGCTCGAGTTAGGAGGCTTCCCACGATCATGCACTTCTCTACCATCCGGCTTGGGACGATCAGACAATTCAGAATCAACAACTCTCTCCATTAATCAAACAGCCGATCAACCATGCACACGAACAAACAATTACACTAGGAAGCAACGAACAATAATGTGACAACCCTCAAATTTACATCTAACCGTACAATCTATTAATGTTAATTAAAGTACTTGATGACTGTGCTGAATCATTTAACTGCTCTCTGATTACTGTGTTATGCTTACATGTATTTGTTAACATACTAATAGTATACAGAAAAGTTACTAAATAGTCCGGTACGCCTTCCTGAGTGTTAAAAATTAAAAACGTTGCAAATATATATATGTAGGACACTTTACGGATTAATTAAGCACTTTAACGGAACAGTGTCAAACCTAACAACCGGACTTTACCCGGAACATGAAAATATTGCCAGACACATTGTTCTTATTTTTTTCTGAGCTAGTTAGGGTCCCTGAACACCCTAACACACCTTATATTACATAACACACCTTAATAAACTAACTAAACATTTGAAACATAACTAATAAGTAACTAGATCATTGAAAACCAACCCATAACCCCCCCCCCCCTCTTCGAACCGGTTATGGATGTGGGGGACATCCCCACATTTCTTTTGATTATTTAAATGGTACATGTTGGGGGATTATGGACACATTGTATGATGGTTAATGTTGAGTAGTTTATAAATAAGCACTATGGGTAAATTCTTTTCATTTCACCAACACAATCAAACTTGCACTCTCCTCTCTTCTCTTGCTCTTGTTCGGCCGACCCCATAGCACACACCACCACCATCATCAAGTTTTCATTCAAGCATTTTCCATACACTCAAGGGTGCTAGAGATTATACAACAAGGCTCGGTGCGTTCGGAAGCTCAAGAACCTCCTCCGTTTTCTTTTATCCACCACTTTTACACCTTGTTTCTTCCCTAGCCTTGTGCTAGTAGTAAGTGCTTCTAATCATCATCTTGATCTTGTTTATGGTCGTTAATAGATGATTTAATGGTTAAAAGTTAAGAAACACTAAAGAACTTACATTAAAATGTTGAACATAAGGAGTAAAAGATGGATAAAGAGAAGTTATGTGTGTAAATCTTGTAGATCTTGTGTGGTTGTGATTATTTGATGTTATTATGATTCTTGTCGATATCCCGATAATTTGCTGGTTAATATTGATGTTTGATGTTGTTTTGGTCACTAAACATGTTAACGGAATCAATCGAACACGAACTAGAAAGCTAAAGGATGAAAAACAGAATCTGTCCAAGCTTTTACAGCCAACTTCAGTTAGCTGTAAACAGGTCATAACTCAACCAAAAACTGATATTTTGAGTCTATAACGTGTTATTATGAAATACGGTTCTAATGGCACCGGAATCAAAATTTTTGGACTTCGTTTACTATTTTTAAAGTGTCATTTTGTAATACCAGCTAGAGCTGCAATTTTTCTGCTGAAAATATGCGTCCTGTTTTCTATCATAACTTGAGTTCTGTCTAGGGTTAGATCATGAAATTTGTACGGTAGATGACCACCGATGTATTTGTAATTTTCTTACTAGAATTTCGTAAATCAGACTTACGATAAATTTTAAATAAATTATTCCGTGGACTGTGGTCAGAAAAAGATAAATCTGAGTGCAGTCAGGAAAATGATTTTTTTATAAAATATTGGTAATGAACTGGACCCCGATATTTTTACACAATAATATTTGGATCGTTTAAGATGTTTTGTAAAAAGTTGGGAATTTTTGGAACAAGTTAACTATTTATAAAAATGTCCGAAAACAGCCCGGTTTTGAATATTAAAGCTGAAATGACCTAAGTTGTAATTTGCGTGTCTAAATGTCGAGTATGCTATCTGTGAATGATCTAACATGATTATGTGTCAATAAAAGTGTTATGTGTGATGTCGTATGTTTGCTTATGAACGGGAATAGATGGGAAGTTTATATGGGCATAAACCGTTAAAGTAATGCATGTTATGTGTTAGATACGTGTAGGAACTTTGTGCTCTATTTGAAAACCACTAAATGACTAACTGGTAATCATATTAGGACGTGATTGGCCAACCTTGACTGTTAGCTATATTTGAGAATCTAACCGAGCAAACCGAGGTGAGTTCACACTTTCTACAAGGCATGGGATTCCCGGTGGTTTGGGAATGGGTTAAGAAACTAAAATGAAATCTACATATCCTCCTTGGGTAGGATATGTACGGCCATCCTCCATAGGTAGGATGCCATTATTAATCCTACGAATTCTCCTTGTGCAGAATACGTACGTTCGTCCTCCTTGGGTAGGACAACAACCTTAAAACTTACTAGACAAAACTCTATTACTTAAGCCCTTAAATATATATCGACTTAATCGCCGAGGCCGATGGCGAGCGGGTCATTAGTTAATAGCGCTATTAGGTTTAACAAACCTCACACCGTGTCGTCCGAACGGGCGTGTACTAATGGACTATGGCAAACTGTCAATGATGATAGAACATTGATGTAGGGCACGTATTCGTCAGTTGTCGATATCAGGACTGTCTAGTGGTTTACATGGGGAAAACCCCCACTAATTATGGGTATGATTTGGGTAATAAAAAGAATCTGGTTAAACATACTTTCAACTAAGGGGTAACCCCCACGGCAAATAAGCCAACGAAAGTCAAACCACGTTTTCAGAAACAACTTAAAACTGATCAACCAACCGTGAACTCACTCAACTTTGTTGTTGACTCGTTGTTACATGCCTTACAGGTCGCTAGATGGAGCTTGCATGAGGAGGAGGTTGTTGTGGAATACGGATTGTTATGTCCCGTACTAAACATCTAAACCTTATGAACTTATTAAACCTACGTTATGGACTTTAAACTTATGAACTATGGGACTTATGGTTTGGTTTCACGTTTTATGCTTCCGCTGTTTAAATCTGAACTTTGTTAAACTAAAGTCGGTTTACTTCCTTTTGGTCGCCAATCGTATTGTGTTTGGTTTTATTTACTTAATTGTGTTGTTCAATATGATTGGTGGCTCGATCCTGGTCATGTCACACCTCCAAGCGGTGATACTCCGCAGGGTGGATTTTGGGGGTGTGACAAATTGGTATCAGAGCCATTGGTTATAGTGAACTTGGTTTTAAAAAAAAGGGAAAGCTTTTTGATAAAACCAGACTATAACCTGTACAGTGCTCAATGATCCACAACGACGCTTCGCTCCACGTGCAAGACTCGACACCATAAGTGGTATGATTTATGTTATATTGTCGGTTAGATAGTTCTCACTGTGCATTAGATAATGTGATAATTGCTATTTGAACCTTGTGTGCTTACTCTCTATTGTCGTCCCACACTTACGCACTTTCGCGACACTTTTCTCACTTACGTTGCTCCGTTATAAAGATCATGAGCGGACGCGGAGGACGTATCAACCTCACTCAAGCCCAGTTGACAGCTTTGATCAACGAACGAGTTACTGAGGCACTCACAGCAAATCCAGCAGGAGGTATAACCTGCCATATCAACCCATCTTAGGACGTTTAGATCCTACCTTGGCAAACTAACCCTCGTGCTTAACCTTATCTTTTATTCTCGTGCAACAGGTCAACATGCTCAGCCTCCTGTGTGCACGTTCAAAACGTTCATGGACTGCCGACCTACTACTTTCAGTGGCTCAGAAGGAGCAGTAGGCCTTCTTCACTGGTTTGAAAAGCTTGAGTCTGTTTTCGAGATGTGCGAATGCCCTGAAGATCGTAGGGTGAAATATGCTACTAGAACGCTTGAAGGTGCTGCGTTAACCTGGTGGAAAGCACAGGTTCAACTACTAGGACAGGCAGTTGCTAATGCCACCCCCTGGAATGGTTTCAAAGAACTGATCAAAGAGGAGTACTGTAGTAGGGATGACATCCACAAGCTAGAGGTGGAATTTTTCAATCTGAAGATGACGGGGTCTGAGATTGAGGCGTATACTAAGAGGTCAAACGAGCTGGCCATCTTATGTCCAACTATGGTGGACCCTCCCATCAAACGTATTGAGCTGTACCTCAAGGGCCTTGTACCAGAAATTCAAAGTCACGTAACTTCGGCTAACCTGGGTACCATTCAGCAAATCATTAAGTTGGCCCATCGCCTCACCGATTAAGCAGTTGAACAAAACAGACTGCCTAAGTGTATTAGTTCTGCTACTACTGACGCTCCCAATGAAAACAAGCGAAAATGGGATGGGAACTCCGGAAAGGGTTCTACTTCAGTTCAGTCTCAGCAGCGAAAGACTGATGATTACCAGAGTCCTGGTCAGCAATCTTCCGGTAACCAAGGACAGGGTGGATACCGAGGGAACCACCCCAAGTGCAATCGGTGCAACAAGCATCACAGCGGGCAGTGCAACAAAGGTCGTTGTCTGAGGTTTAACAAGTTTGGTCATGAAGCAAAGGATTATAGGAGTGCATGACCAGCAAATCAGAATCGCCAACAACAACAACAAGCTCCACAGAACCACCAGCAGCAGTAACAACAGGGCAATAAAGGATGCTTTCAGTGTGGCGCTGAAGGCCACTTTAAGAGGAACTGCCCCCAACTGAACCAGAATCAGAACAACAACAACCAAGGAAACGGGAACCACAATGGGAACAACAATGGAGGCAACAATGGAGGCGGCAATGGGGGAAACAACAATGGTAATGGGGCAAGGGGTCGTGTTTTCGTGCTAGGTCAGGGTGACGCAAGGAACGATCCCAACGTGGTGATGGGTAAGTTTCTTCTGGACGACTTCTTTGTTACTGTTTTATTTGATTCGGGTGCCGATACTAGTTATGTGTCCTTAAAAGTTAGCCAAATGCTTAAGCGCACTCCAACACTTCTAAACACCAAACACACGGTAGAGCTAGCAAACGGTAAAAGTCTTGAAGCCACACACGTAGTTAAAGGTTGTAACCTCGTCTTAGCTGGTAAGACTTTCTCTATCGATCTTATTCCTATCACACTGGGTAGTTTCAACGTCGTTATTGGGATGGATTGGCTATCTCATCATCAAGCGGAGATTGTTTGCAAGGAGAAAATCGTCCGCATTCCTCGCTCTGGTGAAGAACCCCTCGTGATTCATGGCGACAAGAGTGGTGCTGTTGTAGGCATTATCTCTTTCCTTAAGGCCCAGAAGTGTTTGCGAAAGGGCCACACTGCCATTCTAGCACTCGTTACTGACACATCAACGGAAGAGAAGAGAATTGAAGACATCCCTATTGTGCGCGATTTTCCTGAGGTATTCCCTGAGGAATTGCCTGGTCTTCCGCCTCATCGCCAAGTTGAGTTTCAAATCGAACTAGCTCCTGGAGCAGCGCCCATAGCTCGAGCGCCATATCGTCTAGCTCCATCAGAACTCGAAGAACTGTCTACGCAACTAAAAGAACTCTTGGAAAAGGGTTTCATACGTCCTAGCTCTTCGCCTTGGGGAGCTCCAGTACTATTCGTGAAGAAGAAAGACGGTACTTTCAGAATGTGTATTGACTATCGCGAACTTAACAAGGTGACCGTGAAGAATCGTTATCCGCTTCCACGTATTGACAACTTGTTCGACCAGCTGCAGGGGTCGAGCTATTACTCTAAGATTGATTTGAGATCGGGATACCATCAGCTGAGAGTCCGAGAGGAGGACGTCTCCAAAACAGCATTCAGAACTCGTTACGGCCATTTCGAGTTTCTGGTTATGCCTTTCGGGTTGACGAATGCACCAGCGGTCTTCATGGATCTCATGAACCGAGTATGCAAACCTTACCTGGATAAGTTCGTTATTGTATTCATCGACAATATCCTGATCTATTCTAAGAGTCAGGAGGAACACGAGCAGCATCTACGACTTATGCTGGAACTTCTTCGAGCAGAGCAACTGTATGCTAAATTTTCGAAATGTGACTTCTGGCTTCGCGAAGTCCACTTTCTAGGCCATGTGGTAAACAAGGATGGAATTCATGTGGATCCATCCAAGGTTGACTCGATCAAGAACTGGCCTGCACCCCGTACACCAACAGAAATCTGCCAATTCTTGGGTTTGGCAGGATACTACAGAAGGTTCATTAAGGATTTCTCAAAGATTGCGCAACCTCTCACTTCACTGACTCAGAAGGGTGTCACCTATTGTTGGGGTGATGAACAGGAATCTGCTTTTCAACACTTAAAGGATAGACTTTGTAGCGTGCCTATCCTCTCATTGCCTGAAGGCACAGATGATTTTGTGGATTACTGCGACGCTTCCATCCAAGGACTTGGTTGCGTGTTGATGCAACGTGACAAGGTCATTGCCTACGCATCACGCCAACTCAAAGTTCACGAAAGAAATTACACTACTCACGACTTGGAGCTGGGAGCAGTTGTTTTCGCACTTAAGATATGGAGACATTACCTGTACGGTACCAAGTGCACCATTTACACCGATCACAGGAGTCTCGAGCATATCTTCAAGCAAAAGGAGTTAAACATGCGTCAACACTGATGGGTTGAGCTCTTGAATGATTACGAATGCGCGATCAAGTACCATCCGGGCAAAGCCAATGTGGTGGCCGACGCCCTCAGTCGAAAGGATACTATACCGAAGCGTGTACGTGCTTTACAGCTTACCATCCAATCCAACCTTCCCGCTCAGATTCGCGATGCTCAGGTCGAAGCATTGAAAGCAGAGAACATCAGGGCTGAGTCCCTACGAGGATCGAGACAACGGCTAGAACAAAAGGAAAACGGCGCCTACTATGTAAACGGACGCATCTGGGTTCCACTGTATGGAGACCTACGCGAGCTTGTGATGAATGAAGCACATAAGTCTCGTTATTCGGTACATCCTGGTTCGGATAAGATGTACCACGACCTCAAGACTACGTATTGGTGGCCTGGCATGAAAGCTCACATAGCAACCTACGTCAGTAAGTGCTTGACTTGTGCGAGAGCGAAGACTGAATATCAGAAACCATCAGGCCTACTTCAACAACCAGAAATACCTAAATGGAAATGGGAGCAAATTTCCATGGATTTCGTTACTGGCCTGCCTAGATCTCAACGCAGAAACGATACCATTTGGGTGATCGTAGATCGACTGACCAAGTCTGCACACTTTCTGGCTATCCAAGAAACGGATAAGTTTTCTACTCTTGTAGACATTTACCTAAAAGAAGTGGTGTCAAGGCACGGAGTGCCAACCTCTATCATATCTGATCATGACGCGTGTTTTACCTCTGAACTGTGGCAAGCAATGCACAAGTCTTTTGGCTCACGTTTAGATATGAGCACCGCTTATCACCCACAGACGGATGGGCAATCTGAATGCACCATCCAAACCCTTGAAGACATGCTTAGGGCATGTGTAATCGATTTTGGTAATGGCTGGGAAAAGCACCTCCCGCTAGTGGAGTTTTCTTATAACAACAGCTACCACACCAGCATTCAGGCTGCTCCGTTCGAGGCATTGTACGGACGCAAATGCCGATCACCTCTCTGTTGGGCAGAAGTTGGTGACAGCCAAATCACAGGCCCAGAACTTGTGGTAGATACCACCAAGAGAATTGCTCAGATACGACAATGAATGGCGGCAGCCCGTGACCGTCAGAAAAGCTATGCGGATAAGCGAAAGAAACCACTCGAGTTCCAGGTTGGGGATCGAGTGCTACTAAAAGTCTCACCTTGGAAAGGTGTAGTTCGTTTTGGCAAACGAGGCAAGCTCAATCCGCGTTATGTCAGACCATTCGAAATCATTGAGAAGATTGGCAAGGTAGCCTACAGGTTGAATCTACCTGAAGAACTCAGCGGAGTTCATAACGTATTCCACGTGTCAAATCTGAAGAAGTGTCTGTCAGATGATACCCTCATAGTTCCTCTCAAGGAACTCACAATCGACGACCAGCTGCGATTCGTCGAGGAACCAGTAGAGATTACGGATCGAGATGTTAAGATCCTCAAGCGTACCAGGATACCTCTTGTCCGAGTTCGTTGGGATTCCCGTCATCGCCCAGAGTATACCTGGGAACGAGAAGACCAAATGAAACTCAAGTACCCCCAGCTGTTTAAGAAAAATGCAACCACTACTGAGGCTGAAGCTACTGCAGAATTTCGGGACGAAATTCCAAATCAACGGGGGGATGATGTGACACCCCAGGAAAACAACGCAACTTAACTAGCTTCCTCAGTAACCACGCGCTAAATTTCGGGATGAAATTCTCTTAACAGGGGGAGAATGTGACAACCCTCAAATTTACATGTAACCGTACAATCTATTAATGTTAATTAAGGTACTTGATGACTGTGCTGAATCATTTAACTGCTCTCTGATTACTGTGTTATGCTTACATGTATTTGTTAACATACTAATAGTATACAGAAAAGTTACTAAATAGTCCGGTACGCCTTCCTGAGTGTTAAAAATTAAAAACGTTGCAAAAATATATATGTAGGACACTTTACGGATTAATTAAGCACTTTAACGGAACAGTGTCAAACCTAACAACCGGACTTTACCCGGAACATGAAAATATTGCCAGACACATTGTTCTTATTTTTTTTCTGAGCTAGTTAGGGTCCCCGAACACCCTAACACACCTTATATTACATAACACACCTTAATAAACTAACTAAACATTTGAAACATAACTAATAAGTAACTAGATCATTGAAAACCAACCCATACCCCCCCCCCCCCCCTTCGAACCGGTTATGGATGTGGGGGGCATCCCCACATTTCTTTTGATTATTTAAATGGTACATGTTGGGGGATTATGGACACATTGTATGATGGTTAATGTTGAGTAGTTTATAAATAAGCACTATGGGTAAATTCTTTTCATTTCACCAACACAATCAAACTTGCACTCTCCTCTCTTCTCTTGCTCTTGTTCGGCCGACCCCATAGCACACACCACCACCATCATCAAGTTTTCATTCAAGCATTTTCCATACACTCAAGGGTGCTAGAGATTATACAACAAGGCTCGGTGCGTTCGGAAGCTCAAGAACCTCCTCCGTTTTCTTTTATCCACCACTTTTACACCTTGTTTCTTCCCTAGCCTTGTGCTAGTAGTAAGTGCTTCTAATCATCATCTTGATCTTGTTTATGGTGGTTAATAGATGATTTAATGGTTAAAAGTTAAGAAACACTAAAGAACTTACATTAAAATATAGAACATAAGGAGTAAAAGATGGATAAAGAGAAGTTATGTGTGTAAATCTTGTAGATCTTGTGTGGTTGTGATTATTTGATGTTATTATGATTCTTGTCGATTTCCCGATAATTTGCTGGTTAATATTGATGTTTGATGTTGTTGTGGTCACTAAACATGTTAACGGAATCAATCGAACACGAACTAGAAAGCTAAAGGCTGAAAAACAGAATCTGTCCAAGCTTTTACAGCCAACTTCAGTTGGCTGTAAACAGGTCATAACTCAACGAAAACTGATATTTTAAGTCTATAACGTGTTATTATGAAATACGGTTCTAATGGCACTGAAATCATAATTTTTGGACTTCGTTTACTATTTTTAAAGTGTCATTTTGTAACAGCAGCAAGAGCTGCAATTTTTCTGCTAAAAATATGCGTCCTGTTTTCTGTCATAACTTGAGTTCTATCTAGGGTTAGATCATGAAATTTGTACGGTAGATGACCACCGATGTATTTGTAATTTTCCCATTGGAATTTCGTAAATCGGACTTACGATAAATTTTAAATAAATTATTCCGTGGACTATGGTCAGAAAAAGATAAATCTGAGTGCATTCTGGAAAATGATTTTTTATAAAATATTGGTAATGAACTGGACCCCGATATTTTTAACCAATAATATTTGGATCGTTTAAGATGTTTTGTAAAAAGTTGGGAATTTTTGGAACAAGTTAACTATTTATAAAAATGTCCGAAAACAGCCCGGTTTTGAATATTAAAGCTGAAATGACGTAAGTTGCAATTTGCGTGTCTAAATGTCGAGTATGCTATCTATGAATGATCTAACATGATTATGTGTCAATAAAAGTGTTATGTGCGATGTCGTATGCTTGCTTATGAACGGGAATAGATGGGAAGTTTATATGGGCATAAACCGTTAAAGTAATGCATGTTATGTGTTAGATATGTGTAGGAACTTTGTGCTCTATTTGAAAACCACTAAATGACTAACTGGTAATCATATTAGGACGTGATTGACCAACCTTGACTGTTAGCTATATTTGAGAATCTAACCGAGCAAACCGAGGTGAGTTCACACTTTCTACAAGGCATGGGATTCCCGGTGGTTTGGGAATGGGTTAAGAAACTAAAATGAAATCTACATATCCTCCTTGGGTAGGATATGTACGGCCATCCTCCATAGGTAGGATGTCATTGTTAATCCTAAGAATTCTCCTTGTGCAAAATACGTACGTTCGTCCTCCTTGGGTAGGACAACAACCTTAAAACTTACTAGACAAAACTCTATCACTTAAGCCCTCAAATATATATCGACTTAATCGCCGAGGCCGATGGCGAGCGGGTCATTAGTTAATAGCGCTATTAGGTTTAACAAACCTCACACCGTGTCGTCCGAACGGGCGTGTACTAATGGACTATGGCAAACTGTCAATGATGATAGAACATTGATGTAGGGCACGTATTCGTCAGTTGTCGATATCAGGACTGTCTAGTGGTTTACATGGGGAAAACCCCCACTAATTATGGGTATGATTTGGGTAATAAAAAGAATCTGGTTAAACATACTTTCAACTAAGGGGTAACCCCCACGGCAAATAAGCCAACGAAAGTCAAACCACGTTTTCAGAAACAACTTAAAACTGATCAACCAACCGTGAACTCACTCAACTTTGTTGTTGACTCGTTGTTTCATGCCTTACAGGTCGCTAGATGGAGCTTGCACGAGGAGGAGGTTGTTGTGGAATACGAATTGTTATGTCCCGTACTAAACATCTAAACCTTATGAACTTATTAAACCTACGTTATGGACTTTAAACTTATGAACTATGGGACTTATGTTTTGGTTTCACGTTTTATGCTTCCGCTGTTTAAATCTGAACTTTGTTAACCTAAAGTCGGTCTACTTCCTTTTGGTCGCCAATCGTATTGTGTTTGGTTTTATTTACTTAATTGTGTTGTTCAATATGATTGGTGGCTCGATCCTGGTCATGTCAAGCCTCCAAGCGGTGATACTCCGCAGGGTGGATTTTGGGGGTGTGACAAATAACACAGAAAAACCCTAATCCTTTAAACCCTAGTATCAGTCTTCAACCCTTAATCGATTAAACCAGTGTATCAATCTAGCTAAATTAATCTCAGTTAACCGCAATCAATAACAACCAGCTTAATAAATCAGGGTTTCGAAATGAAGAACTAAGGCGACGATTTGAAAGAAAAAAACAGAAAAAAAATCCCTAGTTTTGGATCGATCCCTAATGCTAACGAGTTCGTTATAGAATTTTGAAGAATCAAGACTCTAATCACAGACTGTTATGCATCAGATCACAAAGAAAAACAAGGGTTTCATGATGATCGAAAAATCGCCAAAAGGAGAGAGAGTTAGGGTTTTCCGAATTGTATGGTACTTTAAATTATGCCTACAATTCATAAAACTGAATTGAATTAGTCATACGTAGTTTAAAACGTGTTTAAACGAGTTCGCGACACAAAACTGATTAAATAAACAATTTTCGCCAAAACTGGTCACCGTCGGGTGACGCGCCAGCGCCACATTGCTCCCTCGTGTGGTGCGAGGGGTACCTTTTTCCAGCAGGTTCGTTTGCAGTCCTGCATTTTCCAGCAATACTAGTTTTTACGGAAATGACCATAACTTATTCGTTATTGATCCATTTTACATGATTCTTTTTCCTATGTGATCGTAATTTGATTCTCCATCACATGGAGTTAAAATCCGACATCCAGATTAACAATTTTCTAGACTTTAAGCCCGCGGTATAAATTAATTATTAAACTTCTTTTGACATAGCTTTTGACCCGTTCATACTTTTATCAAACCAACTTGTTTGTTACACTTATATTCTCATAAACACCATATTTTAAATGTTTCCTATCACACAAGGTTTAAATCGCGGGTTATTATGCATCATTAACATGCTTATACGCTTATTTTGACCCGTTAAGTGTATTTAAGCGCTTTTAAGCATAACCAAGCTTATTCATTTCTAGCATTATATATTCACATTAAAATATCTACTTGTATTCCACCACAACTACTATTGTGGTGGATTTGATATAATAAACCAATTATCCCGAATATTACCCTTCACTTAGTCATTTTACGGAAAAAGGCTCATTTTAGGCATTTGACCTGAGAAAGCTTATGCCTATAACTTTTATGCTTATCTAAGGTTTACATTACCATAATACATGTTTCTAAACAACCCATAAGGGTCGTTTGCCCGATTTACCCATCAAGGGCGTTTTGATCAATTTTAGTCCCTCATTTTACGACGAAGGACTTTCACTAAATATTTGAGCAAAATCGCTCATTTAACTATAATCTTATTTATGCGTACCTGGCTCGGGTCAACATTTTGACCCGTTTTAATACCTTGTCTGAATAATTTGCTAATTCATAGCATCGCTAATTCACAAGTCGTTTTATCCTGTGAGCATAAGACTAGACAAGCACTTATTAGTCGTTATATGTCAAATGGTATCAACATTCCCATTTAACCCATTTGGTCTAAACAACCAAACATTTTGTGCTTATACATAAATGGTATTTATTTACAATTTCGTTAAGTAACTCATTTCGAATTTCTTACCATTTAGTTATGTCTCTTAAATCCGTTTCTTACGCGTTTAACTCAACATGGCTTATGCCACTCGGTGTCGTTTTAAACTTCAACTTTTATCTATTTATACATGACTAAATCACCATTTTCCCTTTTTATTCGTTAGGCTTACTTATAAAGTAGCCATTCGAAAACTCATTTTTATTTAGTCTTTTCATAACAAAAAATACCATTTTGCCCCTTTTTACCATTAAATGTGGTTTTTCATCTTTTGATATGTTTCAACCCGTATAATTTTGTGTCGGACCCATATTTCGAATATAACCATAGTCGTATTATAACCTATAAATAAACACATATCTTACAAATAGGGTGTAAGCTTTACTTACCTTGCATCCGATTTTGCTCTTTTTCCGCGTATTCAATCCTTTTGACCCGCTTCTTTCACAAGCCTCCACCTACCTTGTCAAGCTTTAAACTATCATATAGTATTCACAAGGTGGTTAGGTTAGTCATTCTAGATCATAACCTTTACGCCTTATGAACCTTTATACTACTTTTCTTACCGAACTCTATCATAGGTCGGTTTTACTTTTAAAAAGTCAAACAGCCTTATAACATATGAGATTTATACAACTAAGTTTGACAGACTCATGTTGGCAATCCGCCATTTACTCGGTAAGCACTATTCTTAGGCCACCATTTTAACTACTCTTTAATCTAAGTTCATGCTATTATTAACACTACGTTAACTTAGCTCTCGATTATCAAAGACACTTTATTCTTTCATTACAGAAAATCTACGGGTTTTCATCTATAAGTGAAACCCGTTTCATCATGTAATTAGGCATTCCTCCGGATACCTAATCTAATCAAGTTCTACATACAACCGAGTAGACGCGTGATTTCACTTAGGCATTTTAACAAACACCTTGCGGGTAAGATTTTTATACAACTTTTACCTAGTTCATAACTAACATTTTAACCAAGTTTCAATGATCAAAATCAAGCCCTTATGTCTAGCATTCATAAACAATATCAAGACTCGCATCATAACATCAGTTTTTCTCAATCTAACATTCAAATTCATGTGTTCATCACATTGTTATAAAAACCCACTTAACACATATATGGGTGTTCATCAAATTCCTAGTTTTCAACACTAATACATCAAGTTTTCAACTAGGGTTTGTTCCTAAACATGGATTTAACGCAATATCACTCATACATACAACATTCATCATAGAATCTTGATTTATGAGTGTTCATCATAGAATCATGACTTCACTAAACATGAAAATTTAATATACGTTGTGATCTCTTAACTTTAGTGATCACTTAATTCAGCTTGATTTCGATTTTTTATCCATTCTTCTCCTTGGATTTTTCTAATTTTCGTGAGCTAGGGTTCTTGGAAGAGAACCCCTTTCTTTGACTCTGCATATGTCGACCAACACACCTTGTGTATTTTATTTTAATTAAAAGATCTTCCTAATTGCCCACTTTTAGTCCCTCAAGATTTTAGAGGTTTATAATTGGGGCAATTACTACAAGTTTCTTCATTTCTTTATTGTTTTCAAACAATTAACTAACTAGGTTAATTATTCCTAGTTAACTTTGTGGGTTCGGGAAGTTATAACCCGTTTTACTTTAAGTCCCGTTAATTCGGGCCTTTTATTATCTTTGTTTTCCTCAAGGTATTTATTCTCCTGTTTAATTAATATTAGGCTTATTTATTTAAATCCTAATATTTACCGGGTTAATTTTTACCACTTTTGGTATTTTACCCATTCATTAATATTAATCGTGGTTTGATTACCAAACCCGTTTTTTGGATTATTACATTCCTTTGCTTGTAACGAAAGTCTCAAGTTTTGCATTTTTAACTTCTGTTCCATTGTCAGATCTGATCCTTTTTATAGGCAATTTCAAATAATTTTCTAGTTTTTCTGATGAAATTGATGATCAGATCTGGGGTTTCACTTTTCTTTATGAGAAACTCAACCCAAATGTACCTGGAATAGTCATCTACACTGACTAAAATGTATTTCTTTCCAGAAAAACTTGTTGTTTTAATAGATCCACATAAGTCCATGTGTATAAGTTCGAGATATTTAGAATTGATGATTCAGAAATTGTTATATGTGAGCCTCGTTTTGATTTTCCAAGCTCACATGCTTCACACATTTTATTCTTTTTGGATGAAATGAAAGGTAAGCCTTTTACCAGATTCTTATTTGCCAGTTAGTTTATAGTTTTCAAATTTAAGTGGGCCAATCTTTTTTGCCATAACCAACAATTACCTTTTTTTTTTTTTTTTGTTGAAAATAAACATAATTGAGGATGCTCAATTTCTCCTATAAAGTCAAACTAATAGATGGAATTTCTTAATCTTTTCCCACTTAAATATACCTTGTTATCATCTAAACCAACTAGCAAACATTTTTCTGGTAAGAAAGTTACCTAGAAGCCTCTGTCACAGAATTGCCCACAACTTAGTAGGTTATATTTCAAACCTTCAACATAGGCAACCTTCTCAATGGTTAATGATCCATATTGTTTGGTACCATAACCTATTGTTCTTCCCTTAACCCCATTTCCAAAATTAACAAATTTACCCAGTTTTTCTTGACAATTACTGAGTAAACTCCTATCCCCAGTCATGTGCTTGGTGCTTGGAGCTTCCAGAATCGCAGTACCAGATATGTTGCACATGATGGTCCTGAAATGATAAGGTTAGAGTATTTTTGGTACCCAAACCTATTTGGGTACTTTTTCTGATGAAAATACACTTGATATTTCTTCGTCAGATGAATAATTCTCATTAGAACTTCTGATTAATGTTGAGCCATTCACAGAATGGTTTTCCTTTGAGAGATGATGTTGAATTAGCTTCAGAATTTCAACACATATACAACTTGTCTTGTCTACATGTTTAGATAAATTTGATTGTTTCGGAAGATTATTGTTTCTTTGAATTTTGGGATGTATTTCTTTTGAATTAACAGAAAAGTTTTGAACCTCATCCCTCTTTCCTTTTAAACTGCTCTTGGTTGGCAAAAAAAAATTTATCAGAACTTCCTGATTTGCAAGATTCAGTATCAGAATCTGATATTATTTTATCAGAGTTGTTGTTTGATGCCCTTATAAATGTGGTAAGATTTCTGGTGTTTGTCTTCACATAGCCTAATCCTTCACCTTTGTTCTTAGGTGTTACTTCAATAAAGTGTATGAACTCTTTTGCTTGTTGAAAACCCTTTACATTGATTTCATTGTCATGAATTTTTTGTAAAGATCTTTTCTTTCTCGTTCATAAAATTCAATTTTAGCTTCCTTTGTCAGATTTTGTTCAATTAATAACTGGTTTTCAAGTCTGACTTTATTGCGCAATTTTTGAAAATCATCAAATTTTGTATTTTCTTATAACTGTTTATCTTGTAAAATAAAAAAAAATCTTTCATAAGTTTGTTCAGTTGCTGTTCCAAATCAATGTAAACTAAACTTACTTTGGATTCTGATGAGTTGGAGCTTCCATCAGAAGTTGTAGCCATCAAACAAAAATTAGCCATTTCCTATTCTTCTTCATTAGAAGAATCATCGGTTAGCCAGGTATATGTACATGCCATAAGGCTAACTTTGTGTTGTCGTTTAGCTTCTTCAAGCTTCTTTTCATAGTAAGCTACATCCTACAGCTTCTTGATTTTGCACTCGGATGCATATTGCCCCTTTTGTTTGCATTTGTTGGAAACTATCTCTGCCTTTCCCTTCTCTTTGGATCTACCTTCCATCCTTCCTCTGTCACCCTCCGAGTACTTTCCACCTCCACCTCTTAGCCTTTGCTCAAAATTTTTTGTCAGTAGGGCAATTACCTCAGCAAAGGCTAAAAAATCTAATGAGGTATCCGAAATTTCTAAGCTTTGGCAACTAGAGGTTTGTGGATTAGTGATTGTTACTCTTTATGTGTTAGAAACAAGAGCAATAGGTCCTGCCTTGTGGTTTGAGTTCTCATATATTTCTTCCTCTCATGGGACAAGGATGCTATAGAGATCATGTAAATTCATGTTCCCTAATTCTAGGGTGGATGCCAAGGTCATTGTGAGACTTCTCCACTCTCTTGGCAATGCATCCAGAAATTTTACATTTCTTTCATCATTTGACTTCCCAATACCAAACTTTTTAAGATCATTTATGTCACACCCCCAAACTACCACCTAGGGAATGTCCCTGTTAGGCGTGCGACATACCAATAACGAGCCACTAATTACATTGAACACAACAAGTTTCAAAATAAAATCCATAATTATTAATAAAATACCACCAACAAGTTTAAGTGAAACCAAAAATATTCAGCGAAAGCAAAGTTAAACAGTTTCAAAACCAATGTATAGTATCAAGAAATCAATAGCATAAATCCATCCAGTCGACCCATGACCACTCCAGCTACTCCAGACAGCAAGTTCCAATGCAAGACATCTAACGACCTACAAGCATGCAAACAAGTGTGTCAGACAACGCTGGTGAGTTCAAAGTTTTGTTAACGAGTTTAGTTACCAGTTATATGAATAAATCAGCTTAACAAATTGATTTGATGTTGTTATTAACTCGATTACCGCAGTGGCTACAAGATGTGTTTGCCCAACCCCAATGTCTCTATCAAAACATTGGTCATGCTTTAAGGAAATTAGTTCACGCCCGTCCTCCCCAGTACGGTGTGAGGGTGCCAAACCTAATAGCGCTATCAACTAATAACCTCGTTGCCTCCCCGGCAACTGTCGGTAGATGTAAGGGGTCTTATGTGATAGAAACTGAGTATAATAACAAACATCCCAATAAACAAGCGTTCCTCCCCGAAACGTTACCCGATATCCCTCCCCGGGATGCATGCTTGGAAAAAGAGCAGTGAACTCACCTTAGTTTTGCTCGGTAAGATTAATTTACTCATTTACCAATTGTTCAAATACTCCCTAGAATCATTACCAACACAATCAGTCTTAAGTGCACATAATTCACATATTTTCATATATAAACAAGTCATATATTCCTTATTCACTTGTCACACAGTCAGGATACACGTATTACACACATATAATCCACATCACACCAGGTTAATCTATCAACCCATCGTTGCCAAGAAATCACTTAGTATATATATATCCTTCTAATGAGTAATTCTTTTCATGATTCAATTCACCATACACACTATAATCACCTGTTTACTAATGTGAGTTCACAAGACAAATCGTGTCACACCCCCAAAATCCACACGCGGAGTATCACCGCTTGGAGGCGTGACTGACCAGGATCAAGCCACCAATCATATTGAACATATAAGTAAATACCAAAAATCATTCATCAATACGAAAGGTGTTTTCAAAACCAAACATCAACAAGTGGGTAGCGGAAGCATAAGTATGTAAACCCAATGTAAATCGTAAATTCAAACGTTTAGATAATTAACATGGCATCATCGATCCATGTCCCACAACGACCTGCTCCTCCCCGCGCAAGCTCCATATGTACCTAAGGTCCTGCAAGGCATGCAAGAGAGAGTCAACAACTAGTTGAGCGAGTTCACAGTTAATAGTTCAGTAATAGTATAGCGTGAGTAGTAGTATGTTCGTTCGTTACAATGTATCGTATTAGTTCCCATCGCGGCCTTCCAGGCAGGTGTGCGAAGATGTTGGGGGATGTTTTTCCCCAAGTATTCTAGACTAGGTTTATTTGTATCGTGGCCTCACCAGGCAGGTGTGCGAAGATTTGTAAATTTAGTTCGCGGCCATTCTATGGCAGGTGTGCGAAGTCAGTCATAATATCGCGGCCAATCCTTGGCAGGTGTGCGAAGATCAGTTCAATAATATCGCGGCCAATCCTTGGCAGGTGTGCGAAGATCAGTTCAATAAGTGTTACTAGTCTAGTCGTATCTTATCGTTAGGTTCTACTTTATGAGTATACACAATAATTCATCAAATCCCATTCCCACCCGGGAACCCCATGCCTTGGCTGTGTGAACTCACCTTGGTTTGCTCGGTATGCTAAGTGTATGCTCGCGAGTAATCAATCACGTCCTAAAGTATGCACGTATGTGAAATCAGTTTGCGTTCAAGTTGTTCACGTATAAGCAAGTAGTACGTATTCGCAAGCATTCAAGTCATGTTTAACATTTAACGTCAGTTAGTTAACTCAGTTAAGTCTTACGGAAACAGTTACTGTATGAATTACCCAGGTCGGCGAAACACCCTCTGTTTCGCCGTGAGCCCCTTCGACGAATCCCAATCTGTTTCGTCATATACCCTTCGGCGAAACACAATCTGTTTCGTCGTGAGTTTTGTTTCGTCAAAACCTCCGTTTCGTCAAATCAGTTTCGTGAAGGCATCAGTTACGTCATAATCAGTTTCATGCAGAAAACCCTAATAGCCATCATCAACAATGTCAAAACATAGAGACCCTAATTAAACAACAGTTGCCGAAAACCAGTTCATTCAATCATCATGGTTAACATCGCATGACAAGTTGTCAGATTATCATCATTATCCTAAACAAGAATCAAAGTATGAAAACAATTATGCAATCACATGTTACTGACAAAGCCTCATGCAAGCAAGCACCTAATGGCTGACAATTCATAAAATGAATCCACGGTGGCTGCACATTCGAGACAAATACACATGCATATCAGTCATGAATTTCCTACAACAACATTTAATTTAATGAGCCAATCATATAATCCTATCCAATCGTATTCAATCATGCAGAAACCCTAGTCAAATATATAATACCCAATCAACAAAAAGAAACATTCGATCAATATTAATCACCCATCCATCACACATTCGGTTCATCACATATTTCAGAAATCGAATACATATTTAAATCCATGATTATAGTTTTAGCACATGTCCACTAACAAGAAGCCCTATTCGATCACACCACAAAATTATCATCAAGAATATAAACAAATCAATACATGAAAAACACTAACCAGAAATCTTGATTAATAAAAATGCAAATCTCGAACAGGGGGGGGGGGCTACTGCCGTCGCCAATCATAGGAGGGGTAGGGTTTGTTGTGGTGATAATATGAGATGCAAAATAGAGGTTACGTAACATATAAATCAAGTGCCAATAAGCTTAAGTGGGCCGGCCATCCTACGTGTGTAATGGGCCGAGATCAAGATGATGGGTGGTTCATGTTATGAATAATGAAGTGTGATTATGTGGCCCAAATGTACGCGGCCCAACTCGGTTGGGTTTTTCTAAATCAGTTGTGCGACACACACACTAAACATACGTACTCATGTAAGGTTAATTAATTAAACGTACGTAATCATGTCTAGTTAATCAGTTAAACATACAACCATATATCTACAACACACTTATGTTGCACAACAAATGTAACATATCATTCACAATACGATTTAACATATTACAACCGTGTACCGTTGCGAAACAACGAGTCGTGTAAACCAACAATATAAACGATTAACGTGCAATTAATGCGAAGATGGAGCCTTGGAAACTTGAGTTGTCACAAATCGGCCCAAACTTTGCTGGCCCATCCTGCCAATACTTAATATGCAACCTGTATGACATATCTAACCAACCCCCTACTTACTTTGTGACCACCCTAGTTATATGTTATTCTGGCATTATTATTATCATCAACAGTGAGTAAATATCAAGCAATAATCAACCAAAACCACATAACAGCCGATCACAGATCATTCGGAATTCATAACCATTAACACAATTCTACCATACATTGTATAATCACCACACTTAACAAAATCATATTAATACTTAACAACATTACAAGTTATAAATAAGCTAATATGTAACACTAATCAACAAGCATGTCCTCGGCTAGAAGTGTCAAAACCAACTCGAAGCAACAGGTTATAGTAATTCGACTACTTTGTATAAAATCCCAATTAGTCACATGAATCTTGTTATTCTATGGATACATATATTCAGCAGAATACCAACACATAAATCAACACTATCACACAAGATCAACCCTAAATAATTACCAATAATCATATAAATCGATCCCAATCCATGACACATGTGAACATCATCATCACTATTATCAAAACAATCAACAATGGCCGACAACTGTTAACACTTTCAAGATGTTATTGGACCGATTTATGTAGTATTTATGTAGTGGACCAATTCATTACTATTATCATATAACAATCATATGCAAATATAACACAATGGCCGACAATCATGGGGTGTTCCTTATCCAATTGGCTGCACTTTCAAGGTATTTCACATGCAATATTATAGAGTATTGGCCAATGAGTAAAGATATTACTGACCGAGATCTTGACTTCCGTGGGGGGGGGGGGGGGTTTCTTCAGTTGCTGATCGTATGAAAGCAATAGGGTTTGTTCTTTGGTTTAGAGTTTTATTTCCAACTTTAACAACTATTACGTAAACAATATATATATTAAAGTTTGGGGCGGTTTATGTTATTAGCTGAAGTAATGGGCAAGTAATGGGCTCAAGCCCAATCGCATAGACAGGAAACAGGAAGGGGAATAGGTTATTCCAACTCAATGTGGCCGGTTATGATTGCTAACTAAAACAGTGGATTGGGTCGGTTGTGTTTAAGACTCATTCAAGTGCTACAACTCCTATTTGGGCCAAGTTCAATCAAGAATATTAATGGGTTTCATCAAAAAAACCCACACACATGGCGGCCCAATTATACGTTACGACCCAATCATCCTCACGACTTAGAGATTGACCCATTACACACACACACCACACACCACACAACTACAAAAACATATAGCACGTTTATCCGAGTCGCGGGTCGAATAGATAGATTAAGACAAGAATGGGGAACTCATAAAGCCGAAGGCACTAACCTTGAAACTTCGGGTTGTCACATCATCCCCAACTTGAAAGAAATTTCGTCCCGAAATTT
This sequence comes from Helianthus tuberosus, assembly GCA_030545235.1. Classification (NCBI taxonomy): domain Eukaryota; kingdom Viridiplantae; phylum Streptophyta; class Magnoliopsida; order Asterales; family Asteraceae; genus Helianthus; species Helianthus tuberosus. The sequence continues at coordinate 53,443,662 of CM060417.1, read as the reverse complement.
GACAAGTAAGCACAGAAGAGTGAAGTGAGAAATCAAGATTGTTTCGGATTTTGCTCAGGTGCCACAATTTAAAAGTTTTGTAAACCTATTATATGTTTCTGAAAGACTCTCACTTTGAATACTTTTGAATCTTTCATAAGAATAAACACAGTTTGTTCTCTTGTTTCTCTTCATTCTTTCTCCTCCTTCACAACGATTTTCCAACTGATCTCATATCTCCTTAGCAGATGCACATGCATCTACTTGGGAGAATATGTCATTTGGAAATGCCATAATCAAGAGTGATTTAGCCCTTTCATCAGACTCCACCATATCCTTATCTTCTTTGCTTCAATGATTTTCTTGTTTAGGAGAAAAAGAGATAGGGATTTCTAGTGTGTGCTCAATTGCTGGAACAGCAGGAATTTTAACAGTAAGTCTATATGGGCCTCTCTCAATGGATTGAAATAGATCTCGATCATGTCCATTAAGAAAATTTGATCATCCTAATTCTCCATTGGGGGTACTCCTCTCTTACTAAAGTTGGAGGCTTTGACATAGATCCAATGTTGAAAGCATTGTTCCAAGTTTGAAAGTTTGCCATATTTAGTAAAAGATATTGTTATAAAAAAATGAGCAAATGATCTTTTGAAAATAATTTATTCAATCTGCTCTGATACCAATTGTGGTGCACTTTGATTAAGTATGGCAATAGATTTCAACAAGTATGAAAATATTTTGCGGAACTAGAAATCAAACTTTCAAGAAACAACAACTTATAGAATTTTCAAGTATATTAATCACTTTGGAAAACAAAGCTATTGACTATTACAAATGAATGCTCAAAGAATTCTGTAGTGAAGGGTAATGGAGTTTTTGGTGTATGAAATGAATGCTTGGCTCAACTCATTTATCCTTTGGTGTTGACATCTCTATTTATAGAGAGTATGGGTCATGAATAAATATTTGTTTATTCATGCACTTGCTCTGCACAAAGTAGCTTTTTAGCATATTCATTGAATCCATGGATGTCAACTTGCTACTTTTCAAGTGTGTCATGGCCTTATCTCTAAGACAAGTTGGCTCATCAGAAATTCTGATGATCAGAGTTTACCAGATTCTGATGATAAATACCAGATTTATCATCAGACTTATCAGAATGGCCTTTTCTGATTGTCTTCTCTTGTCTTGATCACTTTCTGATCTTTGTTGAAGTTATTTCTTTTTTTCTTCTCGTGTCCTGTTATCTTGTAGACACCTTTTTATTGATCTTCTTGACTGTATCTTCAGCATATGATCAGGTTGATCATCTATTTCTTCAATACTTATATAAAAGTTTCCTAACACAATCAAGCTGACCTCCTGTTTTCTTTTGGATTCTTCAAGCTTCTTGTTTTTGCACTCATAATAAGAAAAATCCTTTAGCTTTTTGTTTTTGCTCTCTGAAGCATAGTATCCCTTTTGTTTGCATTTATAGCACACTACTTCAGCTTTTCCTTTTTCTTTCGATTTTCCTTCCACCCTTCCTCTATCACTCTTCTGGTATTTGTTGCTTCCTCTTCTTAGCCTTTGCTCAAATGTTTTGGTAAGCAATGCAATGGCTTCAACAAATGCTGAAAATCTGATGAAGTATCAGAGTTTTCTAGGTATGAATTCTAGCAATGAGAGGATTGTAGATCAGAAGTGTTTGATCTTTGTGAGTTAGAAATGAGGGCTATAGGTCCTCCTCTGTGTGTTGAATTTTCATAAATTTCATCCTCTCTTAGGACAAGAATGTTGTAGATATCATGCAAGCTCATGTTTCCCAACTCTAGGGTGGATGCCAATGTCATTGTTAGGCTTCTCCATTCCTGGGTAAGGCATCTAGAAACTTTACATTTCTCTCATCGTTGGATTTTTCAACACCAAACTTAAGGTCATTCAATAGTTTTGCAAAACTATTATATGTTTCAGAAACACTGTCATGAGGAAGATTCTTAAACCTTTTATAGGAAGAGACACAGTTTGTTCGTTTGTTTCTTTTCATCCCCCCTCCTTCACAAAGATTTTCCAACTGATCCCATATTTCCTTAGTAGACACACATGCATCTACTTTGTCTTAATCAAGAGTGATTTGACCCTTTCATCGGCTTCCACCATATCCTTATCCTCTTTGCTCCAATTTCTTTCTTTTTTTGGAGCCCAAGAGACAGGTATTTCCGGTGTTTGTTCAGTTACTGGAACAACTAGGATTTCAACACTAGGTATATGTGGGCCTCTCTCAACAAATTGAGACAGAGCTCGATAATGCCCATTTAGGAAGTTGATCATCCTGATTCTCCATTATGGGTACTCCACTTTGACCAAATTCGGAGGCTTTGACATAGACCCAATATTGAAAGCATTGTTCCATGTTTGAAATTTTGCCATATTTAGATAAAGAAAAGTAAAAGAAATACTTTGAGCATTTGAGCGTTTGAAAATAGTTTATTCAATTTGCTCTGATACCAATTGTTGGACCCAGATAACAATGCTCTTATCAAAATTTGGCAACGAATTTCAACAAGTATGAAAATAATGTGCGAAAATAGAAATCAAACTTTCAAGAAACACAACTACAGAATTTCAAGTTTATATCACTTTGAAAAAGTTTTACAAGGTGATTTTGAGGTTATTGGCTAATACAAAAGAATACTTTAAGAATTTTGTAATAAAGGGCAGTGGAGTTTTTGTAGTATGTAATGAATGCTTGGCTTCACTCATTCTCCCTTCTGGGTTGTACTCTCTATTTATAGAGAATGATTAACATGAATAAACAAATGTTATTCATGCACTTGTCTGCTCAAAGTAGCGTTTTGGCATATTCTGTAGGACCGGTTTTGACTCCGAAACGATTGCGAAATGAACGTGTGACGTGCGGAAACCGTACACGAGCGTGACCTAATACACAAAATGTAATATAAACGTGACTCTATTAGAAATATGACAAGTACAAGCACCTTGAATCACTTTCTCTCTCTAGAATCTCTCTCTAGATCTAGAGCTCTCCAAATGTCAAAATGAGCATAAAGTCCTATAACTATGACATAACATCCCTATTTATAGGCCAAGGCCTTTAATGAGATTTCTCATTAATTACAAGATTGCCACCTTGCCTTTTGACTAGTTATTACAATATAAGCTTGTTATCTTCAGTTTCTCGCTACGGCTCGGATTGACGAAGGCGATAGACATAAATGCACTAACAGACTCCCCCTTGGATATTGCAGCAGTCAATCTCGTAGCGTCTTGTCTTTCTCTCTCTCTTTAAGTCTTCTTGAAGTTTTAACACGTTTTCATCAACGTAGACTCCCTCTTGCTAGAACAGAATCCCCGTGGATCTGTCTTCAGCTTCAGCTCCCCTTTTCTGTAGACTCTTTTCTTCATCAGGCTCCCCCTTTCGTCAAGCTTCTGTGCTTTGGGATCGACACTTGGCTTTCTGTATACAAGCTCTTTCAGAATAGTTTCATGGCTCCTTGAATCCACGCTTCCTCTTGCGTTGAGCTCGTCTTCAGACTTCCCCTTAGACTCAGCTATCGGGATCGTAATCTGGTACAACATCTGCAATTTCTCAAACATTTATAAGAACAAACATTTTGAACATTCAATTGTCCAGGAATTGTAATCTGGCTCTATTAAACTTTCTAAATCAAGATCCTGGCTTTAAGATATAATAATATGAATATATCCAGAAATACTTGATACTCTCCCCCTATCAACAAACTTCATAGATTTGGCAGTTTTAGCGAACATAATCCGAAACTGGCTCTTTTACAGATTTTAACAAAATGAGCATTCAAATCCCTCAAAGTTAATCATCCAAGTCCAACTTAATGACCTTGGAGATATCACAAACTGTTTTTTATTTTTGATTTTTAAAATTTCAAGATTCAAATTAATGAACTTGTTTATTTTTCAGAAACACAATCTGCATACTAAGATTTTGAAACTTAGCATCCCAGACATCGGTTGTCGAAAATAAAGTGAAATCAAAAATCTTTTTGTAATTTTCTGAAACATAAAGCAGTAAAGAAATATTCACAAACATATTTACAGACAATATTTTTGTTTGAGTTCGCGTCAGAGGATCATATCAGTTTATGACAAATCACTAGCACCGTTGAGCTTTAAACACTTTAAGTTCTAAACAATTCACATTGATTGACAATATTGTTGTCCACTTAAACTCAATCTAAAAACTTTCAAAATGCTTACTGATACGTTAAGGTATATTAATTTGCACTAAATTCTTATGGACCCCACGATCTCAGCATATCCCCTCATCATGCAATACACTGACTCAAGTAATGCCTTTAAACTTTCATCAACTATGATATGTGTAAAAACAATGCAGAATGTTTAAACATTAACAATCAGGTCGATCTTTCGATACGCAGAGAAAGTCCAATGTTTAAACAAAATAAGAAATAAAAACAAGTTGAAATTGTTTAGGCTTTAACCACCTGTTCGATACTCCCGTATACGCAGAGATGATCCAAAGCTTAAACGAAACACCAAAGAAAATAAAGCAGAACGTTTAGGCAATAACATCCAGGTCGATACTAAGATATACGCAGAAGATGTCCAATGCTTAAATAAAATAAAGAAATAAAACAAGTTTAAATCTTTGCAAAATGAAATACACAATCACAGTGACTTTTTCAGCAAGTTGTAAAAGTTCACAAACTGACCGGTTTTTATGCTCTTTCAGCATTCAGCGATTACTGAGTAGGTACACAGTCACGAAGGATAAAACTAAGTACTATGCTTTCGACCGCGTTTCCCACTAGAACTAGGTTTTTCATTTAAGTTTGTATCGTTATCGCAAATCTACTAGTCTAGCTGAGCCTATTGTCACATCTTTAGTGAGATTGTTTATTGCTTTTTAACTTTCCATTTCTTTAGCGTACTGTAATTGTCTACTGATGTACTATCATTTCTTCTTTTTACACAAAAACTCATTTTTGAATTTTATCATGTTTTTGTCTTTTTCAAATTTTCTAATGTTTTTGAATTTTCTGAAAATAATACTCCCCCTAAAATGCAAAATCATTTAAAAGAAAATTTGACAACCCGATACTGATAGCTTCGTCTCGCCATCCATTTTCTACTTCACATGCTCTGTTTTGCAGAAAATATAACGTACCCCCATGATTTACAACACATTGATATTTTACAGTTTGAAAACCGTTTTTCAATCTTGTGAAATTAATCATGTTTGTTCCACCGTGAGGGTTTCGGCATATTCAAGCAACATATTTTTTTAACAAATTTAAAAACAAACATATTTTTGGTTTTTTTTTATTTTTTGACAAAATAAAAACATATTTTTGGTTTTTAAATTTTTTAATTTTTAGGGTTTTTGAAATATTGTTTATTTATGTACAGAAATCAAACAAACTCCCTGTTTCAACCAACACAGGGTTCAGCAGCCTCCTCTTCCCGTTGTGCCAGGCTGCTCCGAATTCCATTTTCACAATATTCAGTTCTCTTGAGCACCTGCACATTCCACTAATTCAATCACTTGAACAAGTTAGCCCAGGTCTGTTGGACCTTAGGCATTTCAACACAATATACTTCATTCAACTTCGGAAAATCTTTGTCATTTTGTACAAAGACTTTTTCAATATTAACTTCAACTTTTTCATCATTTACCGAAGTCATTTGTTTCTTAGCAGACCATGTTTGACCTTTAGGAGTACCTCTCTTGTAAAATCGTAACTCGTTTTGATTATTTTGACTTTGAACAACAACTTTTGGTTTCCAAAATTGATTTGGTTTTGTCATATCAACCGATGTTTGCCAACTTTGTGTTGTTCTGAATCTGGGTTTGTGAAAATTCCAGGTCTCTCTTGAATCGAACCTATTCGGGTTTGATTTCCAAGTTTGATTCGAAGCAAACTTGTTTGTGTTGTACCTCCAAGTTTGTTTTGAATCAAATCTGATTGACCTTTGTTTCACATCCTCAAATTTTTGTTCTTCCACATCATCAGACTTCTTTTTCTCAACATCAACAGGTTTCAGATTTGGACACTTGCGTGCAAGATGTCCAGTTTGATCACACTTAAAACATGTTCTCTTTGAAACATCTTTGACCTGTGGTTGTTGCGTTTTCTTTTGAGCATAGAACTCTTCATTAGACTGTCGTCTAAATTGGAGTTCTTTCTCTTCTTCTGAACTTGTTCCATGAACAAAATTCATCTTTGTCTGATAATTTGGAGTTTCATTTTTATTCCACTTTGTTTCTTCTTATAACCCAACCCAGACTTCATGTTTTTCTTCTTGAAACCAGGTTTTTTATAAAAGTTTTGTGACCTTTTCCAGCAAATTTTGGAATTTCAGACTTTTCAATCTCAACCATTTTGAAAACTTTGTCAATCTTTTCTGAAATCACATTCTGAATCGGGAATACAATATCTAAGAATAATTTGTCCGATCCAATCATGGTATAAACCAATCCTTTTGAATCATCATACAAATTTTTCTTGGATTTTGAGTTTTACAGATATTCTTCATGAAAACTACCTTCTTTTTCATCATGTGATTCAGATTTACCTGTATCAACCGACTCTTCTTTCAACACACTTTCAACGACCTTACCTACCACCTCTGAATCACTAGAATCATCAGATTTGGAATAGGTTACGTCAATGTTATCTAGCAATTGATCTACCATGTTGAAAGCTTTTTCGACCTTTTCATCATCATAAAATGCATACTTTTCCGGTGGTGGAACTTGATGAAATTCTGAACCAATGCCCTTTTTGTTTTTCTCAGAATCACCATCTCCCGGTTTTATATTGAAAATACGTTCAAGCACATATGATGACGCGTGATAACTTTTTAACTTGTTGTTATCCTGTTCTAAATCAGCAATCTGACGTTTAAGCTTAGCAACATCCTCAATGTAAGAATTTACAACTTGTTGCTTTATTTCATACTGTCGTTTAAACATATTAGTTGTTTCAGAACAGTAATTCAATCGTGATTGAACAAGTTTCATTTCACTTTTCACCTTTTCATATGACTCTTTTGTAATGTGATATGCCAATTTTATTGAATCATATTCTTTTTTCATTTCTTGACAAACATTTTCCTTTTGAAAACATTCTTCTGTCATTTTCAAAACTTTTTCTTTCAAACTTTCATTTTCTTTTTCTAAATTTTTACATTTTTCTGAAATTTTTTCATCATTTTCTTTTAAAATCTTTTCATTTTCAAACATTTCTTTGTATTTATTTTTAAAAACCTCTTCGATTTTTGTAAATTCAAGATCTCTTGTTCTGAACTTTTCGTCTTTTTCAGTACAAGCACTGTACATTTCCATGCATTTCTTGCACTGTTCAACAGTTTCATTTAAAACTTCAGAATCAGAATTTACCTCAGTGATTGGCACCTCGGTGTTTGCTTTTGTCTGCTTCTGATCAGCATCTTCTTTCTTTTCTTCTACACCAACACCAGTATCACCAGCATTACTAGCTTCCAAATTCTCGTCCTTCACTGCTTCTTCTTCTACAACCTGCTGCTCTTCAATAACAGCTTCTATCACAGTTTCTTCATTCACTACACTGTTCTCTTCCTTTTCTTTCACTTCTTCTACTTCTACAGCTTCGTCTTTAGCTTCTTTAGCAACTTTCTTCAAATTGTTCACCATCTCATCAACTTTCTTTTTCATTCTCTCTTCATCCCTCTTCTTCAGACTTGAAGTCATAACATCTCTAAGAAGTTTTTCAAACCTTTTCACATATGTTTTATCTCTTCCAACATTTGTATAGTATTCGACGGATCGAGGGATTACTAACAAAACATCATCAAAGATTATGTCTTTCTTGGGAACAACAGGTTCACCATTTCTGTTGACGTAGCATTCTCGCTTCTTGTCCCATCTCTTATTGCTTACTGCACTTTCATACTCTTCTTGCATTTCATCCATTCTATTCCAAGCAATGTTTCTTTCTCTGTACGTTTTCTCACTCAGAATCTCTTCTCTGGTTTTCTCTTTGACTTCAGCAACAAAAACATAATGTTTGCCTTGTGATATTTTTCTTCCATGAGCTGTGACTTTTTCATCAACACAATCTTCTTCATTTCTTTTCTTGATCTCAGCAGTCAATCCTGAATCAGATGGAATGTATTTGTCCCAACTGAAACCCTCTGCCACTTTTTCATCATCTTGATGTATAAGTAAGGCTTTCTTCTTGGGATTATTTTCGATCATTTTTGGCTCTTCTTTGCTACGGTGGTAAATCGCCTTTCGGTAATAATCATCATTGAATGGATTTTCATTTCCATCAACTGCAGAATTATGACATTCTCTCTTGAAATGACCTTTTTGCTTGCATTTGAAACATGTCACTTTGGATTTATCAAATCCCAGCTTAGTTGATGGACCACCGATAGACTGCTTTCCAGTAATCTCCATATATTTCTGAGCTCTTCTAATGCAACTCGCTAAACACCAGCGAATGTCGATAAGTTCCATCTCTTCCGGATCAATCTGGTCATAGTCTTCTTTGGTCAATTCAGAATTTCCAATTTTACCAGCTACTAGACCTTCATATGATTCCAGAACAGATGCAAGAAAACTCATTTGTTGCTTGGCTGCATTGATGCTCATAGTCGGAGAATTCTTCAATTTGAGAGCAATGTTGCAGAGAACTTCTTCAGATTCTTCAACACTTGCTTTTGATGAAGACGAATGATATCCCGAATTGTAACTTGATGAGCTTGTCAGAGGTTCTTTTGTCTTCACACCACTGAATGCTGTTTTTGGTGATTCACTAACTTTCACCGAAGGTATTGCACCTTTGTAATAAAGACCAACATTCTGTTGATGCGAAGAACTGCTCATCTTGTTCTGCTTTTTCAATTCAAGCTCATGACTTTCTATCTTTTCTATCAAGACATCAAGAGAAATTGTATCATATAAAGCATCATTTTTCAATATGAATACAAACGTTTGCCACTGATCAGCTCGTGGTAACGCTTCTATGATCTTATCAATTATTTCTTCTCGAGTTTTAACAATGCCAAAACGATCAAGTTCAATTTTTAGATGACCAAATCTCTCTATCATTTGTCTAATTGATTCACCTTTCAAACTATCAAACAAATCAAATTCTTTCTTTAATAATGCAATTTTATTTTTCTTGATTTGTTTACCCCCCTCAGCTTTTACCCGTAAAGCTTCCCAGACAGATTTTGATGACCCATCATGTTGAAGTAAAGCAAACAGGTCATGTCTAATTGATGATTGAATTAAAGCAATCATTCTCTGTTCAGCTGAGAATTCTCTTTTGTCTTCTACTGATAAACTTTTGAGCGGGGTTTCTTCTCCTTTATCATCGGTCGGCCTACTATAACCAAATTCCAAACAAAACCAGCTTTCATGAGCGTAAGCTTTTGCCCAGTTGATGAACCGCTCTTTCCACCAAGTGTAATCTTCAATGCTTTCAAGTGTTGGTGGTTTTGAATTTGTTCCGTAGAAATTATCATGTTTAATATTTTCATTGATCGCTTTAGTTATGGCTTTTGGTGTAACAATTGAGGTTTCGAAAGTTTCGGATGTAAATGCGTTGTAGAACGTGTTGTAAAACTCTTCAGCCATGATGTGAACTTCTTGAATTACCTTGACTCAAACAAACAACAAGATTAGTTCAATCACTAACAATCAACTAAATCGGACAGGTATCCAATCGAGTGAGTCAACAAAAATTAACAGAATGAATTTGTGAAAATGGATTGGGTGGGGATCCGCTCGGGCGAGAATCCAACGCTTTGACCTTGAATCACAACAACAAATGAAATGATTAGAGTCGGGTGGTAATCCGATCAACCTACCACTCGATTGATAACACTACACGACAAATACTATTCAAAATTTGATATGTTCAAGTCTTTACCAAATAGCACATGCAAACACTTTGCAAATGACCGACAATCAACAATCTATTTAATTTGTTTTATTTGACTTTTCATTAAAATGAATTGACACTTCAAACAATGTGCAAATCTCGTGACCTCTTGACTTTTAAGTTCTAAAAAAAAATTCACATGCTATTTATTTTTAATGATGTATTCAATTAATGAATCACAAAATCTACTGATATCTTCAGTTAAAGTAGCCAACAAATTTTAATTGTGGATGAAATGTAATTGGGCCGCAACACTTTAATATGTTGTAAACCTTGGGCCGAGAAATGGACAGTATTATGTATATTAATTGTGCCGACAAACAATACAATCTAATTGGACCTCATACATCAATACACATGCAATCTGACAACAGGCAACATGTTTCTCTTATCCAGGCACATGGATTGAATCAAACTTTTAAATGTATTCTCATGATTGGGCCGATTACTTGAATTTTGATTTTAATGACTTGATTAGGCTGCACAATATCTCTTTTTAGAATATCGTTGGATTTTAATTGGACCGTTTAGTACTTATTCAGTCAACACACATGGTTTGTCAAACTTTCATTCACGTGCACATGAAATGATAATTTCACACGAAATCTTCAAACGAAATCTGTTACATGACACATTCACATGAAATCTTCAAACGGAATCTTCAAACGAAATCTGTTACACGACACATTCACACGAAATCTTCAAACGAAATAGCAAATTTCAAGCGAAATAGCAACTTTCAAACAAAATAAGGCGTTTTCAAGCGAAATAAGGTGAACTTTCAAGCGAAATATGGTATTTCGTGCGAAATAGGGTGTCACTTTGGTGCGAAATAAGGCTGTTGACACGAAATCGGACAGAAAAAGTTAGATTTCTCCTAAACGGCTTTGAATTAGGATCTGAAACTTTGTAGGGTTGAAGATCAGGTGTTTTCGCACAACATATCAAAAAATCATGTAATTTGGACCGTAAAAACCCATTCAATTTTGAAAAATTCAGAAAAAAACGTGAAAGAAGTGTAGAAGATGAAGAAATCGATGAAATCTGATTCAATTCAGATCTGAATCTGTGCGTTTGATCAGTGTAATCAAGCTCCTGCTCTGATACCACTTGTAGGACCGGTTTTGACTCCAAAACGATTGTGAAACGAACGTGTGACGTGTGGAAACCGTACACGAACGTGACCTAAGACACAAAATGTAATATAAACATGACTCTATTAGAAATGTGACAAGTACAAGCACCTTGAATCACTTTCTCTCTCTAGAATCTCTCTCTAGATCTAGAGCTCTCCAAATGTCAAAATGAGCATAAAGTCCTAAAACTATGACATAACATCCCTATTTATAGGCCAAGGCTTTTAATGAGATTTCTCATTAATTACAAGATTGCCACCTTGCCTTTTGACTAGTTATTACAATATAAGCTTGTTATCTTCAGTTTCTCGCTACAGCTCGGATTGACGAAGGCGATAGACATAAATGCACTAACATATTCATTGAATCCATCTAAGTCCACTTTCTACTTTAATGTTGGTGCAGAACCTTATCTCTTTGACAAGTTGATTCATCAGATTTTCTGATGAATAACTTACCAGAAATCTGTTGCCTTAGTCATCATATTTCTGATGAACAGAATTCACCATATTATGATGATAAATACCAGATTTATCAGATGGATCCTTTCTGGTCGTCCTTCTTTGTTTGTGATCTCTTTTTTATCCTTTTTGAAGATGATGTTTATCTTTCCGCTTGTCTTGTTGTCTTGTATCTTCTTTTCATATGACCTGTTGACTTTGTCATCTTCTAGATATGATCAGAGTGGTCATATTTTTCTTTAACACTTACAAAAGTTTCCTAACAATAATACACTTTTATTTGTGTTTATACTTTATTATAATATATATATATATATATATATGTTATAAAACTTAAGAGATTGAGATCAAAACTTCCTCTATATATCTTTCTCTATTCTTCTCTTCTTTCACAAACATATCGTATCTTCAGGTTTAACTTCGATTTCGAAGTGAGTCCCCTTCAATGTTTTTGACAAAAACCTTCATCTTCAATTATTATTATCGTCTGCAAGTTACAACTCCAATCCAAGAAGCAATCGATATACATTGAATGATTTATAGAAAACAAAAGAAATAAAACAAAATGGGTGGGGCCTATATGTCTGCTAATAATTCATAACACTACCCCTCAGACATATGCCCATTTATTTGTTTGATGAATAAATCATTAGCTCCTTGTGGTATGTTGTTCTACAACTTTGGTGTTTGGCTTTGACATGCTGCCTCATTAAAAACCATGCTAGGAAAACCCAGTGGGACAAAAACCATAGCTAAGGGAAAAAGAGTGCAGTGCATGTTGTCTCTCATGATACTTATGTAATACTCCCCCTGATTTCATTATGTATCATTTAAGCCTTCTGCGTAGATCTTTTAGTTAATATTTTGCCACTTCATTCCTTGATGTGTATAATCCTTTGTGTTGATCAATGTTATATGGTCTTTATATGAGATTCCTGGTGCTTCATGTAAACAAATACCATATGATCCACAACTATATGTTATTATATTCCCTGCATTTACAAAGCTAACAAAAAATTGTTTCGATGAGTTAGTAAAATATAATCTCATAACTTACATACCTTTGTTGTATCAAAATATTTGTTTTAACACATTCTAATGTCTCCTTGCTTGACACATGCGATATCACACCAATAAATTCATCCAAGATATGTATGTATATAAGCATGTATAGCTAGCAAGAAATATTAGTGCACAATTGTGATTATCTATAATATTTCTTGACTCGGAATCTCAACTTTGGTAGAAGATCAAAGTAGTCATCTGTTATAGCAAGTGACTGAACAACCTTTAACGTACATAAAGGATAAACTTTGTTCATACTAAACCGACCCGGTATATTCTATATGAACTTACCCTCATGCCCGAACTACAGGTCGAACAATAATTACATTATGTCAAGGTCTTTCAAAAATTATCCCTCTAAAAGCTCGGCAGTTTCTCTCGATGATGTGTAGACATCATCACTGTAAACTTTGATTATAGTGAACTTTTAAAAGTATTTTTTTTATAAAAACATGGCTAATTTAATCACACGTATATCCCTCTTTATCCGAATATCTCGAGTTGTACAACACTCGACCCGATTATTTTAGTCCATACCTATTTTGTGAACTTGATATAGTATGTTCTTTTGATATCAAAGCTTCCGACATTATCAATCTATGAGGGAACTCTTTATATCGTATCAATATATGAATTTGTGTACACTGATCATAATGTTCCCGAGAAATTACTTTACACGATTTTGATAATTTAAATCCTTCATGAATTTTCATGTATTTTGTAGTACCACATGATATATAAGCATTCACAAGATGCATGTTAATTTTCTCTTAATATATTATCAGACTAATTAGATATTGGAAAGTTATTATATCCACCACTGGAGAATGTGTCTCCTCATAATCAATCAATGGTTTTTGCAATATTCTTGTGTTACCAAATTTTCTTTGTATCACTTAATTTGGTTTGTGTAAGAAAATCTTTACCTTAAGAACAGTTGGTCTGAAAACTTTTCATTCCATGAGAGAATTTTAACTTTGATTTATTCACGTTTTCCAAATTTGGCTAATTAATAACATGAATTCATTCATGAGTAGATTCAAAAATCTTGATCTTCATTGTTTCATTATTTTCTAGCGCTATGTTATATATAAAAGTATAACGACGTCGATTTTTATTTCGATTCCATACATATCTTAGACATGATACAACTTATCGAGATCTCTTTATTTTCAGGTACCTGAGGTTCTTCTTGAACCATCATGTCTATTATCTCTTCAGGAGATCTTATTACTATAACCTTGACTTGACCATCTTAATTACTTGCTCCAATTTTCGAGGAATTTTATTATTGGAATCAACTAGTCTACCACGCTTTAGGCGTGCAATAAACTCATTACAAAAATATGTGGTTGTCCTCTTGGGACACAAATATAACTGGAGCATAAGCAGTTGATATATATGACTTAGGTTGTCACTTTATTTTTGTAAGTAAATACGTCTGGTAATAGATTTATTTTCCAAATGAGTTGTTCTTTGAACCCGTAGTTCATATTTTCAGTTTTAAGGATCAATGATAATTTATTTCAACTCATTTCTTTTTCAACTGCTTTTATCTTCCCCTAATGTTGGGAATGTCAGTCCATTTAGATGGATGTTAATAAACTGAACCATAAATAACTCTTTCGTTAAATGCTATATTCCCAATCACCTTTTAAGGTCCCATATTTGTGCGTCGTGGTGGATCAATTTTCAATATATATCGCACAATCAAAGTCTTAGAATGGACATATTTGGTTTCTGACCAAAACCCAATTATAATGGGGAGAAAATATTACAATATATTGGCATTATATGAATTGATACATAAACTTTTGCTCTCATGATCATACACTTAGCAAACACATCCAATGATTGTCTCAAAACTACATGAAGTTTTTCGTGTATTGCAATGATCATTATCATTATATCAATCTGGAATAATATGCTTGCTATCACATTAGCTAAGCCACAATCACACAAACTTCAGGTTGTGGATTTGATAACCATTTAGACGATGCATCGATTTAAAACACTAAATGGTACCATGTTGGATATGTATATCCTTTGTTTATTCCAGAATACTTAGGGATTTACACCCTACTTTCATTGATTAACTTTTCTTGAGAACAAAAATTACATTTTATAATTTTCTGGAAGGATCTGTTAGTTCTTCAATACATTTCACATTATTATTTTACTCGGTGTGGTCTAACCGGTCATGCCAACTGATTATGATTCATAAACTTCTTATTTATGATCATATATGTATTACTTGTAAGTAAAAACAAAAAATAGAATGTATGTATTAAACAATTTAATCATAATAATTTGATAGTCTATTATGATGTGAACAAACTTACATTTGAAATTAATCATATAATGAATCAAATTCAGACTCAGAACCATAAGGTGGTGAAGGTGGTAGAGTTAGTAGCATATTATTAGCTATTTGTTTTAGCATGTCTTCCAACCATTTGTTTCTTTCTGTCAGCCGTTTTATTTGTTTAGAAAAATTTCGAATCTGATCGTTTAACCTAGCCACTTAGACTCCTATTGAATCTGAAGGTAGATTCATTTGAGGTACCGTACATGGTTCTGTTATATTAATTGGTGGCAGTTGTTGTTCTACTTCGTTTAATAGTGATTGGAAAAACTGTTGCGGTAATGGTGATTGCAAAAATGATTCTGATGCTAACTGCTCTTGGAATATCATGTTTTCATCAAACAAAATTTGTTGCATCGTTGAATCTTCCTCAAAAACTAAAGGTGAGATGTTTTGTAAGATGTTCGGTGCTAGTGGTTGAGATAGGTTAGTTGTAATATGTTCTTGTACGGATGGCAGCTGTGGTTGCAGATCAAATCGATAAAAATACAGTTGAGGAAGCTGCAACAATGATTGTTGTAAATTTTGTGTTGAGGTACTTTCTAAGATAACTTGAGCTTCCGCCGACTGGAATGGTTGATTTAGTATATAATTATGAACAGGGGTTAGCCTAACAGTGTTAAAATTTACAATCCCAGATGCCTTTGGTGGAGATAATCCTTGGATAATCTGATCACTTAAGACACCTAATGATTTTGCTATTTTTGTAATGTAAGACCCTCCCATGAGACTTCTCAGAGGATTTGTTTGTTGATTTAAAAGATATGTAGCAAGCTCGTGCGCAATATTACAAGGAACTTGCTCAAAAATACTATGGAGATGGAAAAGGTCGGTAGTACTAACCCTATGTTGATTATTCTTGCGCCCAGTGATAGTGTTGGCTAAAACACGGTGCATATATTGATAACGAGGGTCTGTGAATTTCATAGAATTATTATTATTACACCACCCTTTCGATGAATGGCCTAGCCAATATTCTTTCATTTCCTCAGAGGAATAAGAGGTTGATGCCTCCGTAAAAATAGGTTGTTTAACTTCTTCATCTGTATATATGCCCAGATGAACTGCGAATTCTGTTAATGACATATTATGAGATTGTCCACAAAGTCAAAAATGAATAGATTCATCAGTAAGACTTTTATCATATTTGAAATAGAAAGTGGACAAGAACTCATATACAAGTTCATCGTATGACGGTTCTAGGATGTCGAAGAAACGACGCCAAGGCGTATTACGTGGTAGTAATCTCGCCAGTAAACCACTTGGATCAAACATTTCCATTTGATACCAATCAATACCGCTAATAGAAAAAACTTCAAGATTCTTGAGTTTTTGATACCTCTCACGATTGGGTAAATCAGTAAACCGAAGGAATCGATGAATGTTTGCTGCATTTGAAGATTCAGCATATGCTACTGGAAGATTTACCATTTGAATATTTGGTTTTGTTGAAACTAAGAAAAGTTTGGGTACGGGTTATTTTGGGTATGTTTTGAATTATATCAGAAGTTGTAGCTTATGTGTAGATTAGCTCAAGTAGTGAGTTTCTTATATAGATAAGAAAATTTAAGCTTACACCATACGTTTGGTTAAGGTTTCCATGATACGTTTTGAAACAGTTTACTGTAGCTAGTAAATGTTATATTGCATAAATAAATATTAGATGCATAAACGAAAATGTTAGGTGCATAAATAAATGTTAGTAGTCCCAGAATTATTATATCTCCAGAGCAATAGGTTCCCTGTACTAATTTTAATTTATCACAGAACTATATTATAAATATACATATATATAAAGAAGAAACGGGATCTAAAAGATCATCCTAAAAGTGTATGGTTTTACAACCCACTAGTGCACCCTTAGGCTTTCAACCTATATATGTATATATTTAAATATATGAAATTCTTACACCTGAAATAAATTAAATTCTGCTTTAATTGTTTTTTTAAAATATTTAAACTCTAAATTAAATGTTAGTATATGTGTATAAATAAAAGTTAGATGTATAAAAATACAAGTGCTATCAAGATTTTCGGTCTCTTTATTTTATTATTAAGTATGGGACTTAGATGTTTTTATGATAGGAGTGTCTGGATAACTGGGTCTCCTAAAGGAAAACAATCCCACGGTATAAAAAGAAATATTACGTTTTGTAGTCCAACAACAATCATGTGTTCATCGTAAGATACATCTACACTTGTATTAGTTTATCATAATAATTATAGTTTATATATATTAATCAAAAGCTGACTTTGATTATGATTGCTTGAACCTTACCTTGGCTAGAGCTTCGTGCTGATAACGTGTTATAAAACTTAAGAGATTGAGATCAAAACTTCCTCTATATATCTTTCTCTATTCTTCTCTTCTTTCACAATCATATCGTATCTTCAGGTTTAACTTCGATTTTCTGTCACACCCCGACCGCGTAAAACAACAAATCGCGGCGGAAACATCGGGGCGTGTTGCAACAGAATTAATGTTTCACAACCATGGAAATTTAAGTTTCGTTTTATTGATTAAAAGTGTTACAATGTCTTAACAAACAAAGAAATACAACATAATTAACTAGTCTTGCATCTTTTATTGTCACTAAAGCCCAAATCTGTCTATGTGTATCTTGATTATCTTATGCAACAGCTCCTGAAAAACACATGTGAAAATAGGTACGTCAGCATAAAAATGCCTGTGAGATACATAGGTTTTGTGAAAATAAGATTCATGACTTATGTTTGAGAAAATGTTTAGTCATGAACCTTGTTATTTGCTTTGTCTTGTAAATCATTTGTAAAACGATAAGATCAGATGATAAGTATAAATAAATGTCAGGTTAAATGAATAACCAAGTAAAAATGTGTTTGTATAAGATAAGTTGTTTATAAATCAATGTCTTGTGAAAAGTATGTTATTTGTATAAAATGTTCTATGTCTCAAACTGAAATGATTCAAATAACGTTACAACATGTAATACCATACAAACACTTATATATAGGAAGTACCAGCGGCGTATCCACCATGCTTGTATCATATTACACATGCATCGTTACTTAATCACTTAATCAAACCAAACCAAACAATGTAAAATGTTCATGTCAAGATGTAAATCATGTCAAAATATCTATGTCAAATATCCATGTCAAATGTCTATGTCAAATATCCATGTCAAATGTCTATGTCAAAATGTCATGTATGGCAAGTGAAAGGTCTCAACTAAACCATATGCACAAAAACAAAGTATTGAAGTAAAACTTGGTTTAAATCAAAGCTATGTTTTGTATAAATGCATGCAAATATTTAATATGAACATTTATGCGGTATTGTGAATATGCATACATCCAAGCCTGGCGACTGAGGTGATAAACCCTTTAAACAAATTAAAGGTCTATCTGTCTTATATCAACGAATTCGGTCATTCCTTTCATCCCCTTTCCCTGGGACGTCCGGAACGGGAGTTGTCAATTCCTATGGTACCACTACCTACTAACGAACGGCATGATCGGTGTTAATGAATGTATTGTCCCATGTAAACAAACCAAATGTCATACCAAAATGTAAGCATGTGATGAAAAACAATGTACTAAGTATGCACGCAATGGACATAAATAGCATAAAATGTAAATGTAAAACGATGTACTAAGTATGAACTAAATGGACATACATAGCATAAAACACAATGAGATCATGTACTATAAGTGTACTATTGAACATAGCAGTATATGATGTGAAAACAGGAAAGCATGAAAGTAACAAGTAGGCACATGTGTTCCACCCCAAAACAGTTTGGAAAACAGTAAAAGAGGGGTCTATGTACTCACTTGAGATTGCTCAGAAGTCCTTGAGTAACAACCAAACAATGCTAGAGATCACGGAAATCAAACGGCACCTAATATAGGTAACTATGTTAATTAACCGGACCTAGATCGGAAGACTGGGTAGCATTAGGGTTTGTAAACCAAACGAGTGTGGAGACTCGTGGGATATGGTTTAACAAAGCCTACATACTAAATGAAACTTAACCTAAGTGTTTACGACCCATTACGACCCGTTTAGGAAGCTTATGCTGCTTTAACGTGTCGTGCGCGTGAAACGCGTTTGGACCGCCTAACTAGTCCTATGACAAGTATTATATGCCTAAACATGTTTAATAATCAGTTATGTGACAAAATTTTAGGTTACATATGCTAAATTACCAATTATACATGAAAAGGGTATTCTGGTAATTTACCTAAGGCATATAATCTACCTATCATACAACTACTTAAACGATGTGACCATAGGGTATAACCTCGGAAGGTTATGCCCTATACTAGGGTCACCTAATGTATTTGGTCGGATCCTAATGATCGACCAAACTGGGTCGGGTTCGAAGGTATAGGCGATTTATTAGATCGCCTACCCTACGACCCTAGACAACGTGGTAATCAGTGGGCATAGTCCCAAGGGACTATGACCAACGTGATTACACTCACGTTGCGAAGTTCAAACGAACTTCGCATTGACCATTACTGGTCAACGCTGAAAGTCAAACTAAGTTTGACTTTCGGACTCGAAAAGCAGTAAAATAAGGAAAAAGAACGAAAGAATACTAACCCAGGGTCCCCGAATGCTAATCCCGATCTAAGAACTCAGGTATGAAACAATGGTTTCAACTTAGAGCTCAAAAATCAGAATTCTTGTGGGTTTTTAAGCCAAAGGGGGGTGGGTATTTATAGATTTCGGGTAACCGCTAGGATCGTTTCTTGAATATCGTGACACGATCCAAGCCGAACACTTGTCACAATGTTGTGGTGGCTAAAATGTTGTTCTTATCCGCTGACTAGACGATAGGAAACGTGTGGACACGAATCAATTCAGTTGCAAGTTGCAAAACAAACATTGAATCTGGTCAGAAGGGCTAATGCGGCCCGCTTTAGATTTAGGCAAACACAATGCGGGCCGCTTGGGGCCTCTGATCTGCACATATGTTTCAGAAATGACAGTTTAGGTCCCTGCACGTGTTTAAGCCCATTTCCGGCACTTCCAAGGCCCGTAAAGCCAACTTTAAGGCCCTAAAATGATGCCTAAACATTGTGGACATGAAACATGCTCAAAAATATGCCGGGTGATGGTTCGTTTGGTCGTACGAACACGATGTTCGCTTAATTACGACGGAATGCGCACAAGCGCGAAAAACGATCCAAATGACGCGACGAATGGATTTTTCTTATGGTGAACACTAAAATATAATATAGTCATGCTTATATAAATTTTTGGATGTCCGAATGTATTCAGAACGTAAGTTATGCGCGAAAATGCAAACTTGTGCACTTTTTGACACTTTTAGTCCCTGAATGACCCAAAAGTTTATTTTAGCACACCGAACCCCTCAAAGCCTATTTCTAAGCTATGTAAAGGATATTTATGGTATGTTTAACTTATGGTCATGTTCCGGAATGTCTGTTACAGTTCAAATTGGCATACTTTCGCAGTTTGTCAACTTTAGTCCCTGTAAGCGAATTAACTTGTTTTCGACATACCAAACCTTCCAAAACTTATTTCTAAGTTATGTAAAGGTTATTTAAGGTATGTTAAGCCTATTTCACTATTCCGGAGTGTTCGTTGCATTAAACTGGTTATATTTACGCATCGGTGCGCGTATAACCTTCCAGAAAGCGATTTAGAGTTTGAAATTGAACAAGAATTGATATGTGCAAAATGATACACATATTTTTACAAATCCCAAGTATGAAATATAATATTTCATTGGTTCGGTATTTGTTTGATGGCCGTGGAGGCACAGGTGTTACAGTCTCCCCTACTTTAGGAAATTTCGTCCCGAAATTTATTTAGAGGAAACTTGTGAGAGTTTAAAACATGAAGTTGAAAAGATCAAACAACATTGGTTAGGGTTCTTGAACTTCTAGTAACCTTAATAACATTATGTTTGCAATGTAAGAGGGACACTTATATACAAGTATATGAAGCGTCATTGGTGCGTCCACCATGCCTCCATTACATCGTTCTCATTTTGTTATTGTTGTCACTATCGGTTCCTTCACATAATAAATCTTACTGGATTTCTGTGCACTAAATTTCATAATTATGTGCGCATCCATAATTAGAGAATTCCTTGCACAGTTCACACAGTCTATTTTATAATGTGTAGGGTAAAACCAAATGAACAATCCTGTGATGAGCGTGACTTAGACCGCCATAGAGTCCTTTAGACTAAATCAATAAATGATTTAAATAGACTATCAAGGAGTCTGTCCAGCTACATCACTAGATGTCATTCTTTAACCAGATTGCGAATCAATCTTTGGACTAGACCACTAAAAAGGGTCTGGAGTGGTACTATATAATCCAAGGGTCTTAACTATTACATAGAAGCCCATTAAGGATTTAAGGTAGTACCTTTGAATATCCTTCTACGAATCCCTCATATGAAGATATGAAAGATTCTACGAGGATTTTGATAACGAATATCTAGAGTATACCAAAAACACAAAAATGCATAAAAGAAAACATAAGATGAATAAACACATAGTCACATAACCACAAAATTGTTTAACTAAAAGTTTGTTCTGCTAACAGAGTACATGTATTTAAGGCACACTAGGAATCCATCTCGTGGATTTCATTTGGTACTTTAAACA
Source organism: Helianthus tuberosus (assembly GCA_030545235.1). NCBI lineage: Eukaryota > Viridiplantae > Streptophyta > Magnoliopsida > Asterales > Asteraceae > Helianthus > Helianthus tuberosus. Next base: position 53,422,088 of record CM060417.1, on the reverse strand, counting down.
TTATCAAGAATCTAACTATAAAGATAGAAAGATCTTTAAAAGAAAAATTCGATTTCGATTATAAGGAACCGAAATGTTCGAATTCAGGTACATAAGGAATCCAATTAAGGACTCTGATTTGAATGATGATCATCCACAAGGGTCTAAATATGAAGATAAAAAGATCCCATATGAATTTTAGAAGTTGAAGATGTTTCGATACCTTGCACTGGACGTGCTTATGTCAAAACATGAAGTAAAAAAATGCTTATGAAATTGAGATGCTAGATATGCCAAGGCGACATATGAAGCAGAATTTTGAAGGTTAAGTCAATGTATGAGGAAAATATTTTTGAAAACTATGCATGGGGTTCTTTTAAGAAAAAAAAAATATGTTTAACGTTTTTGAAACCTTATATATAATACTTTTTGAAATCATAAAGTAGGTGTATTAGATAGATATATTTAAAAATGTTTTAAAATCATGCGAGATGAATTTTGAAATTATGTATAAGGTTTTTGAAAGACATGAATGATGCTTTTTGAAATCATGCACTTGATAAGAAAATGTATTGTGTTAATATTGTCTTCAGACTATATGAAATATTTTGAAATTAGAAAGGTTGGTTTTGATAACATGGCCAATGTTTTTGAAATAACATAGACAATGTATCTAGAAAAATTGTTTTCAAACTATATGGAATGTTTTGAGATCATGAAGATTGTGTTGAAATACTTGTACTGTGTATGTTGAAAAATCAAAACGTAATGGGTATGAGATTTGAAAATATCCTTAGTTATCCAACCAAGGATTCAAAAGTACAGATGGGCAAAAAGCACGATTACTCATAATTTCACTTTATTTCCTGTACTTCGTTTCTTAGAATGAAACGAGTATTTAGAACTTTCGAGGAAATTATGAGCGATCACTTGAAAGAGAGAACCACAAGAGTAGTTTGTAAGGAACATAGTTCCTTAGTGCAGGTATTATAGGGAAAAGTCATAAACACATGTAATGATATTTGTATATCAGAATTGTGAACAACAACTTTTATTTATGAACAAGACATATTGTTTCACAATACACGAAACAAAAGAAACAAAGGCATAAGACAGCAACATCCTTTGTTCAGTCGAATGCTCATCCAAGGGTTGGATTTGCACTGACTATCTTCGGGCAGTTATTCCTGAAATGGCTCGTATCGCCACAGTTGTAGCAAGTACCACGCGGGAAACGAGCTTGAGTAGGGTTGACTTGGAGTTGGGTAGCAGCAAGATTTTCAACAGCTTTGTTCTGGATAGCAAAGCGACATGTGTTGACCAAATGTCCCCGCCGTCCACAGTAGGTACATTTCCAGCAGGGTATAAGGTTTGAATGATGACCGTTGCATCGCTTGCACCTAGGAGCAGTTCCTAAGTACGGCTTCCTAGCTGGTGGCCTTGCCACTTGGCTAGGTCCAGCTTGATTAGGTGTAACCGCTGCGGGTTTCCTTGAAGCCTTACGCTTCCTTGATGTTGGTGCAAACCTGACTTCTGCTTCCTTTGGTGGCTCTTGAGTGGCTTCATTGTCGAGACGAGAGGCTTCATTGTTGAGACGAGCCATGGCAATACCTAAATCCACAGTCCTCTGAATCACTTCGCCAATTTGCTGGACAAATTTGGCTGTTCGCTCGGGCATTTGACCAGTGCCAAGAGGAATAGACATTCTAGAAGAAAATGAAAGACAGAGGAAGAAACGAGTGAAAGGTTATTGGATAATCAATACAGAATGGTAACGAATGAAAATTGTGATCATTTGTTTGTTACCTAAGGCAAACAAATGAGATGGTGACAAATCAAAGTAAATAGGTCAAAAATAATGCATCGCGAAGACATGCTCGCCTATAAGTGAACACTCATCCCAAGAATTCCCAGGTAAGCACAACTGGTCTCGCGTCTGATGAGATGTATACGAAGTGCTTGCCTAGCCAGAAAACCCAGAATACAGGCATTCACCCTTCCAGTTTGCACGTGTTCACATCATTTAAAACCCAAAACCTTGACGAAGTTTTGAAAACTCATAGGGGTTCAAAACCATATAATAGAGAGTTCAAAACCTTACAATAGAGGGTTCAAAACCTAGTAATCAATCATCCTAGAACAGATGATTAGTTTTCAAAGCGGTTTTGAAATTTATGTTCTTGTTGTGGTAGTCGCCTAAGGATAGGTGACGGTATTGTTTTTATGACTAAACGCAAGTAAACTCACGTTAGGGTCCTAAGAAGGTTATAGACTAGGTCAAAGCATTACTAATTACTAATAACCTAATTCCCTATAACCATTGGCTCTGATACCATCTTTTCTGTCACACCCCGACCGCGTAAAACAACAAATCGCGGCGGAAACATCGGGGCGTGTTGCAACAGAATTAATGTTTCACAACCATGGAAATTTAAGTTTCGTTTTATTGATTAAAAGTGTTACAATGTCTTAACAAACAAAGAAATACAACATAATTAACTAGTCTTGCATCTTTTATTGTCACTAAAGCCCAAATCTGTCTATGTGTATCTTGATTATCTTATGCAACAGCTCCTGAAAAACACATGTGAAAATAGGTACGTCAGCATAAAAATGCCTGTGAGATACATAGGTTTTGTGAAAATAAGATTCATGACTTATGTTTGAGAAAATGTTTAGTCATGAACCTTGTTATTTGCTTTGTCTTGTAAATCATTTGTAAAACGATAAGATCAGATGATAAGTATAAATAAATGTCAGGTTAAATGAATAACCAAGTAAAAATGTGTTTGTATAAGATAAGTTGTTTATAAATCAATGTCTTGTGAAAAGTATGTTATTTGTATAAAATGTTCTATGTCTCAAACTGAAATGATTCAAATAACGTTACAACATGTAATACCATACAAACACTTATATATAGGAAGTACCAGCGGCGTATCCACCATGCTTGTATCATATTACACATGCATCGTTACTTAATCACTTAATCAAACCAAACCAAACAATGTAAAATGTTCATGTCAAGATGTAAATCATGTCAAAATATCTATGTCAAATATCCATGTCAAATGTCTATGTCAAATATCCATGTCAAATGTCTATGTCAAAATGTCATGTATGGCAAGTGAAAGGTCTCAACTAAACCATATGCACAAAAACAAAGTATTGAAGTAAAACTTGGTTTAAATCAAAGCTATGTTTTGTATAAATGCATGCAAATATTTAATATGAACATTTATGCGGTATTGTGAATATGCATACATCCAAGCCTGGCGACTGAGGTGATAAACCCTTTAAACAAATTAAAGGTCTATCTGTCTTATATCAACGAATTCGGTCATTCCTTTCATCCCCTTTCCCTGGGACGTCCGGAACGGGAGTTGTCAATTCCTATGGTACCACTACCTACTAACGAACGGCATGATCGGTGTTAATGAATGTATTGTCCCATGTAAACAAACCAAATGTCATACCAAAATGTAAGCATGTGATGAAAAACAATGTACTAAGTATGCACGCAATGGACATAAATAGCATAAAATGTAAATGTAAAACGATGTACTAAGTATGAACTAAATGGACATACATAGCATAAAACACAATGAGATCATGTACTATAAGTGTACTATTGAACATAGCAGTATATGATGTGAAAACAGGAAAGCATGAAAGTAACAAGTAGGCACATGTGTTCCACCCCAAAACAGTTTGGAAAACAGTAAAAGAGGGGTCTATGTACTCACTTGAGATTGCTCAGAAGTCCTTGAGTAACAACCAAACAATGCTAGAGATCACGGAAATCAAACGGCACCTAATATAGGTAACTATGTTAATTAACCGGACCTAGATCGGAAGACTGGGTAGCATTAGGGTTTGTAAACCAAACGAGTGTGGAGACTCGTGGGATATGGTTTAACAAAGCCTACATACTAAATGAAACTTAACCTAAGTGTTTACGACCCATTACGACCCGTTTAGGAAGCTTATGCTGCTTTAACGTGTCGTGCGCGTGAAACGCGTTTGGACCGCCTAACTAGTCCTATGACAAGTATTATATGCCTAAACATGTTTAATAATCAGTTATGTGACAAAAGTTTAGGTTACATATGCTAAATTACCAATTATACATGAAAAGGGTATTCTGGTAATTTACCTAAGGCATATAATCTACCTATCATACAACTACTTAAACGATGTGACCATAGGGTATAACCTCGGAAGGTTATGCCCTATACTAGGGTCACCTAATGTATTTGGTCGGATCCTAATGATCGACCAAACTGGGTCGGGTTCGAAGGTATAGGCGATTTATTAGATCGCCTACCCTACGACCCTAGACAACGTGGTAATCAGTGGGCATAGTCCCAAGGGACTATGACCAACGTGATTACACTCACGTTGCGAAGTTCAAACGAACTTCGCATTGACCATTACTGGTCAACGCTGAAAGTCAAACTAAGTTTGACTTTCGGACTCGAAAAGCAGTAAAATAAGGAAAAAGAACGAAAGAATACTAACCCAGGGTCCCCGAATGCTAATCCCGATCTAAGAACTCAGGTATGAAACAATGGTTTCAACTTAGAGCTCAAAAATCAGAATTCTTGTGGGTTTTTAAGCCAAAGGGGGTGGGTATTTATAGATTTCGGGTAACCGCTAGGATCGTTTCTTGAATATCGTGACACGATCCAAGCCGAACACTTGTCACAATGTTGTGGTGGCTAAAATGTTGTTCTTATCCGCTGACTAGACGATAGGAAACGTGTGGACACGAATCAATTCAGTTGCAAGTTGCAAAACAAACATTGAATCTGGTCAGAAGGGCTAATGCGGCCCGCTTTAGATTTAGGCAAACACAATGCGGGCCGCTTGGGGCCTCTGATCTGCACATATGTTTCAGAAATGACAGTTTAGGTCCCTGCACGTGTTTAAGCCCATTTCCGGCACTTCCAAGGCCCGTAAAGCCAACTTTAAGGCCCTAAAATGATGCCTAAACATTGTGGACATGAAACATGCTCAAAAATATGCCGGGTGATGGTTCGTTTGGTCGTACGAACGCGATGTTCGCTTAATTACGACGGAATGCGCACAAGCGCGAAAAACGATCCAAATGACGCGACGAATGGATTTTTCTTATGGTGAACACTAAAATATAATATAGTCATGCTTATATAAATTTTTGGATGTCCGAATGTATTCAGAACGTAAGTTATGCGCGAAAATGCAAACTTGTGCACTTTTTGACACTTTTAGTCCCTGAATGACCCAAAAGTTTATTTTAGCACACCGAACCCCTCAAAGCCTATTTCTAAGCTATGTAAAGGATATTTATGGTATGTTTAACTTATGGTCATGTTCTGGAATGTCTGTTACAGTTCAAATTGGCATACTTTCGCAGTTTGTCAACTTTAGTCCCTGTAAGCGAATTAACTTGTTTTCGACATACCAAACCTTCCAAAACTTATTTCTAAGTTATGTAAAGGTTATTTAAGGTATGTTAAGCCTATTTCACTATTCCGGAGTGTTCGTTGCATTAAACTGGTTATATTTTTTCATCGGTGCGCGTATAACCTTCCAGAAAGCGATTTAGAGTTTGAAATTGAACAAGAATTGATATGTGCAAAATGATACACATATTTTTACAAATCCCAAGTATGAAATATAATATTTCATTGGTTCGGTATTTGTTTGATGGCCGTGGAGGCACAGGTGTTACAATTTCGAAGTGAGTCCCCTTCAATGTTTTTGACAAAAACCTTTATCTTCAATTATTATTATCGTCTGCAAGTTACAACTCCAATCCAAGAAGCAATCGATATACATTGAATGATTTATAGAAAACAAAAGAAATAAAACAAAATGGGTGGGGCCTATATGTCTGCTAATAATTCATAACAATATATAATATATATATATATATATATATATATATATATATAAAGGTACCTTTACATAATATAAATACTTTAAGTAATTATAACTTTACCTTAAAAACATATTATTGACTTTTAAACCAACATTTTTTCATGATTTTTAAACAATTATATTTTTAATGCACCACTAGTTTTTTAAAAACATTGCGCCATAAAAACAAGCCTTTATTTTTAATTTGAGAATGGTAGTACTATAGTTTTTTATTATTCAAAAAACTTAACATGTTATGTTACTAGTATTGTTTATGTTTCCTGCCGCATCACACGAACACCCCACTAGTTATATTATAATACATATAAAAAGAAAAAAAAAAGGTAATTTTACATAATTTTAAAAGTTTAAGTAATTACGACTTTTAAAACATAAATATGTTGTTGACTTTTAAACCATTTTCCATATGATTTTTAAACAACTATTATTTTTTTAAACGTTGATATTTTAAAAATTATACCATAAAAAAGATAATTTTATTTCTTAAATTGAGTATGAGATTTCTATAGTTTTTTTCTTAATTTAAAAAAATAATATGTTATGTGATTACCGGTGTCTCCTTTGGCATTGCACAACTACAACATAAGTTACGGTAATAAGATATTTTTGAAAACCATATTCGTTATCCAATCAATTATAGTATAAGTTTTATGTTGGACCGACGAAACCTAATAAAACTAACTTAGAAGCATGATGAAGTCATAATTAAATAAAAATAATAATAATAATAATAATATTTAACATTTAAATATTGTATTTCAAGAAAAATAAAGATAATACTTAACATTTAAATATTGTATTGTTAAGTTATTTTATACTTACATCAATAAAAGGACTTAACATATCTTTTTTAAGAAAAAAAACAACCATTGGGACGTGTCACTCCATGGTTTTATCTCAACTGTGTTTTCTCACCTATTTCAGACCCTCTCTCATCCTCCTTTATTATCTATTTAGATACCCATTTTTATAAAGAGTAGCCTGACCCACCTTTTAATACTTTCCCAAATTAGAGTATTTGTATTAAAACCCTAATTAACCTAAGTCCTTTCATATCTTCTCTCATTCTTCTTTTGCAATCCTATGTTATCAATCCACTGTTAAGACACAAATCGATCCTTCAAACAACATCTTGAACATCCGATCAGTAAATCGAAGGTAATTACTTCCCTTCCGTATTAGATGTTTACTTCATGTGTTCCTCTTATTGTTTTTGCGTATATTGTTCTTTGGTTCGAATTAGAAATCTGCGATCCCGAATAACGACGATTTCGTTAAACAAGTGTATCATTCTACTTTGAAAATTCTTATTTTGCTTGTTATTTCTATGATTTTCATCCGTTCGTTGTTTTCCTCTGTATTTTATGTCAAGATTGAATGTTTGTTGATGTTCCTTTTATGTAGTTTTCCATAATCATCTATGAGTTTGATTTTCATCGTTTATTTGTTTTTTTGTTTTAAACGTTTGATGATTATTTCGACGATTCTTGCGTTGAGATTGAAAATAGAGGTGTTTAGGTTTTATAAAATAAGTTTTTTTTTGTAATTTATAAATCTTTATTGAATGAGGTTTGATTTTTTATTTCGTTGAAATATGTTCTTGTGACATTGATGTTGTATTTATAATCTTTGTCGAATCTGATTTATTTGGATTATTATCAGTCTTATTATTATTCCAAATGGTTCTTTGTTATATAAAAATTTGAATCGTAATTATTTGAATTAAATTGGGTTTCAGATCTCTACTTGAAAATACATGGCATAACTCGACTTTTGAAGGTTCTGGACTTGTGACACTTTTCCTTCCTACAAACGTAGTTAACACGGACTTCTATTCATGGTGATTTATACTTTTACAATTACCTTAATTTTACTCTTATAAAATCCGACAAATTATATTTTTTTTTTAAATGACACCTCTAACAGTAACAACAATTATGTTTAGTTATTCATCTCGGACTAAATGGTGTTTTTAGTGTGGTGAAATAACATATGTTATAGTATCCGATACGGTTAGATTTTGGTCTTTTTTTTGCAGGTCTAGCAAAGAGCGGGTATAATATGATTGAGTGGGTCAGGTATATTACCGAAGCTGATGTTTCTTGAATTTGTGTAGTATGTACTATATTAAATTTTATATAAATAATCGGATTGAGAATTAGATTTTTCTTGCTTTTATAAAGGCATGTTCTTTGATTGTAGGAAAGTATATGCTTTGATGAGTTATTTTTAGAGAATCTGACTTTAGGTTTCTAAGCTCACTGAGCGTGTCACACCCACAAAATACCACATGCGGAACTCACCGCAAGGCGTGTGATGTAACAGGATCTAGCCGCTAATCACGTTGAACCAACAATAGTATATTAAACTCAGAATCTTATTCAACATGAAAAGTGCTCATCACATAAGCAATTCACCAAAGTATTTGTTCAGCGGAAGCAATTATAAATATTTAAACATTTGAAAACAAATTGTTTATAAAGTATATCATAGCATTAAATGTTTCAATAAGCGGCACGACCCATGACATCCCTAGCTCCTCCGATTGCAAGTTCCAATCCATGAAGATATCTAACGACCTGCAAGCATGTAGAAAAGTGTGTCAACATAAAGTTGGCGAGTTCACAGTTTTGTTTAATGAAAATCATGTAATTGTCTAGTTTAAAGACATGTTACGAATAATAAACTCGATACTGATTGATTGTACTAATACCCCATTGCCTCCCAGGCAACTAGCTCGGTATGTAAGTAGGGACTTTCATGATAGAGTTGAATTTATTAACTAACATCGAAACTAAACCAAAGCATTTAAAAGTATTTCTCCCAGGAATATTAGTTTTGTTTGTACCCCTGGGACGCATGCCTGTGAAATACTAGTGAACTCACCTTAGTTTACTCGGTATGACAACGTACTTCTAGCGTTAATTAGTGGTTAGATTCGTTACACGCGACCTAAGGTTTAAATAATGTAAGTACATACATGTGTAGGGTTACCCTAAGTGTCCAAACAACTCGGTGTTTTAGTGATCAGGTTAATATGTGTATTATACAGTGTCTTAGTGATCAGGGTTTCTTTTTGCAAATAAAATCTATCAATTAATAATTACACAATAAACTTAGATCATATAAGTCCTTACAAGGTAAATTTGGACTCCACATGCACACAATCAACAAGTGCGGACCTAGTACACTAAAAGTGCAAACTCCATATAAATCAACAAGTTCTGACCACTATCACAAATATATAAGTGCGGACACTTCCATTTATCATAAATGTGGACACTTCCAATTCCCATATGTGCGGACTTATTAAACATCCACAAGTGCGAACTTATCAAAATCAAAAAGTGTGGATCATGTAAACAAATGTATAATTGCGGACATAAGTTAACAAGTGCGGATCATGTACAAAAATATATAATTGCAGACAACAAGTTTGAATCCCCCTCTTGTTCCCTCACTAAGTTCGGATCATTGTATTCTCATAGGTGCGAACACATATGTTTGGACCATTTGTATTTATTAAGTGCGGACATGTTGTTTTTAAACAAATGCAGACATGTTGTTTTAAACAAGTGCGGACCCTTTTACTTAAACACAAACCCTGACCCTTGTGACTTCACAAGGTCAGGCTAACATTCATTCACAAATCAGTAACACAGAGAATATCACAGTTTTCAATAAAAATCTTACGACCAAAACCCCTAATCACAGTAATCAATCATATTATGAATCTAGGCAATAGTTTAGCATTCATATCATATCAAATAACATCTAAAATGTCTAGCAGCAAACATACAATTCAATCAATCTAGCAATTATCACACATTCATCAGTCATGAAACAAAACACAGATTGTTTGGATGTCTAGGGTTTTGTGTGGAATCAAAAGAACGAGATTCACAACATAAAGCAAGAACACTTACCTTAGATTGATATAGAGATTGTTCTAGGAGAATTGGAAAGATCAAGATTGAGGATGGAGAGTTGTGTTGCAAAGCCAAAATGATTAGAGAATGATTTGAGAAGAATAAACTGTCATACAATGATTTTGAGAGGTTTTATGGTTTAAAGTAGTCTATTAAAGTTTCACAATTACTCTAAACACTTTAATTATACAACTTTCACACCAAGGAACCTAAATCATGCAATTCACATTTAAAACACATAATTCACGTATTTGACAAGCAACGTACAAATTTCATGTAAACCAACTGTTTGTAATTATTCGAGTTAGTCGCCAACGTTTGAGAATCAACTTGTGCGTGTTCTGGTAATTCCCCGAATTACCAACGTAGACTCATTTATCTAACCCTAGTTAAATGTAATGCAATGAATGTATGTCTAAATTAACTGTGGCTAGGTTAAAGTAGTAACCTGAAGTTGCGGGTTGTCACACAGCGGGTCGAAGCATCATTTATAAAGCATTTTTGCAACGGAACTAGCATCAAGGAATGGAATGTTGATATCATTTGATTACGGTTATTGACCTAAATGACGGAGGAATTCCAATTTTTTCTTTCAAGTCCTTTTCTTGATATATAATGATAATAATAATAGTGCCAAGGTTGTGAATGAATCGCACAAAAAAAGGATAGTCCAGAGGTAAGAGATGGTGTTTTTATATGATCTTAGCAATATAGAGTTTTTATGATTCTCAATTTTCACTTTATATATGTGGCACCTAAGGAAAATCTGCAACAATCTTGATTTCTCACTTCACTCTTTTGTGTTTATTTTGTCAAATTTCGGGACGAAATTTCTTTCAAGTTGGGGATGATGTG